>NW_019168159.1:16875123-19275123 GCF_002303985.1 Durio zibethinus
CCCTTCTGGCCGACTGAACGCCCACACGCTCATTTCGTGGGTTGACTTAGGCATACGGGGTTCATTCGGAATCTAAGCATACAGAGTTCGTTCCTAGTCTAAGATCGGACCAGACCGAGGGTTGCGGCAGCACATGCTGGGCTCGGGCATGTGCTGCTGGCCCATTTTTTTTCGTCGGGACACCATCACCGAATAACCGACCGGTGGCATTAGGGTTTCGGCGATCGGGGGGGCCGGGGGGGTGTGCGCACATGATGTGCAATGGGTGCTGGTACTTGGCCCTTATATTGGCCCCCTATCCCTCATCAATCCTCGAGAACTCACAACCCTTAAAAAGCATTTGAGATTTTACAGGTTTGCTGCCAGTAGCCATTAAAGTGTCTGAAATGGGGACACTTTTTTCAAATGGTAACAAAATCTTGTACACTTCGAGTTTATAGCTGCATATTTTTTTGCATGCCAATAAAAATACAAGGATCACGTCTACCAAGTTTGGGGCCAAAACTACTTCTGAAAAAATTTTAAAAAATCTCGAACCGTAAAAACTTTCAAAAATCGTGAAAAATAGAAAACGAGTCGTCTTGCCATGAAATTTCACATGAAGGCTTAAGGGACCATTGTTTGAATTTACAAGCCAAAAAAATGGCATTGGCATGGTAGAAATATGAAGATGTGCCTAAACCCACCTACCGCCCTATCGATCCACAGCTTGCGCATCCTACCTCTCTAGCTGGCGTAGTGCCCGCCCGCCCGCCCGCTCGTTTCGTGGGTTGGCTTAGGCATACGGAGTTCATTCCCAGTCTAAGATCAGACCAGACCGAGGGTTGCAGCAACAGGATCAACAGGACGTAGAATGGGACCCAGCCGATCCCCGACTTGCGCTTCCCACCCCTCCGATCGGCTGAGCTCCCGCACGCTCGTTTCGTGGGTTAACTTAGGGCTACGGAGTTCATTCCCCGTCTAAGCATACGGAGTTCTTTCCCAGTCTAAGATCGAACCAAACCGAAGGTTGCGGTAGCACATGCTTGGCTCGGGCATGTGCTGGTGCCACATTTTTTTTCATCGGGACACCGTCGCCGGAGAACCTGATCGACGGCAATGAGGTTCCATTGATCGGGGGGCTGGGGGGTGTGCGCACATGATGTGCGATGGGTGCTGTACTTGGCCCTTATATTGGCCCCCTATCCCTCATCAAACCTCGAGAACTCACACCCCCTTAAAAGAGCATTTGAGAATTTTCCACGGTTTGCTGCCAGAGCCATTAAAGTGTCTGAAATTGGGACACTTTTTTCAAATGGTCCCAAAATCTTGTACACCTCAGAGTTGTGAGCTGAATTTTTTTATGCATGCCAACAAAAGTACAAGGATCACGTCTATCAAGTTTGGTGCCAAAACTCCTTTTGAAAAAAGTTTAAAAAATCACGAACCGTAAAAAGTTTCAAAAATCGTGAAAATAGAAACGAGTCGTCTCGCCATGAAAACTTCCACATGAAGGCTTAAGGGGACCATTGTAATGAATTTACAAGCCAGAAAAAATGGCATTGGCATGGCAGAAAAATGAAGATGTGCCTAAACCCACCTACCACCCTATCGATCCACGGCTTGCGCATCCCGTCTCTCTGGCCGACGTAGTGCCTGCCCGCCCGGCCACTCATTTCGTCAGTTGGTTTAGGCAAACGGAGTTCATTCCCAGTCTAAGATCAGACCGGTTCGAGGGTTACATAGCAGGATCGGCAGCACACAGTGGGGGACCCGATCGACCCCGGATTGCGCATCCCTCTACTCTGGCCGGTTCAGCGCCCGCACGCTCTTTTCGTGGGTTGACTTAGGCATACGGAGTTCATTCTCAGTCTAAGATCAGACCGTACTAAGGGTTGCGGTAGCACATGCTGGGCTCGGGCATGGGCTGGTGTCGCATTTTTTTTCGTCGGGACACCATCCCTGAAGAACCTGACCGACGACATTAGGGTTCCGGCGATCGGGGGGGGCGGGGGGTGTGCGCACATGATGTGCAATGGGTGCTGCTACTTGGCCCTTATATTGGCCCCTTATCCCTCATGAATCCACGAGAACTCACAACCCCTTAAAGAGCATTTGAGATTTTACAGGTTTGCTGCCAGTAGCCATTAACGTGTTCTGAAATGGGGACATTTTTTCAATATGGTCACAAAATCTTGTACACTTCGAGTTTTTAGCTGAATTGTTTTGTGCATGCCAACAAAAATACAAGGATCACGTCTACCAAGTTTGGGGCCAAAACGCCTTCTGAAAAAATTTGAAAAAATCTCGAACCGTGAAATGTTTTGAAAATCTTGAAAAATAGAAAACAAGTCGTCTTGCCATGAAACTTCACATGAAGGCTTAAGGGACTATTGTATGAATTTACAAGCAAGAAAAATGGCATTGGCATGGCAGAAATATGAAGATGTGTCTAAACCCACCAACCACCCTATCGATCCACGGCTTGCGCATCCCGCCTCTCTGGCCGATGTAATGCCCGCCCGCCCGCCCGTTCGTTTCGTCGGTTGGCTTAGGCCTACAGAGTTCATTCCCAGTCTAATGTCAGACCAGAATGAGGGTTGCCATAGTAAGATTGACAGCACGTAGTGGGGGACTCGGACGATCCCCGGCTTGCGCATCCCGCCCCTCTGGCCGGCTGAGTGTCCGCACGCTCGTCTCGTGGGTTGACTTAGGCATACAGAGTTTATTCCCAGTCTAAGCATACGAAGTTCATTCCCAGTCTAAGATCGGACCGGACCGAGGGTTGCGGTAGCACATGCTGGGCTCGGGCATGTGCTGGTGCCGTATTTTTTATCGTCGAGACACCGTCACCAGAGAACCTGACCGGCGGTATTGGGGTTCTGATGATCGATGGGGGGCGGGGGGTGTGCCCATATGATGTGCGATAGGTGCTTGTACTTGACCCTTATATTGGCCCACTATCCTTCATCAAACCTCGAGAACTCACACCCCCTTAAAGAGCATTTGAGATTTTACAGGTTTGCTACCAGTAGCCATTAAAGTGTCTGAAATGGGGACACTTTTTTCAAATGGTCACAAAATCTTGTACACTTCAAGTTTTTAGCTGAATTTTTTTGTGCATGCCAAAAAAAATAAAAGGATCATGGCTACCAAGTTTGGGGCCAAAAATCCTTTTGAAAAAATTTTAAAAAATCCCGAACCGTAAAAAGTTTCAAAAATCATGAAAAATAGAAAACGAGTCGTCTTGCCGTGAAACTTCACATGAAGGCTTAAGAGACCAATGTGTGAATTTAAAAGCCAGAAAAATGGCATTGGCATGGTGGAAATATGAAGATGTGCCTAAACCCACCTACCACCCTATCGAGCCACAGCTTGCGCATCCCGCCTCTCTGGCCGACGTAATGCCAGCCCGTCCGCCCACTAGTTTCATCGGTTGGCTTAGGCATACGGAGTTCATTCCCAGTCTAAGATCAGACCGGACTGAGGGTTGTGGTAACAGGATCGACAGCACGCTGTGGGGGACCCGACCGATCCCCGACTTCCGCATCCCGCCCCTTTGGCCGGTCGAGCACCCGTACGCTCGTTTCGTGGGTTGACTTAGGCATACAGAGTTCATTCCCAGTCTAAGATCAGACCGGACCAAGGGTTGCGGTAACAGGATCGGTAGTGCGTAGAGGGGGACCCGATCAACCCCCGACTTACGCATCCTGCCCCTCTGGCCGGTTGAGTGCCCGCATGCTCGTTTCATGGGTTGACTTAGGCATACGGAGTTCATTCCCAGTCTAAGCATACAAAGCTCATTCCCAGTCTAAGATCGAACCGGACCGAAGGTTGCGACAGCACAGGCTGGGCTCGAGCATGTGCTGGTGCCGCATTTTTCTTCACCGGGACACCATCACCGAGGAACCTAACCGACGGTATTGGGGTTCGAGCAATCGGGGGGTGGCCGAGGGGGGTGTGCGCACATGATGTGTGATGGGTGCTGGTACTTGGCCCTTATATTGGTCCCCTATCCCTCATCAAACATCGAGAACTCACACCCTCATAAAGGGCATTTAAGATTTTACAGGTTTGCTGCCAGTAGCTATTAAAGTGTCTGAAATGGGGATACTTTTTTCAAATGGTCAGAAAATCTCGTACACTTCAAGTTTTTAGCTGAATTTTTTTATGCATGCCAAAAAAAATACAAGGATCACGTCTACCAAGTTTGGGGCCAAAACCCTTTCTGAAAAAATTTAAAAAAATCCCAAACCGCAAAAAGTTTCAAAAATCGTGAAAAATAGAAAACGAGTCGTCTTGCCATGAAACTTCACATGAAGGCTTAAGGGACCATTGTATGAATTTACAAGCCAGAAAAATGGCATTGGCATGGCAGAGATATGAAGATGTGCGTAAACCACCTACCACCCTATCGATCCACGGCTTGCGCATCCCGCCTCTCTGGCCGGCATAGCGCCCACCCGCCCGTCTGCTCGTTTCGTCGGTTGGCTTAGGCATACGGAGTTCATTCCCAGTCTAAGATCAGACCAGACCGAGGGTTACGACAGTAGGATTGGCAGCATGCAGCGAGGGACCCGACCGATCCCCGGCTTGCGCATCCCACCCCTCTGGTCGACTGAGCGCCCGCACGCTCGTTTTGTGCATTGACTTAGGCGTACAAAGTTCATTCCCAGTCTAAGCATATGGAGTTCATTTCCCAGTCTAAGATCAGACCGGACCGAGGGTTGCAGCAGCACATGCTGGGCTCAGGCATGTGCTGGTGCCGTATTTTTCTTCGTCGGGACACCATCGCCAGAGAACCTGACCGACGGCATTGGGGTTCCAGCGATCGAGGGGGTCGAGGGGGGGTGTGCGCACATGATGTGCGATGGGTGCTGGGACTTGGCCCTTATATTGGCCCCCTATCCCTCATCAAACCTCGAGAACTCACACCCCCTTAAAGAGCATTTGAGATTTTACGGGTTTGCTGTCAGTAGCCATTAAAATATCTCAAATGGGGACACTTTTTTCAAACGGTCACAAAATCTTGTACACTTTGAGTTTTTAGCTGAATGTTTTGGTGCTTGCCAACAAAATACAAGGATCATGTCTACCAAGTTTGGGGCCAAAACTCCTTCTAAAAAAATTTTAAAAAATTCTGAACCGTAAAAAGTTTAAAAAATCGTGAAAAATAGAAAACGAGTCGTCTTGCCATGAAACTTCACATGAAGGCTTAAGGGGCCATTGTATGAATTCACAAGCCAAAAAAATGGCATTGGCATGGTAGAAATATGAAGATGTGCCTAAACCCACCTACCACCCTATCGATCCACGGTTTGCGCATCCCGCCTCTCTGGCAAGCGTAGTGTCCGCCTGCCCGCTCGTTTCGTCGGTTGGCTTAGGCATACAGAGTTCATTCCCAGTCTAAGATCAGACCGAGGGTTGCGATAGCAGGATCGACATCACGCAGTGAGGGACCCAGACGATCCCCGGCTTGTGCATCCCGCCCCTCTGGTCGACTGAATGCCTGCACGCTCGTCTCGTTGGTTGACTTAGGCATACGGAGTTTATTCCCAGTCTAAGCATATGGAGTTCATTCCCAGTCTAAGATCAGACCAGACCAAGGGTTGCGACAGCACATGTTGGGCTCGGGCATGTGCTGGTGTCATATTTTTCTTCACTGAGACACCATCGCCGAAGAACCTGACTGGCGGTATAGGGGTTTCGACGATTGAGGGGGGGCGGGGGGTGTGCGCACATGATGTGCGATGGGTGCTTGTACTTGGCCCTTATATTGGCCCCCTATCACTCATCAAACCTCAAGAACTCACACCCCCTTAAAGAGCATTTGAGATTTTACAGGTTTGCTCCGAGTAGCCATTAAAGTGCCTGAAATGGGGACACTTTTTCAAATGGTCACAAAATCTTGTACACTTCGAGTTTTTAGCTGAATTTTTTTATGCATGCCAACAAAAATAGAATGATCAAGTCTACCAAGTTTGGGGCAAAAACTCCTTCTAAAAAAATTTGAAAAATCCCGAACCTTGAAATGTTTTAAAAATCTTGAAAAATAGAAAACGAGTCGTCTTGCCATGAAACTTCACATGAAGGCTTAAGGGACCATTGTATGAATTTACAAGCCAGAAAAATGGCATTGGCATGGCAGAAATATGAAGATGTGCCTAAACCCACCTACCACCCTATCGATCCACGGCTTGTGCATCCCGCTTCTCTGGCCGACGTAATGCCCACCCGCTCGCCCGCTCGTTTCATCGGTTGGCTTAGGCATACGGAGTTCATTCCTAGTCTAAGATTAGACCAGATCGAGGGTTGTGACAGCAGGATCGACAGCACGCAGTGGTGGACTCGACCGATCCTCGGCTTGCGCATCCCGTCCCTCTGGCCGGTCGAGCGCCCGCACGCTCATTTCGTGGGTTGACTTAGGCATACGGAGTTCATTCCCAGTCTAAGATCATACCAGACCGAGGGTTCTGACAGCAGGATCAACAGCACGTAGTGGGGGACCTGGCCGATCCCCGGCTTGCGCATCCCGCCCCTCTGGCCGGTCGAGCGCCCGCACACTCGTTTCGTGGGTTGACTTAGGCATACGGAGTTCATTCCCAGTCTAAGATCAGACCGGACCGAGGATTGAGGTAGCAGGATTGGTAGCACGTAGAGGGGGACCTAATCGATCCCCGACTTGTGCATCCCGCCCCTCTGGCCGACTGAGCGCCCGCACACTCATTTCGTGGGTTGACTTAGGCATACGGAGTTCATTCCCAGTCTAAGCATACAAAGTTCATTCCCAGTCTAAGATTGGACTAGACCGAGGGTTGCAGCAGCACATGCTTGGCTCGGGCTTGTGCTGGTGCCGCATTTTTCTTCACCGAGACACCATCGTCGGAGAACCTGACCGACGCCATTGGGGTTCCGGCGATCGGGGGGTGCCGGGGGGTGTGCGCACATGATGTGCGATGGGTGCTGGTACTTGGCCCTTATATTGGCCCCCTATCACTCATCAACCCTCGAGAACTCACACCCCCTTAAAGAGCATTTGAGATTTTATAGGTTTGCTGTCAGTAGCCATTAAAATGTCTAAAATGGGGACACTTTTTTCAAATGGTCACAAAATCTTGTACACTTCGAGTTTTTAGCTGAATTTTTTTTGTGCATGCCAACAAAAATACAAGGATCACGTCTACCAAGTTTGTGGCCAAAAATCCATCTAAAAAAATTTTAAAAAATCTCGAACCATAAAAAGTTTCAAAAATCGTGAAAAATAGAAAACGACTCGTCTTGCCATGAAACTTCACATGAAGGCTTAAGGGACCATTGTATGAATTTAAAAGCTAGAAAAATGGCATTGGCACGGCAAAAATATGAAGATGTGCCTAAACCCACCTACCACCCTATTGATCCACGGCTTGCGCATCCCGCCTCTCTGGCCGACATAGTGACCGTCCGCCCGCCCGCTCGTTTCATCGATTGGCTTAGGCATGCGGAGTTCATTCCCAATCTAAGATCGGACTGGATCGAGGGTTGCGGTAGTAGGATCAGCGACACACAGAGGGGGACCCGACCGATCTCCGGCTTGCGTATCCCGCCCCTCTGGTCGGTTGAGCGCCCGCACGCTCATTTTGTGGGTTGACTTAGGTATACGGAGTTCATTCCCAGTCTAAGCAAACGGAGTTCATTTCCAGTCTAAGATCGGACTGGAACGAGGGTTGCAGCAGCACATGCTGGGCTCGAGCATGTGCTGGTGCCGCATTTTTCTTCGTTGGGACACCATCGTCGAAGAATCTTAACGACGACACTGGGGTTCCAGTGATCGGGGGGGCCGGGGGGTGTGCGCACATGATGTGCGATGGGTGCTGGTACTTGGCCCGTATATTGGCCCCCTATCCCTCATCAAAACTTGAGAACTCACACCCCCTTAAAGGGCATTTGAGATTTTACAGGTTTGCTGCTAGTAGCCATTAAAGTGTCTTAAATGGGGACACTTTTTTCAAATGGTCACAGAATCTTGTACACTTCGAATTTTTAGCTGAATTCTTTTGTGCATGCCAACAAAAATACAAGGATCATGTCTATCAAATTTGGGGCCAAAACTCTTTCTGAAAAAATTTTAAAAAATCCCGAACCGTAAAAAGTTTCAAAAATTATGAAAAATAAAAAAGGAGTCGTCTTGCCATGAAATTTACATGAAGGCTTAAGGGACCATTGTATGAATTTACAAGCTAAAAAAATGGGATTGGCATGGCAAAAATATGAAGATGTGCCTAAACCCACCTACCACCCTATCGATCCACGGCTTGCGCATCCAGCCTTTCTGGCTGGCGTAGTGCCTGCCTGCCTGCCCGTTCGCTTCATCGGTTGGGTTAGGCATACGGAGTTCATTCCCAGTCTAAGATCAGACCGAACTGATGGTTATGGCAGCAGGATCGGTAGCACGCAGAGGGGGACCCGGCCGATCTCCGGCTTGCGCATCCCGCCCCTCTGGCCGACTGAACGTCCGCACGCTTGTTTCGTGGGTTGACTTAGGCATACGGAGTTCATTCCCAGTCTAAGCATACGGAGTTCATTCCCAGTCTACTATGGACCGGACCGAGGGTTGCGGCAGCACATACTGGGCTCGGGCATGTGCTGGTGCCGTATTTTTCTTCACCGGGACACCATCGTCGGAGAACCTAACCAGCGGCATTGGCGTTCCGATGATCGAGCGTGTCGGGGGGTGTGCGCAATGATGTGAGATGGGTGCTGGTAGTTGGCCCTTATATTGGCCCCCTATCCCTCATCAAACCTCGAGAACTCACACCCCCTTAAAGAGCATTTGAGATTTTACAGGTTTGCTGCCAGTAGCCATTAAATGTTGAATGGGACACTTTTTCAAATGTCACAAATCTTGTACACTTTGAGTTCTTAGCTAAATTTTTTTGTGCATGCCAAAAAAAATACAAGGATTACGTCTGCCAAGTTTGGGGCCAAAAATCCTTCTGAAAAAATTTTAAAAAATCTCGAACCATAAAAAGTTTTGAAAATCGTGAAAAATAGAAAACGAGTCGTCTTGCCATGAATCTTCACATGAAGGCTTAACGGACCATAGCATGAATTTACAAGCCAGAAAAATGGCATTGGCATGGTAGAAATATGAAGATGTGCCTAAACCCACCTACCACCCTATCGATCCACGGCTTGCGCATCCCGCCTCTCAGCCGGCGTAGTGCCCGCCCGCCAGCCCGCTCGTTTCGTCGGTTGGCTTAGGCATACGGAGTTTATTCCCAGTCTAAGATCAGATCAAACCGAGGGTTACGGCAGCAAGATTGGTAGCACGTAGAGGGGGACCCGGCCGATCCCCGGCTTGCGTATCCCACCCCTCTGGCCGACTGAGCGCCCACACGCTCATTTCATGGGTTGACTTAGGCATACGGAGTTCATTCCCACTCTAAGCATACGGAGTTCATTCCCAGTCTAAGATCAGACCGGACCGAGGGTTGTGGCAGCACATGCTAGGCTTGGGCATGTGCTGGTGTCGCATTTTTCTTTGTCGGGACACCATCTCGAAGAACCTGACCGGCGGCATTGGGGTTTCGGCGATCGGGGGGGTCGGGAAGGTGTGCGCAAATGATGTGCGATGGGTGCTAGTACTTGGCCCTTATATTGGCCCCCTATCCCTCATCAAACCTTGAGAACTCACATCCCCTGAAAGAGCATTTGAGATTTTACAGGTTTGCTGCCAGTAGCCATTAAAGTGTCCGAAATGGTGACACTTTTTTCAAATGGTCACAAGATCTTGCACACTTCGAGTTTTGAGCTGAATTTTTTTCTGCTTGCCTGAAAAAATACAAGGACCACGTCTACCAAGTTTGGGGCAAAAAATCCTTTTGAAAAAATTTTAAAAAATCCTGAACCGTAAAAAGCTTCAAAAATCCTGTAAAATAGAAAATGAGTCGTCTTGCCAAGAAACTTCACATGAAGGCTTAAAGGACCATTGTATGAATTTACAAGCCAGAAAAGTGGCATTGGCATGGCAGAAATACGAAGATGTGCCTAAACCCACCTACCACCCTATCGATCCACGGCTTACGCATCCCGCCTCTCTGGCCGACGTAGTGCCCGCCCGCCCGCCCGCTCGTTTCATCGATTGGCTTAGGCCTACGGAGTTCATTCTCAGTCTAAGATCAGACCGGACCGAGGGTTGTGGCAGCAGGATCGGCAGCACACAGAGGGGGACCCGACCGATGCCAGGCTTGCGCATCCTGTCCCTCTGGCTGGCTGAGCGCCCGTACGTTCGTTTCGTCGGTTGATTTAGGCATACGGAGTTCATTCCCAGTCTAAGCATACGGAGTTCATTCTCAGTCTAAGATCGGACCAGACCAAGGGTTGCGTCAGCACATGCTGGGCTCGAACATTTGCTGGTGCCGTATTTTTCTTCGCCTGGACACCATCATCGGAGAACCTGACCAACGACATTGGGGTTCCATCGATCGGGGGGGCCGGGGGTGTGCGCACATGATGTACGATGGGTGCTGGTACTTGGCCCTTATATTGGCCCCCTATCCCTCATCAAACCTCGAGAACTCACACCCCCTTAAAGAGCAATTGAGATTTTACAGGTTTGCTGCCAGTAGCCATTAAATTGTCTGAAATGGGAACACTTTTTTCGAATGGTCACAAAATCTTGTACACTTCGATTTTTTAGCTAAATTTTTTTATGCATGCCAACAAAAATACACGGATCACGTCTACCATGTTTGGGGCCAAAAATCCTTCTAAAAAAATTTTAAAAAATCTCGAACCGTAAAAAGTTTCGAAAATCATGAAAAATAGAAAATGAGTCGTCTTGCCATGAAACTTCACATGAAGGCTTAAGGGACCATTGTACGAATTTACAAGCCAAAAAAATGGCATTGGCATGGTAGAAAATATGAAGATGTGCCTAAACCCACCTACCACCCTATCGATCCATGGCTTGCGCATCTCACCTCTTTGGCTGGCGTAGTGCCCGCCTGCCCGCCCGCTCGTTTCGTCTTTTGGCTTAGGCATATAGAGTTCATTCCCAATCTAAGATCAGATCGGACCGAGGGTTGCAGCAGTAAGATTGACAGCATGCAGAGGGGGACTCGACCGATCCCCGGCTTGCACATCCCGCCCCCTCTAGCCAGCTAAACACCCGCACGCTCGTTTCGTGGGTTGACTTAGGCATACGGAGTTCATTCTCTGTCGAAGCATACGGTGTAGACTCCGGTTTTGTCTGGGTCTACTATTTTATTTTATTTTATTTTTAATAATAATAATATTTAACAAAACAAACAAAAAAACAAACAAACAAAAAAAAAACAAAAAAACAAAACGAAAATAAGATAGAAGCCAAGGGGTTGGTACGACGTCGAACTGCCCCGACCAATTACCCAACCAACTCCCCGACCAATTACCCAACCAACTCTCTGACCAATTACCTTACCAACTACCCGACCAGCCACCCTATAACCGCCAACTAACAACCCTACAGCACTAGATCCCCCTAAGTAGAAACCCTTTAAAATCCCCAGCCATTTTCGAAAATCCAGGGATCGGAGCTCTCGAAAAGAAAAACCATTCTTCCCCTTCAACGCCCTCAGACAGACCCCATTTTCGACGCAAAAAAAAAAACCAAAAAAAAAAACCAAAACAGAAACAAAAATAAAAAAATACACAGTCCTCGCCTACGGTGAGGAACCTCAGCACCGAGCCATCTGCAAAAGCCAAGAAATCGTTAGTTTCGTCAAAAAAAAAAAAGAAAAGGAAGAAAAATCAAAAACTTCAAAACTTGATCTACACGAATCAAGGTCATTTTTGGTGAAAGGGACCTCAGATCCGGACTCAAGAGGTCGAGGGGAACATTTTGGTGTTTTCGGAGAATTTTTTGACCACCGTCAACGGCGACCGCCGACCGACGACCGACGACAGCAGCGACGGAGGATCGGCCGGCCAACTGTGTTGGTCGGAGAGAAAAAAAAGGAAACAAAAAAAAAAAGAAGAGAGAAAGCTATTTTTTTTGAAAGATTAAAAAAAATGACGAAAATTTTTTTTTTGACTTTTATATAAATTATCAATAGCCAAAACGACGTCGTTTCAATAAAACCCAAAACAATGCCGTTTTAACCAAAGAAGGATGCACGCGTTGACTCAAACCCAACCCGAGATCCACGCAACCCGACCCAATGACCTGTTCCAGCCAGCCTTGAACCGGTTCGTACGAACCGTCAGTGGACTGGATTGAACCGGTCAGATTGCCCGGACCGCCGATCCGACTGCCGAACCGATTAGATCGCCCGAACCGCCGATCCAACCGTCGAACCGGTCAGATCACCGGGACCAACATTGATCAGACCGTTCACCGGTCCGGTTCAGGTAAAAAAAAATTTTTTTTTTTGAATTTTCTAATTTTTTATTATTATTATTTTTTGTTATTTTAAATATATTTTTATATTTATGCATAATAAATTTATAAATTTGTTAGAATAAATGTTTAATTATTTTAATAATAATAAAATTAAGAACAAATAATAATAAAAATATATTAAAATGCTTTAAAAAAATAATAATAATCTTCCCTGCCTAGATGTTGGAGGGAATAAAAATATTTTTCTAAAACAATAATTCCGCCTAGATGTTGGGGAATTATTGTTAATTATTTTCATAAATAAACATAAGAAATTTTTAATTAATCTTCAAAAATTATTAAAATTGAACTTGCTTAAAAAATCTGCCTAGATGTTGGGGATTTTTAGAGATGTTCGTATTTTCTTAAAAAAACGAAACCTTAAGCACTATTTCTTAATCCTAGGATTCTAAAACCCCTAAAAATCCAAAATCCATTAAATCCAAAACCCCCGAAATCCAAAATCCTTGAAATCCAAAGTCCTAAAAAAATCCTAAAGGACACGCGTGAAAATTCTATTTGAAGCAATTTGTTTCCCGAATGCGCCTAGATGATGGGGTATTAAGAAATTTTACTTCGTGAAGTCTTTTCAACACGAATTTCTTAATTTGTATTAATAATAAGATTAATAAATAAAAAGTATAATAAAATTGGGATCTTAAATATAAACAGTCGCACCTAAGCTCTACCTAGATGTTGGAGAATCGGGGTGGTCTCATTATATTTAAGAATCCAACTCTTACATTGCATTTCATTTTACATGACATTCATTAGCATGATATACGTTAGCATGTTATCATCAATAATTGATTGCATTACTCTCTCTTTAATTTACTGATAAAATATTTTTTAATAAAAAAAAAAATAATACTAAAAAAAAAATCTTTTTATGATATTATAAAATAAAAAAATAACATTCCGAGAGAAATAATTCTTGGTACTCTGCCTAGATGTTGGAGAGTCACTAACAATTATTTCCTATAAAGATTGTTATTTTATTTTAATGATTATTGTGTTAAATCTTAGGCGAAAAGAGTTATTTTAAATTTTGCCTAGACGATGGAGAATTTTAAGATAATTCTTTGACTTAAAGATTTTCTCAATATTTCTAAATAAATATTTTAGCAATTTTTTTTTAAATGAAGGGAATTAATGTTAAATTTCAAATTAAAACCATTTTTATCCAATGTCGAAAATAGCACATAATTAAATGGTACCAATTTATGGGCGTTGTGGGGGTGCTAATCCTTCCCCACACGTAACCGACTCCTGGACCCAACCTGATTTTTTGCAGACCGAAATTTATCTTTTTGGTAAGACTTCAAACTCGTTTTTATAGTTTTATTAAAAAGATAAACTTTTGGGTGGCCAATCACACCCTAACAAAGATTGGTGGCGACTCCCTCTTTTTTATTTTTCTCGATTTTAAACTCATTTTTATGTCTGACGGTCCCAAAACTGTTACGACAGCTTGGCGACTCCACTGGGGAATTATTTGAGAGTCAGGCCAAAATTTAAATAATGCACTATTGACAACAGTTGGATTTAATTGATTTTATTTTATATTTAATTTAATTTCTTTTATTTTATTTTTTTGAAAACAGTCATGTTAATAAATGAAATAAATTATGTGCTAGTTATTACTTCATTTTGATTTTGTTTTTGATTTATTCATGTTATTTTGATTAATACATTACCTTGCACACACTTTGCATATTCACTCGCATACATGAGCTCTATACCCGGGCTCCATCCTTTTAGGAGGAAGTGAAGTAGCTACGCTCTCGTGAGGTGATAACCTCCGCATTTGCTAGCGAAACACTTCCACTCAGATTGAACCCGTTCCGTTAGTAGCCTGTAATGGGTGAGGATCGAGGAACCTTACTAGTCTATAATGGATGATGATGTGAGGAATAGTCTGGGAACCTTTAGACATGTAAATCTTAACCTGGCATATAGTGAACCCTGAAGTCCAACTTTAGGATAGAGCCATACTATCCTTTTTACGAGATAATTATCTAAATTAGGACACTACGTATATTCTGATATGCTTGTTCATTCATTTACTCAGTTTTATTTATTTGTTTTATTTACATTCTTGATTTGTTTTATTGTCTTCAATTTTGTTGCATGCATCATATAGGTACCATATTTTTAGAGGGTATTGTTTTGGACCAATCTTCAACAAAAAAAAAAACTTTCAAAAAAACCTAAAGGATGTCGTCTGTGTGTGAGAGCTACTTAGAGGTTAAGAGCCATTCAGAAGGTACTCAAGGGAAAGAAGGAGATTGCTTAGTAGATGGTCATATATCGGTGCTACCACAGTCAGTGCATATGGATCTCGATCAGAATAATATATCAGAATTGGAAGCCATTTGGAAATAGTGGAGAACAGAGAAAAAAGAATTGTTTTCCAAGAAATGTGGGGATGTGGCATTGCTTATGTCTGTGAAGGTTGATGAAAAGCTAATGAGAGCCGTAATACAGTTCTGGGATCTACCTTATCGATGTTTTGTATTCAACCAAGAAGACTTGGCTCCCACGATCGAAGAATATTCTTCTTTACTTCGGATAGAGTCTACCAATCAAGACAAGATCTATTGGAAAGAGCATAAGACCACCGGATATAGAAAAAAAATTAGCCAAGATCATGCAAATGGAGGTTGAAGAGATAGACAAGCACAAGAAAGAAAAAAATGGGGTTGAGACCATTCCATCAGCTTTTTTGCTTGAGTACATAAGAAAGTATATTGATACCGATCAGGGGTTGCATGTGTTTGCTTTGGCCATCTATGGATTGATGATATTTCCTAAGGTTTTAGGACATATAGAAGCATCAGTGGTTGATTTCTTTGAGCAATTAGATAAAGGTATAAACCCTTCACCAACTATTTTGGCAAAAACTATTAGATTACTTAATTTTTATCGAAGAAAGGGTGAAGGACGATTTATGGGGTGTGCTCAGTTACTTTTTGTCTGGCTCAGAAGCCATTTTTGGGGAAAAGAAAAGACATCATTTCGACCATTCTCCGTGCATTTCAGTCCTATCAAGGAGTTTATGACTAAAGAATGAAGAAAAGATTAGACAAAAAGTCAATGGTTGGCATTCTTTCTGAAGCTCACTAACGAAGATGTAACATGGAGGGCACCATGGATGCTTTCGATGGCTATCTTATATAGTTGTGGAGACGAGTCATGGGTACCTCTGTTAGGAATATGGGGGGCAGTGAGTTACGCACCCCTTATGGTTCAAAGACAATATGATTCAAGATAGTTCATCCCTATGACTCATAGGCTTGGTTCACTTGAGTTCGATTATGGAACACCCGGTTATATGAAAAGGGTTCGTGAAATCATCAAAGCATGGAAGCAGGTCAACCGAATGTGCCTAGCTAGACTCGCAGATAATGTTGCTGAAGGTTACCTTGCGTGGAGGATGAAAAGAGTTAACGAAATTAGGCCTCTACCAGCTGATGTTTCAGAGAAGTTATCGGTTCCTATTTCAGTATCGGTATTGTCGACTCTTGAGATCGCTCAACGAGAGTTTGAGATTGAAAAGAAAAGGTTAGAGAAAGAAAAAGTGGCTATGATGGATCAGGTTAACCAACTAAGATATGATTTGATGATGAAAAATGATGCAGTACAGAAGTTGACTAAAGAACGAAAAGTATTGAAAGAGGATCTGCAAGATCTGCATCAAGAAATAAGAAATTAAGGTTGGATAGTAGACCTTTGAAGGGATCCAAGAAGGATGTGGAAGAACTATGGGACATGGTGGAATATTGGAAGAACAGAGCTCAAGAGAACAAAGAAATGATCTCCACACTCACCAAAGAGCAACATGAATGGAAAGAAAAACTTTCAGGAGCTTCTGAAAAGGTAACAAAGCACCAAAGAGAAAGTGAAAAGCTAAAAGCTGAGCTAATGAGGGAACAAAGCAAGAACTCCGATTTGCAAAGCAAGAAAAAAGCCTTAGAGCATGAATTAATGAGTTTGGAGCTTCAATTGACAAGCAATCAGAGGCACATAAACGAGATTTTGACTGAGTGGTAAGATAGAGAAGATTATTGGGCTCGCACTTGTAATATGGAGGTAGATGCTCGAGAGATGTGGAGAGCAAAAAGTTTAGGGAGACAGTAATACATCGAACACCTGACTGCTCAAATCTACAAGGCTATCCGAAAAGCAGGCAACATGGTTGAAAAGGCGAAAGCACTGGAATGAGAGATTGTACCAACCAAAGGCCACAGTCAAAGATTATTGCACTTTTTGCATGAAGCTAGGGAGCAATATGCTCAAATCAAATGTTTTTATGGCTTTAATGTGAGAATGATTGGATGATGTGTAAAGACTCCCATGGTTAATGAAAGTTTCTTTTTGTTTCGATCGATCTAAGACAATACCCTAATTTGCATTTCATTCATTTCATGCATGCATTTTCATACTAACAATAATATCAACGACATTATATCATGCGATCTAATTCATGGTTAATAAACTAAGGTTCAAGGATAGCAAAGCCAAGGAACCATAACTCGTCAATTTTGCATAAATATAATACTCGTTCCCAGACTCGAGCCATGAAAGAAAAGAATACAGCTAGGTTTGAAAGGGTCAAAAGGGTACAGGAGGAGATACAAGAAAGAGTGATGGAAATACAACAAAGAATTGAAGCACAAATGGCTAAATTAAGACAACTGTTGATTGGATCAATGAAAGGAAAAGGAGTCACTGGTGTATCAAGGACAGGAGATGAGGTTAATGTGGAAGAGCCATTATACCCTCCTGGATTCACTCCACCTCAAGTTCAGTTTCAAGTTCCTCGGGGTATACCTATGTCAATCATTCTGTAAATCAGCAGTCGACCCACTTGAATGCCAATTCGGGACCCTTCCCAGTCCATCCCATCATGGTACCAAATCTTGACGACCCTGTTGAGCAAGAGAAATCTCACGAAATGTCAGAACCTATTATAAATTCAAAAATTCAAGACAAGTATGACCAGCTTGAAGAGAGGCTTAAAACGGTTGAAGGTAATGACACTTATGGGGTTATTGATGCCAATGAGCTTAGCCTAGTGCCTGACTTGGTTATCCTACCAAAATATAAGACCCCAGATTTTGAGAAATACAATGGGACAAAGTGTCCATCTGCTCATATCACCATGTTTTGTAGAAAGATGACGGGTTATACCCATAATGACAAACTATTGATACACTATTTTCAGGATAGTTTGACTGGTTCAGCAGCTAAATGGTACGTGCAATTAGATCGAAATAAGATCAGTTCATGGAAAAACTTGGCCAAAGTTTTTCTTGCTCAGTATAAGCACGTCTTGGATACAGCCCCTGATAGACTGTCATTACAAAATATGGAGAAAAAGTCGACGAAAACCTTCAAAGAATATGCACATCGGTGGAGAGATGTAGCAGCTCAAGTACAACCACCACTGACTGAAAAAGAGATAATCGTGCTATTCGTCAATACACTGAAGGCCCCGTATTATGACAGATTGGTGGGAAATGCCACGAAAAACTTCTCTGACATAGTAATTTCAGGGGAGATGATAGAAAACGCTATTAAAAGTGGTAAAATTGAAGGGTTTGAAAAGAAGATAGCTACCTTAAGGAAGAAAGAGCAGGAGACACATGTTGTCACTCACACAAATCCCCCACACCATCCTTTTGTTTCATATAACCCACACCCCCATTACTACTCTACCATAAACCAAATCTCTCAATAACCATACCATTACCGGGCCCCCGAACAACCGTTACCCAGATCAAGTTTTAGCCTTCAACCATCCAATTACACCCTGGCACCTCCAGCTCGACCATTTACTCGACCAACCTACCCAAACAGCAATCAAAGAAACTCACAGAATAATAACAATCAAGAAAGACCTCATTTTGACCCAATTCCCATGACATACACAGATTTGTATCCTCGACTTGTTAAGAAACATCTGCTTGCTCCTATTATTATTAAACCTTTGAAACCTCCGTTTCCCAAATGGTATGACCCCAATGCACATTGTGATTATCATTATGGGAATCCAGGTCATTCCACTGAGCATTGTACTGCTTTGAAGCATAAAGTGCAAGGGTTAATCAATGAAGGAGTATTAAATTTTGATACCAGCCAACAAGGGACTCCAAATGTCAATGGGAACCCTCTACCAAATCATACCAGACCATCAATAAATGCTTTGATTGATGGGCAAACAAGTTGTGTGAAAAGAAGAATAGAAGAGGTCAAAACTCCTATGGCTAAAGTGTTTGAAACCTTGGTCAAAGCTGACATGCTAAAGTCGATAGAACCTCAAAATTACTCTGAAGCGGTTAACTCAACTGAAAGCTGCCATTATCACAAAGGTGCTCTGGGGCATTCTATCGAGAATTGTCACCAATTTCGTCAAAAGGTGCAAAAATTGATGGATGAAGGTCGAATAGAGTTTTACCAAGAGAGAGAAGAGTTGGTGAAAGTGTCTACCATTGATTCAAAGAATAAGTTTGGGACGTAGACCAGTAACTATCTATTATGATGAGAAGCCAACATCGAAGCTAGAAAAACCCATCTCTCGACCAGTGGTGACAATTAAAGTTCCTGGCCCTTTTTCCATATCAGAATGATAAAGTAGTACCTTAGAAGTATGATTATGATGTCGTAGTCAACCCAGATACTGCCAACATAACGGGTGTAGGAGGCATAACCCGAAGTGGCAGGTGCTATACCCTAGAGGCTCTAGAAAAAGCTAGAAAGGAGAAAGCCAAGGTAGGGGAAGAAAATAAAAGTCAGAGTGATCTTGATGCAACACCAGAAAAAGAATGTCAGAAGCCAGTATCTAAGAGTGAAGTAGGTGAATTTTTGAAGTTAATAAAACATAGTGAGTATAGCGTGGTAGAACAGCTTAACAAGATGCCAGCTAGAATTTCGCTATTGTCATTATTGCTCAATTCAGAGTCACACCGTAATGCTTTGCTGAAGGTGCTAAATCAAGCATATGTGTCTCACAATGCTTCTGTTGAATATGTGGAACAGCTTGTTGGCAATCTGACGATTTCAAACTATATTTTTTCAATGATGAAGAAATTTCTCCTGAGGGTAGAGGAAGTACCAGGGCTCTTCACATTACTGTGAAATGTAAAAGTCATATAATGGCTAAGGTTTTGATTGATAATGGCTCATCCATCAATGTTATGCCTGCAACTACTCTGGCAAAACTCCCTGTTAATGGATCTTATATGAAACCTAGTCATATGATAGTGAGAGCCTTTGATGGAACCAGAAGAGAAGTGCTGGGAGATATAGAAGTGCCATTGCAGATTGGTCCATGTACTTTCAACGTGAAATTTCAAGTCATAGACATCTCTCCTTCATATAGTTGTCTATTGGGTAGACCGTGGATCCATATGGCAGGTGCTATCCCATCCTCATTACATCAGAAAGTCAAATTCATTGTTGAAGGAAAGCTAACATGTGTGGCAGGAGAAGAAGATTTATTGGTAACTCAATCGATAAATACTCCTTATGTGGAATCGGCAGATGAAGCTTTAGAATGCTCTTATAGATCCTTCGAGATTGCCAATGCAACATATATAGCTGGAGGATCTAAATTGTATTCGCCACACTTATCTATGACTACTAAAATGGTAGTCAGACAGCTTACCAAGATGGGATGGCGACCTGAAGTCAGACTTGGGAAGAACCTGTAAGGAATCACGAAGCCATCGGCCATATATGAAAAGAGAGACAGGTTTGGCTTGGGATATAAGCCAACAAAAGGGGATAGAGTAAGAATGGTGAATGAGAAAAGAGATAAGAAGATAGCTAATCTTAAGGGATATGAGCTGGAGTCAGAGCCGATAGTCATTCCATACCTCTATAATTCTTTTCACTCGGGAGGATATATTTATCTAGATTTACCGGGAGCCCCAAGTGCAAGATTCGTGGAAAAATTTTCAGAGCTGGCCATTCAAATGGTGGATGATGGAGAAAAGAAGAGTCGAAGTGAAGATCTATTCGTGTACCCTTGTCCTTCAGATTTTGAGCTGGATAATTGGGAAGTTACAGAGCTACCTGTTGTTTTTAAAACTTTAGAAAAGTAATGTGAAACTTTAAATCCCTAATTACATTCTACGAGTATTAGGAGATCTTTTATGGTGTGTTTATGTTTGTCATTTTAATAAAAGACTTAGAAGATGCATCCGTATTTTTTCTATTGTTTTTATCTTCATTTTACCTTTCATCCTTTTCTTTCCTACATTTTCTTGCCATTCCATTTTTGTGTGCCAATATTCTCTCCATATTACCCTTTGCAGGGTCTCAAACAATGAACATGAGGATAATCATGGCATTAATCTCGGATTTGATTTTGAAAACTTAATTCATGTTGATGAACTTGATAATGAGGAAGATTCAGATAACTATACACTGCCTCTTAATTTGTTAAAATTAATAGAACATGAAGATAAGCCAATTGAACCTCACCAAGAAATTACTGAATCAGTAAATTTGGGAGATGGTGAGAATAAAAGAGAGGTCAAAGTTGGTACATCTCTTTTATCAGCTAAAAGACAGGAGCTAGAAGAGCTGCTTCGAGAATATGTAGATGTGTTCGCATGGACTTACCAGGATATGCCAGGACTCAGCACTGATATTTTAGAGCATAAGTTACCTTTAAAACCAGGATGTAAGCCGATGCAGTAAAAGCTAAGGCGCATGAAACCAGAGATGCTGCTAAAAATTAAAGAAAAAGTGAAGAAACAATTCGATGTCGAATTTTTGAAAGTGGCAAAATATCCTGAATGGGTAGCCAACATAGTGCCAGTTCCTAAGAAGGATGGAAAAGTGAGAATGTGTGTCGATTATCGAGATTTGAATAGAGCAAGCCCTAAGGATAACTTTCCTTTACCTGATATCGATACTCTAGTGGATAATACTGCTAGGCACTCTATATTTTCCTTTATGGATGGTTTCTCAGGCTATAATCAGATCAAGATGGCTCGAGATGATATGGAGAAAACTACATTTGTGACCATATGGGGAACATTCTGTTACAAAGTCATGCCTTTTGGGTTAAAAAATGCTGGTGCTACTTATCAAAGAGCAATGGTGACTCTTTTTCATGACATGATGCATAAAGAGATAGAAGTGTATGTAGATGGTATGATTGCAAAATCTCGTGAAGGAGAGGATCATATAGTCAGTCTCAAAAAGCTGTTCGACAGGTTGAAAAGATTTCAGTTGAAGTTGAATCCTGCCAAATGTACATTTGGAGCCAAATCAAGAAAACTATTAGGCTTTGTAGTCAGTGAAAAAGAAATTGAAGTTGATCCAGATAAGATACAAGCCATCCAATACTTATCCCCTCTTCATACCTCAAAAGAAGTGCGAGGCTTCTTAAGGAGATTAAATTATATTGCTCGCTTCATCTCTCAACTCACTTATAAGTGTGATCCTATTTTCAAGCTTCTCAGAAAACATGATCCTGGAGAATGGAATGATGAATGCCAAAAAGCTTTTGATAAGATCAAAGAATACTTGTCAAATCCACCTGTGTTAGTGCCACCAATGCCAGGAAAACCTTTGATTTTGTACTTGACAGTGCATGAAAATTCAATGGGATGTGTGCTGGGGCAAAGAGATGAAACTAATAAGAAAGAACGAGCAATTTACTATTTGAGCAAGAAGTTCACTGATTATGAGTCAAAGTATTCACCATTAGAGAAGATGTGTTGTGCATTAACCTGGACAGCTCGAAGGCTTAGACAATACATGCTTTATCACACTACTTGGCTCATAGCAAAGTTGGATCCTATTAAGTATATCTTCGAAAAGCCCTCATTGACAGGAAGAATAGCACGGTGGCAAGTTATGCTTTCAGAATATGATATCATTTACGTAACTCAAAAAGCTATTAAAGGGAGTGCAATAGATGAATTTCTAGCTGATCGTGCAGTTGAAGATTATGAGCCAATGAAATTAGATTTTTCTGATGAGGATGTGATAGCCATTGAAGAAAATGAACCTGTTGAAAAATCATGGAGGATGTATTTTGATGGAGCTACTAATGCTTTGGGTCATGGTATTGGGGCAATTTTGATATCTCTTGATGGACATTATTACCCCATCACAGCCAGATTAAATTTTAATTA
Organism: Durio zibethinus; assembly: GCF_002303985.1. The sequence continues at coordinate 16,897,663 of NW_019168159.1, forward strand.
CACAAACAATGTGGTTGAATATGAGGCCTGTGTTATGGGTCTACAAGCAGCAATTAAAAAGAAGATCAAAGTGTTAGATGTGTTTCAAGATTCAGCTTTAGTCCTATCAGTTACGAGATGAATGGGAAACAAGAGACTCTAAGTTGATTCGGTACCATAAATACATCTCTGAGTTGGTTAAGCAATTTAAAGAAGTTCAGTTTGAGCATCTACCTAGAGAGGAAAACAAAATTGCTGATGCACTGGCTACTCTAGCTGCAATGATCAAAATAGATGCAAGTACTGAAATCCAACCCATCAAGCTGGATGTGAAAGATGTACCGGCACATTGCTCAGGTGTTGAAAAAGAAGTTGATGGGAAGCCATGGTATCATGATATCATGCAATACATTAAAAGCCAGCAATACCCAAAACATGAAACTAAAAATGATAAGAGGACTATCAGAAGATTGGCTATGAGTTTCTTCATTAATGGACATATCCTTTACAAAAGAGGTCGAGATCAAGTGCTCTTAAGATGTGTAAATGCAGCTGAAGCAAAGAAGATTATTGAAGAAGTGCATGATGGAGTTTGTGGGGCACATGCAAATGGTCATATGATGGTTAGACAAATTATGAGGGCTGGTTATTATTGGTTGACAATGGAGAGTGACTGTATTGATTATGCTAGGAGATGTCATAAATGTTAGATTTATGCTGACAAGATTCATGCTCCACCATCAACATTACACGTTCTAGCTCCTCCCTAGCCATTCTCAATGTGGGGTATGGATGTCATTGGTCCCATCACTCCAAAAGCTTCGAACGGGCATAGATTCATTTTTGTGATGATTGATTACTTCACCAAATGGGTAAAGGCTGCATCATATGCTAGCATGACCCGATCTGTGGTATGTAAGTTCATAAAAAGAGAGATAATATGCAGATATGGGCTTTCGGAGACAATTATTTCTGATAATGCCAAAAACTTGAACAACAAAATGATGAATGAAGTATGCACTCAATTCAAGATTTGCCATCATAATTCAGCACCATATCATCCAAAAATGAATGGGGCAGTGGAGGCTGCAAATAAGAATATCAAGAGAATCCTAGAGAAAATGACTGAAACTTACAAAGATTGACATGAGAAGTTACCTTTTGCCTTGCATGCTTATAGAACATCAGTCAGAATGTTTACTGGAGCCACACCGTTCTCTTTGTTATATGGTATGGAAGCTATGCTACCAGTCGAAGTGGAAATTCCCTCACTGAGAGTCCTGATGGAGGTAGAGTTAGAGGAAGCAGAATGGGTTCGAAATCGCTACGAGCAGTTAAACCTCATAGAAGAGAAAAGACTGTCAGCACTTTGTCATGGTCAATTATATCAAAAGAGGATGATGAGAGCACATGACAAGAAAACTCGTCCCCATTGCTTTAGGGAATGAGACTTAGTGTTAAAAAGATTCCTTCCAAATCAACATGATAATCAGGGGAAATGGACACTAAATTGGGAAGGCCCGTATATGGTGAAAAAGGCTTTTTCTGGTGGGGCATTGATTTTGGCAGAAATGGATGGAGGTGATTTACCTACCCTAATAAATTCAGATGTTATGAAGAAATATTTTGCTTAAAAAAAAGAGAGAAAAAAATGATGACTTATCTAAGTTGAAAACCTAAAAAGACGGTTTAGATGTGAAGCAAAAGCATCATCAAGAAAAGATCCCACAATGCAGGGGCAAGTGTAGTTTGACGAACTCTGAATAATCAAGGAAGTCATCTGATTTAGTTTTAGAGAAAGAATCTGAGAATATTTTGTTCATGATTATCTTGTGATCATTCTTTTGACACCTTTATTTCAACTCAAACACTTTGACATACACTTGTTATCAGCCATAGGAAATACATTATCCTTCATTTGAAAATAATGCCTATCCTTTCCTTTATCCTTATCTGATATTTTTGTCCATAAGAGAAATGTGATTGCATTTTATTTGTCTTGAACTTAAAATGATGAAAAGAAAAACAAACATGAAAGATCTCAGCATTACTTTTAAAGTTGACAAAGGCAAATGAAAAAGGATAAGAAAAGCATGACAAGTCATTGATGTTGTAGACTTTTGAAGAAAAAATATTATGGTCAGATGTTGAAGACAGATTGGTCATATAAGAACTCGGATAAAAGAAGCCGAAAGTGAGAGATTTCGAGAACCTTTTTACTACAATGAACGATTTTGATTGCATTACATGCATTGCATCATGAGCACTCAATACATGTATCCATGAGAAGTTGTAACAAAGATAGAAATTTTCCTTTTCTTAATGAAAAAACAAGATTTTGGTAAAGACAATGATCAAAAAAAGGAATTCAAAAGAGAGAGATTTACTTGTTCAAAGATGAAAACTCAAATTTGAAAACAGATGAGAAATTTTAAAGTTGTGGAGCCTCTGTTGAGAGGAGCTTTTTCAGATGAGAATTTTTAAAGTTGTTGAGCCTCTGTTGAGAGGAGCTTTTCCAAGATGAGAATTTTAAAGTTGTCGAGCCTCTGTTGAGAGGAGCTTTTTCAAAAGAGAATTTTTAAAGTTATGGAGCCTCTGTTGAGAGGAGCTTTTTCCATATGAGATTTTTAAAGTTGTGAAACCTCTGCTAAGAGTAGTTTTTTTTCAAGAGAGAATTTTTAAAGTTGTGGAGCCTCTGTTGAGAGGAGCTTTTTCCAAATGAGATTTTAAAGTTGTTGAGCCTCTGCTGAGATGAGCTTTTCCAGATGAGATTTTTAAAGTTGTGGAGCCTCTGTTGAGAGGAGCTTTTTCCAGATGAGATTTTTAAAGTTGTTGAGCCTCTATTAAGAGGAGCCATTTTCTGTAAAACCAAAAAATAACACAATTTATTTTCAGACAAAATCGTTGTCTTTGTCTTTGCCCTATTCCTGATTCATAGTAATGTGTAAAGAGGGGCAGCTGTAGACACCGATTTTGTCCGGGTCTACTATTTTATTTTATTTTATTTTTAATAATAATAATATTTACCAAAACAAACAAAAAAACAAACAAAAAAACAAAACGAAAATAAGGCAAAAGTCAAGGGGTTGGTACAGCGCCGAACTGCCCCGACCAATTACCCAACCAACTCTCTGACTTAGGCTTACGGAGTTCATTCCCAGTCTAAGCATACAGAGTTCATTCCCAGTCTAAGATCGGACCGGATCGAGGGTTGTGGTAGCACATGCTGGGCTCGGGCATGTGCTGGTGTCGCATTTTTCTTCGTCGGGACACCATCGCCAGAGAACTTGACCGGCGGCATTGGGGTTCCAGTGATCGGGGGGCCGGGGGGGTGTGCGCACATGATGTGCGATGGGTGCTGGTACTTGGCCCTTATATTGGCCCCCTATCCCTCATCAAACCTTGAGAACTCACACCCCCTTAAAGAGCATTTTAGATTTTACAGGTTTGCTACCAGTAGCCATTAAAGTGTTAGAAATGCGGACACTTTTTTCAAATGGTCACAAAATCTTGTACACTTCGAGTTTTTAGCTGAATTTTTTTGTGCATGCCAAAAAAAATACAAGGATCACGTCTGCAATGTTTTGGGCCAAAACTCCATCTAAAAAAATTTTAAAAAATCTCGAACCGTAAAATATTTGGAAAATAGTGAAAAATAAAAAACGAGTCGTCTTGCCATGAAACTTCCCATGAAGGCTTAAGGGACCATTGTATGAATTTACAAGCCAAAAAAATGCCATTCACACGGTAGAAATATGAAGATGTGCCTAAACCCACCTACCACCCTATCGATCCACGGTTTGCGCATCCCGCCTCTCTCGTCGGTGTAGTGCCTGCCCGCCCACCCGCTCGTTTCGTCGGTTGGCTTAGGCATACGGAGTTCATTCCCAGTCTAAGATCGGACCGGACTGAGGGTTGCAGCAGCAAGTTCGATAGCACGCAGAGGGGGACTCGGCCGATCCCCGGCTTGCGCATCCCGCCCCTCTGGCCGGCTGAGCGCCCGCACGCTCGTTTCATGGGTTGACTTAGGCATACGGAGTTCATTCCCAGTCTAAGATCAGATCGGACCGAGGGTTACGGCAGCACATGCTGGGCTCGGGCATGTGCTGGTGCCGTATTTTTCTTCACCGGGACACCATCGTCAGAGAACCTGACCGACGGCATTGGGGTTCCGAGGATCGGGGGGGCCGGGGTGGGTGTGCGCACATGATGTTCGATGGGTGCTGGTGCTTGGCCCTTATATTGGCCCCCTATCGCTCATCAAACCTCGAGAACTCACACCCCCTTAAAGCGCATTTCAGATTTTACAGGTTTGCTGCCAGTAGCCATTAAAGTATCTGAAATGGGGACACTTTTTTCAAATGGTCACAAAAACTTGTACACTTCGAGTTTTTAGCTGAATATTTTTGTGCATGCCAAAAAAAATACAAGGATCACGTCTGCCAAGTTTCGGACCAAAACTCCTTCTAAAAAAATTTTAAAAAATCCCAAACCGTAAAAAGTTTGGAAAATCATGAAAAATAGAAAACGAGTCGTCTTGCCATGAAACTTCACATGAAGGCTTAAGGGACCATTGTATGAATTTACAAGCCAGAAAAATGGCATTGGCACAGTAAAAATATGAAGATGTGCCTAAACCCACCTACCACCCTATCGATCCAAGGCTAGCGCATCCCGCCTCTCGGCCGGCGTAGTGCCTGCCCTCCCGCCCGCTCGTTTTGTTGGTTGGCTTAGGCGTACGGAGTTCATTCCCAGTCTAAGATTGGACTGGACCAAGGGTTGCGGTAGTAGGATGGGCAGCATGCAGAGAGGGACTTGACCGATCCCCGACTTGCGCATCCCGCCCCTCTGGCCGAATGAGCGCCCGTACGCTCGTTTCATGTGTTGACTTAGGCATACGGAGTTCATTCTTAGTCTAATTATACGGAGTTCATTCCCAGTCTAAGATCGGACCAGACCGAAGGTTGCAGCAGCACAAGCTGGGCTCGGGCATGTGCTGGTGCTGTATTTTTCTTCCCTGGGACACCATCGCCTGAGAACCTGACGGGCGGCATTGGGGTTCTGAAGATCGGGGAGGGCCGGGGGGTGTGCGCACATGATGTGCGATGGGTGCTGTACTTGGCCCTTATATTGGCCCCCTATCCCTCATCAAACCTCGAGAACTCACACCCCCTTAAAGAGCATTTGAGATTTTACAGGTTTGCTGCCAGTAGCCATTAAAGTGTCTGAAATGGGGACACTTTTTTCAAATGGTCAGCAAAACCTGTACACTTCGAGTTTTTAGCTGAATTTTTTTGTGCATGCCAACAAAAATAAAAGGATCACGTCTGCCAAGTTTGGGCCCAAAACTCCTTCTGAAAAAATTTTAAAAAATCCTGAACATTAAAAAGTTTCAAAAATTGTGAAAAATAGAAAACGAGTCGTCTTGCCATGAAACTTCACATGAAGGCTTAAGGGACCATTGTATGAATTTACAAGCTAGAAAAATGAAATTGGCATGGCAAAAATATGAAGATGTGCCTAAACCCACCTACCACCCTATCGATCCACGGCTTGCGCATCCCGCCTCTCAGGCCGGTGCAGTGCCTGCTTGCCCGCTCATTCGTTTTGTCGGTTGGCTTAGGCATACGGAGTTCATTCCCAGTCTAGGATTGGACCAGACTGAGGGTTGCGGCAACAGGATTGACATCACGCAGAGGAGGACCCGGTCGATCCTTGACTTGCGAATCCCGCCACTCTGGCCGACTGAGCGCCACACGCTCGTTTCGTGGGTTGACTTAGGCATACGGAGTTCATTCCCAGTCAAGATCAGACCGGACCAAGGGTTGTGGCAGCACATGCTGGGCTCGGGCATGTGCTGGTGCCGTATTTTTCTTCGTCGGGACACCATCGTCGGAGAACCTGACCGATGGCATTGGGGTTCCGACGATCGGGGGGTCGGGGTGGGTGTGCGCACATGATGTGCGATGGGTGCTGGTACTTGGCCATTATACTGGCCCCCTATCTCTCATCAAACCTCGAGAACTCACACCCCCTTAGAAGCATTTGAGATTTTACGGGTTTGCTACCAGTAGCCATTTAAGTGTCTGAAATGGGGACATTTTTTTCAAATGCTCACAAAATCTTGTACACTTCGAGTTTTTAGCTGAATTTTTTTTTTGCATGCCAACAAAAATACAAGGATCACGTCTACCAAGTTTGGGGCCAAAACTCCTTCTGAAAAAATTTTAAAAAATCTGGAACCGTAAAAATTTCAAAAATCGTGAAAAATAGAAAACGAGTCGTCTTGCCATGAAACTTCACATGAAGGCTTAAGGGACCATTGTATGAATTTACAAGCTAGAAAATTGGCATTGGCATGGCAGAAATATGAAGATGTGCCTAAACCCACCTACCACCTTATCGATCCACGGCTTGCGTATCCCGCCTCTCTGGCCGACGTAGTGCCCGCCCGCCCGCCCACTTGTTTCGTCGGTTGGCTTAGGCATACGGAGTTCATTCCCAGCCTAAGATCGGACCAGACTGAGGGTTGCGGTAGCAGGATCGATAGCACACAGAGTGGGACCTGGCCGATCCTCGGCTTGCGAATCCCGCCACTCTGGCCGACTGAGCGCCCGCACGCTCGTTTCGTGGGTTGACTTAGGCATAGGGAGTTCATTCCCAGTCTAAGCATGCAGAGTTCATTCCCAGACTAAGATCGGACTGGATCGGGGGTTACGACAGCACATGCTGGGCTCGAGCATGTGCTGGTGTCATATTATTCTTCACCGGGACCCCATCACCGGAGAACCTGACCGGTGGCATTTGGGTTCCGACGATCGGGGGGGCCGAGGGTGGTGTGCGGACATGATGTGCGGTGGGAGCTGGTACTTGGCCCTTATATTGGCCCCCTATCCCTCATCAAACCTTGAGAACTCACACCCCCTTAAAGAGCATTTGAGATTTTACAGGTTTGCTGCCAGTAGCCATTAAAGTGTCTGAAATGAGGACACTTTTTTCAAATGGTCACAAAATCTTGTACACTTCGAGTTTTTAGCTGAATTTTTTTGTGCACGCCTACAAAAATACAGGGACCACGTCTACCAAGCTTGGGGCCAAAATTCCTTCTAAAAAAATTTTAAAAAATCCCGAACCGTAAAAAGTTTTTTAAATCGTGAAAAATAGAAAATGAGTCGTCTTGCCATGAAACTTCACATGAAGGCTTAATGGACCATTGTATGAATTTACAAGCTAGAAAAATGGCATTGGCATGGCAAAAATATGCAAAGAACCTGACCGACGGCATTGGGGTTCCGACGATCGGGGGGGTCTGGGAGGGTGTGCGCACATGATGTGCGATGGGTGCTGGTACTTGGCCCTTATATTGGCCCCCTATCCCTCATCAAACCTCGAGAACTCACACCCCCTTAAAGAGCATTTGAGATTTTACAGGTTTGATGCTACTAGCCATTAAAGTGTCTAAAATGGGGACACTTTTTTCAAATGGTCACAAAATATTGTACACTTCGAGTTTTTAGCTGAATTTTTTTATGCATGCCAACAAAAATACAAGGATCACGTGTACAAAGTTTGGGGCTAAAACTCGTTCTGAAAAAATTTTAAAAAATCCCGAGGAATAAAAAGTTTCAAAAATCGTGAAAAATAGAAAACGAGTCGTCTTGCCATGAAACTTCGCATGAAGGCTTAAGGGACCATTGTATGAATTTACAAGCTAGAAAAATGGCATTGGCATGGAAAAAATATGTAGATGTGCCTAAACCCACCTACCACCCTATCGATACACGTCTTGCGCATCCCCCTCTCTGGCCGGCGTAGTGCCCGCCCACCCGCTCGCTCGTTTCGTCGGTTGGCTTAGGTATACGGAGTTCATTCCCTGTCTAAGATTGAACCGGGTCGAGTGTTGTGGCAGCAGGAACGACAGCATGTAGAGGGGACCCGGTTGATCCCCGGCTTGCGCATCCCGCCCCTCTAGCCAGTTGAGCGCCCGTACGCTCGTTTTATGGGTTGACTTAGGAATACAGAGTTCATTCCCAGTCTAAGCATACGGAGTTCATTCCCAGTCAAAGATCGGACCGGACCGAGGGTTTCAGTAGCACTTGCTGGGCTCGGGCATGTGCTGGTGTCACATTTTTCTTGTCCGAGGCACCATCGCTGGAGAACCTGACCGACGGCATTGGGGTTCCGACGATCGGGGGGGCCAGGGGGTGTGCGCACATGATGTGCGATGGGTGCTGGTACTTGGCCCTTATATTGGCCCCCTATCCCTCATCAAACCTTGAGAACCACACCCCCTTACAGAGCATTTGAGATTTACAAGTTTGCTGCCAGTAGCCATTTAAAGTGTCTAAAATGGGGACACGTTTGTTTCAAACATGGTCACAAAATCTTGTACACTTCGAGTTTTTGGCTGAATTTTTTTAAGCATGCCAAAAAAAATACAAGGATCACGTCTACCAAGTTTGGGACCAAAACACCTTCTGAAAAAAGTTTAAAAAATCTCGAACCGTAAAAAGTTTCAAAAATCATGAAAAATAAAAAACAAGTCGTCCTGCCATTAAACTTCTCATGAAGGCTTAAGGGACCATTGTATGAATTTACAAGCCAGAAAAATGGCATTGGCATGGCAGAAATATGAAGATGTGCTTAAACGCACCTTCCACCCTATCGATCCACGGCTTGCGCATCCCGCCTCTCTGCCCGGCGTAGTGCCCGCCCGCTCGTTTCGCCGGTTGGCTTAGGCATACGGTGTTCATTCCCAGTCTAAGATCAGACCAAATTGAGGGTTCCGACAGTTGGATCGACAGCATGCAGAGGTGGACACGGACGATCCCCGGCTGACGCATCCCGCCCCTCTGACCGGCTGAGCGCCCGTACGCTCGTTTCGTGGGTTGACTTAGGCATACGGAGTTCATTCCCAGTCTAAGCATACGGAGTTCATTCCCAACCTAAGTTCGAACCAGACCAAGGGTTGCGGCAGCACATGCTGGGCTCGGACATGTGCTGGTGCCGTATTTTTCTTCACCGGGACGCCATCGCCGGACAACCTGACCGACGGCATTGGGGTTCCGACGATCGGGGGGGGCTGTGCGCAGATGATGTAAGATGGGTGCTAGTACTTGGCCCTTATATTCGCCCCCTATCCCTCATCAAACCTTGAGAACTCGCACCCCTTAAAGAGCATTTGAGAATTTACAGGTTTGCTGCCAGTAGCCATTAAAGTGTCTGAAATAGGGACACTTTTTTCAAATGGTCACAAAATCTTGTACACTTCGAGTTTTTAGCTGAATTTTTTTGTGCATGCCAACAAAAATAAAAGGATCACGTCTACCAAGTTTGGGACCAAAACACCTTTTGAAAAAAGTTTAAAAAATCCCGAACCGTGAAAAATTTTGAAAAGCATGAAAAATAGAAATCGAGTCGTCTTGCCATGAAACTTCACATGAAGGCTTAAGGGACCGTTGTATGAATTTACAAGCCAAAAAATGGCATTGGCATGGTAGAAATATGAAGATGTGCCTAAACCCACCTACCACCCTATCAATCCACGGCTTGCGCATCCCGCCTCTCTAGCCGGCGTAGTGCTCGCCCACCCGCCCGCTCGTTTCGTCGGTTGGCTTAGGCATACAGAGTTCATTCCCAGTCTAAAATCAGACCGGACCGAGGGTTGCAGTAGCAGGATTGACAGCACCCAGAGGGGGACCCGATCAATCCCGGGCTTGCACATCCCGCCCCTATGGCCGGCTGAGCACCTGCACGCTCGTTTCGTGGGTTGACTTAGGCATACGGAGTTCATTACCAGTCTAAGCATACGGAGTTCATTCCCAGTCTAAGATCGGAGCGGACCAAGCGTTGTGACAGCACATGCTGGGCTCGGGCATGGGCTGGTGTCGTATTTTTCTTCGTCGAGACACCATCGTCGGAGAGCATGACCGGTGGCATTGGGGTTCCGACGATCGGGGGGGCCGGGGGGTGTGCGCACATGATGTGCGATGGGTGCTGGTACTTGGCCCTTATATTGGTCCCCTATCCCTCATCAAACCTCGAAAACTCACACCCCTTTAAAGAGCATTTGAGATTTTACAGGTTTGCTACCAATAGCCATTAAAGTGTCTGAAATGGGGACACTTTTTTCAAATGGTCACAAAATCTTGTACACTTCGTGTTTTTGGCTGAATTGTTTTTTGCATGCCAACAAAAATACAAGGATCACGTCTACCAATTTTGGTGCCAAAACTCCTTCTGAAAAAATTTTAAAAAATCTCAAACCGTAAAAAGTTTCAAAAATCGTGAAAAATAGAAAACGAGTCGTCTTGCCATGAAACTTCACAAGAAGGCTTAAGGGATGATTGTATGAATTTACAAGCCAGAAAAATGGCATTGGCATGGCAGAAATATGAAGATGTGCCTAAACCCACCTACCACCCTATCGATCCATGGCTTGCGCATCCCGCCTCTCTTGTTGACGTAATGCCCGTCCGCCCGCCCGCTCATTTCATCGGTTGGCTTAGGCATACGGTGTTCATTCCCAGTCTAAGATCAGACCGGACTGAGGGTTGCGATAGTAGGATTCGCAGCACGCAGAGGGGGACCCGATCGATCCTCGGTTTACGCATCCTACCCTTCTGGCCGACTGGGTGCCCACACGCTCGTTTCGTGGGTTGACTTAGGCATACGGAGTTCTTCGTCGAGACACCATCGTCGAAGAACTTGACCTAGGAATACGGAGTTCATCTTGCCATGAAACTTCACATGAAGGCTTAAGGGACCATTGTATGAATTTACAAGCCAGAAAAATGGCATTGGCATGGCAGAAATACAAAGATGTGCCTAAACCCACCTACCACCCTATCGATCCACGGCTTGCACATCTCGCATCTCTGGCCGGCGTAGTGCCAACCCGCCCGCTCGCTCGTTTCGTTGGTTGGCTTAGGCAGATGGAGTTCATTCCCAGTCTAAGATCAGACCAAACTGAGGGTTGTATCTACAGGATCGGCAGCACGTAGAGGGGGACCTGACCGATCCCCGGCTTGCGCATCCCGCGCCTCTAGCCTGCTGAGCACCCGCAAGCTCATTTCGTGGGTTGACTTAGGCATACGGAGTTCATTCCCAGTCAAAGCATACGGAGTTCATTCCCTGTCTAAGATCGGACCAGACCAAGGGTTGCGGCAGCACATGCATGGCTCAGGCATATGCTGGTGCCACATTTTTCTTCGTCGGGACACCATCGCCGGAGAACCTAACCGGCGACATTGGGGTTCCAGCAATCGGGGGGGCCGGGGGGTCTGCACACATGATGTGCGATGGGTGCTGGTACTTGGCCCTTATATTGGCCCCCTATCCCTCATCAAAGCTCAAGAACTCACACCCCCTTAAAGAGCATTTGAGATTTTACAGGTTTGCTGCCAGTAGCTATTAAAGTGTTTGAAATGGGGACACTTTTTTCAAATGGTCACAAAATCTTGTACACTTCTAGTTTTTAGCTAAATTTTTTTGTGCATGCCAAAAAAAATACAAGGATCACGTCTACCATGTTTTGGGCCAAAACTCCTTCTGAAAAAATTTTCAAAAATCCCCAACCCTAAAAAGTTTCGAAAATCATAAAAAATAGAAAACGAGTCGTCTAGCCATGAAACTTCACATGAAGGCTTAAGGGACCATTGTATGAATTGAAAAGCCAAAAAAATGGCATTTGCACGGCACAAATATGAAGATGTGCCTAAACCCACCTACCACCCTATCGATCCATGGCTTGCGCATCCCACCTATCTAGCCAGCGTAGTGCCAGCCCGCCCGCCCGCTCGTTTCGTCGGTTGGCTTAGGCATACGAAGTTCATTCCCAGTCTAAGATCAGACCGAATCGAGGGTTGCGGCAGCAGGGTCGGTAGTACGCAGAGGGGGACCCAGTCGATCCCTGGCTTGCGCATCCCGCCCCTTTGGCCGACTGAGCGCCCGCACGCTTGTTTTGTGGGTTGACTTACCATACGGAGTTCATTTCCAGTCTAAGATCGGACCGGACCAAGGGTTACAGCTGCACATGCTGGGCTCGGGCATGTGCTGGTGCCGTATTTTTCTTCGTTGGGACACCATCGTCGAAGAAACTGACCTGCGGCATTGGGGTTGCGATGATCGGGGGCGGGGGGGTGTGCGCACATGATGTGTGATGGGTGCTGGTACTTGGCCCTTATATTGGCTCCCTATCCCTCATCAAACCTTGAGAACTCACACCCCCTGAAAGAGCATTTGAGATTTTACAGGTTTGCTGCGAGTAGCCATTAAAGTGTCTGAAATGGGGACACTTTTTTCGAATGGTTAAAAAATCTTGTACACTTTGCATTTTTAGGTGAATTTTTTTGTGCTTGCCAACAAAAATGCAAGGATCACGTCTACCAACTTTGGGGCCAAAACTCCTTCTGAAAAAATTTTAAAAATCCCGAACTGTAAAAAGTTTCAAAAATCTTGAAAAATAGAAAACAAGTCGTCTTGGCATGAAACTTCATATAAAGGCTTAAGGGACCATTGTATGAATTTACAAGCCAGAAAAATTACATTGGCCCAGCAGAAATATAAAGATGTGCCTAAACCCACCTACCACCCTATCGATCCACGGCTTGTGCATCCCGCCTCTCTGGCTGGCATAGTGCACGCCCGCCCGCTCGTTTCGTCGGTTAGCTTAGGCATACGAAGTTCATTCCCAGTCTATGATCGGACTGGACTGAGGGTTGCGGTAGTAGGATCGGTAGCACGCAAATGGAGACCTGGCCGATCCTCGGCTTACGCATCCCGCCCCTCTGGCTGGCTAAGCGCCCGCACGCTCATTTCGTGGGTTGACTTAAGCATACGAAGTTCATTCCCAGTCTAAGCATATAGAGTTCATTCCCAGTCTAAGATCGAACCGGACCAAGGGTTGCGACAGCACATGCTGGGCTCGGGCATGTGCTGGTGTCGTATTTTTCATCACCGGGACACCATCGTCGGAGAACCTAACTGACGGCATTAGAGTTCCGACAATCGGAGGGGCCGGGGGGTGTGCGCATAAGATGTGCGATGGGTGCTGGTACTTGGCCCTTATATTGGCCCCCTATCCCTCATCAAACCTCGAGAACTCACACCCCCTTAAAGAGCATTTGAGATTTTACAGGTTTGCTGCAGTAGCCATTAAAGTGTCTGAAATGGGGGCACTTTTTTCAAATGGTCACAAAAACTTATACACTTTGAGTTTTTAGCTGAATTTTTTATGCATGCCAAAAACAATACAAGGATCACGTCTACCAAGTTTGGGGCCAAAAATTCTTCTAAAAAAATTTAAAAAAATCTTGAACCGTAAAAAGTTTTAAAAATCTTGAAAAATAGAAAACGAGTCGTCTTGCCAAGAAACTTCACATGAAGGCTTAAGGGACCATTGTATGAATTTACAAGCTAGAAAAATGGCATTGGCATGGCAGAAATATGAAGATGTGCCTAAACCAACCTACCACCCTATCGATCCATGGCTTGCGCATCCTATTTCTCTGGCTGACGTAGTGCCGGCCCTCCCGCCCTCTCGTTTCATCGGTTGGCTTATGCATACGGAGTTCATTCCTAGTCTAAGATCGAACCAGAAGGAGGATTGTGGCAGCAGGATTGGCAGCACGCAGAGGGGGACCCGACCGATCCCCGGCTTGTGCATCCCGCCCCTCTGGCCGAATGAGTGCCTGTACGCTCATTTCGTGGGTTGACTTAGGCATACGGAGTTAATTCCCAGTCTAAGCATATGGAGTTCATTCCCACTCTAAGATCAGATCAGACCGAGGGTTACGGCAGCACATACTAGGCTCGGGCATGTGCTGGTGCCGTATTTTTTTTCGTCGGGACACCATTGCCGGAGAACCTGACTAACGGCATTGGGGTTCCGACGATTGGGAGGGCCGTGGGGGTGTGCGCACATGACGTGTGATGGGTGCTGGTACTTGGCCCTTATATTGGCCCCCTATCCCTCTTCAAACCTTGGGAACTCACACACCTTAAAGAGCATTTGAGATTTTACTGGTTTGCTGCCAGTACCCATTAAAGTGTCTAAAATGGGGACACTTTTTTCAAATGGTCACAAAATCTTATACACATCGAGTTTTTAGCTGAATTTTTTTGTGCATGCATAGAAAAATACAGGGACCACGTCTACCAAGTTTGGGGCCAAAAATCTTTCTGAAAAAATTTTAAAAAATCCCGAACCTTAAAAGGTTTTGAAAATCGTGAAAAATAGAAAACGAGTCGTCTTGCCATGAAACTTCACATGAAGGCTTAAGGGACCATTGTATGAATTTACAAGCCAAACAAATGGCATTAGCATGGCAAAAATATGAAGATGTGCCTAAACCCACCTACCACCCGATCGATCCACGACTTGCGCATCCCGCCTATCTGGCCAACGTAGTGCTCGCCCGTTCGCTCGCTCATTTCGTCAGTTGGCTTAGGCATACGGAGTTCATTCCTAGTGTAAGATCAGACCGGACCAAGGGTTGTGGCCGTAGGATTGACAGCACATAGAGGGGGACCCGGCTGATCCTTGGCTTGCGCATCCCGCCCCTCTGGCTGGCTGAGCGCCCGTACGTTCGTTTCATGGGCTGACTTAGGCATACGGAGTTTATTCCCAGTCCAAGCATACGGAGTTCATTCCCAGTCTAAGATATGACCGGACCGAGGGTTGCGGCAGCACATACTGGGCTCGGGCATGTGCTGGTGCTGAATTTTTCTTCGTCGGGACACTATTGCCAGAGAACCTGACCGACGGTATTAGGGTTCCGGCGATTGGGGGGCCGGGGGGTGTGCGCACATGATGTGCGATGGGTGCTGGTACTTGGCCCTTATATTGGCCCCCTATCCCTCATCAAACCTCAGGAAGTCACACCCCCTTAAAGAGCATTTGAGATTTTACAGGTTTGCTGCGAGTAGCAATTAAAGTGTCTGAAATGGGGACACTCTTTTCAAATGGTCACAAAATCTTGTACACTTCGAGTTTTTAGCTGAATTTTTTTGTGCATGCCTAAAAAAATACAAGGATCACATCTAATAAGTTTCGGGTCAAAACTCTTTGTAAAAAAATTTTGAAAAATCCCGAACCATAAAAAGTTTCCAAAATCGTGAAAAATAGAAAACGAGTCGTCTTGCCATGAAACTTCACATGAAGGCTTAAGGGACCAGTGTATGAATTTACAAGCTAGAAAAATGGCATTGGCATGGCAAAAACATGAAGATGTGCCTAAACCCACCTACCACCCTATCGATCCACGGCCTCCGCATCCCGCCTCTCTGGCCGGCGTAGTGCCCTCCCGCCCGCCCGCTCGTTTCGTCAGTTCGCTTAGGCATACGGAGTTCATTCCCAGTCTAAGATCAGACCGGACTAAGGGCCATGGTAGCAAGATCGACAGCACGCAAAGGGGGACCCGGTCGATCCCCAGCTTACGCATCCCGCCCCTCTGGCCGGCTGAGCGCCCGCACGCTCGTTTCATGGGTCGACTTAGGCATACAGAGTTCATTCCCAGTCTAAGCATACAGAGTTCATTCCCAGTCTAAGATTGGACCGGACCGAGGGTTACGGCAGCACATGTTGGGCTCGGGCATGTACTGGTGTCGTATTTTTCTTCGCCTGGACACCATTGCCGGAATACCTGATCGACGGCATTGGGGCTTTGACGATTGGGGGGTTGGGGGTGGTGTGCGCAGATGATGTGTGATGGGTGCTGGTAGTTGGCCCTTATATTGGCCCTTTATCCCTCACCAAACCTCAGGAACTCACACCCCCTTAAAAAGCATTTGAGATTTTACAGGTTTGCTGCCAGTAGCCATTAAAGTGTCTGAAATAGGGATACTTTTTTCAAATGGTCACAAGATCTTGTACAGTTCGAGTTTTTAGCTGAATTTCTTTGCGCATGCCTACAAAAATACAAGGATCACGTCTACCAAGTTTGGGGCCAAAACTCCTTCTGAAAAAATTTTAAAAAATCTCGAAGCATAAAAAGTTTCAAAAATCATGAAAAATAGAAAACGAGTCGTCTTGCCATGAAACTTAACGTGAAGGGTTAAGGAACCATTGTATGAATTTACAAGGTAGAAAAATGGCATTGACACAGCAAAAACATGAAGATGTGCCTAAACACACCTACCACCCTATCGGTCCATGGCTTGTGCATCCCGCCTCTCTGGCCAACGTAGTGCCCGCCCGCCCGTCCGCTCATTTCGTCAGTTAGCTTAGGCATACGGAGTTCATTCCTAGTCTAAGATCGGACCGGACTGAGGGTTGCAGTAGCAGGATCGGCAGCACGCAAAGGGGGACCCGGTCGATCCCCAGCTTGGGCATCCCACCCCTCTGGCCGGCTGAGCGCCCACACGCTCGTTTCGTGAGTTGACATAGGCATACGGAGTTCATTCCCAGTCTAAGATCAGACCAAACCGAGGGCTACGGTAGCACATGCTAGGCTCGGGCATGTGCTGGTGTCGCATTTTTCTTCGCCGGGACACCATCACCGGAGAACCTGACCGGTGGCATTAGGGTTCCTACGATCGAGGGGGCCGGGGGGGTGTGCGCACATGATGTGCGATGGGTGTTGGTACTTGGCCTTTATATTCACCCCCTATCCCTCATCAAACCTCGAGAACTCACACCCCCTTAAAGAGCATTTGAGATTTTACAGGTTTGTTGCCAGTAGCCATTAAAGTGTCTGAAATGGGGACACGTTTTTCAAATGGTCACAAAATCTTGTACACTTCGAGTTTTTAGCTGAATTGTTTTGTGCATGCCAACAAAAATACAAGGATCACGTCTACCAAGTTTGGGGCCAAAACTCCTGCTGAAAAAATTTTATAAAATCTCAAACTGTAAAAAGTTTTGAAAATCGTGAAAAATAGAAAACGAGTCGTCCTGCCATGAAACTTCACATGAAGGCTTAAGGGACCATTGTATGAATTTACAAGCCAGAAAATGGCATTGGCATGGCAGAGATATGAAGATGTGCCTAAACCCACATACCACTCTATTGATCCACTGCTTGCGCATCCCGCCTCTCTGGTCGACGTAGTGCCCGTCCGCCCGTCCGTTCGTTTCGTCGGTTGGCTTAGGGATACAGAGTTCATTCCCAGTCTAAGATCAAATTGAATCGACGGCTACGGTAGCAGGATCGGCAGCATGCAGAGGTGGACCCAGTCGATCCCCGGCTTACGCATCCGGCCCCTCTGTTCGGTTGAGCGCCCGCACGCTCAATTCGTGGGTTTACTTAGGCATACGGAGTTCATTCCCAGTCTAAGCATACAGATTTCATTGCCAGTCTAAGAACGGATCGGACCGAGGGTTGCGGTAGCACATGCTGGCCTCGGGCATGTGCTGGTGCCATATTTTTCTTCGCTGGGTCACCATCGCCGGAGAACCTGACCGGCGGCATTGGGGTTCCGACGATCAGGGCGGCCGGGGGGGGTGTGCGCAGATGATGTGCGATGGGTGCTGGTACTTGGCCCTTTTATTGGTGCCCTATCCCTCATCAAACCTCGAGAACTCACACCCCCTTAAAGAGAATTTGAGATTTTACAAGTTTGATGCCAGTAGCCATTAAAGTGTCTGAAATGGGGATACTTTTTTCAAATGGTCACAAAATCTTGTACACTTCGAGTTTTTAGCTGAATTTTTTTGTGCATGCCAAAAAAAATAGAAGTATCACGTCTACCAACTTTGGGGCCAAAAGTCCTTCTGAAAAAAATTTAAAAAATCCCGAACCGCAAAAAGTTTTAAAAATCGTGAAAAATAGAAAACGAGTCGTCTTGCCATGAAACTTCACATGAAGGCTTAAGGGACCATTGTATGAATTTACAAGCCAAAAAAATGGCATTGGCATGGTAGAAATATGAAGATGTGCCTAAACCCACCTACCACCCTATCGATCCACGGCTAGCGCATCTCTCGTCTCTGGCCGACGTAGTGCCCGCCCACCCACCCGCTCGTTTCGTCGATTGGCTTAGGCATACGGAGTTCATTCCCAGTCTAAGATCGAACCAGACCAAGGGTTACGGCAGTAGGATCGACAAAATGCAGAAGGGGACCCGGTCGATCCCCGGCTTGCGCATCCCGCCCCTCTAGCCGGTTGAGCGCTCGCACACTCGTTTCGTGGGTCGACTTAGGCATACAGAGTTCATTCCCAGTCTAAAGATTGGACTGGACCGAGGGTTGCGGCAGCACATGTTGGGCTCGGGCATGTACTGGTGCCGTATTTTTCTTCGCCAGGACACCATTGTCGAAGAACCTGACCAACGGCATTGAGGTTCCGACGATTGGGGGGGTCGGGGGTGGTGTGCGCAGATGATGTACGATGGGTGCTGGTACTTGGCCCTTATATTGGCCCCCTATCCCTCACCAAACCTTGGGAACTCACACCCCCTTAAAAAAAATTTGAGATTTTACAGGTTTGCTGCCAGTAGCCATTAAAGTGTTTAAAATGGGGATACTTTTTTCAAATGGTCACAAAATCTTGTACACTTCGAGTTTTTAGCTGAATTTCTTTGTGCATGCCTACAAAAATACAAGGATCACGTCTACCAAGTTTTGGGGCCAAAACTCTTTCTGAAAAAATTTTAAAAAATCTCGAACCGCAAAAAAATTTCAAAAATCATGAAAAATAGAAAACGAGTTGTCTTGCCATGAAACTTCACGTGAAGGGTTAAGGGACCATTGTATGAATTTACAAGGCAGAAAAATAGCATTGGCATGGCAGAAATATGAAGATGTGCCTAAACACACCTACCACCCTATCGATCCACGGCTTGCGCATCCCGTCTTTATGGCCGGCATAGTGCCCACCTGCCCGCTCGCTCGTTTCGTTGGTTGGCTTAGGCATACGGAGTTCATTCCCAGTCTAAGATCAGACCAGACTGAGGGTTGCGATAGTAGGATCGATAGCACATAAAGGGGGACCCAATCGATCCACGGCTTGCGCATCCCGCCCCTCTGGCCGGCTGAGCGCCCGCACGCTCGTTTCGTGGGTTGACTTAGGCATACGGAGTTCATTCCCAGTCTAAGCATACGGAGTTCATTCCCAGTCTAAGATCGGACCGAACCGAGGGTTGCGGTAGCACATGCTGGGCTCGGGCATGTGTTGGTGCCACATTTCTTCACCGGGACACCATCGCCAGAGAACCTGACCAGCGGCATTGGGGTTCCGACGATCGGGGGGGCCGGGTGGGGTGTGCGCACATGATGTGCGATGGGTGCTGGTACTTGGCCCTTATATTGGCCCCCTATCCCTCATCACACCTCGACAACTCACACCCCCTTAAAGAGCATTTGAGATTTTACAGGTTTGCTACCAGTAGCCATTAAAGTGTCTGAAATGGGGACTCTTTTTTCAAATGGTCACAAAATCTTGTACTGTTTGAGTTTTTAGCTGAATTTTTTTATGCATGCCAACAAAAATACAAGGATCACGCCTAAAAGTTTTGGGCCAAAATTCCTTCTGAAAAAATTTTAAAAAATCCAGAACCGTAAAAAGTTTCAAAAATCGTGAAAAATAGAAAACGGGTCGTCTTGCCATGAAACTTCACATGAAGGCTTAAGGGACCATTGTATGAATTTACAAGCCTAAAAAATGGCATTGGAACGGTAGAAATATAAAGATCTGCCTAAACCCACCTACCACCCTATCGATCCACGGCTTGCGCATCCAGCCTCTCTGGTCGGCGCAGTGCCTGCCCACCCGCCCGCTCGTTTCGTCGATTTGCTTAGGCATACGGAGTTCATTCCCAGTCTAAGATCTGACCAAACTGAGGGCTACGGTAGCAAGATCGATAGCACATAGAGGGGGACCCGACCGATCCAAGGTTCGCGCATCCCGCCCTTCTGGCCGGCTGAGCGCCCGCACGCTCGTTTCGTGGGTTGACTTAGGCATATGGAGTTCATTTCCAGTCTAAGCATACGGAGTTCATTCCCAGTCTAAGATCGGACCGGGCCGAGGGTTGCCGCAACACATGCTAGGCTCGGGCATGTGCTGGCACCATATTTTTCTTTGTCGGGACACCTTCGTCGGAGAACTTGACTGACGGCATTGGGGTTCCGACGATCGGGGGGGTCGGGGAGGGGTGTGCGCACATGATGTGTGATTGGTGCTGGTACTTGGCCCTTATATTGGCCCCCTATCCCTCATCAAACCTCGAGAACTCACAGCCCCTTAAAGAGCATTTGAGATTTTACAGGTTTGCTACCAGTAGCCATTAAATTGTCTGAAATGGGGACACTTTTTTCAAATGCTCACAAAATCTTGTACACTTCGAGTTTTTGGCTGAATTTTTTTTGTGCATGCCAACAAAAATACAAGGATCACGTCTACCAAGTTTGGGGCCAAAACTCCTTCTGAAAAAATTTTAAAAAATCTCGAATCGTAAAAAGTTTTTAAAATCATGTAAAATAGAAAACGAGTCATCTTGCCATGAAACTTCACATGAAGGCTTAAGGGACCATTGTATGAATTTACAAGCCAGAAAAATCGCATTGGCATGGCAGAAATATGAAGATGTGCCTAAACCCACCTACCACCCCATCGATCCATGGCTTGTGCATCCTACCACTCTGGACGGCGTAGCGTCCGCCCGCTCGTTTTGTCGGTTGGCTTAGGAATACAGAGTTCATTCCCAGTCTAAGATCAGACCAGACCGAGGGATGTGACAGCAGGATCGACAGCACGAAGAGGGGACCCGACCGATCCTCTGCTTACGCATTCCGCCCCTTGACCAGCTGAGCGCCCGCACGCTCGTTTCGTGGGTTGACTTAGGCATAGGGAGTTCATTCTCAGTCTAAGCAGACAGAGTTCATTCCCAGTCTAAGCATACGGACCGAACATTGCGACAGCACATGCTTGGCTCGGGCATGAGTTGCTACCGTATTTTTCTTCGTCGGGACACCATCATCGGAGAACCTGACCGGTGGCATTGAGGTTCTGACGAACGGGGGGCTGGGGGGGTGGGCGCACGTGATGTGCCATGGGTGCTAGTACTTGGCCTTATATTGGCCCCTTTTCCCTCATCAAACCTCGATAACTCACACCCCCTTAAAGAGCATTTGAGATTTTACAGGTTTGCTGCCAGTAGCCATTAAAGTGTCTGAAATGGGGACACTTTTTTCAAATGGTCACAATATCTTGTACACTTCGAGTTTCTAGCTGAATTTTTTTGTGCATGCGAACAAAAATACAAGGATCACGTCTACCAAGTTTTTTTGCCAGAACTCCTTCTGAAAAAATTTTAAAAAATCACAAACTGTAAAAAGTTTCAAAAATCATGAAAAATAGAAAACCAAGTTTGGGGCCAAGACTTCTTCTGAAAAAATTTTAAAAAATCCTGAACCGTGAAAAGTTTCAAAAATCGTGAAAAATAGAAAACGAGTCGTCTTGCCATTAAACTTCACATGAAGGCTTAAGGGACCATTGTATGAATTTACAAGCCAGAAAAATGGCATTGGCATGGAAAATATGAAGATATGCCTAAACCCACCTACCACCCTATCGATCCACGGCTTACGCATCTTGCCTCTCTGGCCGACATAGTGCTTGCCCGTCCGCCCGCTCATTTCATCGGTTGGCTTAGGCATACGGAGTTCATTCCCAGTCTAAGCATACGAAGTTCATTCCCAGTCAAAGATCGGACTGGACCGAGGGTTACGGTAGCACTTGCTGGGCTCAGGCATGTGTTGGTGTCGCATTTTTCTTTTCGGGACACCATCATCGGAGAAGCTGACCGACGGCATTGAGGTCTGATGATCAGGGGGCCAAGGGGGTGTGCGCACATGATGTGCGATGGGTGCTGGTACTTGGCCTTTATATTGGCCCCCTATCCCTCATCAAACCTCGAGAACTCACAGCCCCTTAAAGAGCATTTGAGATTTTACAGGTTTGCTGCCAGTAGCCATTAAAGTGTCTGAAATGGGGACACTTTTTTCAAATGGTCACAAAATCTTGTACACTTCGAGTTTCTAGCTAAATTTTCTTGTGCATGCCAACAAAAATATAGAGATCACGTATAACAAGTTTGGGGCCAAAACTTCTTCTGAAAATTTTTTAAAAAATCCCGAACCGTAAAAAGTTTCAAAAATCATGAAAAATAGAAAACGGGTCATCTTGCCATTAAACTTCACATGAAGGCTTAAGGGACCATTGTATGAATTTACAAGCCAGAAAAATGGCATTGGCACGGCAGAAATATGAAGATGTGCCTAAACCCACCTACCACCCTATGGATCCACGGCTTACGAATCCTGCCTCTCTGGCGGACGTAGTGCCCGCCCGCCCGCCCGCTCGTTTCGTCGGTTGGCTTAGGCATACGGAGTTCATTCCTAGTCTAAGATCAGACTGAACCAAGGGTTGCGACAATAAGATCGACAGCACGCAGAGGGGGACCAGGTCGATCCCCCGCTTATGCATCCCGCCCCTCTGGCCGGCTGAGTGCCTGCACGCTCATTTGGTGGGTTGACTTAGGCATATGGAGTTCATTCCCAGTCTGAGCATACGGAGTTCATTCCCAGCCTAAGATCGAACCAGACCGAGGGTTGTTGCAGCACAAGCTGGGGTCGGGCATGTGCTAGTGCTGTATTTTTCTTCACCGGGACACCATCGTCGGAGAACCTAACTGACTGCATTGGGGTTCCGACGATCGGGGGGTCGGGGGGGACTGTGCGCACATGATGTGCAATGGGTTCTGGTACTTGGCCCTTATATTGGCCCCCTATCCCTCATCAAACCTCCAGAACTCACACCCCCTTAAAGAGCATTTGAGATTTTACAGGTTTGCTGCCAGTAGCTATTAAAGTGTCTGAAATGGGGACACTTTTTTCGAATGGTCACAAAATCTTGTACACTTCGAGTTTTTAGCTGAATTGTTTTGTGAATGCCAACAAAAATAGAAGGATCACGTCTAACAAGTTTGGGGCCAAAACACCTTCTGAAAAAATTTTAAAAAATCTCGAACTGTAAAAAGTTTTGAAAATCGTGAAAAATAGAAAACAAGTCGTTTTGCCATGAAACTTCACATGAAGGCTTAAGGGACCATCGTATGAATTTACAAGCTAGAAAAATGGCATTGGCACGGCAGAAATATGAAGATGTGCCTAAACCCACCTACCACCCTATCGATCCACGGCTTGCGCATCCCACCTCTCTGGCCGGCGTAGTGCCCGCCAGCCCGCCCGTCCGCCCGTTCGTTTCGTCGGTTGGCTTAGGCATACGGAGTTCATTCCCAGTCTGAGATGAGATCGGACCGAGGGTTGCGGTAGCAGGATTGGCAGCACGCAGAGGGGGACCAGGCCGATCCCCAGCTTGCGCATCCCGCCCCTCTGGCCGGTTGAGTGCCCACACGCTCGTTTCGTAGGTTGACTTAGGCATACGAAGTTCATTCCCAGCGTAAGCATACAGAGTTCATTCCCAGTCTAAGATCGGATTGGATCGAGCGTTGCGGCAGCATATGCTGGGCTCGGGCATGTGCTGCTGCTGCATTTTTCTTCGCCGAGACACCATCGCTGGAGAACCTGACCGACAGCATTGGGGTTCCGACGATCGATGGGGGCCAGGGGGTGTGCGCACATGATGGGCGATGGGTGCTGGTACTTGGCCCTTATATTGGCCTCCTATCCCTCATCAAACCTCGAGAACTCACACCCCTTAAAGAGTATTTGAGATTTTACAGGTTTGCTGCCAGTAGCCATTAAAGTGTCTGAAACGGGGACACTTTTTTCAAATGGTTACAAAATCTTGTACACCTCGAATTTTTAGCTAAATTTTTTTGTGAATGCCAAAAAAAATACAAGGATCACGTCTACCAAGTTTGGGGATAAAGTTCCTTCTGAAAAAATTTTAAAAAATCCTGAACCGTAAAAAGTTTCAAAAATCGTGAAAAATAGTAAACGAGTTGTCTTGCCATGAAACTTCACATGAAGGCTTAAGGGACTATTTTATGAATTTACAAGCCAGAAAAATGGCATTGGCACGGCAAAAATATGAAGATGAGCCAAAACCCACCTACCACCCTATCGATCCACGGCTTACGCATCCCGCCTCTCTGGTCGACGTAGTGCCCGCCCGCCCTCCGCTCGTTTCATCGATTGGCTCAGGCATACAGAGTTCATTCTCAGTCTAAGATCGGACTGGACTGAGGGTTGCGGCAGTAGGATCCACAGCATGCAAAGGGGGACCCGGTCGATCCTCGGTTTGTGTATCCCGCCCCTCTGGCCGGCTGAGCGCCCGCATGCTCTTTTGTGGGTTGACTTAGGCATACGAAGTTCACTCCCAGTCTAAGATCGAACTGGACCTCGGGTTCCGACAGCACATGCTATGCTCGGGCATGTGCTGGTGCTGCATTTTTCTTCGCCGGGACACCATCCTCGGAGAACCTGACCGACGGCATTGGGGTTTCGACTATCGGGGAGTGCCGGGAGGGGTGTACGCACATGATGTGCGATGGGTGCTGGTACTTGTCCCTTATATTGGCCCCCTATCCCTCATCAAACCTCGAGAACTCACATCCCCTTAAAGAGCATTTGAGATTTTATAGGTTTGCTGCCTGTAGCCATTAAAGTGTCTAAAATGGGGACACTTTTTTCAAATGGTCACAAAATCTTGTACACTTCGAGTTTTTAGCCGAATATTTTTATGCATGCCAACAAAAATGCAAGGATCACGTCTATCAAGTTTGGGGCCAAAACTCTTTCTGAAAAAATTTTAAAAAATACCGAACCGTAAAAAGTTTCAAAAATCGTGAAAAATAGCAAACGAGTCGTCTTGCCATGAAACTTCATAGGAAGGCTTAAGGGACCATGGTATGAATTTACAAGCTAGAAAAATGGCATTGGCATGGCAGAAATATGAAGATGTGCCTAAACCCACCTACCACCCTATCGATTAACGGCTTGCGCATCCCGCCTCTCTGGCCAGCGTAGTGCCTGCCCGCCCGCCCACTCGTTTCGTCGGTTGGCTTAGGCATACGGAGTTCATTCCCAGTCTAAGATTGGACCGGACCGAAGGTTACGGCAGTAAGATCGGCAGCACGTAGAGGGAGACTCGATCGATCCCCGGCTTACGCATCCTGCCCCTCTGGCCGGCTGAGCTCCCGCATGCTTATTTTGTGGGTTGACTAAGGCATACAGAGTTCATTCCTAGTCTAAGCATATGGAGTTCATTCCCAATCTAAGATCGGACCGGACCGAGGGTCACGGCAGCACATGCTGGGCTCGGGCATGTGCTGGTGCCGCATTTTTCTTCCCCAGGACACTATCGTCGGACAACCCAACCGACGACATTAGGGTTTGACTATCGGGGGGGCTGGGGGTGTGTGCACATGATGTGCGATGGGTGCTGGTACTTGGCCCTTATATTGGCCCCCTATCCCTCATCAAACCTCGAGAACTCACACCCCCTTAAAGAGCATTTGAGATTTTACAGGTTTGCTACCAGTAGCCATTAAAGTGTCTGAAATGGGGACACTTTTTTCAAACGATCACAAAATCTTGTACACTTCGAGTTTCTAGCTGAATTTTTTTGTGCAAGCCAACAAAAATACAAGGATCATGTCTACCAAGTTTGGTTCGAAAACTCCTTCTGAAAGAATTTTAAAAAATCCTGAACCGTAAAAAGTTTCCAAAATCGTGAAAAATAGAAAACGAGTCGTCTTGTCATGAAACTTCTCATGAAGGCTTAAGGGACCATTGTATGAATGTACAAGCCAGAAAAATGGCATTAGCACGGTAGAAATATGAAGATGTGTCGAAACCCACCTACCACCCTATCGATCCACGGCTTGCGCATCCCGCCTCTCTGGCCGGCGTAGTGCCCGCCCGCCCGCCCGCCCGTTTCGTCGGTTGGCTTACGCATACGGAGTTCATTCCCAGTCTAACATCAGACCAGATCGAGGGTTGTGGCAGCACGCAAAGGGGGACCCAGTTGATCTCCGGCTTGCGCATCTCGCCCCTCTGGCCGGTTGAGCGCCTGCACGCTTGTTTCATGGGTTGACTTAGGCATACGAAGTTCATTCCCAGTCTAAGATTGGACCGGACCGAGGGTTGCGGCAGCACATGCTGGGCTCGGGCATGTGCTGGTGCCGTATTTTTCTTCACCGGGACACCATTGTCGGAGAACCTGACCGACGGCATTGGGGTTCCGACGATCGAGGGGGCCGGGGGGGCTGTCCGCACATGATGTGTGATGGGTGCTGGTACTTGGCCTTTATATTGGCCCCTTATCCCTCATCAAACTTCGAGAACTCACACCCCCTTAAAGAGCATTTAAGATTTTACAGGTTTGCTGCCAGTAGCCATTAAAGTGTCTAAAATGGGGACACTTTTTTCGAATGGTCACAAAATCTTGTACACTTCGAGTTTTTACCTGAATTTTTTTGTGCATGCCAAAAAAAATACAAGGATCATGTCTACCAAATTTGGGGCCAAAAATCCTTCTGAAAAAATTTTAAAAAATCCCAAGCCATAGAAAGTTTCAAAAATCATGAAAAATAGAAAACGAGTCGTCTTGCCATGAAACTTTACTTGAAGGCTTAAGGGACCACTGTATGAATTTACAAGCCTGAAAAATGGCATTGGCATGGTAGAAATATGAAGATGTGCCTAAACCCACCTACCACACTATCGATCCACGGCTTGCGCATCCCGCCTCTCTGGCCGGCGTAGTGCCCGCCCGCCCGCCCGCTCGTTTCGTCGGTTGGCTTAGGCAGACGGAGTTCATTCCCAGTCTAAGATCGAACCAGACGGAGGGTTGAGGTAGTAGGATCAGCAGCATGCAGAGGGGGACTCGACCGATCCTCGGCTTGCCCATCTCGCCCCTGTGGCCGGCTGAGCGCCCGCACGCTTGTTTCATGAGTTGACTTGGGCATACGGAGTTCATTCCCAATCTAGGCATACGAAGTTCATTCCCAGTCTAAGATCGAATCAGACTGAGGTTGCAGCAACACATGCTGGGCTGGGGCATGTGCTGGTGTCGCATTTTTCTTCGTCGGGACACCATCGTCGGAGAACTTGACCGGCGGCATTGGGGTTTAGGCGATCGGCGGGGTCGGGGGGGTTTGCGCACATGATGTGCGATGGGTGCTGGTACTTGGCCCTTATATTGGCCACCGATCCCTCATCAAACCTCAACAACTCACACCCCCTTAAAGAGCATTTGATATTTTACAGGTTTGCTGCCAGTAACCATTAAAGTGTCTGAAATGGGGACACTTTTTTCAAATGGTCACAAAATCTTGTACGATTTGAGTTTTTTACTGAATTTTTTTGTGCATGCCAAAAGAATACAAGGATCACGTCTTCCAAGTTTGGGGCAAAAACGCCTTCTGAAAAAATTTGAAAAAATCCCTAACCGTGAAATGTTTTGAAAATCTTAAAAAATAGAAAACGAGATGTCTTGCCATGAAACTTCACATGAGGGCTTAAGCTACCATTATATGAATTTACAAGCTAGAAAAATGGCATTGGCACGGCAGAAATATGAAGATCGGACCGAAGTTCATTCCAAGTCTAAGATCGGACAGGACCGAGGGTTGCGATAGCACATACTGGGCTCGGGCATGTGCTGGTGCCGTATTTTTCTTCGCCCGGACACCATCACCGAAGAACTTGACCGGCGGTATTGGGGTTCCGACGATCGGGGGGGCCGGGGGGATTGTACGCACATGATGTGTGATGGGTGATGGTACTTGGCCCTTATATTGGCCCCCTATCCCTCATCAAACCTCAAGAACTCACACCCCCTTAAAGAGCATTTGAGATTTTACAGGTTTGCTGCCAGTGTCTGAAATGGGGACATTTTTTTCAAATGGTCACAAAATCTTGTACACTTCTAGTTTTTAGCTGAATTTTTTTGTGCATGCCAATAAAAAGAAAAGCATCACGTCTACCAAGTTTGGGGCCAAAACTCTTTCTTAAAAAATTTTATAAAATCCCGAACCATAAAAAGTGTCAAAAATCATGAAAAATAGAAAACTACTCGTCTTGCCTTGAAACTTCACATGAAGGCTTAAGGGACCATTGTATGAATTTACAAGCCAGAAAAATAGCATTGGCTTGGCAGAAATATGAATATGTACCTAAACCCACCTACCACCCTATCGATCCACGGCTTGCGCATCCCACCTCTCTGGTCGGCGTAGTGCCCGCCCACCCGCCCGCTCGTTTTGTCGGTTGGCTTAGGCATACGGAGTTCATTCCCAATCAAAGATTGGATCAAATCGAGGGTTGCAGCAGCAGGATCGATAGCACGCAGAGGGGGACCCGGTCGATCCCCGGCTTGCACATCCAACCCCTCTGGCCGGCTGAGCGCCCGCACGCTCGTTTCGTGGGTTGACTTAGGCATACGGAGTTCATTCCCAGTCTAAGCATATTGAGTTCATTCCCAGTCTAAGATCGGACCGGAACGACGGTTGTGGCAGCACATGCTGTCCTTGGGCATGTGCTGGTGCTACATTTTTCTTCGTCGGGACAGCATCGCCGGAGAACCTGACCGGCGGCATGGGAGCCGGGGGGTGTGCGTACATGATATGCGATGGGTGCTAGTACTTGGTGCTTATATTGGCCCCCTATTCCTCATCAAACCTCGAGAACTCACACCCCCTTAAAGAGCATTTGAGATTTTACAGGTTTGCTGCTAGTAGCCATTAAAGTGTCTAGAATGGGGACACTTTTTTTAAATGGTCACAAAATCTTGTACACTTCGAGTTTTTAGCTGAATTTTTTTGTGCATGCCAAAAAAAAATACAAGGATCACGTCTACCAAGTTTGGGGCCAAAACTCCTTCTGAAAAAATTTTAAAAAATCTCGAACCGTAAAAAGTTTCAAAAATCGTGAAAAATAGAAAATGAGTCGTCTTGCAATGAAACTTCACATGAAGGCTTAAGGGACCATTGTATGAATTCTCAAGCCAGAAAAATGGCATTGGCATGGTAGAAATATGAAGATGTGCCTAAACCCACCTACCACCCTATCGATCCACGGCTTTCACATCCGCCTCTTTGGCCGACGTAGTGCCTGCCCGCTCACCCGCTCGCTTGTTTCGTCGGTTGGCTTAGGTATACGGAGTTTATTCCCAGTCTAAGATCGGACCAAACTGAAGGTTCCGGCAGTAGGATCGACAGCAAGCAGAGGGGGACCCGATCGATCCCTGACTTGCTTATCCTGCCCGTCTGGCCGGCTGAGCACCCGCACGCTCGTTTTGTGGGTTGACTTAGGCACACAGAGTTCATTCCCTGTCTAAGCATACGGAGTTCATTCCCAGTATAAGATCAGACCGGACCGAGGGTTGCTACAGCAAATGCTGGTACTTGGCCCTTATATTGGGCCCCTATCGCTCATCAAACCTCGAGAACTCAAACCCCCTTAAAGAGCATTTGAGATTTTACAGGTTTGCTGCCAGTAGCCATTAAAGTGTCTGAAATGGGGATGCTTTTTCCAAATGGTCACAAAATTTTGTACACTTCGACTTTTTAGCGTAAATTTTTTATGCATGCCAACAAAAATACAAGGATCACGTCTACCAAGTTTGGGGCCAAAACTCCTTCTGAAAAAATTTTAAAAAATCCCGAACCGTAAAAAGTTTCAAAAATCTTAAAAAATAGAAAATGAGTCGTCTTGCCATGAAACTTCTCATGAAGGCTTAAGGGACCATTGTATGAATTTACAAGCCTGAAAAATGGCATTGGCACGGCAAAAATATGAGGATGTGCCTAAACCCACCTACCACTCTATCGATCCACGGCATGCGCATCCCGCCTCTTTGGCCGGCGTAGTGCCCGCCCGCCCGTTTCGTCGGTTGGCTTAGGCATACGGAGTTCATTCCCAGTCTAAGACCGAATCGAGGGTTGTGGTAGCAGGATCGGTAGCATGCAGAAGGGGACCCGATCGATCCCTGGCTTACGCATCCCACCCCTCTGGCCGGCTGAGCGCCCGCACGCTCGTTTCGTGGGTTGACTTAGGCATACGGAGTTCATTCCCAGTCTAAGCATACGGAGTTCATTCCCAGTCTAAGGTCAGACTGGACCGAGGGTTGCGACAGCACATGCTGGGCTTGGGCATGTGCTGATGCCGTATTTTTCTTTGTCGAGACACCATCGTCGGAGAACCTGACCAACGGCATTGGGGTTCCGACGATCGTGGGGGGTCGGGGGGTGTGCGCACATGATGTACAATGGGTGCTGGTACTTGGCCGTTATATTGGCCCCCTATCCCTCATCAAACCTCGAGAACTCACACCCCCTTAAAGAGCATTTGAGATTTTACAGGTTTGCTGCGAGTAGCCATTAAAGTGTCTGAAATGGGGACACTTTTTTCAAATGGTCACAAAATCTTGTACACTTCAAATTTTTAGCTGAAGTTTTTTGTGCATGCCAACAAAAATACAAGGATCACGTCTACCATGTTTGGGGCCAAAACTCCTTCTAAAAAAATTTAAAAAAATCTCGAACCGTAAAAAGTTTCAAAAATCATTCCTAGTCTAAGATCAGACCAGATCGAGGGTTGCGACAGCACATGCAGGGCTTGGGCATGTACTGGAGCCGTATTTTTCTTCGTCGGGACGCCATCGTTGGAGAACCTGACCGACGGCATTGGGGTTTCGGCGATCGGGGAAGGCTGGGGGGGTATGCGCACATGATGTACGATGGGTGCTGGTACTTGGCCCTTATATTGGCCTCCTATCCTTCATCAAACCCAGAGAACTTAGACCCCCTTAAAGAGCATTTGAGATTTTACAGGTTTGCTGCCAGTAGCCATTAAAGTGTCTGAAAAGGGGACACTTTTTTCAAATGGTCACAAAATCTTGTACACTTTGAGCTTTTAGCTGAATGTTTTTGTGCATGCCAACAAAAATACAAGGATCACGTCTACCAAGTTTGGGGCTAAAACTGCTTCTGAAAAAGTTTTAAAAAATCTCGAACCGTAAAAAGTTTTGAAAATCATGAAAAATAGAAAATGAGTTGTCTTGCAATGAAACTTCACATGAAGGCTTAAGGAACCGTTGTATGAATTTACAAGCCAGAAAAATGGCATTGGCATGGCAGAAATATGAAGATGTGCCTAAACCCACCTACCACCCTATCGATCCACGGCTCGCGTATCCCGTCTCTCTAGCCGACGTAGTACCCGCCCGCCCGCCCGCTCATTTCGTCGGTTGGCTTAGGGTTACGGAGTTCGTTCCCAGTCTAAGATCAGACCGGATCGAGGGTTGTGGCAATAGGATCGACAGCATGCGGAGGGGACCCGGCCGATCCCCGACTTGTGCATCTCGCCCCTCTGGCCGGTTGAGCCCCCGCACGCTCGTTTCGTGGGTTGACTTAGGCATATGAAGTTCATTCCCAGTCTAAGATCGGATCAGAACGAGGGTTGTAGCTGCACATGCTGGGCTCGGGCATGTGCTGGTGCCACATTTTTCTTCGTCGGGAAACCATCGTCGGAGAACCTGACCGGCGGTATTGGGGTTACGACGATTGGGGGGCAGGGGGTGTGCACTCATGATGTGCGATGGGTGCTGGTACTTGGCCCTTATATTGGCCCCCTAGCCCTCATCAAACCTCCAGAACTCACACCCTCTTAAAGAGCATTTGAGATTTTACAGGTTTGCTGCCACTAGCCATTAAAGTGTCTGGAATGGAGAAACTTTTTTCAAATGGTCACAAACTCTTGTACACTCTGTGTTTTTTGCTGAATTTTTTTGTGCATGCCAATAAAAATACAAGGATCACGTCTACCAAGTTTGCGTCCAAAACTCCTTCTGAAAAAATTTTAAAAAATCTCGAACTGTAAAAAGTTTCAAAAATCATAAAAAATAGAAAACGAGTCGTCTTGGCATGAAACTTCACATGAAGGCTTAAGGGACCATTGTATGAATTTACAAGCCAAAAAAATGGCATTGGCATAGCAGAAATAAGAAGATGTGCCTAAACCCACCTACCACCCTATCGATCCACAGCTTGTGCATCCCGCCTCTCTGGCCGACGTAGTGCCCGCCCGCCCGCCTGCTCTTTTCGTCGGTTGGCTTAGGCATACGGAGTTCATTCCTAGTCTAAGATCGGATCAGACCGAGGGTTGTGATAGTAGGATCGATACCGTGCAGAGGGGGACCCGATCGATCCCCGGCTTGCGCATCCCGCCTCTCTGGCCAGCTGAGCACCCGCACGCTCGTTTCGTGGGTTGGCTTAGGCATACAGAGTTCATTCCCTGTCTAAGCATACTGATTTCATTCGCAGTCTAAGATCGGATCAGACCGAGGGTTGCGGCAGCACATGTTGGGCTGGGGCATGTGCTTGTGCCGTATTTTTCTTCATCGGGACACCATCGCCGGAGAACCTGACCGACGACATTGGGGTTCCTGTGATCGGAGGGGTCGGAGGGGTGTGCACACACGATGTGCGACGGATGCTGGTACTTGGCCCTTATATTGGCCCCTATCCCTCATCAAACCTTGAGAACTCACACCCCCTTAAAGAACATTTGAGATCCACGGCTTGCGCATCCCGCCTCTCTGGCCGACATAGTGCTCGCCCGCCCCGCTCGCTCGTTTCGTCGGTTGGCTTAGGCATACGGAGTTCATTCCCAGTCTAAGATCAAACTAGACCGAGGGTTGCGGTAGTAGGATTGGTAGCACGCAGAGGGGGACCCGTCCGATCCCCGGCTTGCGCATCCCGTCCCTCTGGCCGACTGAGCACCCACACGCTCATTTTGTGGGTTGACTTAGGCATACGAAGTTCATTCCCAGTCTAAGCATACGGAGTTCATTTCCACTCTAAGATTGACCGGACCGAGGGTTGCGGCAGCACATGTTGGGCTCAGGAATGTGCTGCTGCCACATTTTTCTTCGTCGGGACACCATCGCTGGAGAACCTGATCGGCGACATTCGGGTTCTGACGATCAGGGCGGCCGAGGGGGGTGTGCGCACATGATGTGCGATGGGTGCTGGTACTTGGCCGTTATATTGGCCCCTATCCCTCATCAAACCTTGAGAACTCACACCCCCTTAAGGAGCATTTGAGATTTTACAGGTTTGCTGCCAGTAGCCATTAAAGTGTCTGAAATGGGGACATTTTTTTCAAATGGTCACAAAATCTTGTACACTACGAGTTTTTAGCTGATTTTTTTTTGTGCATGCCAACAAAAATACAAGGATCATGTCTACCAAGTTTGGGGCCAAAAATCCTTCTGAAAAAATTTTAAAAAATCTCGAACCGTAAAAAAATAGAAAACGAGTCGTCTTGCCATGAAACTTCACATGAAGGCTTAAGGGACCATTGTATGAATTTACAAGAAAGAAAAATGGCATTGGCATGGCAGAAATATGAAGATGTGCCTAAACTCACCTACCACCCTATCGATCCACGACTTGCGCATCCCGCTTCTCTGGCCAGCGTAGTGCCCGCTCACCCGCCCGCTCGTTTCGTCGGTTGGCTTAGTCATACGAAGTTCATTCCCAGTCTAAGATTCGATCGGACTGAGGGTTGCGGCAGCAGGATCGGCAGCACGCAGAGGGGGACCCGATCGATCCCCGACTTGTGCATCCTGCCACTCTGGCTGGCTAAGCGCCCGCACGCTCGTTTCATGGGTTGACTTAGGTATACGGAGTTCATTCCTAGTCTAAGATCGGACCGGACCGAGGTGCCTTATTTTTCTTCGCCGGGACACTATCACCGGAGAACCTAATCGACGGCATTGGGGTTCCGACGATCGGGGGGGCCGGGGGGGTGTGCGCACATGATTTACGATGGGTGCTGGAACTTGGCCCATATATTGGCTCCCTATCCCTCATCAAACCATGAGAACTCACACCCTCTTAAAGAGCATTAGAGATTTTACAGGTTTGCTGCCAGTAGCCATTAAAGTGTCTAAATTGGGGACATTTTTTTCAAATGGTCATAAAATCTTGTACACTTCCAGTTTTTAACAGAATTTTTTTTTGCATGCCAACAAAAATACAAGTATCATGTCTACCAAGTTTGGGGCCAAAATTCCTTCTGAAAAAATTTTAAAAATTCCCGAACCGTAAAAATTTCAAAAATCATGAAAAATAAAAAACGAGTCATCTTGCCATGAAACTTCACATGAACGCTTAAGGGACCATTGTACGAATTTACAAGCCAGAAAAATGGCATTGGCATGGCAGAAATATGAAGATGTGCCTAAACCCACCTACCACCCTATCGATCCACAGCTTGCGCATCCCGCCTCTCTTGCCGGCGTAGTGCCCGCCCGCCCTCCCGCACGCCCGCTCGTTTCGTCGGTTGGCTGAGGCATACGGAGTTCATTCCAAGGCTAAGATCAGACCGGACCGAGGGTTACGGCAGCAGGATCGGTACCGCACAAAGGGGGACCCGACCAATCCCCGGCTTGCGTATCCCGCCTCTCTGGCCAGCTGAGCGCCCGCACGCTCGTTTCGTAGGTTGACTTAGGCAGACGGAGTTCATTCCCTGTCTAAGCATGCTGATTTCATTCCCAGTCTAAAATCGGATCAGACCGAGGGTTGTGGCAGCACATGCTGGGCTCGGGCATGTGCTGGTGCCACATTTTTCTTCGTCGGGACACCATCGCCTGAGAACCTGACCGGCGGCATTGGGGTTCCGGTGATCGGGGGGGCCGGGGGGGTGTGCGCACATGATGTGCGGTGGGTGCTGGTACTTGGCCCTTATATTGGCCCCCTATCCCTTATCAAACCTCGAGAACTCACACCCCCCTAAAGAGCATTTGAGATTTTACAGGTTTGCTACCAGTAGCCATTAAAGTGTCTGAAATGGGGACACTTTTTTCAATTGGTCACAAAATCTTGTACACTTCGAGTTTTTAGCTGAATTTTTTTTTGCATGCCAACAAAAATACAAGGATCATGTCTAACAAGTTTGGGGTAAAAAATCTTTCTAAAAAAATTTTAAAAAATCCCGAACAGTAAAAAGTTTCAAAAATTGTGAAAAATAGAAAACGAGTCATCTTGCCATGAAACTTCACATGAAGGCTTAAGGGACCATTGTATGAATTTACAAGCTAGAAAAATGGCATTGGCATGGCAGAAATATGAAGATGTGCCTAAACCCACCTACCACCCTATCGATCCACGGCTTGCGCATCTCGCCTCTCTGGCTGGCGTAGTGCCTGCCCGCCCACTCGTTTCATCAATTGGCTTAGGCATACGGAGTTCATTCCCAGTCTAAGATTGGATCGGACTGGGGGTTATGGTAGCAGGATCGGTAGCATGCAGAGGGGGACCCGACTGATCCCTGACTTGCGCATCTGCCCCTCTGGTCGGTTGAGCGCCTGCACGCTCGTTTCGTGGGTTGACTTAGGCATTCGAAGTTCATTCCTAGTCTAAGCATACGGAGTTCATTCCTAGTCTAAGATCAAATCAGACCGAGGGTTGCGATAGCACATGCTGGCCTCGGGCATGTGCTGGTGCCATATTTTTCCTCGCCAGGACACCATCGTCAAAGAACCTGACCGGCGGCATTGGGGTTCCGATGATCGGGGGGGCCAGGGGGGTGTGCGCAAATGATGTGTGATGGGTGCTAGCGCTTGGCCCATATATTGGACCCCTATCCCTCATCAAACCTCGACAACTCACACCCCCTTAAAGAGCATTTGAGATTTTATAGGTTTGTTGCCAGTAGCCATTAAAGTGTCTAAAATGGGGACACTTTTTTCAAATGGTCACAAAATCTTGTACACTTTTAGTTTTTAGATGAATTTTTTTGTGCATGCCAACAAAAATACAAGGATCACGTCTACCAAGTTTGGGGCAAAAACTCCTTCTGAAAAAATTTTAAAAAATCCCAAACCGTAAAAAGTTTCAAAAATCATGAAAAATAGAAAAGGAGTCGTCTTGCCATGAAACTTCACATGAAGGATTAAGGGACCATTGTTTGAATTTACAAGCCAGAAAAATGGCATTGGCACGACAAAAATATGAAGATGTGCCTAAACCCACCTACCACCCTATCGATCCACGGCTTGCGCATCCCGCCTCTCTGGCCGACGTAGTGCCCGCCCGCTCATTTCGTCGATTGGCTTAGGCATACGGAGTTCAGTCCCAGTCTAAGATCAGACCAGATAGAGGGATGAGGCAACAGGATCTGCAGCATGTAGAGGGGGACTCGACCGATCCCCGGCTTGCGCATCCCGCCCCTCTGGCCGGCTGAGCGCCCGCACGTTCAATTCGTGGGTTGACTTAGGCATACGGAGTTCATTCCCAGTCTAAGCATACGGAGTTCATTCCCAATCTAAGATTGAATCAGACCGAGGGTTGCAGCAGCACATGCTGGGCTCGGGCACGTGCTGGTGCCGCATTTTTCTTCGTCGGGACACCATCGTCGGAGAACCTGACTGACGGTATTGGGGTTCCGACGATCGGGGGGCCGGGGGGGTGTGCGCACATGATGTGCGATGCGTGTTGGCACTTGGCCCTTATATTAGCCCTCTATCCCTCATCAAACCTTGAGAACTCACACCCCCTTAAAGAGCATTTGAGATTTTACAGGTTTGCTGCTAGTAGCCATTAAAGTGTCTGAAATGGGGACAATTTTTTCAAATGGTCACAAAATCTTGTACACTTCGAGTTTTTAGCTGAATTTTTTTGTGCAATCCAACAAAAATACAAGGATCACGTCTAGTAAGTTTGGGGCCAAAACTCATTCTGAAAAAATTTGAAAAAAATCCCGAACCGTAAAAAGTTTTGAAAATCATGCAAAATAGGAAACGAGTCATCTTGCCATGAAACTTCACATGAAGGCTTAAAGGACCATTGTATGAATTTACAAGCCAAAAAAATGGCATTGGCATGGCAGAAATATGAAGATGTGCCTAAACCCACCTACCAACCTATCGATCCTCGACTTACGCATCCCACCTTTCTGGCCGGCGTAATGCCCGCCCGCTAGCCCGCTCGTTTCGTCGGTTGGCTTAGGCATACGGAGTTCATTCCCAGTCTAAGATCAGATCAAACCAAGGGTTGTGGCAGCAGGATCAACAGCACAGAGATGGGGACCCGACCGATCCTCAGCTTGCGCATCCCGCCCTTCTGGCCAACTGAGAGCCCACACGCTCGTTTCATGGGTTGACTTAGGCATACGGAGTTCATTCCAAGTCTAAGCAGAAGGAGTTCATTTTCAGTCTAAGATCGGACCGGACTAAGGGTTGTGGCAGCAAATGCCCCCCCTTAAAGAGCATTTGAGATTTTGCAGGTTTGCTACCAGTAGCCATTAAAGTGTCTGAAATGGGAACACTTTTTTCAAATGGTCACAAAATCTTGTACACTTCGAGTTTTTAGCTGAATTTTTTTTTGCAAGCCAACAAACATACAAGGATCACATCTAACAAGTTTGAGGCCAAAACTCTTTCTGAAAAAATTTTAAAAAATCCCGAACGGTAAAAAGTTTTGAAAATCATGAAAAATATAAAATGAATCATCTTGCCATGAAACTTCACATGAAGGCTTAAGGGACCATTATATGAATTTACAAGCCAGAAAAATGGCATTGGCATGGCAGAAATATGAAGATATGCCTAAACCCACCTACCACCCTATCGATCCACGGCTTACGCATCCCGCTTCTCTGGCCGACGTAGTGCGCGCCCACCCACCCGCTCGTTTCGTCGGTTGGCTTAAGCATACGAAGTTTATTCCCAGTCTAAGATCAGACCAGACCGAGGGTTGCGGCAGTAGGATCGAAAGCACGTAAAGTGGGACCCGACCGATCCCTGACTTGCGCATCCCGCCCCTCTGGCCAGCTGAAAGCCCGCACGCTCGTTTTGTGGGTTGCCTTAGGTATAGGGAGTTCATTCCCAAGCTAAACGTATGGAGTTCATTACCAGTCTAAGTTCAGACCAGACCGAGGGTTACGGCAGCACGCAGAGGGGGATCCGGCCGATCCCCAACTTGTGCACCCCACCCCTCTGGCCAGTTGAGCGCCCGCACGCTCGTTTCGTAGGTTAACTTAGGCATATAGAGTTCATTCCCAGTCTAAGCATACGGAGTTCATTCCCAGTCTAAGATCTGATCGGATCGAGGGTTGAGGCAGCACATGCTGGGCTCAGGAATGTGCTGGTGCCACATTTTTCTTCGCCAGGACACCATCGCCAGAGAACCTGACCGGCAGAATTGGGGTTCCGACGATCGAGAGGCGGGGGTGTGTGCACATGATGTGCGGTGGGTGCTGGTACTGGCCCTTATATTGGCCCCCTATCCCTTATCAAACCTCAAGAACTCACACCCTCTTAAAGAGCATTTGAGATTTTACAGGTTTGCTGCCAGTAGCCATTAAAGTGTCTGAAATGGGGAGACTTTTTTCAAATGGTCACAAAATCTTGTACACTTCTAGTTTTTAGCTGAATTGTTTTGTGCATGCCAACAAAAATACAAGGATCATGTCTACCAAGTTTGGGGCCAAAACGCCTTCTGAAAAAATTAAAAAAAATCCTAAACCGTAAAAAGTTTCAAAAATCGTGAAAAATAGAAAACGAGTCATCTTGCCTTGAAATTTCACATGAAGGCTTAAGGGACCATTATATGAATTTACAAGCCAGAAAAATGGCATTGGCATGGTAGAAATATGAAGATATGCCTAAACCCACCTACCACCCTATCAATCCACGGCTTGCGCATCCAACCTCTCTGGCCGGCGTAGTTCCCGTTCGCTCGCCCGCTCGTTTCGTCGGTTGGCTTAGGCATGCGAAGTTCATTTCCAGTCTAAGATCAGATCGGACTGAGGGTTGCGGTAGTAGGATCGGCAGCACGCAAAGGGGGATCTGGCTGATCCCCGACTTGCGTATCCCGCCCCTCTGGCCGGCTGAGCACCCACACGCTCGTTTCATGGGTTGACTTAGGCATACGAAGTTCATTCCCAGTCTAAGCATACAGAGTTCATTCCCAGTCTAGGATCGGACCAGACCGAGGGTTGCGGTAGCACGTGCTGGGCTCGGGCATGTCCTGGTGCCGTATTTTTCTTCGCCACGACACCATCGTCGAAGAACCTGACCGGCGGCATCGGGGTTCCGGCGATCGATAGGGGGCCGGGGGGTGTGCGCACATGATGTGCGATTGGAGCTAGTACTTGGCCCTTATATTGGCCCCCTATCCCTAATCAAACCTCGAGAACTCATACCCTATTAAAGAGCATTTGAAATTTTACAGGTTTGCTGCCAGTAGCCATTAAAGTGTCTAAAATAGGGATACTTTTTTCAAATGGTCACAAAATCTTTTACACTTTGAGTTTTTAGCTGAATGTTTTTGTGCATGCCAACAAAAATACAAGGATCACGTCTACCATGTTTGGGGCCAAAAGTCCTTCTGAAAAAAATTTTAAAAAATCTCGAACCGCAAAAAGTTTTAAAAATCGTGAAAAATAGAAAACGAGTCGTCTTGCCATGAAACTTCACATGAAGGATTAAGGGATCATTGTATGAATTTACAAGCCAGAAAAATGGCATTGGCATGGCAGAAATATGAAGATGTGCCTAAACCCACCTACGACCCTTCGATCCATGGCTTGCACATCCCGCCTCTCTGGCCGACGTAGTGCCTGCCTGCCCGTCCGCTCGTTTCGTCGGTTGGCTTAGGCATACAGAGTTCATTCCCAAGCTAAGATCGAACTAGACTGAGGGTTGTGGGAGAAGGATCGACAGCACGTAGAGGGGGACCCGACAGATCCCCGACTTACGAATCCCGCCACTCTGGCCGGCTGAGTGCCTGCACGCTCGTTTCGTGGGTTGACTTAGGCATACAGAGTTCATTCCCAGTCTAAGCATACAGAGTTCATTCCCAGTCTAAGATCAGACCGGACCGAGGGTCACGCAGCAAATGCTGGGCTCGAGCATGTGCTGGTGCCACATTTTTCTTTGTCGGGACACCATCGTCGGAGAACCTGACCGACAGCATTGGGGTTCCGACAATTGGGGGGGCCGGGGGGGTGTGCGCACATGATGTGCGGTGGGTCCTGGTACTTGGCCCTTATATTGGCCCCCTATCCCTCATCAAACCTCGAGAACTCACACCCCTTAAAGAGCATTTGAGATTTTACAGGTTTGCTGCCAGTAGCAATTAAAGTGTCTGAAATGGTGACACTTTTTTCAAATGGTCACAAAATCTTGTACACTTCTAGTTTTTAGCTGAATTGTTTTGTGCATGCCAACAAAAATACAAGGATCACGTCTATCAAGTTTGGGGCCAAAACTCCTTCTGAAAAAATTTTAAAAAATCCTGAGCCGTAAAAAGTTTCGAAAATCATGAAAAATAGAAAATGAGTCGTCTTGCCATGAAACTTCACATGAAGGCTTAAGGGACCATTGTATGAATTTACAAGCCAGAAAAATGGCATTGGCATGGCAGAAATATGAAGATGTGCCTAAACCCACCTACCACCCTATCGTTCCACGGCTTGCGCATCCGGCCTCTCGGGTCGGCGTAGTGCCCGCCCGCCCGCCCGCTCTTTTCATCGGTTGGCTTGGGCATGCGGGGTTCATTCCCAGTCTAAGATCGGCTGGGACTGAGGGTTGCGGTAGCAAGATCGACAGCACGCAGAGGGGGATCCGATCGACCCTCGACTTACGCATCCCACCCCTCTGGCCGGCTGAGCGCCCACACGCTCGTTTCGTGGGTTGACTTAGGCATACGGAGTTCATTCCCAGTCTAAGCATACACAGTTCATTCTCAGTCTAAGATCGGACCGGACCGAGGGTTGCGGCAGCACGTGCTGGGCTCGGGCATGTCCTGGTGCCTTATTTTTCTCTGCCATGACACCATCGCCGAAGAACCTGACCGACGGCATTGGGGTTCTGATGATCGGCGGGGGCCGGGGGGTGTGCGCACATGATGTGTGATGGGTGCTGGTACTTGGCCCTTATATTGGCCCCCTATCCCTTATCAAACCTCAAGAACTCACACCTCCTTAAAGACCATTTGAGATTTTACAGGTTTGCTGCCAATAGCCTTTAAAGTGTCTAAAATGGGGACACTTTTTTCAAATGGTCACAAAATCTTGTACACTTCGAGTTTTTAGCTGAATTTTTTTGTGCATGCCAAAAAAAAATACAAGGATCACGTCTACCAAGATTGGGGCTAAAAAGCCTTTCGAAAAAATTTTAAAAAATACTGAACCGTAAAAAGTTTCAAAAATCGTGAAAAATAGAAAACGAGTCGTCTTGCCATGAAACTTCACACGAAGGCTTAAGGGACCATTGTATGAATTTACAAGCCAGAAAAATGGCATTGCCATGGCAGAAATATGAAGATGTGCCTAAACCCACCTACCACCCTATCGATCCACGGCTTGCACATCCCGCCTCTCTGGCCGACGTAGTGCTCGCCTGCACGCCCGCTCTTTTCGTCGGATGGCTTAGGCATTCGAAGTTCATTCCCTGTCTAAGATCGGACCGGATCGAGGGTTACGGCAGCAGGATTGGCAGCATGCAGAGGGGGACCTGATCGATCCCCAGCTTGCGTATCCTGCCCCTCTGGCTGGCTGAGCGCCCCCACGCTCGTTTCGTTGGTTGACTTAGGCATACAGAGTTCATTCCCAGTCTAAGATCGGACTACACCGAGGGTTATGGCAGCACATTCTGGGCTCGAGCATGTGCTGTGCTGCATTTTTCTTCACCGGGACACCATCACCGGAGAACCTGATCGGCGACATTGCGGTTCCGACGATCGGGGGGGTCGGAGGGGGTGTGCGCACATGATGTGTGATGGGTGCTGGTACTCGGCCCTTATATTGGCCCCTTATCCCTCATCAAACCTCGAGAACTCACACCCCCTTAGAGAGCATTTGAGATTTTACAGGTTTACTGCCAGTAGCCATTAAAGTGTCTAAAATGGGGATACTTTTTTCAAATGGTCACAAAATCTTGTACACTTCGAGTTTTTAGCTGAATTTTTTTGTGCATGCCAATAAAAATACAAGGATCACGTATAAAAAGTTTGGGGCCAAAATGCCTTCTGAAAAAAGTTTAAAAAATCTCGAACCGTAAAAAGTTTTGAAAATCTTGAAAAATAGAAAACGAGTCATCTTGCCTTGAAACTTCACATGAAGGCTTAAGGGACCATTGTATGAATTTACAAGCTAGAAAAATGGCATTGGTGTGGCAGAAATATGAAGATGTGCCTAAACCCACCTACCACCCTATCGATCCATGGCTTGCACATCCCGCCTCTCTGGCAGGCATAGTGCCCGCCGCCCGCCCGCTTGTTTCGTCGGTTGGCTTAGGCATACGGAGTTCATTCCCAGTCTAAGATCAGACCAGACAGAAGGTTGCTGTAGCAGGATCGGCAGCCCACAGAGGGGGACCCGGCCGATCCCCGGCTTGCACATCCCGTCCCTCTGGCTGGCTGAACGCCAGCACGCTAGTTTCATTGGTTGACTTAGGCATACGAAGTTCATTCCCAGTCTAGGCATACGAAGTTCATTCCCAGTCTAAGATCAGACCAGACTGAGGGTTACAGTAGCACATGCTGGGCTGGGCATGTGCTGGTGTCGTATTTTTCTTCGTCGGGACACCATCGTCGTAGAACCTGACCGACGGCATTGAGGCTCCGGCGATCGGGGGGCCGGGGGGTGTGCGCACATGATGTGCGATGGGTGCTGGTACTTGGCCCTTATATTGGCCCCCTATCTCTCATCAAACCTAGAGAACTCACACCCCCTTAAAAAGCATTTGAGATTTTACAGGTTTGCTGTCAGTAGCCATTAAAGTGTCTAAAATG
The DNA here is from genome assembly GCF_002303985.1 of Durio zibethinus. The sequence continues at coordinate 16,940,356 of NW_019168159.1, forward strand.
GGGACACTTTTTTCAAATGGTCACAAAATCTTGTACACTTCGAGTTTGTGGCTGAATTTTTTTGTGCATACCAACAAAAATACAAGGATCATGTCGACCAAGTTTGGAGCCCAAACTCCTTCTGAAAAAATTTTAAAAAGTCTCAAATCTTAAAAAGTTTCAAAAATCGTGAAAATTAGAAAATAAGTCGTCTTGTCATGAAACTTCACATGAAGGCTTAAGGGACCATTGTATGAATTTACAAGCCAGAAAAATGGCATTGATATGGGAGAAATATGAAGATGTGCCTAAACCCACCTACCATCATATCGATCCACGGCTTGCGCATCCCGCCTCTCTGAACGACATAGTGCTCGCCGTCTAGCCCGCTCGTTTCGTCGGTTGGCTTAGGCATACGGAGTTCATTCCCAGTCTAAGATAAGACTGGACCGAGGGTTGCTGCAGCAGGATCGGCAGCACGCAGAGGGGGACCCGACCGATCCCCAGCTTGCGCATCCCGGCCTTTTGGCCGGTTGAGCGCCCGCACGCTCGTTTCGTAGGTTGACTTAGGTATACGGAGTTCATTCCCAGTCTAAGCATACGCAGTTCATTCCTAGTTGAAGATCAGACCAGACCAAGGGTTCCAGCAGCACATGATGGGCTCGAGAATGTGCTGGTGCCGGATTTTTCTTCGTCGGGACACCATCATCGGAGAACCTGACCGGTGGCCTTGAGGTTTCGGTGATCGAGGAGGGCCGGGGGGGGGGTGTGCGCACATGATGTACAATGGGTACTGGTACTTGGCCCTTATATTGGCCCAATATACCTCATCAAACCTCGAGAACTCACACCCTCTTAAAGAGCATTTGAGATTTTACAGGTTTGCTGCCAGTAGCCATTAAAGTGTCTGAAATTGGGACATTTTTTTCAAATGGTCACAAAATCTTGTACACTACGAGTTTTTAGCTGAATTTTTTTGCTCTTGCCAAAAAAACTACAAGGATCACGTCTACCAAGTTTGGGGCCAAAACTCCTTCTAAAAAAATTTTAAAAAATCTCAAACCGTAAAAAGTTTCGAAAATCACGAAAAATAGAAAACGAGTCGTGTTGCCGTGAAACTTCACATGAAGGCTTAAAGGACCATTGTATGAATTTACAAGCCATAAAAATGGCATTGGCATGGTAGAAATATAAAGATACGCCTAAACCCACCTACCACCCTATCGATCCACGTCTTGCACATCCCGCCTCTCTGGCCGGCGTAGAGCCCGTCTGCCCACCCGCTCTTTCGTCGGTTGGCTTAGGCATACGGAGTTCATTCCTAGTCTAAGATCAGACCGGATAGAGGGTTACGGTAGCAGGATCGGTAGCACGTAGAGGGGGACCCGACCGATCCTCGGCTTGTGCCTCCCAACCCTCTGGCCGGCTGAGTGCCCGCACTCTCGTTTCGTGGGTTGACTTAGGCATACGGAGTTCATTCCCAGTCTAAGCATACAGAGTTCATTACCAGTTGAAGATCGAACCAGATCGAGGGTTACGGTAGCACTTGCTGGGCTCGAGCATGTGCTGGTGCCGTATTTTTCTTCTCCAGGACACCATCATCGGAGAACCTTACCGGTGGCATTAGGGTTCCGGTGATCGGGGGGGCCGGGGGTGTGCGCACATGATGTGCGATGGGTGCTGGTACTTGGCCCTTATATTGGCCCCCTATCCCCCATCAAACCTCAAGAACTCACACCCCCTTAAAGATCATTTGAGATTTTACAGGTTTGTTGCCAGTAGCCATAAAAGTGTCTGAAATGTGGACACTTTTTTCAAATGGTCACAAAATCTTGTACACTTCGAGTTTTTAGCTGAATTTTTTTGTGCATCCCAACAAAATTACAAGGATCATGTCTACCAAGTTTGGGGCCAAAACTCCTTCTGAAAAAATTTTCAAAAATCCCGAACCGTAAAAAGTTTTAAAAATCGTGAAAAATAGAAAACGAGTCGTCTTGCCATGAAACTTCACATGAAGGCTTAAGGGACCATTGTATGAATTTACAAGCCAGAAAAATGGCATTGGCATGGTACAAATATGAAGATGTGCCTAAACCCAGCTACCACCCTATCAATCCACGGCTTACGCATCCCGCCTCTCTGGCCGGCATCCGCCCGCCACTCGTTTCGTCGGTTGGCTTAGGCATATGGAGTTCATTCCCAGTCTAAAATTGGATAGAACCGAGGGTTACGATAGTAGGATCGACAGCACGTAGAGGGGGACCCGACCAATCCTCGGCTTACGCATCTCGCCCCTCTTCCCGGCTGAGCGCCCGCAAGCTCGTTTCGTGGGTTGACTTAGGCAAACAGAGTTCATTCCCAGTCTAAGCATACGGACTTCATTCCCAACCTAAGTGATGGCCGAAGGTTGCGCCAGCATATCCTGGCTTGGGATGTGCTCGGTCCGCATTTTTTCGCAGACACCATCGACTGGAGAACTACTCGAAAGCATTGGCCAACGATCGGGAAATGAGCGGGGGGGGGCTGTCGGCCCATGAGTGCGATGGTAAGCGTGGATGATAGCCTGTAGGTGGGTTTAGGCATCATTTCATAACCTCCAGAATGCCATTTTTCTGGCTTTAAATTCTACATGGTCCCTTAAGCCATTAAGTTCGATGGGGAACTTTTTCAATGGTCACAAATTTGTACACTTCGATTTTTTAGCTGAATTTTTTCAAGTGCTGCCCCAAAATACAAGGATCTGTCTACCAGTTTGGCTGATCCTTCTAAAAAAATTTTAAAAAATCTCGAACCGTAACAAAGTTTTAAAAATCGTGAAATAGAAAACGAGTCATCTTGCCGTGAAACTTCACATGAAGGCTTAATGGACCATTGTATGAATTTACAAGCTAGAAAAATGGCATTGTCACGACAAAAATATGAAGATGTGACTAAACCCACCTACCACCCTATCGATCCACGGCTTGCGCATCCCGCCTCTCTGGCCGGCGTAGTGCCCGCCCACTCGTTTCGTCGGTTGGCTTAGGCATACGGAGTTCATTCCCAGTCTAAGATCGAACCGAACTGAGGGTTGCAGCAGCAGGATCGGCTGTACACAGATGGGGGCCCGATCGATCCCCGGCTTGCGCCTCCCGCCCCTCTAGCTGGCCGAGTGTCCGCACGCTCGTTTTGTGAGTTGACTTAGGCATACGGAGTTCATTCCCAGTCTAAGCATATGGAGTTCATTCCTAGTCTAATATCGAACCAAACCGAAGGTTACGACAGCACATGCTAGGCTCGGGCATGTGATGGTGTCGCATTTTTCTTCACCGGGACACCATTACCGGAGAACCTGATCGACGGCATTGGGGTTTCGGCGATCGGGGAGGCCAGGTAGTGTGCGTACATGATGTGCGATGGGTGCTGGTACTTGGCCCTTATATTGGCCCCCTATCCCTCATCAAACCTCGAGAACTCAGGCCCCCTTAAAGAGCACTTGAGATTTTACAGGTTTGCTGTCGGTAGCCATTAAAGTGTCTAAAATGGGGACACTTTTTTCAAATGGTCACAAAATCTTGTACACTTCGAGTTTTTAGCTGAATTTTTTCATGCATGCCAACAAAAATACAAGGATCACATCTACCATGTTTGGGGTCAAAAATCGTTCTAAAAAAATTTTTAAAAATCCTGAACCGTAAAAAGTTTTGAATATCATGAAAAATAGAAAATGAGTCGTCTTGCCATGAAACTTCACATGAAGGCTTAAGGGACCATTGTATGAATTTACAAGCCAGAAAAATGGTATTGGCATGGTAGAAATATGAAGATATGCCTAAATCCACCTACCACCCTATCGATCCATGGCTTGTGCATCCCGCCTCTCTAGCCGGCGTAGTGCCCGCCCGCCCGCCCGCTCGTTTCGTCGGTTGGCTTAGGCATACGGAGTTCATTCCCAGTCTAAGATCAGACTAGATCGAGAGTTACGCCAGCAGGATCGGCAGCGTGCAGAGGGGGACACGACCGATCCCTGGGTTGCGTAACCTGCCCTTCTGGCCGGCTGAGCACCCGTACTCTCGTTTCGTGGGTTGACTTAGGCATACAAAGTTCATTCCCACTCTAAGCATACAGAGTTCATTCCCAGTCAAAGATCAGACCAGACTGAGGGTTGCAGCAGCACATGCTGGGCTCGAGCATGTGCTGGTGCCACATTTTTCTTCGTCGGGACACCATCACCGGAGAACCTGACCGACGGTATTGGGGTTCCAGCGATCGAGGGGGGCCGAGGGGGTGTGCGCACATGATGTGCGATGGGTACTGGTACTTGGCCCTTATATTGGCCCGATATCCCTCATCAAACCTTGAGAACTCAGACCCCCTTAAAGAGCATTTGAGATTTTACAGGTTTGCTGCCAATAGCCATTAAACTGTTTGAAATGGGGACATTTTTTTCAAATGGTCACAAAATCTTGTACACCTCGAGTTTTTAGCTGAATTTTTTTATGCAAGCCAACAAAAATACAATGATCAAGTCTACCATGTTTGGGTCCAAAACTCCTTTCGAAAAAATTTAAAAAAATCTTGAACCGTAAAAAGTTTTGAAAATCATGAAAAATAGAAAACGAGTCGTCTTGCCATGAAACTTCACATGAAGGCTTAAGGGACCATTGTATGAATTTACAAGCCATAAAAATGGCATTGGCACCACAAAAATTTGAAGATGTGCCTAAACCCACCTACCACCCTATCGATCCACGGCTTGTGCATCCCGCCTCTCTGGCCGATGTAGTGCCCGCCCACCCGCCCGCTCGTTTCCTCGATTGGCTTAGGCATACAGAGTTCATTCCCAGTCTAAGATCGGATCGGACCAAGGGTTACGGCAGCAGGATCGGTAGCACGTAAAAGGGGACCTTGCGTTCATTCCCAGTCTAAGCATACAGAGTTCATTCCCAGTCTAAGATCGGACCGGACCGAGGGTTGCTGCAGCACATGTTGGGCTCGGACATGTGCTGGTGCCGTATTTTTCTTCGTCGGGACACCATCATCGGAGAACCTGATCGACGGTATTGGGGTTCCGGCGATCGGGGGGCCGGGGGTGGTTTGCGCACATGATGTGCGATGGGTGCTGGTACTTGGCCCTTATTTTCACCATATATCCCTCATCAAACCTCGAGAACTCACACCCGCTTAAAGAGCATTTGAGATTTTATAGGTTTGTTGCCAGTAGCCATTAAAGTGTCTGAAATGGGGACACTTTTTTCAAATGGTCACAAAATCTTGTACACTTCGAGTTTTTTGCTGAATGTTTTTGTGCATGCCAAAAAAAATACAAGGATCACGTCTACCAAGTTTGGGGCCAAAACTCCTTCTGAAAAAATTTTAAAAAATCTCGAACCGTAAAAAGTTTTGAAAATCATAAAAAATAGAAAACAAGTCGTCTTGCCATGAAACTTCACATGAAGGCTTAAGGGACCATTGTATGAATTTACAAGCCAAAAAAATGGGATTGGCATGGCAGAAATATGAAGATGTGCCTAAACCCACCTACCACCCTATCGATCCACGGCTTGCACATCCTGCCTCTCTGGTCGGCGTAGTGCCCGCACGCCCTCCCACTCGTTTCACAATCGGTTGGCATAGGCATACGGAGTTCATTCCCAGTCTAAGATCGAACCAGACCGAGGGTTGCGACAGTAGGATCGGCCGCATGCAGAAGGGGACCCACCCAATCCTCGACTTGCGCAGCCCGCCCCTCTGGCCGACTGAGCGCCCGCACGCTCATTTTGTGGGTTGACTTAGGCATACGGAGATCATTCCCTATATAAGCATACGAAGTTCATTCTCAGTCTAAGATCGGACCGGACCGAGGGTTACGTCAGCACATGCTGGGCTCGAGAATGTGCTGGTGCCACATTTTTCTTCGTCGGGACACCATCGCCGGAGAACCTGACCGACGACATTAGGGTTTCAGCTATTGGGGCGGGTCGGGGGGTGTGCGCACATGATGTGCGATGGGTGCTGGTACTTGGCCCTTATATTGGCTCCCTATCCCTCATCAAACCTCGAGAACTCACACCCCCTTAAAGAGCATTTGACATTTTACAGGTTTGCTGCCAGTGGCCATTAAAGTGTCTGAAATGAAGACACTTTTTTCAAATGGTCACAAAATCTTATACACTTTGAGTTTTTAGCTGAAGTTTTTTGTGCGTGCCAACAAAAATACAAGGATCACGTCTAACAAGTTTGGGGCCAAAACTCCTTTTGTAAAAATTTTAAAAAATCAGGAACCGTAAAAATTTTAAAAATCACGAAAAATAGAAAACGAGTCATCTTGCCATGAAACTTCACATGGAGGCTTAAGGGACCATTGTATGAATTTACAAGCCAAAAAAATGGAATTGGCATTGTAGAAATATGAAGATATGCCTAAACCCACTTACCACCCTATCGATCCATGGCTTGTGCATCCCGTCTTTCTGGCCGACGTTGTGCCCGCCCGCCCGCCTGCTCGTTTCGTCGGTTGTCTTAGACATACGGAGTTCATTCCCAGTCTAAGATCAGACCAAATTGAGGGTTGCGGCAGCAAGATTGGCAGCGCGTAGAGGGGGACCCGACCGATCCCCGGCTTGCGCATCCCGCCCCTCTGGCCGGCTGAGCGCCCGTACGCTCGTTTCGTGGGTTGACTTAGGGATACGGAGTTCATTCCCAGTCTAAGTATACGGAGTTGATTCCCAGTCTAAGATCGGAATGGACAGAGGGTTGTGACAGCACATGCTGGGCTCGGGCATGTGCTGGTGCCATATTTTTCTTCATAGGCACACCATCGTCGGAGAACCTAACCGACGGCATTGGGGTTCCGGCGATCGGGGGGCCGAGAGGGGGTGTGCGCACATGAAGTGCGATGGGTGCTGGTACTTGGACCTTATATTGGCCCCCTATCCCTCATCAAACTTTGATAACTCACACCCCCTTAAAGAGCAGTTGAGATTTTATAGGTTTGCTGCCAGTAGCCAATAAAGTGTTTGAAATGGTGACACTTTTTTCAAATGGTCACAAAATCTTGTACACTTTGAGGTTTTAGCTGAATTTTTTTTTGCATGCCAAAAAAAATACAAGAATCAAGTCTACCAAGTTTGGGGCCAAAACTCCTTCTGAAAAAATTTTATAAAATCTCGAACAGTAAAACGTTTCAAAAATCGTGAAAAATATAGAACGAGTCGTCTTGCCATGAAACTTCACATGAAGGCTTAAGGGACAATTGTATGAATTTACAAGCCATAAAAATGGCATTGGCACAGCAAAAATATGAAGATGTGCCTAAACCCACGTACCACCCTATCGATCCATGGCTTACGCATCACACCCCTCTGGCCGGCGTAGTGCCCGCGCACCCGCTTGTTTCATCGGTTAGCTTAGGCATACGGAGTTCATTCCTAGTCTAAGATTAGATCGAATTGAGGGTTACGGTAGCAGGATCTGGAGCACGTAGAGGGGGACCTGACAGATCCTTGGCTTACGCATCCTGCACCTCTGACTGGCTGAGCACCCGCACGCTCGTTTCATGGGTTGACTTAGGCATACGGAGTTCATTCCCCATCTAAGCATGACGGAGTTCATTACCAGTTGAAAGATCGAATCGGATCGACGGGTTAATGGTAGCACTTGCTGGGCTCAAGCATGTGCTGGTGCCGTATTTTTCTTCTCCGGGACACCATCATCGGAGAACCTGACCGGTGGCATTAGGGTTCTGGTGATCGGGGGGGCCGGGGTGTGCGCACATGATGTGTGATGCATGCTGGTACTTGGCCCTTATATTGGCCCCCTATCCCCCATCAAACCTCGAGAACTCACACCCCTTAAAGATCATTTGATTTTACAGGTTTGCTGCAGTAGCCATAAAAGTTCTGAATGTGGACACTTTTTTCAAATGGTCACAAATCTTGTACACTTCGAGTTTTTAGCTGAATTTTTTTGTGCATCCCAACAAAAATACAAGGATCATGTCTACCAAGTTTGGGGCCAAAAATCCTTCGGAAAAAATTTTCAAAAATCCCGAACCGTAAAAAGTTTTCAAAATCGTGAAAAATAGAAAACGAGTCGTCTTGCCATGAAACTTCACATGAAGGCTTAAGGAACCATTGTATGAATTTACAAGCCAGAAAAATGGCATTGGCATGGTAGAAATATGAAGATGTGCCTAAACCCAGCTACCACCCTATCGATCCACGGCTTGCGCATCCCGCCTCTCTGGCCGGCATCCGCCCGCCACTCGTTTCGTCGGTTGGCTTAGGCATACGGAGTTCATTCTCAGTCTAAGATAGGATCAAATCGACGGTTACGGTAGTAGGATCAACAGCACGTAGAGGGGGACTCGACCAATCCCCGACTTACGCATCTCGCCCCTCTTCCCGGCTGAGCGCCCGCAAGCTCGTTTCGTGGGTTAACTTAGGCATACAGAGTTCATTCCCAGTCTAAGCATACGGAGTTCATTCCCAGCCTAAGATCGAATCGGACCGACGGTTGTGGCAGCACATCCTGGGCTTGGGCATGTGCTGGTGTCGCATTTTTCTTCGCCAGGACACCATCGCCGGAGAACCTAACCGACGGCGTTGGGGTTCCGGCGATCGGGGATATCGGGGGGGGCTGTGCGCACATGATGTGCGATGGGTGCTGGTACTTGGCCCTTATATTGGCCCCCTATCCCTCATCAAACCTCGAGAACTCACACCCCCTTAAAGAGCATTTGAGATTTTATAGGTTTGCTGCCGGTAGCCATTAAAGTGTCTGAAATGGGGACACTTTTTTCAAATGGTCACAAAATCTTGTACACTTCGGGTTTTTAGCTGAATTGTTTTGTGCATGCCAAAAAAAATACAAGGATCACGTCTACCAAGTTTGGGGCCAAAACTCCTTCTAAAAAAATTTTAAAAAATCTCGAACCGTAAAAAGTTTTAAAAATCGTGAAAAATAGAAAACGAGTCATCTTGCCGTGAAACTTCACATGAAGGCTTAAGGGACCATTGTATGAATTTACAAGCTAGAAAAATGGCATTGTCACGACAAAAATATGAAGATGTGACTAAACCCACCTACCACCCTATCGATCCACGGCTTGCGCATCCCGCCTCTCTGGCCGGCGTAATGCCCGCCCACCCGCCTGCTCGTTTCGTCGGTTGGCTTAGGCATACGGAGTTCATTCCCAGTCTAAGATTGGACCGGACTGAGGGTTACGGCAGCAGGATCGGCAGTACGCAGAGGGGGACCCGATCGATCCCCGGCTTGCGCCTCCTGCCCCTCTAGCTGGCCTAGTGCCCGCACGCTCGTTTTGTGAGTTGACTTAGGCATACGGAGTTCATTCCCAGTCTAAGCATATGGAGTTCATTCCTAGTCTAATATCGAACCAAAACGAGGGTTACGACAGCACCTGCTAGGCTTGGGCATGTGTTGGTGCCATATTTTTCTTCACCGGGACACCATTACCGGAGAACCTGATCGACGGCATTGGGGTTTCGACGATCGGGGAGGCCAGGTAGTGTGCGCACATGATGTGCGATGGGTGCTGGTACTTGGCCCTTATATTGGCCCTCTATCCCTCATCAAACTTGGAGAACTCACACTCCCGTAAAGAGCATTTGAGATTTTACAGGTTTCCTGCCAGTAGCCATTAAAGCGTTTGGAATGGGGATACTTTTTTCAAATGGTCACAAAATCTTGTACACTTTGAGTTTTTAGCTGAATATTTTTGTGAATGTCAACAAAAATACATGGATCACGTCTACCAAGTTTGGGGCCAAAACTCTTTCTGAAAAAATTTAAAAAAATCCCGAACCGTAAAAAGTTTCAAAAATCGTGAAAAATAGAAAACGAGTCGTCTTGGCATGAAACTTCACATGAAGGCTTAAGGGACCATTGTATGAATTTACAAGCCAGAAAAATGGCATTGGCATGGCAGAAATATGAAGATGTGCCTAAACCCACCTACCACCCTAACGATCCATAGCTTGCGCATCCCGCCTCTCTGGCCGGCGCAGTGCCCACCCGGCCACACGCTCATTCCGTCGGTTGGCTTAGGTATACGGAGTTCATTCCCAGTCTAAGATTAGACCAGACCGAGGGTTGCGGTAGCAGGATCGATAGCACGCAGAGGGGAACCCGACCGATCCTCGACTTACGCATCCCACCCCTCTGGCCGGTTGAATGCCTACACGCTCGTTTCGTGAGTTGACTTAGGCATACGGAGTTCATTCCCAGTCTAAGCATACAGAGTTCATTCCCAGTCTAAGATCAGACTGGACCGATGGTTGCGGCATCAAATGCTGGGCTCGGGCATATGCTGGTGTCGTATTTTTCTTTGACGGGACACCTTCGTCGGAGAACCTAACCAGCGGCATTGGGGTTCCGGCGATCGGGGGGGCCGAGGGGTGTGCGCACATGATGTGCGATTGGTGCTGGTACTTGCCCTTATATTGGCCCCCTATCCCTCATTAAACCTCGAGAACTCAAACCCCTTAAAGAGCATTTTTGAGATTTTACAGGTTTGCTGCCAGTGGCCATTAAAGTGTTTGAAATGGGGACACTTTTTTCAAATGATCACAAAATCTTGTACACTTCGAGTTTGTAGCTGAATTTTTTTGTGCATGCCAACAAAAATAAAAGGATCACGTCTACAAAGTTTGGGGTCAAAAATCCTTCTGAAAAAATTTTAAAAAATCCCGAACCGTAAAAAGTTTCAAAAATAATGAAAAATAGAAAACGAGTCGTCTTGCCATGAAACTTCACATGAAGGCTTAAGGGACCATTGCATGAATTTACAAGCCAGAAAAATGGCATTGGAATGGTAGAAATATGAAGATGTGCCTAAACCCACCTACCACCCTATCGATCCACGGCTTGTGCATCCCGCCTCTCTGGGCGACGTAGTGCCCGCCCACCCACCCGCTCGTTTCGTCGATTGGCTTAGGCATGCAAAGTTCATTCCCAGTCTAAGATTAGACCAGACCAAGGGTTGCGGCAGTAGGATCGGCAGCACGCAGATGGGGACCCAGTCGATCCCTGGCTTGCGCATACTGCCCCTCTGGCCGGCTTAGCGCCCGCACGCTCATTTCATGGGTTGACTTAGGCATACGGAGTTCATTCCCAGTCTAAGATCAGATCGGACCGAGGGTGCCGGCAGCACATGCTGGGCTCGGGCATGTGCTGGTGCCATATTTTTCTTCGTCGGGACACCATTGTCGGAGAACCTGACCGACGACATTGGGGTTCCGGCGATCGGGGGGGTCAGGGGGTGTGCGCAAATGATGTGTGATGGGTGCTGGTACTTGGCCCTTATATTGGCCCCCTATCCCTCATCAAACCTTGAGAACTCACACCCCCTTAAAGAGCATTTGAGATTTTACAGGTTTGCTGCCAGTAGCGATTAAAGTGTCTGAAATAGGGACACTATTTTCAAATGGTCACAAAATCTTGTACACTTCCAATTTTTAGCTGAAGTTTTTTGTGCATGCCAACAAAAATACAAGTATCACGTCTACCAAATTTAGGGCCAAAACTCCTTCTGAAAAAATTTTAAAAAATCTCGAACCGTAAAAAGTTTCAAAAATCGTGAAAAATAGAAAACGAGTCGTCTTGCCATGAAACTTCACATGAAGGCTTAAGGGACCATTGTATGAATTTACAAGCCAGAAAAATGGCATTGGCATGGTGGAACTATAACGATGTGCCTAAACCCACCTACCACCCTATCGATCCAAGGCTTGCACATCCCGCCTCTCTGGTCGGCGTAGTGCCCGCCCACCCATTCGTTTCGTCGGTTGGCTTAGGCATACGGAGTTCATTCCCAATCTAAGATCAGATTGAATCGAGGCTTTCGGCAGCAGGATCGGCAGCACACAGAGGGGGACCCGATCGATCCCCGGCTTGCACATCCTACCCCTCTGGCCAGCTGAGCGCCCGCACGCTTGTTTCGTGGGTTGACTTAGGCATACGGAGTTCATTCGCAGTCTAAACATACGAAGTTGACTCCCAATCTAAGATCGGACCGGAGCGAGGGTTGCGATAGCACATGCTGGGCTCGGGCATTTGCTGGTACCGTATTTTTCTTCACCGAGACACCATCGTCGGAGAACTTGACCGGCGACATTGGGGTTACGGTGATCAGGTGGGCCGGGGGTGGTGTTCGCACATGATGTGCGATGGGTGCTGGTACTTGGCCCTTATATTGGCCCCATATCCCTCGTCAAACCTTGAGAACTCACACCCCTTTAAAGAGGATTTGAGATTTTATAGGTTTGCTGCTAGTAGCCATTAAAGTGTCTAAAATGGGGACGCTTTTTTCAAATGGTCACAAAATCTTGTACACTTCGAGCTGAAAAAATTTTGGGGACAAAACTCTAGCTGAAAAAATTTTGAAAAATCCCGAACCTTAAAAAGTTTCAAAAATCGTGAAAAATAGAAAACGAGTCGTCTTGCCATGAAACTTCACATGAAGGCTTAAGGGACCATTGTATGAATTTACAAGCCAGAAAAATGGCATTGGCATGGCAGAAATATGAAGATGTGCCTAAACCCACCTACCACCCTATCGATCCACGGCTTGCGCATCCTGCCTCTCTGGCCGACGTAGTGCCCGCTCGCCCGCCCATTTTGTTGCTTGGCTTAGGCATACGGAGTTTATTCCCAGTCTAAGATCAAACCGAACCGAGGGTTGTGGCTGCAAGATCGGTAGCACGCAGAGGGGGACCCAGTCGATCCTCGACTTGCGCATCCCGCCCCTCTGGCTGGCTGAGTGCCCGCACGCTCGTTTCGTGGGTTGACTTAGTCATACAGAGTTCATTCCCAGTCTAAGATCGGATCGGACCGAGGGTTGTGACAGCACATGCTGGGGTCGGGCATGTGCTGGTGCCACATTTTTCTTCTCTGGGACACCATCGTCGGAGAACTTGACCGGCGACAGTGGGGTACCGACAACCGGGGGTGGTCGGGGGGGTGTGCGCAAATGATGTGCGATGGATGCTGGTACTTGGCCCGTATATTGGCCCCCTATCCCTCATCAAACCTCGCAAACTCACACCCCCTTAAAGAGCATTTGAGATTTTACAGGTCTGCTGCCAGTAGCCATTAAAGTGTCTGAAATGGGGACACTTTTTTCAAATGATCACAAAATCTTGTACACTTCGAGTTTTTAGCTGAATGCTTTTGTGCATGCCAACAAAAATACAAGGATCACGTCTACCAAGTTTGGGGCCAAAAATCCTTCTGAAAAAATTTTAAAAAATCTCGAACCGTAAAAAGTTTCAAAAATCATGAAAAATAGAAAACGAGTCGTCTTGCCATGGAACTTCACATGAAGGCTTAAGGAACCATTGTATGAATTTACAAGCCAAAAAAATGGCATTGGCATGGCAGAAATATGAAGATGTGCCTAAACCCACCTACCACCCTATCGATCCACGGCTTGCGCATCCCGCCTCTCTGGCCGGCGTAGTGCCCGCTCGCCCACCCATTTCGTTGGTTGGCTTTGGCATATGGAGTTCGTTCCCAGTCTAAGATCAGATCGGACTGAAGGTTGCGGTAGCAGGATCCGCAGCACATAGAGGGAGAACCGATCGATCCCCGACTTGGGCATCCCATCCCTCTGGCCGGTTGAGCGCCCGTACGCTCGTTTCGTGGGTTGACTTAGGCATACGGAGTTCATTCCCAGTCTAAGCATACGAAGTTCATTCCCAGTCTAAGATCAGACCGGACCGGATCGAGGGTTGCGGCAGCACATGCTGGGCTCGGGCATGTGCTGGTGCCGCATTCTTCTTCACCGGGACACCATCGTCGGAGAACCTGAATGGCGGCAATGGGGTTCCGGCGATCGGGGGGGCCGGGGGGGTGTGCGCACTTGATGTGTGATGGGTGCTGGTACTTGGCCCTTATATTGGCCCCATATCCCTCATCAAACCTTGAGAACTCACACCCCTTTAAAGAGCATTTGAGAATTTACAAGTTTGCTGCCAGTAGCCATTAAAGTGTCTAAAATGGGGACACTTTTTTCAAGTGGTCACAAAATCTTGTACACTTCGAGTTTTTAGCGGAAGTTTTTTGTGCATGGCAAAAAAAATACAAGGATCATGTCTATCAAGTTTGGGGCCAAAAATCCTTCTGAAAAAATTTTAAAAAATCTCAAACGGTGAAAAGTTTCAAAAATCGTGAAAAGTAGAAAACGAGTCGTCTTGCCGTGAAACTTCAAATGAAGGCTTAAGGGACCATTGTATGAATTTACAAGCCAGAAAAATGGCATTGGCATGGCAGAAATATGAATATGTGCCCAAACCCACCTACCACCCTATCGATGCACGGCTTGCGCAGCCCGCCTCTCTCGTCGACGTAGTGCCCGCTCGCCTATTTCGTCGGTTGGCTTAGACATACGGAGTTCATTCCCAGTCTAAGATCAGACTGAACTAAGGGTTGCGGTAGCAGGATCGGCAGCACACAGAGGGGGACTTGACCAATCCCCGGCTTGCGTATCCCGCCCCTCTGGTCGGCTGTGCGCCCGCACGCTCGTTTTGTGGGTTGACTTAGGCAAACAGAGTTCATTCCCAGTCTAAGCATTCGAAGATCATTCCCAGTCTAAGATCAGATCGGTTCGAGGGTTGCGACAGCACATGCTGGGCTCGGGCATGTGCTGGTGCCGTATTTTTCTTCACCGAGACACCATCGTCGGAGAACCTGACCCACGACATTGGGGTTCAAGCGATCGGGGGGGTGTGTGCACATGATGTGCAATGGGTGCTGGTACTTGGCCCTTATATCAGCCCCCTATCCCTCATCAAACCTTGAGAACTCACACCCCCTTAAAGAGCATTTGAGATTTTACAGGTTTGTTGCCAATAGCCATTAAAGTGTTTGAAATGGGGACACTTTTTTCAAATGGTCACAAAATCTTGTACACTTTGAGTTTTTAGCTAAATGTTTTTGTGCATGCCAACAAAAATACAAGGATCACGTCTACCAAGTTTGGGGCCAAAACTCCTTCTGAAAAAATTTTAAAAAATCCCAAACCGTAAAAAGTTTGGAAAATCGTGAAAAATAGAAAACGAGTCGTCTTGCCATGAAACTTCACATGAAGGCTCAAGGGACCATTGTATGAATTTACAAGCCAAAAAAATGGCATTGGCATGGCAGAAATATGAAGATGTGCCTAAACCCACCTACCACCCTATCGATCCACGACTTGCACATCCCGCCTCTCTGGCCGGCATAGTGCCCGCCCGTCCGCTCGTTTCATCGGTTGGTTTACGCATACGGAGTTCATTCCCAGTCTAAGATCAGACCGGACCGAGGGTTGCAACAGCAGGATCGACAGCACACAGAGGGGGACCCGACTGATCCTTGGCTTACGAATCCCGCCACTCTGGCCGACTAAGCACCCATACGCTCGTTTCGTGGGTTGCCTTAGGCATACGGAGTTCAGTCCCAGTCTAAGCATACGGAGTTAATTCACAGTTTAAGATCAAACCGGACTGAGGGTTGCAGCAACACATGCTAGGCTCAGTCATGTGCTGGTGTCGCATTTTTCTTCGTCGGGACACCATCGTCGGAGAACCTGACCGACGGCATTGGGGTTCTGACGATCGGGGGGTTGGGGGGTGTGCGCACATGATGTGCGATAGGTGCTGGTACTTGGCCCTTATATTGGCCCCCTATCCCTCATCAAACCTCGAGAACCCACACCCCCTTAAAGAGCATTTGAGATTTTACAGGTTTGCTGTCAGAAGCCATTAAAGTGTCTAAAATGGGGACATTTTTTTGAAATGGTCACAAAATCTTGTACACTTCGAGTTTTTAGCTGAATGTTTTTGTGCATGCCAACAAAAATACAAGGATCATGTCTACCAAGTTTGGGGCCAAAACTCCTTCTGAAAAAATTTTAAAAAAACTGAATCGTAAAAGGTTTCCAAAATCGTGAAAAATAGAAAACGAGTCGTCTTGCCATGAAACTTCACATGAAAGCTTAAGGGACCATTGTATGAATTTACAAGCCAGAAAAATGGCATTGGTGTGGTAGAAATATGAAGATGTGCCAAAACCCACCTACCACCCTATCGATCCACGGCTTGCGCATCTCGCCTCTCTGGCCGACGTAGTGCCCGCCCGCCCTTCCGCTCGTTTCGTCGGTTGGCTTAGGCATACGGAGTTCATTCTTAGTCTAAGATCAGATCGGACTAAGGGTTGCGGCAGCAGGATCGACAGCACGTAGAGGGGGACCAGGCCGATCCCTGGCTTGCGCATCCCGCCCCTCTGGTTCGCTGAGAGCCCGCACACTCGTTTTGTGGGTTGAATTAGGCATACGGAGTTCATTCCCAATCTAATATCGGACCGGACCAAGGGTTGCGGCAGCACATTCTAGGCTCGGGCATGTGCTGGTGTCGCATTTTGCTTCGTCGGGACACCATCGTCGGAGAACCTGACCGGCGGCATTGGGTTTCTGACGATCGGGAGGGCCGGGGGGGTGTGCGCACATAATGTGCGATGGGTGTGGGTACTTGGCCCTTGTATTGGCCCTCTATCCCTCATCAAACCTCGAGAACTCACACTCCCTTAAAGAGCATTTGAGATTTTACAGGTTTGCTGCTAGTAGCAATTAAAGTTTTTGAAATGGCGACACTTTTTTCAAATTGTCACAAAATCTTGTACACTTCGAGTTGTTAGCTGAATTTTTTTGTGCATGCCAATAAAAATACAAGGACCACATCTACCAAGTTTGGGGTCAAAACGCCTTCTGAAAAAATTTTAAAAAATCCCGGACCGTAAAAAGTTTTGAAAATCGTGAAAAATAGAAAACGAGTCGTCTTGCCATGAAACTTCACATGAAGGCTTAAGGGACCATTGTATGAATTTACAAGTTAGAAAAATGGCATTGGCACGGCAGAAATATGAACATGTGCCTAAACCCACCTACCACGCCATCGATCCACGGCTTGCACATCCCGCCTCTCTGGCCGACATAGTGCCCGCCTGCCCGCTCGTTTCGTCGGTTGGCTTAGGCATACGGAGTTCATTCCCAATCTAAGATCGGACCGGATGAGGGTGGCGGCAGCAAGATCGGTAGCACGCAGAGGGGGACCCGGTCAATCCCTGACTTGCGCGTCTCGCCCCTCTGGCCGGCTGAGAGGCTGCACGCTCGTTTCGTGGGTTGACTTAGGCATACAGAGTTCATTCCCAGTCTATGATCGGACCAGACCGAGGGTTGCGACAGCACATGCTGGGCTCAGGCATGTGCTGGTGCCGCATTTTTCTTCGTCGGGACACCATCGTCGGAGAACCTAACCGGCGGCATTGGCGTTCCGGTGATCGGAGGGGCCGGGGGGTGTGCGCACATGATGTGCGATGGGTGCTGGTACTTGGCCCTTATATTGGCCCCCTATCCCTCATCAAACCTTGAGAACTCACACCCCCTTAAAGAGCATTTGAGATTTTACAGGTTTGCTGCCAGTAGCCATTAAAGTGTCTGAAATGGGGACATTTTTTTCAAATGGTCACAAAATCTTGTACACTTCGTGTTTTTAGCTGACTTTTTTTGTGCATGCCAACAAAAATACAAGGATCACGTGTACCAGGTTTAGGGCCAAAACTCCTTTTGAAAAAATTTTAAAAAATCCGAAACCGTAAAAAGTTTCAAAAATTTTGAAAAATAGAAAACAAGTCGTCTTGCCATGAAACTTAACATGAAGGCTTAAGGGACCATTGTACGAATTTACAAGCCAGAAAAATGGCATTGGCATGGCAGAAATATGAAGATGTGCCTAAACCCACCTACCACCCTATCGATCCACGACTTGCGCATCCCGCCTCTCTGGCCGGCGTAGTGCCCGCCCGCCTGCCCATTCATTTCATCTGTTGGCTTAGGCTTACGGAGTTCATTCCCAGTCTAAGATCGGATTGGATCGAGGGTTGCGGTAGCACCCAGAGGGGAACCGGGCCGATCCCCGGCTTGCGCATCCCGCCCCTCTGGCCGGCTGAGCGCCTGCACGCTCGTTTCCTGGGTTGACTTAGGCATACGGAGTTCATTCCTAGTCTAAGCATACGGAGTTCATTCCCAGTCTAAGATCAGACCAGAACGAGGGTTGCGACAGCACATGCTGGGCTCGAACATGTGCTGGTGCCGCGTTTTTCTTTGCCGGGATAGCATCGTCAGAGAACCTGACCGGCGACATTGGGGTTTTAGCAATCGGGGGGGTCGGAGGGGGTGTGCGCACATGATGTGTGATGGGTGCTGGTACTTGGCCCTTATATTGGCCCCCTATCCCTCATCAAACCTCAAGAACTCACACGCCCTTAAAGAGCATTTGAGATTTTACAGGTTTGCTACCAGTAGAGATTAATGTGTCTGACATGGGGACACTTTTTTCAAATGGTCACAAAATCTTGTACACTTTGAGTTTTTAGCTGAATTTTTTTGTGCATGCCAACAAAAATACAAGGATCATGTACCAAGTTTGGGGCCAAAACTCCTTCTGAAAAAATTTGAAAAAATCCCGAACCTTAAAAAGTTTTAAAAATTGTGAAAAATAAAAAATGAGTCATCTTGCCATGAAACTTCACATGAAGGCTTAAAAGACCGTTGTATGAATTTACAAGCCAGAAAAATCGCATTGGCACGGTAGAAATATGAAGATGTGCCTAAACCCACATACCACCCTATCGATCCACGGCTTGCGCATCACGTTTCTCTGGTTGGCGTAGTGCTCGCCCATCCGCCCGCTCGTTTTGTCGGTTGGCTTAGGCATACGGAGTTCATTCTCAATCTAAGATTGGACCAGATTGAGGGTTGCGGCAGCATGCAGAGGGGGACCCGACCGATCCCTGGCTTACGCATCCCGCCCCTCTGGCCGGCTGAGCGCCCGTACGCTCGTTTCGTGGGTTGACTTAGGCATACGGAGTTCATTCGTAGTGTAAGCATTCGGAGTTCATTCCAAGTCTAAGATCAGACCGAACTGAGGGTTACGGTATCACATGCTAGGCTCGAGCATGTGCTGGTGTCACATTTTTCTTTGCTGGGACACCATCGCCAGAGAACCTGACCGACGACATTGGGGTTCCGACGATCAGGGGGGGCCACGAGGGGGTGTGCGTACATGATGTGCGGTGGGTGCTGGTACTTGGCCCTTATATTGGCCCCCTATCCCTCATCAAACCTCGAGAACTCACACCCCCTTAAAGAGCATTTGAGATTTTACAGGTTTGCTACCAGTAGCCATTAAAGTGTCTGAAATGGGGACACTTTTTTCAAATGGTCATAAAATCTTGTACACTTCGAGTTTTTAGCTCAATTTTTTTTTGCATGCCAAAAAAAATACAAGGATCATGTCTACCAAGTTTGGGGCCAAAACGCCTTCTGAAAAAATTTGAAAAAATCCTGAACCCTAAAAAGTTTTGAAAATCGAGAAAAATAGAAAACGAGTCGTCTTGCCATGAAACTTCACATGAAGGCTTAAGGGACCATTGTATGAATTTACAAGCTAGAAAAATGGCATTGGCATGGCAAAAATATAGATGTGCCTAAGCCCACCTACCACCCTATCGATCCACGGCTTGCGCATTCCGCCTCTCTGGTCGGCGTAGTGCCCGCCCGCCCGCTCGCTCGTTTCATCGGTTGGCTTAGGCATACGGAGTTCATTCCCAGTCTAAGATCAGACCGGACCGAGGGTTACGGCAGCACGCAGAGAAGGACCCGACCGATCCCTGGCTTGCGCATCCTGCCCCTCTGGCTGACTGGGCGCCCGCACGCTCGTTTCGTGGGTTGACTTAGGCATACGGAGTTCATTCCCAGTCTAAGCATACGGAGTTCATTCCCAATCTAAGATCGGACCGGACCGAGGGTTGCGACAGCACATGCTGGGCTCGGGCATGTACTGGTGCCGCATTTTTCTTCACCGGGACACCATCGTCAGAGAACCTGATCGACGGCATTGGGGTTTCGACGTTCGGGGGGGCCGGGGGGGGCTGTGCGCACATGATGTGCGATGGGTGCTGGTACTTGGCCCTTATATTGGCCCCCTATCCCTCATCAAACCTCGAGAAGTCACACCCCCTTAAAAAGCATTTGAGATTTTACAGGTTTGCTGCCAGTAGCCATTAAAGTGTCTAAAATGGGACACTTTTTTCAAATGGTCACAAAATCTTGTACACTTCGAGTTTTTAGCTGAATCATTTTGTGCATGCCAACAAAAATACAAGGATCACGTCTACCAAGTTTGGGGCCAAAACTCCTTCTGAAAAAATTTTTAAAAATCCCGAACCGTAAAATGTTTCGAAAATCATGAAAAAAAAAAAACGAGTCGTCTTGCCATGAAACTTCACATGAAGGCTTAAGGGACCATTGTATGAATTTACAAGCCAGAAAAATGGCATTGGCACGGTAGAAATATGAAAATGTGCCTAAACCCACCTACCACCCTATCGATCCGCGGCATGCGCATCCCGCCTCTCTGGCTGACGTAAATCCCGCACGCCCGCCCGCTCATTTCATCGGTTGGCTTAGGCGTACGGAGTTCATTTCCAGTCTAAGATTGGACCGAATCGAGGGTTTCGGCAGCAGGATCGACAGCACGCAGAGGGGGAGCTGACTGATCCCCGACTTGCGCATCTCGTCGCTCTGGCCGGCTGAGCGCCCGCACGCTCCTTTCGTGGGTTGACTTAGGCATAGGGAGTTCATTCCCAGTCTAAGATCGGACCGGACCGAGGGTTGCGGCAGCACATGCTGGGCTCGGGCATGTGCTGGTACCACATTTTTCTTCGCTGAGACACCATCGTTGGAGAACCTGACCGACGGTATTGGGGTTCCAGCGATCGGGGGGGCCGGGGGGTGTGCGCACATGATGTGCGATGGGTGCTGGTACTTGGCCCTTATATTGGCCCCCTATCCCTCATCAAACCTCAAGAACTCACACCCCCTTAAAGAGCATTTGAGATTTTACAGGTTTGCTGCCAGTAGCCATTAAAGTGTCTAAAATGGGGACACTTTTTTCAAATGGTCACAAAATCTTGTACACTTCGAGTTTTTGGCTGAATTTTTTTGTGCATGCCAACAAAAATACAAGGATCACGTCTACCAAGTTTGGGACCAAAACTCCTTCTGAAAAAATTTAAAAAAATCCCAAACCGTAAAAAGTTTCAAAAATCGTGAAAAATAGAAAACGAGTCATCTTGCCGTGAAACTTCACATGAAGGCTTAAGGGACCATTGTGTGAATTTACAAGCCAGAAAAATGGCATTGGCATGGTAGAAATATGAAGATGTGCCTAAACCCACCTACCACCCTATCGAGCCACAGCCTGCGCATCCCGCCTCTCTGGCCGGCGTAATGCCCTCCTGCCCGCCCGTTCGTTTTGTCGGTTGGCTTAGGCACACGGAGTTCATTCCCAATCTAAGATCAGACCAGAACAAAGGTTGCGACAGCAGGATCGACAGCAAGCAGGCGGGGACCGATCGATCCCCAGCTTGCGCATCCCGCCCTTCTGGCCGGCCGAGCACCCGCACGCTCGTTTTGTGGGTTGACTTAGGCATACGGAGTTCATTCCCAGTCTAAGAACAGACCAGAACGAGGGTTACAACAGTAGGATCGGCAGCACGTAGAGGGGGACCCGGTCGATCCTCGGCTTGTGCATCCCGCACCTTTGGCCGGTTGAGCGCCCGCACGCTCGTTTCGTGGGTTGACTTAGGCGTATGAACTTCATTCCCAGTCTAAGCATACAGATTTCATTTCCCAGTCTAAGATCGGATTGGACCGAGGGTTGCAACAGCACATGCTGGGCTCGAGCATGTGCTGGTGCCATATTTTTCTTCGTCGGGACACCATCTCCGGAGAACCTGACTGACGGCATTGGGGTTCCGGCGATTTGGGGGGCTAAGGGGGGTGTGCGCACATGATGTGCGATGGGTGCTGGTACTTGGCCCTTATATTGGCCCCCTATCCTTCATCAAACCTCGAGAACTCACATCCCCTTAAAGAACATTTGAGATTTTACAGGTTTGCTGCCAATAGCCATTAATGTGTCTCAAATGGGGACATTTTTTTCAAATGGTCACAAAATCTTGTACACTTCGATTTTTTTGATGAATTTTTTTGTGCATGCCAAAAAAAATACAAGGATCACGTCTACCAAGTTTGGGGCCAAAATGCCTTCTAAAAAAATTTGAAAAAATGTCGAATCGAGAAATGTTTTGAAAATCTTGAAAAATAAAAAACGAGTCATCTTCCCCTGAAACTTCACATGAAAGCTTAAGGGACCATTGTATGAATTTACAAGCCAAAAAAATGGCATTGGCATGGCAGAAGTATGAAGATGTGCCTAAACCCACCTACCACCCTATCAATCCACGGCTTGCGCATCCCGCTTCTCTGGCCGGTGTAATGCCCGCCCGCCCGCCCGCTCGTTTCATCGGTTGGCTTAGGCATACGGAGCTCATTACCAGTCTAAGATCAGACCGGAATGAGTGTTGTGGCATCAGGATCGACAGCACGCAGTGGGGGACCTGGACGATCCTCGGCTTGTGCATCCCGCCCCTCTGGCCGACTGAGCGCCCGCACGCTCATCTCGTGGGTTGACTTAGGCATACAGAGTTCATTCCCAGTCTAAGCATACGGAGCTCATTCCCAGTCTAAGATCAGATCGGAATGAGTGTTGTGGCAGCAGGATCGACAGCACGTAGTGGGGGACCTGGACGATACCCGACTTATGCATCCCGCCCCTTTGGCTAGCTGAGTGCCCGTACGCTCGTTTCGTGGGTTGACTTAGGCATACGGAGTTCATTCCTAGTCTAAGATCAGATCGGATCGAGGGTTGCGGCAGCAGGATCGGTAGCACGCAGAGTGGGACCCGATCGATCCCCGGCTTGCGCATCTCGCCCTTTTGGCCGGCTGAGCGGCCGCACGCTCATTTTGTGGGTTGACTTAGGCATACGGAGTTCACTCCCAGTCTAAGCATACGGAGTTCATTCCCAGTCTAAGATCAGACCAGACCGAGGGTTGCGACAGCACATACTGGGCTTGGGCATGTGCTGGTGCTGCATTTTTCTTTGCCGAGACACCATCATCGGAGAACCTGACCAACGGCATTGGGGTTCCGACGATCGGGGGGGCCGGGGGGGTTGTGCGCACATGATGTGCGGTGGATGCTGGTACTTGGCTCTTATATTGGCCCCCTATCCCTCATCAAACCTCAAGAACTCACACCCCCTTAAAGAGCATTTGAGATTTTACAGGTTTGCTGCCAGTAGCAATTAAAGTGTCTGAAATAAGGACACTTTTTTCAAATGGTCACAAAATCTTGTACACTTCGAGTTTTTAGCTGAATTTTTTTGTGCAAGCCAATAAAAATAAAAGGATCATGTCTACCAAGTTTGGGGCCAAAACTGCTTCTGAAAAAATTTTAAAAAATCTTGAACCGTAAAAAGTTTCGAAAGTCGTGAAAAATAAAAAACGAGTCGTCTTGCCATGAAATTTCACATGAACGCTTAAGGAACCATTAGATGAATTTACAAGCAAGAAAAATGGCATTGGCATGGCAGAAATATGAAAATGTGCCTAAACCCACCTACCACCCTATCGATCCACGGCTTGCACATCCCGCCTCTCTGGCCGGCGTAGTGCCCGCCCGCTCGTTTCTTCTGTTGGCTTAGGCATATGGAGTTCATTCCCAGTCTAAGATCGGACCAGACCGAGGGTTGCTGCAGCAGGATTGGCAGCACGCAGAGGGGGGCCCGATCGATCCCCGGCTTGTGTATCTGGCCCCTCTGGCCGGCTGAGTGCCTGCACGCGTGTTGCGTGGGTTGACTTAGGCATACGGAGTTCATTCCCAGTCTAAGCATACGGAGTTCATTCCCAATATAAGATCAGACCAGACCAAGGGTTGCGACAGCACATACTGGGCTCGGGCATGTGCTGGTGCAGCATTTTTCTTCACCGGGACACCATCGTCGGAGAACCTGACCGGCGACATTGGGGTTCTGGCAATCGGGGGGTGTGCGCACATGATGTGCGATGGGTGCTGGTACTTGGCCCTTATATTGGCCCCCTATCCCTCATCAAACCTTGAGAACTCACACCCCCTTAAAGAGCATTTGAGATTTTACAGGTTTGCTGCCAGTAGCCATTAAAGTGTCTGAAATGGGGACACTTTTTTCAAATGGTCACAAAATCTTGTACACTTCGAGTTTTTAGCTGAATTTTTTTGTGCATGCCAACAAAAATACAAGGATCACGTCTACCAAGTTTGGGACAAAAACTCCATGTGAAAAAATTTTAAAAAATCCTGAACCATAAAAAGTTTCAAAAATCGTGAAAAATAGAAAACGAGTCATCTTGCCATGAAACTTCACACGAAGGCTTAAGGGACCATTGTATGAATTTACAAGCCAGAAAAATGGCATTGGCCGGGCAAAAATATGAAGATGTGCCTAAACCCACCTACCACCCTATCGATCCACGGGTTAAGCATCCCGCCTCTCTGGCCGACGCAGTGCTCGCCCGCCCGCCCGCCCGCCCGCTCATTTCATCGGTCGGCTTAGGCATACAGAGTTCATTCCCAATCTCAGATCAGATCGGACTGAGGGTTACGGTAGCAGGATCGATAGCACGCAGAGGGGGACCCGATCGATCCTCGGCTTGCGTATCCCGCCCCTCTAGCCGACTGAGTGCCCGTACGCTCGTTTCGTGGGTTGACTTAGGCATACGGAGTTCATTCCCAGTCTAAGCATACGGAGTTCATTCCCAGTCTAAGATCGGACCGGACTGAGGGGGGACCCGACCCATCCCCGGCTTGCGCATCCCGCCCCTCTGGCCGGCTGAGCGCCCGCACACTCGTTTCATGGGTTGACTTAGGCATACGGAGTTCATTCCCAGTCTAAGCATACGGAGTTCCTTCCCAGTCTAAGATCGGACCGGACTGAGGGTTGCGGCAGCACATGCTGGGCACGAGCATGTGCTGGTGCTGCATTTTTTTTCGCCGGGACACCATCGCCGGAGAACCTGACCGACGGCATTACGGTTTCAGTGATCGGGGGGGCTGGGGGGTGTGCACACATGATGTGCGATGGGTGCTGCTACTTGGCCCTTATATTGGCCCCTATCCCTCATCAAACCTCGAGAACTCACACCCCCTTAAAGAGCATTTGAGATTTTACAGGTTTGCTGCCAGTAGCCATTAAAGTGTCTGAAATGGGGACACTTTTTTCAAATGGTCACAAAATCTTATACACTTCGAGTTTTGAGATGATTTTTTTTGTGCATGCCAACAAAAATACAAGGATCACGTCTACCAACTTTGGGGCCGAAACTCCTTGTGAAAAAATTTTATAAAATCTCGAACCGTAAAAAGTTTTAAAAATCGTGAAAAATAGAAAACGAGTCGTCTTGCCATGAAACTTCACATGAAGGCTTAAGGGACCATTGTATGAATTTACAAGCCAGAAAAATGGCATTGGCATGGCAGAAATATGAAGATGTGCCTAAACCCACCTACCACCCTATCGATCTACAGCTTGTGCATCCCGCCTCTCTAGCCGGCATAGTGCCCGCCCGCCTGCTCGTTTCATCGGTTGGCTTAGGCATACGGAGTTCATTCCCAGTCAAAGATATCAGATTGAGGGTTGCGGCAGCAGGATAGGTAGCATGCAGAAGGGGACCCGATCGATCCCCGGTTTGCACATCCGACCCCTCTGGCCGGCTGAGCGCCCGCACGCTCGTTTCGTGGGTTAACTTAGGCATACGGAGTTCATTCCTAGTCTAAGCATATAGAGTTTGTTCCCTGTCTAAGATCGGACCGGACTGAGGGTTGCGACAGCACATGCTGGGCTTGGGCATGTGCTGGTGCCGCATTTTTCTTTGTCGGGACACCATCGTCGGTGAACCTGACCGACGGCATTGGGATTTCGACGATCAGGGGGGCCGGGGGGGTGTGCGCACATGATGTGCAATGGGTGCTGGTACTTGGCCCTTATATTGGCCCCCTATCCCTCATCAAACCTCGAGAACTCACACCCCCTTAAAGAGCATTTGAGATTTTACAGGTTTGCTGCCAGTAGCCATTAAAGTGTCTGAAATAGGGACACTTTTTTCAAATGGTCACAAAATGTTGTACACTTCGAGTTTTTTGCTGAATTGTTTTGTGCATGCCATCAAAAATACAAGGATCACGTCTACCAAGTTTGGGGCCAAAACTCCTTCTGAAAAAAATTTAAAAAATCTCGAACCGTAAAAAGTTTCAAAAATCATGAAAAATAGAAAACGAGTCATCTTGCCATGAAACTTCACATGAAGGCTTAAGGGACCATTGTATGAATTTACAAGCCAGAAAAATGGCATTGGCTTGGCAGAAATATGAAGATGTGTCTAAACCCACCTACCACCCTATCGATACACGGCTTGCGCATCCCGTCTCTCTAGCTGACGTAGTGCCCGCCCACCCGTCCGCTCGTTTCGTCGGTTGGCTTAGGCATACAGAGTTCATTCGCAGTCTAAGATCAGACCGAACCAAGGGTTGCGACAGCAGGATCGGCAGTACGTAGGTGGGGACTCGATCGATCCCCGACTTGCGCATCCTGCCCCTCTGGTCGGCTGAGCGCCCGTACGCTCGTTTCGTGGGTTGACTTAGGCATACGGAGTTCATTCCCAGTCTAAGCATACGGAGTTAATTCCCAGTCTAAGATGGGACCGGAACAAGGGTTGCGACAGAACATGCTGGGCTCGGGCATGTGCTTGTGCCGTATTTTTCTTCGCTGGGACACCATCGCTGGAGAACCTGACCGGCGGCATTGGGGTTTCGGCGATCGGGGGGGTCGAGGGGGTGTGCGCACATGATGTGCGATGGGTGCTGCTACTTGGCCCTTATATTGGCCCCCTATCCCTCATGAAATCTCGAGAACTCACACCCCCTTAAAGAACATTAGAGATTTTACAAGTTTCTGCCAGTAGCCATTAAAGTGTCTGAAATAGGGACACTTTTTTCAAATGGTCACAAAATCTTATACACTTTGAGTTTTTAGCTGAATTGTTTTGTGCATGCCATCAAAAATGCAAGGATCACGTCTACCAAGTTTGGGGCCAAAACTCCTTCTGAAAAAAGTTTAAAAAATCTCGAACCGTAAAAAGTTTCAAAAATCATGAAAAATAGAAAACGAGTCGTCTTGCCATGAAACTTCACATGAAGGCTTAAGGGACCATTGTATGAATTTACAAGCCAGAAAAATGGCATTGGCATGGCAGAAATATGAAGATGTACATAAACCCACCTACCACCCTATCGATCCACGGCTTGCGCATCCCGTCTCTCTGGCTAACGTAGTGCCCACTCGCCCGCATGCTCATTTCGTCGGTTGGCTTAGGCATACGAAGATCATTCCTAGTCTAAGATCGGATTGGATCGAGGGTTGCAACAGCAGGATCAGCAACACGCAGAGGGGGACCCAATCGATCCCCGGCTTGCACATCCCGCCACACTGGCCGACTTAGCGCCCGTACGCGTCTTTTCGTGGGTCGACTTAGGCATATAGAGTTCATTCCCAGTCAAAGCATACGAAGTTCATTCCCAGTCTAAGATCGAACCGGACCGAGGGTTGCGGCAGCACATGCTGGGCTCGAGCATGTGCTGGTGTCTCATTTTTCTTCGTCGGGACATCATCACCGGAGAACCTGACCGGTGGCATTGGGGTTTCGGCGATCGGCGGGGCCGGGGGGGTTGTGTGCACATGATGTACGATGGGTGCTGGTACTTGGCCCTTATATTGGCCCCCTATCCCTCATCAAACCTTGAGAACTAACACCTCCTTAAAGAGAATTTCAGATTTTACAGGTTTGCTGCCAGTAGCCATTAAAGTGTCTGAAATGGGGACACTTTTTTCAAATGGTCACAAAATCTTGTACACTTCAAGTTTTTAGCAGAATGTTTTTGTGCATGCCAAAAAAAATACAAGGATCACGCTACCAAGTTTGGGGCCAAAAGTCCTTCTGAAAAAATTTTAAAAAATCTCGAACCGTAAAAAGTTTCAAAAATCGTGAAAAATAGAAAATGAGTCGTCTTGCCATGAAACTTCACATGAAGGCTTAAGGGACCATTGAATGAATTTACAAGCCAGAAAATAGGCATTGGCATGGCAGAAATATGAAGATGTGCATAAACCCACCAACCACCCTATCGATCCACGGCTTGCGCATCCCGCCTCTCTGGCTAACGTAATGCCCGCCCGCCCGCCCGTTCGTTTCGTCGGTTGGCTTAGGCATACGGAGTTTATTCCTAGTCTAAGATCGAACCGAAATGAGGGTTGCGGTAGGAGGATCGGTAGCTCGCAGAGGGGGACTCGACCGATCGCTGACTTACGCATCCCACCCCTCTGGCCGACTGAGCACCCGCACGCTCGTTTCGTGGGTTGACTTAGGCATACGGAGTTCATTCCCAGACTAAGCATACGGGGTTCCTTCCCAGTCTAAGATCGGACTGGACCGAGGGTTGCGACAGCACATGTTGGGCTCGGGCATGTACTGGTGTCGCATATTTCTTCATCGGGACACCATCGTCGGAGAACCTGACCGATGGCATTGGGGTTCCGACGATCGAGGGGGCCAGGGGGTGTGCGCACATGATGTGCGATGGGTGGTGCTACTTGGCCATTATATTGGCCCCCTATCCCTCATCAAACCTCGAGAACTCACACCCCCGTAAAGTGCATTTGAGATTTTACAGGATTGCTGCCAGTAGCAATTAAAGTGCCTGATATGAGGACACTTTTTTAAATGATCACAAAATCTTGTACACTTCGAGTTTTTAGCAGAATTTTTTTATTCATGCCAACAAAAATACAAGGATCACGTCTACCAAGTTTGGGGCCAAAACTCCTTCTGAAAAAATTTTAAAAAATCCAGATCCGTTAAAAGTTTCAAAAATCGTGAAAAATAGAAAACGAGCCGTCTTGCCATGAAACTTCACATGAAGGCTTAAGGGACCATTGTATGAATTTACAATCCAGAAAAATGGCACTGGCACAGTGGAAATTTGAAGATGTACCTAAACACGCCTACCACTCTATCGATCCATGGCTTGTGCATCTCGCCTCTTTGGCTGGCGTATTGCCCGCCCGCCCGCTCGTTTCATCGGTTGGCTTAGGCATATGGAGCTCATTCCCAGTCTAAGATCGGACCGAACCAAGGGTTGCAGCAGCAGGATCGGCAACATGCAGAGGGGACCTGGCCGATCCTTGGCTTGCGTATCCCGCCCCTCTGGCCGACTGAGCGCCCGTACGCTCGTTTCATGGGTCGACTTAGGCATACGGAGTTCATTCCCAGTCTAAGCATACAGAGTTCATTCCCAGTCTAAGATCAGACCGGACCAAAGGTTGCGGCAGCACATGCTGGGCTCGGGCATGTGCTGGTGTCGTATTTTTCTTCGTCGGGACACCATCATCAGAGAACCTGACCAGCGGCATTGGGGTTCCGACGATCGAGGCGACGGGGGGGGTTTGCGCACATGATGTGCGATGGGTGCTGGTACTTGGCCCTTATATTGGCCCGCTATCCATCTTCAAACCTCGAGAACTCAAACCCTCTTAAGGAGCATTTGAGATTTTACAAGTTTGCTGCCAGTAGCCATTAAAGTGTCTGAAATGGGGACAATTTTATCAAATGGTCACGAAATCTTGTACACTTCGAGTTTTTAGCTGAATTTTTTTGTGCATGCCAACAAAAATACAAGGATCACGTCTACCAAGTTTGGGCCAAAATGCCTTCTGAAAAAATTTAAAAAAATCTCGAACCGTAAAAAGTTTCAATAATCGTGAAAAATAGAAATCGAGTCATCTTGCCATGAAACTTCAAGTGAAGCCTTAAGGGACCATTGTATGAATTTACAAGCAAGAAAAATGGCATTGGCACGACAAAAATATGAAGATGTGCCTAAACCCTCCTACCACCCTATCGATCCACGGCTTGCGCATCCCGCCTCTTTGGCCGGCATAGTGTCCGCCCGCCTGCTCGTTTTGTCAGTTGGCTTAGGCATACGGAGTTCATTTCCAGTCTAAGATAGGAGCAGACCGAGGGTTGTGGCAGCAGGATCGGTAGCACGCAGAAGGGGACCCGGTAGATCCCCGACTTGCGCATCCTGCCCATCTGGCCGGTTGAGCACCCGCACGCTCGTTCCGTGGGTTGACTTAGGCATACGGAGTTCATTCCCAGTATAAGCATACGGAGTTCATTCCCAGTCTAAGATCGAACTGCACCAAGGGTTACGATAGCACATGCTGGGCTCGGGCATGTGCTGGTGCCGTATTTTTCTTCGTCGGGACACCATCGCCGGAGAACCTAACCATCGGATTGGGGTTCCGATGATCGGGAGGTGTGCGAACATGATGTGCGATGGGTGCTGGTAGTTGGCCCTTATATTGGCCCCCTATCTCTCATCAAACCTCGGGAACTCACACCCCTTTAAAGAGCATTTGAGATTTTACAGGTTTGCTGCCAGTAGCCATTAAAGTGTTTGAAATGAAGACACTTTTTTCAAATGGTCACAAAATCTTGTACACTTCAAGTTTTTAGCTTAATGTTGTTGTACATGCCAACAAAAATACAAGGATCATGTCTACCAAGTTTGGGGCCAAAACTCTTTCTCAAAAAATTTTAAAAAATCCCGAACCGTAAAAAGTTTTGAAAATCATGAAAAATAGAAAACGAGTCGTCTTGCCATGAAACTTCACATGAAGGCTTAAGGGACCATTGTACGAATTTACAAGCCAGAAAAATGGCATTGGCACGGTAGAAATATGAAGATGTGCCTAAACCCACCTACCATCCTATCGATCCACGGCTTGCACATCCCGCCTCTCTGGCCGGCATAGTGCCCGCTCGCCCGCCCGCCTGCTCGTTTCGTCGGTTGGCTTAGGCATACGGAGTTCATTAGTAGTTTAAGATCAGACCAGACTGAAGGTTGTGGTAGCAGGATCGGTAGCACGTAGAAGGGGACCCGGTCGATCCCCGGCTTGCACATCCCGCCCCTCTGGCCGACTGAGCGCCTGTACGCTCGTTTCATGGGTTGACTTAGGCATACGAAGTTCATTCCCAGTGTAACCATATGGAGTTCATTCCCAGTCTAAGATCGGACTGGACTAAGGGTTGCAGCAACACATGCTGGGCTCGGGCATGTGCTGCTATCGTATTTTTCTTCGTCGGGACACCATCGCCGGATAACCTGACCGACAGAATTGGGGTTCCGACGATTGGGGGGTGTGCGCACATGATGTGCGATGGGTGCTGGTACTTAGCCCTTATATTGGCCCGTTATCCCTCATCAAACCTCGAGAACTCCCACCCCCTTAAAGAGCATTTGAGATTTTACAGGTTTGCTGCCAGTAGCCATTAAAGTGTCTGAAATGGGGACACCTTTTTCAAATGGTCAAAAAATCTTGTACACTTCGAGTTTTTAGCTGAATTTTTTTTTGCATGCCAACAAAAATACAAGGATCACGTCTACCAAGTTTGGGGCCAAAACTCCTTCTGAAAAAATTTTAAAAAATCCGAAACCCTAAAAAGTTTCAAAAATCATGAAAAATAAAAAATGACTCGTCTTGCCATGAAACTTCACATGAAGGCTTAAGGGACCATTGTATGAATTTTCAAGCTGAAAAAATGGCATTGGCATGGCAGAAATATGAAGATGTGCCTAAACCCACCTACCACCCTATCGATCCATGGCTTGCGCAACCCGCCTCTCTGGCCGGCATAGTGCCCACCCGCCCGCCCGCTCGTTTCCTCCGTTGGCTTAGGCATACGGAGTTCATTCCCAGTCTAAGATTGGACCGGACTGAGCATTGTAGCAGCACATGCTGGGCTCGAGCATGTGTGGTGCCTCATTTTTCATCACCGGGACACCATCGCCGGAGAACCTGATCGACGGCATTGGGGTTCCAGCGATCGGGGGGGCCGGGGGGTGTGCGCACAGGACGTGCGATGGGTGCTGATACTTGGCCCTTGTATTGGCCCCTTATCCCTCATCAAACCTCAAGAACTCACACCCCCTTAAAGAGAATTTGAGATTTTACAGGTTTGCTGCCAGTAGCCACTAAAGTGTCTGAAATGGGGACATTTTTTTCAAATGATCACAAAATCTTGTGCACTTCGAGTTTTTAGCTGAATTTTTTTGTACATAACAACAAAAATACAAGGATCACGTCTACGAAGTTTGGGCTAAAACTCCTTCTGAAAAAATTTTAAAAAATCCCAA
This sequence comes from Durio zibethinus, assembly GCF_002303985.1. The sequence goes on from NW_019168159.1 coordinate 16,972,560, forward strand.
ACCGTAAAAAGTTTTAAAAATTGTGAAAAATAGAAAACGTGTCGTCTTGCCATGAAACTTCACATGATGGCTTAAGAGACCATTGTATGAATTTACAAGCCAGAAAAATGGCATTGGCATGGCAGAAATATGAAGATGTGCCTAAACCCACCTACCACCCTATCGATCCACGACTTGCGCATCCCGCCTCTCTGGCCGGCGTAGTGCCCGCCCGCTCGTTTCGTCAGTTGGCTTAGGCATACAGAGTAAATTCCCAGTCTAAGATCAGACCAGATTGAGGGTTACGACAATAGGATCGGTAGCATGCAGAGGGGCACCCGACTGATCCCCGACTTACGCATCCCGCCCCTCTGGCCAGCTGAGCGCCCGTACACTCGTTTCATAGGTTGACTTAGGCATACGGAGTTCATTCCCAGTCTAAGATCAGACCAGATTGAGGGTTGCGGCAGCACATGCTAGGCTCGGGCATGTGCTGGTGTCGTATTTTTCTTCATCGAGACATCATCATCGGAGAACTTGACCAGTGGCATTAGGCTTCCGATGATCGGGGGGGCCGAGGGGGGTGTGCGCACATGATGTGCGATGGGTGCTGTTACTTGGCCCTTATATTGGCCCGCTATCCCTCATCAAACCTCGAGAACTCAAACCCCCTTGAAGAGGATTTGAGATTTTACAGGTTTACTGCCAGTAGCCATTAAAGTGTCTAAAATGGGGACACTTTTTTCAAATGGTCACAAAATCTTGTACACTTCGAGTTTTTAGCTGACTTTTTTTTTGCATGCCAACAAAAAAACAATGATCACTTCTACCAAGTTGGGGCCAAAACTCCTTCTAAAAAAATTTTTAAAAATCTCGAACCGTAACAATTTCAAAAATTGTGAAAAATAGGAAACGAGTCATCTTGCCATGAAACTTCACATGAAGGCTTAAGGGACCATTGTATGAATTTACAAGCCAGAAAAATGGCAATGGTATGGCAGAAATATGAAGATGTGCCTAAACCCACCTACCACCCTATCGATCCACGGCTTGCGCATCCCGCCTCTTTGACCGGCGTAGGGCCCGCCCGCCCGCCCGCTCGTTTCGTCGGTTGACTTAGGCATATGAAGTTCATTCCCTGTCTAAGATCGGATTGGACTGAGGGTTACGGCACCAGGATTGGCTGCACGAAGAGGGGGACCCGGCCGATCCCCGTCTTGCGCATCCCGCCCCTCTGGCCTGTTGAGCGCCCGCACGCTTATTTCGTGGGTTGACTTAGGCATACGGAGTTCATTTCCAGTTTAAGATCAGACCGGACCGAGGGTTGCAACAGCACATGCTGGGCTTAGGCATGTGCTGGTGCCGTATTTTTCTTCGTCGGGACACCATCGTCAGAGAACCTGACCGGCAGCATTGGGGTTCCGGCAATCGACAGGGGCTGGGGGGGTGTGCACACAGGACGTGCGATGAGTGCTGGTACTTGGCCCTTATATTGGCCCCCTATCCCTCATCAAACCTCAAGAACTCACACCCCCTTAAAAAGAATTTGAGATTTTACAGGTTTGCTGCCAGTAGCCATTAAAGTGTCTGAAATGGGGACACTTTTTTCAAATGGTCACAAAATCTTGTGCACTTCGGGTTTTTAGCTGAATTTTTTTGTGCATGCCAACAAAAATACAAGGATAACGTCTACCAAGTTTGGGGCCAAAAATCCTTCTAAAAAAAATTTAAAAAATCTTGAACCGTAAAAAGTTTCCAAAATCATGAAAAATAAAAAACGAGTCGTCTTGCAATGAAACTTCACATGAAGGCTTAAGGGACCATTGTATGAATTTACAAGCTAGAAAAATGGCTTTGGCATGGTAAAAATACGAAGATGTGCCTAAAAACACCTACCACCCTATCGATCCACGGCTTACGCATCCCGCCTCTCTGGCCGGCGTAGTGCCCGCCCACCCGCCCGCTCGTTTCGTCAGTTGGCTTAGGCATACGGAGTTCATTCCCAGTCTAAGAATGGACAGGACTGAGGGTTGCGGCAGCAGGATTGACAGCACGTCGAGGGGGACCCGGTTGATCCCTGACTTGCGCATCCCGCCCCTGTCACCGGTTGAGCACCCGTACTCTCGTTTCATGGGTTGACTTAGGCATACGGAGTTCATTCCCAGCCTAAGATCGGACCGGACCGAGGGTTACAGCAGCACATGCTGTCCTCTGACATGTGTTGGTGTCACAATTTTCTTCGTCGGGACACCATCGTTGGAGAACCTGACAGGCGGCATGGGGGCCGGAGGGGTGTGCGCACATGATGTGCGATGGCTGCTGGTACTTTGCACTTATATTGGCCCCCTATTCCTCATCAACCCTCGAGAACTCACACCCCCTTAAAGAGCATTTGAGATTTTACAGGTTTGCTGCCAACAGCCATTAAAGTGTCTAAAATGGGGACACTTTTTTCAAATGGTCACAAAATCTTGTACACTTCGCGTTTTTAGGTGAATATTTTTGTACATGCCAACAAAAATACAAGGACCACGTCTACCATGTTTGGGGCTAAAACTCATTCCAAAAAAATTTTAAAAAATCTCGAACCGTAAAAAGTTTAAAAAATCATGAAAAATAGAAAACGAGTTGTCTTGCCATGAAACTTCACATGAAGGCTTAAGGGACCATTGTATAAATTTTCAAGCCAGAAAAATGGCATTGGCACGGTAGAAATATGAACATGTGCCTAAACCCACCTACCACCCTATCGATCCACGGCTTTCGCATCCCACCTCTCTAGCTGGCGTAGTGCCCGCCCGCCCGCCCGCTAATTTCGTCGGTTGGCTTAGGCATATAGAGTTCATTCCCATTCTAAGATTGGACCGGATCGAGGGTTGTGACAGCAGGATCGGCAGCAATCAGAGGGGGACCCGACCAATCCCTGGCTTGCGCATCCTACCCCTCTGGCCAGTTGAGCCCCCGCACGCTCGTTCTGTGGGTTGACTTAGGCATACAGAGTTCATTCCTAGTCTAAGCATACAGAGTTCATTCCCAGTCTAAGATCGGACCAAACTGAGGGTTACAGTAGCACATGCTGGGCTCGAGCATGTGCTGGTGGTGCATTTTTCTTCATCGGGACACCATCGTCGGAGAACCTGACCGACGGTATAGGGGTTCCAGCGATCGGGGGTGGTCGGAGGGGGTGTGTGCACATGATGTGCGATGGGAGCTGGTACTTGGCCCTTATATTGGCCCCCTATCCCTCATCAAACCTCGAGAACTCACACCCCTTTAAAGAGCATTTGACATTTTACAGGTTTGCTGCCAGTAGACCTTAAAGTATCTGAAATGGGGATACTTTTTTCAAATGGTCACAAAATCTTGTACACTTTGAGTTTTTAGCTGAATTTTTTTGTGCATGCCCACAAAAATACAAGTATCACTTCTACCAAGTTTGGGGCCAAAACTCATTCTGAAAAAGGTTTAAAAAATCCCAAACTGTAAAAAGTTTCAAAAATCATGAAAAATAGAAAACGAGTCGTCTTGCCATGAAACTTCATATGAAGGCTTAAGGGACCATTGTACTAATTTACAAGCCAGAAAAATGGCATTGGCATGGCAGAAATATGAAGATGTAACTAAATCCACCTACCACCATATCGATCCACCGCTCGCGCATCCCGCCTCTCTGGCCGGCGTAGTGCCCGCCTGCCCGCCCGCTCGATTCGTCAGTTGGCTTAGGCATACAGAGTTCATTCCCAGTCTAATGTCAGACCAGACTGAGGGTTGCTGCAGCAGGATCGGTAGCATGCAGAGGGGGACCCGGCCGATCCCCGACTTGTGCATCCAACCCCTCTGGCCAGCTGAGTCCCCTCACGCTCGTTTCGTGGGTTGCGACAGCACATGCAGCACTTGAGCAGGTGCTGGTGCCATATTTTTCTTCATCGGGACAACATCGTCGGAGAACCTGACCGGCGGCATTAGGGTTCCGGTGATCGGGGGGCGGGGGGTGTGCGCACATGATGTAAGATGGCTGCTGGTAGTTGGCCCTTATATTGGCCCCCTATCCCTCATCAAACCTCGAGAACTCACACCCCCTTAAAGAGCATTTGAGATTTTACAGGTTTGCTGCCAATAGGCATTAAATTGTCTGAAATTGGGACACTTTTTTCAAATGGTCACAAAATCTTGTACACTTTGAGTTTTTAGCTAAAGTTTTTTGTGCATGCCAATAAAAATACAAGGATCCTGTCTACCAAGTTTGGGACGAAAACTCCTTCTGAAAAAATTTTAAAAATTCCCGAACCATAAAAAGTTTTGAAAATCATGAAAAATGGAAAACGAGTCGTCTTGCCATGAAACTTCACATGAAGGCTTAAGGGACCATTGCATGAATTTACAAGCCAAAAAAATGGCATTGGCAAGGCAGAAATATGAAGATGTGCCTAAACCCACCTACCACCCTATCGATCCACGGCTTGCGCATCCTGCCTCTCTGGCTGGCGTAGTGCCCGTCCGCCCGCTCGATTCATCGGTTGGCTTAGGCATACGGAGTTCATTCCTAGTCTAAGATCAGATCGGACTGAAAGTTGCGGCAGCAGGATCGGTAGCATGCAAAGAGGGACCCGACCGATCCCCTTTGGCCGACTGAGTGCCCGCATGCTCGTTCCGTGGGTTGACTGCAGTCTAAGCATACAAAGTTCTTTCCCAGTCTAAGCATACGGAGTTCATTCCCAGTCTAAGATTGAACCGGATCGAGGGTTGCAGCAGCACATGCTGGGCTCGGGCAACTGCTGGTGCCGTATTTTTCTTCACCGGGACACGATTGCCGGAGAACCTGATCGGTGGCATTGGGGTTCCAGTGATCGGGGGGGTCGGGGGGTGCGCACATGATGTGCGATGGGTGCTGGTACTTGGCCCTTATATTGGCCCCCTATCCCTCATCAAACCTCGAGAACTCACACCCCCTTAAAGAGCATTTGAGATTTTACAGGTTTGCTGTCAGTAGCCATTAAAGTGTCTGAAATGGGGACACTTTTTTCAAATGGTCACAAAATCTTGCACGCACTACCACGTTTGGGGCCAAAACTCCTTCTGAAAAAATGTTTAAAAATCCTGAACCATAAAGAGTTTTGAAAATCGTGAAAAATAGAAAACGAGTCGTCTTGTCATGAAACTTCACATGAAGGCTTAAGGGACCATTTTATGATTTTACAAGCCATAAAAATGGCATTGGCATGGCAGAAATATGAAGATGTGCCTAAACCCACCTACCACCCTATCGATCCACAGCTTGCGCATCCCGCCTCCTTGCTCGACGTAGTGCCCGTCCGCATGTCCGCTCGTTTTGTCGGTTGGCTTAGGCATACAAAGTTCATTCCTAGTCTAAGATCGGACCAAACCGAGGGTTGAGGCGACAGGATCGACAGCACATATTGGGGTACCCGGTCCATCCCCGGCTTGCGCATCTCGCCCCTCTGGTCGGCTGAGCGCCCGCACCCTCGTTTGGTGGGTTGACTTTGGCATACGGAGTTCATTCCCAGTCTAAGCATACGGAGTTTATTCCCAGTCTAAGATCAGACCGGACCGAGGGTTACGGCAGCACAGGCTGGCCTTGGGCATGTACTGGTGCCACATTTTTCTTCACCGGGACAGCATCGTTGGAGAACCTGACCGACGGCATTGGGGTTCCAACGATCTGGGGGGGCCGGGGGGTGGGGGTGTGCACACATGATGTGCGATGGGTGCTGGTACTTGGCCCTTATATTGGCACCCTATCCCTTATCAAACCTGAAGAACTCACACCCCCCTAAAGAGCATTTGAGATTTTACAGGTTTGCTGCCAGTGGTCATTAATGTGTTTGAAATGGGGACACTTTTTTCAAATGGTCACAAAATCTTGTACACTTCGATTTTTAGCTGAATTTTTTTGTGCATGCCAATAAAAATACAAGGATCACGTCTACCAAGTTTGATGCCAAAAGTCCTTCTGAAAAAATTTTAAAAAATCCCGAACCGTAAAAAGTTTTAAAAATCGTGAAAAATAGAAAATGTGTTGTCTCGCCATGAAACTTCACATGAAGGCTTAAGGGACCATTGTATGAATTTACAAGCCAGAAAAATGGCATTGGCAAGGCTGAAATATGAAGATGTGCCTAAACCCACCTACCACCCTATCGATCCACGGCTTGCGCATCCCGCCTCTCTGGCTGGCATAGTGCTCGCCCGTCCGCTCGATTCGTCGTTTGGCTTAGGGATATGGAGTTCATTCCTAGTCTAAGATCAGATCAGACTGAAGGTTGCGCCTGTAGGATTGGCAGCACGTAAAGAGGGACCCAACCGATCAATGGCTTACGCATCCCGCCCCTCTGGCTGGCTGAGCGCCCGCACGCTCGTTTCGTGGGTTGACTTATGCATACGGAGTTCATTCCCAGTCTAACCATACGAAGTTCGTTCCCAGTCTAAGATCGAACCGGACCGAGGGTTGCAGCAGCACATGCTGGGCTTGGGCATGTGTCAGTGCCGTATTTTTCTTCACCGGGACACCATTACCGGAGAACCTGACCGACGGCATTGGGGTTCCGGCACTCAGGGGAGCCGGGGGAGTGTGCGCACATGATGTGCGATGGGTGCTGGTACTTGGTCCTTAATTGGCCCTCTACCCTCATCAAACCTCGAGAATTCATACCCCCTTAAAGAGCATTTGAGATTTTACAGGTTTACTGCCAGTAGCCATTAAAGTGTCTGAAATGGGGACACTTTTTTCAAATGGTCACAAAATCTTGTACACTTCGAGTTTTTTGCTGAATTTTTTTGTGCATGCCAACAAGAATACAAGGATCGCGTCTACCAAGCTTGGGGCCAAAACTCCTTCTGAAACAATTTAAAAAATCCTAAACCGTAAAAAGTTTCAAAAATCGTGAAAAATAAAAAATGAGTCGTCTTGCCATGAAACTTCACATGAAGGCTTAAGGGACCATTGTATGAATTAACAAGCCAGAAAAATGGCGTTGGCTTCGTAAAAATATGAAGATATGCCTAAACCCACCTACCACCCTATCGATCCACGGCTTGCGCATCTCGCCTCCTTGGCCGACGTAGTGCCCGTCGGCATGTCCGCTCGTTTTGTCGGTTGGCTTAGGCATACAAAGTTCATTCCTAGTCTAAGATCGGACCGGACTGAGGTTTACGACAGTAGGATCAGCAGCATGCAGAGGGGGACCCGGTCGATCCCCGGCTTGTACATCCCGCCTCTCTGGTCGGCGTAGTGCCCGCCCGCTCATTTCGTCGGTTGGCTAAAGCATACGGACTTCATTCCCAGTCTAAGATTGGACTGGTCTGAGGGTTGCGATAGCAGGATCAACAGCACGCAGAGGGGGACCCGATCGATCCCCGGCTTGTGTGTCCCGTCCCTCTGGCCGGCTGAGCGCCCGCACGCTCGTTTCGTGGGTTGACTTAGGCATACGAAGTTCATTCCCTGTCTAAGCATATGGAGTTCATTCCCAGTCTAAGATCAGACCGGACTGAGGGTTGCAGCAGCACATGCTGGGCTCGGGCATGTGCTGGTGCCGTATTTTTCTTCATCGGGACACCATCGCCAGAGAACCTGACCTGCGCCATTGGGGTTCCGACGATCGGGGGAGCCGGGGGGAATGCACACATGATATGCGATGGGTGCTGGTACTTGGACCTTATATTGGCCCCCTATCCCTCATCAAACCTCAAGAACTCACACCCCATTAAAAAGCATTTGAGATTTTACAGGTTTGCTGCCAGTAGCCATTAAAGTGCCTAAAATGGGGACACTTTTTTCAAATGGTCACAAAATCTTGTACACTTTGAGTTTTTAGCTGAATTTTTTTATGCATGCCAACAAAAATAAAAGGATCACGTCTACCAAGATTGGGGTGAAAACTCCTTCAAAAAAAATTTTCAAAAATCCCAAACCTTAAAATGTTTCGAAAATCATGAAAAATAGAAAACGAGTCGTCTTGCCCTGAAACTTCACATGAAGGCTTAAGGGACCATTGTATGAATTTACAAGCCAAAAAAATGGCACTGGCATGATAGAAATATGAAGATATACCTAAGCCCACCTACCACCCTATCGATCCACGGCTTGCGCATCCCGCCTTTCTGGCCGGCGTAGTGCCCGCCTGCCCGCCCACTCGTTTCGTCGGTTGGCTTAGTCATACGGAGTTCATTCCCAGTCTAAGATCAGACTGCATCGAGGGTTACGACAGTAGGATCGGCAGCACGCAGAGGAGGACTCGGCCGATCCCTGATTTGTGCATCCCGCCACTCTGGCCGACTGAGCGCTTGCACGTTCGTTTCGTGGGTTGACTTAGGCATACAGAGTTCATTCCCAGTCTAAACATATGGAGTTCATTCCCAGTCTAAGATCGGACTGGACCGAGGGCTGCGACAGCACATGCTAGGCTTGGGCATGTGCTGGTTTTGCATTTTTCTTCATCGAGACACCATCGTAGGAGAACCTGATCGGCGGCATTAGGGTTTTGGTGATCGGGGGGGTCGGGGGGTGTGCGCACATGATGTGCGATTGGTGCTGGTACTTGGCCCTTATATTGGCCCCCTATCCCTTATCAAACCTCGAGAACTCGTACCCCCTTAAAGAGCATTTGAGATTTTACAGGTTTGCTGCCAGTAGCCATTAAAGTGTTTGAAATGGGGACAATTTTTTCAAATGGTCACAAAATCTTGTACACTTCGAGTTTTTAGCTGAATTTTTTTATGCATGCCAACAAAAATAAAAGGATCACGTCTTCCAAGTCTGGGGCAAAACTCCTTCTGAAAAAATTTTAAAAACTCCTGAATCGTAAAAAGTTTCAAAAATCATGAAAAATAGAAAACAAGTCGTCTTGCCATGAAACTTAACATGAAGGCTTAAGGGACCATTGTATGAATTTACAAGCCAGAAAAAATGGCATTGGCATGGCAAAAATATGAAGATGTGCCTAAACTCACTTACCACCCTATCAATCTATAGCTTGCACATCCCACCTCTTTGGCCGACGTAGTGCCCGCCTGCCCGCCCGCTCGTTTCGTCGGTTGGCTTAGGCATACGGAGTTCATTCCTAGTCTAAGATTAGATCGGATCGAGGGTTACGGTAGCAGGATCGGTAGCACGCAGAGGGGGACCTGACCGATCCCCGACTTGCACATCCCGCCCCTCTGGCCGATTGAGCACCCGCACGCTTGTTTCGTGGGTTGATTGAGGCATACGGAGTTCTTCGTCGGGACACCATCACCGGAGAACTTGACCAACAGTATTGGGGTTCCGACGATCGGGGGGGCCACGGGAGTCTGCGCAAATGTTATGCGATGGGTGCTGGTACTTGGCCCTTATATTGGACCCTATCCCTCATCAAACCTCGAGAACTCATACCCCCTTAAAGAGCATTTGAGATTTTACAGGTTTGTTGCCAGTAGGCATTAAAGTGTTTGAAATGGGGACACTTTTTTCAAATGGTCACAAAATCTTGTACACTTTGAGTTTTTAGCTGAATTGTTTTGTGCATGCTAACAAAAATACAAGGATCACGTCTACCAAGTTTGGGCCCAAAACTCCTTCTGAAAAGATTTTAAAAAATCCAGAACCATAAAAAGTTTTAAAAATCATAAAAAATAGAAAACGAGTCGTCTTGGCATGAAACTTCACAAGAAGGCTTAAGGGACCATTGTATGAATTTACAAACCAGAAAAATGGCATTGGCACAGCAGAAATATGAAGATGTGCCTAAACCTACCTACCACCCTATCGATCCACTGCTTGCGCATCCCGCCTCTCTGGCCGGTGTAGTGCCCACCCGCCCGCCCGCTCGTTTCGTTGGTTGGCTTAGGCATACGGAGTTCATTCCCAGTCTAAGATCGGATCGGACCTAGGGTTGCGATAGCAGAATTGGCACGGTAGAAATATGAAGATGTGCCTAAACCCACCTACCACCCTATCGATCAATGGCTTGCGCATCCCGCCTCTCTCGTAGGCGTAGTGCCCGCTCGCCCGTCCGTTCGATTCGTCGGTTGGCTTAGGCATACGAAGTTCATTCCCTATCTAAGATCAGACTGAATCGAGGGTTACAGCAGTAGGATCGGCAGCACGCAGAGAGGAACCCGATCGATCCCCGGCTTGCGAATCCCGCCCCTCTGACCGGCTGGGCGCCCGAACGCTCGTTTCGTGGGTTGACTTAGGCATACGGAGTTCATTCCCAGTCTAAGATCGGACCAGACCGAGGGTTGCAGCAGCACATTCTAGGCTCGAGCATGTGCTGGTGTCATATTTTTCTTCGTTGGGATACCATCGTCGAAGAACCTGATCGGCGGTATTGGGGTTCCGACGATCGGGGGGGCCGGGGGGGTGTGCGCACATTATGTACGATGGGTGCTGGTACTTGGCCCTTTTATTGGACCCCTATCCCTCATCAAACCTCAAGAACTCACACCCCCTTAAATAGCATTTGAGATTTTACAGGTTTGCTGTCAGTGGCCATTAAAGTGTCCGAAACGAGGACACTTTTTTCAAATGGTCCCAAAATTGTGTACACCTCGAGTTTTTAGCTGAATTTTTTTGTGCATGCCAACAAAAATACAAGGATCATGTCTACCAAGTTTGGGGCCAAAACTCCTTTTGAAAAAATTTTAAAAAATCCCGAACCGTAAAAAGTTTCAAAAATCCTGAAAAATAGAAAATGAGTCGTCATGCCACGAAACTTCACATGAAGGCTTAAGGGACCTTTGTATGAATTTACAAGCCAGAAAAATTGCATTGGCATGGCAGAAATATGAAGATGTGCCTAAACCCACCTATCACCCTATCGATCCACGGCTTGCGCATCCCGCCTCTCTGGCCGGCGTAGTGCCCACCCGTCTGCCCGCTCATTTCATCGGTTGGCTTAGGCATACGGAGTTCATTCCCAGACTAAGATTAGACCGAACCGAGGGTTGCGGTAGCAGAATTGGTAGGGCAAAAATATGAAAATGTGCCTAAACCCACCTACCACCCTCTCGATCCACGGCTTGCGCATCCCGCCTCTCAGGCCAGCGTAGTGCCCGCCCGCCCGCCCACTCGTTTCATCTGTTGGCTTAGGCATACGAAGTTCATTCCCAGTCTAAGATCAAACCAAACCAATGGTTACGGTAGCCAGATCGGCAGCACGCAAAAGGGGACCTGACCGATCCCCAGCTTGCGTATACCACCTCTTTGGTCGGTTGAGCGCCCACACGCTCATTTCGTGGGTTGACTTAGGCATACGATGTTCATTCCCAGTCTAAGCATACGGAGTTCATTCCCAGTCTAAGATTGGAGTGGACCGATGGTTGCGGTAGCACATACTGGCCTCGGGCATGTGCTGGTGCCGCATTGTTTTTCATCGGGACACCATTGTCGGAGAACCTGATCGACGGCATTGGGGCTTCGACGATTGGGGTGGCCGGGGGGGTGTGCGCCCATGATGTGCAATGGGTGCTGGTACTTGGCCCTTATATTGGGCCCCTATCCCTTATCAAACCTCGGGAACTCACACCCCTTAAAGAGCATTTGAGATTTTACAGGTTTGCTGCCAGTAGCCATTAAAGTGTTTGAAATGGGGAGACTTTTTTCAAATGGTCACAAAATCTTGTACACTTCGAGTTTTTAGCTGAATATTTTTGTGCAAGCCTACAAAAATACAAGGATCACGTCTACCAAGTTTGGAGCCAAAACTCTTTCTGAAAAAATTTAAAAAAATCTGGAACCATAAAAAGTTTTGAAAATCGTGAAAAATAGAAAACGAGTCGTCTTGCCATGAAACTTCACATGAAGGCTTAAGGGACCATTGTATGAATTTACAAGCCATAAAAATGGCATTGGCATGGCAAAAATATGAAGATGTGCCTAAACCCACCTACCACCCTATCGATCCGCGGCTTGCGCATCCCGCCTCTCTGGCCGGCGTAGTGCCCGCCCGCCCGCTCGTTTCATCGATTGGCTTAGGGATACGGAGTTCATTCCCTGTCTAAGATCAGACCAGAATGAGGGTTGCGATAGTAGGATCGGTAGCACACAGAAGGGGACCCGACCGACCCTCGGCTTGCGCATCCCGCCGTTCTGGCCGGCTGAGCGCCCACACACTCGTTTCATGGGTTGACTTAGGCATACGGAGTTCATTCCCAGTCTAATCATACGAACTTCATTCCCAATCTAAGTTTGGAGTGGACCGAGGGTTACGGCAGCACATGCTGGGCTCGGGCATGTGCTGGTGTAGTATTTTTCTTCGCTGGGACACCATCGCCAGAGAACCTGACCGACGGCATTGGGGTTCCGGCGATCGGGGGGGCCAGGGGGTTTGCGCACATGATGTGTGATGGGTGCTGGTACTTGGCCCTTATATTGGCCCCCTATCCCTCATCAAACCTCGAGAACTCACACCCCCTTAAAGAACATTTGAGATTTTACAGGTTTTTTGCCAGTAGCCATTAAAGTGTCTGAAATGGGGACACTTTTTTCAAATGGTCACAAAATCTTGTACACTTCGAGTTTTTAGCTGAATTTTTTTATGCATGCCTATAAAAATACAAGGATCACATCTACCGAGTTTGGGGCCAAAAATATTTCTGAAAAAATTTTAAAAAATCCCAAACCGTAAAAAGTTTCAAAAATCGTGAAAAATAGAAAACGAGTTGTCTTGCCATGAAACTTCACTTGAAGGTTTAAGGGACCATTGTATGAATTTACAAGCCAGAAAAATGGCATTAGCATGGCAGAAATATGAGGATGTGCCTAAACCAACCTACCATCCTATCGATCCACGGCTTGCGCATCCCGCCTTTATGGCCTGCGTAGTGCCCGCCCGCCCGCTCGTTTCGTCGGTTGGCTTAAGCATACGGAGTTCATTCCCAGTCTAAGATCAGACCAGACCGAGGGTTGCGGCAGCAGGATTGGTAGCACGCAGGAGGGGGACCCGGTCGATCCCCGACTTACGCATCCCGCCCCTATGGCTGGCTGAGTGCCCGAACGCTCATTTTATGGGTTGACTTAGGCATACGGAGTTCATTCCCAGTCTAAGCATACGGAGTTCATTCCCAGTCTAAGATCGGACCTGACCAAGGGTTTCAGCAGCACAAGCTGGGCTCGGGCATGTACTGGTGTCGCATTTTTCTTCGTCGGGAGACCATTGTCAGTGAACCTGACCGACGGCATTGGGGTTTCGGCGATTGGGGGGGTCGGGGGGGGTGTGCGCACATGATGTGCGATGGGTGCTGGTACTTGGCCCTTATATTGGCCCCCTATCCCTCATCAAACCTTGGGAACTCACACCCGCTTAAAGAGCATTTGAGATTTTACAGGTTTGCTGCCAGTAACCATTAAAGTGTCTGGGATGGGGATACTTTTTCAAATGGTCACAAAATCTTGTACACTTCGAGTTTTTAGCTGAATTTTTTTATGCATGCCTACAAAAATACAAGGATCACGTCTACCAGGTTTGGGGCCAAAAGTCCTTCTGAAAAAATTTTAAAAAATCTTGAACAGCAAAAAATTTTAAAAATCGTGAAAAATAGAAAACGAGTCGTCTTGCCATTAAACTTCACGTGAAGGCTTAAGGGACCATTGTATGAATTTACAAGCCAAAAAAATGGCATTGGCATGGCAGAAATATGAAGATGTGCCTAAACCCACCTACCACCTTATCGATCCACGGCTTGCGCATCCCGCCTCTCTCGTCGGCGTAGTGCCCGCCCTCCCGCCCGCTCGTTTCGTCAGTTGGCTTAGGCATACGGAGTTCATTCCCAGTCTAAGATCCGACCGGACTGAGGGTTGCTATAGCAGGATTGGCAACACGCAGAGGGGGACCCAATCGATCCCCAGCTTGTGCATCACGCCCCTCTGGCTGACTGAGTGCCTGCACGCTCGTTTCATGGGTTGCCCGCATTTTTCTTCGCTGAGACACCATCGCCGGAGAACCTGATCGGCAGCATTGTGGTTCCGACGATCGGGGGGGCTGGGGGGGTGTGCACACATGATGTGCGATGGGTGCTGGTACTTGGCCCTTATATTGGCCCCCTATCCCTCATCAAACCTCGAGAACATCACACCCCCTTAACAGAGCATTTGAGATTTTACAGGTTGTTGCCAGTAGCCATTAAAGTGTCTGAAATGGGGATACTTTTATCAAATGGTCACAAATCTTGTACACTTCCCGATTTTTAGCTCGAATTTTTGTGGCATACCAACATAAAACACAAGGATCCTCTTGCCAAGTTCGGGTCAAAACTCCTTCTGACAAAATTTAAAAAATCTCGAACCGTAAAAGTTCAAAAATCATGAAAAATAGAAAACGAGTCGTCTTGCCATGAAACTTCACATGAAGGCTTAAGGGACCATTGTATGAATTTACAAGCCAGAAAAATGGTATTGGCATGGCAGAGATATGAAGATGTGCCTAAATCCACCTACCACCCTATCGATCCTCGGCTTGTGCATCCCGCCTCTCTGGCTGACGTAGTGCCCGCCCGCCCGCTCGTTTTGTCGGTTGGCTTAGGCATACGAAGTTCATTCCCAGTCTAAGATGGGATCGGACCGAGGGTTATGGCAGCAGGATTGGCAGCACGCAGAGAGGGACCCGACCGATCCCCGGCTTGCGCATCCTGCCCCTCTGACAGGCTGAACGCCCGCACGTTTCGTGGGTTGACTTAGGCATACGGAGTTCATTCCCAGTCTAAGCATACGGAGTTCATTCCTAGTTGAAAATCGGACCGGACCGAGGGTTGTGGCAGCACATGCTGGGCTCAGGCATGTGCTGGTGCCACTTTTTTCTTCGTTGGGACACCATCACCGGAGAACCTGACCGACGGCATTGGGGTTTCAGCGATCGTGGGGGGCCGGGGGGGGTGTGCGCACATGATGTGCGATGGGTACTGATACTTGACCCTTATATTGGCCCCATATCCCTCATCAAACCTCAAGAACTCACACCCCCTTAAAGAGCATTTGAGATTTTATAGGTTTGCTGCCAGTAGCCATTAAAGTGTCTAAAATGGGGACACTTTTTTCAAATGGTCACAAAATCTTGTACACTTTGAGTTTTTAGCCGAATGTTTTTGTGCATGCCCAAAAAATTACAGCGATCATGTCTACCAAGTTTAGGGTGAAAACTCCTTCTGAAAAAATTTTAAAAAATCCTGAACCGTAAAAAGTTTTGAAAATCTTGAAAAATAGAAAATGAGTGGTCTTGCCATGAAACTTCACATGAAGGCTTAAGGGACCATTGTATGAATTTAGAAGCCAAAAAAATGGCATTGGCATGGCAGAAATATGAAGATGTGCCTAAACCCACCTACCACCCTATCGATCCACGGCTTGCGCATCCCCCTCTCTGGCCGGTGTAGTGCCCGCCTGCTCACCCGCTCGTTTCGTCGGTTGGCTTAGGCATACGGAGTTCATTCTCAGTCTAAGGTCAAACCGGGCTGAGGGTTACAGCAGCAGGATCGGCAGCGCATAGAGGGGGACTTGGCCGATCCCCGGCTTGCATATCCCGCCCCTCTGGCCGACTGAGCACCTGTACGCTCATTTTGTGGGTTGACTTAGGCATACGGAGTTCATTCCTAGTCTAAGCATATGAAGTTCATTCCCAATCGAACATCGGACTGGACCGAGGGTTGTGGAAGAAATTGCTGGGCTCGGGCATGTGTTGGTGCCGTATTTTTCTTCTCCGGGACACCATTGTCGGAGAACCTGACCGACGGCATTGGGGTTCTGACGATCGCGGGGGCCAGGGGGTGTACGCACATGATGTGCGATGGGTGCTGGTACTTGGCCCTTATTATGGCCCCCTATCCCTTATCAAACCTTGAGAACTCACACTCGCTTAAAGGGCTTTTGAGATTTTACAGGTTTACTGCCAGTAGCCATTAAAGTGTTTAAAATGGGGACACTTTTTTCAAATGTTCACAAAATCTTGTACACTTCGAGTTTTTAGCTGAATTTTTTTGTGCATGCCAAAAAAAATACAAGGATCACGTCTACCAAGTTTGGGCCCAAAACTCCTTGTGAACAAATTTTAAAAAATCCTAAACCATAAAAAGTTTCGAAAATCTTAAAAAATAGAAAATGAGTCGTCTTGACATGAAACTTCACATGAAGGCTTAAAGGACCATTATATGAATTTACAAGCCAAAAAAATGGCATTGGCACAGTAGAAATATGAAGATGTGCCTAAACCAAGTTTGAGGCCAAAACTCCTTTTGAAAAAATTTTAAAAAATCCGGAACCATAAAAAGTTTCAAAAAATCGTGAAAAATATAAAAAGGAGTCGTCTTGCCATGAAACTTCACATGAAGGCTTAAGGGACCATTGTATGAATTTACAAGTAAGAAAAATGGCATCGGCACGGCAGAAATATGAAGATGTGCCTAAACTCACCTGCCACCCTATCGATCCACAGCTTACGCATCCGGCCTCTCTGGCCGGCGTAGTGCCCGCCCGATCGATCCTTGTCTTGCGCATCCTGCCCCACTGGCCGACTGAGCGCCTGCACGCTCGTTTCGTGGGTTGACTTAGGCATACGGAGTTCATTCCTAGTCTAAGCTTACGTAGTTCATTCCCTGTCTAAGATCGGATCAGACCGAGGGTTGCGGCAGCGCATGCTGGGCTCAGGCATGTGCTGGTGCCGTATTTTTCTTCGTCGGGACACCATCGCCGGAGAACCTGACTGGCGGCATTGGGGTTCCGACGATCGGGGGGGCCGGGGGGGTGTACGCACATGATGTGTGATGGGTGCTGGTACTTGGCCTTTATATTGGCCCCCTATCCCTCATCAAACCTCGAGAACGCACACCCCCTTAAAGAGCATTTGTGATTTTACAGGTTTGCTGCCAGTACCCATTAAAGTGTCTAAAATGGGGACACTTTTTTCAAATGGTCACAAAATCTTGTACACTTCGAGTTTTTAGCTGAATGTTTTTGTGCTTGCCAACAAAAATACAAGGATCACGTCTACCAAGTTTGGGTCCAAAACTCCTTCTGAAAAAATTTTAAAAAATCTCGAACCGTAAAAAGTTTCAAAAATCGTGAAAAATAGAAAATGAGTAGTCTTGCCATGAAACTTCACATGAAGACTTAAGGGACCATTGTATTAATTTACAAGCCAAAAAAATGGGATTGGCATGGCAGAAATATGAAGATGTGCCTAAACCGACCTACCACCCTATCGATCCACGGCTTGTGCATCCCACCTTTCTGGTCGACGTAGCGCCCGCACGCCCGCCCGCTCGTTTCATCGGATGGCTTAGGCATACGGAGTTCATTACCAGTCTAAGATCGGATTGGAGTGAGGGTTACAGCAGTAGGATCCGCAGCATGTAGAGGGGGACCCGGTCGATCCCCGACTTGCGCATCCCGCCCATCTAGCCAGCTGAGCGCCCGCACGCTTGTTTCATGGGTTGACTTAGGCATACGAAGATCATTCCCTGTCTAAGCATACGAAGTTCATTCCTAGTCTAAGATCAGACCAGATCGAGGGTTGCGGCAGCACATGCTGGGCTCGGGCATGTGCTGGTGCCACATTTTTCTTCGTCGGGACACCATCGCCGGAGAACCTGACCGACGGCATTGGGTTCCGGCTATCGAGGGGGCCGAGGGGTGTACACGCACATGATGTGCGATGGGTGCTGGTGCTTCGCCCTTATATTGGCCCCCTATCCCTTATCAAACCTCGAGAACTCACACCCCCTTAAAGAGCATTTGAGATTTTACAGGTTTGCTGCCAGTAGCCATTAAAGTGTCTAAAAAGAGGACACTTTTTTCAAATGGTCACAAAATCTTGTACACTTCGAGTTTTTAGCTGAATTTTTTTTTGCATGCCAACAAAAATACAAGGATCACATCTACCAAGTTTGGGGCCAAAACCCCTTCTGAAAAAATTTTAAAAAATCCCAAACCATAAAAAGTTTTGAAAATCGTGAAAAATAGAAAACAAGTCGTCTTGCCATGAAACTTCACATGAAGGCTTATGGGACCATTTAATGAATTTACAAGCCAGAAAAATGGAATTGGCATGGCAGAAATATGAAGATGTGCCTAAACCCACCTACTACCCTATCGATCCTCGGCTTACGCATCCCGCCTCTCTGGCCGGCGTAGTGTCCACCCACCCACCCGCTCATTTCGTTAGTTGGCTTAGGCATACAGAGTTCATTCCCAGTCTAAGATTAGACCGAACCGAGGGTTGTGGCAGCAGGATCGGCAACACGCAGAGGGGGATTCGGCCGATCCTCGACGTGCGCATCCCGCACCTCTGGCCGGCTGAGCGACTGCACACTCGTTTCGTGGGTTGACTTAGGCATATTGAGTTCATTCCCAGTCTAAGATCGGACCGGACCGAGGGTTGCAGCAGCACATGCTGGGCTCGGGCATGTGCTGGTGCCGCATTTTTCTTCGTCGGGACACCATCGTCGGAGAACCTGACCGTCGGTATTGGGGTTCCGACGATCGGGGGGGGCCGTGGGGGTTGTGTGCACATGATGTGCGATGGGTGTTGGTACTTGGCCCTTATATTGGCCCCCTATCCCTCATCAAACCTTGAGAACTCACACCCCCTTAAAAAGCATTTGAGATTTTACAGGTTTGCTGCCAGTAGCTATTAAAGTGTCTGAAATTGGGACACTTTTTTCAAATGGTCACAAAATCTTGTACACTTCGAATTTTTAGCTGAATTTTTTTGTGCATGCCAACAAAAATACAAGTATCACGTCTACCAAGTTTAGGGCCAAAACTCCACCTGAAAAAATTTTAAAAAATCCTGAACCGTAAAATGTTTCAAAAATCATGAAAAATAAAAAACAAGTCGTCTTGCCATGAAACTTTACATGAAGGCTTAAGGGACCGTTGTATGAATTTAGAAGCCAGAAAAATGGCATTGGCATGGTAGAAATATGAAGATGTGCCTAAACCCACCTACCACCCTATCGATCCACGACTTGTGCATCCCGCCTCTCTGGCCGGCATAGTGCCCGCCCGTCTGCCCGCTCGTTTCGTCGATTGGCTTAGGCATACAGAGTTCTTTCCCTGTCTAAGATCAGACCGGACCGAGGGTTGCAGCAGCAGGATTGATAGCACGCAGAGGGGGACCTGGCCGATCCCCGGCTTGCGCATCCCACCCCTCTGGCCAGCTTAGCGCCCGCACGCTCGTTTCGTGGGTTGACATAGGCATACGGAGTTCATTCCCAGTCTAAGCATACGGAGTTCATTCCCAGTCTAAGATTCGATTGGACCGAGGATTACGGCAGCACATGCTGGGCTCGAGCATGTGCTGGTGCCACATTTTTCTTCGTTGTGACAACGTCGCCAGAGAATCGGACCGACGACATTGGGGTTTCGACAATCGGGGGGCCCGGGGGGTGTGCGCACAGGATGTGCGATGGGTGCTCATACTTGGCCCTTATATTGGCCCCCTATCCCTCATCAAACCTCGAGAACTCACACCCCCTTAAAGAGCATTTGAGATGTGACAGGTTTGCTGCCAGTAGCCATTAAAGTGTCTGAAATGGGGACACTTTTTTGAAATGGTCACAAAATCTTGTACACTTCGAGTTTTTAGCTAAATTTTTTTGTGCATGCCAATAAAAATACAAGGGTAACGTCCACCAAGTTTGGGGCCAAAAAGCCTTCTGAAAAAATTTTAAACAATCTCGAATCGTAAAAAGTTTTGAAAATCATGAAAAATAGAAAACGAGTCGTCTTGCCATGAAACTTCACATGAAGGCTTAGGGGACCATTGTATGAATTTAGAAGCCAAAAAAATGGCATTGGCATGGCAGAAATATGAAGATGTGCCTAAACCCACCTACCACCCTATCGATCCACTGCTTGCGCATCCCGCCTCTTTGGCCGGCACAGTGCCCGCCTGCCCGCTCGTTTCATCGGTTGGCTTAGGCATACGGAGTTCATTCTCAGTCTAAAATCAGACCGGACCGAGGGTTATGGTAGAAGGATCGGCAGCACGCAGAGGGGGACCCAGTCGATCCCCTACTTGCGCATCCCGCCCCTCTGGCCGACTGAGCGCCCGTATGCTCATTTCGTGGGTTGACTTAGGCATACAGAGTTCATTCCCAGTGTAAGATTGGACTGGACTGAGGGTTGCGGCAGCAGGATCAGTAGCTCGCAGAGGGGGACCAGGTCGATCCATGGCTTGCGCATCCAGCCATTCTGGCCGGCTGAGCGCCCGCACGCTCGTTTCGTGGTTTGACTTAGGCATACGGAGTTCATTCCCAGTCTAAGCATACGGAGTTCATTCCCAGTCTAAGATTGGACCTGACTGAGGGTTGTGGCAGCACATGCTGGGCTCGAGCATGTGCTGGTGTCGTATTTTTCTTCACTGGGACACCATCGTCGGAGAACCTGACCGACGGCATTGGGGTTCCGACGATGGGGGGCCCGGGGGGGTGTGTGCACATGATGTCCGATACACTTCGAGTTATTAGCTGAATTTTTTTTGTGCATGCGAGAAAAAATACAAGGATCATGTTTACTAAGTTTGGGGCCAAAACTCCTTCTGAAAAAATTTTAAAAAATCTCGAACCGTAAAAAGTTTCAAAAATCGTGAAAAATAGAAAACGAGTCGTCTTGCCATGAAACCTAACATGAAGGCTTAAGAGACCATTGTATCAATTTACAAGCCAAAAAAATGGCATTGGCAAGGCAAAAATATGAAGATGTGCCTAAACCCACCTACCACCCTATCGATCCACGGCATGCGCATCCCGCCTCTCTTGCTGGCGCAGTGCCCGCCCGTCCGCCCGCCCGTTTCGTCGGTTGGCTTAGGCATATGGAGTTCATTCCCAGTCTAAGATCAAACCAGATCGAGGGTTGCGGTAGCAGGATCGGCAGCACGCAGAGGGGTACCCGATCGATCCCCGGCTTACGCATCCCGCCCCTCTAGCCGGCTAAACTCCCGCACGCTCGTTTCATTTGTTGACTTAGGCATACGGAGTTCATTCCCAGTCTAAGCATACGGAGTTCATTACCAGGCTAAGATCGGACCGGACCGAGGGTTGCGGCAGCACATGCTGGGCTCGGGCATGTGCTGGTGTCGCATTTTTCTTCGTCGGGACACCATCATCGGAGAAGCTGACCGGCGGCATTGGGGTTCTAGCGACGGGGGGGATCGGGGGGTGTGCGAACATGGTGTGGGATGGGTGCTGGTACTTGGCCCTTATATTGGCCCCCTATCCCTCATCAAACCTCGAGAACTCACACCCCCTTAAAGAGCATTTGAGATTTTACAGGTTTGCTGCCAGTAGCCATTAAAGTGTCTGAAATGGGGACACTTTTTTCAAATGGTCACAAAATCTTGTACATTTTGAGTTTTTAGCTGAATTTTTTTTGTGCATGCCAAAAAAAATTCAAGGATCACGCCTACCAAGTTTGGGGCCAAAAATCCTTCTGAAAAAATTTTAGAAAATCCTGAACCGCAAAAAGTTTCAAAAATCGTGAAAAATAGAAAACGGGTCGTCTTGCCATGAAACTTCACATGAAGGCTTAAGGGACCATTGTATGAATTTACAAGCCAGAAAAATGGCATTGGCACAGCAGAAATATGAAGATGTGCCTAAACCCACCTACCACCCTATCGATCCATGACTTACGTATCCTGCCTCTCTGACCGGCGTAGTGCCCGTCTGCCCGTCCGCCCGCCCGTTTCGTCGGTTGGCTTAGGCATACGAAGTTCATTCCTAGTCTAAGATCAGACCGGACCGAGGGTTGCGGTAACAGGATCGACAGCACGCAGAGAGGGTCCCGGTCGATCCCTGGCTTGCACATCTCGCCCCTCTGGCCGGCTGAGCGCCCGCACACTCGTTTCTTGGGTTGACTTAGGCATACGGAGTTCATTCCCAGTCTAAGCGTACGGAGTTCATTCCCAGTCTAAGATCGGACCAAACCGAGGGTTGCGACAGCACATGCTGGGCTCGGGCATGTGCTAGTGCCGCATTTTTCTTCGCCGAGACACCATCGTCTGAGAACCTGACCGACGGTATTGGGGTTCTGACGATGGGGGGGACCGGGGGTGTGCGCACATGATGTGCGATGGGTGCTGGTACTTGGCCCTTATATTGGCCCCTTATCCCTCATCAAACCTCGAGAACTCACACCCCCTTAAATAGCATATGAGATTTTACAGGTTTGCTGCCAGTAGCCATTAAAGTGTCTAAAAAGAGGACACTTTTTTCAAATGGTCACAAAATCTTGTACAATTCCAGTTTTTAGCTGAATTTTTTTGTGCATGCCAACAAAAATACAAGGATCACATCTACCAGGTTTGGGGCCAAAACGCCTTCTGAAAAAACTTTAAAAAATCCCAAACCATAAAAAGTTTTGAAAATCGTGAAAAATAGAAAACGAGTTGTCTTGCCATGAAACTTCACATGAAGGCTTAAGGGACCATTGTATGAATTTACAAGCCAAAAAAATGGAATTGGCATGGTAGAAATATGAAGATGTGCCTAAACCCACCTACTACCCTATCGATTCTCGGCTTACGCATCCCGCCTTTCTGGCCCGCGTAGTGTCCACCCGCCCGCCCGCTCGTTTCGTCAGTTGGCTTAGGCATACAGAGTTCATTCCCAGTCTAAGATTAGACCAAACCGAGGGTTGTGGCAGCAGAATCGGCAGCACGCAGAGGGGGATCCGGCCGAACCTCGGCTTGCGCATCCCGCCCCTCTGGCTGGCTGAGCGCCCGCACACTCGTTTCGTGGGTTGACTTAGGCATACGGAGTTCATTCCCAGTCTAAGCATACGGAGTTCATTCCCAGTCTAAGATCAGATCGGACCGAGGGTTGCGGTAGCACATGCTGGGCTCGGGCATGTGCTGGTGCCGTATTTTTTTTCGCCGGGACACCATCGTCTGAGAACCTGACCGACGGCATTGGGGTTCTGACGATGGGGGGGACCGAGGGGTGTGCGCACATGATGTGCGATGGGTGCTGGTACTTGGCCCTTATATTGGCCCCGTATCCCTCATCAAACCTCGAGAACTCACACCCCGTTAAAGAGCTTTCGAGATTTTACGGGTTTGCTGCCATGAGCCATTAAAGTGTCTGAAATGGGGACACTTTTTTCAAATGATCACAAAATCTTGTACACTTCGAGTTTTTAGCTGAATTTTTTTGTGCATGCCATAAAAAATACAAGGATCAAATCTACCATGTTTGGGGCCAAAACTCCTTCTGAAAAAATTTTAAAAAATCTTGAACCGTAAAAAGTTTCAAAAATCGTGAAAAATAGAAAATGAGTCGTCTTGCCATGAAACTTCACATGAAGGCTTATGGACCATTGTATGAATTTACAAACCAGAAAAATGGCATTGGCGTGGCAGAAATATGAAGATGTGCCTAAACCCACCTACCACCCTATCGATCCACGATTTGCGCATCCCACCTCTCTGGACGGCATAGTGCCCGCCCGCCAGCCCGCTCGTTTCGTCAGTTGGCTTAGGCATACGAAGTTCATTCCTAGTCTAAGATCGGATCGAACTGAGGGTTGCGGCAGCAAGATCGGCAGCATGCAGAGGGGGACCCGGTTGACCCCCGACTTGCGCATCCCCCCCTCTGGTCGGCTGAACGCCCGCACGCTCGCTTCGTGGGTTGACTTAGGCATACAGAGTTCATTCCTAGTCTAAGCATACAGAGTTCATTCCTAGTCTAAGCATACGGAGTTCATTCCCAGTCTAAGATCGGACCGGACCGAGGGTTGCGGCAACGCATGCTGGGCTCGGGCATGTGCTGGTATCGCATTTTTCTTTGCCAGGACACCATCGCCGAAGGACCTGACCGGCGGCAATGGGGTTTCAGCGACCGTGGAGTGTGCACACATGATGTGCGATGGGTGCTGGTACTTGGCCCTTATATTGGCCCCCTATTCCTCATCAAACCTCGAGAACTCACACCCCCTTAAAGAGCATTTGAGATTTTACAAGTTTGCTGCCAGTAGCCATTAAAGTGTCTGAAATTGGGTCATTTCTTTCAAATGGTCACAAAATCTTGTATACTTAGATTTTTTAGCTGAATGTTTTTGTGCATGCCAACAAAAATACAAGGATCACGTCTACCAAGTTTGGGGCCAAAACTCTTTCTGAAAAAATTTTAAAAAATCTCGAACCATAAAAAGTTTCAAAAATCGTGAAAAATAGAAAACGAGTCGTCTTGCCATGAAACCTCACATGAAGGCTTGAGGGACCATTGTATTAATTTACAAGCCAGAAAAATGGCATTGGCACGGTAGAATTATGAAGATGTGCCTAAACCCACCTACCACCCTATCGATCCACGGCTTGCGCATCCCGCCTCTCTGGCCGACGTATTGCCCGCCCGCCAGCTCGTTTCATCGGTTGGCTTAGGCATACGGAGTTCATTCCCAGTCTATGATTAGACCAAACAGAGGGTTGTAGCAGCAGGATCGGTAGCACGTAAAGGGGGACCCGACTGATCCCCGGCTTCCGCATCCCACCCTTATGGCCGGCTGAGCGTCCGTACGCTCGTTTCGTGGGTTGACTTAGGCATACGGAGTTCATTCCCAGTTTAAGCATATGGAGTTCATTCCCAGTCTAAGATTGGACCGGATCGAGGGTTGCGGTAGCACATGCTGGGCTCGGGCATGTGCTGGTGCCGCATTTTTCGTCGTCGGGACACGATCGCCGGTGAACCTGACCGGTGGCATTACGGTTCTGGCATTCTGAGGGGCTGGGAGGGCGGGGTGTGCTGGTACTTTGCCTTTATATCGGCCCCCTATGCCTCATCAAACCTTGAGAACTCACACCCGCTTAAAAAGCATTTGAGATTTCACAGGTTTGCTGCCAGTAGCCATTAAAGTGTCTAAAATGGGGACACTTTTTTGAAATGGCCACAAAATCTTGTACGTTTCGAGTTTTTAGCTGAATTTTTTTGTGCATGCCAGCAAAAATACAAGGATCACTTCTACCAAGTTTGGGGCCAAAAATCCTTCGAAAAAAATTTTAAAAAATCCAAAACCGTAAAAAGTTTTGAAAATCATGAAAAATGGAAAACGAGTCGTCTTGCCATGAAACTTCACATGAAGGCTTAAGGGACCATTGTATGAATTTACAACCTAGAAAAATGGCAATGGCATGGCAAAAATATGAAGATGTGCCTAAACCCACCTACTACCCTATCGATCCACCGCTTGCGCATCTCGCCTCTCTGGCCGATGTAGTGCCCGCCCGCTCGTTTCGTCGGTTGGCTTAGGCATACGGAGTTCATTCATAGTCTAAGATCAGATCGAACCGAGGGTTGCGATAGCAGGATTGGTAGCACGTAGAGGAGGACCCGACCGATCCCCGACTTGCGCATCTCGCCCCTCTGGCCGACTGAGCGCCCACACGCTCGTTTCGTGGGTTGACTTAGGCATACGGAGTTAATTCCAAGTCTAAGCATACGGAGTACATTCCCAGTCTAAGATCAGATCGGACTGAGGGTTGCGGCAGCACATGCTGGGCTCGGGCATGTGCTGGTGCCGTATTTTTCTTCACCGGGACACCATTGCCAAAGAACCTGACCGAAGGCATTGGGGTTCTGGCGATCGGGGGGGCCGGGGGGTATGCGCGCATGATGTGCGATGGGTGCTGGTACTTGGCCCTTATATTGGCCCCCTATCCCTCATCAAACCTCAAGAACTCACACCCCTTTAAAGAGCATTTGAGATTTTACATGTTTGCTGCCAGTAGCCATTAAAGTGTCTGTAATGGGGACACTTTTTTCAAATGATCACAAAATCTTGTACACTTCGAGTTTTTAGCTAAATTTTTTTATGCATGCCAACAAAAATACAAGGATCACGTCTACCAAGTTTGGGGCCAAAACTACTTCTGACAAAATTTTAAAAAATCACAAACCATGAAAAGTTTCAAAAATCATGAAAAATAGAAAACGAGTCATCTTGCCATGAAACTTCACATGAAGGCTTAAGGGACCATTGTATGAATTTACAAGCCAGAAAAATGGTATTGGCATGGCAGAAATATGAAGATGTGCCTAAACCCACCTAGCACCTTACCGATCGACGGCTTCTGCATCCCCCTCTCTGGCCGACGTAGTGCCCGCCCGTCCGCCCGCTGGTTTCGTCAGTTGGCTTAGGCATACAAAGTTCATTCCCAGTCTAAGATCGAACCAGGTCAAGGGTTGCGACAGCAGGATCGGCAGCACGCAGAGAGGGACCCGCCAATCCCCGGCTTGCGCATCCCGCCCCTCTGGCTCGCTAAGCGCCCGCACGCTCGTTTTGTGTGTCGACTTAGGCACATGGAGTTCATTCCTAGTTTAAGCATACATAGTTCATTCCCAGTCTAAGATCGGATCAGACTGGACCAAGGGTTACAGCAGCACATGCTGGGCTCAGGCATGTGCTTCGCATTTTTCTTCGTCGGGACACCATCGCTAGAGAACCTGATCGGGGGCATTGGGGTTCCGACGATCGGGGGGACCGGGGGGTATGCGCACATGATGTGCGATGGGTGCTAGTACTTGGCCCTTATATTGGCCCCCTATCCCTCATCAAGCCTCGAAAACTCACACCCCCTTAAAGAGCATTTGAGATTTTACAGGCTTGCTGCTAGTAGCCATTAAACTGTCTGTAATGGGGACACTTTTTTCAAATGGTCACAAAATCTTGTACACTTCGAGTTTTTAGCTGAATTTTACACTTTTTTCAAATGGTCACAAAATCTTGTACACTTCGAGTTTTTAGCTGAATTTTTTTATGCGTGCCAAAAAAAATACAAGGATCACATCTACCAAGTTTGGGGCCAAAACTCCTTCTGAAAAAATTTTAAAAAATCCCAAGCCGTAAAAAGTTTCAAAAATCGTGAAAAATAGAAAACAAGTCGTCTTGCCATGAAACTTCACATGAAGGCTTAAGGGACCATTCTTTGAATTTACAAACCAGAAAAATGGTATTGGCATGGCAGAAATATGAAGATGTGCCTAAACCCACTTACGACCCTACCGATCCACGGCTTGCGCATCCCCCTCTCTAGTTGGCGTAGTGCCCGCCCGCCCGCCCGCTCGTTTCATCGGTTAGCTTAGGTATACGAAGTTCATTCCCAGTCCAAGATCAAACCGGGTTGGGGGTTGCGGCAGCACGCAGAGGGGGACCCGATCGATCCCCGGCTTGCTCATCCCGCCCCTCTCGCAGGCTGAGCACCCGCATGCTCGTTTCGTGGGTTGACTTAGGCACACGGAGTTCATTCCCAGTTTAAGCATACGTAGTTCATTCCCAGTCTAAGATCGGACCGGACCGAAGGTTGCGGCAGCACATGCTGGGCTCGGGCATGTGCTGGTACCGTATTTTTCTTCGTCAGGACACCATCGCCGGAGAACATGACCGGCGGCATTAGGGTTTTTAGGTTAATTTTTTTGTGCATGCCAAAAAAAATACAAGGATCACGTCTACCAAGTTTGGGGCCAAAACTCCTTCTGAAAAAATTTTAAAAAATCCCTAACCATAAAAAGTTTTGAAAATCATGAAAAATAGAAAACGAGTCATCTTGCCATGAAACTTCACATGAAGGCTTAAAGGACCATTGTATGAATTTACAAGCCAGAAAAATGGTATTGGCACGGCAAAAATATGAAGATGTGCCTAAACCCACCTACCACCCTATCGATCAATGGCTTGCGCATCCCGCCTCTCTAGCCGGCACAGTGCCCGCCCGCCCGCCCGCCCGCTCGTTTCGTCGGTTAGCTTAGGCATACGGAGTTCATTTCCAGTCTAAGATTGGATCAGACCGAAGGTTGTGGTAGCAGGATTGGCAGGACGCAAAGGGGGACCCAGTCGATCCCCGACTCGCACATCCCGCCCCTCTGGCCGGTTGAGCGCCCGCATGCTCGTTTCATTGGTTAACTTAGGCATACGGAGTTCATTCCTAGTCTAAGCATAAGGAGTTCATTCCTAGTCTAAGATTGGACCGGATCAAGGGTTGCGGCAACACAAGCTAGGCTCGGGCATGTGCTGGTGTCGTGTTTTTCTTCGTCGGGACACCGTCGCCGGAGAACCTGACCTGCGATATTGGGGTTCCGGCGATTAAGGGGGCCCGGGGGGGTGTGCGCACATGATGTGCGATGGGTGCTGGTACTTGGCCCTTATATTGGCCCATTATCCCTTATCAAACCTCAAGAACTCACACCCCCTTAAAGAGCATTTGAGATTTTACAGGTTTGCTGCCAGTAGCCACGAAAGTGTCTGAAATGGGAACATTTTTTTCAAAATGGTAACAAAATCTTGTACACTTCGAGTTTTTAGCTGAATGTTTTTGTGCATGCCAACAAAAATACAAGGATCACGTCTACAAAGTTTGGGGCCAAAACTCCTTCTGAAAAAATTTTAAAAAATCCCAAACCTTTAACAGTTGCGAAAATCCTGAAAAATAGAAAACGAGTCGTCTTGCCATGAAACTTGACGTGAAGGCTTAAGGGACCATTGTATGAATTTACAAGCCATAAAAATGACATTGGCATGGCAAAAATATGAAGATGTGCCTAAACCAGCCTACCACCCTATCCATCCACGGCTTGCGCATCCCGCCACTCTGGCCAGCGTAGTGCCCGCCCGCCCGTCCGCTCATTTCGTCGGTTGGCTTACGCATACAGAGTTCATTCCTAGTCTAAGATCAGATCAGACTGAAGGTTGCGACAGCACGCAGAGGGGGACCCGGTCGATCCTCGGCTTGTGCATCCCGCCCCTCTGGCCGGCTGAGCGCCTAGACGTTCATTTCGTTGGTTGACTTAGGCATACGGAGTTCATTCCCAGTCTAAGCATACGGAGTTCATTCCCAGTCTAAGATCAGACCGGACCGAGGGTTGTGGCAGAATATGCTGGGCTCAGGCATGTGCTGGTGCCGCATTTTTCTTCTTCGGGACACCATCGCTGGAGAACCTGACCGGCGGCATAAGGGTTCCGGCGATCGGGGGGCCGACAGGGTGTGCGCACATGATGTGCGGTGGGTGCTGGTACTTGGCCATTATATTGGCCCCCTATCCCTCATCAAAACTTGAGAACTCACACCCCCCTAAAGAGCATTTGAGATTTTACAGGCTTGCTGCCAGTAGCCATTAAAGTGTCTAAAATGGGGACACTTTTTTCAAATGGTCACAAAATCTAGTACACTTCTAGTTTGTAGCTGAATTTGTTTGTGCATGCCAACAAAAATAAAAGGATCACGTCTACAAAATTTGGGGCCAAAACTCCTTCTGAAAGAATTTTAAAAAATCCAGAAGCGTAAAAAGTTTCAAAAATCGTGAGAAATAGAAAACGAATCGTCTTGCCATGAAACTTCACATGAAGGGTTAAGGGACCATTGTATGAATTTACAAGCTAGAAAGATGGCATTGGCATTGCAGAAATATGAAGATGTGCCTAAACCCACCTACCACCCTATCGATCCACGGCTTGCGGATCCCACCTCTCTGGCCGACGTAATGCCCCCCCGCCCGCCCACTCGTTTCGTCGGTTGGCTTAGGCATACTGAGTTCATTCCCAGTCTAAGATCAGATTGGACCAAGGGTTACGACAGCACGCAGAAGGGGACCCGACCGATCCTTAACTTGTGCATCCCGCCCCTCTGGCCGACTGGGCGCCCGCACGTTCGTTTCGTGGTTTGACTTAGGCATACGGAGTTCATTCCCAGTCTAAGCATACGGAGTTCATTTTTAGTCTAAGATCGGACCAGACCGAGGGTTGCATCAGCACATGCTAGGCTCAGGCATGTGCTGGTGCCGTATTTTTCTTCGTCGGGGCACCATCGCCTTAGAACTTGACCGGCGGCATTGGGGTTTCGAATATCGAGGGGGCCAGGGGGTGTGCGCACATCATGTGCGATGGGTGCTGGTACTTGGCCCTTATATTGGCCCCCTATCCCTCATCAAACCTCCAGAGCTCACACCCCGTTAAAGAGCATTTGAGATTTTACAGGTTTGCTGCCAGTAGCCATTAAAGTGTCTGAAATGGGGACATTTTTTTCAAATGGTCACAAAATCTTGTACACTTCGAGTTGTTAGCTGAATTTTTTTGTGCATGCCAACAAAAATACAATGATCACGTCTACCAAGTTTGGGGCCAAAACTCCTTCCAAAAATATTTTAAAAAATCCCGAACCATAAAAAGTTTCAAAAATCGTGAAAAATAGAAAACGAGTCGTCTTGCCATGAAACTTCACACGAAGGCTTAAGGGACCATTGTATCAATTTACAAGCCTGAAAAATGGCATTGGCACGATAGAAATATGAAGATGTGCCTAAACCCACATACCACCCTATCGATCCACGGCTTGCGCATCCCGCTTCTCTAGCCGGCGTAGTGGCCGCCCGCCCGCTCGCTCGTTTTGTCGGCCGACTTAGGCATACGAAGTTAATTCCCAGTCTAAGATTGGACCGGACCAAGGGTTGCGACAGTAGGATCAGCAGCACGTAGAAGGGGACCCGGCCGATCCCCGGCTTGCACATCCGGCCCCTCTGGCCGGCTGAGCGCTCGTACGCTCATTTTGTGGGTTGACTTAGGCATACGGAGTTCATTTCCAGCCTAAGCATACGGAGTTCATTCCCAGTCTAAGCATATGGAGTTCATTCCCAGTCTAACATCAGACCAGACAGAGGGTTACGGCAGCACATACTGGACTCGAGCATGTGCTGGTGCCATATTTTTTTTCATCGGGACACCATCACCGTAGAACCTGACCAGGGGCATTGGGGTTTCGGTGATCGGGGGGGTCCAGAGGGGGTGGGCGCACATCATGTGCGATGGGTGCTGGTACCTAGCCCTTATATTGGCCCCCTATCCCTCATCAAACCTCGAGAACTCACACCCCGTTAAAGAGCATTTGAGATTTTACAGGTTTGCTGCCAGTAGCCATTAAAGTGTCTGAAATGGGGACATTTTTTTCAAATGGTCACAAAATCTTGTACACTTCGAGTTTTTAGCTGAATTTTTTTGTGCATGCCAACAAAAATACAAGGATCACGTCTACCATGTTTGGGGCCAAAACTCCTTCTAAAAAAATTTTAAAATATCCTGAACCGGAAAAAGTTTCAAAAATCGTGAAAAATAGAAAACAAGTCGTCTTGCCATGAAACTTCACATGAAGGCTTAAGGGACCATTGTATGAATTTGCAAGCCAGAAAAATGGCATTGGCAGGGCAAAAATATGAAGATGTGCCTAAACCCACCTACCACCCTATCGATCCACGACTTGCGCATCCCGCCTCTCTACCTGGCGTAGCGCCCGCCCGCTCGCCCGCTCGTTTCGTCGGTTGGCTTAGGCATACGGAGTTCATCCCAAATCTAAGATTAGACTGGACTGAGGGTTGTGGCAGTAGGATCGGCAGCACACAGAGGAGGACCCGGTCGATCCTCGGCTTGCGCATCCCGCCCCTCTGGCTGGCTGAGCGATCGCACGCTCGTTTCGTGGGTTGACTTAGGCATACGGAGTTCATTCCTAGTCTAAGCATACGGAGTTCATTCCCAGTCTAAGATCGGACCGGACCGAGGGTTGCGGTAGAACATGCTATGCTCGGGCATGTGCTGGTGCCGTATTTTTCTTCACTGGGACACCATCGTCGAAGAACCTGACCGACGGCATTGGGGTTCTGACAATCGGGAGGGGCCGGGGGGGTGTGCACACATGATGTGTAATGGGTGCTGGTACTTGGCCCTTATATTGGCCCCTTATCCCTCATCAAACCTTGAGAATTCACACCCCCTTAAAGAGCATTTGAGATTTTACAAGTTTGCTGCCAGTAGCCATTAAACTGTATGAAATGGGGACACTTTTTTCAAATGGTCACAAAATCTTGTAAACTTTGAGTTTTTGGCTGAATTTTTTTGTGCATGCCAAAAAAAAAAACAAAGATCACGTCTACCAAGTTTGGGGCCAAAACTCCTTCTGAAAAAATTTAAAAAAATATCGAACCGTAAAAAGTTTCAAAAATCATGAAAAATAGAAAACGAGTCGTCTTGCCATGAAACTTCACAAGAAGGGTAAAGGGACCATTGTATGAATTTACAAGCCAGAAAAATGGCATTGGCACTGTAGAAACATGAAGAGGTGCCTAAACACACCTACCACCCTATCGATCCACGGCTTGCGCATCCCGCCTTTCTGGCCGACGTAGTGCCCGCTCGCCCGCTCGCTTGTTTCGTCGATTGGCTTAGGCATACGGAGTTCATTCCCAATCTAAGATCGGATCGGACCGAGGGTTGCGACAGCACATGCTGGGCTCGAGCATGTGCTGGTGCCACATTTTTCCTCATCGGGACACAATCGCTGGAGAACCTTCTGAAAAAATTTAAAAAAATACTGAACCGTAAAAAGTTTCAAAAATCGTGAAAAATAAAAAATGAGTCGTCTTGCCATGAAACTTCACATGAAGGCTTAAGGGACCATTGTATGAATTTACAAGCCAGAAAAATGGCATTGGCAGGGCAAAAATATGAAGATGTGCCTAAACCCACCTACCACCCTATCGATCCACGGCTTGCACATCCCTTCTTTCTGGTCGGCATAGTGCCCGCCCGCCCATCCGCCCGTTTCGTCGGTTGGCTTAGGTATATAGAGTTCATTCTTAGTCTAAGATCGGATTGGACCAAGTGTTGTGGCAGCAGGATTAGCAGCATGCAGAGGGTGACCCGGTCGATCCCTGGCTTGCGCATCACGCCCCTCTGGTCGACTGAGCGCTTGTACGATTGTTTCGTGGGTTGACTCAGGCATACAAAGTTCATTCTCAGTCTAAGCATACGGAGTTCATTCCCAGTCTAAGATCAGATCGGACCGAGGGTTGCGGCAGCACATGCTGGGCTCGGGCATGTGCTGGTGCCACATTTTTCTTCGTCGGGATACCATCGTCGGAGAACCTGACCGGTGGCATTGGGGTTCCGACGATCAGGGGGGTCGGGGGGGTTGTGCACACATGATGTTCGATGGGTGCTGGTACTTGGCCCTTATATTGGCCCCCTATCCCTCATCAAACCTCGAGAACTCACACCCCCTTAAACAGCATTTGAGATTTTACAAGTTTACTCCCAGTAGCCATTAAAGTGTCTGAAATGGGGACACTTTTTTCAAATGGTCACAAAATCTTGTACACTTCGAGTTTTTAGCTGATTTGTTTTGCGCAAGCCAACAAAAATACAAGGATCACGTCTACCAATTTTGGGGCCAAAACTCCTTCTGACAAAATTTTAAAAAATCCCAAACTGTAAAAAGTTTTGAAAATCGTGAAAAATAGAAAACGAGTCGTCTTGCCATGAAACTTCACATGAAGGCTTAAGGGACCATTGTATGAATTTACAAGCCAAAAAAATGGCATTGGCAAGGCAGAAATATGAAGATGAGCCAAAACCCACCTACCACCCTATCGATCCACGACTTGCGCATCCCGCCTCTCTGAGCGACGTAGTGCCCGCTCGCTTATTTCGTCGGTTGGCTTAGGCATACGGAGTTCATTCCCAGTCTAAGATCGAACCGAATCGAGGGTTGTGGTAGCAGGATTGGCAGCACACAAAGGGGGACCCGGTCGATCCCCGGCTTGCGCATCCCACCCCTCTGGCCGGCTAAATGCCCGCACGCTCGTTTCGTGGGTTGAGTTAGGCATACGGAGTTCATTCCCTGTCTAAGCATACGGAGTTCATTCCCGGTCTAAGATCGGACCGGACCGAGGGTTGCAGCAGCACATGCTGGGCTCAGGCATGTGCTGCTGCCACATTTTTCTTCGTCGGGACACCATCGTCGGAGAACCTGACCGACGACATTGGGGTTCCGACGATCGGGGGGCACCGGGGGGTGTGTGCGCACATGATGTGCGATGGGTGCTAGTACTTGGCCCTTATATTGGCCCCCTATCCCTCATCAAACCTCGAGAACTCACACCCCCTTAAAGAGCATTTGAGATTTTACAGGTTCACCGCCAGTAGCCATTAAAGTGTCTGAAATGGTAACACTTTTTTCAAATGGTCACAAAATCTTGTACACTTCGAGTTTTTAGCTGAAGTTTTTTTTGCATGCCAACAAAAATACAATGATCACGTCTGCCAAGTTTGGGGCCAAAACTCCTTCTAAAAAAATTTTAACAAATACCGAACCGTAAAAAGTTTCAAAAATCATGAAAAATAGAAAACGGGTCGGCTTGGCATGAAACTTCACACGAAGGCTTAAGGGACCATTGTATGAATTTACAAGCCAGAAAAATGGCATTGGCACGGCAGAATTATGAAGATGTGCCTAAACTCACGTACCACCCTATCGATCCACGGCTTGCGCATCCCGCCTCTCTGGCCTGCGTAATGCCCGCCCGCCCGCTCGTTTCGTCATTTGGCTTAGGCATACGGAGTTCATTCCTAGTCTAAGATCGAACCGAATCAAGGGTTGCGGTAGCAGGATCGACAGCACGCAGAAGGGGACCTGATCGATCCTCGACTTGCGCGTCCCACCCCTCTGGCATACTGAGAGCCCGCACGCTCGGTTTGTGGGTTGACTTAGGCATACGGAGTTCATTCCCAGTCGAAGATCAGACCGGGCTGAGGGTTGCGACAGCACTTGCTGGGCTCGGGCATGTGCTGATGCCGTATTTTTCTTCGTCGGGACACCATCGTCGGAGAACCTGACCGGTAGCGTTGGGGTTCCGACGATCGAGGGGGTCGGGGGGGTATGCGCACATGATGTGCGATGGGTGCTGGTACTTGGACCTTATATTGGCCCCCTATCCCTCATCAAACCTCGAGAACTCACACCCCCTTAAAGAGCATTTGAGATTTTACAGGTTTGCTACCAGTAGCCATTAAACTGTCTGAAATAGGGACACTTTTTTCAAATGGTCACAAAATCTTGTCCAGTTCGAGTTTTTAGCTGAATGTTTTTATGCATGCCAAAAAAAATACAAGGATCACGTCTACCAAGTTTGGGGCTAAAACTCTATCTGAAAAAATTTTAAAAAATCCCTAAGAGCAAAAAGTTTCGAAAATCATGAAAAATAGAAAATGAGTCGTCTTGCCATGAAACTTCACATGAAGGCTTAAGGGACCATTGTATGAATTTACAAGCCAAAAAAATTGCATTGGCACGGTAGAAATATGAAGATGTGCCCAAACCCACCTCCCACCCTATCGATCCACGGCTTGCGCATCCCGCCTCTCTAGCCGTCGTAGTGCTCACCCGTCTGTCCGTTCATTTCGTCGGTTGGCTTAGGCATACGGAGTTCATTCCCAGTCTAAGATCGGCCCAAATGAAGGGTTTCAGTAGCAGGATCGACAGCACGCAGAGGGGAACCCGGTCGATCCCTGGCTTACGCATCCTGCCCCTCCGGCCGGCTGAGCGCCCGCACGCTCACTTCGTGGGTTGACTTAGGCATACGGAGTTCATTCCCAGACTAAGATCGGACCCGATCGAGGGTTGCGGCAGCACATGCTGGGCTCGGGCATGTGCTGGTGCCGCATTTTTCTTCGTCGGGACACCATCGTCGGAGAACCTGACCGGCGGCATTAGGGTTCCGGTGATCGAGGGGGGTCGGGGGGGTGTGCGCACATGATGTGCGATGGGTGCTGGTACTTGGCCCTTATATTGGCCCCCTATCCCTCATCAAACCTCGAGAACTCACACCCCCTTAAAGTGCATTTGAGATTTTACAGGTTTGCTGCCAGTAGCCATTAAAGTGTCTGAAATGGGGACACTTTTTTCAAATGGTCACAAATCTTGTACAATTCGAGTTTTTAGCTGAATTGTTTTATGCACGCCAACAAAAATACAAGGATCATGTCGTCCAAGTTTGGGGCTAAAACGCCTTCTGAAAAAATTTGAAAAAATCTTGAACCGCAAAAAGTTTTAAAAATCGTGAAAAATAGAAAACGAGTCGTCTTGCCATGAAACTTCACATGAAGGCTTAAGGGACCATTGTATGAATTTACAAGCCAGAAAAATGGCATTGGCATGGCAGAAATATGAAGATGTGCCTAAACCCACCTACCACCCTATCGATCCACGGCTTGCGCATCCCGCCTCTCTAGCCGGCGTAGTGCCCTCCCGCCCGCCCGCTCGTTTCGTCGGTTGGCTTCGGCATACGGAGTTCATTCCCAGTTTAAGATCAGACCGGATCAAGGGTTTTGGTAGTAGGATCGATAGCACATAGAGGGGGACCCGATCGATCCCCGGCTTGCGCATCCCGCCCCTAGGCCGATTGAGCGCCCGTACGCTCGTTTCGTGGCTTAACTTAGGTATAAGGACTTCATTCCCAGTCTAAGCATACAGAATTCATTCCCAGTCGAAGATCGAACCGGACCGAGGGTTACGGTAGCACATGCTGAGCTCAGGCATGTGCTGGTGCCGCATTTTTCTTCGTCGGGACACCATCACCGGAGAACCTGATCGACGGCATCGGGGTTCCGGTGATCGGGGGGGTCAGGGGGGGACGTACATGACGTGCGATGGGTGCTGGTATTTGGCCCTTATATTGGCCCCCTATCCCTCATCAAACCTCAAGAACTCACACCCCCTTAAAGAGCATTTTAGATTTTACAGGTTTGCTGCCAGTAGCCATTAAAGTGTTTGAAATGGGGACACTTTTTTCAAATGGTCACAAAATCTTGTACACTTCAGTTTTTAGCTGAATGTTTTTGTGCATGCCAACAAAAATACAAAGATCACGTCTACCACGTTTGGGGCCAAAACGCCTTCTGAAAATATTTTAAAAATTCCCGAACCGTAAAAAGTTTCAAAAATCGTGAAAAATAAAAAACGAGTCGTCTTGCCATGAAACTTCACATGCAGGCTTAAGGGACCATTGTATGAATTTACAAGCTAGAAAAATGGCATTGGCATGGCAAAAATATGAAGATGTGCCTAAACCCACCTACCACCCTATCGATCCACGGCTTACGCATCCCGCCTCTCTGGCCGGCGGAGTGCCCGCCTGCCCGCTCGCTCGTTTCGTCGGTTGGCCAAGGCATATGGAGTTCATTCCCTGTCTAAGATCAGACCGAACCGAGGGTTGCAGCAGCAGGATCGACAGCACGCAGAAGGGGACCCGACCGATCCCCGGCTTGCGCATGCCGCCCCTCTGGCTGGCTGAACGCTCACAGGCTTGTTTCGTGGGTCGACTTAGGCATACGGAGTTTATTCGCAGTCTAAGCATACGGAGTTCATTCCCAGTCTAAGATTAGATCGAACCGAGGGTTACGGCAGCACATGCTAGGCTCGGGCATGTGCTGGTGCCATATTTTTCTTTCTCGGGACACCATCGTCGGGGAACCTGGCCGACGGCATTGGGGTTCCGACGATCGGGGGGGGTCGAGGGGAGTCCGCACATGATGTGCGATGGGTGCTGGTACTTGGCCCTTATATTGGCCCCCTATACCTCATTAAACCTTGAGAACTCACACCCCCTAAAGAGCATTTGAGATTTTACAGGTTTACTGCCAGTAGCCATTAAAGTGTCTGAAATGGGGACACTTTTTTCAAATGGTCACAAAATCTTGTACACTTCGAGTTTTTAGCTGAATTTTTTTGTCCATGCCAACAAAAATACAAGGATGACATCTATGAAGTTTGGGACCAAAACTCCTTATGAAAAAAGTTTTGAAAATCATGAAAAATAGAGAACGAGTCATCTTGCCATGAAACTTCACATGAAAGCTTGAGGGACCATTGTATGAATTTACAAGCCAGAAAAATGGCATTGGCACAGCAAAAATATGAAGATGTGCCTAAACCCACCTACCACCCTATCGATCCACGGCTTGCGCATCCCGCATCTCTGGCTGGCGTAGTGCTCGCTTGCCAACCCGCTCGTTTCGTCGGTTGGCTTAGGCATACAGACTTTATTCCCAGTCTAAGATCGGATCAGACCGAGGGTTGCGGTAGTAGGATCGACAGCACATAGAGGGGGACCTAGCCGATCCCTTGCTTGTGCATCCCCCCCCTCTGGTCGGCTGAGTGCCCACACACTCGTTTCCTGGGTTGACTTAGGCATACGGAGTTCATTCCCAGTCTAAGCATACGGAGTTCATTCCCAGTCTAAGATCAGACCAGACCGAGGGGTGCAACAGCACATACTGGGCTCGGGCATGTCCTGGTGTCACATTTTTCTTCGTTGGGACACCATCGTCGGAGAACCTGACCGGCAGCATTGGGGTTCCGGCGATCAGGGGGCCAGGGGGTGTGCGCACATGATGTGCGAAGGGTGCTGGTACTAGGCCCTTATATTGGCCCCCTATCCCTCATCAAACCTCGAGAACTCACACCCCCTTAAAGAGCATTTAAGATTTTACAGGTTCGCCGTCAGTAGCCATTAAAGTGTCTGAAATGGTAACATTTTTTTCAAATGGTCACAAAATCTTGTACACTTCGAGTTTTTAGCTGAAGTTTTTTGTGCATGCCAACAAAAATACAATGATCACGTCTGCCAAGTTTGGGGCCAAAACTCCTTCTAAAAAAATTTTAAAAAATACCGAACCGTAAAAAGTTTCAAAAATCGTGAAAAATAGAAAACGGGTCGTCTTCCCATGAAACTTCACATGCAGGCTTAAGGGACCATTGTATGAATTTACAAGCCAGAAAAATGGCATTGGCACAGCAGAAATATGAAGATGTGCCTAAACCCACCTACCACCCTATCGATCCACGGCATGCGCATCCCGCCTCTCTGGCCGGCGGAGTG
Source organism: Durio zibethinus (assembly GCF_002303985.1). The sequence goes on from NW_019168159.1 coordinate 17,011,212, forward strand.
CGCGCCCGCCCGCTCGCTTATTTTATTGGTTGGCCTAGGCATATGGAGTTCATTCCTTGTCTAAGATCAGACCGAACTGAGGGTTGCAGCAGCAGGATCGACAACACGCAGAGGGGGACCCGACCGATCCCCGGCTTGCGCATGTCGCCCCTCTGGCCGACTGAACGCTCACAGGCTCGTTTCGTGGGTTGACTTAGGCATACGGAGTTTATTCGTAGTCTAAGCATACGAAGTTCATTCCCAGTCTAAGATCAGACCAGACCTAGGGTTACGGCAGCACATGCTGGGCTCGGGCATGTGCTGGTGCCATATTTTTCTTTGTCGGGACACCATCGTCGGGGAACCTGACCGGCGGCATTGGGGTTCTGACGATCGGAGGGGTGTCCGCACATGATGTGCAATGGGTGCTGGTACTTGGCCCTTATATTGGCCCCCTATCCCTCATTAAACCTCGAGAACTCACACCCCCCTAAAGAGCATTTGAGATTTTACAGGTTTGCTGCCAGTAGCTATTAAAGTGTCTGAAATGGGGACACTTTTTTCAAATGGTCACAAAATCTTGTACACTTCGAGTTTTTAGCTGAATTTTTTTGTCCATGCCAACAAAAATACAAGGATGATGTCTATGAAGTTTAGGACCAAAACTCCTTATGAAAAAAGTTTTGAAAATCATGAAAAATAGAGAACGAGTCATCTTGCCATGAAACTTCACATGAAAGCTTGAGGGACCATTGTATGAATTTACAAGCCAGAAAAATGGCATTGGCACGGCAGAAATATGAAGATGTGCCTAAACCCACCTACCACCCTATCGATCCACGGCTTGCGCATCCCGCCTCTCTGGCCGGCGTAGTGCCCGTCTGCCAGCCCACTCGTTCTGTCGGTTGGCTTAGGCATACAGACTTCATTCCCAGTCTAAGATTGGATCAGACCGAGGGTTGCGGTAGCAGGATCGACAGCACGTATAAGGGACCTAGCCGATCCCCGGCTTGTGCATCCCGCCCCTCTGGTCGACTGAGCGCTCGCACACTCGTTTCCTGGGTTGACTTAAGCATACGGAGTTCATTCCCAGTCTAAGCATACAGAGTTCATTCCCAGTCTAAGATCGGACCGGACCGAGGGGTGCGACAGCACATACTGGGCTCGGGCATGTCTTGGTGTCGCATTTTTCTTCGTCGGGACATCATCGTCGGAGAACCTGACCGGTGGCATTGAGGTTCCGACGATCGGGGGGCCAGTGGGTGTGCGCACATGATGTGCGATGGGTGCTGGTACTGGCCCTTATATTGGCCCCCTATCCCTCATCAAACCTCGAGAACTCACACCCCCTTAAAGAGCATTTGAGATTTCACAGGTTTGCTGCCAGTAGCCATTAAAGTATCTGAAATGGGGACACTTTTTTCAAATGGTCACAAAATCTTGTACACTTCAAGTTTTTATCTGAATTTTTTTATGCATGCCAAGAAAATTAAAGGATCACGTCTAACAAGTTTGGGGCCAAATCTCCATCTAAAAAAATTTTAAAAAATCTCGAACCTAAAAGGTTTTGAAAATCATGAAAAATAGAAAACGAGTCGTCTTGCCATGAAACTTCACATGAAGGCTTAAGGGACCATTGTATGAATTTACAAGCCAAAAAAATGGCATTGGCATGGTAGAAATACGAAGATGTGCCTAAACCCACCTACCACCCTATCGATCCACAGCTTGCGCATCCTGCCTCTCTGGCCGGCGTAGTGCCCGCCCGCCCGGCCGCTCGTTTCGTCGGTTAGCTTAGGCATACGGAGTTTATTCCCAGTCTAAGATCAAACCGGACCAAGGGTTACGGTAGCACGTAGAGAGGGACCCGATCGATCCTCAACTTACGCATCCCACCCCTCTGGCCCGCTGAGCGACTGCACGCTCGTTTCGTGGGTTGAGTTAGGCATACGGAGTTCATTCCAAGTCTAAGATCAGACCAGATCGAGGGTTACGACAGAACATGCTGGGCTCGGGCATGTGCTGGTGCCGCATTTTTCTTCGTCGGGACACCATCATCGGAGAACCTGACCGGCGGCATTGGGGTTTAGGCGATCGGGTGGGCTGGGGGGGTGTGCGCACATGATGTGCGATGGGTGCTGGTACTTGGCCCTTATATTGGCCCCCTATCCCTCATCAAACCTCGAGAACTTACACCCCCTTAAAGAGCATTTGAGATTTTACAAGTTTGCTGCCAGTAGCCATTAAAGTGTCTGAAATGGGGCCCTTTTTTCAAATGGTCACAAATTCTTGTACACTTCGAGTTTTTAGCTGAATGTTTTTGTGCACGCCAAAACAAATACAAGGATCATGTCTACCAAGTTTGGCACCAAAAGTCCTTCGAAAAAAATTTAAAAAAATCCGAAACCATAAAAAGTTTAGAAAATCGTGAAAAATAGAAAACGAGTCGTCTTGCCATGAAACTTCACATGAAGGATTAAGGGACCATTGTATGAATGTACAAGCCAGAAAAATGGCATTGGTATGGCAGAAATATGAAGATGTTCCTAAACCCACCTACCACCCTATCGATCCACGGCTTGCGCATCCCGCTTCTCTGGCCGACGTAGTGCCCGTCCGTCCGCCCGCTCGATTCGTCAGTTGGCTTAGGCATACGGAGTTCATTCCCAGTCTAAGATCGAATCGGATCGAGGGTTGCGATAGCAGGATCGGCAGCATGCAGAGGGGGACCCAGCTTGCGCATCCCGCCCCTTTGGTCGACTGAGCTCCCGCATGCTTGTTTCGTGGGTTGACTTAGGCATACGGAGTTCATTCCCAATCTAAGCATACGAAGTTCATTCCTAGTCTAAGATCAGACCGGACCGAGGGTTGCGGCAGCACATGCTGGGCTCGAGCATGTGCTGGTGCCATATTTTTCTTTGCCAGGACACCATCGCCGGAGAACCTAACCGGCGGCATTAGGGTTCCGACGATCGAGTGGTGCTGGGGGGGTGTTCGCACATGATGTGCGATGGGTGCTGGTACTTGGCCCTTATACTGGCCCCCTATCCCTCATCAAACCTCGAGAACTCATACCCCCTTAAAGAGCATTTGATATTTTACAAGTTTGCTGTCGGTAGCCATTAAAGTGTCTGAAATGGGGACACCTTTTTCAAATGGTCACAAAATCTTGTACACTTCGAGTTTTTAGCTGAATTGTTTTATGCACGCCAACAAAAATCCAAGGATCATGTCTACCAAGTTTGGGGCTAAAACGCCTTCTGAAAAAATTTGAAAAAATCTCGAACCGTAAAAAGTTTCCAAAATCGTGAAAAATAGAAAATGAGTCGTCCTGCCATGAAACTTCACATGAAGGCTTAAGGGACCATTGTATGAATTTACAAGCCAAAAAAATGGCATTGGCATGGCAGAAATATGAAGATGTGCCTAAACTCACCTACCACCCTATCGATCCACGGCTTGCGATCTCGCCTCTCTGGCCGTCGTAGTGCCCACCAGCCCTCCCGCTCGTTTCGTCAGTTGGCAGAGGGGGACCTGGCCAATCCCCAGCTTACGAATCTCGCCCCTCTGGCCGACTGAACGTCCGCACGCTCGTTTTGTGGGTTGACTTAGGCATATGGAGTTCATTCCTAGTCTAAGCATATGGAGTTCATTCCCAGTCCAATATCGGACCGGACTGAGGGTTGCGGCAGCACATGCTAGGCTCGGGCATGTGCTGGTGCCGCATTTATCTTCGCCAGGACACCATCGACGAAGAACCTGACCGGCGGCAATGGGATTCCGACGATGGGGGGGGGTCGGGGGGTGTGCGCACATCATGTGCGATGGGTGCTGGTACTTGGCCCTTATATTGGCCCCCTATCCCTCATCAAACCTCGAGAACTCACACCCCCTTAAAGAGCATTTCAGATTTTACAGGTTTGCTGCCAGTAGCCATTAAAGTGTTTGAAATGGGGACATTTTTTTCAAATGGTCACAAAATCTTGTACACTTCGAGTTTTTAGCTGAATTTTTTTTTGCATGCCAACAAAAATACAAGGATCACATCTACCAAGGGGCCAAAACTCCTTCTAAAAAAATTTTAAAAAATCCCAAACCGTAAAAAGTTTCAAAAATCATGAAAAATAGAAAACGAGTCGTCTTGCCATGAAACTTCACATGAAGGCTTAAGGGACCATTGTATGAATTTACAAGCCAGAGAAATGGCATTGGTATGGTAGAAATATAAAGATGTGCCTAAACCCACCTACCACCCTATCGGTCCACGGCTCGCACATCCCGCCTCTCTGGCCGACGTAATACCCGCCCGTCCGTCCGCTCGTTTCGTCGGTTGGCTTCGGCATACGGAGTTCATTCCCAGTCTAAGATTGGACCGGACCGAGGTTTGTGGCAGCAGGATCGGCAGCTCGCAGAGGGGGACCCGGCCGATCCCCGACTTGTGCATCTAGCCCCTCTGGCCGGCTGAGTGCCCGCACGCTCGTTTCGTGGGTTGACTTAGGCATACGGAGTTCATTCCCAGTCTAAGCATACAGAGTTCATTCCCAGTCTAAGATCGCACCAGACCAAGGGTTGTGGCAGCACATGCTGTCTGCGGGCATGTGCTGGTGCCGCATTTTTCTTCGCCAAGACACCATCGTCGGAGAACCTGACCGACGGCATTGGGGTTCCGATGATCGGGGGGGCCGAGGGGGGTGTACGCACCTGATGTGCGATGGGTGCTGGTAGTTGGCCCTTATATTGGCCCCCTATCCCTCATCAAACCTTGAGAACTCACACCCCCTTAAAGAGCATTTGAGATTTTACAAGCTTGCTGCCAGTAGCCATTAAAGTGTCTGAAATGAGGACCCTTTTTTCAAATGGTCACAAAATCTTGTACACTTCGAGTTTTTAGCTGAATTTTTTTGTGCATGCCAACAAAAATACAAGGATCACGTCTACCAAGTTTGGGGCCAAAACTCCTTCTGAAAAAATTTAAAAAATCCCAAACCATAAAAAGTTTTGAAAATCATGAAAAATAGAAAACGAGTCGTCTTGCCATGAAACTTCACATGAAGGCTTAAGGGACCATTGTATGAATTTACAAGCCATAAAAATGGCATTGGCATGGCAAAAATATGAAGATGTGCCTAAACCCACCTACCACCCTATCGATCCAGGGCTTGCGCATTCCGTCTCTCTGGCCGACGTAGTGCCCGCCCGCCCGCCCGCTCGTTTCGTCGGTTGGCTTAGGCATATGGAGTTCATTCCTAGTCTAAGATCGGACCAGACTGAGGGTTGCGACAGCACATGATATGCAATAGGTGCTGGTACTTGGCCCTTATATTGGCCCCCTATCCCTCATCAAACCTCGAGAACTCACACCCCCTTAAAGAGCATTTGAGATTTTACAGGTTTATTGCCAGTAGCCATTAAAGTGTCTAAAATGGGGACACTTTTTTCAAATGGTCACAAAATATTGTACACTTCGAGTATTTAGCTGAATTTTTTTATGCATGCCAACAAAAATACAAGGATCACGTCTACCAGGTTTGGGGCCAAAACTCCTTCTGAAAAAATTTTAAAAAATCCCGAACAATAAAAAGTTTCAAAAATCATGAAAAATAGAAACAGTCTCTTGGCCATGAAACTTCAACATGAAGGCTTAAGGGAACCATTGTATGACTTTACAAGCCAGAAAAATGGCATTGACATGGCAAAAATATGAAGATGTGCCTAAACCCACCTACCACCCTACCGATCCACGGCTTACGCATCCCCCTCTCTGGCCGGCATAGTGCCCGCCCACCCACCCGCTCGTTTCATCAGTTGGCTTAGGCATACGGAGTTCATTCCCAATCTAAGATCGAACCAGGCCAAGGGTTGCAGTAGCAGGACCGGCAGCATGCAGAGGGGGATCCGACCGATCCCCGGCTTGCTCATCCCGCCCCTCTAGCCAGCTAAGCGCCCGCACGCTCATTTCGTGGGTTGACTTAGGCATACGGAGTTCATTCCCAGTCAAAGATCGGATCGGACAGAGGGTTACGGTAGCACTTGCCGGGCTCGGGCATGTGCTGGTGCCACATTTTTCTTCTCCGAGGCACCATCATCGGAGAAGCTGACCGACGACATTGGGGTTCCGACGATCAGGGGGCCGGGGGGGTGTGCGTACATGTAGTGCGATGGGTGCTGGTACTTGGCCCTTATATTGGCCCCCTATCCCTTATCAAACCTCGAGAACTCACACCCCCTTAAAGAGCATTTGAGATTTTACAGGTTTGCTGCCGGTAGCCATTAAAGTGTCTGAAATGGGGACACTTTTTTCAAATGGTCACAAAATCTTGTACACTTCGAGTTTTTTGCTGAATATTTTTTTGCATGCCAACAAAAATGCAAAGATCATGTCTACCAAGTTTCGGGCTAAAACTCCTTTTGAAAAAATTTTAAAAAATCCCGAACCGTAAAAGGTTTCAAAAATCGTGAAAAATAGAAAACGAATCGTCTTGCCATGAAACTTCACATGAAGGCTTAAGGGACCATTGTATGAATTTACAAGCCACAAAAATGGCATTGGCATGGCAGAAATATGAAGATGTGCCTAAACCCACCTACCACCCTATCGATCAGGCTTATGCATCCCCGCCTCTCTGGCCGACGTAGTGCCCGCCCGCCCGCCCGCTGGTTTCATCGGTTGGCTTAGGCATATGGAGTTCATTCCCATTCTAAGATCAGATCGGACTGAAGGTTGCAGCAGCTGGATGAGCAGCATGCAGAGTGGGACCCGACCGATCCCCGGCTTGCGCATCCTGCCCCTCTGATCGGCTGAGCGCCCGCAGGCTCATTTCGTGGGTTGACTTAGGCATACGGAGTTCATTCCCAGTCTAAGATCAGATCGGAGTGAGGGTTGCAGCAGCTGGATCAACAACATGCAGAGTGGGACCCAACCGATCCTCGGCTTGCGCATCCCGCCCCTCTGACCGGCTGAGCGCTCGCACGCTCGTTTCGTGGGTTGACTTAGGCATACGGAGTTCATTCCCAGTCTAAGCATATGGAGTTCATTCCTAGTCTATGATCAGACCAGACCGAAGGTTGCGGCAACACATGCTGGGCTCGGGCATGTGCTGGTGCCACATTTTTCTTCACCGGGACACCATCACCGGAGAACCTGACCGACGGCATTAGGGTTTCGGTGATCGGGTGGGGCCAGGGGGGAGTGTGCAAATTATGTGTGATGGGTGCTGGTACTTAGCCCTTATATTGGCCCCCTATCCCTCATGAAACCTAGAGACTCACACCCCCTTAAAGAGCATTTGAGATTTTACAGGTTTGCTGCCAGTAGCCATTAAAGTGTCTAAAATGGGGGCACGTTTTTCAAATGGTCACAAAATCTTGTACACTTCGAGTTTTTAGCTGACTTTTTTTGTGCATGCCAACAAAAATACAAAGATCACGTCTACCAAGTTTGGGTCCAAAACTCCTTCTGAAAAAATTTTAAAAAATTCCGAACCGTAGAAAGTTTCAAATATCATGAAAAATAGAAAACGAGTTGTCTTGCCATGAAACTTCACATGAAGGCTTAAGGGACCATTGTATGAATTTACACACCAAAAAAATGGCATTGGCATGGCAAAAATATGAAGATGTGCCTAAACCCACCTACCACCCTATCGATCCACGGCTTGCGCATCCCACCTCTCTGGCCGGCGTAGTTCCCGCCCGCCCGTTCGCTCGTTTCTTCGGTTGGCTTAGGCATACAAAGTTCATTCCTAGTCTAAGATTAGACCGGACTGAGGGTTGTGGTAATAGGATCAACAGCACGCAAAAGGGGACCCGATCGATCCCTGACTTATGCATCTCACCCCTCGGCCGGCTGAGCGCCCGCATGCTCGTTTCGTGGGTTGACTTAGGCATACGGAGTTCATTTCCAGTCTACGATCAGATCTGACAGAGGGTTGTAGCAGCTGGATCAATAGCATGCAGAGTGGGACCCGATCGATCCCCGACTTGTGCATCCCGCCCTTCTGGCCGACTGAACGCCCGCATGCTCGTTTCGTAGGTTGACTTTGGCATACGGAGTTCATTCCCAGTCTAAGCATACGGAGTTCATTCCCAGTCTAAGATCGGACCGAACCGAGGGTTGCGACAGCACATGCTGGGCTCGAGCATGTGTTGGTGCCACATTTTTCTTCATCGGGACACCATCGCCGGAGAACCTGACTGACGACATTAGGGTTCCGGCGAACGGGTGGGACCGGGGAGAGTGCGCAAATTATGTGCGATGGGTGCTGGTACTTAGCCCTTATATTGGCCCCCTATCCCTCATCAAACCTAGAGACTCACACCCCCTTAAAGAGCATTTGAGATTTTACAGGTTTGCTGCCAGTAGCCATTAAAGTGTTTAAAATGGAGACACATTTTTCAAATGGTCACAAAATCTTGTACACTTCGAGTTTTTAGCTGACTTTTTTTGTGCATGCCAACAAAAATCCAAAGATCACGTCTACCGAGTTTGGGTCCAAAACTCCTCCTGAAAAAATTTTGAAAAATCTCGAACCATAAAAAGTTTCAAAAATCATGAAAAATAGAAAACAAGTCGTCTTGCCATGAAACTTCACATGAAGGCTTAAGGGTCCATTGTATGAATTTACAAGCCAAAAAAATGGCATTGGCGTGGCAGAAATATGAAGATGTGCCTAAACCCACCTACCACCCTATCGATCCACAGCTTGCGTATCCCACCTCTCTGGCCGGCGTAGTGCCCGCCTGCCCGCTCGCTCGTTTCTTCGGTTGGCTTAGGCATACGAAGTTCATTCCCAGTCTAAGATTAGACCGGACTGAGGGTTGCGACAGTAGGATCGACAGCACGCAAAAGGGGACTCGGTCGATCCCCGACTTACGTATCCCGCCCCCCGACCGGCTGAGCGTCCGTACGCTCATTTCATGGGTTGACTTAGGCATACGGAGTTCATTCCCTATCTAAGCATAGGAGTTCATTCCCAGTCTAAGATCGGACCAGACCGAGGGTTGCGACAGCACATGATATGCAATAGGTGCTGGTACTTGGCCCTTCTATTGGCCCCCTATCCCTCATCAAACCTCGAGAACTCACACCCCCTTAAAGAGCATTTGAGATTTTACAGGTTTGCTGCCAGTAGCCATTAAAGTGTCTGAAATTGGGACATCTTTTTCAAATGGTCACAAAATCTTGTACACTTTGAGTTTTTTAGCTGCATTTTTTTTTTTGCATGCCAACAAAAATACAAGGATCATGTCTACCAAGTTTAGGGCCAAAACTCTTTCTGAAAAAATTTTAAAAAATCTTGAACCGTAAAAAGTTTCAAAAATCATGAAAAATAAAAACGAGTCGTCTTGCCATGAAACTTCACATGAAGGCTTAAGGGACCATTGTATGAATTTACAAGCCAAAGAAATTGCATTGGCACGGCAAAAATATGAAGATGTGCCTAAACCCACCTACCACCCTATCGATCAACGGCTTGCGCATCTCGCCTCTTTGGTCGGCGTTGTGCCGCCTGCCCGCCCACTCGTTTCGTCGATTTTCTTAGGCATACGGAGTTCATTCCTAGTCTAAGATCGGATCAAACCGAGGGTTGCGGCAGTAGGATCGGTAGCACGCAGAGGGGAACCCGATCGATCCCCGGCTTACGCATCCAGCCCCTCTGGTCGGCTGAGCGCCCGCATGCTTATTTCGTGGGTTGACTTAGGCATATGGAGTTCATTCCTAATCTAAGATCGGACCGGATCGAGGGTTGCGCTAGTAGGATCGACAGCACGCAGAGGGGGACCCGGTCGATCCCCGTCTTGCGCATCCTGCCCCTCTAGCCGGCTGAACGCCCGCACGCTCATTTCGTTGGTTGACTTAGGCATACGGAGTTCATTCCCAATCTAAGCATATGAAGTTCATTCCCAGTCTAAGATCGGACCGGACCGAGGGTTACGGCAGCACATGCTGGGTTCGGGCATGTGCTGGCACCGTATTTTTCTTCGTCGGGACACCATCGTCGGAGAACCTGACCGACGGCATTGGGGTTCCGACGATCGGGGGGTCGGGGGGTTGTGCGCACATGATGTGCGATGGGTGCTGGTACTTGGCCCTTATGTTGGCCCCTTATCCCTCATCAAACCTCGAGAACTCATACCCCCTTAATGAGCATTTTTTGATTTTACAGGTTTGCTGCTAGTAGCCATTAAAGTGTCTGAAATTGGGACACTTTTTCAAATGGTTACAAAATCTTGTACACTTCGTGTTTTTAGCTAAATTCTTGTGCATGCCAACAAAAATACAAGGATCACGTCTACCAAGTTTGGGGCTAAAACTCCTTCTGAAAAAATTTTAAAAAATCTCGAACTACAAAAAGTTTCAAAAATCGTGAAAAATAGAAAACGAGTCATCTTGCAATGAAACGTCACATGAAGGCTTAAGGGACCATTGTATGAATTTACAAGCCAGAAAAACGGCATTGGCATGGCAGAAATATGAAGATGTGCCTAACCCCACCTACCACCATATCGATCCATAGCTTGCGCATCCCGCCTCTCTGGCCGGCGTAGTGCCCGCCCGCCCGCCCACTCGTTTCATCGGTTGGCGTAGGCATATGGAGTTCATTCCCAGTCTAAGATCAGACCGGACTGAAGGTTGCGACAGCAGGATCGACAGCACCTAGAGGGAGACCCGACCGATCCCCGGCTTGCGCATCCCGCCCCTCTTGCTGGCTGAGCGCCCGCACGCTCGTTTCGTGGGATGACTTAGGCATATGGAGTTTATTCCTAGTCTAAGCATACGGAGTTCATTCCCAGTCTAAGATCAGATCAGACCAAGGGTTACGGCAGCACATGCTGGGCTTGGGCATGTGCCGTTGCCTCATTTTTCTTCACCGGGACACCATCGCCGGAGAACCTGACCGGCGGCATTGGGGTTCTGGCGATCGGGGGAGGCCGGGGGGATGTGCGCACATGATGTGCAATGGGTGCTGGTACTTGGCCTTTTATTGGCCCCCTATCCCTCATCAAACCTCGAGAACTCTCACCCCCTTAAAGAGCATTTGAGATTTTACAGGTTTGCTGTCAGTAGCAATTAAAGTGTCTGAAATGGGGACACTTTTTTCAAAAGGTCACAAAATCTAGTACACTTTGAGTTTTTAGCTGAATTTTTTGTGCATGCCAACAAAAATACGCGGATCACGTCTACCAAGTTTGGGGCCAAAACACCTTTTGAAAAAATTTTAAAAAATCCCGAACCGTAAAAAGTTTTGAAAATCATGAAAAATAGAAGACGAGTCGTCTTGCCATGAAACTTCACATGAAGGCTTAAGGGACCATTGTATGAATTTACAAGCCATAAAAATGGCATAGGCATGGCAAAAATATAATGATGTGCCTAAACCCATCTACCACCCTTTCGATCCACGGCTTGCGCATCCCGCCTCTCTGGCCGGCGTAGTGCCTGCCCGGCCGCCCGCTCGTTTCGTTGGTTGGCTTAGGCATACGGAGTTCATTCCCAGTCTAAGAATGAACCGAACCAAGGGTTATGACAGCAGATCGACAGCACGCAGAGGGGGACCCGGCTTGCGCATCCTACCCCTCTGGCCGGCTGAACGGCCGCACGTTTGTTTCATGGGTTGACTTAGGCATACGGAGTTCATTCCCAGTCTAAGCATACGGAGTTCATTCCCAGTCTAAGATCAGACTGGACCGAGGGTTACGGCAGTAAATGCTGGGCTCAGGCATGTGCTGGTGCCGTATTTTTCTTCACCGGGACACCATTGCCGGAGAACCTGACCGACAGCATTGGGGTTCTGATGATCGAGGTGGCTGGGGGGTGTGCGCACATGATATGCAATCGATGCTGGTACTTGGCCCTTATATTGGCCCCCTATCCCTCATCAAACTTCGAGAACTCACACCCCCTTAAAGAGCATTTGAGATTTTACAGGTTTGCTGCCAGTAGCCATTAAAGTGTCTGAAATGGGGACACGTTTTTCAAATGGTCACAAAATCTTGTACACTTCGAGTTTTTAGCTAACTTTTTTTGTGCATGCCAAAAAAAATACAAGGATCACGTCTACCGAGTTTGGGGCCAAAACTCCTTCTGAAAAAATTTTAAAAAATCTCGAACCATAAAATGTTTCAAAAATCATGAAAAATAGAAAACGAGTCGTCTTGCCATGAAACTTCACATGAAGGCTTAAGGGACCATTGTATGAATTTACAAGCCAAAAAAATGACATTGGCATGACAGAAATATGAAGATGTTCCTAAACCCACCTACCACCCTATCGATCCACGACTTGCGCATCCCACCTCTCTGGGCGGCGTAGTGCCCGCCCGCCCGCTCGCTCGTTTCTTCGGTTGGCTTAGGCATACGGAGTTCATTCCCAGTCTAAGATTAGACTGGACCGAGGGTTACGATAGTAGGATCGGTAGCACGCAAAAAGGGACCCGATCGATCCTCGACTTACGTATCCCGCCCCTCGGCCGGTTGAGCGCCCGCACGGTCGTTTCGTGGGTTGACTTAGGCATACGGAGTTCATTCCCTGCCTAAGCACACGGAGTTCATTCACAGTCTAAGATCGGATCAGACCGAGGGTTGCGATAGCACATGCTGGGCTCGAGCATGTGCTGGTGTTGTATTTTTCTTCGCCAGGACACCATCATCGAAGAACCTGACTGGCTGTATTGGGGTTCCGGTGATCGGGGGGTCGGGGGGGTGTGCGCAAATGATGTGCGGTGGGTGCTAGTACTTGACCCTTATATTAGCCCCCTATCCCTCATCAAACCTCGAGAACTCACACCCCCTTAAACAGCATTTGAGATTTTACAGGTTTGCTGCCAGTAGCCATTAAAATGTCTGAAATGGGGACACTTTTTTCAAATGGTCACAAAATCTTGTACACTTCGAGTTTTTAGCTGAATTTTTTTATGCAGGCCAACAAAAATACAAGGATCACGTATACCAAGTTTCGGGTCCAAACTTCTTCTGAAAAAATTTTAAAAAATCCTGAACCGTAAAAAGTTTCAAAAATCATGAAAAATAGAAAACGAGTTGTCTTGCCCTGAAACTTCACATGAAGGCTTAAGGGACCATTGCATGAATTTACAAGCCAAAAAAATGGCATTGGCATGGCAGAAATATGAAGATGTGCCTAAACCCACCTACCACCCTATCGATCCACGACTTGCGCATCCCGCCTCTCTGGCGGCGTAGTGCCCGCCCGCCCATCCGCTCATTTCGTCGGTTGGCTTAGGCATACGGAGTTCATTCCCAGTCTAGGATCGGATCGGACTGAGAGTTACGGTAGCTGGATCGGTAGCATGCAGAGTGGGACCCGACCGATCCCCGGCTTGTGCATCTCGCCCCTCTGGCCGGCTGAGCGCCCGCACGCTCGTTTCGTGGGTTGACTTAGGCATACGGAGTTCATTCTCAGTCTAAGATCAGATCGAACTGAGGGTTGCAGCAGCACATGCTAGGCTCGGGCATGTGCTGGTGCCGTATTTTTCTTCACCGAGACACCATCGTCGGAGAACCTGGCCGGAGGCATTGGGGTTTCAACGATCGGGGGGGCTGGGGGGTGTGCGCACATGATGTACGATGGGTGCTGGTACTTTGCCCTTATATTGGCCCCCTATCCCTCATCAAACTCAAGAACTCACACCCCCCTAAAGAGCATTTGAGATTTTACAGGTTTGCTGCCAGTAGCCATTAAAGTGTCTGAAATGGGGATACTTTTTTCAAATGGTCACAAAATCTTGTACACTTCGAGTTTTTAGCTGAATTTTTTTTTGCATACCAAAAAAAATACAAGGATCACGTCTACCAAGTTTAGGGCCAAAAATCCTTCTGAAAAAATTTTAAAAAATCTCAAACAGCAAAAAGTTTCAAAAATCGTGAAAAATAAAAAACGAGTCGTCTTGCCATGAAACTTCACATGAATGCTTAAGGGACCATTGTATGAATTTACAAGCTAGAAAAATGCCATTGGGATGGTAGAAATATGAAGATGTGCCTAAACCCACCTACCACCCTATCGATCCACGGCTTGAGCATCCCGCCTCTCTGGTTGACGTTGTGCCGCCTGCCCGCCCGCTCATTTCGTCGGTTGGCTTAGGCATACGGAGTTCATTCCTAGTCTAAGATCAGATCGAACTGAGGGTTGCGGTAGTAGGATCGGCAGCACACAGAGGGGGACCCGATCGATCCCCGGCTTGTGCATCCAGCCCCTCTGGTCGGCTGAGCGCCTGCATGCTCATTTCATGGGTTGACTTAGGCATACAGAGTTCATTCCCAATCTAAGGTCGGACTGGATCGAGGGTTGCGGCAGCACATGCTGGGTTCGGGCATGTGCTGGTGTCGTATTTTTCTCCGTCAGGACACCATCGTCGGAGAACCTGACCGACGGCATTGGGGTTCCGGCGATCGAGGGGGTCAGGGGGTGTGCGTACATGATATGCGATGGGTGGTGGTACTTGGCCCTTATATTGGCCCCTTATCCCTCATCGAACCTCAAGAACTCACACCCCCTTAAAGAGCATTTTTTGATTTTACAGGTTTCCTGCCAGTAGCCATTAAAGTGTCTGAAATTGGGAGACTTTTTCAAATGGTTACAAAATCTTGTACACTTTGTGTTTTTACCTAAATTGTTTTGTGCATGCCAGCAAAAATACAAGGATCACGTCTACCAAGTTTGGGGTCAAAACTCCTTCTGAAAAAATTTTAAAAAATCTCGAACTACAAAAAGTTTCAAAAATCCTGAAAAATAGAAAATGAGTCATCTTCCCATGAAACGTCACATGAAGGCTTAAGGGACCATTGTCTGAATTTACAAGCCAGAAAAATGGCATTGGCATGGCAGAAATATGAAGATGTGCCTAAACCCACCTACCACCCTATTGATCCACGGCTTGCGCATCCCGCCTCTCTGGCCGGCGTAGTGCCCGTTCACCCGCCCGCTCATTTCATCGGTTGGCTTAGGCATACGGAGTTCTTTCCCAATCTAAGATCAGACCGGACTGAGGGTTGCGACAGCAGGATCGACAGCACCCAGAGGGGGACCCGGCCGATCCCCGACTTACGCATCCCGCCCCTCTTGCTAACTTAACGCCCGCACGCTTGTTTCGTAGGATGACTTAGGCATACAGAGTTTATTCCTAGTCTAAGCATACGAAGTTCATTCCCAGTCTAAGATCAGACCAAACCGAGGGTTATGGCAGCACATGCTGGGCTTGGGCATGTGCTGGTGCCTCATTTTTCTTCGTCGGGACACCATCATCGGAGAACCTAACCAGCGGCATTGGTGTTCTGGCGATCGGGGGGGGCTGGGGGGGTGTGCGCACATGATGTGCAATGGGTGCTGGTACTTGGCCCTTATATTGGCCCCCTATCCCTCATCAAACCTCGAGAACTCACACCCCCTTAAAGAGCATTTGAGATTTTATAGGTTTGCTATCAGTAGCAATTAAAGTGTCTGAAATGGGGACACTTTTTTTAAAAGGTCACAAAATCTTGTACACTTCGAGTTTTTAGCTGAATTTTTTTTGCATGCCAACAAAAATACACGGATCACGTCTACCAAGTTTGGGGCCAAAACACCTTCTAAAAAAATTTTAAAAAATCTTGAACCGCAAAAAGTTTTGAAAATCATGAAAAATAGAAAATGAGTCGTCTTGCCATGAAACTTCACATGAAGGCTTAAGGGACCATTGTATGAATTTACAAGCCATAAAAATGGCATAGGCAGGGAAAAAATATAAAGATGTGCCTAAACCCATCTACCACTCTTTCGATCCACGGCTTGCACATCCCGTCTCTCTGGCCGACGTAGTGCCTGCCCAACCGTTCGCTCGTTTCGTCGGTTGGCTTATGCATACGGAGTTCATTCCCAGTCTAAGATCGGATCGGACTAAGGGTTACGACAGTAGGATCGACAGCACGCAGAGGGGGACCCGGCTTGCGCATCCTACCCCTCTGGCCGGCTGAGCGTCCGCACGTTCGTTTCATGGGTTGACTTAGATTTACGGAGTTCATTCCCAGTCTAAGCATACGGAGTTCATTCCCAGTCTAAGATCGGACTGGATCGAGGGTTACGACAGTAAATGCTGGGCTCGAGCATGTGATGGTGTCGTATTTTTCTTCATCGGGACACCATCGCCGGAGAACCTGACCGACAGCATTGGGGTTCTGATGATCGGGGTGGTCGGGGGAGGGGGTGTGCGCACATGATATGCGATGGGTGCTGGTACTTGGCCTTTATTTTGGCCCCCTATCCCTCATCAAACCTCGAGAACTCACACCCCCTTAAAGAGCATTTGAGATTTTACAGGTTTGCTGCCAATAGCCATTAAAGTGTCTGAAATGGGGACACTTCTTTCCAATGGTCACAAAATCTTGTACACTTCGAGTTTTTAGTTGAATTTGTTTTGTGCATGCCAACAAAAATACAAGGATCACGTCTACCAAGTTTGGGGCCCCAACTCCTTCTGAAAAAATTTTAAAAAATCCCAAACTGTAAAAAGTTTCAAAAATCGTGAAAAATAGAATACGGGTCGTCTTGCCATTAAACTTCACATGAAGGCATAAGGGACCATTTTATGAATTTACAAGCCATAAAAATGGCATTGGCACAGCAAAAATATGAAGATGTGCCTAAACCCACCTACCACACTATCGATCCACGGCTTGTGCATCCCGTCTCTCTAACCGACGTAGTCCCCGCCCGCCCACCCGCTCGTTTCGTCGGTTGGCTTAGGCATACGGAGTTCATTCCCAGTCTAAGATCAAATCGGACCGAGGGTTGCGGCAGCAGGATCGGCAACACACAGAGGGGTACCCGACCGATCCCCGGCTTGCGCATCCCGCCCCTCTGGCCGGCTGAACGCCCGCACACTCGTTCCGTGTGTTGACTTAGGCATACGGAGTTCATTCCCAGTCTAAGCATACGGAGTTCATTCCCAGTCTAAGATTGAACCGGACCGAGGGTTGCAACAGCACATGCTGGGCTCAGGCATGTGCTGGTGCCGTATTTTTCTTCGTCGGGACACCATCGTCGGAGAACCTGCCCGACGACATTGGGGTTCCAACGATCGGGAGGGCTGGGGGGTGTGCGCAAATGATGTGCGATGGGTGCTGGTACTTGGCACTTATATTGGCCCCCTATCCCTCCTCAATCCTCAAGAACTCAGACCCCCTTAAAGAGCTTTTGAGATTTTACAGGTTTGCTGCCAGTAGCCATTAAAGTGTCTGAAATAGGGACACTTTTTTTAAATGGTCACAAAATCTTGTACACTTCGAGTTTGTTGCTGAATTGTTTTGTGCATGCCAACAAAAATACAAGGATCACGTCTACCAAGTTTGTGGCTAAAACTCTTTCTGAAAAATTTTAAAAAATTCAGAACCACAAAAAGTTTCGAAAATCTTGAAAAATAGAAAACGAGTCGTCTTGCCATGAAACTTCACATGAAGGCTTAAGGGACCATTGTATGAATTTACAAGCCAGAAAAATGGCAATGGCACGGCAGAAATATGAAGATGTGCCTAAACCCACCTACCACCCTATTGATCCACCGCTTGCGCATCCCACCTCTCTGGCTGACATAATGCCCACCCGCCCGCTCGTTTCGTCGGTTGGCTTAGGCATACGGAGTTCATTCCCAATCTAAGATCGGATCGGATCGAGGGTTACGACAACAGCATCGGTAGCACGTAAGGGGAACCCGACCAATCCCCGACTTGCGCATCCCGCCCCTTGGCCAGCTGAGCGTCCACACGCTCGTTTCGTGGGTTGACTTAGGCAAATAGAATTCATTCCCAGTCTAAGCATACAGAGTTCATTCCCAGTCTAAGATCGGATCAGACCGAGGGTTGCGACAGCACATGCCGGACTTGAGCACGTGCTGGTGCCGTATTTTTCTTCGTCGAGACACCATCGCTGGAGCATCATCGGAGAACCTGACCAGCGACATTGAGATTTCGATGATCGGGGGGGCCGGGGGGGTGTGCGCAAATGATGTGTGATGGGTGCTGGTAATTGGCCCTTATATTGGCCCCCTATACCTCATCAAACCTCGAGAACTCACACCCCCTTAAAGAGCATTTGAGATTTTACAGGTTTGCTGCCAGTAGCCATTAAAGTGTCTAAAATGGGGACACTTTTTTCAAATGGTCACAAAATCTTGTACACTTCGAGTTTTTAACTGAATTTTTTTGTTCATGCCAAAAAAAATACAAGGATCACGTCTACCATGTTTGGGGCCAAAACTCCTTCTGAAAAAATTTTAAAAAATCCCGAAACGCAAAAAGTTTCAAAAATCATGAAAAATAAAAAACGAGTCATCTTGCCATGAAACTTCACATGAAGGCTTGAGGGACCATTGTATGAATTTACAAGCCATAAAAATGGCATTGGCACGGAAGAAAAATGAAGATGTGCCTAAACCCACCTACCACCGTATCGATCCACGGCTTGCGCATCCCGCCTCTCTTGCCGACGTAGTGCCCGCCCGCCCGCCCACTCGTTTCGTCGGTTGGCTTAGGCATACGAAGTTCATTCCTAGTCTAAGATTAGACCGGATCGAGGGTTACGGTAGCAGGATCGACAGCACGTAGAAAGGGACCCGATTGATCTCTGGCTTGCGCATCCCACCCCTCTGGCCGGTTGAGCTCCCGCACGCTCGTTTCGTGGGTTGACTTAGGCATACGGAGTTCATTCCCAGTCTAAGCATACGGAGTTCATTCCCAGTCTAAGATCGGATTGGTTCGAGGGTTACGACAGCACATACTGGGCTCAGGCATGTGCTGGTGCCATATTTTTCTTCGTCGGGACACCATCGTCGAAGCATCATCGAAGAACCTGACCGACGGTATTGGGGTTCCGACGATCGGGGGGGCCGGGGGGTGTGTGTGCTCATGATGTACGATGGGTGCTGGTACTTGGTCCCTATATTGGCCCCCTATCCCTCATCAAACCTCAAGAACTCACACCCCCTTAAAGAGCATTTGAGATTTTACAGGTTTGCTGTCAGTAGCCATTAAAGTGTCTGAAATGGGGACACTTTTTTCAAATGGTCACAAAATCTTGTACACTTCTATTTTTTAGCTGAATTTGTTTGTGCATGCCAACAAAAATACAAGGATCACAACTACCAAGTTTGGGGCCAAAACTCCTTTTGAAAAAATTTTAAAATATCCCGAACCGCAGAAAGTTTCAAAAGTCATGAAAAATAAAAAACGGGTCGTCTTGCCATGAAACTTCACATGAAGGCTTAAGGGACCATTGTATGAATTTACAAGCCATAAAAATAGCATTGGCAAGGCAGAAATATGAAGATGTGCCTAAACCCACCTACCACCCTATCGATCCACGACTTGCGCATCCCGCCTATCAGCCGACGTAGTGCCCGCCCGCCCGCCCGCTTGTTTCGTCGGTTGGCTTAGGCATACAAAGTTCATTCCCAATCTAAGATCAGACCGGACCGAGGGTTACGGCAGCAGGATCGGCAGCACACAGAAGAGTACCCGATCGATCCCCGGTTTGCGCATCCCGCCCCTCTGGCCGACTGAACGCCCGCACGCTCGTTCCGTGTGTTGACTTAGGCATACGGAGTTCATTCCCAGTCTAAGATCGGATCGGACCGAGGGTTGCGACGGCACATACTGGGCTCAAGCATATGCTGGTACCGTATTTTTCTTCACCGGGACACCATCGCCGGAGAACCTGACCGATGGTATTAGGGTTCTGGTGATCGGGGGGACCGGGGGGTGTGCGCACATGATGTGCGATGGGTGGTGGTACTTGGCCCTTATATTGGCCCCCTATCCCTCATCAAACCTCGAGAACTCACACCTCCTTAAAGAGCATTTGAGATTTTACAGGTTTGCTGTCAGTAACCATTAAAATGTCTGAAATGGGGATACTTTTTTCAAATGGTCGCAAAATCTTGTACACTTCAAGTTTTTAGTTGAATGTTTTTGTGCATGCCAACAAAAATACAAGGATCACGTCTACCAAGTTTGGGGCTAAAACTCCTTCTGAAAAAATTTTAAAAAATCCCGAACCGCAAAAAGTTTCAAAAATCATGAAAAATAGAAAACGAGTTGTCTTGCCATGAAACTTCACATGAAGGCTTAAGGGACCATTGTATGAATTTACAAGCCATAAAAATGACATTGGCACGGCAGAAATATGAAGATGTGCCTAAACCCACCTATCACCTTACCGATCCATGGCTTGTGCATCCCGCCTCTCTGGTCGGCGTAGTGCCCGCCCGCCCGCCTGCTCGTTTCATCGGTTGGCTTAGGCATACGGAGTTCATTCCCAGTCTAAGATCAGATCGGACCGAAGGTTGCTACAGTAGTATCGGCAGCACGCAGAGGGGGACCCGATCGATCCCTGGCTTACGCATCCCGCCCCTCTGGCCGGCTGAGCACCCGCACGCTCGTTTTATGGGTTGACTTAGGCATACAGAGTTCATTCCCAATCTAAGCATATGGAGTTCATTCCCAGTCTAAGATCGGACCGGATCGAGGGTTGCAGCAGCACATGCTGGGCTCGGGCATGTGCTGGTGTCACATTTTTTTTCGTCGGGACACCATCGTCGGAGAACATGACCGACGGCATTGGAGTTCCGACAATCGGGTGGGCCGGAGGGGTGTACACACATGATGTGCGATGGGTGCTGGTATTTGGCCACTTATTAAATTTATTTAAATTAGAATAATATTCAAATAGTTGTTTGTTCAACTTATTAATTTTAATAAGTTTAATATTTCAAACTTATTTAAATTATTCGATAATTTAAATAAGTTTTATAAAACAATTATAAAACTTAACTTATATTAAAATAATTAATAAATTATATCAATATTATCTATTTAATAAATTAAATAATAAACTTATTTGAATAATTATCTAATTAATATTAAAATATTGAAAATTATCTATTATAGTTAATTTAATTATTACCATAATATTAATAAAAAAATAATAATTGAATATAGTATTCTCTTTTTGTTTTAAAATAATAATAAATAATATTTAAATAGGCTTTTTATTATCTAATTAATAAAATATAAAATATTTTATATTATCTTTAATATTCAATTATATTCTAACTATATAATTATTTATAATTTTAAGTAAGAGATAATATTTGAAAGATAATATTTTAATTAGATTTATTAGAATAACAAATACTTTAATATAAACCATATTAAAATAATAATTTTTTATTATTTAATAATATTAAAAATAAATATAATTTTCAATTATTATAAAAGAATAAAAATTATTAACTTATTATAAATTAAGATTATTTTAAGATTAATTTATTATTTTAATATGGTTTATATTATAAATATATATAATATTTATTTTAAATTACTATAATTGTTATTATCATACCTATACATATTTTTAATAATTAAATTAAATTAAATTAATACTAAAAATTAATTAAATTTCAAAATATTAGTATTATTAAATTAATAATTTTTTAACTATTTAGAAATTTATTAATTAATTGTTAATATTATTATCAAATAATAAAATAGTATTTGTTATGACTAAACTATTAATCAATGGATATGATTAGTCTAACAAACATAATATTATATAGTGTTTAAATTAATAATATTATAATTTATTACCTTATTTTAAAATAAAATATATTATAAACAATTAAATTTATAGTCTATAACAAACATTATAAGCAAGATTAGTCTATAGCTTGTTTTATAATAAATTCTAATTATTTAATTATTTAATTTTACTATATAAATAATTATTTATATAAATAACTATTAATATTTATTATCCTAACTATAATATTTATTATTATATAAATTAGCAAATAATATAAATTATAATTATAATATAACTATTTAATTTATAATAACATTATAAATTATTTATAACAAATACTATTAAATTATACAAAATAAAATAAATAAATAATTATTAATATAAATATTAGTTATAATATCATTTAGATTAATATCATTTAAATTATAATATTTATTATATTAAAATTATAAAATTATAAAATTATATTATTTTAATAATTTATAATTTATAATTAATTATTTCAAATTAATAAATTTATTAATTTATAGATTAAATCATTATTAAAATAATAATTTATTAGTATTATAGTAATTATAAGTAATACTATTTTATAATTGATTTTTAATATTTTAATCAATAATTTAATTATAAATTATAAATGCTATTATATGTTATAATATAATTAATATTTTATTATTATATTTATTATAAAGTTATATTAAATATTTTAATACTTATAACTATATGATTAATATATTAATTATTTAGACATGCACCTCTTCATTTATAAAAACCATTTAGAAATGCATTCTAGACATCCATTTGAAAAACCTTTAAATTTTTGAAACATGCAAAAGCAAGCAACATTCTAATGGCTTCTAACCATTTGAAATTTCAAAAAATTCCATCATTGGATTTTTTATAATGTTTTTAAATTAGTATTAAAAATAGTCATCTTTTAAATAATTCTATTACTGAATTATTCAATTACTAATTAATTGAAAATCATATTTTTATACTGACAATACTAAATCCTATATATACAAAAATGACATTAAGAGATTTAAAAAATAAATCTTGTTGTGCCAAGCAGTTCAAATAAAGTTAAAAACTATATGAACAATATTTAATTCAAGTCGTTATGACCTTGTTTTGCCATCAAAATAATTTTTAATAATATTATAATGAACCTTATAGATTTGTTTACTAACATAATATTAAGACTCTATGAACAATTTATCAATAACTTTTTCAAACAAAATAATATTTATTAAAAGTGTCCAGTTAATAATTTTAAATAAATTATTAAAATCATTAATAATTATAATTGGTTTGGATCATTATAATTTTTCAATGTTTAAAAATAGTATTAAAAATAGTCATTTTTAAATAATGACTACAATGTATTACTTATTTTAAAATTTTAATTATAATTTATATCTAATAATATTTCACATATTATATTAACAAATGCTAATTTATTAACAAATAAAATATTATCGTACTATTTATTATTATAATATAAATTAATATGTATATAATTATAATTATAGTAACAAATTATTTTAACTATTTATTAATAATTTTATTATAAAATCGTAATAACAATATATTATAACAATTAGTATTATTATATTTAAATAGTATTCCACATTACTTAATAAATAATTAAATATTGTTATATTTAACTTTTTATTAAATATTATAGTATAAATTATAGTATTACAATAACTTTAATTTTATATATATTTAATATATTATTATATATATTTATAATAGTGAAATAATAATATATATTTAATAAATATTATTAAATATATTTATAATATATTTAATAAATATTATTAAATATATTTATAATATATTTATAAATTAAATGATAATTTGTACATATTATCCCACTATCGAGCATATAAGTTATGTTTTTAGAATTTTTTGCCATTGAAAAAGATTACACAAAATAAGGGTAAGAAAGAATGAGATAAGCCAAATTATTTTCCAATCGCTATCACCACCATGTCCATTACAAGCAATTTTATTGCTTTCTTTCAATTTCAACCTAAAAAAACTAACTTCTCTCCTCAAATTCTAACTCTTCTGCAATAACCACTGGGAATAAAGCAATTTAATATGATTATTAAATTATTAATAATTATTCAAATATGAATAAATTTCATATATTTAATAATCTTGTTAAATAATTTTAACTTGTTAATAATATTCAGTATAATTTTAATTTATAAAGATATTAATTATTCTTTATATATTAAATTTTAATACAATAATTTTAACATATTAAATTATAATTTATATTAATTAAATAGAATTACACACTATTCGAAGAAATTAGTTATTCAAAATAAATTAATTTGAACAATTATCATAATTTATTAATAAATTTATTAAAACTCCAAAATTAATAAATAAAATTTAAAAAATAAATATAATGAGAAATTATATTTATTATAAATAAATTTATATTTATTAATAATTTAATTAAATTATTAATTATATAATAAGTAAATTAATTAAAAAATATATCTAATTTTTAATTCACTTAAAATATTTCTTATCCGTAATAATAATTATTAATTAGATTATAAATTATATTAATTAAAACTAATATTTATATTAATTACTTATTATTAATTTAAATTCTTATTATATATTTATATTAATTACTTATTATAATTTTTAATAACAATTTAATCAACTTAATATATTTAATAATATATAAATATTTATACTTATAGTATATATAATTTATAAAATTATTCATTACATTATAAAATAATTATTATAAATAAAATATTATGAATTTATTAAGTTAATTAATAATTTAGTGTTAATATAATATAATATTCTTAATATATAATATTAATGTGTAACAATTTATTAAATATTTATGGATAAATATTTTAAAATTATTTATTTTAATTATAACTTATTATTTAGTATTTATAAAAAATCATATTTTAGAATAAAAAAAATCTACTTACGAATGCTGTGACAATCTTTGATTAAAAATTCAAATTTAAAATCAAGTCGAATTTCATGTTTTTGTACAAATTAATTATAACAAAATCTAATTATTCGAACTTAAGTTGCTTGATTATTTTTCAAACTGAACTCATAAAAATCAAACTACATCTCGAAAATGGAGTTGAACTATTCAATCCAACATCTAATGGCAAGTACATAACTTTTAGTTATATAGATATCAATAAAAATATTAAAATATTAAATAAGTTAATCAATTTTCAAGTAATTAATTAGATTAATATTATTTTATTTGATATTTATATTAATTGTAGTTTTATTATTTCAAATAATATAATTGATAAGAACAATTATCAATATTGTTTAATATTAATACTAATTTAATATTGATATTAATATTAATCTTTTTATTAATTGATAATGATTTAAACAATTAAATATTTTAATAATTATTATAAATCCTTACAATTAATAAGAATTATTATATTAAATTATTAAAAGTATGAACTTTTATTATGATAAATAAAATAAATCAATAAATTATTAATCAATAATTCATATTAAATCTAAGGGGTTATGATTTTAATAAATATTTAATTAGATTATATTAATTTATAATAAAATATTTAACAATTAAATTTATATATAATTATCTGAATATTGATTTTAATTTAAATATTTTAATTATTGATTTAAAATATTTATAATATTTAAATAATAATAATATTTAATTATTATATATAGAATTAGTTGTCTATATCAAACTTCAGTCTATTTATACAAGCTTATTCGAAAGAAAATAATATTAATCTAATAATATTATGAAAATTAATAATTAAGAGATTTGAAAAATAAATTTATTTGTTGAACTAGTTCAAATAGTTAAGGCTATATGAATAATTATCTATTTCAAATCGTTATATTCTTTTATTTTATCATAAAACAAATGTTTTTCTTAATATAATTTTGTTTAGAATAAAATAATATTAATTTATTAATATTTTGAAAATTAATAAGAGATTTAAAAAATAAATTTGTTTACCAAACTAGTTCAATTAGTTATAACAATTTAACAATTATTTATTTCATATTATTATAACCCTTCGTTTTGTCATAAAACAATTATTTCTATTGATATAGTCTTATTTAGAATAAAGTAATACTAATTTATTAATATTCTAACAATTAATAAGTAACGAATTTAAAAAATGAATTTGTTGGCTTGACCATTGCAAATAGTTATGACTATTTGAACAACTATCTATTCTAAATCATTATGACCTTTTATTTTATCACAAAACACTTGGTTTTGAATTACAAGGAATATCTAATTAATATTTATATAGTATTTATATTCAAAATAAAACAACTATTTGAATATTATTCATCTTATTCTTAATTGTTATATTCTTATAATTAGTAATTTTATTTACAATTCAAATTATTCAAATATTATAATAAATTATTATTAATTTGTAAAATAATTATTTTATGACAAAATAAAATATCATAACGATTTGAAGTAGCTAATAGTTCGGTAAATAGATTGACTTTTTAAATTATTTACTTATTAAATTTTAAAATATTAATAAATTAGTATTATTTTATTTTGAATAAGTTTGTATAAACTGAAACAATTGTTTTATGACAAAACAAAAGGTCATAATGATTTTAAATAGACAATTGTTTAAATAGTCGTAACTATTTGAATTTCTTCAATAAATAAATTTATTTCTTTTAACGCGTGCTTATTAATTTTTGAAATATTAAGAAATTAGTATTAATTTAT
Source organism: Durio zibethinus (assembly GCF_002303985.1). The sequence goes on from NW_019168159.1 coordinate 17,037,531, forward strand.
TTAGGATAAGCTTTTATGAACTAAAACAATTGTTTTATGTTAAAACAAAAGGTCATAATGATTTTAAATCAATAATTATTCAAATAACCATAACAATTTGAACTTGCTCGATAAATAAATTTATTTTTTCAAATCTTTTGCTTATTAATTTTTCAAATGTTAATAAATTTGGATTATTTTATTCCAAATAAACTTGTAAGATATGAAACAAATATTTTATGACAAAAAAAAGATCTTAACATTTGAGATTAATAATTGTTCAAATAGTCATAACTATTTGAATTGGTTTAGTAAACATATTTATTTTTTAAATCTATTACTTATTAATTTTTCAAATATTAATAAATTAGTTTTGTTTTATTTCGATCTTGTATAATCAAAAATAATTATTTTATGACAAAACAAAAAAGTCGTAATGATTTGAAGTAGATAATCATTCAAATGGCGATAATTATTTTAACTGATTCAATAAATAGATTTATTTTTTAAATTTCTTACTTATTAATTTAGAAAATATTAATAAATTAGTATTATTTTATTCCATCTAAGCTTGTATTAATTGAAATAATTGTTTTATGACAAATCAAAAGGTTATAACGATTTTAAATAGATAATTATTCAAATAGTAATAACTATTTAAATTTATTCAGTAAATAGATTTATTTTTTTAAATCTCTTTCTTATTAATTTTTTGAATGTTAATAAATTAATATTAATTTATTTTGAATAAGCTTGTATAAATTGAAACAATTGTCTTATGACTAATCAAAAAGTTAGAAAGATTTAAAATAGATAATTATTCTAATAGTCTTAACCAATTGAACTGATTCGATAAAAAAATTATTTTTTAAATCTCTTATTAATTTTTAAAATATTATTAAATTAGTATTATTTTAATCAAAATAAAAAACAATTGCCTTACGATAAAGAAAAAGTAAAACGATTTGAAATAAATAACCGTTCATATAGTCTTAACTATTTGAATTGGTTAGGAAATTAGATTTATTTTTAAATTTTCTTTGTTATTAAGTTTTGGACTATTATTAAATGAGTATTATTTTATTCCGAATAAAATAGTATGAACATAACCAATTGTTTGATGACAAAATTTAAGGTTATAATGATTTGAAATAAATAGTTATTCAAATAGTCAAAACTATTTGAAATATTTTGGTAAACAAATTTACTTTTTAAATCTTTTACTGATTAGTTTTCTAAATATTAAGAAATTAGAATTATTTTATTTCGAACAAACTTATATTAACAAAAACAATTATTTTATAACAAAACAAAAAGTAATAAAGATTTGGAATAGACACTTTTTCAAATAGTTATAATTATTTAAACTGTTTTGATAAATAGAATTATTTTCTAAATCTTTTATTTATAAATTTTTAAAATATTAATAAATTAGTTTTATTCTATTTCGAATAAGCTTGTATGAGCTAAAATAAATGTTTTATGACAAAGCAAAAGTCATAACAATTTCAAATAAAAAATTTGTTCATATAGTCTTAACTGTTTGAACTAGTTTGACAAATAAATTTATTTTTTAAATCTCTTAATTATTAATTTTTAGAATATTACTAAATTAGTATTATTTTATTACAAATAAGCATGTATGAATAGAAACAATTGTTTTATGATAGAACAAAAGGTTATAACAATTTAAAATAGATAATTGTTCAAATAGTCATAACTATTTGAACTAGTTTGGTAAATAGATTTAATTTTTAAATCTCTTATTAATTCTTGAAATATTAGTAAATTAGTATTATTTTATTTCGAATAAGCATGTATGTTGAAAAACAATTGTTTTATGATAAAATAAAAGGTAATAACAATTTGAAATAGATAGTTGTCCAAATGACCATAATTATTTGAACATATTCAGTAAACAAATTTATTTTTTAAATCTCTTACTTGTTAACTTTTGAAATATTAATAAAGGAGTATTCTTTTTTTTTAAGAAAAGCTTTTATGAGTCAAAACAATTGTTTTATGACAAAACAAAAGGTCATAACAATTTTAAAAATATAACTATTCAAATAGTCATAACTATTTGAACTTATTCAGTAAACAAATTTATTTTTTCAAATCTCTTGCTTATTAATTTTTTGAATCTTAATAAATGAGTATTATTTTATTTCAAATAAGCTTGTATGAACTGAAACAATTGTTATATGACTAAAGAAAAGGTCAGAACAATTTGAAATAAATAATAATTCTAATAGTTTTAATTATTTGAACTGGTTCGACAAACACATTTATTTTTTAAATCTCTTATTAATTTTAAGAATATTATTAAGTTAGTATTATTTTTATCCAAATAAGCTAGTATGATCAAAAACAATTGTTTTATGACAAAACAAAGATCATAATGATTTGAGATTGATATTTGTTCAAATAGTCATAACTATTGAACTAGTTTGGAAACAACTTTAGTTTTTAAATTTCTTACTTATTAATTTTTGAAATATTAGTAAAGTAGTATTATTTTATTTTGGATAAGTTTTTATGAATTGAAATAATTGTTTTATGACAAAACAAAACGTCATAACAACTTTAAATATATAATTGTTCAAATAGTCAAATCTATTTGAATTTGTTCAGTAAAGAGATTTATTTTTTTAAATCTCTTGCTCATTAATTTTTTGAATGTTAATAAATTAGTATTAATTTATTCTGAATAAGCTTATATGAACTGAAATAATTGTTTTATGACTAAAGAAAAGATCATAACAATTTGAAATAGATAATTGTTCTAATAGTCTTAACTATTTAAACTAGTTCAGCAAACATATTTATTTTTTAAATCTCTTACTTATTAATTTTTGGAATATAATTAAATTAGTATTATTTTAATCTAAATAAGCTTGTAGTAAAAGAAACAATTATTTTATGATAAAATAAAGATCATAACGATTTGAGATAGATAATTGTACAAATAGTCATAACTATTTGAACTATTTCAGTAAATAAATTTAGTTTTTAAATCTCTTATTAATTTTTAAAATATTAATAGATTAGTATTATTTTTTTTGAATAATTTTGCATGAACAAAAACAATTGTTTTATGACAAAACAAAAGGTCATAATGATTTGAAATAGATAATTGTTCAAATGAACATGATTATATAAACTTGTTCATACACATATTTATTTTTTAAATCTCCTACCTACTAATTTTTAGAATATTAATAAATTACTATTATCTCTTAATAAACTTGAATAAAAATAATTCTTTTATGACAAAAAAAAAGATCATAACTATTTGAAATAAATAATTAATCAAACAGTCATAACTATTTGAATTTGCTTGGTAAACGGATTTATTTTTTAAGTCTTTTACTTTTTATTTTTGTAGTATTATATTATTTCAAATATGCTTGTATGAATAGAAACTATTAGTTTATGACCAAACAAAAGGTCATAACTCTTTCAATTAGATAATTGTTTAAATAGTCATAACTATTTGAACATGTTAAGGAAATAGGTTTATTTTTTAAATTATTACTTATTAATTTTTGGAATATTAATAAATTTATATTATTTTATTTGAAATAAGCTTGCATGAACAGAAACAATTGTTTTATTAGAAAACAAAATGTCATAATGATTTGAAATATAAAATTGTTCATATAGCCATAACTTTCTAAAGTTGTTTGATAAACAAATTCATTTTTTAAATCTCTTACTCCTTAATTCTTGAAATGTTAATAAATTAGTGTTATTTTATTTCGAATAAGCCTATATGAACTGATAGACTTGCTTTATGATGAAACAAAAGGTCATAATGATTTGAAATAGATAATTATTCAAATATTTATGACTATTTGAACTTGTTCGGTAAGCATATTTATTTTTAAAATTTTTTACTTATTAATTGTCAAAATATTAAGAAATTAATTTTATTTTAATTTGAATAAGCATGTATGAATAAAAACAATTGTTTTATGATAAAACAAAAAATCGTAACGATTGAAATAAATAATTGTTCAAATAGTCATAACAATTTAAACTTATTTGATAAGTAAATTTATTTTTTAAATCTTTTACTTATTAATTATTTGAATATTAATAAATTTGTTTTTATTTTAATTGAAATAAGCTTGTATGAATATAAAAAATTATTTTATGACAAAACAAAAAGTTATAGCGATTTGAAATAGGTAATTATTCAAATAGTCATAACTCTTTGAACTTGTTCGATAAACAAATTTAGTTTTTAAATATCTTATTAATTTTTGAAATATTAATAGATTAGAATTATGTTATTCCAAATAAGCTTGTACTAATAGAAACAATTATTTTCTGATAAAACAAAAACTCATAATGATTTGAAAAAGATTATTGTTCAAATACTAATAACTATTTGCATTTATTAGGCCAACAGATTCATTTTTAAATTCATTACTTATTAATTTTCATAATATTAATAAATTAGCATTACTTTCTTTTGAATAAAACTGTATCAATAGAAACAATTGTTTTATGACAAAACAAATGGTCATAATGATTTGAAATAAACAATTATTCAAATTGTTATAACTAGTTGAATTGGTTTAGTAAATAGATTTATTTTTTAAATATCTTATTAATTTTTGAAATATTAATAAATTAATATTATTTTATTCCAAAAAAAACTTATATGAACAAAAATATTTTCTTTATGACAAAACAAAAGGTCATAATGATTAGAAATAGATAATTATTCATATAGCCTTAACTATTTGAAATAGTTTGGCAAACAAATTTATTTTTTAAATCTATTAGTTATTATTTTTCATAATATTATTATATTAGTATTATTTTATTTTGAATAAGCGTGTATGAACAAAAATAATTATTTTATGACAAAATAAAAGGTTATAACAATTTGAAATATACAATTATTTAATAGTCATAACTATTTAAACTGGTTAGGTAAACAGATTTATTTTTTAAATTTCCTACTCATTAATTTTTGAATTATTAAAAATTAGTATTATTATATTTTGAATAGGCTCATACGATGAACAACAATTGTTTTATGTCAAAACAAAAGTTCATGATGATTTGAAATAGATAATTATTTGAACTGATTTGATAAATTGATTTACTTTTTAAATCTGAAACTTCTTAATTTTTGAAATATTAATAAGGTAATATTATTTTATTTTGAATAAGCTTTTATGAACTGAAATAATTGTTTTATTATAAAACAAAAGGTCATAATGATTTTAAATAGATAATTGTTCAAATAGCCTTGACTATTTGAATTTCTTCGATAAATAGATTTTTTTTAATTTCTTGCTCATTAATTTTTTGAATGTTAATAGAATAGTATTATTTTATCTCGAATAAGCATGTATGAACTAAAACAATTATTTTATGACTAAATAAAATGTTAGAATGATTTGAAATAGATAATTATTCTAATAATCTTAAGTATTTGAACTAATTCGGCAAACACATTTATTTTTTAAATCTCTTACTTATTAATTTTAGAATATTATTAGTTTAGCAATATTTTACTTCGAATAAGCTTGTATAAACAGAAACAATTGTTTTATGACAAAACAAAGATCATAATTATTCGAGATAAATAATTCTTTAAATAGTCATAACTATTTGAACTGGTCCAGTAAGTAGATTTAGTTTTTAAATCTCTTATTAATTTTTGAAATATTTATAAATTAATATTATTTTATTTTAAATAATTTTGCATAAATAAAAATAATTGGTTTATGACAAAACAAAATATCATAACGATTTGAAATAAATAATTGTGCAAATAGTCATAACTATTTGAACTCAACTCGGTAAATAGATTTATTTTTTAAATCTTATTAATTTTTAAAAAATTAAAAAATTTATATTATTTTATTCAAAATAAGCTTCCATGAATAGAACCAATTGTTTTATGACAAAACAAAAGGTCATTATGTTTTGAAATAGATAACTGTTTATACAGTCATAACTATTTGAACTTATTTGGTAAATAGATTCTTTTTTTAATTATCTTCCTCATTAATTTTTGGAATATTAATAAATTAGTATTATTTTACATCAAATAAGCTTATATGAACTGAAACAATTGTTTTACTACAAAAGAAAATGTCAAAATGATTTGAAATAGATAATTACTCAAATATTCATGACTATTTGAACTTGTTCGATAAACATATTTATTTTTAAATCTTTTACTTATTAATTGTCAAAATATTAATAAATTAATATTATTTTAATCTGATTAGGCTTGTGTGAGCAAAAACTATTGTTTTATAACTTAACAAAAAGTCATAATGATTTGAAATAAATAATTGCTCAAATAGTCATAACTATTAGAACTTGTTTGCTAAATAGATTTATTTTTTAAATCTCTTATTAATTTTTGAAATAATAGTATATTAGTATTTTTTTTATTTCGAACAAACTTATATGAATAAAAACATTTGTTTTATGATAAAACAAAAGGTCATAATGATTTGAAATAGATAATTATTTAAATAGTCATAATTATTTGAATTGGTTAGGTAAACAAAATTATTTTTTAAATCTTTTACTTATTAATTTTTGAAATATTATTAGATTCATTTTACTTTATTCCTAATAAGCTAGTATGAATTGAAAAAATTATTTTATGACAAAATAAAGGGTCATAATGATTTCAAATAAATAATTGTTCATATAGTCTTAACTATTTGAACTACTTCACCAAACAAATTTATTTTTTAAATCTCTTAGTTATTAATTTTTAAAATATTATTAGATTAGTATTATTTTATTTCGAATAAGCTTGTATGAATAAAAATAATTTTTTATGGCAAAACAAAAGGTTATAACGATTTGAAGTATACAATTGTTCAAATAGTTATAACTATTTGAACTGGTTTGGTAAATAGATTTATTTTTTAAATATTTTACTTACTAATTTTTGAAAAATTAATAAATTAGTATTATTTTATTTCGAATAAGCTTGTATGATAAAAAAACAATTGTTATATGACCAAACAAAAGGTACTAATGATTTGAAATAAACAATTGTTGAAATAGCCATAATTATTTGCACTGATTCGCTAAACAGATTCACTTTTTAAATCACTTACTTATTAATTTTTGAAATATTAATAAATTAGTATTATTTTATTTTAAATAAGCTTGTATGAACTAAAACAATTATTTTATGATAAAATAGAATGTCATAACAATTTTAAATAGACAATTGTTCCAGTAGTCTTAACTATTTGAATTTATTTGGTAAACAAATTTATCTTTTTAAACTCTTGCTTATTAATTTAAAAAATATTACGAAATTAGTATTATTTTATTTTGGATAAGCCTTTATGACCTGAAACAATTGTTTTATGTCAAAACAAAAGGTCATAACGATTTTAAATAAATAATTGTTCAAGTAATCATAACTATTTAAACTTCTTTGGTAAACAGATTTATTTTTTCAAATCTTTTGCTTATTAATTTTTTGAATGTTAATAAATTTGGATTATTTTATTCTGAAGAAGCTTGTAAGATATGAAACAAATATATTATGACTAAACAAAAGGTCATAATGATTTGAAATAGAAAATTATTCTAATAGTTTTAATTATTTGAATTGGTTTGGCAAAGAACTTTTTTTTTTTATATCTCTTAGTATTATTTTTAACCGAATAAGCTTCTATCATCATAAACAATTATTTTATGACAAAAACAAAAGTTCATAACAATTTGAAATAGATAATCATTCAAATGGTCAAATTATTTTAACTAAATTGGTAAATAGATTTATTTTTTAAATTTTTTATTTAATAGTTTAGGAAATATTAATAAATTAGTATTATTTTATTTTGTCTAAACTTGTATTAATTGAAATAATTGCTTTATGACAAATCAAAAAGTTATAACAATTTTAAATAAATAATTGTTCAAATAATAATAACTATTAATAGATTTATTTTTTAAAATCGCTTTCTTATTAATTTTTTAAATGTTAATAAATTAGTATTAATTTATTCTAAATAAGCTTGTATGAACTAAAATAATTATTTTATAACTAAACAAAAGGTCATAATGATTTAAAATAAATAATTTTTGTAATAGTCTTAACCATTTAAACTAATTCGGTAAATAATTTTATTTTTTAAATCTCTTACTTATTAATTTTTGAAATATTATTAAATTAGTATTATTTGAATCAAATAAGCTTGTACAAATAAAACAATTGTTTTACAACAAAAGAGAAGGTCATAATGATTTGAAATAGATTATCATTTATATAGTCTTAATGATGTCCAGATAAACCCCCCGACCTGGGAAGTATTTCAACCTCACTTGATCAGCAAATGGGAAGCTTGAAAAAGCGGCTTTTCACTCCTTTCCAACCAATTGAGTGGCTTTCGTTCCTTCTTCCTTAAAATAAAACAAAATAGATGCTATAACTACAGGTAAAAGTCGCATGGGTCTTGTGTGATGGAGAAAAAATGACCAGAAACAAAACATAGACCCAATTCAATGGAGGATGGGGAGTATGGCTAAGATTCCAAATCTTAAGAGATTGAAAGAGTGTAGGGGACATATTCTACATCTTAATAGCCCCGTGCTTTATTAGCGCAGTGTTAGAGAAGGGAGGACCGAACAATATGACAGGGCAAGAGCTCCGCGACGCTTAGTTAGGAAGGCGCGTGCTAAGGCGCGCGTAAGCATCAAAGCCCATAGCGCGATAGGAAAGAATCAACGTCTGGGCGGCGGGGAAGATAGTTCATATGATTTTTCCAAAGAATGATTCTCCAATCGTACATAATACAATACAAAACCTATTTTTCGACGCGGGAAGACGGTGGAGAAATAATAACAGCAGGCATTGAGAGGACACATGCTAAATGGTCTACCTACTTCATTACTTGATAAATTAATTTATCTTTTAAATCTCCAACTTCTCAATTTTTGAAATATTAATAAAGTAATATTATTTTATTTGGGAACAATTATATATTGATAAAACACAAGGTCATAATGATTTTAAATAGATAATTATTTAAATAGTCATAACTATTTGAACTTATTTAGTAAACAAAATTATTTTTTAAAATTTCTTGCTTATTAATTTTATGAATGTTAATAAAATAGTATTATTTTATTTTGAATAAGCATGTATGAACTAAAACAATTATTTTATGACTAAACAAAAGGTCAAAACAATTTGAAATAAATAATTATTCTAATAGTCTTAACTTTTAGAATATTATTAGTTTAGCAATATTTTACTCCAAATAAGCTTGTATGAATAGAAACAATTGTTTTATAACAAAACAAAGATCATAACAATTTGAGATAGCTTATTGTTCAAATAGTGATAACTATTTGAACTAGTTTGCTAAATAGATTTAGTTTTCAAATCTCTTACTAATTTTTAAAATATTAATAAACTAATATTATTTTATTCTAAATAATTTTGTATGAATAAAAACAATTGTTTTATGACAAGACATAATGTCATGATGATTTAAAATAGATAATAGTTCAAATGGATATGACTATTTGAACTTGTTTAGTAAATTACTTTATTTTTTAAATCTCCAACTCATTAATTTTATAATATTAATAAATTAGTATTCTTTTATTTGAATAAACTTATATAAATAGAAACAATTGTTTTTTGACATAACAAAAGATAATAACGATTTGAAATAAATAAGTGTCTAATAGTCATAACTATTTGAACTCGCTCAGTAAACATATTTAAAATTTAAATCTTTTACTTATTAATTTTTAGAATAAATAAATTAGTATTATTTTATTTCAAATAAGATTGCATGAATAGAAACAATTGGTTTATGACAAAACAAAAGGTCATAACGATTTGAAATAGATAATTGTTTAAATAGTCATAACTATTTGAATGTATTCACAAAATATATTTATTTTTTAAATTTTTACTTATTAATTTTTTGAACATGAATAAATTTATATTATTTTATTCAAAATAAACTTGCATGAACAAAATCAATTATTTTATGACAAAATGAAAAGTCATAATATTTTGAAATAGATAATTGTTCAGATAGTCATAACCGTTTGAACTTATTCGGTAAAAAGATTTTTTTTAGTTCTCTTACTCATTAATTCTTGGAATATTAATAAATTAGTATTATATTACTTCAAAAAAGCTTATATAAACTGAACGGTTATTTTATTACAAAAGAAAAGGTCATAATGATTTGAAGTAATTATAATTATTTGATCTAGTTCTATAAATAGAATTATTTTCTAAATATCTTACTTATAAAATTTTGAAATATTAATAAATTAGTTTTATTCTATTCCAAATAAGCTTGTATGAGCTGAAATAATTGTTTTATAACAAAACAAAAGGTCATAACAATTTGAAATAAATAATTTTTCATATAGTCTTAACTATTTGAACTGGTTCGACAAACGAACTTAATTTTTAAATCTCTTACTTATTAATTTTCAAAATTTTACTAAATCAGTATTATTTTATTTTGAATAAGCTTTTATGAACATAAATAATTATTTTATGATAAAACAAAAATTTATAACAATTTGAAATAGATAATTGTTCAAATAGTTATGACTATTTGTACTAATTCGATAAACACATTTATTTTTTAAATATCTTATTAATTCATGAAATATTAATAAATTAGTATTATTTTATTTCAAATAAGCTTGTATGTTGAAAAATAATTGTTTTATGATAAAACAAAAGGTAATAATAATTTGAAATAGTTAGTTGTTCAAATGGCCATAATTATATAAAATAAGTCAGTAAATATTAATAAAGTAGTATTAATTTCTTTTGGATAAGCTTTTATGAACTAAAACAACTGTTTTATGACAAAACAAAAGTTCATATCGATTTTAAATAAATAATTGTTCAAATAGTCATAACTATTTTAATTTTTTTAGTAAATAGATTTATTTTTTCAAATCTCTAGCTTATTAATTTTTTGAATGTTAATCAATTAGTATTATTTTATTTCAAATAAGCTTATATGAACTGAAACAATTATTCTATGACTAAACAAAAGGTCATAACAATTTCAAATAGATAATTATTCTAATAGTCATAACTATTTAAACGGGTTCGACAAACATATATATATATTTTAAATCTTTTATGAATTTTTGAAATATTTTAAAATTAGTATTTTTTTTATCTGAATAAGCTTGTATGATTTGAAACAATTGTTTTATGAGAAAACGAAGATCATAATTATTTGAGATTGATATTTGTTCAAATAGTCATAACTATTTGAGTTGGTTTAGAAAACAATTTGTTTTTACATCTCTTGCTTATTAATTTTTGAAATATTAATAAAGTAGTGTTATTTTATTTCGGATAAGTTTTTATGAATTGAAACAATTATTTTATGACAAAACAAAAAGTCATAAATGACTTCAAATAGATAATTGATCAAATAGTAAAATCTTTTAAAACTTATTCGGTAAATAGATTTATTTTTATAAATCTCTTGCTGATTAATTTTTCAAATGTTAATAAATAAGTATTATTTTTTTTTAAATAAGCTTGTATGAACTAAAATAATTGTTTTATGACTAAAACAAAAGGTCATAATGATTTGAAATATATAATTGTTCTAATAGTCTTAACTATTTGAATTGGTTTGGCAAACACATTTATTTTTTAAATTTTTTACTTATTAATTTTTGGAATATTATTAAATTAGTATTATTTTAATCCTAATAAGCTTGTATAAAAGGAAACAATTGTTCTATGACAAAATTATAGCGATTCGAAATAGATAACTATTCAAATAATCATAACTATTTAAACTATTGCAATAAACAAATTTAGTTTTTAAATCTCTTATCAATTTTCAAACTATTTATTGATCGGTAATATTTTATTCTGAATAAATTTGCATGAATATAAATAATTGTTTTATGACAAAACAGAATCTCATAATGATTTGAAATAGATAAATTTTTAAATAGACATGACTATTTGAACTTGTTCAGTAAATAGATTTAGTTTTTAAATCTCCTACCTATTAATTTTTAGATTATTAATAAATTAGCATTATTTTTTTCTAAATAAACTTGTATGAATAGAAACAATTGTTTTATGACAAAACAAAATATCATAACTATTTGAAATAAATAATTGTTCAAATAGTCATAACTATTTGAACTTGCTTTGTAAATGGATTTATTTTTTAAATCTTTTACTTATTAATTTTTGGAATATTAATAAATTTGTATTATTTTATTTCAAAAATGTTTGTATAAATAGAAACAATTGATTTATGACAAAACAAAGTGTCATAACTACTTAAAATATATAATTGTTTAAATAATCATAACTATTTGAATGTGTTCAGAAAACATATCTTTTTTTGAATTTTTACTTATTAATTTTTTGGAATATTAATAAATTTATATTATTTTATGCAAAAAAAGTTGTTATGAACAGAAATGATTGTTTTATGACAAAACAAAATGCCATAACAATTTGAAATAGATAATTGTTTAAATAGTCATAACAATTTGAATTTGTTTGGTAAATAGATTTATTTTTTAAATCTCTTGCCCATTAATTTTTAGATTATTAATAAATTAATATTATTTTATTTTGAATAAGCTTATATGAATTGATATAATTATTTTATGACAAAACAAAAAGGTCATAATAATTTGAAATAAATAATTATTCAAATAGTTATGACTATTTGAACTTATTTAGTAAATATTTATTTTAAAAATCTTTTACTTATTGATTGTTGAAATATTAATAAATTAATATTATTTTAACCCAAATATGCTTGTATGAACAAAAACAATTGTTTTATGAAAAACAAAAAGTCATAACGATTTGAAATATATAATTGTTCAAATCGTCATAACTATTTGAAATATATAATTGTTCAAATCGTCATAACTATTTGAACTGATTCAGTAAACATATTTATTTCTTAATTCTTTTACTTATTAATTATCTGAATGTTAATAAATTTGCATTATTTTAATTGAAATAAGCTTGTATGAATAGAAAAAAATTATTTTATGACAAAACAAAAGGTTATAGCGATTTGAAATAGGTAAATGTTCAAATAGTCATAACTATTTGAACTTGCTTGATAAACATATTTAGTTTTTAAATCCCTTAGTTATTAATTTTTGTAGTATTAATAAATTAAAATTATGTTATTCCGAATAAGCTTGTACAAATAGAAATAATTGTTTTGTGACAAAATAAAAGGTCATAATAATTTGAAATAAATTATTGTTCAAACAGTAATAACTATTTGCTTTGGTGAGGCCAATGAATTCATTTTTTAATCCGTTACTTATTAATTTTTAGACTATTAATAAATTAGCATTATTTTATTCCAAATAAGACTGTATCAATAGAAATAATTATTTTATAACAAAACAAATAGTCATAACGGTTTGAAACAAATAATTGTTCAAATTGTTTTAACTAATTGAACCGGTTTAGTAAACATGGTAGCCTTGAATTGATCCTTATGTTGAAATGACAAAACATTAAGCTAAATAAGCTTGATCAAGATTTTGAAAAATATTTATTTAGTACATGTTCTTAAGTTTTATATTTTGGTACTAAATAAATAATATGATTTTCAAAGCTTAAACAAACCTTTCTTGGTTTCATATTTCTCAAACCAAATCTATCTTTAAAGATTATTTATTTGAGCTTAAATAAAGTCCAATTGTTGTTTTTTAAAGTGAATTTATTTATTTTGGACTTAATACAATTTTGATAATATTGGTTTTGAGAAATAGATTAACTTAAGAAAGTTGTTTTACAAGAATAAAGTTTTCCAACATTGAACTTCTTTCAATTTTCTGTATTAGTTCACAAAGTTTTAATATTTAAATTTTATATGGTTGGAAAGCTCTTTGAGTCTACTTTCTAATGGATCAAACAAAATCAAAATCCAAATTTCCTAAGAAAAGATTTTGAATTTTTACTAGACACTCTGCAGTTGTCAGAAAAACTGCACAAGGGGTAAATTTAAAAATTCACTATAATTCGTACACAGTTAATTAGGTAATGAACTTTATATGGATAGAAAGCCCTTTAAGTCTAGTTTCTAAATCTTGAAACAGTTTACAATTTGGATTTGTATAACTTAAGTTATGATCAAATTAGTAAGTAGAGTGCAAAACGGGAAACTACCATCCAGCACGGACAGGATCGATCCCCCTAGAAATCCCCCTAGAAGGGATCGATTGGTTTTCAAACAGAATGCTCCCAGGACTGAATTTCCAAAAAAGGGATTGATCCCTCCACATAGGAGATCAATCACCCAGGCAAGGGATAGATCACCTCAAGGAAGGGATCGATCAGTTTTGGGCGGGATCACACCAACGGCTATTTTTTTTCATGCATTAAACGGCTACTTTCACTTCCCAAGCTTCCCCAACGGCTACTTCTTCAATTTCTCTATAAATTGGGCACTCCAACACACCAAGAAGATTGATGAATTAAGAAAGCAAGAGCCAACAAGCCATATTTTCATTTTCTCTTAGAATCAAGAGTTTTTAGAGCTTAAATTCAATATCCTTTGTTTTTCTTGTATCCAAAATATTGTTGTGTTTTCATTCATCATTTTCTTTGTACTTCATTAGCAAACATTCAACCTTGAGGGGTATTTTAGTTTGCAAAAATTATTTGGTTATCTTGTAAGCAAGAGGTGAGGTATCCTTTTGATTTGTAAGGATAGAGGTTGCTATCTAAGCCTTGAGAAAAAGATAGAGATTTAGTACAAGATAGGTTTGTATCTTGTAAGAATTTTTCTTCAATTAGTGGATTGAAGCCTTGGTGTGGACAACCAAGAGAGAGGATGTAGGTGCCTTGTGGAGAAGGACCGAACCTCTATAAATCATTATATTTGATTTCTCTATCCCTATCTCCTTACAATTTATTGTTGTTTATATTTGATTTTAGGTTCATTAATTGCTATTGTTTGCATTATATTTTCATCAAAGTTGCTTATTATTTTAATTTCCATTCAACTATATTGAAATCATTGTTTGGGAAGAATTTGGAGAAATCCAATTCACCCCCCCTCTTGGATCACCATCTCACCTATAAAGCTAACAAAACAAATTTATTTTTTAAATCTGTTATTAATTATTAAAATATTAATAAATTAATATTATTTTATTCCAAACAAACTTATATGAACAAAAACATTTGTTTTACGATAAAACAAAAGGTTATAACAATTTAAAATACATAATTATTCATATAGCCTTAACTATTTGAACTGGTTTAACGAACAAATTTATTTTTTAAATCTCTTAGTTATTAATATTCATAATATTATTATATTAGTATTATTTTATTCTAAATAAACTTGTATGAATATAAATAATTGTTTTATGACAAAATAAAAAGTTATAACGATTTGAAATATATAATTGTTCAAATAGTCATAACTATTTGAACTGGTTTGGTAAATGGATAATCTCTTACTTATTAATTTTTGAAATATTAAAAACTTAATATTATTTTATTCTGAATAAGCTTGTATGATGAAAAACAATTGTTTTATGACAAAACAAAACTTCATAACAATTTTAAATAGCTAATTGCCCAAATGACCATAACTATTTGAATTCATTTGATAAATTGATTTATTTTTTAAAATCTCTAACTTCTCAATTTTTGAAATATTAATAAAGTAATATTATTTTATTTTGGATAAGCTTTTATAAACTAAAATAATAGTTATATGATAAAACAAAAGGTCATAATGATTTTAAATTGATAATTGTCCGAATAGTCATAACTATTTGAACTGGTTTGATAAACAGATTTATTTTTTAAATCTCTTATTATTAATTTTTTGAAATATTAATAGATTAGTATTACTTTACTCCAAACAAACTTATATGAACAAAAACATTTGTTTAATGGCAAAACAAAAGGTCATAACGACTTGAAATAAATAACTATTCAAAGGTATAATTATTTGAACTGGTTAGGTAAACAGAATTATTTAAATCTATTACTTATTAATTTTTTAAATATTAATAAATTCACTTTATTTTATTTCGAATAAGCTAGTATGAATTGAAAAAATTGTTTTAGACAAAACAAAATGTCATAACATTTTGAAATAGATAATTGCTCATATAGTCTTAAATATTTGAATTAGTTCAACAAATAAATCTATTTTTTAATTCTTTAAGTTATTAATTTTTGAAATATTATTAGATTAGTATTATTTTATTCCAAATAAGCTCATATGAACATAAATAATTGTTTTATGACAAAACAAAAGGTTATTATGGTTTGAAGTGTACAATTGTTCAAATAGTCATAACTATTTAAACTAGTTCGGCAACTAGATTTAATTTTTCAAATCTCTTACTTATTAATTTTTGAAATATTATTTTATTCTGAATAAGCTTGAATGATAAAAAAACATTTGTTATATGACCAAACAAAAGATTAATAGCGATTTGAAAAGCATAATCGTTGAAATAGCAATAATTATTTAAAATGATTCGATAAATAGATTCACTTTTTAAATCACTTATTAATTTTTGAAATATTAATAAATTTGTATTATTTTATTTTGAATAAAAATGTATGAACTGAAACAATTATTTTATGACTAAACAAAAGGTCAAAACGATTTTAAATAGATAATTGTTCTAATAGTCTTAAACTATTTGAATTGGTTTAACAAATACATTTATTTTTTAAATCTCTTACTTATAAACTTTTAGAATATTATTAGTTTAGCAATATTTTTCTTCGAATAAGTTTGTATGAACAGAAACAATTGTTTTATGATAAAACAAAGATCTTATTAATTTGAGATAGATAATCGTTCAAATAGTCATAATTATTTGAACTGGTCTGATAAATAGATTTAGTTTTTAAAATCTCTTATTAATTTGTGAAATATTAATAAATTAGTATTATTTTATTATGAATAATTTTGCATGAATAGAAATAATTATTTTATAATAAAACAAAATGTCATAACGATTTGAAGTAGATAATTGTTCAAACAGAAATAAGTATTTCAACTTGTTTGGTAAATAGATTTATTTTTTAAATCTTAAACTTATTAATTTTTAGAATATTAATAAATTAGTATTATTTTATTTCGAACAAACTTGTATAAATAGCAAAAATTGTTTTATGATAAAACAAAATATCATAGCAATTTGAAATAAATAATTATTTAAATAGTCAACTATTTGAACTCGCTTAGTAAACAAATTTATTTTTTAAATCATTTACTTATTAATTTTTGAAATTTTAATAAATTAGAATTATTTATTTCAAATAAGCTTTTATTAACAGAAACAATTGGTTTATGACAAAATAAAAAAGTCATAATGATTTGAAATAGGTAATTGTTTAAATAGTCATAACTATTTGAATGTGTTCAGAAAACATATTTATTTTTTAAACTTTTACTTATTAATGTTTGGAATTTTAGTAAGTTTATATTATTTTATTTAGAATAAGTTTGTATGAACATAAAGAATTGTTTTGTGATAAGATAAAAGATCATAATGATTGAAAATAGATAATTACTCAAATATCAAAAACTATTTGAACTTGTTTAGTAAACAGATTTATTTTTTAAATCTCGTACTCATTAATTTTTGAAATATTAATAAGTTAGTATTATTTTATTTCGAATAAGCATATATGAACTGATACAATTGTCTTATGATGAAACAAAAGGTCATAACAATTTGAAATAGAAAATTATTCAAATATTTTTACTACTTAAACTTATTCAGTAAACATTTATTTTTTAAATCTTTTACTTATTAATTGTCAAAATATTAATAAATTAGTATTATTTTAAATTGAATAAGCTTGTATGAGCAAAAGAAATTGTCTTATGACAAAACAAAAAGTCATAATAATTTGAAATAAATAATTATTCAAATAGTCATAACTATTTAAACTTATTTGGTAAATAGATTTGAAATAAGCTTGTATGAATAACAAAAAATTCTTTACAATAAAAGAAAAGGTTATAGCAATTTGAAATATATAACTGTTCAAATAGTCATAACTTTTTGAACATATTCAGTAAACAGATTTATTTTTTAAATCTCTTATTAATTTTTGAAATATTAATAAATTAGAATTATGTTATTCCGGATAAGCTTGTACAAATAGAAACAATTGTTTTGTAACAAAATAAAAGGTTATAATGATTGGAAATAGATCACTATTCAAACAATCATAATTGTTTGCATTGATTAGGCCAATAGCTAAATCTATTACTTATTAATTTTTAAAATATTAATAAATTTGTATTACTTTATTTCGAATAAGATTGTATGAATAAAAATAATTATTTTATGACAAAACAAATGGTTATAATGATTTGAAATAAATAATTGTTCAAATAGTTATAGCTGATTAAACTAGTTTGATAAAGAGATTTATATTTTAAATTTCTTATTAATTTTTAAAATATTAATAAATTAATATTATTTTATTCTGAACAAACTTATATGAACAAAAACATTTGTTTTATGACAAAACAAAAAGTAATAACAATTTAAAATAGATAATTATTCAAATAGTCATAATTATTTGAATTAGTTTGGCAAGCAGAAATATTTTTTTAAATCTCTTGCTTATTAAATTTTTGAATGTTAATAAATTAGTATTATTTTATTCTGAAATAATTATTTTATGACAAAACAAAATGTCAGAATGATTTGTAATAGATAATTATTCTAATAGTCTTAACTATTTGAGCTGGTTAGGCAAACATATTTATTTTTTAAATCTCTTACTAGTTAATTTTTAGAATATTATTAAATTATAGTTATTTTAATATGAATACGCTAGTATGAAAAGAAACAATTGTTCTATGACAAAATAATAATCATAATGATTTGAGATAGATAATAGTTCAAATAGTCATAACTATTTGAATCGGTTTGATAAACAAATTTAGTTCTTAAATCTGCTATTAATTTTTAGAATATTAATAAATTCGTATTATTTATTTTTGAATAATTATGTGTGAACAGAAATAATTATTTTATGACAAAACAAAAAGTTATAATGATTAGAAATAGATAATTATTCAAATGAATATGACTATTTTAACTTGTTTGGTAAATAGATTTATTTTTTAAATATCCTACCATTAATTGCAGAATATTAATAAATCAGTATTATTTTATTCAAAATAAAATTATATGAATAGAAACAATTATTTTATGACAAACTTAGTCGGTAAACAGATTTATTTTTAAAATATTTACTTATTAATTTTTTGAATATTTATAAATTTATATTATTTTATTCAAAATAAGCTTGTATGACCAAAAATAATTGTCTTATGATAAAACAAAAAGTCATAACGATTTAAAGTATATAATTGTTCAAATAGTCATAGCTATTTGAACTTGTTCAGTAAACAGATTCGTTTTTTCAAATCTCTTATTAATTTTTGAAATATTAAAAAATTAGTATTATTTTATTTCAAATAAACCTATTTAAACTTGTTCAGTTAATAGCTTTATTTTTTAAAATCTCTGATTAGTTTTTAGAATATTTAAAAATTAGTGTTATTTTATTTTGAATAAACCTACATGAACTGATACGATTCTTTTATGATGAAACAAAAGGTCATAACGATTTGAAATAGATAATTATTTAAATAGTTATGACTATTTGAACTTGTTTGGTAAACATATTTATTTTAAAATCTTTTACTTATTAATTGTCGAAAAATTATTTTACAACAAAACAAAAGGTCATAACAATTTGAAATAAAGAATTGTTCATATAGCCTTAACTATTTGAACTGGTTCAGCAAACAAATTTATTTTTTAAATCTCTTATTTATTAATTTTCAAAATATTATTACATAATAATATTTTATTCTGAATAAACTTATATGAATAGAAATAATTGTTTTATGGCATAATAAAAGGTTATAACAATTTGAAATATATAATTATTCAAATAGTCATAACTATTTAAACTGGTTCAGTAAATAGATTTTTTTTTTAAATATCCTACTTATTAGTTTTTGAAATATTAGTAAATTAAAATTATTTTATTCCAAATAGGCTCATAATTATTTGAACTAATTTGATAAACTGATTTATTTTTTAAATATCTAACTTATCAATTTTTGAAATATTAACAAAGTGATATTATTTTATTTCGAATAAGCTTTTATGCACTGAAACAATTGTTTTATGATAAAATAAAAGGTTATAATGATTTCAAATAGATAATTGTTCAAATAGTCATAACTATTTGAATTTATTTGACAAATAGATTTATTTTTTAAAATTTCTTACTTATTAATTTTCTAAATGTTAATAAATTAATATTATTATATTCCAAATAAGCATGTACGAATTAAAACAATTATTTTATGACTAAACAAAAGGTTAGAATGATTTGAAATAGATAATTGTTCTAATAGTCTTTAACTATTTGAATTGGTTTAGCAAATACTCCTTTTTAATTTTAAAAATAGTGATAAAATTGGTCTTAGTTTACTCTAAATAATTTTGTATGAATAGAAATTATTGTTTTACAATAAAACTAATTATCATAATGATTTCAAATAGACAATAGTTCAAATGGATATTACTATTTGAACTTGTTCAGTAAATAAATTTATTTTTTAAATCTCAAACTTATTAACTTTTAGAATATTAATAAATTAGTATTATTTTATTTTGTATAAACTTGTATGAATAAAAAAAATTATTTTATGACAAAATAAAAGATCATAATGATCTGAAATAAATAATTATTCAGATAGTCATAACTATTTGAACTTGCTTGGTACACAAATTTATTTAAAAAGTTGCTTGGTAAACAAATTTATTTTTTAAATATTTTACTTATTAATTTTTGGAATATTAATAAATTAGTGTTATTTTATTTTGAATAAGCTTGTATGAACAGAAATAATTAGTTTATAACAAAATAAATGGTTATAACGATTTGAAATAGATACTTATTCAAATGTCAGAACTATTTAAACGTGTTCATAAAATAGATTTGTTTTAAAATTTTTGAAATATTAATAAATTTATATTATTTTATTTGAAATAAACTTGCATGAATGTAATCAATTGTTTTATGACAAAACAAAAGGTCATAATGTTTTGAAATTGATAATTGTTTAGATAGTCATAACTATTTGAATTTGTTCAGTAAATAGATTCATTTTTTTAATTCTCTTACTCATTAAATTAATATTATTTTATTTCAAATAAGCTTAGATTAACTGAATCAATTGTTTTATTACAAAACAAAAGGTCACGATAATTTGAAATAGATAATTATAAGTTTATTCAGAATAAAATAGATAAACATATTTATTTTTTTAAATCTTATACTTATTAATTGTTGAAATATTAATAAAATAATATTATTTTAATCCAAATAAGCTTGTATGAACAGAAACAATTATTTTATGACAAAACAAAAAGTCATAAAAATTTGAAATAGATAATTGTTCTATTAGTCATAACAATTTGAACTTGTTCGGTAAACATATTTATTTTTTAAATCTTTTACTTATTAATTGTCTTAATATTAATAAATTTATATTATTTTCTTCAAAATAAGCTTGTATAAATAGAAGAAATCATCTTTTGGCTAAACAAAAAGGTTATAGCAATTTCAAATAGATAATTATTCAAATAGTCATACTTATTTAAATTAGTTCAATAAATAGTTTCATTTTTTAAATCTCTTAATTATTAATTTTTAGAATATTAATTACTTAGTATTATTTTCTTTTGAATAAGCTTATATGAACTAAAATAATTTTTTTATGACAAAAGAAAACTCATAATGATTTGAATGGATAATTATTCAAATAGCCATAACTTTTTGATCTAGTTCAGTAAACATATTTATTTTTAAAATTTTTTACTTATTAATTATAGAAATATTAATAAATTAGTATTATTTTAATTCGAATAAACTTGTATAAATAGAAACTATTGTTTTATAACAGAACAAAAAGTCTTAATAATTTGAAATAAATAATTACTCAAATAGTAATAACAATTTAAACTGGTTTAATAAAAAGATTTATCTATAAGGGAAATGGCACCCCTACTTATACTAGAGCCCCCATGGCCTATGTGGTCACTAAAGAGCCAAGTGTGTGGCTCTTACATACATTTTAGAGGGTTCCAAGGCCCCTAGACACATACCTTCTTATATATTTTAGAGGGTCAATTAGGAAATTTCTAGAAAGGAGTTGGTTATGCCTTCTTATATATTTAATTTGATATAAATTTATTATTTATATATAATAAATATTAATATATAGTAAAAATTAGATAATATTATAAATATTATAATTATAGTATCATAATATAATTATTAAGATTAAAAATTTTAATTTATTATATATAAATATATTCGATATTTTAATTAATAATTTATTAATAATTAATAAGTTATTAATTATATTTAAAATATTATTTAAATGATATATTATCAATTATAACTATCATTAAATTTATTACTAATATTAATATTAATATTAATAATAATAGTTTGTATTATATAAATATTTAAGTTCACTAAGATTAAATTATTTATCCATAACTATTTTTAAAAATAAATCAAATAGTTATAATTAATTATTAATAATTAATAAAAATTATAACAATTTATTAATTGTATTATAGTATTATAATAATATAAATATTTAAATATTTAAATATTATTAAAGATAATTTATATGGTTATATTTATTATAATAAAAATCATTATAAAATTTATTTATAATTACTTATTAATTTATAAAAATATTTATAAATTATCGATTAATAATGTAATAATTATTAAATATTAAATTAATAATATTATTAATTTAATATAACATATAAATATAATATAATATTTTATAATAATTAAATTTTTACTTATTAAATTTTGGCATATTAATAAATAAAATATAAGATTTTAAAATAATAATAGCTACTATATTTTAATAAATAAACAAGTTAAATAATTTATTTTTTTATTTAATTATGTTTTAGTTTCTATGTTATACTTGAAACTAAATTATTATATCAGATTTATTACTAATAGTTATTAATATTTATTATTACTAATATTAATCAATATGTTAATTAATAATTTAAATAATAATAGTGAATAAATTAAAACTGCTTAATATATATTGTTTATAACTATTAATAAAGTATATTAATTATAATATTTGAATTTATATTATTAATTATTATATAATGATATTGTTAATCAAATATTGTTTGATATATTATTTGTAAACATTTATTATTGTTTATTAAAATTAATATCTAATTTTGTTTAATTAAAAATTATATTACAATCAAAATTATAATATTAGTATAATTAATTATAATAATATAGTTATTATTAAGAATTTATATTTAAAATAATTTAAATAATATTTCATTAAATAATTATAATATCCATAATTAGCAATAATAAAAATGTACTAGCTAATACATATTATTTAATAATAATAATTGAATCAATAAGATTTAAAATTAATATTAATTAATTATAAATTATATTTGAATTAATAATTTAAATTATAATTTTTATAATTTTTTATTAATATTTCATAATAATTTGAAAGAGATAATTGTTCTAACAGTTTTAACTATTTAAACTGGTTTGACAAATACATTTATTTTTTAAATATCGTACTTATTAATTTTTAGAATATTATTAATTAAGCAATATTTTACTCCGAATTAGCTTATATGAACAGAAACAATTGTTTTATGATAAAACAAAGATCTTAACGATTTGAATTGGTTCAATAAACAAATTTAGTTTTTAAATCTCTTATTAATTTTTGAAATATTAAAAAAATAGTATTATTTTATTCTTAATAATTTTGTATGAATAGAAACATAAAATAATCAATATTACTTATAATACTGATTTAAGATTATAAAACAAAATTAAAAATTAAAATTACCATTGGTGATAATTTATTGATATTACCATAAAAAAAATTATAATATAATTTAATATTAATAATTGTTTTGAGATTCATTTTATCGGTGTTACATGTTCAACCAACAAAACTTAGCCCTCACAATTAAAGAATACTCGTTCCTACTCAGATAGAGTTTACCAATCAAAATAAGATCTATTGGAAGGGGAAAAAGACCATCGGATATAAAAAAAATAGCCAAGATTATACAAATAGGGAATAAAGAGATAGACAAACATAAGAAGGAAAAGAATGGGATTGAGACAATTCCATCAGCTTTTTTGTTTGAGCATATAAGAAAACATCTTGATGATGATTAGGGATTAGATTTGTTTACTTTGGCTATGTATGGTTTGATGATATTCCCTAAGGTATTAAGACACATAAAAGTGTTAGTGGTTTCCTTCTTCAAGTTTGGATAAAGGTATAAATCCTTCACTGACCATTTTAATGGAAACTATTGGATCATTAAATTTCTGTCAAGAAAAGGTGAAGTTCAATTCATAGGATGTGCTTAGTTGCTTTTTGTTTGGCTTAGAAGTCACTTTAGGGGAAAAGAGAAGATGTTGTTTCAATCTTTCTCCATTCATTTTGTTCTGATCAAGGAGTTTGTCACCAAGGAATGGCATATGGATTAGATAAAAGGTCAATGGATGTCATTCTTTCTAAAGCTTACTATTGGGGATGTAACATGGAGAGCACCATAGATGCTTCCCATAGCCATTTTGTATAGTTGTGGAGACAAGTCATGGGTACCATTATTAGGAATATGGGGGGGGCAATGACTTATGCACCTTTCATGGTTTAGAGGCAATGTGATTCTTGTTAGTTCATTTTTATGACTCATGGGCTTAGTAAATTCAAGTTTAACCATGGGGCACCCAGTTATATGAAATAGGTTCGAGAGGTCATCAAGGCATGAAAATAGATTAATTGGATGGGCCTAATTGAATATGCAGATAATGTCACAAAAAGGTACCTTGCATGAAGAATGAAGAGAGTCAACGAAGTTGACTTTGCCAACAGATGTTTCATAACAGTTGCCCAATCTTACTTCAAAGCTAGTATTGTTAGCTCTTGTGATCACCTAACAAGAGTTTGAGATTGAAAGAAAGAAGATGAAAAAATAGAAGATGGCAATGATAAATCAGGTCAACCGATTGAGGTATCATTTGATGATGAAAGATGATGCATTACAGAAGTTGACTAAGGAACAAAACGTGTTGAAAAGGGATTTGTAAGATCTTCATTAAGAGAATAAGAGATTGAGGATAGACATCAGACCTTCAAAGGGATCTAAAAAAGAAGTGGAAGAACTAAGAAAAATGGTGGAGTATTAGAAGAGTAAAGCTCAAGAAAACAAGAAAGTGATCTTTGCACTCACCAAAGAATAATACATAGAAAGATAAGCTTTTTGGAGTCTTTGCAAAAGTAACCAAGTGCCAAAAGGAAAATAAAAAGCTAAGGGCCAGATTAAAAGAGGAATAGAGTAGGAGTTTTGATTTGCAAAAAGAGAAAAAGGCTTTGGAATAGGAGTTAATGAGTTTAGAAATTTAGTTGGTCAACAATCAGAACTACACAAATAAGATTTTGACTAAATGGCAAGAGAGAAGGATTATTAGGCATATACTTGTAATATGGAAATAGATGCTTAGGAAATATGAAAAGCAAAAGCCTAGGAAGGTAATAGTATATAGAGCACCTATCTTCTCAAATCTACCAAGCTGTGTAGAAAGCAAACAAAATGGTGAAGAGAGTTGTAAAACTTAAATAAGAGGTTGTATCGACTCAAGATTATAGTCAACAACTGTTGAGTTTTTTTTTTTTTTTTTTGTGAAGCAAGGGAGCAGTATACTCAAGTTAGGTATTTTTATGGTTTTAATGCATGAATGATTGGTTGATGTATAAAGATTTGTACCGTTAATGGATGTTTCCTTTGCTTAGATTGATCCAAAGCAATACCTCTTTACATTGCATTATATTTATTGCATACATAAAAGCAATAATTAATAAATAACAATAACAATAATAACAATAATAATAATAATAATATTATTATTATTATTATTATTATTGTTATTATTGTTATTATTATTATTAATAAAAATGATTGTACCATGCTTCCTAATTCATAATTAATAATTAGAGGTTCAAGGATAACGAAGCCAAAGAAGTTAGGGCAAGCAATTTTGAACAAGTATAATACTTATTCTAATTCTCAAATCATGGAAAACGAGATTATAGCTAGGTTTGAGATAGTCAAGAAGGCTCAAGAAGAGATAAGGGAGAGAGTGATGGAAAAATAGTTAAATATCAAGGCACATATGTCTGAATCAAGACAATTGTTAATCAGCTCCTTAAAGGGCAAAAAATTTGCTAACACACATGGATTAAGAGATGGAGCACACATGGATTAGGAGATGGAGCACACATGGATTAGGAGATGGAATTAATATGAAGGAACCAACATATTCTCTGAGATTCACTCCACCTTGAGTTCATACTTCTCGAGGAATCCATTTGTAGCCACCAGCCACACAATCTTTCACTTTTACTAGACTTTTTATTAGTTAACCCTAGCCTTACATTGGTGCTAGACTTATACTAGTCAACCCTGGGTGCATATGAATGTCAATCAAGGATTGGGTCTTGTTGATCTTATCATTGTACTAAATTTAGATGATTTTATTGAACAAGAAAAACTACGCGGCATGTCTACTCTGGTAGCAAATGTTGAGATGAAAAATAAGTATGATCAACTAGAAAAAAGACAAAAAGCCATGGAAGGGAATGACATTTTTGGGAGCATGGACGCAAATGAGCTCAATTTGGTGCCTGATTTGGTTATACCAATGAAATTCAAGATTCTTAATTTTGAAAATTTCGATGGAACTCAATGTCTTTTTGCTCATATTACGATGCTTTGTCATAAATGGTAGGTTATACTCACAATGATAAGCTTTTGATACACTATTATTAAGATAGTTTGATTAGATCAGTAGCAAGATAGTATGTTCAGTTAGATCGGAGCTAGATCCATTCATGGAAAGACTTAGCTAAAGCTTTCTTAGCCTAACATAAGCATGTTATTGACACTACTCCAGATAGGCTATCTTTGCAAAATATGAAAAAATAGTCAATAAAAACCTTTAGAGAGTATATGTATCATTGGAGAGATGTAATGGCTCAAATCTAACTATCATTAATTGAAAAGGAAATTATAGTGCTATTTATTAGCACATTAAAGGCCAAGTATTACGATAAACTAGTGAGAAATGCTACAAAGAATTTTTTCAATATGGTGATTTTAGGAGAAATGATTGAGAATGCCATTAAACCTAGCAAGATTGAAGGGCTTGAAGCTTCGGGCACCAAGAAGTTGGTTAACCTAAGAAAGAATGAGTAAGAGACACATGCTATGCCTATGGGAAATCCCTCATTCTGACCGTTTATCCTTTATAACCCAAGACCATAGTTTCCTGTTTATTATTCTACCACCAATCAAACTACCTTATAACCATACCACTATCAACCATCTCAACAGCCAATATACAGATCATAATTTAACTTATAACCACCAAGTTTCACTTTTGTAATGTCAACTCAGCCAGCCAGTTCAAGCTAAAAGAATCCACAAAAGAGCAACAATTACAAAACAACTTAGTTTAACCTTATCCTTATGTCATACATCAATTTGCATCTACAATTGATTAAAGGTCACCTCATTGCTCCTAAATGTGTAGTGCTATTAAAGCCGCCATATGCAATACTGTATGACCCCAATGCCAAATGTGATTATCATTATGGTGTATCCAGTTATTCTACTAAAAATTGCATGGTTTTAAAACATAAGAAGCAAAAGTTGATAGATTAGGGTATGTTGAATTTTAACTCTAAGTCTAAACCTAATATTGGTAGAAACCTTCTTTCCAATCATTTTGGTGGCAATACTAATGTAGTGTTAGTTGGACAAAGGTTAAAAGTGAAAAGATGGGTTAGTGAGGTGGAAACCCTAATAAAGAAAGTTTTTGATTGTTTGGTTAAGACAAACATGATTTTGCTCATAATTGATGACAAAAGTAGTATAGATGATGATCATTATTGTCACTATCATGGAAAGAATGTGGGGAATATGATTCAAGATTGCCAAGGGTTATAGACAGTGTTACAAAAATTGATGGATGAAGGGTTATTGAATTTTATATTAAAGATGATGTTAGCAATATGAGTATGATAGGTGATGGGTCAAAAGCGCCTTTCATTCCAAAACCTCTTACCATATTTTATGATGATGAAATAGAGGATGGGTTTTCTAGATATAACCAAATCAAGATGGCTTCAAAAGATATTGAGAAAATCACATTTGTAATGATGTAAGGCACATTTTGCAACTAGATTATGCCTTTAAGGCTTAAAAATGCTAGCGCCACATATCAAAAAGTGATGGTTACTTTTTTTCATGATATGATGCATAAAGAGATAGAGGTATATGTTGATGATATGATAGCAAAGTCTAAGGAAAGGAAAGATCATATAGCTAACCTCAGGAAGCTCTTTGAAAGGTTACAAAAGTACTAGCTCAAGTTGAACTTGGCCAAATGTACATTCAATGCTAAATCGGGGAAGTTGCTAGGATTTATAGTTAATGAAAAAGGTATTGAAGTAGACCCTAATAAGATTCAAGCAAAATTTAACAGCTTCGCATACATAAAAAGAGGTGAGAACTTTTTTGGGGTAATTGAATTATATTTCTTGCTTTATATCCTAGCTCATTTCAAAATGTTATACAATCTTTAAGGTGTTACATAAAAAAAATCTTGGCAATTGGGATGAAGAATGCAAAGTGCTTTTGAAAAGATTAAAGAGTATTTGGCAAATCTATCGATGTTGGTAGCACCCATTGTAGAAAGGCCATTAATTTTGTATTTAATAGCATAAAAGAACTCAATGAGTTGTGTATTGGGGTAAAGAAATGAAACTAGCAAGAAAGAATAGGATATTTATTACTTGAGTAAAAAGTTTACAAAATATGAAACTAAATACTCCTAGTTGGAAAAAATGTGAAGTGCATTGGTATGGCTTAGGCAGTACATGCTCATCATACACCCTAGCTTATATCAAAGTTAGATCCTTTTAGATACATGTTTGAGAAGCCATCCCTTTCAGGCAAAATTGTTACATGGTAGGTCATGTTATTAAAGTATGATATTGTGTATGTATCATAAAAATCTGTAAAAAATGGTGCGATAGTTGATTTTTTTACCGTTAGGGCCACTGACAATTATGAGCCCATAAAGTTTGACTTCTCGGATGAAGATTTAATGGCAAACTTAGAAGATGAAAATGAAGAACATGTGAAGAAGTTATGGAAAATGTTTTTCAATAGGGCATCCAATATAATGGGGCATAGCATTGGGGTAGTATTAATATCCTCATAAAGGAATTATTATCCTAGCACTGCAAGACTGGATTTTAATTGCACAAACATTGTAGCTAAATATAAAGCATGTGCTATGGGATTACAAATGGCCATTGAAAAAAATATTGATGTATTGAAAGTATATGGGGATTCAACCATAGTAACCTACTAACTAAAGGGTGAATAGGAGACTAGAGAGCCAAAATTGGTGTTATAACAAAAACATATAGCTGATTTGATTAAGTAGTTAAAAAAGGTCTAATTTTAACATGTTTTTCAAGAAGAGAATCAGATTGCTAATATATTGGTTACTTTGGCTGCGATGTTCAAGTTAAATGCCAATACGGGAACCTAACCCATTAGAGTATAGATGTGCGATTCACTAGCCCATTGTTCAAATATAAAGGAAGAAGTAGATCATCAACCTTATTATTATGACATTGTACAATACATTAAATGTTGAGAAATCCCAAGTAAGCTTCAGAGAATGATAAGAAGATTATTCAAAGATTAGCAACAAAGTTTGTGCTCGATGGGGAAATCTTGTATAAGAAAGGTCGAGATTAGATATTGTTAATATGTGTAGATGTTGTGTAAGTAAGAAAGATACTAGAAGAAGTCCATGCAGGGATATGTGGGACACATGCCAATGGACATATAATGGCCAGACAGATAATGAGGGTAGGTTATTACTAGTTTACATTAAAAATAATTACATCAATTGTGCTAAAAAAATATCACAAGTATCAGATTTATGTAGACAAAATTTATTCTCCTCTAGTCCCACTACATGTGTTGGCACCTTTTATGGCCATTTTCCATGTGGGGAATGGATATGATTAGGCCTATAACCTTGAAAGCTTCAAATGGGCATCATTTTCATCTTTGTGGTAGTTGATTACTTCACCAAATGGGTGGAAGCAGCTTCTTATGTTAGTGTTTCATGATTAATGGCATGCAAATTTATAAAAAGAGAGATAATATGTGGGTATAGACTTCTAGAAAGAATTATCTCTATGTGGGTATAGACTTCTAGAAAGAACTATCTCTGATAACACTAGCAATTAGAATAACAAATGATGAAAGTGATATGTGCACAGTTTAAAATAAAGCATAATCATTTAGCGTCATATCACTCGAAGATTAGTGGTGTGATAAAGGTTGTAAATAAAAACATAAATAGGATACTAGAAAAGATGATTGACACATATAGAGATTGGCATGAGAAATTATCTTTTGCCTTGTTTGCCTATAGGACATCAGTTTAAACTTCAACAAGGGCCCCCTATTGTCATTAGTATATGAGATAAAGGCAGTATTACTGATTGAGGTATAAATTCCTTCCTTACAACTATGATACAGTGAAATTAGATGAGGTAGATTGGGTTTGAAAACACTTCAAACAATTAAACGTTACTTTATCATCAGTAGATGTACCAAAAGAGGATGATGCAGGCATATGACAAAAAGTTATGGCCCCAATGATTTTGTGAAAGAGAAATGGTTTTAAAAAAGATCTTGCCAAATCAACAAGATGGTAGGGAAAAGTGAGTACCTAATTAGGAAGACCCATATATGGTGAGGAAAGCATTTTCTGATAGAGCTTTAATCTTAGCAAAAATGGATAGGGATGAATTGCCAGCTTTAGTAAATTTTGATGCTGCAAAAAAATATTTCACTTGAAGAAAAAAAAATAAAAAATGAAAAAAAAGAAAATAAAAAGAGGATTCAAATTGAAAACTAGTAAATGGCAATTTGAACCAAAAGGGGGTAAGATGAAAACCTGAAAAGACAGTTTAAACGAAGGATTAAAGGGGAAATCCTATAGAGGCAAAGTAACATCATACAAAGTTGGACTAATCAGAGACGATGAATAAGTCTAAGGCAAGTTTCCATCAACTATAAGCCATAGGGCAAAGATTAGTTAAGAGTTTAAATCTAGCAAGATTGCAAATATAATGAGTTTTTGAGAAAATATTCGGTTTGAGTTGACCTAGCTTATCAAATGTTCATTATCTATAGAAATGATATTTGATTTCCTTAAATACCTTATTAAATTTTTTGATCTTTTGTGTTTTAATAGACTTATCTTTTTTTTTTTTCCAATCCAAAGTAAATTTCTCATCATTGATTAAAGCCCATATTCAATTTTGAACTTCAAAATCATTACATTTGTTACTAGAAGTTGGGATAATTATTGATAATATTCATAATAGATCTATGTGTTGCTCAAAAGGATAAATGAAAGATAATAGCACAAAAAAATAAGAGTTAATTAGCTAGTAAGAAGGATGGCCAAAAAAAGAATTTGTAGGAAGCTTCCAAATAAATGGGGTCATAAAAGGCAATTGAAAACAAGAGAAAAGAAAATAAAGGAAGAAAAAGAAGAAAAAGAAGAGAAAGAAACAAAATGAAAGATATTGGGCAGCCTCTAAGGTTTGAAAGAGCTAAACTAATCTTGAACTTTGAATTAATATAATCAAGAAACACATGGTATAAATCATTGATTGCATTACTACCATTTAGATTCATTATAGTAGTCACATGTATTATATATATTCTTTTCATAAATGATGTTGAAGGTATTTCATGAGAAGGTACTAAAGGGAATCAGAATGTTTTACAAAACAAGGTTTCATTGTTCTATGAAACTTTAGTTCTATTCATCTTTATTTTTTAATTTACGATTTCGTCTCAATCATCTTTATTTCTTGATTTAGGGCTTAGTCTTGGTCAACTTTATTTTTTGACTTGCGATTTCATACTGATCATCTTTATTTTCTAACTTGTAGTTTCATCTCAGTCATCTTTATTTTCTTGACTTGCAACTTCGTCTTGGTCATCTTTATTTTTTGACTTGTGGTTTTGTCCCGTCATTTTTATTTTCTTGACTTACAGTTTAGACCCTGTCATCTATATTTCCCAACTTGTGGTTTCATTCCAGTCATCTTTATTTTTTGATTTACGGTTTAATTCTAATTATCCTTGTTTCCTAACTTGCAATATCAGTCTCGGTCATCTTTTTTTTTTTTTACTTACGACTCAATCCTTGTTTTCATTGTTTCTCGACTTATGGCTTAGTCCTAATTATCTTTTATTTTTTAACTTGCATTTCAATTTCAGTTGTCTTATATTTTCTCAACTTGCAGTTTAATCCCAATCGTCTTTATTTTTGGTTCATGGCTCATTCTCAATCATGTTTGTTCGCTAACTTGTGTATCAATCCTAATTATTTTTTGCAATTTATGAATTTTTCAGAACAAAAAAAAAAAAACAAAAACAACACAACAACAAAAAATTTTCCTCATAAATTAGTATTTAGAAAAAATTATTATCTATGTCTTTGCATTATTCTTGTTCCTCTGGACTATGCAAAGAATGATAGCTGTAGACATTTAATTTTATCCAAGATACTTTATTTTTTAATCTGAAGTTGGTTTTTGCAATTGGGCTTGATCTTTATTCTTCGAGTCCAATATATCGCCCATTTTTAAATGGCCTGATGAAAGCCTATTTTTAAAAGGCTCGTTGTTGGCCATTAAACACAAGAAATGTATATAAAAATAAATAATAATAATAATAATAATAATAATAATGATAATGACAATATTAAGATATTACATATTTAAAACTTAAAAATTAAATTAACAAAATTAAAATTTAAAATTAATAACACAAAAAAATTAATACAAAACCGAAAAAAGAAAAAAGCTAGGTCTAATCAAATGAAAGCCCAAAGCAAAAATATATATAACATGAAGAATGAGGCCCAAAAACAACGCTAGGGCCAAGCAAAGCCAAGAGCAAAAGGCCATTCGGCCTTGTTGAATCACTGCTTAAAAAGGATGGGCTCCATGTTGAGAAAGGAAAAAGCTCATGCATTGTGGTGGCATGATCTGAGCAATGTGAGGATGAAAAAACATGCATGGAACAAACCATGCAGAACAGAAAAAACGCAAAAACTGACAAGCAAGTGGCATGAGCACGTAAAAAGAAAATGGAAGGAAAAATGGCATGAACATGGGGTTTTGATGAATCGGCAATAATGTTGGGTCTTGTGGAAGAGGAGATTAGCAAAAAACAGGCAGAAAACAAAAAAGGTAGGAAATTAACTAGAGAAGGACACGGAGAAGAGGGAACTTTAGGGCGCGCAGAACAGGAGTTTTTAAGGACAGAAAAAATATATAGCAAAAAAGAAAGAGGGAAAAAATAGAAAAAAAATGGAAAACCAGAAAAGTAAAGCAAAAAAATAAAATAAAATTAGTGAGCAGAAAAACGCAAGGAGAGGCGTGAGTAGGGAGAAGAGAAGAGCAATAAAAACAAAATAAAAGAAGGAAGAGGTGCGCGAGGAAGAAGCAACCAGTAGCAAACCAAAACCAAAAAGAAATATTAAAGCAAGAAAACATGAAAAAATAGTGAGTAGGAAAACGCAAAGCAAAAACGGTGAACAGGAACAACTCTGAGGTAAGCAAACAAAGGGAAAAGGAAACAGCAATGGTGAAGGATAGCAGAAATGGTACCATTTTTGGCCATCTTTCAGATTTTTCTTTTATTTTTATTCTCGGGATTACTTTGCTTTGTTCATGCATGCTGAGTTCAAAGCTTTGTGATGCTCATATTTGTTATGTTTAACACATGTAGGGCTACTTTTGTTTTCCGCGCATGA
The DNA here is from genome assembly GCF_002303985.1 of Durio zibethinus. The sequence goes on from NW_019168159.1 coordinate 17,071,600, forward strand.
AGCTTTGCCTTGTTTTCTTCTTTTTCATTTTCTGCATATAAGTTGTTTTCATGGAAACTCAGAGCTTCCTCATTTTTTATGCTCATTGTTTTCGGTTTGTCGCATGCAAATCCTTTTGCATTGGTTATGTGGGTGAGGCAGTACCAGTAGAGAGTTACTACCTTTAGCATTTGTCCTTGAATGATATATTAAGTGTTTGGTTATCCAATAGGGCAATGGTTGGTAAGTGGTACACTTAGGTTAGATTTTAGTTTTATTTGTCTAAAATCCCATTTACCTTGTTTATGGGGATATAATTCTTATTGTCCTTGGCGCTTCATGTTGTTAGCTTGTAAAATAAAACAATGGTATCAGTATAGGGTTGTTTTCTTCAAACCTAAATGATACTTAACTTCTTTAAAATCATGCAGTTTTAACTTTATGTATTTAAATTTCATATCCTTTATTTTTAATTCAATTTCAATTTAAGAGTTTTTATTCTAATTTGTCTATGTGAATTTAGGTGCTTTAATTTTCTCCTCAAGTTATACACACTTTATATCTCCAACAATTTGACCCTTCTGCACATTTTTAATTTCTATGGCATTTTGGTTGTTGACAATCTATCTTTTTTCAAGACTATTTAGCTTTCATGCTTCTTTACTTCACTCTTTATACTTGCTTACAAATTAACTTTGCTTATTTTTTTTTTTTTAATTTTAAGCCATTTAATTTCCTAGTGTTTTTGAACCTTTCATTTCAAAATAATTTGATAAAAGAAGAATATAATAATAATGAAAATTTTAAATCTTTGGTTAGATGTTGGAGGGATTCATAACCGAGTTTTAAAGGTTTAATTCTATCTAGATTTTAGGGAATTAAATTTTATTAAAAAAATTAAATTGTTTAAAAGAAATCATAATTATAGAATATAAAAAATATATAAATATATAAATAAATAAACAAATAATAAAAATAGTAGGTAAAAAGCCGAAAGCTCATGAATTTCTATATGGCATTTTTTACATCATTATTGATATTATTTTTATTATCGCTATTGTTATTAAACTTGCCATTATATAATTATTTTGGTTTATGTTTGATTTAGATTGATTAAATTTTGTATGTATTAGTTTCGTTAGAAATTGGCATGTTTATATCATCTTTGATCATGTATATAATAAAAGATTAATAAATAATAATGATAATGATAAATTTTTAATGTCAAAACAAAATAAATCAAAATATAAAAAATACAAGTTTTAGAAAAATTATGAAAAAACAAGCTTACTCTAAATGTCTGCTTAGATGTTGGAGATTTTTAGAGAAGCTCGTAAAATTGTAAAACCTAAAATTAAACCTCTAAATTGAAACATTAAATTTGAAACCCTAAATTGCAACCCTAAAATTAAACCTCTAAATTGAAACATTAAATTTGAAACCCTAAATTGCAACCCTAAAATTAAAACTCTAAAATTAAAACCTAAAATTAAAACTCTAAATGAAATCCTAAAATCAAAACCCTAAGTGAAATTTGAAACCCTAAATCCTAGGTGGAATTTGAACACCTAGTTCTTAGTTGAAACCCCAAACTTATTTTAAATTCTAAAGATTCATATGAAAACTTTTTTATGAAATAATTTGTTCCCAAATACTACCTAGATAATGGGGTATTTAGAAAATTTTATTCCATTAAGAATTTTCATAAATTTCGATAACTTAAAAATAAATTTTAATAATAAAAATAATAAAATAATAAAATAAAATTTTAAATATAAATAGTTGCACCCAAACTCTGCCTAGAGGTTAGAGAGTCTAAGTGGTCTGTTTATATATAAAAAATCGATTCCTAAATTCGTATTCATCATTTGCATATGTCTCATTTTTAGATTAATGTGTATATTTATAATGTGCATATATGTTTATTTTAATTATTGATGTTTAATATTAATTATATTATTCTTCATTTTTTACTGCATAAAAAGTTCTTAAAAATTTTTGTTTTAAATAGATAAAATTAAAAGAACATTCCGTGAAATATAATTGTTGATATTCTACCTAGATGTTGGAGAGTTGCTAATAATTATCATTTACGAAGAATGTTATTTATTATTTTTAAAAGAAATGTTGCAATAAATTTTAGATAAAAGGACTATATTTGAATTATATCTTTATGTCAGAGAATTCGAAGGTATTTCTTTAATCTATAAATTTTCATAATTTTCCTAAACAAAGCTTTTTTTAACTGATTTTATTTCTTAAAAATGATGGAAATTATAATTAAATTTCATATAAAAATTGGTTTTATCCAAAGTTATAAATAGCACATGATTAATTGGTACTAATTTTGTGGGCACTGTGAGGGGCGCTAATCCTTCCCCAACGTAACTGACTCCCAAACCCAATCTTGCTTTTGTAGATCGAAATTATCTTTTCAATAAACTATAAACTCGTTTTATTAAAAGATAAAATTTTTGGGTGGCCAATCACACCCTAAAAAAGATTGATGGTGACTCCTTGTATTTTCACAATTTAAAATTTTTACTTCTAACAATCAAGTCTTTGGACCAATACTTTATGACAATTAAAATATTCTATAAAGAAAAAGTTGAAATGACCTTTATACTTGTGTTGGCAACATGAATTCTTAAAAAAAAAAAAATTTTTCAATTGAGTTTAAAATAGAAAATATATATATGTTTTTCTTCCTTTTCCCTCTTCTTTCTTCTTGGTTTATGGTGATCATTGTTACGACCACTAGTTTTGACCCAAACTATGAGATCTTGATTGCCAGATCTTGCCTTAAGGAGCCAGATCTATGTTATAGGACTTCACATGGTCAGGCCAAGTTGGCACATGCAGGTGCTAACTTTGCCCTTTTTAGCTTGATCATAGCATATTACAGCCTGATCTAGGTTCTGGCTTTTGATGGTTATCACTATCAAATTCAATAATACACTTGTTTTACTTGCCCACTTGTTTTACTTGCAATCAAACATTTCATAAAGTATGTGATATGTGACTTTAACTAATCTTCATATTTAGAAGTTTCATCTTAGAGGTGAAATATTTGGTAGAGATGATGGGATCAATGGAGTTGAAGGAGTAGAGTTGTGTCCCTAAACATGGCTACTGCATTTGTGAATCAGGTGAAAAAATATTTATAGTAGGGCATTTAGAATAATATTAGGGTGGGTCAAATGGGCTTTTGGTAGGTGTCATAAATATTGATATGGAGACTTGATCGCTAGACGTAAAAATTTATAATCAAGAAAGCACAGAGAGTCAACACCAATCTTTTTAGGGGTGTGATTTGCCACAAAATTTTCTTTTTTATAAAACAATAAAATGGGTTTAAAGTTTATTAAAAAGATAGTTTTGATTTAAGAAAACAAGATTGAGTTTGGGAGTCAATTACGTGGGGGGAAAATTAGTACCCCCATAGTACCCACAAAATTGGTACCACTTAATCATGTGCTATTTATATTTTTGGACAAAAATGGTTTTTTTATATGAAATTTAATTATAATTTCCTTCATTTTTAAGAAATAAAATTAGTTAAAAATATTTATTTGGGAATATTATGAAAATCTTTAGATTAAAAGATTACTTTATAATTCTCCAATATATAAGTAGAATACAAAGATAATCCTTTTTGTCTAAATTTACCACAACATTTTGTCATAAAAGTAAAAAAAAACAATAATATTCTTCGAAAATGATAATTATTGATGACTGTACAACATCTAGGTAAAGTGCCAAAAATTACATTCCTTGAAATTTTATTTTAATTTTATCTATTTATTTATTTTTGAAATCAACTTTTGCAGAAAACTTTTTATGCAATAAAAATAAAAAGGTTATAGTAAACCATAAAAACAATTAAAATACATGCACATGCATAATGAGTGCAAGAATATGGATATATGCAAATGTGTCTTGAATGACAACGAGATGCAAATTAAAGATCGGGTCTTTAAAAATACCACCTAGACTTTCCAACTTTTAGGTAAATTTTTAGTGTGACATTTTATATTTAAAATCCCATTTTATTTTTATTCTTTATTTAATTATATTATTTCAAAATACGAAATTATATGAAAATTTTTTGTGAAATAAAATTTTTTAAATACCCTATCATTTAGACGGTACTCGAGAAAAAATTATTTTGCAAAAGATTTTCACATAAATCTTTGAATTTTTAAATGGTCTCAGGTTTTTGAATGGATTCAGATTTTAAGGTTTTATTTAGGGTTTAACATAAGCTTTTAAGGTTTCATTTAGGGTTTAAATTAGGGTTTTAATTTTAAGGTTTCTTTAGCTTTTTAGGTGAGATGGTGATCCAAGAAAGGGTGAATTGGATTTCTCCAAGTTTTTTTCCAAAACTAGATTTCAATATAATTGAATGGAAATTAAAACCAATATCAACACATCATGCAAATAACAATATATTGATGAACTATAAGCAAATATAAACTATAATCAAAACAAAGAGATAATGATAGAGAAATCAAACACAAGGATTTATAGAGGTTCAGTCATTCTCCACAAGGAACCTATGTCCTCTTTCTTGGTTATCCACACCAAGGCTTCAATCCACTAATTGAAGAAGAGCTCTTACAAGATACAAACCTATCTTGTACTAAAACTCTATCTTTTTCGTAAGGCTTAGATAGCAACTTCTACATTTACAATATCAAGAGGATACTTCACCTTTTCCTTACAAGATAACCCAAATGATTTTTGCAAACTAAAATACCTCTCAAGGTTGAGTGTTTGCTTAATGAAGTACAAAAAAAATTGATGAATGAAAAACACAATATAGCTTGGATACAACAAATACAAAAAATATGGATTTTAAGCTCTAACAACTCTTGATTCTTAGAGAAAATAAAAATATCACTTGTTGGCTCTTGCTCTCTTGATTCATCAATCTTTTTGGTGTGCTGGAATACCCAATTTATTGAAGAATTGAAGAACTAGCCATTGGTGATGGTTTTGAAAAAGAAAATAGCCATTAAAGCTTGATAAACTAGCCATTTGAGTGATCTTGGGCAGACCAGATCAATCCCTTCCCTGAGGGGATGATTGGTTCATGTTTTGATGTCATTTTACGCCTTATAAAACATAACCTGATTGATCATTTAATGTAGGGGATCGATCTTGTCAAAGGGAGGATTAATCCTCTACATAGGGTGATTAATCCATTTTTCAATCCTAGAGCAAAAAGTTTGTTCTAGGTAAAAAATCAATCAATCCCTTTTTTAAGGGATTGATCTTGTCAAAGCTAGGTGGTTGTTTCCTATTTTGCACTCCACTCACTAATTTGATCATATCTTGAGTTATACAATTCCAAATAAAAAACTATTTGACGATTTAGAAACTAGACTTAAAGGGCTTTCTATCCATTTACATTCATCACCTATTTCATTGTATATGAATTATAATGAATTTTCAAATCTACCTATTGTGCAGTTGTTAGACAACTACAAAGTGTTTAGTAAAAATTCAAAATCTTTCCTTAAAAAATTTGGATTTTGATTTTGTTTAATCCATTAGAAAGTAGACTTAAAGAGCTTTCCAACCATATAAAATTCAAATATTAAAGCTTTGTGAATTAATATAAAAAAATAAAGCAAGTTCAATGTTGGAAAACTTTGTTCTTATAAAACAAATTTCTTAAGTTAATCCATTTCTCAAAACCAATATTATCAAAATTATATGGAGTCCAAAATAAATAAGATCACTTTAAAAAAAATAATTGGACTTTCATTTAAGCTCAAATAAATAATGTTTATTTAGTACCAAAATATAAAACTTAAGAACATGTACTAACTGAATCTTTTTCGAAATCTTAATCAAGTTTATGTAGCTTAATGTTTTGTCATTTCAAAATAAAGATCAATTCAAGGTTAATAGTTTCAATTTAGGGTTTCAGTTTTAAAGTTTCAATTTAAGGTTTCAATTTTATTTAATTTTAAGGTTTTAATTTTACAAATTTACGAGCCATTCTAAAAAACATCTAGTCAGATTTTCGAAGCAAGTTAACTTTTTATGATTTTCAAAATTAATTCTTATATATTCTTTCAATACAAGCTCATTTTTTTTTTATAATTTTTAACAACTAATTTTTATATATTTTTATACATTTTCCCTTTCCATTAAAAGTTTTATTATTATTTACTTATCTTTTTTATTTTATTTTTATTATTTAATAATTCTCCTATATTTAGATGAAATTATTTATTATTGTTTTTTAAAACATGGTTTTTATTCCCTCCAACATTTAGGCAGGGATTTAAAAAGTTTCTTATTTTTATTATTATTATTTTTTCATAAATCTAAAATATATAAGTTGTGTCCAAATGGAATTAAAACATGAAGAATTAAACTACATAAAATTAGAATAGTTATCAAAGTTTGATTAACAATAAAAATAAAAAAAACATTAAATTAAAATTAAAATCAAATGTAACCAACATGTTAGCTCAAAGATTTGGAATAAACTAAGAAAGGGATGAATTGGTTTTAATGAAGTTTTCCAAAACAGTATTCAATAAGCACAAATTTTGCTAAACAATTAAACACAATAATTGAAAGCAAATAAAAGATAGGGATAGAGAATATAACACCACGATTTATAGAGGTTCGGTTCTTTTTTAGGCACCTACGTGCTCTCCCTTAGCCTTTCTTGCCAAGGAGTTCAATCCACTATATGTGTTGAAGATTACAATCAAGCTTCTCAAAGCTTTACAAGAACTCAACTCAACACACTCTTAAGGGTTATCCTCCTTCTTAAGCTTACAAACTCAGAATACATAATATTTTAAGTGTTTTGCAAACTCTAAGAACCTTTCAAAGGTTGGGTGTTTGCTAATTTGAAGTACACAATAGTATGGACAAGAAGATAGAGAAAAACTGATATGAATTCTGCACTTTTCTAACTTGGAACTGCTTTGAATGCTAGAGCAAATTGGTAGGTAAATAGCAATAAGTTTTCTTGGCTCTTGTTACTTTTGGTCTACAGTGGAATGCTTGATTTATAGGTAGGAAGAAGTTGAGAGCCATTGGATAGCATTTAATGCTTCAAACCTGCAAAAATTTCAGACAAAAAATAGTTGTTAGGAGTGTTTAGCCTTCAGGGATCGATCCCTTCATCCAAGGATCGATTGGTTTTTTAGGTGATCGATCCCCTATGTGGGGGGATCGATCCCTTTTCTGGATTTTCAAATTTAAAGAGCTTTCTGTTTGAGCAACCGATCGATCTCTTGAAAAAAGGGGATTGATCTTTTTTATGGAAAATTACACGATGAACGTATTTTGAAGAGGGGATCGATCCATTTTCTAGAAAATTGTACAATTAACACTTTTTGTATGAAAAAGTGATCGATCCCTACAGGGAGGAGATTGATTGGTTTTTGCCAAAACATGAGGAATTTTTTATTCTAGAAGAAGATAGGATGATCCCTTTGGCTAGGGGATTGATTTGGAAAGGAGGGGATCAATCCCTTCCCTTAGAGGATCGATCCCTACTATCAAAACTTGCATTTTTCAGGCTTTGTTCTGAGAATTTGACTTATTTCGGTTCTCAAATGGATTTTTACAAGATAAAAGGGTGAAAAAATGTTCAATTTAAGCTTAGAAAAGATTGATTCAAGTTAGGCAAATTTTTTGTTTTGTCAAATCAAAACTCTTGATCAATTCAAGGTCAACATAACAAAAATAAAAAAAAGTTCAAGGATGTGGATGTCATGACATGTGCCTAAAAGTAAATTTCATTATAAGCAAATAGGTTCATTATAAGCAAATAGGTTCTTAACCACTATCCTCTCTCTGTTTGCTCATGTAGCTTACAGTAGTTTTCTGTTCACCTCTCCATCATGCAGTTTTTGTTTGCCTTTCCATGCTTTTCACCATGTTTCTTAATCGGCCACTACTTCATGCCATTTCTCTTTTTGTTTTTGCAACCATTTTTTTTATTTCATGTGTTCTTACTCACGTCTTAATGTAGGATTTTGTTCAACAGTGTTTTCTCCTTCCCACGTGAAACTTGAAGCAACTTCATTCCCATGTAAAAAGTCTAATAAGGCTCATGGCTTGGGCCTTCAATAGGGATCCAAAGCTTTAGGGCCTTGGCCTTTTTACTTCATTTTATTTTATTTTTTTTGTTTTGCTTTGTTTTGGGCCTTCAAAATTTTTAATTTTTGTTTTTGGGCCATGCTTTTTATTGTTGTTTTGATTTTTAGTAATTTTTATTATTAATTATTATTAATTATTAATTATTAATTGTTATTTTTTATGACTAATAATAGGGCATTAATGGGCTTTTAAAAATAAGCTTTTGTCAAACCCTTTATCATGCCCAAATTAAGCCATTTAGGGCCATTGCAATGGGCTCACTATAGGCCCTATATTGGGCTTCATCCTTGGGCAACTAAAAATGGATTGTTAATGAACCCAAAAAATTGATGATCGAGGCCTAATTACAAAAACAAATCTAGTTTCAAAAATAAAATATCTTAGATAAAATTAGATGTTTATAGCTACCCTTTTTTGCATATTTATAAGAATAAAAAATAATGCAAAGACATAGACAACAATTTTTTTTGAATATTACTTCCCAGGGTAATTTTTTATTTTTTTTGGTTTTCTTTTCCTTAAGATGACTAAAATTAAACTATAAGTCGAATAAAGTCATTAGGGTTGAACTGTAAGTTGAATAAAGTGACCGCTAATCTGGGCCTGAATGCTAGCTAATCTGGGCTTTCGTGCCAGCTAATTTTGGTCGTATGTTTTGGCTAAACTGGGCTTAAATTTAATTGTGCCAGGTAAACTATGCTTGTGTGCTAGCTACACTAGGTTTAAATTTTCATTGGTGCTAGCTATTCTCTAGGCTTAAATTTCCATTGGTGCCAGGTAATCTTGGCTTAAATTTTCATTGAGTGCTAGATAATCTAGGCTTAAATTTCATTGGGTAGCAGATAATTTGGGCTTAAATTTCCTTGGATGCCAGATAATCTAGGTTTAAATTTCTATAAGTGTCAGCTAAACTTAGCTTAAAACTTCATTATTGCCAAGTAATTTGGGTTTAAATTTTCATAGAGTGGCAGTTAAGCTAGGTTTAAATTTCATTGGATGCAAGCAAAACTGGACTTAAAATCTTTTCATGAATGCCAACTAAATTGGGTTTAAGTTTACATTGGTGCTAGATAATCCAGGCTTAAAACTTAAGTGCTAACTAAACTGAGCTTAAAACTTGGGTAGACTTAAATTTTTTTGGGGAATTGATAATCCTTATTAGGATCGAAAGAAATGAATTTTCTCTCTCAATGGATTAGATGGTTTTGGACCTAGAGATTCTTGTTGATTCAAAAGGACTTCATCACTTAAAGGGAATAAAATGAATGAATACTTTTTCAGCTAATTTAGGCGTGTATGCTAGCTAAATTGGGCTAGGTATACATGCTAGTTAAACTAGGCTTATGTGCCAGCTAATCTAAGCTTATGTGCTAGCTAATATGAGCTTATGGCTTTTCGATGCTAGTAAATACTGGGCTACATGCCAACAAATCTAGGCTTAAATTTGATTAATACCATATAATCTGGGCTTAAAACTTGCATTGGTGCCAACTAAATTGGGCTTAAAATTTCATTGATGCTAGATAAACTAGGCTTAAATTTTTATTAGGTGTCAGCTACTCTGGTCTTAAATTTTTATTGGTGCCAGCTAAATTGGGCTTAAAATCTATCTCAAAAATTGGTGATCCTTATCAAAAATGAGAAAAGGGAAAATTTTCTTTCCAAACAGATTGAATGGTTTAGCACACTAAAGTTCTTGTTCATTCAAAAAGGTTTCTCCACCTGAAAGGAATAAAAGAGGCATATACTTTTTCCATGCTGATTCACAGATGAAACATAAATCTTTCCAAAAACATGAATCCCTTGAAAATTAAACATGAACACTTTCTTTAACCTTTAAATGTGACATTTTGATATATACCAAGGCTAGTTGTAAGGGCTTGAGTTTTTGAAAAGTTATTTAGGAATGGAAAAAAGGCCAAGATTTTTAAAACCAACCCTTCTCAAACTTCAAGAACTTTGACATTTTGGATCTTTCAAAAAGGACTAGTTTATCTTTGTTTAGCATCCACCTCATTTAGTGTTAGGATTGGCTTTCAAGATTTGCTCTAGATTGCCCTCTTGTAGATTTTTCACCCCAAAACCACATTCATTTTTTTTGGTTTTTGTTTTATATTTTATATTTTTCATCTTTCTTTTTCTTTTATTATTACACCATGTACTTAAGAACTCAAACTTATCTAAAAGGTCTAAATAAGAAATTAGGTAATAAAGGAGAACCAAAAGATTCATAGGTTTCATGGTTATTTTCCCAAGAGAAACTCTTTAATTTTAAGCATCCATGTTCAATCCAATATGGACTTTTCATAGGACATAACATAGGCTAAGGTTTGGGGCTTTTAAAGAAAAGGATAGATAGGCCCAAAACAAGTGTTGAAGGGTAATTGAAACCAATGATTATTCTTTTATTTGAATGATTCACTCTGGGATATACTTCTTACTATTCTCTTATACTTTCTACCCGTTTTTTTCTTTTTTTTTTTAATTTGAACTTTTCTTTTCTCATTCTTTCTTCATCCTTTCTCTAAGTGGATTCAAAACTTTTGAAAACTTTAATATTAAACTTTTTACCCCAACATACTAGATTCTGTTTAGACATCATCGCTTTTAACCTATCAATACATCTCTCACTTCTTTTTTTCTTTTTTTTTTGATTGGATCCAAAACTTTTGGGAACTTTTATATTGGTCTTTTGCCCCAACATACGAGATTCCATTTGGACGTCATTGTTTTTAAACCCTAAACATATTCCTTTTGCCCCCTAGTGTAAAGGATGATCCTTAGGGTTTATTTTTGAAAAACTTTTATCAGGCTTAAAAAGGTAACAATGGATAAATTTCAACATTTGAAGGGATGATGAAAGATAGCAATTTGTCATTTTAAGCATGATAACTTAAATTAAAGAGTGATTCCCTTTAAGAAAATGAACTTGAAGAAAGGTTTTCATTTCAAAAGTTTTCTCTTTTTTCTAAGTTTATCTTTTTTGACCTTTCCATTTGGCTTTTGGTTTTTTCCTTGTTCCTTCTCTAAAAATTTTGGATTTGTCAAACTTTACATGGATTTATTCTAATTTCTTAAGTGCATGATATATTGTAACCATTTTTTTTGTCTCCTTTTTTCTTTCTTTTTCTTTTTCCTTATTTTTTTTTTTGACATGTCCCACATAATTCACCTTAGTCTACTTTGCTTAAAATGCAACTCATGGAAGATGCCCCATTTTAACAAACCTTTCTTAATGAAAGTTATTACAAAAAAAAGGGTTAGATGGAATAAATCCATTTAAGGTGTCAAATAGTTCATGTCACTCCACAATAGAGAACATATGAATTGATCATAACTCAAATTGTCTTAAGAGCAATGAAGTCTTTCATTTCTAATTAATGTGACCTCATGACACATGGGTCAGGCCAATTTTGGGATAAAGAACTAAAAGGTTGGTATGTTTGAAGTCATTTTACACGACTTGCAAAAGTTTTAATTTTGAAATTTTTGAATCTATAGCGTAACATTGACACATCAAATTACCACATTTGAATTCTTAAAAAAAGTCATGTTTACTGATCATCTAATAAACATATTTTCTTTAAATTAGCGGTTTCATTGTTCAATTCTTAAGAAAAGATTATCATTTTTTGATATCATAAAATTATTAGGTGAGGGTAAAATTCACGAATTCAAATTCATGACTTTTGAAAGGGCTGATAATGAAGTCAACTGGATGATTTAAGAATTGGTGTTTAGGTATTTGAGAAATTCCTAATAATGATCGCCAACTTTTTCAAGACTCAAAACTTTTCTTTTTCATTTTTTCTTTTGTTTTCTCATTTTTTCTTCTTTTTTTTACTTTATCTTCTCTCTCTCTCTCTATTTTCTTTAAGGCATTTCTCTTTCTATGGCCTTAGTACTTAACTACATGGGGATTTATTCAAATCTAACATTTTTTCCCTTTTTACCATTTCCATTCAAAGAAAAGCTATAAGTCCAAAATTTAAAAGAAAACATTAAATGACAATATAAACCCATGAAACACTTATGATGCACAATATCCATTCATGCAATGCAAACACTCAAACCTTACCTAAAAACTTACATTTTCAATAGTATTTTTGATATGACACTCAAACTTATAAAAACAAAAGTTCCCCACTTGACACTTTAGTCTTAGCATTATTAACTCATAACTCCACTACTATCAATCATTAAAACCATTAATCAATTATTTAAAATTATTAGGATCTGTGTCAATCAAAGTCTGAATTGTATCTTTGAATGTAGTATAATCTTCTATGAAATGCCCTTTGACCCTATCATGGAATTCACACTTACCAATTGGAATCACTTTGAATAGAGAGGTTTTTTGGGTCTTGTAGGACAATAGAAATCATATGATTTTTTACAAGTAAGGTGAAGAGCTTAAGGTAAGAGATTGGGAGTGAATGATTCATCTTCGCCCTTTTTCTCTTATGGCTTTATGAATGGTTTAAGTTGATCCTTTATTCTATGAATGTTTGTGGTGAATAAACTCAAGCACACTAATAAGATGGTTGAGAAAAATTATTGGCTTGCGGCGTTAATTGGGAACAATAGGGTGACCATTAGGAATAATCATTCACCAAATATTCTTGTATCATGGTCAGGTTTCTCTTATTTCGCCCTTCAACAGTTTCCTTTTAAGGATGTTCATTAGAAATATTCCCCTGCATTTTAATAGGAATTTCCACATTGGCATCCATAATTTTTCTCCTTTTTATCCCCTTCTCGATTCTACCTACAACAAATAGCGAATTGACAAATTTTGATGACATGTTACTAATCAATTTATCATAATAAAGGAAAGGAAGGGTATCCACAAATTGAGAATTCAGCTCTCTACTAGTTAAAGGTGATCAGACTTGTGATGCAAACTCTTCCCATCTAGCAGCATATTTTTTTGTAGCCTTCATTAAGGCTCTTTCTAATATTTTGAAGGATTAATCGATCTTGAACCATCTTTAACATGTGCTAGTATTGCTTTAAGAATGCCAAGATAAATCCCTCCAAGTATGAATTTGGTTACTTTCCAAACTATAATACCAATTAGTTGTTACCTAGTCAAACAAAGATATGAATAAACAACTTTTCGTCACTGGCATACTTAACCATTTTATGACAATATTAAGCTAAATGTATCTCAAGACATCCAGTTCCGTTATACTTATCAAATGTTAAAACCTTAAACTTGGGCAGAATAACCACATTTGGAATTAGCTAGGATTCTTTTGCATTACAAGATTTGTCCTTACCTTCAACAGCTTAAATCCTTTCCTTTAAGAGATTATGTGTTCTTTGTTCATCTAGATTATATGATTCCTTATTTAGGGGCCCTAAACTAGGCCCTTCGATTTTATCATTTCTTTGAGTGAAAGGTCCTTCAATAATCTCCTCCATCTCTCTTATCAAATCAATATTCTCCCAATCCTTAGAAAAAATTGTAGGGATTGTTTTTGAAGAAATTTCTTCTCTTTAGCACACCTGAATTGCATTCTACTAAATTGATACATAAATGGATAAATGAATGAGTGAATGAATGAATATATGAATGCATGAATGAATGCACAAATGACAAAGCTCTTTGGTGAAAAGTGTGAGAATTGGAAAATGAGCAAAAGTTAAAGATAAACCATAATTCACATATTCAAGTTCAAAATGACATCATATGAACATAAAAGAAACATTTTCCACATAGAAGAAATTCATAAAACATTTATTTTGCAAATAACCTATCACTTGTAGACCTTTTTTAATCAAAATCCCTTTCATGTTCATCATCATGACATCCCCTTCTCATTGTTCCTAAATCTTTAACCCCCTATTGTCATTGGATTGAACTATTTTGCATCTATGAATGATTGCACCTTGTGTTTGAAACTATCATAATTCTAATGGAATTACCCATTATCCCACCATAGTTTTCGTATCTTGCATTTAGGTCAAAATATTTTAGGTACAAAGGCTTTAAATGTTTAAAGGCATAGAGACAACAAGGTGTCTTTCAAACAGATAGAGAAAGAGTTTTTCATATCAAATGGGGATAAGATCTAACTATTTCTTTTTCTTGGGTAATTTTTGGGCAACAAGTAGACTAGGAGTCCACAAATTTGATGGTGGAAAAAAGGTTAAAGTTGAAAAATTGGCTAAACAGGTAATTGGGAAATGGAATGTTGAAGATTTTGTTTTAAATATGGATTTCTCAGAGATTGTATAAAGTTTTGGGGCCTAATCCTAGATGCTAGAAAAAGAGTTGAAGATAAACATGAGAATGATTTGAATGCAAGTTCATATTCGAAACAATTGGTGAAGGTTGTATGAAACCCAGTAACTCTATCTTAGAAATCAAATTTTGAAGCTCAGATACTTGCATGGTTAGATCATTCATCCCTTACATGATTTTATCCAAACTTTCATTATTGCTCAAACCACTGAATGTTTCAGCATGCTCAAGAAATGTATTGAACTGAGCAGGAATCATTTGATTGCAACTCCTGGAGTTTATAAGACTTACTTGGACTAAAATTGGTAAGAACCCTTAAAAAGGCACCAAAATAAATTCCTTGAGCCTATTACTCGTCTTTGTCAAACTTAGTAAGTTGTTTTGTCATCTCTTGAATATCATGACCAAACTCTATTAATTGTATTCTAATGCACTAATTCAGGCCACCATTTGATCTTCCATATTTTTAGCTTCTTATACCCACTAAAACAAATATTTTATTTCGAAGGTTTAAACCAAAATGTTTATGCTATTTTTCTTGCTGAATGAATGACACTAAACAATTCCTAATTTGCATGTTAGATAGAATATGTTTATGAATGCTTGAGTATGAAAATGATGTTAATGTATCTACAAAATGGAACAAACCAAAATATACAAATCACCTTAGCGATGAATGTAGAATGCAATAATTGAATTCCAAAAAAATGCCAAACTCCTTACCTATCCTACATCTTTTTTTTTCTTTTTTTTCTTTTTTCTTCTTTTTATTTGGACTTTTTTTTAATCCTAACTTTATTTACACTATCACTTTAAACACAAATTGCATCATAATATCCCATATATCTTACTTTTGAGTAATTTCTATGAAAAAGATTGGTATTATTTTTCCTAGGTACTTTATAACTAGCTTTTAACTTCTAAATAGGTTTTACAAGAGGCTGACATTATTGATGGCTTCATGAGAACTTCATTTATTGATCTCTATCCTAAAACAAATACACCCTTTTAAAATATAATGCTTATATAATGTATGCAATAAAATTAAAGACTATATAAATAAAAATGAATCAATAACCCAAACAAATAAATAATAAAAATAGTAGAACAACCATATGATACGACACAATAACAAAATATATAGAATGTGCTAACTTTTGGTGATTTTCTAAAAGGCAACATGGCTCTAGCCTAGGCAAGCTTCTTATGGCTCATGATATGTTGGGTTAAGATTTATTCATCTAAAGGTTCCCAAACCAAACCTTACATCATCGTCCATTACAGTTTAATAAGGCACACCAATCCTCAACCATTATAGGCTACAAATGAAAAATTTTGATTTGAGTGGAAGTATTTCACTAGCAAATGCAGGGGTTATCACCTTGCGAGAGCATAACTACTTCACTTCCTCCTAATAAGGATAAAGCTCGGGTCTAGAGCTCATGCACATGATTGGATATGCAAAATGTGCAAAGCAATATATTAATCAAAATAACATAAATAAATCACAAATACAAAATCAAAACAGGATAATAACTAACATGCAATTTATTTATTTTATATTATTTTTGAAAAGTTAAAATGAAGGGAATTAAATTAAATATCAACTAAAACCAATTAATTCCAAAACTTTTGGTAGCACATGATTAAAATTTTTTGGCCTAACTCTCAAAAGTTCTCTAATGGAGTCACTAAGCTATCATAACATATCAGTTTGGAGACTTGATTGCTAAACATAAAAATTTAAAATCATGAAAACACAGGAAATCGCCACCAATCTTTTTAAGGTGTGACTAGCCACAAAAAATTTTATCTTTTTAATAAAACAATAAAATGGATTTAAAGTCTATTAAAAAGATAGTTTTGGCCTATGAAAATAGGATTGGTTTCAAGAGTCGTTTATGCGTAAAGAAGGACTAGCACTCTCATAGTGCAAACAAAATTGATACCAATTGATCATGCATTATTTATACTTTTGGAAAAAATGGTTTTTTATATGAAATTTAATTATAATTCCCTTCATTTTTAAGAAATAAAATTAGCTAAAAATATTTATTTGGAAATATTATGAAAATCTTTAGATTAAAGGATTACTTTATAATTCTCTAACATATAAGCAAAATTCAAAGATAATCCTTTCCGTCTAAAATTTACCACAATATTCTGTCATAAAAATAAAAATAATAATAATATTCTTTGAAAATGATAATTATTGATGACTCTTCAACATCTAGGCAGAATACCAAAAATTACATTTCTTGGAATATTATTGTAATTTATCTATTTATTTATTTTTGAAATCAACTTTTGAAGAAAACTTTTTTATGCAATAAAAATGAAAAAGGCTATAGTAAATTGTAAACAACAATAACTAAAATACATTTATATGCATAATGAATGCAAGAACGTAGATATATGCAAATGTGTCTTGAATGACAAGGAAATACAAATTAAAGATCAGGTCCTTAAAAATACCACTTGGACTCTCTAATTTCTAAGTAGAGTGTGAGTGCGACTTTTTATATTTAAAATCCTTTTTTATATTTTTATTCTTTATTTAATTAGATTATTTTAAAATACAAAATTATATGAAAATTTGTTATGAAATAAAATTTTTTAAATACCCCATCATGTAGGTGGCACTCAGAAACAAATTATTTCAAAAAAAAGTTTTCACATAAATCTTCGAATTTTTGAATGGTGTTAGGGTTTTGAGTGGATTAAAATTTTAAGGTTTTATTTAGGGTTTAACCTAAGGTTTTATGGTTTCATTTAGGGTTTAAAATTAGTTAGGATTTCAATTTTAAGGTTTTAATTTAACAAATTGATGAGTCTGTCTAAAAATTTTCAACATCTAGGTAGATTCTTAGAGTAAGTGTAGACACCCATTTCTATTCATGATACATTTGATTTGTCAATTCGGTTCTTTTTTGGATCATCAAACCTCAGAGGGGTTTGTTTCTCATTTGGGCTTTGGACCCAGTAATTGTTGATCATATATAGGCTGTGGGCTCAATCTTTGTTATTATTTTTATTTTTTATATTATTGTTATTATTATTTATTTATTATTATTATTATTACTATTACTATTACTATTACTATTATTTGTTATTATTATTTCTTTCTTTCGTTTACAAAAGGAAAGCAGATAAGCAAAAGTTTGTTGAAATCTCATAGGTGAATAGGGCAAAAAGGATTGGCTTTATTGGAAACCAAAATTAGTGAAATCATTGACCATAATAAAATCCCAGAATTCAAGCACAGATTAATGTTGTTAAATCCTTAAATTTGTGTCAAATGAACCTTATAAATGAATCCTTAAATTACACAGAGTGAACAAGAAAAAGAGGGAAAAGAGTCTAGGTTTTGAGTGGCTATGATTTGGGCGAATTTGTTTTAAGATTAGCTGACAGTTAGGTCTTTATGTTACGGGGAAAAGAAAAGTTGTTTGAAATCCCTAAAAATCTTAAAGAAGGAAGTTTTTTAGAAAAATATGGAAAAATCTAGGTTTCGTTTGAAGGTTTGAATTTTTCGTTTGAAGTTTTTAGTGAACTTTGAAGTTTCCAGCCAAATTTCAGCTAGCTTTCCAAAAA
Organism: Durio zibethinus; assembly: GCF_002303985.1. The sequence goes on from NW_019168159.1 coordinate 17,089,562, forward strand.
CCGATGGTCTAACACAATTTTCAAAGATTGAATCAGGGAATTTTAGAGAGAGGCAAGAAAGAAATTCATTCAAGAGAGAGAGAGAGAGAGGGCTAAATGTTTTTTAGAAAAAATTGAAAAGCTTGGCTTTTATACTAACTCCAGACGATGTCATTTTGAAGGCCTAAGATCCGCGCGTCAACCCATTGACCTACACACAACCCATATATTGGGCCCAACCCAATCACATGTTTTCTTTTTTCTTTTTTCATTTTATTTTCAATTTACATTTTTGTTTATTTTATTTTTTTATATTTTTATATTTTATATTTCATTTTATTTGTTTTATTTTTATTTTTATTTTTTTAAAAAATTTCATTTATTACCATTATCAATTTCTTTAAAATATTTTTATAAATTTCATTTCTTCTAAATAATAATAATAAAAAGATATAATAAAAACATTTTCTAAAAAGAGAATTCATGAATCCTACCAAACTATTGGAGGTTTCTTCATGAATTTAATTTTATATGAATTCTACCAAACTATTGGAAATTTTCATAAATCAATTTTCAAAAAAAATAATTGTTAATAAAATATTTTGTATTTTACCTTACCAAACTATTGGAGGATTTGCATCTTAAATTAAATCTTATCAAACTATTAGAAGATTTAATGCATTTTTTAAAAATCAATCTTATGATAAAATCTCATCAAACTATTAGGAGATCTGCATTAAAGTAAATCTTACTAAACTATTGGAAGATTTTACTGATTATCTCTTTAACTAAAATTTAAATACATTCAATGATGAAGCCTCTTTAGAGTGGGATACTAGTCTCCATGAATACTCTTGAGGTGAAAGAATTATCTTAAATTGCTATCAAACTATTGGAGTAATTTTAATATTAATTTTCAATATTAAATATTTTGGTAAATTATAAATATGGTTAAGGCTTGGATAATTTGAAATCAAACTACTACCATCCTTTGGATGGGTGCTCCGTGGGTGCTATAACCTTTTCATGCATAATCACATTCTTGGATCTGAAACTATGGTTTCATAGACTAAAATCTACTATTTAAAGATACCAAAGTCAATCTTGAGACTCCTCTTTGAATATGATAGATTCAATTAGGTGGCCAAACACACCTTAACAAAAAAGATAGGTAATGACTCCTCTTTAATCCATGTCTAGAGGTAGGTCCATGGATCTATACCTTATGACAGTTTAGCGACTCCATTGAGAGTCAGGCCAGTAAATGATTTCTTGTTATCCAAGCCTAACCTAATAAATTTGAGATTTTTTCCTCTTTATTTCTTTTTCCTTGCTTATATTTTATTTAGTTATTCATTTATTCATTTTTATATATCTGTCATTCACTTGCAAATACATAACATGAGCTCTACACCCAAGTTCTATTCCTTAGGAGGAAGTAAAGTACCTATGCCTTTGTGAGATTTCATGTCTCCACATACTCCCACTCAAATTGAACTTTTTTTCATTTATAACCTATAATGGGCAAGGATTGGGTGCCTTACTAGTCTGTGATAGACGATGATGTAAAGAACAATTTGTGAACCTTTTTAAAAATGATCCAAGCTATATATAGTTAACTTTAAGAGCTTAACCCATAGGTAGAGCCATGTCTCTTTGCCCTTTATAGTTAATCCAAAATTTAGAGTCATGTTGTTATTTTACTTGCTTTACCATGTTTATTCTTTATTTTATATCAAGATGACTAACCGATTTTCTTGTTTGTTTTTCTTCTTGTGCATATTCACAAGCATACATGTAGATTGCATATTATTTCTACCTTAAAGATATCTTCAACAAAAGATTACATGGAGCCTATAGAATGTCAAGTTTATGCCTCCTTTGTATTCTTCAAATGTGATTTGCCCATGGATTCAAAGATAGAGTCAAAAAAGAAACAGTGAGAAGATGGGGATTGTTTACCACTTGGTTATGTCTCTACTTTACCAATGGAAGTTCGATTGCTTCTTAAACAAAATGACTTGAAAGACCTATTAGACATATGAAATAACATGGTTCCTTCTAGGTAGCAAGCTTTTTATTAGAAGTTTGGGCATGTTACACAACTCTTGTCAGTGAAAGTTGAAAAGTCACTCATTAAGGCAATAGTACAATTTTAAGACCCCTCTTATCATTGTGTCATTTTTAATGAAGCTGATTTGGTGTCAACTACAAAAAGGTATTTGATTATGGTAGTTATACATCTCTAATAACTAGATAGAATATATTTGAAGAAACAAAAGCCCGGGTATCATAAAATGTTAGCTCATATTTTAGGGGTAGGAAAGGAGCTCATAGATTCTCATGTCCAAGAAAAGAAAAGGCATAAAGGTATCCTATAAGAGGTTTTTAAGATTTCATTGTTAAACACCTTGATGATGACCAATGAGTGAATGTGTTTGATTTAGCAATATATGGGATGGTAATTTTCCCCAAAGTCTTAGGCCATATTAAGATAGAAGTGGTAGATCTATTTGAGCATATTAAAAGAAAATGTAATCCTTCATTGATAATCTTGATAAAAACCATCAGATCATTAAGATTTTGTAGACAAAATGATAAAGTGCATTTTTTAGGTTGCATACCATTATTGTATTTATGGACAAACAGTCATTCTAAATGCAAGAAAAGTACTTTTTCCAAACTCTATTTTCGTAATTGAAATCCAATTAAGGAGTTTTGTGAGAGTGAATGACCAAAGGCAAAGACCAAGAAGGAATAGGAAATCTATTACAGAAGCTCATGGCTTGTCAGGTGAAATGCCTAGTCCCATGGGTGAGTTGAGAACCCATGTTGTATCAATGTGGAGATGAAATAAAAGTTCCACTTTTATGCTTATAGGGGTTAATAGTTTATGCACCGGTAATGGTAAGGAAACAGTATGGAGCAAAATAGTTTGTTCCTGTGACATATAGGCTTAGCCAATTTGACTGTTTACATTTGAAACCTAAAACATTTTAAAAAATTGATAGTATAATCAGGGCCTGGATAAGCCTAGGAGAGTGAGCACTAGATCATTCATTGATAAACTCACTCAGGGATATTTGGTGTGGAGAACCAAGAAAGGAAAGGAGGTTGCATTCACAGATTGTGTCTAGATGATCAATCAAGAGTTGGACAAGACGTCCTCAAAGCTAGAACTTGTAAAGCAAGAATCTAAAGTTGAGAAAAAGAAATTAAAGCAAGATATTCTAAGGCTTTAGAAAGAGAAAGGGTAATGGAAAGGTAAAGCAAAAAAGCTATAAGTCTAAGTCCATGAAATTTCCAAAAAGCATGATACAATAATTAAATAGTTGGCTAAAATTCATCGATGACATAAGAGATTAAAGGTTGAATGCAAGACTCAAAGGGTTATTAGAAGGCATGACGATGCCTTCACAAAATTGATGGAGCTGTGGCAAGAGCATAAAAAATTACATATACAAGTGAAGGCTAAAGAAATAAATATCGCCAATTTGACTTGTGAGAACAAAAAGTTTAGAAGAGAATGTTCCCAAATGGAGGATGATTATATGGAAGCTCAACAAGAAAATGAGATGCTTGAAAGGTATATCCAGACATTAAAATAGAAATTGAATGAGCAAAAGAATCATATTATGGCACTCATGGAGAAGTATAGGGAATTGTCCTATCAAGTATGGTTTAGCAAAAAAAGAAGGGCTAGGAGGGCAAAGATACATAAAACATCTTGCAACCCAAATAAGTAAAGAGGTAATTAAGGTAAAAGAAATGACGAAAGAGGCAGAGACATTGGGAACTCTAGTTACACCAATAGGAGAGCATGGGTAGCAGTTATTGATTTTATTCAGAAGGCTAAAGACCAGTATGAACAAATCAAGCATTTTTACAAGTGGAGAGTATTAGACTTGATGTAAAACAAACTTTGTGGAATAAAAGAAAGTTCACTTTTGTTGAAATATTTAATAAGAACAAATATTTTTCTCACCATTGCATTGCATTACATTCATTCATAATCATTTTTTTGTCATGTTAGCTCATAACAAGATCACTAATTTTAGATTGTGGTAAGTAAGGTTCAAATATAGCTCAACATCCGTATAACACCTGGGCTTAAACTAAAGAAATCGAGCAAGATAATGTAAGCCATGTTAGGAACTTAGAAAAGGCTCAAGAGGAAATTAAGGGGGAATTGAGCAAGATCCTCAAGGCTTTTAATAAAATAAACAAGGGAAAAGCAATGGAGAAAAATGTTTCACATGAAGTTATTGAGCCACTATATCCTTTAGGTTATAGTCCACATTAGACCTAATCCACTCAAAGTTTCTCACTGCAATAACTAGCATACCCAAGCTACAATTATACAAGAATGACTTATGCACTTAATCAAAGAAATGTCCAAAGTTATATTAATACCATTTTCATGAAAAATGCAGTTGAGCTGACCCAAGTCCTTAATTTGGATGAAGCAAAGGAAAAATTAAAGATTATTAAGTCCTTGGAACACCCTAAAATTGATCACATGATAAATATGATTAAGAAGAGATTACGAGCCATAGAAGGCATCATTTTTATGGTTCTATGGATGCCATAGGACTTTGTTTGGAACCAGATGTGGTGATCCCCCTTAAAGTTCAAAGTTTTAGAGTTTGAGAAGTATGATGATACCAAGTGCCCTATCACACGTGTCGTGATGTATTATAGTAAGATGGCAACAGACACTAGTAATGAAAAATTGCTCATGCATGTGTTTTAAGATTGTTTAACTAGGTTTGAAGCGATATGGACGTTCTGTTGGATAAAGCCTGTATACAATTTTGAAAGGATTTGATTTGATCCTTCATCAATCAATATCATTATATTATAAATATGGCTCCTAATCACTTTTCATTGTAAGGTATGGAGAAGAAAGCAACTGAATCTTTTAAATAGTATGCCCAATTGTGGCGATATAGCTGCTTAAGTGCAACAACCATTAATAGAGAAAGAAACAATAGTGCTATTTGTAAGTACTTTAAAGTCACCTTACTATAAAAAAAAATGATTGAAAATGTGATAAAAAATTTTGCTGACATGGTAACTTCAGGAAAAGTCATTGAAAATGCTATAAAAAATGGCAAGTTTGAGAAGGGGAATCATTTGCTACTAAAAGGATGCCTAAGAAGAAAGATAGTAAGACTCAAGCTATGAGTTATGAAGGATAGCAATACGAAAACTATCCTCAACTGGTTTATCCCATATATTATCTTGCCATAAATCATGCTTCAATTTTCTCCTATTAACTAGCTCCATGACCTTCCTATCCATCTACTTATCAACCCATATTCAAACCACCTGCTTACAATCCAAATACCTCTACTAAAATAAGACCTTTTGTCTATCCAACCATCCTAATGAGTGGTACACAAGAGCCATAAAATAACCAAGAAAAATCCACCTATGATCCTATTCCCATGAGTTATATAGAATTGTTCTAAGAGCTTTATAAAAATCACTTGATTATTCCCATCCCTTCAAAAGCACCTAAACTTCTTTACCTTAAGTGGTATAATCCTAGTAATTGTGATTATCATTATGGGGTTATTGGCCATTCTATTGAACATTGCACCTATTTGAGGTATAAGGTGCAAAGTTTAATGAAAAAAAAAGCTAATAAATTTTGATACCAGTGGAAAAATAACACCCAATGTCAAAAATAACCTCATTACCCAATCAAGTAATCGATGCTCTGAATGAAGATAAGGGGCAAATTAAAAGAAGATGAAAGAGATTAAAATGCCATTTAGTCAGCTATATGAAGCTTTATATAAGGCTGGGATGATATAATCGGTGGAGCCATGTACCTATCATGAGAGATGTGTCTTAAATCAAAGATACAAGTATCATAGTGGAGCTCTGGGCATTTAATTGAAATGTGCAAATAGTTTCATGATGAGGTATAGAGGCTAATGGATTCCTACCAAATCAAATTGTATGAAGAAACAAAAGCCTCAAAAGGTGTTGAAGTAGCTATGATTGATAAGTGGGTACCAAAGTCGATTACCATACATTATGGTGAGAAGTCGAGATCGATCATGGACAAGTTTATTCCGAGGCCAGCAACTTTCAAAGTCCTAAGTCCATTCCTTTACAAGGATGAAAACACCGTGCCATGAAAGTATGGTTATGAGGTGATGGTCCAAGGACAAGAAATAATCATGCCTAAGTTTGATGCTGCCAATATAATTAGTGTATGTGGCATGACTAGTAGTGGAAGATGCTATACTCTATAGATGCTAAAAAAAGCAAGGAGAGAGAGAGTGATGGAAAAATAGACTAGACTAAAATCAATTCCAAGGAAAAATAACCTAAAATCTATGCCTAAAAAAAAATCTTGCAAGTTTTTAAAGTTATTGAATAATAGTAAGTACTATATAATAGAGTAATTAAATAAGATGCCAGCCAAAATCTCCTTATTGTCATTATTGTTAAATTCAGAATCACATTACAATGCCTTGTTAAAGGTGTTAAATTAGGCTTATGTAGCACATAATGTGTCAGTGGAATATGTGAATCATTTGGCAGGGAACTTAGTGGTACCACATTATATAGCCTTCAGTGATGATGAGATTTCACTCGAAGGTAGAAAAAGTACAAAAGTTTTGCATATCACTGTAAAATACAAGAGTCACATCATAACCAAAGTCCTTATTGATAATGGTTCACTATTAACCTTATGCCTATGTCTACTTTGGCAAGGCTACTTATTGATATGTCCCACATCAAAAGTAGTCATATGGTGGTCTGAGAATTTGATGGAGCTAGGCATGAAGTATTGGGAGATATTGAATTGCTTATGCAAATAGGACTTTGTGTCTTTAACATAAAGTTCTAGGTTATGGATATTTCTCCATCCTATGGTTGTTTGTTGGGAAGACCATGAATTTACATGGTAGGTGCTATTCCTTCCTCTCTACATTAAAATGTGAAGTTCAACATGAAAGATCAATTAGTGATTATGGCCAGAAAAGAGGACTTGTTGGTGACTCAGCCTATGAATGCTCTACACATAAAAGCTATAAAAGAGTCATTAGAATGCTTTTATCGATCCTTTAAACTTGTTAATGTTGTAGGTGGAGGTCCTATGTTTAGTAAGATCATGATTAATTAGATGATTAATAAAGGTTGGAATATTGGAGTTGGACTAGGCAAAAATTTGCAAAGAATAAAAAAACCACTAAAAATTATGGACAATAGTGGAAAACTAAGCCTGGGATGTAAAGTGAAAGGAATATGAGATGACAAGAAAGGAAAAAGGATGGCAAAGAATATGCCAATAGTTATTTGCCACTTGTATGAAACATTTAGTATTAAAAGATACATATACCTGGGAGCTAATGAAAGTGCTGAAGAGGAATTAAGCATGGAAGAAGCTTTCACTGAACTATCCATGCATATGATAAATGAAGATATCCAAAGGGAAGAAGTGTTAGTTTATCCATGCCCACCGATCTTTGAACTAAAAAACTAAGGTGTCATCCAAATACCTACTGTCCTGGATACTTTTTCAATGTAATTGTAACTCCCAATCACTTATGCCCAAAAGCATTGGGATCTTTTATGTATAGGCCTCTTATTATCTATTATTTCAATAAAAAATAGGAGCATGCATTTTATTCATTTTTCCCATTCAATCATCAAAACATTTTGCCAATATCTCCTATTTCATTTAATTTCAAAACCTCAAATGAATATGATGATAATCATGATAACAATTAGGGATTTAATTTTAAAAATTCAATTAACACTTATGACCTTGACACTAAAAAAGATTCTAAAAAATACACTTTGCCTCCAGATTTAATGAGATTAATTGAATAGGAGAATAAATCTATTGAACCTCATCAAGAAGTTACCAAGATGATCAATTTAAGAGGTAATGAGAACAAAAAAGAAGTTAAGATTGATATCTTGCTCCTAGTGGTTGACAGATAGCAATTAGAGGATCTTCTTAAGAATTCGTAGATGTATTCACTTGATTTTATCAAGATGTGACACCAGAGTGTCAACACATCATATAATATAGGTCGAGACTAAAGAAGACTTATTCAAAAATAAGATGGGCCTATCCTTGGTCCAAATCTACTAACCAAATGCAAAAATAAAGTAAACTAGAATAAGGAGATTATGTTCACACTAGCTAAAAAAAAAGAGCATGAAAATGGATGGAATTATGGTCAGATTCATTAACATATAATTTGCATAAGTAAATGGGTAAATAATTATGTTCATATTAGAAATTATTGTATTCACATGCAAATCCCATGATTTTTGGCATGATTTCAGCAATTCAATCTGTGAAGTTCGCATGCTTTGAGGGATGTTCTTAGTCTATTTATTTACTGTTATTCTTTGGTAGAAGGCAAAATAGAGTTTTCGTTATCCTTAAGCAATCTTTTAAATTATTCTTCAATTTTTGTATCTCTTAGGTGGATTTCCTAGAGTGACAAACTTCTGTTGTTCTATATCCTTGATTAGAATTATTAGGGGGGTATTTCTATTTCCCTTAGTGTCTAGTCTTGGTGGTGAACTTTTATCCCTTTTAATCTAATAATCATATTCTACTATTATTCAAATTCTTGTGAGTTTTTTTGTTTACTATTAATCTCCAACATCTCAGCCATCAATTTTCAGCATCAAGATATGCTTAGGCTCAGTATTGAGATAATGGAGCATAGACTACCTTTGAAGTTTGAATGTAGGCCAGTTCAACAAAAACTGAGAAGAATGAAACTTGAAATATTGTTAAAGATTAAAGAGGAGGTAAAAAAGTAGTTTGATGCGAGCCTTTTGCAAGTGGCCAAATATCTTTTTGTTATATGGGGAACTTTTTGTTATAAGGTTATATTTTTTGGATTAAAAAATGCTAGGGCAACTTATCAAAGGGCTATGGTGACACTCTTTCATGATATGCTGCATAAAGAGATTGAAGTGTACATAGATGACATGATCATAAAATCTCGAGAAGGAAAAGACCATGTAGCTAACCTCAAAAAATTGTTTGAGAGGATGAGAAAGTTTTAGCTTAAGTTAAATCTATCCAAATGTACATTTGAAGCCAAGTTAGGGAAATTGCTGGGTTTTGTGGTTAGTGAAAAGGGAAATAAAGTTGACCTAGACAAGATACAAGCCATTCATAATTTATCCTTGCCTAGTACATCGAAGAAAGTTTAAGGTTTATTGTACAGATTAAACTACATTTCTTGATTCATCTCTCAACTTACCTCCAAATGCGATCCCATCTTTAAACTCTTCTAAAAGAATAATCATAGAGAATGGAATAGAGAATGTCATGAGGCCTTTGATAAAGTTAAGCAATACCTATCATATTTTTCAATATTAGTACCACCTATTTTGGGAAAACCATTAATTCTATACATGGTGGTTTATAAAAAGTCAATAGAATGTGTGTTGGGATAGCAAGATGGATCTGGCAAAAAGAAAAAAGATATTTACTACTTGAGCAAGAAATTTATAAAGTATGAGTCAAAGTATTCATTGCCAGAGAAAATGTGTTGCATTTTGGCTTGGATAGTTAAAAGGCTCAAGCAGTATATGCTTTACCACACTACCTAGCTTATGGCTAAACTCTATCCAATCAAGTATATCTTTAAGAAACCATCATTATTAGAGAGAATCACAAAATGGTATGTGATGCTTTTAAAGTCTGATATAGCATACATAAGTCAAAAAGTGATCAAAGGAAGTGCCATTGCTAAATTCCTTACGGACTATGCTGCTAAAAGCTATGAGCCCATGAAATTTGATTTTTTAGATAAAGAACTTATGGCCATCTTAGGATTAGAGGAAGATAACGATGATGAAAAGTCATGGAGAATGTATTTTGATGGGGCTGCTAATGCCATGGGGCATGAAATTGGGGTAATTCTAATATCTCTAAAAGAGCATTATTACCCTGTTATAGTAAGATTGAACTTTAATTGTACCAACAATATGGCTGAGTATGAGGCCTGTGTTATAGGATTGCAAGTTGCTTTAGATAGAAAAATTAAAGTATTAAAGGTGTTTGGAGATTCAACTTTGGTTATCTATCAACTAAAGGGTGAATGGAAAATGAGGGATTCAAAACTTATCCCATACCATAAATATATTTTAGAGTTGTGCAAATAGTTCGAGATAATTCGGTTTGAACATTTACCTCAAGAAGAGAATCAAATAGCAGATGCATTAGCCACCTTAGCTATAATGATACAAATTAGGAATAATGTTGAAATACAGCCCATCAAGTTAGATGTCAAGTATATGCTAGTACATTACACCAACATGAAAGAGGAAAGAGATGGAAATCTTTGGTATTATGATATTCTGTGATACCTAAGGAGTCAGCAATACCCGGATCATGCGATAGAAAATGATAAAAAAATCTTAAGGAGATAGGCTATGTGATTCTTCTTAGATGGTGAGGTTTTGTATAAGAAAAGCAAATATCATATGTTATTGCATTGTGTAAATGTCTCTGAGGCAAGGAAAATTATTGAGGTACATGATGGTGTATGTGGAGCACACGTAAATGGGCACATGATGGCAAGACAGATTATGAGAGTCAAATACTATTGGTTAACAATAGAGAGCGATTGTATTGATTATGCTTGAAAGTGTCACAAATGCAACATTTATGCTAACAAAATCCATACTTCACCCACCGCGTTACATGTTTTGGCACCACCTTGGCCATTTTCTATATAAGGGATGGATGCCATTAGTCTCATCACTCCAAAAGCATTAAACGGGAATAGATTCATTTTTGTGATGATTTATTACTTCACTAAATGCGTCGAAGTAGCTTTTTTTACAAATGTAACTTGATCTATAGTCTGTAAGTTTATCAAGAAAGAAATAATCTATAAATACAAGATTCAGAGAGGATCATTTTAGATAATACAAAGAATTTAAATAGCAATATGATGCAAAAAGTATATGCTCAATCCAAGATTAAACACCATAATTCAGCTTGATACCACTCAAAAATGAATAGGGCAATAGAAGCTATAAATAAGAATGTCAAAAGGATTCTGGAAAGGATGACTGAAACATATAAAGATTGGCATAAAAAATTACCTTTTGCTTTGCATACCTATCAAAAATCAGTACACACTTCTACTAGAGCGACTCCATTCTCTTTAGTTTATGGGATAGAGGTTGTTTTGGTAGTGAAAGTAGAAATCCCATCCATGAGAGTCTTAAATGGGATTAGAAGAAGCTGAATGGATTCAAGAGCGCTATAAGCAATTAAACTTCACTAAAAAAAAAAAGATTAGTAGTGTTCTATCATGGTCAACTATACCAAAGAAGGATGATGAAATCCTATGGCAAAAAGGTCCGACCTCATCAATTTCAAAAAAAAGAATTGATGTTGAAAAGGATCCTTTCGCATCAACATGATGATAGAGAAAATGGACCCCAAATAAGGAAGGGCTGTATGTTGTGAAAATGGCCTTTTCAAGAGAAACCTTAATTTTGTCAGAGATGGATGGAGATGAGCTTCCTAACCCCATAAATTCTGATATCATGAAGAGATACTTTACCTAGAAAAAAAAGAGGGTCCAAGTTGAAAACTCAAAAAGATAACTTGAACTAAAAAAAAAAAAAAACAAGAAGAGTTCAAATTGAAAACCCAAAAGGGCAGCCTGAACTAAATAGAGGTTTATCTAAGTTGAAAACCTGTAAAGCTGACTTAGATAAGGAGCATATGGTATCACTTGTGAGGTGCATCAATGTTAATATCAGTGAATTTTTTAAGAGTTTTGAAGTGTTGAGTGCATTATATGGTTGAATTTTTTGAATAAATCCTGATATGTTATCATGATTATCTGAGTGTCTGGAGGCATTATACCTTTATCTTGTCCCATTGCCATTAGTTGTAATCTACTTCTTTTCTAAACAAAATGATATTCATTTCATTTTATCTATGTTTCACTTTCAATCCTTGCATTTCCTTTCTATTGATGCTTTGCCATGAATAAGAGAAATGCATAATTCACATCTTATATTTTTGAAATTGGGATAATCATTAATAATTGAATAATTTCATGATAGATTATGCATTTACTTTGGGAAAATTGAAAGAGACAAAGGCTAAAGATGAAACCTTTAAGGTTTAGTAAAGGTATTAGTTTTGAAAATTCCCTTAAAAGGAAAGACGAGTGCCTATTTTGATTTACGAAAAGTGGATTTGATTTTCCTCATGTGAAGTATGTGGAGATTGGGATGCAAAGGAAAGCGTCTGGAGAACTTCAATACCACAATCAAAACTTTCATGCATTTACTTCTCAGATCGGACATGCATTTGCATCATTCATATTACCATTATTACATACCAAGTTTTGATTTCGACTCGATTCAAATCATTTTATTTTTCTAACTTACAGTTTGATCCCAGTCATCTATTTTGATCTCAAATTGGTCTAGATAATTTAATTTTTCTGACTCACTGTTTGATCCCAGTCACTTATTTCGATCTCGGCTCGGTTTAGTTCATTTTATTTTTCTAACTCTTGGTTTGATCCTAATCACCTATTTTGATCTCAGCTTGGTCTAGATTATTTTATTTTTTTTGACTTGTAATTCAGTCCCAGTCATCTGTTTCGATCTCGGCTTGATCGAGATCAATTTTTTTTTACTTGCAATTTGATCCCAGTTTCTTATTTTGATCTCGATTCGATCTAGATCATTTTATTTTTTTGACTGGCAGCTCAATCCCGGTCACCTATTTTAATTTTGACTTGGTCTAGATCATTTTATTTCCCAGTTACCTATTTTGATCTCAGCTTGATTTAGGTCACTTTATTTTTCTAACTCGCGGTTCAATCCAGGTCATTTGTTTTGCTCTTGGCTTGGTCTAGATCATTTTATTTTTTGACTCGTGGTTCGATCCCGATCACCTATTTTAATCTCAACTCAATCTAGATCATTTTATTTTTTTGACTCGTGGTTCAGTCCTGGTCACCTATTTTGATCTCGACTTGGTTCAGATCATTTTATTTTTTTTGACTCGTGGTTCAGTCTCGATCACCTATTTCGATCTTAGCTCATTCTAGATCATTTTATTGTTTTGACTCGTGGTTCAAACCCAGTCACTCTTTTTGATCTTGGCTCAGTCCAAATCATTTTAATTTCTTGTTTCACAATTCAATCTTGAACATTTTCCTATGTTGGTATACTTCGATGAATTTTGACTTGGACTTAGTTAAGTCATTTTCATATTCTTATTTTCACTTTAGCTTTTCGAGCATGAACATAATGGCTATCGATGTCTTTACATTATTCTTGTTTTACAAGAGTGTGCAAATAGGGGCAACTGTAGATGCCCATTTTCATCTATACAGGCTTTAGGCCTAATCTTTTATTATTATTATTTTTTTATTTTATTATTTCTTTCTTACATTCACAAAAGGAAAGCAGATCAACAAAAGTTTGCTGAAAATCCTGTAGGTGAATTGAGTAAAAATGATTGGCTTTATTGGAAACCAAAATTAGTGGAATCATTGACCATAATAAAATCCCAAAATTCAAGCATAGATTAACGCTGTTAAATCCTTAAATTTTGTTAAATGAACCCTATAAATGAATCCCTAAATTACATAGAGTGAACAAGGAAAAAAAAGGAAAGTTTAGGTTTTGGGTGGCTACTATTTTGACAAATGTTTTAGGATTAGTTGAAAATTGGGTCTTTGGGTTTTAGGGAAAAAAAAGTTATTTGGAATCCTTAAAAATCTAAAAGAGGAAAGTTTTCTAAAAAATTTGAAAAAATTTGGGTTTTGTTTGAACATTTGAATTTTTCGATTGAATTTTTTTACGAACTTTAAAGTTTCCAGCCAAATTTCGGCTAGTTTTCTAGAAACTGGTGGTCAAACCTAGTTTCTGGTGATCGAATCAAGAAATTTTAAAAAGAGACAAAAAAGAAATTCATTCTAGAGAGAGAGGGCTAAAGGTTTCTAAGGAAAAACTAAAAAGCTTGGTTTTTATACTAGCTCCAGACGACGCCATACTGAAGGCCTAGGATTGCGAGTCGACCCGCTAACCTGCGCACAACCCACGTGTTGAACCCGACATGATCTTAGGTTTTTCTTTTTTCCATTTACTTATTTATTTATTTTATTTTTCTAGATTTTCTTATTTTTTATTTCATTTCATTTATTTATTTATTTTTACTTTTTTATTTCATTTATTATCATTATCAATTTCTTTTAAATACTTTTACAAATTTCATTTCTTTCTAAATAATAGTAATAAAAAGATATAATAAAAATTTTCTAAAAGGAGAATTCATGAATCCTACCAAACTATTAGAGGTTTTTTCATGAATTTAATTTTATATAAATTCTACCAAATTATTGGAGAATTTTATAAATCAAGTTTTAAAAAATAATTGTTAATAAAATATTTTGTATTTTATCCTACTAAACTATTGGAGGATTTGCATCTTAAATTTAATCTTACCAAATTATTAGAAGATTTAATGCATTTTTCAAAAAATAATATTATAATAAAATCTCACCAAATTGTTGGGAGATTTGTATCAAAGTAAATCTTACCAAACTATTAAAAAATTTTATTGATTATCTCTTTAACTAAAATTTAAATGAATCTGACGACAGAGCCTCTTTAAGGTAGGACATTAGTTTCATTGAATACTCTGAAGTGAGAGAATTATCTTAAATTGCTATCAAATTATTGAAGTAATTTTAAGTTTAATTTTTAATATTAAATATTTTGGTAAATCATAAATATGATTAAGGCTTGGATAACTTGAAATAAAACTGGTATCATCCTTTTGATGGGCGTAATGAAGATACTATAATCTTTCTCATATGTAACTGTACTCTAAACTCTGAAATATAGTTTCATGGACTAAAATTTACTATTAAAAGATATTTAAGTCAATATTGGGACTTCTTTTTAAATATGACAGATTCAATCAGGTGGTCAATCACACTTTAACAAAAAATATTGGTGGCGACTCCTCTTTAATCTATATCTAGTGGTAGGTCCACAGATTTATACGTTATGATAGCAAGCTCGCTTTTTATGATTTTCAAAAATTAATTTTTATATATTCTTTCAATATAAGCTCATTTTTCATAATTTTCAAAAAATAATTTTTATATATTTTTATATATTTTCCTTTTCCATTTAAAGTTTTATTATTATTATTATTATTATTTACTTATCTTTTATTATTTTATTTTTATTAGTTCATAATTCTTCTACATCTAAGCAAAATTATTTATTATTGTTTTTTACAACATAATTTTTATTCTTCCAACATTTAGACAGGGATTTAAAAAGTTTCTTATTTTTATTATTATTATTTTTTCATAAATCTAAAATATATAAGTTGTGTCCAAATGGAAATAAAACATAAAGAATTAAACTACATAAAATTGGAATAATCATTCAAGTTTGATTAACAATAAAATTAAAAAAAAAAATAAATTAAAATTAAAATCAAATTTAACCAACACAAATAAAAAAATGCGCACGGATATACATGTCATGACATGTGCCTAAAAGTAAATTTCATTATAAGCAAAGAGGTTCTTAACCTCATTTTTTTTTTAAACTTTTGTTTATTAAAAATAAAAACACAAAACCATTGCACTATTGCCATTCCCACCTTTTTCAAAACACTAAGCTATACGTGTTTCTATCATTTCCATTTACTGTTGAAAATTACTAAACATATAAGAAAAACCAATTTAGTTGTCTTTTATACTTAGTATGGCTAAGGAAGACTATCTTTTATGCTTAGTATGGCCAAGGAGCATGGATGATGAGAATGAGAGAGTATTAAACTCTCACGAACTAAACTACAAGGAATGACGAGAGACCAAAACTAAAAACATCAGTAAACAAGAAAAATGAAACAAGCATCAGTAAACAAGCAATGAAGAATTGAGGATGATAAACCGCATGTAAATATTAAACTTTCTTGAACCGAACCACAAGATATGACAAGAGACCTCTTCTTACCAAAGATACGGTTCTAGTTTGTTTTTTTGCTTGCACTGTTTCTGCTGTTTACGTTGTTCTACTTGTTTTTTTTTTTTTTTTTGGTGCGCCCAGTTTTCTTCTGGTTCCTTTCTCTTCTGGTCAGCTTTTGTTTATTTTCTGCGCTCTCTTCCCTCGCTTTCCCATGTCCTCCCCTTCTTTTCTCTCACTGCCTGTTTTTGCTACACGTTGTATATTTTTGCTTGCCACGGATCTGCTTCCAACGCTTGCTGTCTGTTCATCCCATTTTACATTTTGGTTTCAGTTTTTTTTTTTTATTATTATTTTTTTTTTTTTTATTTTCACACCTTTTGCCGCGTCTTTTCTTCTTTACTGCACCCTTTTACTTTTTTCTGCTTTTCTTCTTCTGCGCGTCTCTTTTCATTTTTTTTGGTTTCTATTTTGCGTGAATGCCTTTTCTTAGCACGTCCAGTTTTTTTGTCTACTGCCTGCTACTCTTTTTTTTTTTGCTTTCTTCTGTTTTCGGCTTCAACTTCTATTTACTGCTAGTTTCTTCTTGCTTTTCTTCACTGGTGTTTTCTGTTTTGGTTTCCTCTTCCCGAATGCTTCTTTCCTTTTTTTTTTTTTCTGTTCACGCCACTGGTCCCTCTTTTTTCATGAACTTTCTCCCTTTTTCCTTCTTTTAGTTTCTTTTTTCTGTTTTCTTTTTGTTTCACGTCTTCTTCTGCTTTATTTTTTTCTGGTTCTATTTCTAGTTTTTTTCACTTGGTTGCTGCCAATTTTTCTTTTTCGTTGGGGCTGCTGTTCACCTCTTTTTTTCTGCTTGATTTTTTCTGTTTCTGGTTTCCCTTTCTCCATTACCCTCTCCCCGTTTGCTCATGCGACTTGCAGCAGTTTTCTGTTCACCTCTCCATCATGTAGTTTTTGTTTTCCCTTTCCTTGCTGCTCGCCACCTTCCTTAACCGGCCACTACTTCATGCCGTTTCTCTTTGTTTTTGCAACCGTTTTTTTTTATTTCACGTCTTCTTACTCACGTCTTCATCCAGGATTTTGTTCAACAGTGTTTTCTTCTTCCCACATGAAACTTGAAACAACTTCATTCCCATGCAAAAAGTCTAATAAGGCCCATGGCTTGGGCCTTCGACAAGGATCCAAAGCTTTAGGGCCTTGGCCCTCTTCTTTTTGTTTTCCTTTTTTTTGTTTTGCATTGCCTTGGCCTTCAAAATTGTTAATTTTTTTGGCTAAGCTTTTTATTGTTGTTTTGATTTTTAGTATTTTTTATTATTAATTATATTATTATTTTTTATTAATTTTTAATTTTTAATTATTATTTTTTATGATCGACAATGGGCCATTAATGGGCTTTTAAAAATGGGCTTTTGTTGAACTCTTTATCAGGTCCAAATCAGGCCATTTAGGGCCACTACAATGGACTTCACTATAAGGCCTACACTAGGCTTCATCCTCAAACATATAAAAGTGGATCATTAATGAACCTTAAAAATTGATGGTTGAGATCCAATTACAAAAATAAACCCTATTTAAAAAATAAAATATTCTAAACAAAATTAGGTATATACTGTAAGAAGCTATTAAAGTTTATTTTACAACTTTTAACTTTAAAAAGTTGTTGGGTCAGATGAATTTCAAACGAATCTAAATCCAATAATGGTATGTACATAATAATAAATTTAACTAGGAAATTGTGAGAATAAAATACTTTTTAAATATATTTATCAAATTTTGATATGCTTTTTATTTCATGCTATCTATATTTTGATTTTATATTAATAGAAGTATAACTAATATATATTTATTTATGCATATTTGTAATATTTTTATTATGTGTCATATCATAATTTTTTTTAAAAAAAATTTGCATTGCTAACTTCATATAGTGTTGTACCTATATGTCATGGGCCAACCTTTATATAGGATTTCTACAAGCTCATAGATCATTCAAGTAATAATAATGACCAAATTCAAAGTATTGTTTTCACAAAGATTAGTTAAAAAATCCTAGCTAAGTACCTATTATTGGCATATTCTATCTAAAGTTAATTTCTTCGAATACAGTAAGCATCACTAATCTAAGCTTAACAAGAAAGTAAGAACAAGAAATTAAATTGCACAAACTGAAAGTATACTAAAGCAAGTGTAAAGAAAGCATAACATGTAATCCTAAGCAAAACAGTAGCTAAAATGCATTAATTGAAATCAAACACTAAAGGAAAGTAAAACTAATTAACATGCAATATAAAGTTTGAATTAAAACAAAACAGCAAGTGAAAAGCTTGAATATTAATTCCAACTATAAATTGAAAGTACCTAACAATTGAGCTTCAAATGAAAATGCACTTGAACTCTAAATGAATTCATCCTAAAACAAAATCTTAAATGCAAAAACAATAATGAAACAAGAATTAGAATGCAAATGAATTAAAGTTGCTTAAAAGAAAATACAAAGGAACATCTAGAATATTGAAAACCGAAACTAATCCTAATGCTCGAAATTTAAAATTATTGGAATTAAATTCTAGATCTATAATCCTAGAGTGCAAATAAACTTGGATTAAGCTAAGACAACTTAGATCTACAAGTTAACTATAAAACCAAACAAATAAATCAATCAAAACAATGCAATAACAAGCTCAATCAACTCCAACAAAAACCAAAAGCTGGAATTGTAAAAACAAAGCAATTGAAAAGAAATTAGCCAAACAGCCTTGTAAATTAACAAATTCAATGCAAATAATTTAAATAAAGCAAGTAAACAAGTAAAATAACAAGCTTAACTCAAGGAAAGAATGGATTGAATGCCAAGTAATGAAAGAAGACAACACAAGTGTTGTTAGCTTTTTATGCCACCTCTGCTACCAAATCTCTAATAGAAACTTCCAAGATTTTAGAAATATTTGTAGAATGAATTTGAGAACAAAACTTTTTAGATTTGAAATACTATGGATTGAAAGTTTTTAGAAAAAAAAAATTGGATCAAAACTCGTAAGAAATCATAAAGATCTTATACAAAAACTGAAAGTAGTATAGTGCTAAAAAATAGCCAAATGGCATTAAGAATGTAATGGAAAAACTTGAAATTGTGTAAGAAAACTTAAAGAAAAGTAAATTGTATCACTTGAATCTTAAAGTGTATGAAAAGAAAATGTAGAAAATGTAAATTTTGCTGAAAAAAGTAGAAGGATTTTCTCTCCAAATGGCCTCCTAAAAGAACAAGGAGGAAACTACATAGAGAGAAAATGAGCAAGAAATGTAAATTGTGAGAAATGTAAAATCCTAAAGCTAACTATAATCTCTCACTCTCTTCTTGGCCAACCACTACTTCTCTTTATAGGCCAAGGATGTTGTATTCTAACAAATCAAATTACAAGAAATAGCCAACTAGGGTGCCGCATTAGTGAGATATTTCCATGTCATCCAATCTTACTTCATAAGCTTCCTAGTTTGCTTCTTTTTTCTTCAAGCTCTCTTCTTTTAATCCATTAAGCTCTAAAAAGTTACAATTATGACAAACAATAAGCCTCCAAAATGCCATATAAGCAGCTGCTTTTGGTCTCCTAATTTGAATAAAGAAATGGTGCCAATCTCACTTGATTATCACATGTATCCAACATTTGAAACTTACTCATTATCTTCAATTGAGGGCACCAATTTTCTTCCATTTGATCTTCAACTTTTAGCTGATTTATAGCAATTTAATTGCCAAATTAGTCTTGCTGAAATCTAGAAACTTTCAACTCCAATTTAAGCTCCCAAAGCTATACTTATGCATTACATCCATTTTAGTTCATATAACTTTATTACAAAGGTGACAAAAACTTAATAAGCTAAAAAAAATATTTAAGCAAGGAAAATTTGAAGAATAAAACTTGAATTGAAGTTCATTTAAGGCTTAAATAAGAACAAGAAGTAAAAAAAAAAAGGTAGGAAAAATCTCCCAATTATGGCATTTAAGCAATGTTGACATTAGGTGGCCTTTTACACCAAAATGCATCTCAAATGACTCCAAAAATAGCATTTTCCCTCTTTTTCCATATCTTTACCTACATATTGAATATTTAAGTAATTGGGAGAATTTTTTGGCATATTTTCTCAAGATTGAGCAAATATTCGCCATAAAATACCTTAAAAAGGTATGAGAAATCATAAAAATTTTAGTGTAATCAGGTGTGCACCTATTATGATCTGATATATCATTACACATCACTAAAATTAACTTGTATCTTATTTGTTGCTTGTTCAGATTTTGAGCTATCTTAGTTGACTTGTGCGGAAAGCACCATTCAAATGCTATAAGGTCTATTGCCTCATCGAAAAGAAGTTTAGTCCATGATATATGGTATTAGAGCATGATTAAGAAATGCTATAATTAAAGTAAAGATGGTTACAATGAGTGGTGGATCAAAATATTGACAAAGGATTAAGGAGCTCAAGGCCATGGTGGCTACCTTGAAAGCTAAAGTGGTAACTTATGACCGATTAAAGGAAATTAAGACTGCCTAGCAAGAGTTAACCAATACTCTAAATGGTTTGGCTGATGCGATAAGAGACACTATAAGCATCTTTCAAAGAGAGTTTGAGGAGTTTATGGCTTAAGTCAGCATTCTACAATTGGCTGTGGCTAGATTTGGTTTTAGCTCTATAGAAAAATGGAATAAAGCCATATGTTGAAACCTAGACATTATGAGAGAGTAAGGGATGCCAAAGAGCTTGAGAATTTCTTGTTTGACATGGAATAATACTTTTGAGTCATGCATATAGACTTAGAGAAAAATAAGGTCACCATAGCTGTAATGTATCTTGCCAGGGTGCCAAGCTATGATGGTGTTCAAAATTTGTAAAAGATAAGTGCCCTAGCAGAACTTAGGTAGATCGTAAAAAAAACCAATTCTTTTTTGATAATGTAGAGTATGTGGCCTGATGGAAGCTTTAAAAATTGGTGTAAATAAAAACAATGTGTGAATGTGTAAAGAGTTTCTCTGCCCTGATGCTAGATATTAAGGACATGTCTAAAAAGGATAAGATGTTCTATTTCCTTGAGAACCTTAAGCCATGGGCCAAAATAGAGCTACAAAGATATAAGGTGCAAGATGTAGCAATTGCCATGGTTGTCGACAGATGTCTTAATGACTATAATGTTGCCACATCGAAGTGAAAAAGCCCTCTATCAAGTGGTAGTAACTCCAACTTTGAGAATGGGTGAAAGATAGTCAAAGTGGATAGACCTTTAAGTGGGGGAATAGATAAAAGGCCTTTTTGGTCAAGATACTTCCCAACCTAAGTCAAACAATGCATTAAATTTCAAGCCAAGGGAACCTTAGCTTGCTTCCTATGTTAAAGGCTGCATCAAATGGTTAACTGCCCACATAAAGGTACCCTTAATGATATGAGAGCCTTTTCTCAATAGTTTTCCTAAACATCGTAAACTATTAAGGAATTTGAGGATGAGCCAGTAAAGATGGGTTTAACATGGTTTTTTAATGTTTTTCATACCTAATTAAACATGATAAAAAAAGAACCAAGGAAGGGCTTAATGAATGTGGACTTGGTGCCCAATGGCAAAACAATAAAGGCCAAGGTAGATATGGGTACAATCGATACCTTAATCATACTAGAAAAAGCTAAGAGGTGTGGTTTTAAAGTTAACAATGATTGTGGGCAAATGAAAGTAGTAAACTTGCTAGTCGTTGTAATTAGTGAAAGCTTTAAAAATGTAATGACCAAACTGGAGCCATGGAAAACAAACGTACACTTTACAATTTCCCTTATGGATAACTTTGATGTTGTCTTAGGATTGGACTTTATGATGCTAGCTTAGGCAATCCCAATCCCACTGCTAATTATTTACTATCTTAGGGAATGCCTATGTGTTGTGCCAGCCACAATTATCTCCAAAAGTGGGAAAAAATGGGTTCAACATTATAATTCAAGAAATGGGTAAAGTGAGAAAAACCCTTCTATATAGCCATGCCTATTTACAAGGATAAAATTAAGTTACAAACAATGCCCAATAGGGTAGAGAAAGTATTGAAAGAGTTTAAGAATACGATGCCAAAGCAATTGCCTAAGGTCCTACCTCTTCAAAAATCGATAGACCATAGACCATGAGATTGAGCTTTTCTTAGGAGTTAAGCCATCGGCTAAAGGCCCATATTGCATGGTTCCACCGAAGTTGGTTGAATTGATAAAATATTTAGATAAGCCCTTACAAATTAAATTCATTAACCCATTAAAAGCAGCAACAATGCTACTGAAGTTTGTAGTTTCGGGTAGATTACAAGGCCTTAAACAAAGTCAATGTGATGAACAAAAATCTTATTCCTTTTATTGTAGATCTATTTGATCAACTGAGCCAGGTTAAGTACTTTTCTAAACTTGATTTAAGGTGTGGCTACCATAAGGTCAAAATTACGGAAGAAGATTTGCCAAAAACCATTTATGTAAAATGATATAGTGTATTTGAATTTCTTGTTATGCATTTTGGATTGAAAAATGCCCTTGCCACATTTTGTACCCTAATGAATCAAGTATTCCATGACTATCTTGATAAGTTTGTGGTCATTTAGCTATATGACATAGTAGTATATAGTTTTACCATGGAAGAGCACCAAGAACACATGTGTGGTATGTTTCAAAGGCTTTAAGACAATTAAGTGTATGTCAAAAGGGAGAAATGTGACTTTGTGCAAACTCAAATCCAATTCTTTGACCATATTATTGGATAAGGCCACATCCAAATAGGTATAAAAAATGTCAAAGCCATCAAAGAGTGGGTGGCATCAACGAATGCCAATGAACTTTGATCCTTTTTGGGGTTGGCCAACTATTATAAAAGGTTTTTGGAAAAGTACTTTCATAAAGTAATAATGCTCACCGAGTTATTAAAGAAAGGGCATAAATGATGATGGACAATTGAAAGGCAAAAAGCATTTGAGGGCCTAAAGGATGTTATGATGAAAAACCTTGTCTTAGTTCTCCCTAATCATAGAAAGCCCTTTAAAGTAAAATAGATGCATCAAATTTCGCTATTGGGGGAGTACTTTTGCAAAAATAGTACTTGATTACCTTTGAAAACAAAAGTTAAACAAGGCAAAAAGAAGATATATAGGTTAAAAGAAGGAATTTCTAGCCATGATCCATTGTTTAAGGGCATGGCAACACTACTTGCTTAGTTCTTAATTTGTTGTCAAGATTGATAATATAGTTGTTAGTCATTTCCTCACGTAACCAAGACTCTTGAGAAAGCAAGCAAGATGGCAAGAGTTCTTAGTTGAATTTGACTTTTGCTTTCAACATTAAGCTAGAAAGACTTTCCAAGTAGACAATGCATTAAGCAAATGTCCATAGTTGGTGGCCCTCAAGAGGATTGCTCTAATTTTTGCTAGTAAGGTGACCACTAACATTCAAAAGTTAATTAAAGAAAATATAAAGAACAACCCCAGGTTAGCTCTATCTTGAAATTGGTGGAGGAAAGGAAGTCTAAATATTTTTAGGTGAAAAATAAGGCTTTATTGATAAAAAGGGCCATGATTGTTTATGCCAAGAGTAGGGGGCCTAAGATAAAGGACGCACCTTTGCCTTATTGAGAAAATGCTACTATTGGCTACATATGTGACAAGATGTAATGGATTACACCAAAACTTTCCTCATTTACAAGTAACACAAGTAAAACAAAAAGAAACCAGTAAGCATGTTTGATCCTCTGCCAATGCCCACTAGATTTTAGGAAAGCATATCCCTCGACTTTATATCGAGCCTTTTTAGAGTTAGTGATTTTGAGTCTACTCTAGTGGTGATTAATTATTTCACGAAGTATACAACATTTATCCTTACCCAAAAGTATTGTACTACAGAAGACACAGCTTGCCTTATATTTAAAAATGTCAAGTATTGGGGCATTTCTCAAAACATTGTTAATGATAGGGATCTTAAATTCATGACGTCATTTTGGAAAAAACATTTCAAGCTATTGGGATCTCAACTTAATATCTTTTCAAGCTATCACTTACAAAGAGATGGCCAAATCAAGCAATTCAATGGTTTATTAAAGGAGTACTTAAGCCATTTTGTGCAAGCTAATCAAAAGAATTGGCCTCTTTTGTTGGACTTGGCTTAGTTTTGCTTTAATTCCAACGAGAGTTCATCCACCAACAAAAGTCCCTTTAAAGTGGTCACTAGATAATAACTAACGCTGCCTCATACCTTTCTAGAGCTTTATTGAAGAAAAAGTCCATGAGCCTTCAACCTCTCCAAATAATGGAAATAGAATACAGAGATTGCTCAAGCATATCTAGAAAAAGTATCAAACCACATGAAAAAGTGGGTAGATAAGGGTTAAAGGGCACAACATTTCAAGGTTGGTGATCTTGTACTTTTCAAGATGGTACCTAAGCAATTTAAATTCTTAAGAAAATGGGATCATAGGTTGGTATGTAAATATGAGGGTCTAATAAGATTCTAGTAAATAGGTTAACCATAGTGTCTTGAAAACCCATTAAAGAGTACTTAGTGAAGTGGGAAAGCTTAAAACCAAAAGTGATTAGTTGAGAGAGAGACTATGACCTCCGAGCCTTTAAACAAAAGATCAAAGAATTCTTAGATAGCAAGTCAATAAGGACATAGACGAATTCAATAAGGGAGGATGTCATGAGCCAACCTTTGTATAAGGTCATGATTGGGCGTAGAATGTTATGAGCTACCCTTGTATAGGGCCATGACTTGGTAGAAGTGCCAAGGGGAGGGTAGATCTAATGTGCTAGGAAAATGAATCCCCATTTCAAACATTATAATGGTTTTTTGTAGCATAGTTGGAAAAGCTCTAAGCTTTTTAGAGGGCATAAGTAGTTGGTGAATTGTTAGGCTACCTCATTGGTTAAGAAATGTATAGACCACCTATCTAGGGCTGCCCCTTTAGCCCAAGCGATGGTGGGAAAGCTCAATGCTACTTTGGTAATGCTGTAATCTTAATGCTATTAAT
Organism: Durio zibethinus; assembly: GCF_002303985.1. The sequence continues at coordinate 17,114,544 of NW_019168159.1, forward strand.
AAAACATTTTTTCTTTCAAGGGCACCAATGGTTATGCTGGTGTGGACTCATTATACCTTTATATGTCATTGTGCGTCATTGAGATTAACTTGGGGCTTACTTGTTGCTTGTTCAGATTTTGAGCTATCTTAGCTGACATGCAAAAAGCATCCATTAAAGTTTTGCATGGGCTATTGATTCATTAAGAAAAAAGCTTAGTTCATGACACTTTTTCTATGTTTCTTAATTTAGCTTTTTACTTTTAATTTGGATAAGAGAAGGTAAAATATTTATGTCACCTTAGTTACATGTGACTGTTGTCTTAACTTAAAATAGTTCTAAAATGAAAAAGTTGATATGGTTGTTATATCGATGATGGAAACATAAATTTTAAAAAAAAAATTGTCAATTGAGTTAAAATACAAAAAATATGTTTTCTTTCCTTTTCCTTCTCCTTTCTCTTTGCAAGCAATGACTAATGTTGCCGCCACCAGTGTCGACCCAGCTACCAAATCCTGCCTTAACCAGCCAAATTTGTGCTATTGACTCCAAACTTGGCCTAGTCTAGCCAAGTTGGCATTGTAAGTGCTAGACTTTCCCTTGCTAGCCTAATCGAAGCCCATTGTAGCTTGATCTAGGCACTGGCTTTTGATGGTTAATTGTTAGGATGTTCAATAATAAACTTTTCCTACTTGCAATCATTTCTTAAAGTACTTGATTTATGACCTCTACTTATCTTCAAATTTAAAAGTTTCATCTTAATCTACAACAACTTTCATTAAATTTTAGTCAAAACCCAATGTTTTTACCTTGTTTTTATGATAGTTGCCAACCAACATCACTTATCCACTATGGCCATTTACAAGAAATTCAGTAAGAGCCCGTGGCTCTTATTAGCATCTATTTTTGTTCCATTAATATATATAAGAATTGATTCTAATGTTGAATTTCTAGTGGAATGCAATCATATGCAAAAATTAATTGACAAACAAATATAGTCATGGACATTGATCCCACCATTTAACTTTTACTTTAATTTAGTAGCTTTAGTTTCCAAAGTCTATTCTAGCCATCGGAAGCAACATAATGAAAAATGTACATGAAATGTTGCTTTTTGTAAGTTACTCTCTATCATCGACTCCTATCATTTGATGATAGAGGAAGTGCTATGACAGTTGAGTTTGCATTGAAGAAAACACTCATCAAGAGTCTATATTTTTGTTGCTTTTCAATTTTTGCCAATTAGAGTGCAATAAGAGCCCTCTGTTTGTCTTACATTTAATTCATATCCATATTTTCTTTAATTACTTGCTATTATATGATTAAAAAGCTAGAGTTTGATTTAGCCATGAAAAGAAATGATTTGAAAGAGCTCTTCAATGTCTTCTTACAACGAAAAGCAGCAAAGACATAAGACGAGATAATCTAAGGTTTAATTTGAATGATATCCTTAATTTAACAGCTAAGAAAGAAAATTTGGTTGAGGTTGTTCAAGGAATAGTAAATTTTACAAAAACTTTTAAAACTTTATTGATGCTGCAAATGTTACAGTTTTTGGTATTTGTCCTTTAAGCTGAATCATTTTTGGCTAAGACATTGTTATATTTGTGATACTTTGATATTTGATAACTTATAAAGGTTTTGTTTATTTATCATTAAATTTATTTACATGTATTTCATTATTAATGCTTATATGATAAAGTCCTCAGATATAAATAAAACTTTGTAAGAAAATTACAATGAGATTGTAATTATGAGATTATCTGTGCATAAAAGCTATATGTTCCAAAATTATTCCTAGTTGATGCTTTATTAATAAAAGCACATTGACAAAAGCTATTGACACTAGCACATGGTTATGCTTTTACTTATGAAGTAAGCAATCGATCTTATAGGTTGAAGTTTGGGTAAGCTTAAGCTAATATATGGGTGCTTGTTACAAGAACAAGTTCAATGAACATGACTAAGATAAGAATGCTATATGGTAGTTCAGAAAGTGTCTATAGCTATATTTTCATGTGATTCTTGGACTTTAGATTACTTATGATCTTATATGATAAGTGTTATACTTTGACTTTACTTATGGTTTTAACCAAGAATGCTCAAATTGAGTATTGTTGAGTATAACATAAGGCATATGAAGATGCATGAAGCAATCAATATAGGATTCATCATCTTGTGTGATCAAGAGAGTATCTTAACTAATCGTGATTGAATTAACTTGAAAAATCTTTAGCCAAGGTGAAATAAGACGTTATAATTATTCTAAAACTTATTTGTGAGTTAATGTCAAGGACAAGATTTAACATGTTTAAACAAGATTGAGTAAACACTAAACCATGATGTTCAAATTGAGATACTATGTGATGAAAGGATATTAATTATACACTATGACCATTCAAGGATTGTTGTGAAGCCATATTGGCTTTTTTTTAGCAATTAGGGGTAATGATGATCTAGCTAGCATTAATCATGATCTATAAACATAAGATTGGCTAATTGGAGAATTAGTGATGAAGTCAAAAGGTTTGATTCATCCATAGCTGAATGTAAAAACTCACAATGTTTATGTTTATTACCAACATCCCAAAGAACCTAACAATTAAGTTGGACTTAATTTGGTTTTGGTATGAGCAAAAGATAAGGGAAATAAAACAAAAGAGAGAGAAAGAGAGAAAAAGAGAGATAGATAGAGAGAGACTTTCCTTGTTTAGTGCATTCAACCAAGCATGGGATATTTATGAAAATATATATGTCTTGCATTAACCTAATGTGGCTGAATGTCCCTCTATGAGAAGAACATTAAGCTGCTAGCCCTCTTACAAGACATAAGGCATATTTGATGAAAAATAATGTAAGAGCTATTATAAGTAAAAACTTGAGAAAAAAAATAAAAAAACAAATAGATTGGTAAACACTCACTAGCTAGAGTGTGGTTTGTGCTCTTCCCTAACTTAGAGAAGGTCTTTTCACTAGAGTTTGTGTCGATTATCATTAAAGGCTGCATGTTTGGGTAGCATTATGGGTTGGGAAATAGCTTGAAAGATCACCAACTTGAAGCAAAGCAATTTTGGTACACATGATACATGCCATAGCCAAAACCTATGTAACTTATATGTGTTGTGTGTTTGTATGATCATGTTGATTGATCTTGGCTTTAGGGAATAAAAAATTTTAAAATTCTATTGTTTTAACTCCGTATATTGATACATAATTCCTTTCAAGTGGTATTAGAAACTTGTCAATATAGATTTTACAACTTTGAACTTTGTTTGTTTGTTCATGATATCAAAAACTATTTTGGTTGCAATCTATTGCTGTGATGTAGAGGCTAAAAAATTAATTTTTTTGTATTTTTTTTATTACCTTTTAGAATATCAAAACATAATGTCTTAGGATAATTGGGAATGAATTTTATGATTTTTGGACATTGTTTACATGCTTTATGAGTTTTTTTTTGCAATTTATCCATAACATGAAAATTTTGCTATAGTGATATTGTGAAAATTGTTTCACTCTAGGTTTTTATTTGGTGGCAAAATCTTAACAAATGAAAATAGACATATTGATGATCATTATGTAAACATTTAAGAATTTTTGGAGTTGATTTGGTTATTCAAAAGTTGATGACAAATTCAGCCCAAAAATCTATCAGTGGTAGCTAGGCATGTATAATATGCATATGATGCATAATTACTCTAATATATTATGGTAACTGGTTTTCATAATACAGCTAGTATTCTTAAAAGTTAGGAGACTTTAAAAACTTCTTCACTAAAGTTTTAATGAAAACCAACCTGGTAATCAATATTAGGAGTCTTAGGAAACTTGTTCACTAAAATTTCAAGATTTGCTTTCTTGATCACTAAGAATAGTGGACTGTTTTTGTAAAAGTCAAAGTAGTTGCTACTTGTAATTTAAGAATCATGACCAAAGGCATAAGAAAGTTTGAGAAAGTGTTTAGAACTCTTGGATGATGGCCTAGTAGGGGCGGCATAGCAACTAATGGCTGAAACTACCAAGTTGCCATATATACTTCTCTGGTCACAACCTTGTATCCTATTATGAATGGGCATTTTGGCCAAGCCCTAGTTTGATGTTAATTCTTATCGAATTTGGTTTCCTAAATTGTTTTGTTTTGAGAAATTAGATTTCATATAAAAATCCAAATTAAATTAGGCTTTCTAAATTGTTTGAAACTTCTAATTGACAAGAAACTATTTCATCACAACACCTAGTTGGACTAAGAAATTCCCAAGGCATGTATTTTGGCTTTATTTTTATAGATTGGCATTCCTAAATGGTTTAGAATGATGTTAACCATATTAAATTAAAAATTGATTATAATTCCTTAATTATTTAAGAAATTATTGATTACAAATTACAAATTCCTAAGACATTACATATTTGGCCATATTAGCTAAACATGTCTATGTTTTTCATCACATTGAGTTGAATTAATGATTGATATATGATATTGATATTGACTCAAAGAATAGATGTGCAAGATCATGAATTTGAACTGAACATGATGATTATTGTAGTATGCATGCTAGTTATGAGATAAATATCATGTATGCTATGTTGATTTGTTATTGTACACTAGAATTTATATATGATAAATGCCATGTATAATTGTGAGATACATGATAAGATTACATGTATTTGATATATAATGGATTCTTATGCATGCTATATAAGACCTATGATAAATTAAAAATCCCTCATGAAAATGTTAAATGTTGATACCTTCCATTAACATAAGTAATAAAACTTTCTACTAGTGGGCCTTGTTGAGCAATACTCAAGGTATTCATTATTCGAAATAAGGTTGTGTTATGGTTAAAAGGTCTTACTTAACTGACATTATATTGTTCAAATACAAGAAACTTGACCATATAATGTTAGAGGTAATGATTGGGTGAATCACATAAGATGTGATTAGACAAGGAAATGTCACCCAATTGATCTAGGAGTCACATGGAATGTGATTGATAAGCAAGTTATCTACCTAATTTACTTACTATTGCTTTTTGGGACAATACTCAAGGTTATGGTAAACTAAATGGGATCTTAGCCAACTAAAAAAATATAATTTTTTTGAATTGATAATTGAGGGCTATTAATTTGATTAAAATAGTGGGAGCAACCAATAAATAGATTTAGACCTTACCTATATAGGTATGAACAATATGACTGATACTTGTTCATGTTTGATAGGTTGCAAAAGATGAGTAATAACTTGCCATTTCATAGCATACTTAATGCTAGCAAGCTCACAAGGCCCCACTTCAATGATTGGTACCACAATTTAAAACTTGTCCTAAGGTGAGAGAAAATGCTTTATGTTCTTGATGAACTAGTTTCATCGGAACTAGATGTAGTGCTAATCATGCAGTGTGGTGGGTTTATGAAACCCATAAGGACCATGCTGATCAAGCCACATGTATCATGGTGGCTAGCATGATCTTTGAATTGTAAAGGCAACATGAGAATATGGATGCTTTGATAATCATTTTGCACCTTAAAGAATTGTTTGACAAATAAGGATGAGCTGATAAGTTTAGATCTCAAAGGAATTATTTTGAATAGTGATGTTTGAAAGCACAATGTCAAAGTGTACTATCTCAAGATAATCAATTGGATTGAAAAACTTTGACAACTAGGATTTGTGATGGATCACGAGTTAAATGTTGGCTTAATCTTGGTATCTTAGTAGGTTTTCACAATTTGTAATGAACTTTAATATGCATCAATTGGAAGTAACATTACCATAATTGATGAATATGCTAAACATTGCTAAAAAGTCCATAAAGAATAAAATGGCTAAGGCTCTTCTAGTTTCTTCCTTTAAGGCCAAGAAAACGTTAGCCAAGAAGAAGAAAAGTAAGAATGTTGATAAGAAAAGAAATGCAAGTAAGGGTATCAAGCCTACTGGTAACATCAAGATGGATAAGGTTGCTTGTCACAATTATGTTACGAAAAATAATTAGAAGAGGAATTGTAAGGTCTAGTTGGCAAGCTTGAAGGAGAAAAAGACTAAAGAGACTTTTTCAAATCTTCCTATATCTTTTTGGGGTGCTTGAAATAGCCATTTGTGTTCTTAATATAGTTCCATCAAAGTCAGTTGACAAGAAACCATATGAGATGTGGAATGGTAGGAGACTTAACTTATCACACATAAGGATTGGAGAATGTGATGCTTATGTTAAGCAAGCATAAGCTGACAAGTTTGGAGCTAGATTGATTAAGTGTAAATTTATGGGATATCCAAAGGAAACTAATGGATATTATTTCTACAACTTTAAAGAACAAAAGGTGTTTGTTTCTAGACATGCTACCTTCTTGGAAAAAGAGTTTATCCTTGAAGAGAATAGTGGGAGTAAAGTGGGACTTGAAAAAGTTCAAGAAACACAAATTGACACGAGGATGGAACTCTATAAGTTAAAGTACGCCAATGGCTAAGGCATCAGATGTGCAGCTAAAAGCTCAAAGTACATAAGACTCTGTAGGTCAAGTAGGGCTCACCAAGCTTTTAAAAGATATATATTCCCCATGGATAAGGATGAGTTGATCATAGATGATGATCCTATTACCTATCAAGAAGCAATGTTAGACATTGATTCTAAAAAATGGCATGAAGCCATAAAATTTAAAATGAAATCCATATATGCAAACCAAGTATGGACTTTGGATGAACCATCGAAGGAAGAAAACCCATAAGATACAAGTGGGTTTTCCAAAAGACATCAAGATGGATGGTAATGTACAAACTTATAAAGCCAGGCTAGTTGTAAAAGGTTATAATAAAAAACAAGGAGTTGATTTTGATGAACCTTTTCAACAGTAGCCATGTTGAAATCCATCAGGATTTTGCTTGCTATTGTTGCATACCATGACTATGAGATATGGTAGATGGATGTCAAAATGGCATTCCTTAATGGGAATTTACAAAAAGATGTGTACATGACACAACCTAAGGGTTTTGAATCCAAGGATAATGTCGACATAGAGTGTAAGCTTCAAAGGTCTATCTATGGACTTAAGCAAGCATCAAGAGTTGGAATATACATTTTAATAAAGCAATGAAAGAATTCAAATTCATAAAAATTGTAGAAAAACCTTGTGTATACAAGAAGATTAGTAGGAGTGTAATCGTTTTCATAATGCTATATGTAGATGACATATTGCTTATAAGAAACAATACACCATGCTAAAATCTACCGAGATTTGGTTATCAAAAAAGTTATCCATGAAGGATTTAGGAGAAGCAACATATGTGTTAGGCATAAGGATCTATAAAGGTAGATCAAAGAGGTTAATTGGTTTGTCACAATCTAGATACATAGACAAAGTGTTAAAGAGGTTTAACATGGAAGAATCTAAATAGGGATTCTTGCCAATATCGAATAGCATAAATCTTTCCAAGGACTTGTGTTCTAAGACAAATTTAGAAAGATTGCATAAATAAGGTTTCATATGCTTCAACAATTGGATCTATTATGTATGCAATGCTATGCACAAGGCTTGATATCTCATATGTTTTAAGCATAACAAGTAGATATCAAGTGAATCTAGGTGAATGCCACTAGAAGGCAATGAAAACAATCCTTAAGTACTTGAAGAGAACTATGGATGTGTTTTTTGTCTATGGTGGTGCAGAACTTCTAGTTGAGGGCTATTGTAATGCAAGCTTTTAATCTGACAAAGATGCTAGCAAGTCTCAAAGTAGCTATGTTTTTACTCTGAATAGTGAAGCAGAGAGTTGGAAAAGTTCCAAACAGAGCACAATTGCAAACTTTGCAACCAAAGATGAATACATCTCTACATCTAAAGCTACAAAATAAGGTGTTTAGATCAAGAAGTTCATAACTAAACTAGATGTTGTTCCTAGCATTATTGATCCGATAATAGTCTATTATTGTGACAACAATGGAACAATCACTTAAGCTAAGGAACCAAGGTCTCATCAAAGATCCAAACATGTGTTAAGGCAATATCATCTCATTATAGATTTGGTTTTTAGAAGTGATGTTAAATTCAACGAACACCCACTAAAGATAACATTGCTGATCTTCTTATTAAAACTTTATCCCAATAGAAACATGATAAGCATGTAATCAAATATGGTATTAGATACATGGATAACTGGTTTTAGCACAAGTGGGAGATTGTTGGTATTTGGCCTTCAAGTCAAATCATTTTTGGCTAAGACATTGTTATATTTATGATACTTTGATATTTGATATGTTATCAAGGTCTTGTTTATTTATCATTGAGCTTATTTACATGTATTTCATTGTTGATGCTTATATGATAAGTCTTTGGAATATAAATAAAGCTTTGTAAGGGAATTACAATAAGATTATAATTATGAGATCATCATTGCATAAAAGCTATATGTTCCAAAATTATTCCTAGTTGATGCTTTATCAATAAGAGCACATTAACAAAAGCTATTGACATTAGCATATGGTTATGCTCTTGTTTATGAAGTAAGTAATCGATCTCATTGGTTGAAGTTTAGTTAAACTTGAGCTAACATTAGGATGCTTGTTACAAAAATAAGTTCACTAAACATTACCCGATATGAGAATGTATATGGTAGTTCACATATTCTCTATAATTGCATTCTCATGTGATGGTTGTATAAGTGATCTTTTGACTTGAAATTACTTATGACCGTATATTATGAATGCTATACTTTGACTTTACTAATGGTTCTAACCAAGAATGCTCCAATCGAGTATTTTTGGGTATAACATAAGACATATGAAGATGCATAAAGTAATCAAAATGGGATTCATCACTTTGTGTGATTAATAGAGTATCTCAACTAGTCTTTGATTGAATTGACTTGAAAAATCTTTGGCCAAGGTGAAATAAAAGTTTAGAATTGTTCTAAAGCTTATTTGTGACTTAATGTCAAGGACAAGACTTAACATGGTTGAACAAGATTGAGTAGACACTAAACTAGAATGTTCAAACCGAGATCTATGTGATGAAAGGATATTAATTATACATTAAGATCATTCACGGATAGGATGTCAAGCCATATTGACTTTTTTTTTTGCAATTGGGAGTCATGACAATATAGCTAGCATTTATCATAATCTATAAACATAAGATTGGCTAATTGGAGAATTAGTGATGAAGTCAAAAGATTTGATTCATCCATAGCCGAATGTAAAAGGCTCACAATGCTTATATGTATTGCCAACATGCTAAAGAACCTAATGGTTCACAAACAATAGGACAATTGTGAAAGATTAAAATTGGGACTAATTAAGTTGTACTTAATTTGGTTTTGGTATAACCAAAAGATAGAGGAAATAAAACAAGAGGGAAAGACTTTCCTTGTTTAGTGCATTCAGCCAAGCATGGGATATTTATGAAAATATACATGTCTTACATTAACCTAATGTGGCCAAATGTCCCTCTATAAAAAGAGCATTAAGCAACCACCCCCTCTTGCAACACAGAAGGTATATTTGATGTAAAATAAGCTAAGAGCAACTATAACCAAAATCTTGAAAGAAAAACAAGAGGCTTTGTAAACACTCACTAGCTAGAGTGTGGTTTGTGTTATATCCTACCTTAGAGAAGGTTCTTGCACAAGAGTTCATGTGGATTACCATTAGAGGTTGCACATTTGAGTAGCTTTGTGGCTTGGGAAACAACTTGGAAGATCACCAACATGAACCACAGCAATTTCAGCATACAATGTACATAACATAGCCGAAACTCATATAACTTATATGTGTTGTGTGTTTGTATAATCATATTGATTGATCTTAGATTTTGGGAATTAAAAATTTTAAATTTTCACTATTTTAACTCTATATATTAATACATAATTCCCTTTAATAGCATAGGCTAACATTGCTCGTGAAGCTTTAAAGGGTTAGTTACTGCAGGTTCAGTGAAAGGAGCTTTACAGGGTCATGAGTTAAGAGGAGGACTTGCTCTTCTCCTTGCAAATCCTGTAGAGTTGACACGATTGAGTGTAAGTTGCAGTGTTCATATCTTCTCTTCTTAATTGGTTATTTAAGCTGTTTGATGTTGCTAAATGGTTTTAAAAATTCTATGTTACATAAGCACTTGATTCCAATAGACGTTTTTTTATTATTTAAAACTTTCTATTGCGCTACTTCATCTCAAATGTCCAGACCACCTTAATTATGCCTCCCTTATTTTTGTACCTATATCTATTTTTGGCGAACCACTATTTTTGTATTTAGTTGGTGCTATTTCTAATATTTTCTTGTTTATCCAAATATTTATCTCAGTATCTTCACTATAAGGCAATTATCTAGTTGAAATATATTAAAAGGTATCATCTAAAATTAAACAAGTCGTATTAGATTTATCATAGGCTTTGTTATGTAACTGTTTTAAGTATTAAAATTAATATCTTCGTCCAACTTTCTTTTTTTTTTTTTTCTGTAATTTGTATCTAATGCTACCGAAAAATAATGGAACCATCAACTGCCATTAGCAAGTGTTCTCTAATGGGAAGGTCTTTGGCAGTTCGTTGACATTTTGTTATTTAATGAATGAGAATTTGGTAATGTTCGAAGGTCATGAGTTTACTAATTTTTCTGTTTGATTTTGAATTATTTATTACCGAAAGGGACATTATTGCCTTAATAGAGTCGTTGTCATTGTGGATATTTAGTTTACTATATTATTATGGTTACTTGATATGCTTTGTTTAATTATTGTTTGATGCAGTAAATTCTGTGATTACTGGGTTTAGTAAACAACTTGATCTCCCTTGGATTGGGACGTGAAGCAGCATTTTCAGCTGCGGTTTTAGGAGACAATGCCCTTATGGAGAAGGCGTGGCAGGATACTGGGATGCTTGCTGAGGCTGTGTTACACGCACATGTATGACTTGATTCATGTGGACAATTAGTTGTCGATCCAAATCATATTTCTTGCATTCTGACCAGTCTAAAAATTGTTTCAGGCTCACGGGCGACCGACATTGAAGAACTTGGTTGAGGCTTGGAACAGTGTTACGGAAGGAGGTGGAGCACACTCCATCAGCAAAGACGGATGCTACAGCTGCATTTTTGGCTTCCCTTTAGGAGGCAGGCAAGAAACCGCCTATTTAAATCCTTCCTCCTGGGATGTCGGCACTCTTGGCTTCGATTGCCATTAAGATAAAACCTGCGCCAGCGACACAGACTTCACAGCAACCAAGCAATCCATTGGCATTAGAAGTACCCCCTCCTAGTGGACCAGCTGAAGCACCAATTGGTGCACCATCTCTATGTGCATCAGCTGCAATACCAGAGACACCAATAGGAGCACCAACTCCTGCTGCACCAGCTGCAGCAGCAATAGATGCAGACACCATCCACATCAGAAACAAGTGAACCTTCTTTACATGGTAAAGCACCTAATTTATCATCAGGTAGTAATCCAGATGTGATTGCTTCAGCAGAAAGTAACCCAGCAACATCTGCAAGTGACACACCAGCATCGGATGCAAGCAGATAAATTATTGGCAGAGGTACCATCTGCGACACCTGATAAACAGGAAACAAGTGTTCTAACTACACTGCCAACAAGAGAATCACTTGCTTGCATAATGAGTTATAGTGGTCCTTTTTAGTCCAGGGAATTGTAATTCAATTTGAATAGTTATATGAACTGTTGTGATCTTGAATTTGATTGGGAAAAAAAGCAGGATTCATTTTGCGAAAGGCATGGTGTGAATATATTTGATTTATCTGGACTTTAGAGCAAGGGGGGGAAGTAATACCTTTTAGTTGATTTGGCTTGCTCAAAAGCAGTAACTAGAGATTATTTTTGTTCGTGGTTGGATTTGATCGAATATAACCATGACTCACTCATGCGCAGCTCAAGTGGCGCAGGTGCTGCATGTGATGCTACAGGAAATGCTCAGGAGCTTACCATATGAGTGGTTTACGTTATAGGATAGATTGGAATTATGTCGTAGAATATACTGGAAAATTTTGTTGTATGTGCGGCTGAGCATTGATTGAACTTTATATGCATTTTTTTTCTTTTGAATTTTTGTTCGAATGTATATGAAGTGTAGAGCATGTAAAATGATAATGTTATTTCATAGGAATTACAAAAGAGCCACTTGTGTCTTATTAAACTCTTCGGGGAACATCCGTGGTAGTTGTGTTGCTTTCCAAGCTTGTCTTCTATTCTAAAATTTACACTTTGCATTCACTTGGTACGGATCCTGTAAAGGTGATAGATTTAAGCTTGGTGGTCAAGTTTCATAACAAACTTCTTATCTTTAAGCTTCACAATTCGATTAAAATTTTTCATCGTTCTCACCAATAGCTAATAAACTAGACAGCGAGAAATATGCTGAGTAGTAGGAAAACACCAAAACTGCTTTGTTGCTGCACGAAATGCTAAGGAACTGACCATATGAGTGGTTTATGTTGTAGGATAGATTGGAATTATGTCGTAGAATGTACTGAAAAATCGCACTGTATGTGCGGCTGAGCATTGATTAAACTTTATATGGTTTTTTTTTTTTTGAATTTTTGTTCGAATGTATATGAAGTGTCGAGCATGCATAATGATAATGTTATTTCATAGGAATTACAAAAGAGCCACTTGTGTCTTATTAAACTCATCGGGGAACATCCATGGTAGTTGTGTTGCTTTCCAAGGTAGTCTTCTATTTTAAAATTTACACTTTGCATTCACTTGGTACGGAGCCTGTAAAGGTGATAGATTTAAGCTTGGTGGTCAAGTTTCATAACAAACTTCTTATCTTTAAGCTTCACAATTGGATTAAAATTTTTTCATCGTTCTTACCAATAACTAATAAACTAGAAGGTAAGAAATACGCTGAGTAGTAGGAAAGACCAAAACTGCTTTGATGATGTTATTGGAGTGGGGCTTTAAAAAAAGAGAGATGTAACTGATTTCCCGCCTTCAACTGGGGGGACTTCTTCCTTCAAATTTACGTTTATGCTTTATTTATAAAAGAAAAAGAGAATAAGAAAAGCTGATGTAAATCAGCATGTCACATAAAAACAGACAAAAGCCATGGAATCCGACAACATGATGAAAACAAAAGCTTGTATGCTGCTGACCGCTGACCCACGAGTGTTGCTGAATTGAGGTTATCGATATCCATTACTACTTTACTCAATTATTCTCCTCCTCTTTTCACACTTCTTGCTCAACACTCATCGTTCATCTCTCTGCTGTCGTCCTTTCCTTCTCTCTCAGTATCCCAGACGAACATATCACTAGCGTCGTTCAACGAGCCAGTCTGCCTGCCTGCTTAGTACTCTTCTAGCTGTTTTTTGCATCTTAATGAGCCGACTAAATCTACTTCTCCCTCCCTAAATGCTTTTCCATGGTTAATTTCCAGCTAAAACTACTACTAAAGAATAGACTCGAACAAACGCGTGTTAATGGGTCAAGTCTCTTCTTCCTCCTCCTCTTGGCCTGGGTTGGGTATTGGCATTGGTGGTAAAAATCACTTTTATCATAGTGAAGACTTCACGCTGACATTACCAGACGAATGCCTGCCATGGATTTTTGGCAAGCTTGGCTGTCATGACAGGAACAACTGCTCCCAGGTATGCAAGCGTTGGAGGCATGTGGATTCCAAGTCAAGGAAAAGTCCCGTCTTAGTTGCTCGCTCTGAGATTTCTCCTTGGCTCCCTTCACTTCTCTCTCGCTTCAACTCCATCTCAGTCCTCTCCCTCAAATGCTCCCGCAAGCTTGTTAGCGTCGACGATGATAATCTGGCTCGCATTCCCACCTTGCTGCCTTCCCTCAAGAAGCTCAAGCTCAAGGGCTGCGTCGACATTACTGACAACGGTCTCCAAGCATTCTCCGTGCACCGCCCTCCTCTTCTCACTAATCTCTCCTTTGCTTCATGTGGGGACGGTAGCAGAGGCATCGTTTCTCTTCTCGTAAACTGCCCTTCTCTTAAAGATCTCACACTAAAGCGCCTCTGCAAGCTTGACGCCCAAAGCATTTCTTTGTCACTCCAAGACCATGAAGAAGAGAACCAATCCTACTTCAACGAAATATTAAACACCAGCATTTGCTATAATCGTAATAAGCTTGAGAGGTTGAGCCTCAAGGATCTTCACAATGCTGCCCTTTTCATTCCACTTCTCTGCTCCTCTGCTCAGACGCTTAAGACCTTGATTGTCTGTAGGAGTTCTGGAAACTGGGATGCAGTACTGCAGAGCCTTCAGACTACTACTACTACTACTAGCATTGTGGAGATACAAATGGAAAGCGTGCAAATCGGGGATCCAGGCCTCCTTGCTATCAGCAGCTTCTGTCCTCACCTTCAAGTGCTCTACCTCAGCAGGGCTACTGATTGTACAGATGATGGATTATCTGCCATCGGCAACTCCTGCAGGAACCTCCGGAAGCTGCACATTGATGCGTGGAGCAGGTTTGGCAGCCGGGCCATTGGCGAGGAGGGCTTCTTGTCAATTGTAACGAAATGCCCTGGCCTCCAAGAGGTAGTACTCATCGGAGTGCCCATAACTGGTATCTCTCTGAATGTCCTCGCTTCCAGCTGCCCTATTCTTGAAAGAATGGCACTTTGTAACACCGATTCTGTGGGGGACTCGGAGATGCAGTTAATTGGTGTTAAGTTCATTGCATTGAAGAAGCTCTGCATTAAGAACTGCCCTATCTCCGACTCCGGGATTAAAGCCGTGGGCGAAGGGTGCCCGAGTCTAGTGAAGTTGAAGTTGAAGAGATGTCGAGGGGTCACACAGGCAACTGTGTCAAAGCTAAGGATCTGGAGGAAATGTTTGATTGTTTCCATGGATTGCGGTTCCATTTTAGTAGATGAAGAAGGGTTGGCGGATGATGAATTACATTCAGAGGAGGGTGGAATTCACAGGAGAGGAATAGTGCCACCTGCATTGCCAAACACTAGGATCAGTACAAGGAGGACACATGTAATTTGCAGCGGCAGAGGTGCTCTCATGCTCGGGTCTAGGCTTGTGAATGCTTTACATCTTAATAATAATAGTGTAGATACCCCATTTTGTCCGGTGTTTTTTGTCAATTGAGACTAATTCAAGTTCGATTGTAGGGATTTTTATTCATTTATATTTCAGATTTTTATTTCGTATTTATCATTTTTTTATTTTTATTTTATGGTCTATCTATTTTTTTTCTTTTTTTTTCTTTTCTCCATTATCTGATTAATTAATTTAAAAAAAAAAAGTGAAAAAAAAAATTAAAAGATCGAGATTAGGCTTGGTGATTGTGATGATTGTTATCTAGATGCTAATATTTAGCTTTGGATGCTAATTAGAATTGACTGAAACTCTATTAACATGGTTTTATAAATTATTGTGATTCACAGCAAAAAACAACAACAAGGGTACAGTGATCAAGGAAAGATCACAGAGAGAAAAATAGAAACACACGGCACCACCAATTTCCACCAAGCCAATTTTGCCACCATCTTTCACACTGTTCATCCTTCCAACCATTGGTAATCCGCACCATCAACAGCCTAGCCTTGAAACTCAATTCTGTCTCCATTACCAGTGGAGGCCATACTCATCTCGAACCCAGCCTCAACGACTACTATTGTCAGTAGCATAAACACAAAGACAAAATCTTTCATCCAATTATGCTGCAACATTCAAACAGAAAGAAGCCATTCAGGAGAGTTGCAACATTCAAGTGACAGGAAACCAAAAAAGCCATAATTTCAGTTATATTCTAGCTACCAAAAATCACTCAATAAACAAAAACAATTCCATCAGCAAATAGAGAGAAATCTGAATCTGGCAGCATTAGTGCCAATTTATCAAACCAAGTGCTTGACCTCGCCTTCACCAAAATCATGGACTCCAAAGCCTTATGCCATTGCCAGCCAAAACTCAACACCCTATAAATTGATTCCCAGAATGTAATCACAAGTAGACCACACACGAAGCTCACCATCGACCAACTACTCACCACCATTGGGGTTTCGTTAGACCATTGCCCATCATTAGCCAGTCGTCCCAACATGAATTCAAAAAATGAACAAGGCTAAATCAGACACTATAGGAGATCAAAAATAGAAAAAAAAAAGTCGAATAAAAGAAGAGAAACCATAAAGCCCTTTGGTGGCGACGGTGACAAGCGACGATCATGTGACTTCTGAGAGATCTAAACGGTGAAGATGATGAGCTTGGTGAGGGAGATAACATACTAAAAGTTAGAAAAGATCCGACGGTGGGAGAAGCTGGAACGAAGAAAGGAAAACCCAAAGCTTGAATTTCAGATCTATGCCTTTAGGAAGTGATTTTCAAAAAAAAGGAGCCCATATTCTAAACGAGAAGAGTGAGAAGTAGCAGTGGGGAAAATTTTGGCTTGACCGATCGTCTGATAGTGGCGGAGTACGATGGTGCAGGTGATAGAGCACGGCTGCATCGATGTTGGGATTTGCAAAAATTTAAAGTTTTTGATCGGGTTTTCTATACTTAGAGAGAGAGAGAGAGAGAAAGCTGAGGGTAGAAAGAGAGTGTAAAAGTGAGAACTAAAGAATAAAGGGCTTACCTCTGGCTTATATAGCCACATAAAATGACATCGTTTTAGGTATTAGCTAAAAGCAAGATCCACGTATTTTTAAGTGGGTAACCAGACCCGTAACGTGACTCGCACCAACAACCCACTTCCCTACCCTTGGCTCCAACCAAGCCAAGCCACAAACCAAGCTGCTAAGCCGAGCTTCTGGAGCCACTTTCTGCCTTGAGCCACACCCTTGGCTCCACCAGAGCCGAACCACGTCAAGGGTTTTTTTTTTGTTATTATTATTATTATTATTATTTTGCTTATTTATTTATTGATTAAATTAGAATTTTTTATTTATTTAAGTAAGCATTCCTTAATTTTTTAATGATCTCTTTAAAATGAAAATTTGAGACAAATATTTTTGAAGGAAAGTGGAATGTATCAATTTCCTTTGAACATAAAAATTAAAAAAATATTTTTGACGAAAAGTTAGAAGTACCAATTTTTCTTAAAAATAAAAATTTTCAAAAAATATTTTTAAGGAAAAGTTGAAAGTATCAATTTTTCTTGAAAATAAATAAAAAAGATTTCAAGAAGAGATTTTTAAGGAAAGTTGAAAGCATCAATTTTTCTTAAAAATAAAAATTTCAAAAACAAAACATTTTTAAGGAAAAGTTGGAAGTACCAATTTTCCTTAAAAATAAAATTATCAAGAAAAACATTTTTAAGGAAAAGTTGAAAGAATCATTTTTTCGAAAATAAAAACCTCAAAATGCTTTAAGGAAAAGTTGAAAGTATTAATTTTCCTTATATAAAAGCATGAGTTTTTTTTCTTAAAAAATAAAAAAAGTTATTTATATCAACGGTTGAATCATCATTCCTTTTTCGTTTTGTCTTTTTTTTGTTAAATAATCCGATGATGAAGCCTCTACAAGAGAAACAATAATTTTCTTATATACTCTTGAGGTGAGGGAATTTTTCTTAATTTTTTGCCAAAAGTATTGGAGTTAATTAAAAATAATTTTCAATAATTAATTACTTGGTGATTTTTAAGGCTTACTAGATAACACAAAATTGAGCTGGTACCATTTTTTGATGGGCATTGTAAGGGTGCTATAACCTTTCTCACACGTAACTGTACTCTCGAACCTAGTTTTGATTTCATAGACATTGAATTTATCTTTTAGAGATACCTAAGTCAAAGTTAGGATTCCTCTTTTAAAAGGAATAGATTCAGTGAGGTGGCCAATCGCACCAAAGTAAAAAAAATATTGGTGGCAACTCCTCAAGTCAATGTCTAGCAATAGGTCCTCAAATCTTTAAGATGTTATGATAGTTTGGCAACTCCACTGGGGACATGTTGAGAGTCAAGCCAGCAAATAAATTTATGTTATCCAAAAAGCCTAATAAAATTGAATTCTTTGTAAGGATTTTTTTTTTATTTTATGTTGTTAATCATATCATTCATATGCATATGCATAATATGCGCTCTATGCCCAAGTTTCATCCCTCTAAGAGGGAGTAAAGTACCTATGCTTTCGTGAGGTTTTAATGCCTCCGCAATGGCTAGCGAAATACTCCCACTCAAATTGAACCTTTTTCCCACTTAAATTGAACCTTTTTCGTTTGTAGCCTATAATGGGTGAGGATGAGACTACTTTACTAGTTTGTGATGGACTATGATGAAAGGAACAATTTGGGAACCTTTAGTGATCAAAATCTCCTAACCATGCATATAATTAACACCTAAGAGGACCAACCCTAAGATAGAGCCTTTCTTACCCAGTGATAGATGTTTTTGTGATATATGGTGATTTAATCATTTTATTTTATTTTATTTTTTGACTTTGAGTGTTTGCATTATCATGTCATGCATCATTTTCATTGTCATATTTAACATCGTGCATCTGCATCAGTTTCATATTTCATTTATGCATCAACATACCAAACATAAAGCATAGCAGAGCATTTATCATCCTAATTGTGGTGCTTAAGGTTCAAGGATAGCTCCACCAAACAATCTCACTCACCAATACAATGTAAGGGCTCAAGCTAGATGATGGAACAATAAAATTCCAATAGTCTTGAAAGGATAGAAAAAAGCCCAAAAGAAGCTTGAAGGGGAATTAAATAGAATTCTAGAAGCTTTAAACAAGTTAAACATGGGGAAGGTAATAGAGGAGAATGCTGGCCAACAAGACCATTCCTCATAAGAGGAGGATAACCCACTGTACTCTCTTAGTTTTGGGCCACATCAAGCCCAACTTGCACAAGGTCCACCATCATAACAGTTCACCTATCCTGTAGGATACACATATCCTAAAATGCCATCAACTTCAAATCTTAGACAGTATCAGAGTTATGTAAATCCTATCTTTACAGAAAAGGTAGTAAAACCATTTGAGATCCTTAATTTAGACGATCCAAAAGAGAACAAAAAGTTAAAATCAAAAGGGGGTGAGTCATTAAGTGACTTGAAAGCTGATTAGAAGATTAGTATGCTGAAAGAGAGGCTGTGAGCAGTGGAAGGAGTTGAATTTTATGGTTCAGTAGATGCAGCTGTGCTCTATTTAGTCTCGGATGTTGTTATTCCTTCGAAGTTCAAAGTGCCAAAGTTTGAGAAATACGATGGTACAAATGTCTGAAGACCCACATTACCATGTACTATCAAAAAATGACTGCCTATACTAATAATGAGAAGCTATTAATGCGTGTGTTCTAAGATAGCCTCAAGGGCTCAGCTGCTAGGTGGTATGTCTAGTTGGACAGGACTCGTATTCATTCTTAGAGTGATATGGCCTATGCCTTCATTAGTCAGTACCGACATATTATAGATTTGGCCCCTGATGGCCTTTCTTTACATAATATGGAGAAGAAAGCAACTGAATCATTCAAGGAATATGCCCAGAGATGAAAGGACATAGCCTCTCAAGTATAACCTCTGTTAACTAAGAAAGAGACCACGGTATTGTTCGTCAGTACTTTGAAATCTCTCTATTATGAAAAGATGATAGGAAATGTCATGAAGAATTTTACTGACATGGTAATCTCAGGTGAAATCATTGAGAATGCCATTAAAAATGACAAGTTAAAAAGAGAGGAAACCAAAAAGGTGTCAGAGAAGAAAGAGACTGAAGCTCAAGCCGTGAGTCGTGATAGATAGTTTAGAGGATATCAACCCTATCCACCACAAGGTTATGCCTCATACTATCCTACTGTGAATAATATCTCACCTTACCTTTATCATCCATATCCACAACTAGCTTACTTACCAACTTATCAATCAACCTTTCAAGTACCTGCATATGATTCTAGTCATATCATTACATCAGTTTCAAAGCCTAACAACCAAGCGAGTGGTTTAGTGAGATCTCAGGATAATTAAGAAAGGGCACATATTGACCTTATCCTCATGACTTATGCTGAGTTGTTCCCATAATTGGTCAAGAACAATTTAGTATCTCTAGTTATGCTAGAACCATTAAAGCCACCTTATCCTAAGTGGTATGATGCTAATGCAATGTGTGATTATCATAGTGGAAATGTGGGTCATTCTATTGAAACTTGCCCTGCTTTCAAACACAAAGTGTAAAGTTTAATCCGAAAAGGCTTAGTGAGCTTCGATGAATCGAGGGGAAGGTGCCAATAAAAATCCTTCACCTAATTGCACAGGAGCATAATTTTGAGAAAGATGTTAAGGCTGGTTAAATGCTACTTGTCATTTTAGGATTTCTTTTAAAAGTAATGTTAGGATTTTTTTTTTTGGCAATATGGTTTCACTTGTTATGATTTCAATAAAAGGCAAATTAATGTAGTTCATTACATTTTTTCTTTCATTTAACTACTGTTTCATGCTGTATTATCTTTTATAACTTTTCATTCTTGATAGTGAATATTTAGACAATGATAACAATAATTCTGAGATTTAATTTTGAGAACTCATTTAAGCAAAAGAAGCTAGCTACTAGCAGATGTGGAATATATATCTTTTGAAAATATGCGAAAATCCATAAGCTTGTTTTTGTTCAATAGATGAAATTCAAGGAAAGCATTCATGTTTGAGAGAAAAAATGGTCATATTTCTTTTACCATTTGAAAAATCATTCATTGCTACCCCTTTGAGCCTATTATAATTTCTTTTTTTAAAGAACCCTGACCAAGGATCACCCTCTACACTAGGGGTTTTTTTTCTGAAAAAAAAGACAAAAGATCATAAAAGGTTTCAAAGATAAAAAGAAAAGAAAGAAAGAAAAGCAAAACAAAGAAAAAAGAGAAAAAAACGAAAATGAATGCCACACATAATTTGGGGCAAAATAAGGGGGATCCTTTTATGAAGAATGAGATCGATGAAAAAGGAAAAAGTAGTGAAATAATGTGAAATGGGGTAAAATGCCAAGTTGCATCAAATAATAAATGATCTTTTGGTTTTGAACCCTTTAAACACATGTTTTGAGCCTATTTTATCTATTTTTTTCATGACCCTTCACCATGGCCTACATTATAACCTTGAAAAGTCCATTTAGATCAAGTGTGAATGCTCGATTGAATGATCATATGTTAGACAAAGGCGTGCTCATGATAGAATAATGGAATCATGCTATATTGCTTTGGAGATTAATGTGTGAGAGATATCATAGTGGATGAAGGATGAGGAAAAAAAGAAAAATGGATGGAAAAAAAAAGAGAAAAAATGAAAAAAAAAAGAAAAAAGGAAAAAAAGAAAAAAAAAGAAAAAAAAGAAAAAAAAAGAAAAAAAAAGAATGAAAAAAGATGAAAGGAGAAAAAGGAAGACTCAACTTGAAAACCCGAAAGGGCGATTTGGGTAGACAAATTTTTGAGTTGAAAGTGGGATGAACAGTTCAAGCATATAAAAAATCAAGGCATCTAAAGATTTTCCAAAGCTGGGGTAAAGTTTGATGAGCTCAAAATGATTTTGATAGTTAATGGAATGAGTTTTCGAAAAAAGAATCTTGGATTAATGTTCAAAATTGTTTGTATATTCATTTATCCCAATGACATACATCTAACTTGTTTTTTTCTCCATTTGTTTTTCTACCAGACTCACTCTTTATTGCTTTTCTCCCAATGCACCATATGCTCTTTTATTTTTACATTTCTGGAATGAATCGAGGAAATGTATGATTGCATTGTATTTGTCAAGAATTGAAATGATAATGAATGAATGAATATGTGCTTAAAGTATTCTTGCATTCTTTTGAAAAGAAATCCAAGATGATCAAAGGCAAAATGATGAAGAAATGGTAGAAACTTGAAAAAATGACACATGGGATGGCCAAATGATGAACACGGTGATGGATTGCTCAACAGGATGAATAGAGGGCAAAAATCTAAAAAGATGATGTGATCAAGAATTGAATATGGTGATACCTAATAAGGATCAATGGGCAAAATTCATTCTGGAATGGTTGGTGACCATATGACAAACATAATGTGGATTAATTGACAGAATTTGTTTTGAAATTTCTAGTGCTGAGAAGCCTATGAGTTGTGATTAAGTGATATATGGAAATGGATGAAACTTGTTTTGGAATTGTTACAGCTGAAAAGCCTACAAATGGTGATCAAGTGGAAAATAATGAAGATCAGTTGATGAAACTTATGAAATGAGAGATGGTGGGATTTTGAGAACCATATTACCATAATTAATTAGAATTTCATGACATTTATCAGTATTACATGCATTATGTTTACATCATCATTTGAACAATAGATGCGCATAATTCAGTGAATATTTAAAGTTTTGTCTAGGCATGCATCAATTAGCAAACATTGGAGTTATGATTTAGGAAATCGCATCTATATTATTATGTGAATCCAGATTGTTGCACCTGCATCATTGATCATGACATATAAAATTTTGAGTTAAGGTGTGAATCCTTTTATAAGAATCTTTAAAAAGTCCTCAAATGAGAATCTTTGAGTTTTAAATGAGAATCTTTAAGAAATCCTCAAATGTGAATATTTGAGTTTCAAATGAGAATATTTGAGTTTCAAATGAGAATCTTTGAGTTTTAGAATAAGAACCTTTGAATCTTCAAATGAGAATCTTTAAGTTTCAAATGAGAATATTTGAGATGCAAAACCCTAAAGTTAGTCGAATGAGAATTTTTGAACTATAATGAAAAGTTTCGAACTCTTGGATGTGAATCTCCAAAATTCAAACAAAAAGCTTTAAACTTTTTGGATGTGAATCCCAAGTTTAGGTGAACTTTTGATTCGAATGAGAAGCTTCGAACTTCTGGATAAGAATCTCTAAAATGTCGAATGAGAATTTTTAAATGTTGGATGCAAGTCTTGTAATTTGCAAATGCGAATCTTAAGATTTTATGAATCAAACTCTTGTGAAATTAAAATTTTGAGAACCAAATTTTAGTGGATTCTTACGAAGATGAAAGGTTCTTGCGAATCTAAACCTTTGAATTTTGAACTCAAATTGTGAATCTTTGAGTTTCTATTACAAATTTTATCAGATTTTATTTACGACTCCTATAGACATGGTTGTCAGGGAGCATTTTTCAAAGTTGTGGTGCCTCTGGTTAGAGAAGCATTTTATTTTTCAAAGTTGTTGAGCCTCTAATTGGGGGAGCCCTTTATTTTTTTTCAAAGTTGTTGAGCCTTTGCTTAGAGGAGCCTTTATTTTTTCAAAAGTTGTCAGCCTCTACTTAGAAGAGCCTTTATTTTTTTTTCAAAAGTTCTTAGTCTCTGAATATGAGAGTTTTGTGCCATTCAAACAAGTTTGAGTGTCTAATTAAAAAAATAAAAAAAACAAAAAAAAACATGTTGAGCTGATTATCTAGATATGAGGGGTGTCTACGTCTTTGCATAATTTCTGTTGCACAAGAACTGTGTAAAGAGGAGCAGCTGTAGACACCCCATTTTGTCTGGGGTTTTTTGTCAATTAAGACCAATCCAAGCTCAATTGTAGGGATTTTTATTCATTTTTAATTTAGATTTTTATTTCATATTTATCATTTTTTATTTTTATTTTATGGTCTCTCTATTGTATTTTTTTCTTTTTTCTTTTTTTCTTTTCTCCATTATCTGATTAATTAATTTAAAAAAATAGAGAAAAAAAGGCTAAAAGATCGAGATTAGGCTTGGTGATTGTGATGATTGTTATCTAGATGCTAATATTTAGCTTTGGATGCTAATCAAAACTGAACTGAAACTTTATCAGCATGGTTTTATAAATCATTGTGATTAACAGCAAAAAGCAACAACAAGGGTACAATGATCAAGGAAAGATCACAGAGAGAAAAATAGAAATACACGGCACCACCAGTTTCCACCAAGCCAATTTTGCCACCATCTTTCACATTGTTCATCCTTTCAACCATTGGTAATCTATACCATCAGCAGCCTGGCCCTGAAACTCAATTCTGTCTCCATTACCATTGGAGGCCATACTCATCTTGAACCCACCCTCAGTGGTTACTATCATCAGTAGCATAAACACAGAAACAAAACCTCTCATCCAATTATGCTGTAACATTCAAACAAGAAGAAACCGTTCAGGAGAGCTGTAATATTCGAGTGACAGGAAACCAAAAAAGCCATAATTTCATTCCTATTCCAGCTACCAGAAATCACTCAATAAATAGAAACAATTCCATTAGTAAATAGAGAGAAATCTGAATCTGGCAGCATCATTACCAATTTGTCAAACCAAGTGCTTGACCTTGCCTTCACCAAAATCATGGACTCGAAAGCCTTATGCCATTGCTAGCCAAAACCTAACACCCTGTAAATTGATTCCCAGAATGTAATCACAAGCAGACAACCAAACATAGAAAGTCACGAAGCTCACCATTGACCAGCTACTCACCATCATTGGGGTTTTGTCGGACCATTACCCATCATCAGGCAGTCACCCTAACATTAATTCAAAAAATGAACAAGGCTAAATTAAAAGCTAGAGGAGATCAAAAACAAAGAAGAAAAGTTGAATAAAAGAAGACAAACCATAAAGCCCTTTAGTGGTGACGGTGATAGGTGACGATTGATGTGACTTTGAGAGATTTGAATGGTGAAGATGATAAGCTTGGTGAGGGAGATAACATACTAAAAGTTAGAAAAGATCCGACAATGGGAGAAGCTAGAAAGAAGAAAGCAAAACCCGAAGCTTGAATTTTAGATCTATGCCTTTAGGAAGTGATTTTCAAAAAAAGTAGCCCATATTCAAAATGAGAAGAGTGAGAAGCAGCAATGAGGAAACTTTTGGCTTGACCAATCGTCGGATGGTGGCGGAATACGACGGCGCAGGTGGCAGAGCACGACGGCACTAATACTGGGATCTATAAAACTTTAAAGTTTTTGATCGAGTTTTCTATCCTTAGAGAGAGAAAGAGAGAAAGCTGAGGGAAGAGAGAGAGTGTAAAAGTGAGAACTGAAGAATAAAAGGCTTACCTTTGGCTTATATAGCCACATAAAATGACATCATTTTGGGTATTAGCTGAAAACAGGATCCGCATGTTTTGAAGTGGGTAACCAGACCCGTAGCGTGACCCGCACCAACAACCCACTTCCCTGCCCTTGGCTTCAACCTAGCTGAGCCGTAAACTAAGCCACCGAGCTATTGATCGAGTTGTTGAGCCGAGCTTCTAGAGCCATTTTCTGCCTGGACCTGCACCTTTAGCTCCAGATGAGCTGAGCCACATCAAGGTTTTTTTTTCTTTTGTTATTATTATTATTATTTTGCTTATTTATTTACTGATTAAATTGGAATTATTTATTTATTTAAGTAAGCATTCCTTAATTTTTCAATGATCTCTTTAAAATGAAAATTTAAGAAAAATATTTTTGAAGGAAAGTGGAATGTATCAATTTCCTTTGAACATAAAAATTGAAAAAATATTTTTGAGGAAAAATTGGAAGTACCAAGTTTTCTTAAAAATAAAAATTTTCAAAAAATATTTTTAAGGAAAAGTTGAAAGTATCAATTTTCCTTGAAAATAAAAATTTCAAGAACAAAACATTTTTTAGGAAAAGTTGGAAATACCAATTTTCTTTAAAAATAAAATTATCAAGAAAAACATTTTTAAGGAAAAGTTAAAACTATCAATTTTTCGAAAATAAAAACCTTAAAATGCTTTAAGGAAAAGTTGAAATTATCAATTTTTCTTGTATAAAAGCATGAGTTTTTTTCTTAAAAAATAAAAAAAGAGATCTATATCAAAGGTCGAATCATCATTCCTTTTTCTTTTTGTCCTTTTTTGTTAAATAATTTGATGATAGAGCCTTTGTAAGAGAAACAGTAGTTTTCTTGTATACTCTTGAGGTGAGGGAATTTTTCTTAATTTTCTACCAAAAGTATTGGAGTTAATTAAGAATAATTTCCAATAATTAATTAGTTGGTGATTTTTAAGGCATACTGGATAACATGAAATTGAGCTAGTACCATCTTTCAATGGGCGTTGTGAGGGTGCTATAACCTTTCTCACACATAACCATACTCTCGGACCTAGTTCTGGTTTCGCAGACGTTGAATTTACCTTTTAGAGATACCTAAGTCAAACTTAGGATTCCTCTTTTAAAAGGAATAGATTCAGTGAGGTGGACAATCGCACCTAAGTAAATAAAAATTGGTGACGACTCCTCAAGTCAATGTCTAGCCATAGGTCATCGAATCTTTAAGACGTTATGACAAATAAGAGAAGAAGATCCAATTAATGTACACAATTTGCATGTCAAATACTCCAAAAAATTGGCTGCTACTACTGCTCATTCTCTCCTTCTTTATCTACATCATCTCCAATCCTTCATACTGGTTAAACAACTCTTTTCTCTATTTACCTTGTTTGACTTTATGACTATGTTTTCTCTCTCTTTCTCTCTCTCTCTTTTGACCTTTTTTCATGTAAAAGTGATTCAAATTTGATTGATCGATTTTGAATACACAAAAAAATAAATAAATAAATTATAATTAAGAAAATCATCAAATCATATATTTTTATTATAGCCAATTAAATCTTTTAGCATTTATTTTTAATTCAACTGAGCCTCTTAATTGACAAAAATTGATCACATGACCCACCTTGCTCCATTAACAGATAATGGCATGTAATAAAATTATCATATGTTAAATGATGTGTCCAAAAAACTTTAGCGTGGCAAGCTATTTGGTCTGGTGCACAGCAATTTTCTTCAAGGAAATACTAGGAGAAGTCACACCTAAACCCTACACTTAGAAACTTGTGCACACAAAGAGCCTCGTCTTATCTCTTATAAAACTTGAAACCTGTTACCTGATATTTCGATTAATTTATTCTCTACTTTATTTGGTATTGTAAGAATAGGGGTTGGTTTAACCCAAAATGGGTGAACCAAACACCCTAACTACCTTAGAGGTAGTTTACATTCTAAGAAGAACTACCACAAGGCAGTTAGACACATTCTCCAAAATGCAACTAAATAGTTGAAGTTTTTTTTCAAAAACAACAAGTCACTAAAAACATCTCTCTTTCTCTATGGCTTCTTTTATGAAAATGGCATTCACCATAGTGACTAGAGAATGATGAATATGTTCATGCAGACTAAAACTAGAAAGGATGATTGAGTATTCATCCATATTACAAGAAAAGAGTGAGAGGGAGAGATCAACAAAGTAAAAGAATAGGACATTTTTTTTGAACTATCTGATGAATCTCATGCTTTTGTGTTTAGGGACTTACACAGTGGATAGTGGACAACTGCCAAATGCATGATCTTATCCTTAATCAGTGAATCAAGTCGGCATCACTTTTATAACAACTTTTGCAACAACGCTTTCATTGTGCTTTCGTAAATCAAGTAAATCTTTTGCATTATTTTGATATATAATCTTCTTCATATATTATTATATATCCTTCATTGATATTAGAGCCAAGTTGGCTTGATTTCTAGTTATTTCGATATTTATCTTGAAACACCAAAATTGTTTATATGTTCTTGAGTTCTTATTTAAATGCATTTGAAAATCTGTGAAAGTATTACACAAAACTGTATAATTTTTTAGTAGAAAGTTATTGTGAATGTTTTGGAAAATTCAAAGTGCAAGCTTTCATTATTATTTGAATAGTTGGATAGAGTTTAAGGTAGTAACAAGATCACAAGCTCGTCCATAGCTCTTTTCACATAGTGTAGTGATGATCTTCATCAATCATCTATGTGGATGACATATTGTTGCTAAAAATGATAAAAAGTATTCCACTATGGTGAAAATTGGTTGCCTTCAAATTTTGAAATAAAGAGCATATGCGAAGCAGCTTACTTATTTGGTTTAAGAATTAAAAGAGATCGTTTCTAGAAATTGTTCTCTTTCATAAGACTAATATTAAAAAAATTCTTGAACAATTCAGTATGCAAGATTACAAAGCAGATACTTTTATGGCTAGAGGTAAAGGTTTAAGCCAAAAAATATGTCTTGAAACTCCACAAAAGAATAAATGGCATGAGTTGTTTACTCAAGTGCTATTGGAAATGTCATGTATGCTATGATGTGCACAAATCAAACATCTGCTATGTTATGAGCATAATAAGTAAATATCAATCCAATCCAAGTCGATCCTATTGAAATGCCATGAAAATGATATTAAGGTATCATAAAGGCTGTGGATTATTTATTGTGCTATCAAGAAAGTGGTCTGCATTTAGTTGGCTATACAGACACCAATTAAAGAGGACATTTAAATGACAAAAAAATTTACCACTAGCTATATTTTCTTTTTGAATATTGGGCTATATCATTGATCACTAAGAAAAAGACTTGAATAGCATTATCCATAATGAAAGCTGAATTTATAACTTTTTTTATGGCAATGCAAAAGGTTGTTTGATTTATGAGATTTTTGAATCATTTGAGAATTGAGAAAGATGAGTCTAACTCAATGTTTATCAATTGTGATAGTCAAGCAGTAATTGCATTTACAAACAAATCCCAATAACCAAAAACAATGATACTAAGTATAATTTTGTAAAAGACAAGGTTGCGTAAAAGAAAGTCAGCAAGTATATTTTTATGTATGAGATAATTGTTGATCCATTAACTAAGCCAATACCTAGAGATGTGTTCATAGCCACATGAAATCTCTAAAGTTGCATAGATAAAGATGTACTAATTAAGATGTTCCATGTAAATAATCTATAGTTTTTTCTATTTATGTTAACTTATATTAAATGTGATTAATGTCATTAAAGTTTACTATTTTGTTTTGTGAAGCATGCACATATGTATATGTATATGTATATGTATGATATGATTTTCAAGTTATACTAGATAAATAATTACCCTTCTCACACAAACAATTGCTTTAATAGTTTGGCACCACAGAAATTAGATTAGTTTTAAGCTATGGATTAAGAGTCGAAGCTTCAAATGGAATAGCCTTAATAACGAATCAAGATAAGGTCCTGATATTAAGATTTGTGCCAAAAATGAATAATCCCATAGTTCACTTTGTTTGTCCTAGTATGTTAGGTGAAAGTCTTATTGATTATTATAAATCAAGTAGATTTATGGACAAAAGTTAGATATTAGGAGTATCTAAACTATCACTTATACGATATTGATAACTAATTATAAGACATACGTCCATAGAAAAAGTAGAGTAAAATTGTAGCATGCGTTTCATACTATATGTGCATTTTTTTACCAATAAGGGTAATAGAAGAATAGATCTCTGCTTCTTGTTGTGTAAAAACCTTGAGATCAGAGGATCTTATATTTAGTACCCTTAAGGACTTTTGAATGTTTCTTAAAGTTTTAGTTCAATATTAGTTATCTTAGAATGTTGTCAATGGTCATGGATGATTTGATCTAATATGACATATCTGAATAGCAATTGAATTGAAATAAAGAGATTATAGAATATGGGAAGATTTTTTTTATGTCACATTTAGTTGTATTCATAGACAGACCAATTATGTTTGAGACGTGAAACATAATTGTGAATACACAAGGATATAATACAATATAATAAAAGAGAGATCTTAAAGAACTTGAAATGTGATTCAATGAGTCTAAAATACTGCATACTTACTTTACTTGTATTCGAGAGATATTATACATACCTAATAGTTTTATAAGTGTCTAATGTGATTTTGAGCTATTATATGCACCTAACAATCATATAGCAACTAAGCTTTTAAAGTAGGCTAGTTGCAAGGTTTATTTCTTTATATGAACTCGTTGTAAAGAGTAAAAAGTTTGCCCCCATTCTGTGTGAGTAAGAGATGTGAGAATAACCTTCTATAATAGGTGGATAAGTTTTTATATTAAATAACTACCATATAGTAGCTATGAGTTTTTAAGTTTTGAATTCAAAAACAACAAAACAGTTGTGCCTCCATTCCTTTCTCTTTTATTATGCATAGATTCGACCATAATGAAGATAATGAAGAGTAACTATAAATCTCTTCCTTTCTTAAATGAAGCTTGGCATTCGACTATGATGGTAAAGGATGAAAGAGTATTCATCCAAAATATGAGATAAGTTTTATATATGTAGGACTATATGATAAGTCATATAAAGAACAATAGAGGAAAAAAGAGAGATCGGCATAGAGAAGGAAACTCTCTCAGGAATGTTATGTTTCGATGTTTAAAAACATATGCTGTGGATAGTAAACAATTTTTAGATGCGTGATCTTGTCTCCTACCAATGAATCAAATCGACATCACTTTCACAACACTTCCACAACAAATGCTTCACTATGTTTATCCAAATAAAATAAGTCTTCTGCATTATTTATGATATATGATCTTATTCATATATTATTACATTTTCTTTCATACCAAATGCTTTGTCAAGGAAATTTTTAAAAATTAACAAATATTTTCTAAAACAAAAAAAGAGCATTTGAATGCTCCTCAAGGCATTTGAGTACCCCATTTTTTGAAATAGAAAGCAAGCATTCAAATGCCTTCTCTAGACCATTCAAATGCCTTATGTTCTTTTTCTTGAAAATAACGATTCAATTTTCTTTAAAAAAAAATTTAAATCATGTTATCCTTCGTTGACTTTGGGAGGTTAAATCACGAAAGAATGATTGAGATTAGTCTTAATCAATTTTTACTTGTGCTGACTCATACGTTCATGATTTTTTCTCGTATTTTGTTATAAAAAATCATAACTACATTTTGTGAGAACTCCTATTGCTATAAGGACTTAAGCACAATTGCTGAGAGCCATAAGGTTGTTGATTGAATTAGCATAGCATTGAATGGACCCAAATGATGATAATATTGTATGCCATATCATCAAGGGTTAGCACCAAGATTAAAGTGTTGATCTTGTGAGGCTACATTCATGCAAGAAAGATCTAAACATATATATGATGCTAAATAGATACACTTCTAACACTTAAACAAAAGAATCTTTCCAAAGATCTTTAGATTTTTAATGAGAAAAAACATCCTGATATTACAACTTTGATAAAAAATTTTATGATTTTGTAAGAAAGGCTCAAGGAAGAATGCAACATTTTTTATTGGCCCAAGTCTCCATAGTGGCACACATAAAATTCTTGGATCTCTATAAATGGCTAACAAGAATGTGAAACTATTATAAGGATTTATGGATTCTATCCTAGTCACAAAATAAGTGATATGTATTGATTGGGAACATAGTTAAATAAACAATGCTTATGTTTAATGATGGAACTTGTTTATTTGCTCAGTACGTGCATGTTATATTGGACTTGTCTATGTGAATTTCAATCAATGTATATTATTGATTGAAGGTAACCTTATGGTTAGTGGGAGTTTTAAGGTATTAATCATGAGTTAACTTAAAATAATAAATTTTGCACATTGAAATAGAATAAATGTTAATCAAACACATTAAAAATAAAATTTTATTATGAACATAGTGACTTTTTGGTTTCATTTTTATGTGAATAATTATCATTGTTTTATTTGTGACATTGAGGCCAAACAAATATGTGTAATGCTAGGTATTAATTAGTGCATAGGTCTCTCAATATTTAATTATCCTCTGAATATGGCTTTTGTATTTAAGTATATAGTTATTGAATGGGGATAATTATGAAATTTAGAATATGAAAATCTAATATGTGCTAGAAGAATAAGAGGTTCTTGAAATTTTAAACATTATCCTAATAGAGTCTAAGTATAGTAATATGTCCTAACACAGAAGGGACCAATGGCTTGTATAGCTCAGATAAAGAAGACTCAATTACTCGCATTACATTGCAAAGTAGCATGGATAATGATATCATATGTAAGTTCAAATAGCATGATATTGCTAAAAGATATGTGGCAATCCTTGTGTAGATAACTAATTTTGTCTAGGTAAACTTTCAGTCATTTATGAAACTATTAAAAAATCCAACTCAGTTCAAGTTCAACATATTTTTTTTAATTTTAAAAAGGTTCTAAAATCAAAATTTGGACCAATTTGAACCAAATGCCCCAAAATCAAATTTGGTCAAACATGATCAACAAAATCAAAAATTAGTCAAACAAAGTCAAAATTAAATAAAACTTGATCAAAATAGATAAAACTAGGCCAACCCTCAAAATTCATAATCAAATTAAAATTAATACAATTTAAAATTAAAAATATGATTTTTTTAAAGCACTAAAAAGTTTGATTGTACTTAGAGAACTATAAAATTACCAAAACGTCCTTAAGGATATTTTCATAATTTGACTTTTTCAAAATGAAAAATGCCCTTGAGGGGTATTTTTGTAATTTAACATTCTTGAGGTTGATTTTTAGTGAAATTTTTTAGATCATATTTTATAATATTTGATGATTTTTAGTGCATTCGAAATCACAATAGTACCCCGAGAGGTAAAATTACCAAAATACTTTTTAAGAGGTATTTTCATAATTTAACCTTCTCAAGGTCAGATTTTCACAAAAATTTTTAGATCTGAATTTCATAATATTTCATGATTTTTGGTGCTTGAAAATTCAAAAAATGAGCACAAGAACATTGATTTCTAAAAAAATAGCCAAACTACTGAAAATTTTGTACTAAAAGCAAAATGATCTTTCATGAGGTTTAATGGTTGTAAAAATCACATCATTGGTAGTGTCTATTTTGGACTATTAGATCATATTAGGAAGGTGAATGCAATGGTAAAAGCTTACACCTTGCAACAAAAAGAAGATGAAATTTGAACTATTAGATGTGTTTTAATCCAAGGGCTAACATTGAATTGCATGGGATATTTTTCTCTATCTTCTTAAAAGGCCATTCAATGTGAGAACCAAGGCAAGAAGGGCTGAAAAAATGCAAAAATAGAAGAGAAAAAAAAAAGAAAAAACATGGGAAAAAATGAGGAAAATTTTTTTTATTGTTTGTTTACTTGAAGGTAGTTTTTCTCAACCTCCATTCTTGCATTTTAGCATTTTTATCACATTTTTCATTGCATTTTCATTGTGTTTCATTCTTCTCTTTGTTGATTCTTGAAGGTTTTCAGTGTTTTTTTTTTAACTCAAAGTTTAAATCAATTTTCATCCAACTAACCAATGTTGGGTTAAAGTGGAAATCTAAATAAAAAAACACAAAATCCATCATTGAGAAAACCAAGTTGGAGGTTCGGCCATGGTGTCCTCCTTGTTGGCCCAACCTCCTATTGGGTCCTTTGATGTTTTATTGCTTCTTAATCTTGCTTGTGATGTTCAAATGATTAGTCAGCTTGAATCTTGTATAGATTTTGTATGTTGAATAAAATATGTTGATGTTTGGTTCATGTGTAAATTTCACATATTTTCTTTAGTTTTTTCAATTTACTTCATGTTGGACAAATATTTCTTAGTGATCCAAATGCTTTTTATGATGGATGTATGAGTAAATGATGCTTGTTTAGATTAAAATAGAATGAAAATATGCCTAAAAAAACTTTATGGAAGGTTCGACCCTTATGTTCTTCTCTTTGGCCCAATCATGTGCTTAGTTGAAGATCATTCCTTGTTTGATTTATGGATGATAAATGATGTTTTATTTATAAGTTTCAAGTTTCCATATGGTTAGATTATATTTCAAAATGAATAATTTGTTATTGTTTGGATGATACTATTGTTCATGAGGTTTTCAAGTTATATTAGTCCATTTGGTGTTTGATCAAATTGCTACAATGATTTTCAAATGAATTATGCTTGTATGGATGAAATGGAATGAAGAAAATGCTTGAAAAATAGATTGACACTATAAATCTGGCAATTCGTGATGATTTTTCTAAGTGACGCATTATATTTCATCACCTTTATCACACAAAGTATGTAAAAGGTGACAAAATATATATTTCGTCACACTTTTATATTATTTTGATATTTTATCTGACAATATATAAAATCGTCACATGATAACGTCACCAAAATCTTGTTGCGAAATTTTATAGATAAATTTATTCGGTGAAAAGTTTTTTTGTCATGTTTTTTATTTTAGGTGACGTTATAGTTTTGTCACCAAATTAAAATTTTATTTATAAAGAAATTTTTTCTAATAAATTTTCGCTTGCATTGTTAATTTTTGTCATAAAATAAACACTTCAGTTAATTATTAATGATATTACGATTTCGTTACATCAATATATGGTTTATAGGACAATAATATAAATGTCACAAACTTTTATCTCCAAATTTAATTGGTGAAAAAAATTTTTGTGACATTTTTTATTTTTGGTAATGTTATAATTTTGTCACCAATTAAAAATTTTATTTGTGACAAATTTTTTTGATAGAATTTTAGGTGAAGTTATGAATTTTTGTCACAAATTAAACACTTTAGTTAACTATTAAGGACATTATAATTTCACCACATCAATGTATGGTGTTATATGATAACAATATAAATGTCACAAACCTTTATCGCCAAATTTATTTGGTGAAAAATGTTTTTGTGATGTTTTTTATTTTAGGTAATGTTATAATTTCATCACCAATTTAAAATTTTATTCGTGATGAATTTTTTTTATAGATTTTAGGTAACGTTATTAATTTTTGTCACAAATTGAACACTTTAGTTAACTATTAATGACATTGCACTTTCATCACGTCAATATATAATATTATATGATGATAACATAAATGTCACTAACTTTTACCGCCAAATTTATTTGGTGGTGGGAAATTTTTTTGTGATGTTTTTTATTTTAGGTGATGTTATAATTTCATCGCCAATTTAAAATTTTATCTGTGATGAATTTTTTTAATAGATTTTAAGTGATGTTATTAAGTTTTGTCACAAATTGAACACTTTAATTAACTATTAATGACATTGTAATTTTGTCACATCAATGTATAGTATTATATTGATGAAAACATAAATGTCACAAACTTTTACCGTCAAATTTATTTAGTGAAAAAATTTTTTGGGATGTTTTTTTTTTTATTTTAGGTGACGTAATAATTTTATCACCAATTTAGAATTTTATCTATGATGAATTTTTCCTAATAGATTTAAGGTGCCGTTATGAATTTTTATCACAAATTGAACACTTTAGTTAACTATTAATGACATTGCAATTTCATCAACTTAATGTATGGTGTTATATAACGATAAAATAAATGTCACAAACTTTTAAATGATGTTATAATGTTATTTATCCATCACTAATAAGTTCAAATTGATGTATAATTTATAAGTGACAATTTTACTTAAATTATATATATCTAAATAGAAAAAATTTTAACTACACTTAACTATACTAGTAACTTTTAAGTAAAAAATAAAATTTAAATAGTTATTAATATCCATTTAAAAAAATAATTTTAATTGAAGTTTCCCTAAACTTATACCCTAAGAAAAATGATATTACTTGATACAGACATAGAATTGTTTATTGGTTACAAGCCTAAAAAGGCCAATGCCATTTCGACACTTTTCCATCCCATGGCCAAGTTCGTAATAGTATCGGGATGAGGCTAATTGTAACCAGAAAATAAATTACAATCCTATTTCACTATTGCATAATTAATGGAGTATTACTATTAGTAATTGTTTTGGTCTATTGGCATTGTCTTATAGTTTATTCTTTAAATTTTAACAATAGTAAAATACTTAATTGAAAATTTTATAATTTTGATTTTTTATAATTAAAATTAAAAGTTTAATAATTTATTAAAAAAATACATATTATTAGTTAAAAAATTACGTTTTTCATATATGAACCTTAAATATTATTTATTTTAATATAATTTATTGTTAGAAACTATTAAAAAAGAAAAAAGAAAAATATTAGGTTTGAGTTAAGTATGTATTCATATATGAAAATTTTCTAATTAAAAAAAGATTAAATATTACATATAATAAAAATTTTAAAATACATATTTTGTTTATAATTTTTTAAAAAAAATTTTAATTTTAAAATTTTCTAATTCAAAAATGTTGTTAAAAGAAATTTTTTAAAGTGAAAAATGAATTTTAAATAAAAATATTTTAACTACATTCTAATAATTTTTATACAAAAATAATTTTAATTCAAGTTTACCCTAAATTACACTAATTAGATTTTTTATTAGGTTTTTCACACTCCCTCCAAAGCCCATGCTAACAATCTTATGGGTTCTTTTTGCCAGAACCGTCTTACTTTCAGACTCTCCTTTGTTATCCTAATTGGTTAATCACGTTGAAGCCATACATTTTAGGCTCAAACTGGTGCCACCACTTTTCTTTGCTCTTTTTAAACCATTCTCATCTGCTCTCTGGTTAGATGGAGCAAATGTAGTTAACGTTTATTGACTAGAAGCCCAGGTTTGTATTCAATCTTCACTCTCCATAAAATATTTGTTTGTTCACATTAATCTTTGGTTTTAGGTTTTGTTTTGAATGTAAATAACTTGTGTTGCTTGATTTTTTTTTGAAAATTGAAATGAAGGATAACAGGTTTTTGAATAACAATCATAGTTTAGGAAATCTTTTATTTTGGTTGTAACATTCTTGGCTGAGTTAATGTTGCATATTTCTAGAAGTTTTAGCAAATCTTCTGTTATGTTGCATATTTCTAGAAGTTTTAGGAAATTTTATGTTATGTATGCCTGTTTGGCAGTGGTTGGTAAGGATAAAGGCTCAAAAATGTCATTCAAATTGCTCAAAAATTAATAAACTCATTTACATGAATAAATTCAAAAATTACTAGTAATACAAAAGTTTAAAATAGGGAATGCAGAGTTTTAATAGAGGTAAATAAATTAAAAAAAAATAAAATGAAACACAAAA
This sequence comes from Durio zibethinus, assembly GCF_002303985.1. Next base: position 17,151,216 of record NW_019168159.1, read on the forward strand.
AAGAATTTAATTAACAAAAAGTATTTTTGCATCTTTTTTCATTTAGTATATAAAGCATAATCTGTCATAATCTGATGTGGTTTAGGTGGTTTCTGCTATGATGGATCATAATCTATTGTGAATACAAAAAAGTATTCAAGTTAGTCTATTGTGAATAGGTGATATCTGATTTAGTGGATCATAATTTGTCAATTGATAGGCTTTGTTATTCGATCTATCTTCTTTAACATAAGATTCAGAACCATGCTGTACAACTACAATGGATTTAGGCTAGAAGGTGAAATTTCTAGGTAGCAGCAATAGATTTAGGCTAGAGCCTAATACTAAAATGATAGGTTTGTGGATGGCGTTATTTTGTAAATCATGTTGGTGCTATTCATTGCAATTACTATGAATCCTTAGGCATTGTAGGAATTTTGTTTCTCTAGATTAGCATTTCTTTTTTATTTCTCTAAGAGTGTGTAAAATAGTAAACTATTTAAGTGCTTTAAATCGATAGGATGTGATGTTATATATGGTTTGTAAGTTCATACACTTGCAGATATTAGTAACTGCCCCCATATTATCATTCACAGTACTTAATAAGGGATAACTACTGTATTTACAACCTAAAAAATCTAAAGTTTTTGCGAATGGAGAAGGTTCTATAGGGAATCCACACTAGATGATGAACTAAAGTATCCTTAATAATAGTATAAACCAAATTTGTCAAATGAAAAGTCAAAATTTGTCAATAGCAAATAATAAAACTTCAAGCATACTAAATGAAAAGCAACATTTCCCACTAACTGTAATAGTCTCAACAAGCCCTCATCAAACAGAAAAGAATAAATAGTCATTTCAGTGGCAAGTGGTAAAAAATGCATCTATTTTATTTCAAGCATAACAGCTAAAATTCAGTGCTTGTGTAAAGAGTATTTCCAATGGCCTACCCAAACAGGTTAAGTGAGTTAAAAACTACATAATATGATAACAACATGCCATACTTTTACTAAAATGGCAAGTTTTAGCAAACAACCCAATTTTTGATAAAATGCTTTATAAAAGGTTCACTTAGAAATAATACCATGACCATGTTTAATAGGTAAATATAGCAAAACCGATTAGATAGGTTCAAGTAGCTTCAGGTTAGATTAATTGTTTTGAGTTTACCCATTATTGCATGCCTTACTGTAGAAAAAGGGCCAAACATAGAGAACCTAGACCACTAATCAATGACTATACAGAAGCCAAAATCCAAATTTTTAACCAAAATCACACAACAAAGTTCACTGTGTTCTAATAAGACATTTCTTTCAAATCTTCCAAATGATTTATATTAGTGTGGGATACAACAAATTCCAACATAATCATATAAATGCAAAACATAAAATTGCATTGCATAGACCTCTAATATGTAACTTTTCATTTTTCGAAATCCTATTTAAAGGGCTCATATCTTGTTGTATTTTTCCATAATAATCAAAGGCAAAGATGCACAATGAGAGCTAAAATCAAAAAGTAAAAAACATACGTGCTCCTCTATCAGTACAAATGTCTGCCAGTAGATGCTAACTAATTTTGTATTCAAAGACAACATTGGCATGCACTAATAGGTTGGTAACAGCATGCCATACTTTTACTAAAATGCCAGGTTTGAACAAACAACCCAATTTTTTATAAAATGCTTTATAAAGGGTTCACTTGGAAATAATACTTTAGTTCATTAACACAAGAAACTAACAATAAAAACTATCTCAACTTGAAGTGTAGCTTAGATTTAAGATAGTCTATGTATTAGAGCTGATTTTCATCTTTCACTCTCAGGTTCAATAGATTTCTAACAAGCAAAAAGCATCATATTACATTTTGTCATGTAACTTCCAAGTTCATAACAAATAAAATAATTCTTTTTCCTAGTATACAATTCAACAAAAAATACAAACAAAATATATGACCTTGATATTTTTAAGTAGGGCACATGTGCACTAATTTTCTCCACTTAGCAGAAGAATTTAGGATAAAAAACCTAAAAATGAAGTTTGTAATCCCATTCAACAAGGTTCATAGTGCTAGCCACCAAACTAACGTAGGAATTCAGAGGGAAAGAATATGAGATCATCTTTGGTTATGTAATAAAAGTATGCATTAATTCAGGCATTAATTTTAATAAGGGCCAAAACCATGTTCTATTCTCTATTTGCTTATTTTACTATATATAATATTATAAAACACTAAGATTGTCGGAAAAAGGAAACAATGGTACCAACTATTAATGAAATCATAAACAAACCAAATTCATACATCAGCTTCGAACTTCAAAAACAGAGGAAAACTAATATATGAAAATTGTAGATTTTTACCAGTGCCAATACATGTAAATATAAATTCCTTTTTAAGAAAACATATACCATCATACATGCGTCCTCTTAGTTTTTCAAGTTAAACTATTTTATTTTACTTTCAATAAAGAAAGACTCATTTTTTATGGATAAACAAATTTGGTGAATTAGATAGTTGGAAGGTATTTGATCAACTTATGATTAAGCATTGTACAAACGATGTATAAAATTTTACAAAATGATGTATATTTGCTGAATTATATTGGTAGGACCAATGGACCATGAAAATATTGTGTCTTTATGTTGGAGTTCTGAAATTCAAAGATCCATGTAGGATTTCAATTTACAATTCAACTAGGGATCAAACCAGTGGGAAACCAAATCATTTGAAAATAAATCCCTACCACATTTAAATTTGTCACATTTGGCCTTACTTATGAATAATATATTAATACAAAAATTCAACCATTTGGCACACTTCGTAATCAGAGCCATTACAAAAACAAGTCAGGCATTGACAAAATAAAATGTAACCAATTAACATAGGATCCTATTTTTCTCGTGAATTTTCTTTTCCCAACTTTGCACACATGTAACACAACTCATGTTCGCACTTAATATTTGACTAATTAAAGTCTAAAGAAATCATAAATTTCCCAATCTGCCTATAAATCTATACATCAAAACATATAATTAACCAATGATATTCAAATTCCTTGGTCTTTGTTTTAGAAACTATATGTTATAAGTGAATATTTTCACATCATTTAGCTATGTTTGTTGAATTGACAGCAGCTCCTTGTCTCATTTGTCATTTCCTGAATTTCTGATGTAGCCAATATGCAAGGAGATCTAATTAATTTTTGGGTGGTTTATTTTTTTACACACATGAAAATCCTAACTAGTAGCTTGTATGCAGTTTCTCTTGCTATACATATACCATATACAATTTTGCATTTTTTTATAGATGAATGATTTTGAATGTTAATTTTTTCAAATTTTGTTTTATACATTGATCGTTTGTAAAATTTTTTAACTTTATAAATAAATTTAAATACCTTAATTTTGCCATATTACTTTATTGCAAAGATTGTCAAAAAAAGTTCTCTCTTTGGCTTGGACCACTTGAAGATTGTCAAAAACAAAAACAAGTAAGAATTTTAATATAGTTTTGAGTTGCATTATTTCGTGTCAGCTGTTAACAAAATCCTTATGTGATGCACTAGTCTTAGGTTCTGTCAGAGCATATATATATATTGAATGAACCGTGATCCTTTTTATGTGCATGTTTAGGGAATAGGAATATTTCAATAATGTTTAAGGCACATATGACTTTTGTGTTTAGGGCATATATAATGTTTAGGGAATATGAGTATTCCAATAATGCACTAGTCTAGATTTTTGTGTTACCTAATTTTATAAAGTAATTTTGTTTGGTGTTCAAATTCTTTAGGAACATATAATTAACATGGATAAAAGTTGGATGATAGAGTCTAAGTATTCTAACAAGTATGTTGTCAGAGTTTCAACATTTATGAAATTTGTATGTACCAATATGGGAGCCAAATGTAAAATTCATTGTCCTTGTCAAGTTTACTTTAATGTATTTACTATAAGTCAAGATGAGGTAGAATATCATTTGCCTATAAGGTATATCAGAGAGCCATACCAAGTGGATTTATCTTGGTGAGCAATCTGATTTCATAATGCCAACTTTTGGTAATCAATCTATTGGAAGTACTAGTTCCTGTGAAAGAATAATTGTTAATGATGAACTTTTAGATGATGGTATGAATGATCTATTAGAAGATGTATTTCTTAGAGTGGATATAGATGATCATAGCTTGAATTCTAATATGGGTGAAGAAGATACTCAATAATTCAGCAAACTTTTAAATGAAGCACAATGTGGACTATTACCAAAATACACCAACATGTCTAGGTTAGAGTTTATTATAAAATTGTTGCACATAAAGGTTTATTGCTAAATGAGCAACAAGGCAATAACATGATATTGGAACTATTGAGGGAGGCTTTTCCTTCTAGTACATATTCTTTCATCGTATTATTAGGCAACAAGAACTTTGAGAGACCTAAGACTTAATTATGTGTCAATTCATGTATGCAATTTGATTGTGCTCTATTTTTCAGGAGAGTTTAAAGATAAACAAAGTTGTCTTACTTGTGGGATGTTAAGGTGGAAGGTTGTTAACAAGTAAATTCCTTGGAAAGTCTTGCATTATTTTCTCGTGAAACTACGACTCCAAAGATTATTTATGTATAAGAAAATAGCAAAGGATATGCGATGGCATAAGGAAAAGTGTGTTGATGATGATATACTAAAACATCTAGTGAATGGGGATGCTTGGAAAGAATTTAATAAGGAGAATGACAAGTTTGCACATGATGCATAAAATGTTAAACTTGGCCTAGCAACTAGTGATTTTAACTTTTTTAGGCTCATGAGCTCTACCTATAGCATGTCTTCTTTGAGTTGCCTTATTGGCAAACATTGAAGCTATAATATAATCTTGATGTCATGCACATTAAGAAAAAGATTTATAATAATATTTTAGCAACACTATTGAATATTGAGGGAAAGACAAAGGATACAATAAGTGCTAGGTTAGATTTACAAGATATGAAAATAAAGAAAGAACTACACTTGAAAAAACTCTTAGATGGTTCTGACTTGGTGCCTCATGCATGCTACACTTTATCAAAAGATGAAAGGAAGACATTTTGTGACTTTCTTAAATCAGTGAAGTTTCTAGATGGATATGCTTTGAACATCTCATGAAGTGTCAATGTAAACGATGGTAAGATTTTAGAATTGAAAAGTCATGATTACCATATTCTTTTACAAAGACTCATTTTGGTTGCTTTTAGGAAGTTTGTACCAAAAAATGTCTTAGAAGCTTTGGATGATCTTAGCAATTTTTTTCTAAGATTACATTGTGAGATATTGAAGAAGAAATATGTGCAAGATTTACAAGTAAACATTCTTCTCATTTTGTGTAAGTTGAAAAAAAATTTTCCTTCAGCATTTTTTGATGTGATGGTGCATTTAGCTGTACACTTACCATATGAGATCATGCTTGAAGGACCTGTGCATTATTGATGGATGTATCCTATTAAAAGGTAGACAAAATTTTTACAAATTTAATTTTCAAAGTGTTTAAAGTGATAATAAAATCTAATAAAGTTTCATTTGTTTACTAATAGGTTCTTAGACAAACTCAAAATGTATGCGTGAAATAAAGTTCATCTAGAAGGATGTATAACTGAAGCATATAATTTTAGTGAATGCTTAACATTTTGTTCTATATATATTTCTAGGATTGAGACAAAATTTAATCGAGAAATTTAATCGAGAAAAGAGAAACTATAATGGAGGTAATCAAGTGAATGAGAATTGGCTACTTATTTTTTTTCAAGAAGTGTTTGCCTTTTTGGAGCATCAAGATATAAGGTATTGTCACAACAAGAGTTTTAAAGGATTCAATGGTATATATTGAACAATTATGATGAAATTGAACCATATTTAGGGTAAGTCTGTTGTCTTCAATATCTAATTATTCAAGTAAGTTAAACTTTTAGTTCAATAAGCTAACTTTCATTTCAATTATTTTTACTGCATTATACAAAATATAAAATAGAACTTGAAATGGAAAATAGCTTATCTATTAAAGAAAGACATAAAGAGTAATTTTCCTTACTGTTTAAAAGACATGTAAGTAAACGATATTTATTGAATAACAATAAGCATTTTAAAATACTTTTAATAATAATTATGTTGACTTGTATTCCTTAAATGATAGGTTATATGGTTGCAAGATCAAAGTTCTAAAGAAATTTCTGATGAATTACTTTCATTAGCTTATGGTCTTGATAGACATGTTCAAAAGTATACAAGTTGCATTGTTAATAAGGTGAAATATCACACAAAAGAGCATGATTTCCATTTGAAAAGTCAGAATAGTGGTGTGACGGTTGAAAGTAATCGTGAAGATGAGCAAAGTGACTTTTATGGTGTTCTTACTGATATAATTCAATTAGATTACATAAAAGATTGTCAAGTTGTTTTGTTTAGGTGTGAGCAGTTTGACCTTAATAGTAAAAGAAAAAAAATCATAAAAATGGTCATTTACTGACTATCAATGTTAATAAATGTTGGCATGAGAATGACCCATTTTTTTATTAGTTCAAGCAAAGTAAGTGTTTTACTTAGATGATACCAAGTTAGGGAAAGATTGGAGAGTAATGCAAAAGTTTCATCATAGGCACTTGTATGATGTTCCAAAGATGCAGCATGATGAAGTTGGTGAAATGTTTAATGTGGAAAAAGATCAAATAGATCAAAAGAATGAAATGTGTGACAGTGATAGGACTATACAAAGTGATGAAAATGAAAGACCACTAGATAGTGATGATATTGCTTCTGATGTCATTCAGTTTCATTTAATGGAAAAAAACAAATGAAATACTTAATGATGCATCCATGGAAAAATCTAATCAAGACGGTGAAGAAAAGCTTGAAGATTGTAGTGAAGAGGAGGAATTTGATTGTGATGAATATGAAAATGATATAGATCCTAAGTTGTAACTATTTTTGTTGTTTCCTATATTATGATAAATACTACATTGATATAGTTTTTTTTCTAACATTTATTGTTGTTTTATATATTGCTTGTTATTTTATCTATATAACTACTTTTTGAATCATGTTTGCCAACTTTGTTTAAATCTTTAGCCTATGACTATTATTGTTGCAACTAATTTAAGGTAATTGGCATATTAATTATTGTGTTTTGTTTCTTTTTAATTTTATTATACTAAATAAAGATGATTATTTACACTTTTTTTGTCTATACTTTAGGATGGCACCTAAAAAATGAGGTAGAAAAAAGACCATTGGACAACGAGTTCACTCAACTAATGAAATAGCTATGCAACATCTTTCATTAGAACCACCACATCAAGTTTGATCAGCTAATGGCTCACTGGAATCACTAAAGCAAGTCCAATTAGCTCATGAGTCAATGGAATCACCGTAAAAAGCTAATCAAGATTCACCCATTAAAAATTCTAAAATGAAATCATTTCTTCCAATGTATATGCATATTTTGTTTGCTAAATGCATAGAGAATGCTATATGCATAAAGTGGTTTTGCTAAATAATATGATTTTTAATGATTGTATTGTGTACTATTTCTTGAAACATTTAGTTGTAAATTTAATTACCTTATAGACATAAAAGCCATTCCAAAGAAAACAACCTTAATAGTTTACTCGTAATTTATAGGCAAGTAGTTAAATGTATGGGTGCTTGTAATTTTTTTGAGGTTTTGCATTGGTTCATGATGGTTGTTTTAAGCTTTAGGTTAGGTTCATAACTTGCGAAGTTACATTGTTTCAAGATGGGGTTGTGGATTGTATTTGTTCTTAAAAAATAAAAGCTTCAATTCACCGTGCTAGTTTAATGTATTGATTTTATAGATGTAGCTTTTATGTCATAAAAAAAGATACGATGCCCAACTTGAGGGATGGGACTAGAAAAACTCATCAAAGGGAAAAGTAAGCTAGTAATAGACATACCAATAACTAAGGGTAGACATATTTGTGAAGTTTAATCAGCTAAATTATCTTCTAAAATTGGAGTCATTACTCGATAATTCATCTCGATCCCATCAAAATGAAAAGCTATGATGGATACAGAAAAGTTGCATGCCTTTGAGAGACTTAATGTAAGTGCAAAATATTATTACAAACCTTATTATTGGTTAGATTTGAATTTATGTTCTTTTAATGTATCAATTAATTTGTTTTTTTTTTTTAGATGAAGTTTTAGATTAAATTGGATGATAACTATGTTAAAATGTTTGTCTTATTAATTTTATCAAAATTATCAAGAAATCAACGATACAGGCTCCACTTGCACTTTAAAAAGTTTTCAAATGCTGAAGTGGCATGCCAAAATAACCTACCGAAGTATAACTTGACTTAAGAAAATTGGGAAAAGCTTTGTGATTTGTTTAGTGATCCTAAATACCAGGTTATTTTCTTATTCACATTTATGTTTAATTGACATTTGGTAATCTGCTTTTTCTTATTATGTTCTTAAGTTTTCATGCTTAACATCAATATATAACAATTATTCAAACAAAGCAACAACCAAATGAAAGCTTGCTTTTTCTTATTATTTTCTTAAGTTTTCATGCTTTGATATTATATTAGCAATTATGTTTAACTATTTGAGGTAATTATATGACAATTATTCATTTTGCTCAAATATTAAAAATTAATATATTTATATTATTTCATTCTTTTTGAAATGAATAGGAGGAGCTAGACAAATGCAAAATTTAGAAAAAATGTCGAGTTAACTCATAACCAAGGATCGAAGGCCTTTGTGGTTAGTCATTATTCCATGGTAAATTTTTAAGTTACAAAAATTATTCAACACCATTTTCTATTTGAATACTTGTTTGTTCATAAACACTTTTATTGATGTACAATTTTGTAGCACAAGGATGATGAAGAACCTAATAGGATGAAATTTTTTAAGGTGACTCACTACTCAAAGAATAAAGGATAGTCAACACCTGAAGCTCAAGTAGCCTATATAAGAAATTTTAAATTAAGAGTTATAATTTTATTGTTGTAGTATTGTTCTTTAAGTTAATCAAGATTTCTATTAAATGCTAGGAGAAAATGTTGGAGTTACAATCAATTCCTATTGAAGAAAAAATAGAATGTAAAACTGTTGATGCTACAGTGGATAAAGTGTTTGGTACTAGGTCAGGATACATTAAAGGTCTTGGATGCATGCTTAATCCTATTACTAAAACCTCGTTTGGAAGTGCTGCAAAATTAGAAGAAAGTCTTAAAAAGATACAAGAAGAACTTCAGCAATATAAGTCAATTTTTGGGTTTTTTTCAAGCTTAAATTGAAGCTAAGACAAATGCTTTAGTAGCTGCTTGAATCCCAAGTGCCAATCCCCTAATTTTCAGGTATAAACTTGGTTTTGTTATGGTTGTGATATTGCAAGCATTATATATCCAATTGGTGGTGTCTTTTGGTACATTGATTCTGTTGTGGATGTAATGTTGCAAACATTATATATCTAAGCTTTCTTTGATTCCTAATTCAAAAGTGAGAATTGGTACTTTTTTTATCACTCAATTTTTAAAAATCAAATGATTTTTCTTTATTTGCTAAGTCTTTATGAAGTTTACTTGTCAATTACAAAGTTATAAAAACTCCCATAGTCCTACTACAAATTTCACCTTCTAACAAGTTACAACTATATCTATAAAAGGGAGGCTTCATCTCTAAATTCTTTATCAAATGGCCCATGCCTATTTCTTCTAATTCTTGATTTGATGCGATTGCTTGTGTTGTGTATGTGTGTTTCTGCTTTATTTCTTTGCATGTTTATATTTTAGTTTAAGTTATTATTACAACTTCTACCTTCTTATCTTGATTTGGATGATAAAACATCATTCATATGATGCAAGATATACCAAAGCATGAAAATGACATAGGCTCCTTGAAAGAAAGTGCAATTATAATTTTCCTATGATTTATCTGAATTGATTTAAAAATAAGCTTAAGGTAGTGGTGATTACTTATTTAAACATGAACCACCTATCTTTTGCCTATTTCCTATGATTAGTATCAATATTACAGATTGAAAAGTTTACTTGTCAATTTCTTGACAAAAACTATTCTTTAATATAGGGTAGGGCCTTATTTAAAAACTTCATATGCATAAAACTGATTAGTTTGTTTTTTATATTTGTTTTGATCTTATTGTGTGTGTTGTGATTTGTTTTGATATTTGTTATTATTTATTTATTGTAGCTTCAAGTGACACAAACTCACCATCAACTCAATCACCCTCGACATAAGATTTGGATTGAGAGCTTGAAGACAGGATTTCAATCACTATCTATTTCATAGTTATGACTCTTTATTTTTAAACAATATTATTTCTATATGATTTTAAGTTAGACTTTAAACAATATGCTACATTTAAAAACCAATTTAAATATTTGGTGTATTTGCAGGAACACTACATTAGATTATCCCACAAAAATGTTTTTATATATAGGATTTAATAACATTAATTATGTCACCAATCCTATGACTATTTACCTTTCATCACTAATATATTAGATTTAGTCATTTATTTTTTATTATTATAGCCTTTAATGACATGTTTTCATAAATAGCTAATGAAAACTAACATCACAAAAAATAAAAATAAAAATAAAGCATAACATGACATTTAATTTTATTGTCATGTTTAACGTTATCTTACAATCATAAGTGATGATAATTGTGTTACCCATACTGCGATGATTTATCTTTCATCATTAATATATCTAATTTTATCATTTATTTTGTAACAATTATAACCTTAAATTACATTCTTCTTTATAAATAGCTAACGAAAACTGATGTCACAAAAAAAAGCATAATGTGACATTTGATTTTATTGTCACATTTGACATTATCTTATAATCATTTGTGACGATAATTGTGTCACCAATATTGTGACGATTAATGCCAAGAATTGATGGTTAAGATGTTGAAAAGTAATTGCAAACAAAAAAACTCACAAAGAAGACAACTCACAAGAAATTGAATAATGGTAGAATATGGTTATTGGATTAAAAGGGATAGAAGTTTACCACTAAGACTAGATACTAAGGGATACAAAAACACCACCCTAAGAACTCTAATCAAAGATACAGAACTATAAAAGTTCACCACTCTAGGAAATCCACCTAAGATATACAAAACTTGAAAACAATCTAAAAGATTGCTTAAGGATAAAATAAAACTCTATTCTCGGCTAATAAAACCTATCTTACAAAAGAGCAAGTGTTTTGTCCCTTCCAAAGTGTCCACCTCGTATACCATCATAAGCCTCATTGATTAAGGCATGTCTCAAAGAACATGACAGATTACAAAGGCTATTATCCTTGATGAGATATCCATCATGCCATAAAAATCGATTGTGTGGTCCTTGGTTGCATTTTTCCTAAATTCGGCCAAAGTAAGGGTTTGCCTCATAGAGCCATTTGATCACATCAAATCCAATAACTTCAATAGCCATAGTCCCTAATAAGGAGTGCTTTCGACTCAAAGCATCTGCCACCACATTTTAAGTTCCTGATTTATGCTTGATAGTAAAATTATAGGCTTGAAGGAACTCTACCCAAGCTAAATGCCTTCAGTTGAGCTTGTGCTGGCTATTGATAAACTTTAAGGCCTCATGGTCTGAATATAGGACAAATGGCTTGGTAAAGAGATATTGACTCCAATGGAATAAAGCTGTATATATGGCATATAACTTCTTATCATATGTTGAATACTTTTTCTTTGCTTCATTAAGCTTCTCATTGAAAAATGCTATAGGTTTTCCTCCTTGGCTTAAAATAGCACCTATTCTAGAATTGGATGTATCACATTCCACCTCGAACACCTGATCAAAATCTAGCAGGGATAAGATAGGAGCTTCGGTGATCCTCTTTTTTATGAAGTCAAAGCTATGTTGGGCTTTTTTGGTCTACTTAAAACCCTTGTCCTTCAAACATTAGGTGATGGGAGCCACGATAGAGCTAAAACCCTTAATGAAGCGCATATAAAAAGATACAAGGCCATGGATGCTTCAGATATCATGTAAAGATACTGGTGTTGTCTAATTTAAAATTGCCTCAACCTTGCTGGATCTATCTTTATTCCTTCTTTTGACACCATAAATCTTAGAAACACAAGGTTAGAAGTAAAGAAACTGCATGTTTTAAGGTTAGCATAAAGTTTTTGTCCCTTAATATGCAAAATAATTGATGTAGATAATTCAAGTGTTAGTCCTCATCTTTATTGTACACCAAAATATCATCAAAATATACTACTACATATCTACCAATACAAGGTTTAAGGATATGATTCATAAATCTCATTAAAGTACTAGGAGCGTTGGATAAACCAAAAGGCATTATTATCCATTCATAGAGACCATCCCTTGTCTTCAAGGCTATTTTCCACTCATAACTAGGCCTCATTCTGATTTGATGATAGCCACTGCATAGGTCTATCTTGGAGAAAATAGGTGCTCCATGTAGTTGGTCTAGCAAGTCATCTAAGCGTAAGATAGGAAAGCAATAGTCAATTGTGACTATTGAATGCCCTACCATCCACACACATTCACCATGATCTATCCTTCTTAGGCTCTAAAAGGGCTGGGACTGGATAAGGGCTCATGTTTTCATGCACCATTCCTTTTCTCACCAATTCATCAATTTGATGCTACAACTTCTTATGCTCTTTAAGACTTATCCTATAGGCAACCTTGTTAGGTAGAATAGCTTCTGGGATAAGGTCTAAACAGTGTTGAATGTCCCTCATTGGTGGTAAACAACTAGTAACTCTTCTTGAACAACATCTTGAAATTCTGCCAACAATGGTTGTATCACTACAAAAGGCTCCTCACTATCTTCATTTTCTTCAATCAGCACTAGTGCAAACATAGTATCACCCATCTTAATTTTTTTTTTTTGTAATTGGCCTTGATAAACAAGCTATTTCCTTCCTCTTTGGTTAGTTTTGACATAATAGGCTTGGTAAAGCCTAGGATGATTTTGCATCCATCCTTCACCAATACGTAAATGTTGTAGTAACCATCATAAATAACCCTCATATCATAATGCTAAGGTCTTTCAAGCAGTAAGTGGCAAGCATCCATCAGAGCTACATCACACCACACTTCATCCTTGTATTACTTTTCTATGGAAAAAAAAACCAAACACCTTTTACTGACCTTGATTTCATTCTTTTTTTGTAGCTAAGATAGCTTATATAGTTGGGGGTGATCCATAGCTTATATAGTTGGGGGTGATCCATTATTTTAAGGCCTAATTTCTACATTATAAAAGTAGAAACAAGATTTTCCAAACTTCCACTATTGATTATAACATCACATACCTTCTTATACATAGTACACTGAATGTGGAACACATTTTTACGTATCCAATCTTTTTTCTTGGTAGGTGTGATACTCAAGTTGTATTGTATGACTAAAGATGCTCCATAATCACTATATGTTACCTTTTCCTCTTCTTCAAGGTTTTGGTTCTCTTCAACCAGCTCTTTTTCATTTTCATCCAAGTCTTCTTCTACTAGAGTGACAATCTTCCTATTTGGGTATTCTAAAGTAATGTGTCTAAGCCCTTGACACTTAAAACACCTTTTAGTTTGTGCATTAGACTAAAGCTTGCTTGTTTAGGTTTCATCTTACTTTTAGGGCTATTTTGGAATGGGCTTAGAAGGAACAACAGTTTTGGATGAGCCACCTTTATTGATATAGCTTTCTATGGACCAAAATCTCAAGTTGCTACCATGGGTCTCCTTTTGTTATCTTTCCACCTTAAGGCCAAGCTTACATATATTATTGAAAGTCTAATAAGATTATAGTTGTACCACCTTAGCTATCTCAATCTTTAACCCTATAAGATACCATGCAATATTCTACTCCTCTTGTTCCACTAATTTGCATTTCAACATGAGGTGGTCAAACTCAACCATATACTCCTCCACTAAGAGATTTCTTTACTTCAAGTTATAGAGCCTAAAGAAGACATCTTACTAAAAGTTATCTGAGAGATACTTCCTCTTCAACTCTCTTTTCACTTTTTCCCAAGTTGTATTTTTTCTCATACCCTCTCTTTCCATTTGCTTCTTTAAATTTTCTCACCAAAAGAATGCATGTTTTTTCAGTTTAATGACCACTAGTTTCACCTTGTGATGCTTAAGGGCATCATAGTATTCAAAGATGCACTCTAATGTGTATAGTCAACGTAAAAACTCTTCATGTTGTATTTTCTCCTTAAATTAAGAATCTCTATCTTTAGGTTGAACATGCTATGTTGAAGTTGATTTCTGCATAGATAGTCTCTTACTTGCCATGGGTGAGGTGGGGTGCTATCATCAAAATTGCTATTATTTTTATGGTATAGATTGGCCCCTCCTTTATCTTCTTGATTATTCTTTTCTTGCTACCTTATTTCTTTTTTCTCTTCTTGCATATGTAACTATTGTTGTAGTTAAAGTATTTGTTGCCACATTTCTTCTATGAAGGCATCCCTTGGGTCAATATTTGTAGTTACTACAACATCAATGTTGGTTTCAACATCTTTTACTAGTGCTTGATAAAGATGACTTGTCATAGCTCTAATACCAATTTGATACAGGAAATTTATGGTAAAGATGTTGAAGAATAATTGTAAACAGAAAAGCTCACAAATAAGACAACTTACAAGAAATTGAATAATGATAGAATATGATTATTGGATTAAAAAGGATAGAAGTTCACCACCATGACTAAACACTAAATGATACAGAAACACCATCATAAAAACTCTAATCAATTATACAAAACTATAGAAGTTCACCACTCTAAGAAATCCACGTAAGAGATATAGAACTTGAAAATAATCTAAAAGACTGTTTAAGGATAAAAAAAAACTCTATTCTCATTCTACAACAATTATAACAAAAAATAAATAGGCTAGGAACATCCCTCCAAGCATAGGAGTTTCAGATAATTGAATGCTAAGTTGATAGGATTGCCTTTAATGTTATCTTACTGAAATGGTGCCTCAAATCATGGGATTTGCATGAGAACACAATAATCTATATTGTGAACATAATTATCTGCCCATTTACTCCTGCAAATTACATGATAATATGCCAAATATTTGGTGTCTAGGTTCATCTATGAATCTAACCATAATCTCACCCATCTTCTTGCCCTCTTTTTCTAGCTAATGTGAGCATAATCTCCCTATTCTAGCCCACCTTATTTTTACATTTGTTTAGTATATTTGGACTAAGGATAGATCCATTTTATTTTTGGATAAGTCTTTCTTAGTCTCAGCCCAAGTTGTAAGATGTGTTGACACTTTGGTGTTACTGATTTACTTTTCATCACTAATATATCAAACTTTATCATTTATTTTGTGATGATTATAACTTTAATGACTTTTTTGTTCATAAATAGCTAACCAAACTAATGTCACAAAAATTAAAGCATAAGGTGATGTGTGATTTTATTGTCACGGTAGACATTATCTTACAATCATTGGTGATGATAATTTGTCACTAATACTGTGATGATTTACCTTTTGTCACTAATATTTCAGATTTTCTCTTTTTTTTGTGATGATTATAGCTTTCAATAACTTTTTTTTCATAAATAGCTAAAATAACTTTCTTTTCATAAATAGCTGGCAAAAACTAACTTCATAAAAAACAAAAAAACATAAGGTGATGTTTTATTTTATTGTTACGGTAGATTCACAATAGGTGATGATATTTTGTTATCGTTACATTAGACCTTTAGTGATGGTACAAACATGACAAACGTCATGATGTTTAATTTTTTGTCACAAAATATATAAGGTGACGAAAAACAAATATTTTGTGACAGTATTCAATGCGCCACTAATGACTAAATTTGTTGTAGTGTGAGAAGGTTCAGCCATGGGGAATTTGTGTTTGGCCAAACCATGCTTCATGCTTTGTTGATTATTTGTTTTTTTATTCATGCTTAGTATTTTGTTTTTATGATGTTTAGCAAGTTTCTCATATGTTTGAACAAAAGTTGCATTAAGAAAATGTTGTTTCAAGGATGTTTTTGATGAATTTTTTATGTTGTTTAATTATGTTTAATGATGAACAACGGTGGGACATTCAAATCAAATTCAAAGTTTTTCATGTTTAATCCACTTTAAGTCTCGAATTTTTATGCATTACATGTTTATGATGTTAAATTTGAAAATATCATAGCTTGTAATTATGTTTCTAGGTCATGCATTTGGCACATGCATTCATTAATGACATTTTTGTAACTTGCATTAATTTCATGTCCATTTTCATAAAACCCAAAAAAAAAATTGAAACCCTAAACCTAAGACCTAACCTTAGACCTCTAAAACCTAACCCTAAAACCTAGTCCTAAACCCTAACCTAGACCTTAAACCAACCCAAACCCTAAAACTAATAATAAATTTGCATTTCATTTTATCTTGTCATCACATGCATTTTTATATTATCATGCACTCTTACTTTGTCATTCATATTATGTTGTCATGCATTCATCATATTTTATTATGCTCATGCATCTCATGCATTAATTTTTTTTTAAATTGTTCTTTCAAAAATATTTTAAAGTAAGATAATATCTTAAATAAATATAGTCATCGAGATTTTGCCTAACTATAGGGAGACTTTCAGTGATTATTATTTATAAGAGTTGTTATCTCGATTTTGTAGGGCAATTTGAAAACCTTTAAGTTAGGAATATTTTGAAGCTCTACCTAATTATAAAAGAGTAGAAAAAGTATTTCAATATTTAAAGTGTTTTAATCTTGATCCAAAATTTTTTTTAAAATTGTTTTAAATTTGATTTGTTTTTGCTTTAAAAAAAAAAAGAGAAAAGGAATTAATTTTAAACATTAAGTAAAATATGATCATTTTAATCAAAATTAAAAGATAACATGCAACAAATTGGTATCATCTTCGACAAGCACTGTGAGGGTACTAATATTTCTCCATTCATAACCAACTACCAAACTCAACTCTGATTTCACAAATCATAAATTTGTTCTTTTTCGAAAACTTTTAAATTCGTTTTAAAATATTTTATTAAAAGGACAAAAAATTTTGGGTAACCAATCACACCCTAAAAAAAATTTGGTAGCGACTCATTTGGTTTTGTTTTTATTAAAAACATTTTTAACCGTTGTTTTTCCAAAAGTTCCCCATTCTTTGGGCTTTAGGTTAGCCAGCCCCCGGGTCCCAAGACGTCTGTCATAACGTATAGATCCATGGACCTATAAAAGGAGTTACCACCAATCTTTTTTGGTTATGTGTGATTGGTCACCTAAAACATATTCTGATATGCAAAAATAGATGTTAGGTTCGAGAGTCAGTTACGCATGGAGAAGGTTGTAGCACCCTCACAATGTCCATCTAAAAGATGGTACAATTTGATTTCAAATTATCCAAGCTTTGATCATTTTTATGATTTATCAAATAATTTAATATTAAAAATTAATCTTAAAATTATCTCAATAGTTTGGTAGTAATTTAGGATAATTCTCCCACCTCAAGAATATTCATGGAGACTAGTGTCTCACTTTGAAGAGGCTCTGTCATCGGATTCATTAATTTTTATTCCAAGACAAAGTAAATCTTCCAATAGTTTAGTAGGACTTACTTTGAAGCAATCATCCAATAGTTTAGAAGTTAAAAATTATTTATTTATTTGAAAAAGACCTTTCTTTTAATGAAAATATTTTTTTTAATTATTTTTTATTATTTTGAAAACTTTATAAACAAAAATTTTTTTGTTTGAAAAGATTTTTTTAGAATTATTTTTCCTTTTTTTTTTACTTTCAAAAATAAAAATGGAAGAAATAACATTTTAAAAAAATAAAACCTGAAAAATAAAAAATGGGTTAAAAATAAAATAAAATAAAATAAAATTAGAAAATAAAAATAAAATGGAAAAGAAAATCTTGCGATTGGGTCAGATCGGTACCAAGGTCAGAACGCGAGTCAACGGGTTACACGCAGATCCTGGGCTACCCAAAACGGTGTTGCGTTGGGGAAGTATAAAAGCCACGCCACTCAGCTTTTCTTCAGAATTATTTGAGTATGCCTCTTTTTCTGAAATGGTTATTCTTCTGTCTTTTCTCTAACTGATTTCCAAAAATTGACGAATAAATCCCAAATGCTGAAAGGAAATTTTCAAAAACCCAACAAATTGTCTAGAAAGCTAAACCCAAAAATTCCTGGAATGTGAAACCCTATAGAAATTCAAACCTAAAAACACCAAATCTCAATCCTAAAAAATCTAAACAAATCAAACCTAGGATATAAAATCTCTTGGTTGCTAAACAAACTTTTTTTTTTCTCTCCAGAGTTTTTGCATAATCTTTCCTTTTTTTTTTCTCAGGAGTTTTTTTTTTTTTTGCCTAATCTCTTTTTTGTCCCTTGCTTTGATCACAGGTTTATATAAAAGTTCATGCTCAATAAATTCTCTTTAAATCCATGATTTTGTTTGACTTCTGTTTTAATGAGAATTGATTTTGAAATCAAATCCCAAAAATCTCTCCCTATCATTTTAATGTGAATTGATTATTGAATTAAATCCTGACAATCTCTCCACATCAAATGCCAATTGATTTTGAAATTAAATTCCAAAAATCTCTCAACTACGGTTAAGCTCCAAAAAAAAATCTCGAACAAAATAAGGTGTTTACAGCTGCCCCTCTTTGTGCATTTTCTATGGAATAGAAATTGCACAAAGACAAAAGGCATCAATTTTGTTTAGGTCTAAAATTCAAGATTTAAAAAGTGATCAAAGTAGGCCAAAATGATTAAGACTAAACTGTAAAACAAGAAATAAAATGATCTAGACTGAACCAAGATCAAAATAGGTGATTGGGACAAAATCATGATTCAAATAATGAAGTAACCAAGACTGAGTCCAGCTCAAAAATAAATAACTGGGATGAAACCATAAGTCATAAGAAATAATTTGGACTGAGCTAAGATCAGGTGACCAAGGCAAAACTACAAGTTAAAATAAATGAAGCGACCAAGATCGAGTCAAGATCAAAATTAAATGACCGAGACGATGCCACGAGTTAAGAAATGATCTAGCTGAGCCAAGATTAGGTGACCGAGGTGAAACCATGAGTCAAAAAAATGAAGTGACCAGGACCAAGTCGAGGTCAAACATAAATGATTGGGACGATACCACGAGTTAAAAAAATGATCTGGCTTGAGCAAAGATCAGATGACAAGGACTATACCACAAGTCTAAAAGTGACCATGATCGAGTTAAGGTCGAAGATGAATAATCAGGACGATGCCATAGGTTCAAGAAAGTGATTTCACTCTAAATCCAAAGATTCACAACTTGGACATTCAAAAAAAAATTGTGAGGTTTTAAAAGTTGAAAGATCCTAACATCCCAATTTTAACAAAATTGCAAAGATTCAATCTTTGCAAAGGTTTTCAGATTTGCAAGAATGAAATTCAAACTTCACAGAGGTTTTAGATTCACAAAGGTTTCAGGTTCGCAAGAAAGAAATATTTGCAAGATCTTAAGTTTTGTAAAGGTTCTAAATTCGCAAAGATACAAGGTTCACAAGAACTTTCAAATTCATAAAAAAGAAAGATTTACAAGATTTCAAGTTTTGCAAAGGTGCCAGATTCGCAAGGATTTTCAAATTCGTAAGAAAGAAAGATTCGCAAGATTTCAAGTTTCACAAAGGTGAATGATTCTCAAGGACTTTCAAATTCGCAAAACTCTAAGTTTCACAAAGGTTCTAGATTCGCAAAGATGCAAGGTTTGCAAGGATTTTCAAGTTCACAAGATATAAGATTCGTAAAGATACAAGATTTGCAAAGATGCAAGGTTCGTAAGGACTTTCAATTTTGCAAGATAGAAAGATTTGCAAGACTCCACGCTTCACAGAGGTTCCAAAAAATGATTTGGACCAAGTTGAGATCAAAATGAGTGATCAAGATTAGATCGTAAGTCTAAAATAAAATGACCAAGATCGAGTCAAGACTAAAAATAAATGATCAGGATGAAACCATGAGTTATAAGAAATGATCTAGAAAAGCCAAGATCGAATAAGTGATAATAGAGTAATGCAAATGCATGCCTTATCTAGGACGCAAATGTAAATACAATGTATATAATGCATATGTCATGAGATTTCATTGTAGTGACAAGATTCTCAAGACTTCACTAGTCCTTCTTAGCTTCTCAGCATCTTAAAACAAATTATGTTAATCGGCCAATGTCATTCTTCTCTTCTAATCATAACTTGTAAATCATGTCAACCAATCTATTATTGAATTCATCACTGAGTCATTTGTTTGCCCCATTGTAAATCATTTTCCCATGCTTATTTCATTCATTTCATCTTGTGTTTCTTTCAAAAATGGAAAACTCTTTATAAAAAATGTCATTCATTTATTTGTCATCATTTAAATCAGTGATAGACATGATACATTTCTTTGGTTCATTCAAGGAATGTTCATTTAGTAAATGACAAGAAGAATGGGTTTTTATTGTTGAAAGAACAAAAGATAGGATCAAGAATAACTCAAGAGTGAACAAAGGTAAAATACTGAGATTTATTCAAATAGGACATTAACATCCAAAATAATAATTGCTCAAACAATTTTGAACTCAAACTCAAGATCATCCCTCAAAAACACATTCCATTAATATCTTCAATCTTTGAGCTAATTCTCATCTTTTTTCCAAGGACCTTCACATGAAGTTTTCATTTTTACTTAAACCGCCTTTTCGGGTTTGCAGTTTAAGTCTTCTTTTTTTTCTTTGTTTCTTTTTTTTTTTCTATTTTTCTTTTTTGTTTTTTTGTTTTTTTTTTTTGTTTTTTTTTTTTTTTTTCTCTTCTTTTTTTTTTTTTCTCTTCTTTTTTTCTATGATCTTGATTCTTTCAATCATATATCTTGAAACTTGTCACCACTTTGCCACATACCCTAAAACATTAGCACACCTTCACACCACCCGTAACCCAACATTACATGTATTGAAGAAACATACTAGGCTATGGTCTGTAGGTGAATTCGGTGATGACATTATCATTGTGGTCCTAGATACAAGCATCTGTCCTGAAAGTGATAGTTTTATTAACGAAGGTTTGCCGCTAGTGCTAGAGAGATGGCATGCTGCACGTAAAAGCCATACTTATTCTAACTCATCTTATTGCAAAATGAAGCTGATTGTGACAAGATCCTTCAGTAAAGTCATGTAGTAGAAAATTTGAACATATCAAATGAAAAAAAATCACATAACCCAATACAACTAATATGTAAACTTAAGTTGAAAAACCAAATTAGAATTTAATACAACTAACCTTGAACTTGAAGAACCAAATTAAACTTTAACATATCCTAAAAATAAAGAGTTGTTACTGCATCCAATAGCAAAATAGTTATATTGGAACCCAATACAAGAACAAACATTAGCATTAAAAAGAATTGAAACTTTGAAAACAATTTCAAAATTTTAACCCACAATAGTCAAATGAAGATAAAAATATTTTACACTTAAAAAATAAAAATCTAAAACCCATTACATATTGCCTCGGTACATAATGAGTTAACTGGTCCAACAAATGAGAAATACCCCTAAAATTAATAAAAACTTATTGTTCAAACAACTGCTCATTAGAAAAACTTGCAAAGTCGCAGCTTGTAAGAAACCAATATAATATGGTATCTCCCCAGTAATCTGATTATAAGAAATACCCCTAAAATTGCCAATCAACAAAGTTTAAAAATGGAGAACTACTATGTTCCAAATAAATAAATAAATAAATAAATAAACTCATGTCCTCAGAGGCATGCAACTTGCAAGATTTCAAAGGTTCTTCGTGATTCGACCAGTTAAATCATCAAAACATAGTGAAATAAATGATCTATAGCATTGAACCCTATTAAGTTTTACCCTCGATGATGACATACTTGGAAGAATGGTCTCTAGTTGTGAACCATAAAGCTACTGGAAATAAATCTGCCCACAAAGAAGACAACAAATTACGAAGGAAAACAAAATAGAAAATAAAGATATACCAAAACAGAGATGAAAGCCAAAAATATTTCTCATCAAAAACCCAAACCAGGACTAAATACAAAACATAGATCTTTTAAAACAATGGACTGATTGTTGAACGGGATTCTTAGGAACGAAATCTATGATAAAATTATGAAAAAAGGGTCGAAATCTACGAGGTTGTGAAGCATGAATGAATAATCAGTGATATGATGACTTTTAATTTGTGAAGGACTTTTGAAAAATAAACTGTTGGTTGACGAAGGTTGTTGGCTGAGGCATAATGAAGATACATAGCTATAAGTAGGGTTTTAATAAGACAAATGGGTACCAAATATTTTAAACGGTGCGTTTCATATCGTAGCTGGTAGCGACAAGACCAACATCAGGAAGTCTACCATATGATCTCAAACCATAAAAGAAAACGTAATCCCCTGTTTTAGGGCCAAGTCGTGCATTCAGATTATGCAATATCAAGGTTTTTCCTCATGAAAGAAACCTAAAAACTATATTTACTTGCAACAAATTTGATTCAAAGAACCCAAAATAATTTGATTAAATTTAATTTTCATCAATCTTTCCAATCTCACCTTAGGTTGAAGTGTAATATACACCAGTTACAGCTTCAAAAGAGTTGCTTGTTTCTTTTGCTACTTTTGGAATGAAATTTCATTTGAAAAACGAAAAGGAGAGGCAGATGAAGTGCGCATATCAGAGTCAGGGGTTTGAAAAAGATTCGGCCAGCGAGAAGAACAAACACTTTTAAGCTTTCCTATATGCAATACTTTTTGGATAATATTTTATAACTTCAAATCGTTTACTTGCTAATGCAAGTTGCATATCTTCACGTGGGAACAAGATAAAAAGGGACAAAACTTCTATCACATCTTTTGTCTACAGCAATACTACACGTAGCACTGTAACCCAAAAAAATAAAGGAAAAGACTTTAGCCTTTTTTTTTTTTTTTAATTTAAAGAAACTTCATTACTCAACTCAGCTTCTTCCTGTCAATACCCATGCCCAACTTTGCCAGGCAGTTTGGAGCCCTATTTGCTTCCTTGTTTATATGCATGCATTCCCAACTCAGAAAACCAACCTCACCTTTGCTTCCTTGATAAGATTCCCAACATGAGACATATCCCTTTCTGCATTTTTAATCTAATTTATTATTCCCATAGCATCAACTTTAAGTGCAATATGTTGAAATCCCATATCTGATGCGAATTTCACTGCCTCAACTGCCGCCAGTGCTTCAATAGTGTTTAGCTCATTTACTCCTGTATATTTCCTGCTCATAGCCTCCAGTACATTTCTAGATGAATTTCTAGCCACAGCATCGATTCCTCCTATTTCCCTACTTGCATCTAAGGCCCCGTTGAAATTGATCTTTATCATCCTTTCCGTTGGAGCCTTCCATTTATTGTAAGCCCTAGTTGCTTGTGGCTCTGTGCCTTCCTACACATTCAGGAATTCTTCCCTGTATCGATCCGCAAACATCACCATATGCTAGCTTCTTTTTTGTACTAGGTTGTGAACAAAATCGTTTCTGCTTGTCCAGATCACCCAGGCAAGAGTAAAAACTCTTTCCATTAGCTCTTTGTCCAACCCCTTTGTTATGGTCTTTAGCCAAACCCATACTCGATTTTCTTATTGTTCCTGGTCTTCAGTATACAAGCCAGCCTCCCTTCAAACTCCTTCCAAATTTGAGCATTTTGCAATTGCGTGCATCACGGACTCGTCTTCCACCTTGCATCTCTCACACATAGCTGTCCCCGTGATCTTCCTTTATAGAAGATTTTTATATACTGGTAGTAATGCATTGCACAATCTCCAGCCAAAGATCTTGATCTTATTTAGGAGCTTTGCTTGCCAAATTTTGTTCCAAACCTCCCCCTCTGTACCCCTTATCAGTGTTCTGTTCCCTTCAGACCTTTCCTCCTTAGCTTGTTCCTTTGCTCTAAGAAGATGGTAACCACTTTTCACGCTGTATGTGCCATCTTTATTAAAATGCCATATCTGAACGTCCTGCCTCTCAATTCTAGCCAGCGGTATTGCGAGGATTTTCCTCACTATGTTTGCTAGGGAACACTTGCTCCAATTTTCCTCTGTCCCAGCCCCCACATGTATCATCCATGAGTTCACGACCCATTCCACATTTAGTCTCCCATTGTCTAGGGCATTTGGAATAAGCATTCTGCTTCTAGGATCCACGGATCAGTCCACACCTTTATGTTTATCCCATTCCCCACTCGCCAACGTAACCCCAGCTTTAGCACCTTACTCTTTGCACACACTCTTCCAAGTGTATGAAGGATTGTTCACCAGCTAGGCTTCCATAAAGGGTTTCCCAAGAAAGTACTTAGCATTTAAACCCTGCGAGCCAAAGTTATTGTATCGTGCAATAGCCTTCAGCCTTGCTTTGCCAGAAGGGCTGTGTTAAACCACTCCATCTACCTAAACCCCAACCCACTTTAGTTCTTTGGCTTACGTAGTTTTCTCCATGCCAACCAATGAATGCCCCTTGCCTTCATTGGTTACGCTCCACCAATATGAGCTCATCACCATGTTTAACTCATGGCTTAGTCCTTTTGAAAAAAGGAAAACTGACATCGTTTATGCCGACATAGCTTGCATCACTGCCTTTATGAAAACTTCCTTCTCCCCACTGGAAATCCATTTGTGGCCCCAGCTCCGTCTCCTTTGCCTCACATTTTCTTGCACTTCTCGAAAAGCTTTTTTCTTTCCTCTACCAATAATCATGGGCAACCCCAAGAATTTTTCTGAGCTGTCTGTAGCTTGGACACCAAACAAATTCTTGATTTCTTCCTTCAGCTCATTGCTGGAATTCTTGCTAAAGAACAAACCAGACTTATCATAATTTACTTTTTAGCCTGACCCCTCCTCGTACACCTTTAGAATCCTTTATACCCTTTCACACTCTGTACGGTTTACTTTGATGAAGAGCAAGATGTCATCAACAAAGAAGAAGTGTGTAATTTTTAGACCATTTACACTAGCGTGAACCCCTTGCAACTTGCCTTCCCTCTGGTATTTTGGTAAGAGTGCCAAAAGTCCTTGCATGCATATCAGGAACAAGCAGGGGGATAAAGGGTCTCCCTGTCGAAGCCCCCTTTCCCAAAACTATATCTCCAGTAATGCTTCCATTAATCACCACCTTGTATGAGACTGATTCCACACATAACATTATAATCGAACCCACCTTTCACAGAAAACCAATCTTAGCATAATAACTCAGATGAAACCCCATTCCACCCTGTCGTACAATTTGCTCGTGTCCAACTTTAAGGCTTCCCAGCAAGTTTTGCCTTTCCCTTTATTCTTCAGTGTGTGTAGTAATTCATAAGCAACTAAAACACTGTCTGTGATTTACCTACTTGGAATAAAAGCACTTTGATTCTCATTGATGCATGAAGGTAGAACTCTCTTTAATCTATTCGCTAAAGTTTTAGCCACAACTTTGTAGAGAACGTTACAAAGGCTAATTGGCCTAAAATTGGGTCATCTTTGATGGATTTGATACCTTCGGTGTAAGCATAATGTGTGTATCATTAATCTCCTGTATACTACACCCATCATTTAGTACCGAGAGATAGAAATTAGTAATATCTGGACCTATGATATGCCAAAATTTGTGGAAAAAGATGGCTGGTACACTGTCTGGCCCCGAAGCCTCTGTTGGGTGAGTTTGCTTAATAGCCTCATTGATCTCCTCTGGAGTAAAGCTAGTCGACAAGACTAAGTTCATCTTATTATTGATTTTTGGAGATATTGCATCCATAATTTCTCCCACGTTTGTGGACACCGTCGACTTGGAAAAGTCTGTAAAATATTTCACTACTTGTTTTCCCACTTCCATGTCTCCCTCATTCCGATTGCCTTCATCATCCTCAAAGGCCCTTTATTCTATTTATCCATCTTCTCTGGACAACTTGGGTGTGTGGAAAAACTTGGTATTTCTATCCCCAACTTTTAACCAGTTCACGTTCGAGCGTTGCATCCATATTGTTTCTTCATGTTCCAATAGGCTATTTAATCTTTCTCTAACCTCCGCCTCCCTCGTAATATTCTCGTCTCCCATACCACTGTTTTGGATCTCCCTTAGATGCCCGTGAAGAGAATCAATTTCATTTCGAAATCCCTTGTATTTTCTCATGCCCCACTATGTCATCTCCCACATCATTCTGTCCATTTTCTCTTTGAGGCCTAAACCGTGGCCCTCTTGCCAAGCCGTCTCTATAACAGTTTTGCTCTCGGGATCTTTAACCCAAACTGCTTCGATAAGCTTTCTTCTTTTCCTCCTATAATATCGACTCTTCACTTGTTTCCCCTCACTATCCACCATGATCGGATAGTGATCAGAGATTGAGCATGCCAAGTGCCTCACTACATGTATGGGAAATAATGCTCCCTAGTCGCTATTGGCTGTTGTACGGTCCAATCTTTCTCTGATCGTATTCTTCCCAATCGACACGACGTATGTTTGGTCCCTTCAAACCCCAAATCATACAAACCAACTTCAGATAGCGCTTCCCTAAACGATCTCATCTGCCATTCAGGTCGGCTATTGCCTCGCTCTTTTCATTACACCGTAGGATCTCATTAAAATCCCTGAGACATAGCCAAGCATGGAGTTGTTGCGGCCCAGTCTACGTAACATGTCCCATGCATGGCTTCTCTGCCTAAGGTCTGGATCTCCATAAAACCTAGTCCTCCATACTTTCCATCCTGGTTAGTTACTTTCATATCAATGTGATATTTCAAGTACGACAATATTTCTATTCCCATCTCCTCCTTCCACAGCAGCCCAAGCCCCTCACGACTCCCATTCGCATCCACCCCAAATGAACCATACATTTTGCATTTCTGTCTGACTTTTCAAACCTTCCTGAGCTCAATATAGTTTCACACAGGAAGATCACATCAGGATCTTCTCTCTTCAGCATATCCTGAAGAGCTCGAACTGCACATGGGTTCCCGAACCCATGGCAGTTCCAAGCTATGCTTTTCATTGGTCTCTACAGGACTGACACCCAGTCTCCGCCGCTTGTAACAAGATGTCCCTACCATTATCATCCTCCATCATCTTGATCCTTTTATCACCTACCATTATCTTGTAGACTTCAGCTTTTACTCCATTTCAATTTAAAATATTTTTTTATTTCAAATTTATTTTTTTATTGAAGTAAATACGAGATAACAAATACTAAAATCTCCTCATAGCATATAATTATCATTTTTTATTGGCCACCACATTTGATATATGAATATATTATTGAGGTATCACTTTATCTCATATTGTAGATTTTATATACGTATTTTTACTAACTTGGTAATCTTTATTTTGCATTTCTCTCAAATTTCAAATAATATTTTGTTGAATCATCTTTTTTAAGGATTATTTAGTAAATTTAGCATCTCCATCATAATTCATAAGTATAAATGTCCTAAAGGTTTTTTTTTTTTTTTTTTTTAAGTTAATACACCTGAGTAATAGAGAGATTTTAAAATGTAGTAATAGCAATTGAACGATGCATTAGATTTTTTTATGTATATTTTTTGTTATTTATTGTTTGAAAGAATATTTTTATCCATTGTATTATCCATTTCAACTATTTAAGTTCAGGTAATAGCTTGAAGGTTTGCAAAATTAAGTTATAAATATTAAAAAATATTTTTGTATTAATTTTTTAATATAGTTTAAATAAAATTAAGTATATTTTAAATTAAAACTAAATAAAAATAATTATTTAACAATAATATAATGTACTAGGCTTAGAAATATCTGTTCAAAACTTGGTCTCAAGCAAAACAAACGTGTGGGTCTAGCATGTAACCCAATTTTTGGATAAGTCTACTGTAAATTTTTATTATTGAAATTTTCACAAATTTTGAGTGATAGCATAAAAGTATTTTTTTAAATTTCTTATGGCAAAGATTTTTATACATTTCATGGTTTCTTTTTTATACTTAATTTAGCAACCAATTTATTTTTAAGTTTAATTTAGTAAAATTTGTCTATTTTTTTTAAAGTATGGACTTGGGTGAATTGTGCTTAATTTTTTATTTTATATATTAAAATTATTGAATTTACAAAATAAATTTCTTAGCACTTAAAAAAAAGGAAAAATGATAATATTAATATTGTATTTAATTTTCTATGAAATAAAGATTCAAAAACTGTATGAAATAAAATTAATTATGAAAACTATTAAATTTAAAGTATTTCAAAAGATTATGATAGCTAATATAGATAAAAAAATTTTAATCTTCGTAAACTCCAAATTAAATATCACGATAAAAAAAAAAAAAAAGAATGGATTACCTGACAGTGCTACCTAAGAAAGTGACCAATTTTAAGTTATAAAAGTTGAATGACGTGGCTTTCATCAAATATTGAATGTTAAAGCACGATGCTTGGGAACACCGTCCCTAGCATTCCCCTACTTATAATCTACCATATACACCATTTAAAGATGAAAAAAAAAATTGTGAATAGTGTCAGAACCATAGGCGTTTATTCTTGCCGCGGATAATTTTTTAATTAGCAACAATATTTTGTTTTTATCCATTAGCACAATAAATAAAAGATAAGCAATATAAAATAAAATAAATCCTAGTTGTCAAGTCTGAAAAATAATAATTTGTTTCTATCTTACTAAAGACTTGAGCTTTGTGTATTTATATTAGATATAAGATGTCAATTAATAATTTAATAATATTTAATAATAATGTATTAGAGTGCTGAAAAGAAAAAAGTATATATTCTAGTGCCCTAATTTGATGATATGAAAATATATTCATGAATAATTATCTTTCTATTTAGTTTTTATTTTATTTGCATTATGGATCAAATTAATTATAACTTATTCATATAAGATAAGAATATTAGGCATCTAAAAGGAAATAAATAGAATTAGTTTAGTCTAACTAATTATTTTTTAAATAATAAAATTTTCATATAAATAAAATGCATTATTAAAAGACACATGACAATTTTTAAACCTGTCCACATGTAAAAAATATAAACTATCCATTTAGGACTATCTTCTTTTTTGCTAAAAGTTATGGCTTTTATATATTTATAGAAGATAAATTTATCTTTGATACCCTTGTTTATAATTAACTCTATTTTTATACCCTTATTTATTTATTTCAAGTAAATTAAATTTAGAATTATTGAGGGATATTGTAGAACTTTTGAATTTTATGAATTATGATTATAATTATACATTCTAATTAAAATATTAATTAGTTTTTAGGAATAAAATGGTTAATATTGTACTACATAAGTCTTTGACAAATTCAAGTAATGCACAACATCATACTCCTCATACTACAAATGAGACTTAAATTGCCCATGTGCCTTAAGTTGCATGATAAATATGACTGTATATGATGTTATATGTTTTTTAATTGTAAATTTTTTTACTAGGGAATGGAACTTCCAATAAAAGAGAAAGAGGATCAACCAAAAATACAAAATTGGCCAAAATTGGCCACCATAATAGCCCCTTGAGTACTATAACACTGATGACCTAGAAGATTCTTCACCTATTAAAGGCTTCATACCTCATTTCTCTAACCCCCCTTTAGAATAGCACCTTGAACTGATGCTAGAAATGTGTATAAATTTTATCTATGTCATGATTATATATTTGCAACAAATTATTTGTCGTTGTATATTATATTAAATATTTAAATAAGCAACAATACTATAAAAGTAGCTGAAAATATAACTAAATATCGTAAAAAGTTGCAATCATTGTTGTTATGAATATAATAGGAATTCGTAATGATAAAAATTATAGTTATATAACATATTTTTTAATTGAAAAATCATTGCAAATAAAACAAATTTGTCGTAACAATATTTTTTTA
Source organism: Durio zibethinus (assembly GCF_002303985.1). Next base: position 17,181,116 of record NW_019168159.1, read on the forward strand.
TCGTTACAAATATGATAAAAATTTTCAAAACAAATTTTTGGTCATTGCATAAGATATTAAAAAATTAAATTAAGCAACAACATTGAAAAATGGTTCAAATAAAACAAGCTTTCCCAACAATTCTTTGTTATCGTTACAAATATTATAAAATTTTTCAATATAATTTTTTTTTTGTCGTTGTATAAATTATTAAAAAATAAATTAAGCAATGATATTGAAAAATAGTTGCAAATAAAATAAGTTTTAGCAACAACTTTTTGTTGCCGTTACAAATATTATAAAACTTTTGGTAACAAATTTTTTTGTTGTTGTATAAAATATTAAAAAAATAACTTAAAGCAATGATTTTGAAATTTTGTTGCAAATAAAATAAGTTAATGCAACTTTTTGTTATCGTTACAAATATGATAAAATTTTTCATAACTTTTTTGTTATTGTGTAGAATATTAAAAAAATAACTTAAGTGATTGCACTAAAATTTTAGCTTTTTCATGCTTATTTTTAGTGCCATTTTCCATATATTTTGGCTTGTTTCTTAGGATTTTTTATAAAAGTACTCCTAAATGCACATTAATCTCATGTGTAGGTACAAATAATAGAATTGAGGAATTTTGGATATTTTTTATACAAAATTGGATGATTTTTAGTGCAATTTGTACAGGTGGCCTAAACTAATGTTAATATGCAAAATTGGCATAGAAGGAGTTTTCTTGATTTTTTGTACATAATTTTTTAATATTAATTTCATAGTTTTTTTAGGATAAATATACTTATAAAATGGTTGAAATTTTTGGAAAAAAAAATATGTGTATGATGCAAAGAAACATTGGTGATGTACGTGCGCATGGGTGTATAGAGGATCAAGCAATTACAAGGCTTCACAAGCTAGTTCAAGCACACCAAGGCTAGGGGTTGATATGGCCATTTGAAGAGCTATGATTGGCTGTTAACTTGACTTCAGGATCATTATTTACAAGTGAAAGGAGATTGCAAATTGGTTAAAGATTTGAGGAGCCAAACAGTGCACCAGCATGCACCTGTTGTAAGCAGAAGGTTGAAAAAGCTTCTAGAAGTGCTCAGTTGCTTAGAGATTATTCTAGAAATTGTTAGGACCTTAGCCTCCTCCTTACAGCCTATAAATAAATGGTGACGGTTGGCCATAGAAGGAGAGTTAGTTTAGGATTTAAATTTTTATTTATTTACTTTCCTACACTTTTTTTCTGCACTTTACATTTTCTTAGTTACCAAACACTTTATTTCCAGCATTTTTCCTTTGAATTTCATTGTAATTTTATTGTTTCTTAAGCTTTTTTTAGTGCTCTTTCAAAATCTTTCAATAAAATTTCCATTTACATTCGTTTTTCAGCTCAAATCTACTGATTTCTCATGAATATTCAAAACTATTTTTAAATTCACTTGTTCTAACTTACTTGTGGTTTTTGAATCATATCTCTATCAAATCTTTTTTTTTTTTGCTTAAGTTTTTTTTTCATGGTTTCCTAAACCATAGAGCTATAACATAGTTGAATTCCAGCTTCAAACTCACAGCATATCAATCCAGCTCAAGGTTTGAAGTCACAAATGCATGCAAATGACAAGTGCAGGCCAGACATGATCCATCAAATTTTGCGTGGATCTTCTCTCATCTTTGGCATTATGTTTGACTTCTTTTCACTTTAGATCTCTATGTCTATTAGTTACCTTACTGATTTTCGTTTTGTGCAATTTTATTTCATGTTTTTAATTGTTGTTTAGATCAAATTTGTTGAATACATATTGTTTGCACTTAGTTCTATACTATTTGGTTTCTTAGCTCAGTGAGCTGATTTTCTTGTTAAATTCTACGATTTTTAGGTTGAATTTTATAGTAAACTTATTGATTAATTGTTCCTTAGCTTAGTTCTAGTTCATTCTTCCCAAAAAATTCCAGATTTAAAATTTTGCTCAATCTCCAGAAAATTCCATATTTAGTTCAGTTTCTATTCTTCATGTTTCTTTGTTATTTTTTACACTTCCTTTTCAATTCTTGATCTACAGTTTCATTTCTCTTTATAATTATTTGAATGGTTTTTCAATTACCAGTTCATGTTCCTTTAATTTCATACAATTTAAATTCAATTTTGTAGTTGGTAGTTACGGTTTCCAAGTAGCAATTCACATTCACTTTAGCTTTCACGGTTTTCAACTTAATTTTGGTAATCTTGTTCCATTAATTACACTACAATGTTTTCTTTTCTTAGTTCATTCATTGTTTGTTGTCCTCTACAGTTCAATTTCATACAATTTAACGTAGATTAAAGTCACATTTCTTATTTGACTTTTGGTTTTTTTTTTTTTTTTTTAGTTTTGCATTCCACTTTCGGTTTTGAATTTTGCTTTAAAACTTGTGTTTCCCTCTTTTAATTTCTTACTCCAATTTTTATTTTACTTAGATTAGATTTACATTTTAATTTCTTTTCAATTTGTGCAATTTTATTTCATGTTTTTAATTGCTTTTTGGATCAAAATCATTGAATACATTCTATTTGTGCTTAGTTTTATATGATTTGGTTTCCTAGTTTAGTGAACTGATGTTTTTGTTAATTTTTACAAGTCTTAGGTTGCATATTATAGTGAACTTGTTTTTGAATCTTGCTTTAGCTTAGTTTTAGATCATTCACTTTAGAGAAAAGTAGATCTAATTTTTCTTTCATGAATTGTTAGTTTCCAACTTTCAAAATTAGTTTTAGTTTTCGCTACTTTTGTTAGATCTTGCAAACTTTCTTTAGTTTTGATCTTTAATTTACTTTTTTATGTAGTTCTTTTACTGTTCTTTTAATTTCAATTCATATTCTTACATTTTAACAAGAATCAAAGTTAGAAATTTCTTTTAAAAACTGTTTTTCTCCAACTTTCAGTTGAAGATGCAGTTCATGCTTTCATCTTGTAGCTTACGGTGACCTCTTCACTTTTCGTTTCAATTTTTTTGTTCCTTAGTTCATGCATTAATTATTTTTTGTCTTTTACGACTTGCATCCATAAAGTTCAATTACATTAGTATTAGAATTTTCATAGTTGATTATTGATTTATGTTCATAACTATTTTTTTATCTTTGGATTTGCATTAGTGTTTTGAATTGCATTTTTGACATTCAATCTTTACTTCAATTCCATTTTATTCATTAGTTAGGCTACTGTTTTCATTTCAAATATGATTTCATTTAGTTTACATACTGCATTTTACATTTTTTTAGCATTTATTTTAACTATTGTTTTCATTTGTTCTCTCATTTTAACTAGTTTCCATTTTGATGATTTATTTATTTTTATTTTAGTGGTTAGTTTTTATGTTCATTTGTTGATCGATCCAACTATAGAAGGGTAGGGTGATAATAGGTACTTAGTTTAGAAAATTCTTTACCTAATCCTCGTGGGATTGATATATTGATCTTTTGGTCACTATTATCATTTATACGACCTGTGCACTTACAAATTTCCCAAACTAAGTTTTTAGCGCCGTTGTTGGGGATCATGAGTCAAGAGTCCTTAGTTAATATCAATTTCATCATGCTCTTCTATAGATTGGTTCACCTTTAGTGTTTTTTGTTAAGCATTTACCTTTTTTTTGTTTCCTTAGGTTGTACACAACTAACTTTTTTTGCTTAGGTTTTTGTTTAGGATTCATTTTATTTTTCACTTGTGGGACTCCAATACTTATAAAGGAACCAAGCATCATGCGGACCATGCTAGACCTTATTTTAATGATTACCTAGGACCATGGCCAAGTGAAGAAGACAACATTAAAATAGAGTTGGCCTTTAAAGATTTATCCAAAAAATTTGACTCTATAGAAAATGTAGTAAAGGCCATTAAAGTTAGGTATGATCCTAAACCTACTTTTGTCGATAACTTTCCAAGCCCAAATGATAATGTCAAGTGTATGGTGGAGTTTACCATAGTGATAAGTGTCCATATGACTAATACTTGCAATTTTACTAAAACACCTACACTAGTCAAACTTGGGAGGGTTATTCTGAGCACATGTGGGACATTAGTTTGGGGCATTCTTTTAGTTCACCACCTCAGTATACCCTGACTTATCCTATCGAGAATTCATGTCCACGGTGCCCTCCACCACCCCAATATTCTCCACCACCACTACAAGTTCCTTAAGTGCCACATTATGCTCCACCACAATAACATTTTTCTCCATCACAACACCATTCATTTTTACATCACTTTCCATCCACATATTCACCATCACCTCCTCCACAAGAAAAGAAAACATCCTTTAAGAGATGCTCACTGAATTGCTCCAAACTTTAGAAAAATACCAACAAGACCTAAAGGCATGTATTGGGTATTCTCAACAATATGGTCAAAATGCACATACCTTAGTACTCGCCTTATATATCCTATGCCTATTACTATAAAGTTGTTAGCTTTTTAGGTGAGATGATGATCCAAGAGGGAGGTGAATTGGATATCTCCAAATTCTTCCCAAATAATGATTTCAATATAGTTGAATGGAAATTAAAACAATAAGCACTTTTGATGAAAATGTAATGCAAATAATAACAATTAATGAACTTAAAATCAAATATAAACAATAATAAATTGTAAGAAGATAGGGATAGAGAAATCAAACACAATGATTTATAGAGATTTGATCCTTCTCCACAAGGCACCTACGTTCTCTCTTCTTGGTTGTCTACACCAAGGCTTCAATCCACTATTCTTGAGTTGAAAATACAACCTATATTTTTCTTTCTAAGGTTTAAGATAGAAACCTCTACCCTTTGTGATATTTTATCCAATCTCATTATAAAGCTCTCAAGAGGTTACCTCACTTATATCAAAGGTAATTTTGCAAACAATAGGAAAACCTCTCTAAGGCTAAGTGTTTGCTAAGTTTAAGTACAACAAAATGATGAATGAACAAGAAATATAATTTGGATACAATAAATACAAAGATATAGACTTTGAAGCTCTAAAAACTCTTGATTATTTGAGAGAATGAAAATATAGCTTGTTGGCTCTTGCTCTCTTGATGCATCAACCTTCTTGGTGTCTTGGAGTGCCCAATTTATAGAGAAACTGAGGAAATAGCCATTGGGAATGCTTGGGAAGTGAAAGTAGACATTGAAAGCTTGATAAAATAGTCGTTGGAGATGTCTTTGCCCAAACCCAATATATCCCTTCCATGAGGGGATAGATTGGTTCATGTTTTGAACCAATTTGCGCTTAAAAATAGCCTAACCGATCGATCCCCTAAATCGATCGATCCCTTTTTGTAGGGGATCGATTAGTTAAGGGGGTGATCGATCCCCTACATAGGGTATCGTTCCCTTCTTGCCATTTCAACAAAAAATTCATTTTTTGGATAAAAAAGCAATCGATCCCTTCCCTAAAGGGATCGATCCTATCCAAGCTGGGTGGTTGTTTCTTATTTTGTACTCTACTCACTAATTTGACCATAACTTGAGTTATCTAAATCCAAATCACAAATTGTTTAAATATTTAGAAACTATACTTAAAGGGCTTTCTATCCATATAAATTCATCACCTAATTCACTATGTACGAATTATAGTAAATTTTCAAAATTACTCTTTGTGCAGTTTTTAGACAACTGCATAGTGTCTAGTACAAATTCAAAATCGTTTCTTAGAAAATTTGGATTTTAATTTTATTTGATCCATTAGAAATTAGACTCAAAGAGCTTTCCAACCATATAAAATTCAAATATTAAAACTTTGTGAATTAATACAAAAAAATAAAATAAGTTTAATGTTAGAAAACTTTGTTCTTGTAAAACAGCTTTCTTAAGTTAATTTATTTCTCAAAACCAATATTGTCAAAATTGTATTAAGTCCAAAATGAATAAGTTCACTTTAAAAATAACAATTAGACTTTCATTTAAGCTTAAATAAATAATCTTTAAAGGTAGATTTGATTTGAGAAATATGAAAACAAAGAAAGGTTTGTTTAGGTTTTGAAAATCATATTATTTAGTACCAAGATATAAAACTTAAAAACATGTACTAAATAAATCTTTTTCGAAATCTTGATCAAGCTTATTTAGCTTAATGTTTTGTCATTTCAAATAAGGATCATTTCAAGGCTAACAATCTCCCCTTTTTTGATATGACAAAACTTAAAGATAAATTTGCTTGATGAAAAACTTTCTTTGAAACATTTAAAATTTTGAAAAACTCCCCCTTCAACAATGCATGGCAAAACTCCCCCTTAATTTATGCATCTTAATCCAACACAACTCACCAAACATATGTTAGAGTATATATATCAAATAAGCACAATCAAACATATGCATGTCAAGCACAAGCAAATTTATCCATATGATATTTCTCCCCTTTTTGTCATAGAAAAAAGGCATGAGCATATTAATGAGCAAATAAACACAAAGAGGCATTATTAACAAATATATTCATGAAACATTTCTCCTCCTTTTTGTTTATACTCTTTATACAAAATATTTAAGCTCCTATATCAATTGCAATAAGCATACAAGAAAAAATATTTTTAAACTCTCTCCCCCTTTTTGTCGTTTCAAAATAAAGAGAGATCAATTCAAGGCATAAGACAAAATGCTTGATACCAATAATATCAAGAGTATTTTGAATACATGTAATCAAGTAAAATATGCACAGTAAAGTTCATATACATGTATTCAAGCACAAAAGTATAATAGTATAAATGTATCCAATTTTTAGCATTCTAGCACAAAATCATTCATATCATGATTGTTATGAGTAAAGAGATAAAAGAATATTATGCATGCTACTCATACATCATGTTTTCATGAAATGTGCTTAGAATTTAAAACATCATTAGCAATTAAGCATAAATTCAAGCACATCCATACAAGTTCATACGAATTGTTAAGAACACCAATTGTTAAAGATATGTTATCACAAAGCATACCAATTGTTATCACAAAATAAATCAAGCAAAATTATATTCTAAGATTTCTCCTCCTTTTCAAAATAAGGATTAATCAATTTAAGGCACACATAATTTTGCATGAAAGGTATAAGCTATATCAAGGATAGGCACATAAACAAATGTCTATGAAAGTTTAAAAAAAAATGTTAGCAATTTTGATATCAATTGTTACCAATTGTTAGCAATTTTATTCAACAACTTTCATAGAACAAACATACTTCAAGCATATGAAATATTCATTCAATACATGCATAAATGATAATAGTAATCTTTCATAAGCTATCCTATCAAAAAAAGAATCAAAAGCTCATATGTATATAATAAATCATAAGTACTAATGAGTAATGAGGTTCAATTATCATCATGTCATAACGAAGATTATATAAGCATGATTTCCCAAACATGATGAGCACATATGCTATAGCAAAAGAAATAATGAAAGCATAATTATTCAATTATTATCTAAATTATTTCAATGCATAGCAATGTAATTAATCTAAGCATATGCAAGTAATCAAACATATATTTATTTCAAACAAAATCACACAAGCATATGCAAGATATAGCATTATACCAAAAAGAAAAAAATGCAAACTTTTAGACACAATATGGTACATGATATCTCAATGGACTCAATCAATGAACATGTTCAAAGAAATCAATCTATTTAACTCATATCCATGTCTAAAGATTCAAATGAATGTTCATGCAATAAAAACTATTGATCAAAGCAATCAAAAACTACGCATGAATATTAATCAAAGTGAATTAATTAATCCAAGCTTTTAACAAAGTTAAGACAAATTCTATCAAGTAGCTTGGTGATTAATTTGTGCAAAATGTTTACAAATTCAAATATGATATCTCATTTTTGCACATATCAAAGCAAGCATTTATCAAATCATGCATTAAACATTATAAATTATAGGCACATAGCATAGATTTAATACAATTACCTCCATCTTTGTCAAGCTATGTTGTTGTGCTCATCGTAGTTAAGTGAGGCTTTGAATCCTTCATTCCGCATCATTTGAGCTAGTCTTTGATGTTCTTGGGCTTAATTGATGAAGATGACTTGCATTGCTTATTCCACTTGAAATTTTAAAAATGTAGGTTCATTCATGCTCATTTCAAGTTCTCCTAGCATAGACTTAGAAAAATTTCTTGACAAAGGATTTTCATTAGAAGCACTAAGAATATCAATTGATAAAAATTATACCAATTGTTAGAAAACAATTCCATAATCTAAGTCATTATAGGTAAAAGAAAATTTATTCACTAAGCACAAATTGCCAATTGCAAGGGATATATAATTATAAATTTAAGCTAAAGACCATATATCAAGTTAAGCATCAAAGAGCATAAGAATGGCACTAGAGCAAATGTTCTCATGTAATGTGCAAAAATCAATTTTTTTTTTTGGATCATTCATAAACACAAAATAGACATATTCAATATTCATGTATGTTCAAGAAATCACCAAAGAATATGTCAAAACCAATTTGAGGCCCTATAGAATTCAAAAATACTCAAGAAAGACATATTTATCATCAAAAACATATTCAAGAGAATTTTAGCACAAAAACATAAATATGTCTACACAAATTATAAGCCATAGTCAATAATGACTTAAGCTAAAAACAAGCATCATAAGAAATTCATTTACTTAAGTCATGTTGTAAGCATGTCAAGTAAAGATAAGTAACATTTATCACATAAGCATACACTTGACAAGAACAATAGATGAACTAACAATACATTTCATTTATAAACAAGTAGTTCATCATATTCAAAATCATAAATCAAGAGATATATCAATTGAGCACAAAGATCTAAAATATTTCTCAAAATCAATAATAACATTTAAGCATAAAAATAAGCATATTTCACAAAATATTTTTCACAATCAAGAGATAAATAATTCAAGCATTTTAAACCACAAGCGTTAAGGTCAAATTGAATTAATAATCATACAAGCATATATCTTGACCAAGACTAGAGATGAACCAACAATCAATATATTCCATTTAAGCACATAATGTTCATCAATTCATCGATCACAACAGAAGAAATAAATCTTAAATTAATAAGGATAAAGAATTAAAGCATATTTCAAGACTATTAAAAAATCAAAAGATGAACAATCAAACATCAATATTTATGATTTAAGCACAAAAGCAAGCACATCACAAATGTATTTCACAAATTAAGAAATAAATAATTTAAGCACTTTCAAATCACAAGTATTAAGGTCAAGTTGAATCAATCATCATATGAGCATATACCGTGACCAAAAATATAAATGAACAAAGAATCAATATATATATATATCACTTAAGCACAAGATGTTCATCAATTCACAAATCAAGAGTTATAACAATTTAAAATATAACAAACAAAAAAAAATTCACAGTATCCAAGCAATGAGAACAAATTGAGTAATTTTAATCAACAAGGTCATATAAGCATGTTCAATAATTACAAATCAATATGCATAAAAGTCACAAAAATCATTTCTATCATGCTAAAATCATTCAAACAAGTATATTTATGCAAAATACCATAGGATAAATCATTCAAAGCTTAATAGGTTTAGGATTTTTATTTTTGCACTTTAAAACTCATTTTTGCTTGAAAAATACCTTAACAAATCTCAAAACTAGTCAAGCTCATTTTTAACCAACTTGAACTATTCCAACAAATTTCAAATGACAAAACAAAGTTGTTCGAGTGGTCATTTGGCATTAAAAATAAGAAAATCAAAAAGTCAACTCTTAATCCCCATATTTCCTTGAAAAAGGCTATTAAGAAAGGCAAATATGTTTAAACACACATTTAAGTTCTTCAAACCATTTAGAAAAGTTTTGTATCACAATTAATTTCAACAAGCAACTCAAACATAGTTAAGAGCAAAATAAATGCATATTCAATTCAAGCTCACTTTTTTTTATAAGATTATGCAACATATGTCTTGTTATCAATGTCAACCAAATTTTGCATAATCAATCAAGCATTCAAATTTCATCAAGAATAGGTAACTAAATTCAAATTCTCTTTAAATAAAGTTTAGAGGTTACCCATCTCCATTGTATGTCTAAAGTATTCAATCTTCAATCTCACATTGTGGCTCCTTACTCTAGCACACCTACAAGAGACAATCTCATTTGATTTTTGGTACCCAAATTGCTTTGGGTCCTTAAGAATTAGTGAGCAAGTCTCTTGCTCCTTTAGGAACCCATACTTGCCTAATTCTAAATGAAAATTTTCTTTTAATAGGATGAGTATGTACAATATGATCATGAAAATTACAAAAATTACATTTAATCATTTTAGCACTTAAACTCTTATCCAAATACTTTTGTTTTTCATTCATAAAAACATCAAATTTCTTTTTCAAATCAAAATTTTCTTTTTCTAAAATTTCATACCCATTTTGAGAGGTTTCAAAATCTATTTTCATTTTTTTTTTCAAAATATTTTTTGCATTCATTAAAAACTCATTCTCTACATTCAACTTTGAAATCATTTTCTTATATTTCCTTTTCATTGATTCATAGTCAAGAAATAGCTCATTATAAGCATTTTGCAATTTATCAAAAAGCATATGAATTTGAATAAATAGAATTAGAGGTTACCTCCAAATCTTCAAGAGCCATTAGATATGAAGCATTTCGTTTGGATTGTTGTCTTTCATGTATTTCATCCAATTTCTCCCATATTTCATTTGAGGTTGGACACTTTGATACCAAGTTGAATTTATGGGAGTCAATAGCTCCATATAATAAGCACTTGGCCTTGGCATCATCCATCACTTACCTCATGTAGTTTGCATCATTTGAAAAAATTCTAAGCCCTTTTTCAATCACATTCCAAGCTCTAAAATCTTGGGCCATTATGAACATCTTCATCCTCCTTCTCTATTGACAAATTTCAAATTTATCAACCATAGGAGCTTTAAAGACTTTCTCACCATCTTGGAACCAAAATTGAGCCCTAGAATCTTTACTCAAAGTGATTAAACCTACAAAAAAAAGATCAAAGCTCTAATACCAATTGTTAGCTTTTTAGGTGGGATGATGATCCAAGAGCGAGGTGAATTAGATCTCTCCAAATTTTTCCCAAACAATGATTTCAATATAGTTGAATGAAAATTAAAACAATAAGCACTTTTGATGAAAATGTAATACAAATAATAACAATTAATGAACCTAAAATCAAATATAAACAATAATAAATTGTAAGAAGATAGGGATAGAGGAATCAAACACAATGATTTATAGAGGTTCGATTTTTCTCCACAAGGCACCTACGTCATCTCTTCTTGGTTGTCCACATCAAGGCTTCAATCTACTATTCTTGAATTGAAAATATAGCGTATCCTTTTTTTCCTAAGGCTTAAGATAGAAACCTCTACCCTTTGTAGTATTTTACTCAATCTCACTACAAAGCACTCCAAAGGTTACCTCACCTGTTGTCTCTATATCAAAGGTAATTTTGCAAACAATAGAAAAACCTCTCTAAGGCTAAGTGTTTGCTAAGTTTAAGTACAACAAAATGATGAATGAACAAGAAATATAATTTGGATACAATAAATACAAAAATATAGACTTTGAAGCTCTAAAAACTCTTAATTATTTAAGAGAATGAAAATATGGCTTGTTGGCTCTTACTTTTATGATGCATCAGCCTTCTTAGTGTGTTGGAGTGCCCAATTTATAGAGAAATTAAGGAAATAGCCATTGGGAATGCTTGGGAAATGAAAGTAGTCATTGAAAGCTTGATAAAATAGTCGTTGGAGATGTATTTGCGTAAACCTTATCGATCCATTTCATGAGGGGATCAATTGGTTCATGTTTTGAACCAATTTACGCTTGAAAATAGCCTAACCGATAGATCTTTTTTTGTAAGGGATCAATTGGTTTAGGGGGTGATCGATCCCTTCTTTCCATTTCAACAAAAAATTCATTTTTGGATAAAAAAGCAATCGATCCATTCCCTAAGAAGATCGATGTTGTCCAAGCATGGTGGTTGTTTCCTATTTTGTACTCTACTCACTAATTGACAATAACTTGAGTTATACAAATCCAAATCACAAACCGTTTAAAGATTTAGAAACTAGACTTAAAGGGATTTCTATCCATATAAAGTTTGTCACTTAATTCATTGTGTATGAATTATAGTGAATTTTCAAATTTACCCTTTGTGTAGTGTTTATACAACTACAGAGTGTCGAGTAAAAATTTAAAATCTTTTCTTAAAAAATTTAGATTTTGATTTTGTTTGATCCATTAGAAAGTAGACTCAAAGATGTTTCCAACCATATACAATTCAAATATTAAACCTTTGTGAATTAATATAGAAAAATAAAATAATTTCAATGTTGGAAAACTTTGTTCTTATAAAACAGCTTTCTTAAGTTAATCTATTTCTCAAAACCAATATTATCAAAATTGTATTAAGTCCAAAATGAATAAGTTCACTTTAAAAAAAACAATTGAACTTTCATTTAAGCTCAAATAAACAATCTTTTAAAGTAGATTTGGTTTGAGAAATATGAAAACAAAGAAAGGTTTGTTTAAGCTTTGAAAATCATATTATTTAGTACCAAGATATAAAACTTAAGAATATGTACTAAATAAATCTTTTTTTAAAATTTTGATCAAGCTTGTTTAGCTTAATGTTTTGTCATTTTATGATTATTTCAACGCTAACAAAAGTCAACACCTTATTGGGAAAATAAGAAGAAGCATACATTAAGGAATTATTTGAAGAGTAAAGGTCCAATGTGGATTGATAATGATGAAGAGCCAATTATGTTAAAGATGACATATTTTGTAAAAGTTGTAAAAGAAGAGATAATAGAGGCAAAGGTTATGCTTATGGTTAAGAAAGTTGAAGATGATGGATCATTTAGGGAAGTTGAGACAAAAGATAGCATTTAAGAAAAAGTTGAGCTTGATATTCCACTCGAGCCATTTCCCATGTACTTTGATGATCACTTACCCAATTATGTGGAGATGCATGAGGTAGATAAATGTGTTGATAAGGCAAGCTTACTAGATAGATCACTTAAGCCTTTAAACATATTTTTCTTAAATCTAGTATTAAGCTTAAGGATCGGAGGAACTCATTAGCAAAGAACTTACTTATCCAGTAGCTTTTCCATTCCATGATCCTATGCCTAAAGCTTTAAACACCTCACTCTTTGAGCTTCCTCTAGATAGGCTATCTATGGAGAAAAAGGTAAGTGAAAATGATTTTGAAAAAAAATGGCTCAATTCTCTATCTTGAGTTACAAGAAGGTCTTAACAATGGTCCTAATCAACAAGAAAGTGAACCTCATAGTATAACCATGTTATTTCCTTGATTCTTTGAGAATCCATTGTATAATGAGTTGAAAATGTATGTGTTTAAGAATCCACTGTTTAATGATTATGATGAGGGTTGTTTGACTCAACCATTAGACACAACCCTTGTTGAGCTTATATGTATACCATCCATAAAGGACATTTTCATCTTAGATCATACACTCATATTCTTTATGATAGTACCTTATTCATTGGTACTAAAGTCAATGACAACCTCTATTGGTCCTTAATGCAATATACTTAGATTATTCATAAAAGTGGGAAATGAATCTACCCTCGAGCACCCAGGTTACTCAAAGCTTATGATTAAATATTTGGTTTAAAGGAAGAGAATAAAATAGGTAGATTCAGGAAGAAAATATGATGTGATTCTCTAACACCAATTATAGTTTTACTTTTGAGTTTAAATAAAGCACTCATTGGGAGGTAACCTAAGCTTTACACTTCACGTTTTATTCATTTGCTCATTTTGTTGTTTTTATGTTTTGCTTATCTTTTCTTGTACATATTGACGTAGCTCTTTGTATAGTTGTTTTCTTGTATTGTAAGATGAATAAGAGCTTATAGAGGATACACTAGTTTCGACCAAACATTGATGAGAGATTCGACCACTATGCCTCCATGATCATAGTGGAGTTTCCTTATTCATCTTTTTGTTACTTTATTGCTTAATGCTTGCACATTGAGGATAATGTTTTGTTTAAGTTTGAAAGTATGGGAAAATTCTCAAAATTTAAAATATTTTTTGAATTTTCCTTGAGTTTTGCCTTAAAATTGAGTTAACATATGGTAGCTTGAATCATTATTATTTTTTTATTAGTTCTTCATGAAGCCAATGATAAGAAATGATTAAGAATGAATATAGCTTTAGAAAAAGATTGAATGTGTGTAAAATATGAGATGATTCTTAGGTTTAGTGAATTCTTGAATATGGTATTCATTTGTGAGTTGATGCTTTTGAACATTGAATTACATTTTTTATCTAGTATTGATTATGTGAGCATGAGATTGTTTTTGCATTGGTATTTGGAGTTTTGTTTCATGATTCTAGAATTTGTTTTGATCATTTTTCAAGACTAAATAATACATGATTAGGGAAATGATATTGGTGATCCTTGCATTGTTTGAGCCTTTCGGGCTAACCTTGATACAGTATTTTCTTAGTCACCTCATTTGAGCCTTATGATATATTTTCTTTGTTTTGAAACCACATTACAAGCTTATAGCCTTATTCTATCTATTTTCTATCTTTTTAGTCCCTTACCCTATATGCATAAGGACATTCATGCACCATTTGTGAGCTATTCATTATTAAAGAGAAAAGGTGAAGCTTGAAAAAAGAATGAGAAATTGAAAAAAAAAAAAGAAAAAGAAAAATTCAAGCTAGTTTGTAAAAGATAAAGAAAAGCAAAAAGAAAAAGCAAAACAAAAAAGTCATGAAAAAGTAAAAAAAAATTAAGAAAAGAAAGAAAAATGGGCATAATCAAAGTTTGGGGGGTGATTTTTTATTCAAGCTTACCTTTACCTTGAAAGCTCTAATGGATGATCCTAGATATGTGATGTATTGTTAGAGTTCTTGAACCTAAATGACTTTTACCATACCTTGACCCCAGCCTTACATTACAAGCTTATTAAAGTCCTAAATGATCCTTGGTGATGTGTTTATCTATATTAGTGGAGAGAGATGTGATAAGCAAACTTATGAAATATGAGTATACTTTATTGATCCTTGTTATTAAAGTTTATGTTTTGCATAACATTACTAGATTTCATGCAAGTATATGTAAGAGGTGTTGCTTACTTGTGGAACCATATTTAGGAATAATTTTAGCCTAGGTAGATTCTTCTACGTTAACACTTATTCATGATTTTGCTTTAGTTATATCCATTATTCAATCCAAGAGATATTCATGTTGAATGAAGCCTTGAGAGTATAGTATGATTCTTATTCAATCTTGTTTTACTTGAAGAAAAGCAAAAGCTTAAGTTTTGGGGTTTGATTGCACTAAAATTTTAGCTTTTTCATGTTCATTTTTAGTGCCATTTTTCATATATTTTGGCTTGTTCCTTAGGATTTTTGGCAAAATTACTCCTATATGCATACTAATCTCATGTGTAGCTACAAATAATGGAATTGAAGAATTTTGGACTTTTTTATACAAATTTGGGGGATTTTTGGTGCAATTTGTGCTAGTGGCCTAAACTAGTGTCAATATACAAAATTGACATAAAAGGAGTTTTTCTTGATTTTTCTTGTGTAATTTTTTAATATTAATTTCATAGTTTTTTGTAGGATAAATATATTCATAAAGTGATTGAAAGTTTAGCAGAAAAAAAAAACTTTTGAATGATGCAAAGAAACGTTGGTGTTGTACGTGTGCATGGGTGCATAGAGGATCAAGCAATTACAAGGCTTCACAACCTAGTTTAAGTGCACCAAGGCTAAAGGCTGATGTGGCAATTTGAAGAGCTATGATTGGCTAGTAACTTGACTTTATGGATCACCATTTACAAGTGAAAGAAGATTACAAATTGGTTGAAGATATAAGGTGCCAAATGGTACACCAACGTGCACCAATTATGAGCAGCATGTTGCAGAAGGCTTTAGAAGCGCCCAGTTGCTTAGAGATTATTATGGAAATTGTTAGGACCTTAGGCTCTTCCCCTCAGCCTATAAATAGGAGGTGAGGGCCGGCCATAGAAGGAAAGTTAGTTTAGGATTTTAATTTTTGTTTCTTTACTTTCCTGGAATTTCTTTTCTGCACTTTACATTTTTTTAGTTACCAAACACTTTATTTCCAATATTTTCTCTATGAATTCCATCTCAAATTTACTGCTTCTTAAGTGTTTTTCAATACTCTTTGAGAATCTTTCAATAAAATTTCATTTACATTCATTTTCTAGCTCAAATCTACTGATTTCTCACGGATGTTCAAATTTATTTTTGAATCTATCTGTTCTCACCTATCTATGGTTTTTAAATCATATCTCCATCAAATCTTCATTGCTTTTGCTCAAGTTTTTTTTCATAGTTTCATAGTCCATAGAGTTTCAACATAGTTGAATTCCAGCTCCAAATTCATAGCACATCAATATAGATCAAGGTTTGAATTCACAAATAGATGTAGGTGACAGGTACAAGCCAAACGTGATCCATCAACTTTGCCATGGATCTTCTCTCATCTTCAGCAATATGTTTGGCTTCTTTTCACTTTAGATCTTCAATTCTATTAGTTACCTTACTGATTTTCATTTTGTGCAATTTTATTTCATGTTTTTAATAGTTGTTTGGACAAAATTTTTAAATACATTCCATTTGTACTTTGTTGTGTACTGTTTCGTTTCATAGCTTAGCCACATGATTTTCATGTTGATTTCTGCGATTTTTAGTTGAATTTTATAGTAAACTTGTGGATTAATTGTTCCTTAGCTCAGTTCTAGTTCATTCTTCCTAAAAAATTCTAGATTTAAATTTTTGCATAATTTCTAGAAAATACCAAATTTAGTTCAGTTTCTATTCTTCATGTTTCTCTGTTGATTTTTACACTTTCTTTTCAATTCTTGATTTGCAATTTCATTTCTCTTATAATTCTTTTAATGTTCTTTCAATTACCAGTTCATGTTCTTTTAGTTTCATACGATTTAAATTCTATTTTGCAGCTAGTAGTCACAATTTCCAAGTAGTAGTTCTCAACCACTTTAACTTTCACATTTTTTAGCTTAATTTTTGTAATCTTCTTCCATTAGTTGCACTACAATGTCTTCTTTTCTTAGTTCATTCATTGTTTTTTGTCCTTTACAATTCAATTCCAAACAATTTAACATACATTAGAGTCACATTTCTTATTTGACTTTTTTTTTTTTTTTAGTTTTGCCTTCCACTTTTAGTTTTGAATTTTACTCTAAAACTTTCATTGCACTTTTTTAATTTCTTACTCCAAATTTGACTTTACTTAGATTAGATTTACATTTTAATTTCTTTTCATTTTTTGTAATTTTATTTCATGTTTTTAATAGCTTTTTGGATCAAATTTGTTGAATATATTTTGTTTGTGCTTAATTGTGTACTGTTTGGTTTCCTAGCTTAATGAGCTAATTTTCTTGTTAATTTTTGCAATTTTTAGGTTGAATCTTGTAGTGAACATGTTGAATCTTTCTTTAGCTTAGTTTTAGTTCATTCTCTCTAGAGAATTGTAGATCTAATTTTTCTTCCATGAATTGTTATTTTCTAGCTTTCAAAACGAGTTTCAATTTTTGTTGCTTTTTGTTAGATCTTGCAAACTTCCTTTAGTTTTGATCTTTAATTCACTTTTTCATGTAGTTCTTTTACTGTTCCTTTAATTTCAATTCATATTCATACATTTTTACAAGAATCAAAGTTAGAAATCTCTTTTAAAAACTATTTTTCTCCAACTTTGCATTTAAGATATGGTTCTTGCTTTCATCTTGTAGCTTATGGTGTTCTCTTCACTTTTCATTTCAATTTTGTTATTCCTTAGTTCATGCATTAATTGGTTTTTGTCTTTTACAGCTTACATCCATATAGTTGAATTGCATTAGTATTAGAATTTTCTTAGTTGATTACTAGTTTATGTTCATAACTGTTACATTACCTTCGATTTTGCATTAGTGTTTTGAATTGCATTTTTTACTTTCAATCTTTACTTCAATTCCATTTTATTCATTATTCAGGTTACTGTTTTCATTTCAAATATGATTTCATTTAGTTTATCTACTGTATTTTACATTCTTTTTAGCATTTATTTTAACTATTGTTTTCATTTATTCTCTCATTTTAACTACTTTCTATTTTAATGCTTTATTTGCTTTTTTTTTCGTAGTTAGTTTTCATGTTCATTTGTTGATCGAGCCAACTATAAAAGGGTATGGTGATAATAGATTCTTAGTTTAGGAAATTCTTCACATAATCCTCATGGGATCGACATCTTGACTTTTTGGTTACTATTATAATTTGTATAATCTATGCACTTGCAGATTTCCCAAATTATTAAGCAATAACATTGAAAAATTGTTGCGAATAAAATAAGTTTTTGCAACAACTTTATGTTGTCGTTAGAAATGTTATCAAATTTTTCATAATAGCCTTATTTGTCATTGTATAAAATATTTAAAAATAACTTAAGCAACAATTTCAAAAAATCATTGCAAATAAATAAGTTTACGTAACAATTTTTTGTAGTCGTTACAAATATGATAAAAATTTTTGTAACAACTTTTTTTGTTGTTATATAAAATATTAAAAAATAACTTAAGCAACGACATTAAAAAATCATTACAAATAAAAAAAGTTTTCACAATAACTTTTTGTGGTCATTACGAATGGTAGAGGAATTCACAACGACAAATTTTATCGTTGTATAAAATATTAAAAAATTTAATTAAGTAACAATTATAAAAAAGTCATTGTAAATATACCAATATTATATAACAATATTTTTGTCGTTGCAAAATGCGGTTGCTAAATCTCCATTTTCTTGTAGTGAGGATAGCAAAACAAATTTGGACCAAAATAATGCCCAGGTATCCACCTAACATGTATAATTTGAAATGTAAATAAACAATGGACAAAGATAGATAAAAAAAAATCTCTATTTGTGTTTTGAATATATGTTTTCCTTCTTTGTCTTTTTTTTTTTTTATTACTTGTGCTTGATTTGCTTGATAGGATTATTGATAGTAAATTATAGCTAAAAATTTCTCTACTTTCCATTTGTTTTGGAAGGAATTCGATTTTTTTTTTTTCAATCTTTATTCTACTTTTGCCATTTCATTAAAAAAGAAAATCATGCAAACTAGTTTTTTAGGCTCATGTAGGTTTAAATCAACCAAATCAACAAACTTTGTTTAATTTTGATAAATTGGGTCAATTTATTCGATTTAGAAGGCTAATTCGATTAGCATTTCAATTAAGGTAGATTTGTAAATCAATTTTCGTTGTTCAATTTTCATACCTAAATCGATTAAGAAAATCAATTTTCAATAATTAAATTTAATAAAAATATTATTAATTGTTTTATCCATAAATGTTTTATCTTGAATGCTATTACCCAAAACCCTAAATCCCTAATTTATTTATCTTCACACTGATATAGTCCCTTTCGACCACTTCTCTCAATCACTCCTCACATACGTCTCATGCCACCATTCACCCAAACGATAGCCTCCAACACCATAGCACCTCTCACAGACTTCTCACACCACAACACACCACCATTAACTAGCCTTTAACCTTTTGCCTTTTGCCTTTTGCCTCTTAAGTTTCAACAGTCAAAACTCAATAGCCAAATCATAAATCACCTTTCGTCATTCTTCATCACCATAGGCAACTCCACTAGAAGCCCAACACCAATGAAGATTGTTCACCATCAATCAAAGGTGAGTTGGGCTTTTTATTTCATTGTTCTTTCTTCAACTAGAAAAAAATCTTTCTTTTAATTTTTTCCAAAATTAAGGTTGTATTGGTTATTAAATATCCAATCTGAAGCAATATATGTATCATTTTTTTTCTAACTGGTAGTAATATATATTTAACTTTATTATTTTGGTAATTGGCATCTAGTTAGTTACTATAATACTATTTATTGGGAGTTGCTTAATTGCTTGCTAATTGGCAAATTATTGTAATTTGATTAATTTCTTCGAGTTGTTATATCAGTGTTTAGTGTTTAGAGTTGTTATTTGAGTTTGCACCATATTGCTTTATAAAATTAATTCAATTTAGCAGATTTTCATGATTTTACAACCAAAATAATTGAATCAACCATTTGCTCTCTTATAATTTTGACCTTTTCTTGATATGTTGCTCATATATGCCTAATAAAATTTATAAATTTTGAGCTATATGTAATGTGTCTATGGAGGAAAATGAATCCGTAGTTGATAGATTCAAACCTTTCATAATTTTTCTCTTTTATATGATATTAATGCATATTTTTATGGCATTAAAGTCCTTATTTGATGAGCTTTTTTTAGTATTTGCATCATTTGGATTTGAATTTTGAGATTAGCAAAAATAAATAAATAAATTGAAACCAAATATGAAGCATGAAAATGAAATGAAGTAAAAAAATTTTTTTTGACCTACTTCAATTTAAGGCATATAGGCCACTCCGGTGTTTGATTGGGACACCAACCACTTTTGCTTACCCTACTAATCAAAACTAATTTTTAGGGTTAAGATTGCAGTAAAAATTTACCAAAAAAGTGGCATGGCTTACACAAATGCTAGAGGACTAATTGTTTCTAGTGTGCTTTATATCGCGGAGTGGACTGAGCCATCGAGTTGGATCATAGCATTCGCTTTGCCTCACAGATTCTTTCTATGAGTTGGCTAATAAGTAACTAGGGATCATGTGATGGTAGTTGCATAGAAAAAGTACCAATAAGCTTAAGGGATGAAAGGGATAGTAGGCAAGCAAATTGCTAAACCTATGTGGCTTTGTTATAATATATGTAGGAGTGTACTAAAGTTGGGACAACATACTTAAGTACTGAATTAAACGTTGTATGATGATAGGTGTCCATATTGCATAAAGGTAGCTTAAGGTAAGGCAAACTAGTATGGCCCCAAGGTGTGACTTTCATAGGTGATGTGTTGACCTAGGTATGGCTCTTGGCAAGATATTGTCCAACATCTAGGTAGTCCCTCGGGTTCCAAACACAAGAGTTGCATATTGTATGTGCAGACATGGTGTTGGGTTCTCACCATGGACGGATATAATATTCTAATGATAATTCGGATTGTGCTCCCCATAAGAGTTCTTGAAGGATCAATTTTTGGGACCCTTTATACTTGTTAATGTCATGGCTTGGATCTTAAGCTAAAAACTCTATACAACTTATATTGAATCTACCTTCTCCATATGCCTTTGTCAGCCTAGTATCACTCAAGATGAGTGTGCCACTCTAAAGATAACTTAAAGGCATTCTAAGGTAAAAAGGCATAGAACACAATAAGATAGCTAAAAATGCTATGTACTTTATTACTCAAGTGAATTCTATATACAAATGAGAATGGGTAACCCCTTATTTATACTTAAAGCCTATTTACATTAACAACTAGGATTGAATCAATCTAACAGCTATTACAAAGTCCAAATATTACATGACATTATATTAAAGTTCAAATTCTACAAAGAACTATTGTTACCACTAGGTCTTGAGCCTTCTAGATCTTTTTAGAATGGTGCTCATGTCTTAGGATTGGTGGAAATGTGTTGTGCTCACACTTAGGCCTAATATTCCTTAGGCCTTTTTGAACGCATGGAGCTTAGTGTTCTTATGTGGGATGGCTCTTATGTCTGTTGCCTATCTATGGTTAGAATCTTTGCTTGTTTTTAATGAACTTGCTTAGGCCTTTGGTGTGCATATACGAGCTATGAAATTCTCTCTTACTTGATCTTGAAATGCCTTCATCACTTTCTCTAAGTGGAACTAGTTAATCTGATCTTCAAATTGCCATAATGCCTAGCTTGGTTCCTAACTAGTCTTATTGTTAGGTAGTCTTTTTCATTGCACCAAGTACTCGTGCCTTAGCATGTAATTTCGTCATCTTAAAACTTGAGTAATAGTATGCACCAGAACTCTTTGACATACGAGGTCTTCACTCTCATAGGTGCACACTGTGATTATCCTTGTCCTAGATCTTCTTGATCTTCATAGGATGGTTTGAATATGCTCACATGGAAAATTGAGTGTAACTTAGGCTTCAATGGCATTTCCAGCTGGTAGGCCACCTTGCCTACACATTTTAGAACTCTAAAAGGTCTGTTATACCTTCAAACTAGACTTTTGTGCCGACCTCTATGGCATAACACCAAGTGCAACTTCACAAGCACTAAATCCTCAGTTTTGTACTGCACATCTCATTTTTTTATTTACCCACTTCTTTGATTTCTCACCTGCCTTGTATAGATAGATCTAAGCTAGGTCTATTTGCTTCTATCACATATTGGCAAACTTGTATGCTACCAGATTCAATCCTATGTAACCTACTACAACAACTCTTAAAGTGAGTGGTTACTAGTTTATCACAATCTCGAACAGACTCTGGCTTGTCATTTTACTCCGTTATAGGTTGTATAAAAATTTGACAACATCTAGCAACTTGGACCAATCTCACTATGTTGCACTCACATAGTGCCTGAGGTAGAGCTCCAACAAAGCATTGACTTCTCGATCTATCCATATGTTTAAAAATGCATGCTGGTGGAAAAGTTAAAGTCTGACCTCAACAACTTAAATAACTAATTCTAGAGCCACCTTGTGAATCACTTATCCTGATCACTAATAATGGTTTGTGGTACACCTCAGTACTTCACCACATTCTTCAAGAGCGAACAAGCTACCTCCTCTAGTGGGCATTCTTTGGTGATTGAATGAAAGTCCCATACTTGAAAAATCTGCCTACCACTTTCATGATGCTCCCAAACCCTATGCCTTGGTAGTTATACTATAAAATCCAATGGCACACTCTCCTATAGGCACTCTAGTATAAACAATGGCTCCAAAAAACTAGCTGGTGACTGGAGTTCCACCATGTCCTGTCGACACACAAGGCAAGTTTTCATATAAGCCTTAATGTCATCCATCATGTGAGGATAGTAATAATAATCCTCCATTAGTGCTAAGGTATAATGTAATCTAGGGTGTCCAACCCACCTTAAATCATGGTATTCTTGTGCAATTTCCTCACATTGCTTCCCATAATATGGCACAAACAACTTATTTCCTTTGCCTACTCATTTTAAAACTCTAAAAGGTCTCTCATACCTTTAAACTAGACCTTTGTACAAGCCTCTATGGTGCAACACTAAGTGCAACTTCACTGGTACTAAGTCTTCAACTTGGTACTACATATTTCACCTCTTTTAATTTAGCCACTTCTTCGATTTCTTGGCTACCTTGTACAGACAGATCCAAGCTAGGACTACTTGCTTCTATCACACATTAGCAAACTTATATGCTACTGGAATCGATCTTGTGTAACCTATTGCAACAAAAGTGGTTGCTAGTCTATCATAGTCTTGAAGGAACTTTGGTTTGTCATCTTACTCCATTGCAGGTTGTAAGAAAATTAGGCAACATCTAGCAACTTAGGCCAATCCCGCTATGTTGCACTCAGATAGTGCTTGAGGTAGACCTCTAACATAACATTGACTTTTTGGTCATCCATATGTTTAAAGATGCATGCTAATGGAAAAGTTCAAGTCTACCCTCAACAGCTTAAATAATTCAATCTAGAGCTACCTTGTGAATCACTTATCTCGATCACTAACAATGGTTTGTGGTATGCCCTAGTAATTTACCATATTTTTCAAGAACAAATCAACTACCTCCTCTAGTGGGCGCCCTTTAGTTGCTGGAATGAAAGTCTCATACTTGAAAAATCTATCCACCACTTCCATGATGCAACCAAACCTTTATGCCTTGGTAGTTTGATTATAAAATCCAATGGAGTAGTCTCCTATAAGGGCTTTATTATAAATAATGGCTCCAAAAGACTAGTTGGTAACTTGAGTTCCACCTTGTCCTTTTGCACATAAGGCAAGGTTTCATATAAGCCTTAATGGCATCCATTGTGAGGACAGTAGCGGTGGTCCTCAATTAATGCTAAGGTATAGTGCACTCTAGGTTAGCCAACCCACCTCGAATCATGGCATTCTTGTGTAACTTTTTTACATAGCTTCCCATGATGTGGTACAAACAACCGATTTCCCTTAGCGTAAAACAAACCATCCTACAACTAAAAGCATCTAGTTTTATCTTGCTCGGTATATTCAATAAGTGTCTTGGTTGTAGGATCATGAAGTAATCCTTCCTTCATATGTGGCACTAGAGAACTTTTAGGTTGGTTGATGGTAGCAAGCTGTGCCTTCCTATTAAGTGCATCAACCATTGTGTTTGTCTTCCTAAGCTTGTGCTTATGCTAAAATCAACCATTGTGTTTGTCACCTAAACTTTTAGAGGGACAACTTTTTCTGAGTCTGGAAGTAGATAGTTGTAATGTTATCAGTTCTCAACATAAATCTAGACCCTAACATATAATGTCACAATGTGTGTAAATACTGCACCATTACTATCATCTACTTCTCCTTAATTGTATACCTGCACTTGGTCTCATTGAGCTTTCAACTCTTAAATACAACTAGATTATTCTCTTACATCAGCATCATTTTAATTACAAAGATCGGTGTGTCCATATACAACCTTATACGATTTAGTGTGATCGAATAAAGCTAGCGTTGTCTTTTTTGTCACTGTATGCTTCAATCGATCAAAGGCTTACTGGCACTCTAGTTTTCTGTTCCACACCCACCCCTTTTTTAGCATGTTTATGAATGGTGTGGTAATTGTTGAGTGGTTTTTAATGGAACGATTGTAATAATTAACCAACTTAATGAATGATTCCAGCTCCATAACCTTAGTTGACAAATCCTAATGAAGTATAGCTTGTATTTTTCTCCTATCCATCTAGATCCTACCAGTAACTCTATGCCCTAGAAATGGTATCTTTCATTGGGTAAATGAGCACCTCTCCTCTTTGCAAATAGTTCATTCTCCCACAAAACTTGGAACACTTGCCTTAGGTGTTCTACATACTCCTCTAATGTCTAGCTATAAATAACAATATCGTCACAAAAAACCACAATAAATTGATTAAGGAATGGCTGTAGTACCTTATTTATGATGATGCAAAATATTGCTAGAGCTTTAGTCAGGCTTAATGGCATCACTAAGAACTTACGCGAACTAAAATGAGTAACACAAGTTGTCTTAGGCTTATCCTCTTGAACAATCTTGACTTGGTGGTATTGTAACCATAAATCCAACTTGGTGAACCACTTTGCATCTCTAAGCAAGTCAAATAATTAGTAATAAGTTAGATTAGGTATATGTTTTTCATGTCAGCTTGTTCAATGCAAGTTAATTAATGCATAACTGCAATGATCCTCATGCTTCTGCTAGAACAAAATTGAGGCACCATATAGGGTTTTAAATGGCCTAATGTAACCAACATCAATTAGCCCTTTGAGTTATCTCTTCAACTCTTCTAACTTTGGTGGTGACACCCAACAAACAACTTTAGCTAATATTTTGGCATTAGGTACCAACTTTATCTTATAGTCCAGCTTTCTTTGGTAGCAATCTCTTAGGCAACTCTACAGGCATCAAATCCTTAAAAGATTCCAACACCTCTAAAACCTCTAAGAGGGTGTCACAATTAAGCTCATTGGTCTCATTCATCTTCAAGGTTGTCAAGAAGGTGTCTTTATTCTTACTCACTCCTTTAGAAGCTAAATGGTGGACAACACCTTGGTCCCTAACCTCGATTCTCATTTCACTATCAAAATGCATAAACATTGACAATCCAATACGCAAATACAATTGGCAAAAAGCACAATGAAAGCATTTTTTGGTCAAGGAAATCTAAACTAATAACAAACTTATAATCATTTAGTGGGATTACCTTAATGGATTGTTTGCCCTTCTATTCTCCAAGTTGTAACTCCATTTCATGTGCTACACCAATAATTAGAACCTCTTTGGAGTTGATCATCTAAATTGTCCAAGCCCTTTTTTGCACTTTTTGGTAGATTTTCTGGGTCGCATCATCAAATATGAAAAGGCGAGATGCTCTTGTATCTACTAGGGCATTTATCCATTTACATGCAACCATCACCTCTATAAACATTAGTCCTTTCAGATTTCGACACCTCTTTGTGTGGGTTGAATCATGTATAGTCTAACCAAGCTTCAAGGTTTTCTTCTTTGGCTTTTCTTTGGACTCCTTGGTTATGGCAGCCATCTTGGTTCATTTAGAGTAGTCTCATGCTCTATATGATCCTTTCCATACAAAACATAACAATTGGTCTCGATCTTTCTTCTTATCCTACTCTCTAGGCTTTCACTTTTTGGTTGGTGGCTTCCTCTGGCCACCATTGGACTATCGATCTCTCTCTCCTTTACCTCTTTCCTTGCCTTTAGGCTTGAAAAACTTGAACTTGTGAACTCTACCAGGGATTCAGCAACTGTAAAGACATTCACTATACGAGAATAGGTTTTTAGTGGCCTTTTTTTTCATGTTTAGCGGTGTTTATAAACGTCACTATACTATTTACGACGTTTTCCAAAAATGTCACTAAAAGTATCAGCTATACTTGCATAAAAAAAAATAATGACGTTTTAGGAAAAAATGCCACTAACTTAGCAACATTTTTATCTGAAAACGCCACTAAATTTAGTGGCATTTTCATACTAAAATGCCACTAAATTAGTAATTTAGCACTGTTTGTGTCGAGAAATATCGCTAAATTCATCATGGCATTTGTGTCCAAAAACATTGCAAATTTAATGGCATTTTTTGACACAAATGCCGCTAACTTAGGAAATTTACTTTTTTTTCAATATTTATGACTAGAATTAAACAAAAAAATAGATAAATATTTTTAAATTCATAAAAATGAATTTAAATTCATAAACTGAATATTATAAATATTTAAATATCTAAATACATAATTTGTTCCAATATACATGGAACAAAAAGTTTAATACATTAACATTCAAATTATTTCAGTACATTAACAAGAAATTTAAAATGTATGAAATTGATGATCACTTAGATTTGGAGCACTACCATTTGATGAAGCATTTTTTCCACCACAATCAATAGCTTGCTCAAGAATAGACTGAAAAAAGTAAAACAAGTTTTTACACTTAATAATAAGCTATTTCTAATATTAAAAAATATAAATAGTTACTAAATATAATACCTAAGTTGGTGAACCACCTAGATTGTTCCTTAGAAATTGTTGTTGCATAAAATTCATAAGAATGTTGAATCGATCATGCCACTGCTGAAGCTCCCCATCGATTTTAACACGTTCCTTAGCTCTTTTTGCTTCCATTTACTAAACACGTTACATAGTTTGCAACCCCTCTCTCAATATTGAAATTTCTCACGAAAATTGATTTGCTAATAATGTAAATTACTGTGAGCTATTTCTATAGTAGCTAAATGGAGTTAGACCTAATCCAAGGCCTAAGACCCATCAATGTCTTTTTTTTCCAGCAACTTCTATGAAAATCTGATCTTCCAAATCATGCATGTTAACAGAACAATCGAATGCTGCTTCAATCTCAATAACCATTTTCTTTTTCGCTTTCTCCTATAAATTAATCAAATAAAGCTATCAAATTTAATAATTAATTCATAATATATGTGAAATAGTAAATATTTACTTTCTATATAAAACGAATCCAAAAAATTTACCACAATTTCTTGTGTTTCAACATTCAGGCAAGATCCATCTTTTTTCATGCAGGTTTGTTGAAAAAGTTTCACACGTCCAATTTTTTCACCTAACTCAATCTCGTACATAAAAAATACTATTATTGTTAAACACACATAAACCATAACTTATTTATGCATATCAAGTATGGCAATAATGATTGGACACATGTAATATCATGTAATATCATGTAATATGAGCTATCTAAACTGTTAAAATAGAACAATAATTGTAAATTTGCATTTTTGCCTTTTAACGTTACAAAAAGTCCTAAGCATATATAAATCTTAACTTATTCATACATATCAAATCGTGAAAACCAAGTTCAATCATTCATATAAGTTTAATATCATGTATTTAAGCTACCTAAATTGTTAAAATATAAATATCACTGTAAAATTACATTTTTACCTTTAGTGGTATAATAAAGTCCTAAAAAGGCATAAACGATAACTTTTTTACACATATCAATCATGGAAACCAAGTTTAATTATTTAGATAAGTTTAATATCATGTACTGAAGCTATCTAAATTGTAATATAATAACTACAAAATTACATTTTTACCCTTTAATGGTGTAATAAAGTCCTAAAAAGATATAAATGGTGACATTTTCACCCTTATCAGTCGTGGAAACCAAGTTCAATCATTTAGTCAAATTTAATATCCTGTATTGAAGCTATCTAAACTATTAAAACAGAATAATAAACACAATTTTGCATTTTGGCCTTTTAATGGCACAAATAAGTGCTAAATAGATATAAACAGTAACTTTTTCACACATATCAATCATGGAAACCAAGCTCAATCATTCAAAAAAGTTTCATATCATATATTTAAGCTATCTAAACTATTAAAACATAAATACAACTACAAAATTATATTTTTACCCTTTAACGGCGTTACAAAGTCCTAAAAAGATATAAACGGTAACATTTTCATACATACCAACCATGGAAACCAAGTTCAATCATTTAGACAAATTTCATATCATGTATTAAAGTTATCTAAACTGTTAAAACAAAATAATAAACACAAATTTGCACTTTGGCCTTTTAACAATACAAATAAATGCTAAACAGGCATAAATGGTAACTTTTTTACACATCAATCGTGGAAATCAAGTTCAATCATTCAAAAAAGTTTAATATCATGTATTTAAGCTATCTAAACTATTAAAACATAAATATAACTGCAAAATTATATTTTTGCCCTTTAATGGCTTAACAAAGTCCTAAAAAGACATACACGGTAATATTTTCACACATATTAGCCATGGAAACCAGGTTCAATCATTCAAATGAGTTTAATTTTATGTATTGAAGCTATCTAAACTATTAAAATAGAATAACAAACACAAATTTACATTTTGGCCTTTTAACAGTACAAAAAAATGCTAAACAGACATAAATGGTAACTTTTTTACACATAGCAATGGTGAAAACCAAGTTCAATCATTCGAAAAAGTTTAATATCATGTATTTAAGCCATCTAAACTATTAAAACATAAATATAATTACAAAATTATATTTTTGTCCTTTAACAGCATAACAAAGTCTTGAAAAGATATATACGGTAACATTTTCACACATATCAGCTATGGAAACCAAGTTCAATCATATGGATAAGTTTAATATCATGTATTGAAGCTATCTAAACTATTAAAATAAAATAATAAACACAAATTTGCATTTTGACTTTTTAACGACATAAAAGTGCTAAATAAACATAAACGGTAACTTTTTTATACATAGCAATCGTGAAAACCAAGTTTAATCATTCAAAAAAGTTCAATATCATATATTTAAGCTATTTAAACTATTAAAACATAAATATAAATGCAAAATGATATTTTTGCCCTTTAACAGCATAACAAAGTCCTAAAAAGATAAAAGGTAACTTTTTTTCACACATATCAATTGTGAAAACCAAGTTCAATCATTCGGACAAGTTTAATATAATGTATTGAAGCAACCCAAACTGTTAAAACAAAAAAAAAATAATTGCATATTTACATTTTTGCCATTTAATGACACAAAAAATGCTAAACAAATATAAACAATAACTTTCTTATTTTATGTGTTACTTAACTTTTTTTTTTTTTCTTTTGCTTTCTTGCAAAGCTTTTTGATCCACTCATGTGGCTATATTTCTATTGCTTTCTGCTAGCAATCCTAATTTTTTCTTTTTCCTATCATAAAAAACAATCTCGTATATAGCAGAAATATAAATATTACCAACTAAAAACATAAAACACCTTTTTTTATTAAAAATAATATTAAAAGTTATAAATTAGTACCTCTATTTTTCTTGATAACCAAAATCTAACCAACTGCTCATATTGTCACCTAATCACACCATAAGGTAGATTATCTATTGTGGCCTCTACAGTACAATTTCAATCAAAATATTTTTTCTTCAAATTATACTTATAGTCTTTCCATTTCTTTCCCAATGACTTAAGCACAAATGAAGTAGGTAGTTCAAGTAAAAATCCTAACTATGACAATACCAAACAAAAAGTTACAATTTTTAGACCAACCTTAAAAAAATTAATATTTCTCATATATAATTAATTATATTAATACCTCAACAAAGTTTAAAGCTTTGGCCTTAACTTCTGCTAGAACTTTATGCCATGTTTTATAATGAATAGGCAATTTCATGCCATTACGGGCAATCATTCCTAAAAATCTAGCTAGTAATTGACACTCTTCACCAATTGTTTACCTATCAGAGTTTGCAGAACTACAATATGCTTATTCGGAGGTACTATCCATAATTCTTTCAAAGTTGTCCTGCCTCTGGTCCTTTGTTGACCATTGTTATCAACTGCAAAAAATAAAAAGTCAGTTAGTAAATTATCAATTATTTAATGATTATAATCAAAATCTAAATATGGGGTTTATGACACCTGCATTTAAATTAAAAGCAGAATCAATTGGTGGGATACTATCTAGACTTGGACCTCTTGTATTACCAAATCTAATATTATTTGAAGGATTAGAAGCGACTAAGTTAAAACTGATAGTAGACACAATTCCCTTCAAAGAATTCAATCCATGGCCAAGATCAACAGGTGTTGTAGACGATTCTAAACTAATATCTCTAATATGTACTCCCCTCAATCTATTCGTTGACATTGTAACTTAGCTACATTATAAAAGAAAATCAATTAAAATTTGAAAAGTTTAGACATTGTATATATAACAACTATATATAAAAAACATATCTAAAGAACATATATAGACATTGAGAAGTTAAGAAATCATAACCAATGATATATAAAAAACATATAGATTTAATTACATTAAAAGATAATGTATAATTTACAAGACAATAAATATACAAAAGCGAATGTTACATAAATTACATAAAAGCATTTATTACATTATGTTTTGAACATTCTAATTACAAAATATAGATGATCCATCATGGTTCATAAATGTATTTATCAACATCTTCGTAAACCCACTGAGTAGAGGTACTAGAGATATTTTCATCCAAGTTTGGGTCAGTAAAAGGAAAACATTCAGTTTCATATTCAACATCATATCTGGCATCCAACCCCATATCAAATAAGTACCTAGGTGTGTTACAAAGAACAACAAACCAACCCGGTTCTTTGAGGACTTCAAAATAAAAAACTTGTTTGACTTGAGAGGAAAAAACATAAAGTTCATTGATAAGTTGTTGTCCGGTGTGAATTAATCGAGAAAACTTCACAATTGTAAATCTAAACTAATCTTTCTTAATACCCCTCATAGTATTCATATTAGCCCAATCACACCGAAATAAGATAACCTTCATCTTGCCATAATAATTCAACTCAATGATTTCAATAAGCATGCCATATTAGTCAACATTTTTCTTCAAAGAGTTTGTGTCCCTAGCACTAGCATAGCTAGTAGTTGACGAGGTAACAACAACTTCTAAATTTTGTGTTATTCTAAATCTCTCATAGGATTTGGTGTGAAATCTAAATCCATTGATAACAAACCCTTTGTATCGTTTCACAATCCTATTAGGACCTTGTGAAAAACACTTCACCTCTTCACTAACAAGCCTTCCACTCCAAACATATAAAGGTGGAATAAAATATATGTTATAAAGCATTTATTTATACCCTAAGCATTCTATGTACAATTCTCAAAATGGGAAATATGGTATTACTTATAGTTTTTTCTAACCATTCATGAAAATTTTCGGTGAACAACTTATCTAGCTCTCGAATGTTTGATCGTCAATAATGTGCACAAGCTCTCAAATTGTTTCTATATTCACTACATGCATCAAAATAAAGTATTAACAGTAAGAAGCAAAGTTTATAAATTATGCTTAATAGAATGAATGATTTCCTCTCACGGATAACTTACATGCGAAATGATTCAATTGAGTCATGATTGAAAAGAACATATCGATGTGCCTGTGCCCAAGATTTATCATCTAACTCCACCATTTCAGCTTTGCCTATTGGTTGTCTAAAACTTTCAAAATGATAAGTGTAGGCAAAGTCAATATGCTGCAAACCAATAATTCTTGATAGTCTATTAAATCTCATTTCAACATTTTCCAAATACTGAGAACAAAATGTCATACACTCCTCTGCTAAATATCCTTTAGCAGTAGAACCTTCTAGATAGCGTTTGTTGCAATAATAAGACTTTAATCTCCCTAAAAACTTAAAGCATAAAACATTTATCATATACTTTTTTAGTTAGAATGATATATAAATACTACTAACTTATTAACAAATAATACCTTTTGATAAGATACATCTATCGATAATAAATCAATCCACCGACTGTTGCTTTATATGAAAGGTGGATAACCAAATGCATCATAATAGTGAAAAAGTTTTGAGGAAAAATCTTCTCTAAATGGCATAAAATAATCATGACTCGATCTTGAAGTTTGTCAAGCTCTTCCACATTCAAAACTTTTCTATAGAGAGCTTTAAATATGTTACTTAATTCAATTACAACTGAAGAACTTGCTTTGATATTAATGAACGTAAAGCAAGGGGAAGTAAGTCCTACATCAAGATATAGTAATCATATGACTACAATGAAAAAAGCTTTTATTCTTTCAAATTCATACATCTAGATATATTTGACGCATAGTCATCCAAGACTTTTTCATTTTTCAACACTTTGCAAAATACATCTTTCTCACTTTTAAACATCTCAAAACAAATAGAAGGCAATCAGGATTTGTCACTGGGAAATAGCTTTAGATGAAGGTCAGAGTGAATCTCCATATCAATTAAGTCAAGCCGATTCTTTAAGTCATCATTTGATCTTCTATTCACATTGAGTATTGTCCCAATAAAATTTTTGTAAACATTCTTCTATATGTACATCACATCAAAGTTATGACGTAATAAATTATATTTTCAATAAGGCAAGTAAAAAAACATACTTTTTTTCACAACTCAGACTCATTAAGGTCATCTTCTTCAACTTTCTCCTTATCACTATGAATATCAATATTATCAACTTGAGTATCAACATCACCAACTTGAGGAATAAGAGACCAAATACCTTCAAAGATCTCTCACACTTTTTCTTGATTGAGTTATTTTTTCATAAATGAAATTGATATCTTTTAACTTTGACAAGATATCAAACCCAATAATTGATAATGGTGCTCTCCTCAACTCTTCAATTTCATCAAAAAAATATTTTTGGAATCTAAATCGATCATTATCATCTAACAATCTACGATGTGCCCTATAACTAAACTTTCTACCATTATATAACCACTTCAAATATGTCTGTATAGCACAATATGGGTAGGCATAACGACCTTTGGTGCTCCAACCAGATAAATTTGCATAAGCAGAAAAATCGTTGATAGTTCATAATAAAATAGCACGCATATAGAAGTTTTTTTTTTCAAAACATCATAAATCTCAATTTCTTCCTATAACTGCTTTAACTATTTAATCAAATGTTATAAGTAGATGTCTATATCATTTTTCAGACCTTTCTCCTCAGGAATTATCATAGATAAAATAAATTATTATTGCTTCATGACAATCCATGGTGATAAATTGTAAGGAATCAATACAATTGACCAAGTACTATAAGAAGTACTCATCATTTTGAATGGATTGAATCTGTCAGATGTTATTCCAAGCATAACATTTCGAGAATCAAAAGCAAAGTCTAAAAATCGAGAGTTCTATGTCAAAAAATCAGCAAAATGCCTCAATGATCCATCATCTATCCTCTCATTATGATGCCACCTCATAGAATCTACAGTTTTGAAAAACATGAAGAGTCATTGAAGTCTCGATATTAATGAAAACTACTGTAAAACCTTTACAGGCTTCTTTTTGACATGGACTTCATTATCATCCTCATTTAACCTTTTTTCAGGATTTGTGTCCAACCAACGAGAATTACCATACACATGACAAAATTGTTGATTTTTTCTATCACCCCAATATAACGTGCAATCATTAGGACAATTATGAATTTTTTCATATCCAAGACCTAATTCTTTGATCATTATCATTGAATTTTGATAAGATTCAGGGATTTTTGTAAAAAAAATTTTTTTTTATATAAACTCCAATAATAAAGTTAAAGAGTTTTCTGTCCATTCACATAAGCATTTTAAGTAAAAAAAACGTACACAAAAAGATAACCATGAATGCTTAGATCCCTCATAAAGTTCTTCATTCATATCCTTAAGCAACTTATAAAACTTTGATGCTTCTTCACTTGATTGTTGATCAACTAAACCTATCCTATGTTTACCAAAATCATTCATTTCAACATTTGACTCATTAAATCCATCATTTCGAAGAGATGGATTATGAAAATGTTGGTTATGAATGTTAAAAATATCCCGCAACATGCCTTCTATGTCATCTTATCTAATAGGATCATGTTGGTGTTAAGGAGCTCTTAAAATTGAAAGAATTCTAGTTGCTAACCTTGATGATATAGACTCTTCATGAAAATATCAATTAACATATCCCAAGATAAATTCAATAGAGACTAAATATTTCAAAACAACTTCATGGATTTGCCAATCGATATTAGCACACCTCAAATATGGGCATAATATCATATCATCTTCACTAGCATTATCAAATGCAAAATTAAGAAAATTTTTCACTCCATCTGGATACTCTTGACTTAATGTTGACTTTTGTATCCAATTTTTATCCATTTAGTACTTGCTACATTATTAAACAAAAATTATATAATTAATTATATGAAAACAAACTGTAACATACTTAATTAAACTAAATATTACACTTAAAATAGTAACAAACTTAGATCTCCTAACAAGTTACTTGAATTAATCAAAGGTGATTATTTGTTGAAAAAGAAAATACCTTTACAAATTCAAAACACTAGTGGGCAAAGACACGATTAATAGAAATGGAGCAATTGATGATGAGCAAACCTTAATCTCAAACTAAAAATAAACAAAAAAAAATATTAGTATTTTTACAGATTAATATACAAAATGAGAAAAAAAATGAAAACAAGCAATGTACTTGTTCAATTCTGTTTTTACAATCACTTGCTCAATGCTTACATCTACTATGTACTCTATTAGCCCTATAAGTTTAGAAAAATTAATTTCCTTTACTCTATCATCTAATGGAAAAAGTTACCTGAGAGAAAAGTCACATAATGGTTTCTAAAATTAAAGTTAGACTAATAAAGAGGACCACATGGTGCAGATACAGAAAGATCATCTGAAATGTGTGGAGAAACATGTAAACAAGAAATGATAGCCAAAATCCACGTCATTTCCTACTTGAAGATTGTGTATCCATGCCAAAATTCATCATCCTAAAATAATAGGAAAGGACAATATATAAATCTGCACAAGTGTTCTTCTTTTTTATTCTTTATAATTTATGTTGATGATGTGGCTTTCATTTCAAAATGTGCAAGTGCTAACCTCAGCAGGCCATGGCTTCCATTGACAATTACATAACCCAAATAAAACAAGTAGATGATGATTAAAATTAAAAGATCTCTTTGAACACCAACTTGATTCTGACCATCTAAAATTTAAAGAAGTAAAATTTTAAGCAAGATACCTTACTTGCTTAACATAAGGGAAACTCAACTCAAGCAATAAAAGTTGATCTTAGTCTATGTTTATGCACCGATGATGCTACTAAAGTAAAATCACAGGCGTTATAAGTTATGACTACAAAAATAACAATTATGTGTTTTATATGATAGAAAGTTGGATTCGTTAAGTTTTAGACTGATTCTTTTCTTCCCTTAAATAGTCCTAGAAACTATAATAAAAGATGTGAAACGTGAAACCAAAAAAAAAAAATCTTAACAGGACAGCACTGCACAAAATAAAAAATAGATTACTATTTTAGGGAAAAAAGTAAGCTGCTCCACTTTGGTTACAAAAACACTAGCATTTTCTAAGGAAGATGCAATTCTTCCAATTGAAACAATTGTATACCTATAGTTTCAAAAAAAGCAAGTTCAAACTAAATAGGCTTCAAAACTAGCACTCTGCATTCTATACTAATATTGATAACAAAGATCGTAACAACTCCAAATAAAAGTGTTTTCTTAAACATAATTGAATATGTAAATGATGCCATATTCATGTCAGTTTGTCTTCATATCATGTTGATTGTATCATAGGGTTATTTTCTAATTTCCTCTAGCACTATTTAATACTAAATATTAAATGATTTAAAAAAACAAAAAAAAACAAAGATTAAGTAATAACAATCCATAAAAAAAAAAAAAACAAAGTATGAAAATATCCAAAAAAAAAGTGTCATTCATCTACCTGAATTCTTGAAGGCCAATGCCAAGAAAGGCTAGGTCCTTCTTGTCTAACAAAGATATCAATGCTAGCTTATCGCCTAACAAGGGCAAAAAAGCCACTAAAAGCCATCTTTTTTTTTTTTTTTTTGCTTTTTTTAGAAAACAAAAAAGAGGAACATTATTAAAAAAGATTATAATAAAAAAAAGGAAATTTAAGAGAAATCATTCATCGTATAACCCTTATGAAGCAAGCTAATAAAAATCCAAACCCAATTTAGCTAATCAAATCAAAATTGCAAATTAAAATATACCCTATTCATAAAAATTTGAAAGCAATCAAAACCTAAAATTTTTCTTATAAGAAAAAACAAAAAAAGGTTTAAACTTGTACTTTAATAATGCCGTAAGGGATTCCTTTCTTGTTGATATCAAATTCAAATAAACCACATTTCAAAATATATCTAGACGTAACAGGAATCATTCTCTGACTAAGGAAGAAGCTGGCGGCACTAAACTTATAAATTAGTGGAAAGAAACAGAAGGAAAGGCCTTACCAATGAAAAGAAATCAACAAAAAGGAGAGTCCTAATAGTGAAGAATAAGAGGCCAAATGGTGCGAGACACTGTATTACAACCCACCAACTAAGAATTAAATCAAATGGGAAAGGTTCAATGTCGAACAAAAAAGGAGAAAAAAAATGCAAGATTAAGCTTTAATTGAGAATGAGAGTGAAAGATGGAGTTGGGTAGAAAAGGCGTATGGGTTTCACGAAAGAAAAACATTAATTGCAAAGTTTTAGGTAGAAAAAGGTTTGTTCTCAACTTGAATTTATGGATAAATTAGCAGCATTTGTTTGAACAAACACCATTAAAAATTTCACAATAGCAACGTTTATTCTAATAAACGCCACTAAATAATCATAAAACTATCCATTTTTTTTTTATAAATAACTTGGTGGCATTTGTTGCGAAAAACACCACTATAATATTTAGTGGCATTTATATTAATAAACACCACTAAATAATATTAAAAAGTTGTGACCAATTTTTAAAGAAAAGATATTTTTTGAAAATTAATTTGCAATGTTTTATAATATAAATGTTGTTAAATTTATAAATTAGTGGCGTTTGTATATATGAAAATTTAGTGGCATTTTTATATATAAACGCCGCTAAATGAAAATTTAGTGGCATTTACAATATAAACACCTCTAACTTTTGAAAAACACGAAACTTGACGGCATTTGTTAATAAATGCTGTTAAAAAAATGCCATCGTATCCCTATTTTCTTATAGTGATGGATCAAATCTTGGACACCTCTATGCTACAACTCTTGCTTGGACGAAGGTTTGAGTTCGTCCATGAAACAAAAGAGACCCTTTGTCTCCCCAATGTTAGAAATATGAATCATTAGTTTAAAGATCTCCAATACATACTCTCGTACTTAGCCTCATTAAATAAGCTAGCACAACTTTACACGCACCTAGGGATGGCAACAAGTTAGGTCGAGACGGGTTTTTGCTCGTCCCGAACCCGACCCGATTTTACACCCGTCAAACCCGAACTCGATCCGACCTAAATTTTTTTTATTTTTTTTAATACCTGAACCCGACCCGACCCGAAATTAATAAAATATTATTTTTTTTAAAATATAAAATATTATTTTTTAAAATATAAAATATTATTGTTTAAATATAAATATTTAAATATATAATTATATAAATATATATAAATAAAAAATTATTTTATATAATATCAGATCGAGTCAAGTCGGGTTTGTTTAAAACCCGAACCCAACCTGAACCTGATCCGAACTCGACCTTTTCTTAGCGTTACCTGACCCGACTCGAAACTCGATTTAAAAAAAAAACACCAACCTTATAGCGTCGGGTCGGAACCCGCCAGGGACGGGTTGGGTTGCCTACCCTACACGCACCTCATTATTGGCATACTCTAGATAGAATTGTTACTTGAACTCTTTCTGGAAATCCTCTTAAGTCTATATTAAACAAATCCACGCATCTCATCATCACACTTGTATTTTATCACAAGGTTATGCTTACCTTAGTGGTATCATTCTCGATGCCCATGGCTCAAAGTATTGCTTCATTTTTCATAGGAAATTGTCCACATCCCTTACTGACCTAATTCCCTTGAACTGCTTGGGCTTGGGAACCTTTACTCGATGCTTAGGTGTTCAATGAGCACACCACTCCCAATGTTACTTTGCAAGTTGATGATTGCAAAAATTAAAGCTTTTCATAAGTCAATTTTACCCTAAATTTTAAAAATTTTTGTGATCTTTGAAGAATTTTTACCATTTTTTTCTTTAATGTGCTTAAATTCTTATTTTTCAAATGTACATGAAAAATTCAGGTACTCTAACTAAATTTGGACAAAAAAGGCTTAAGAGCTTGCATGTGCTACTTGGATCACATGAAATTTAAAAATCCATGCAAAAATGGTGGACTAGCATTTGACTAAAACCTAAGGAATTCCACATATTCAACCGACCATTAATGCTTTTAAAATCCTAGGCATATTCGGCCATACATGCAAAAGAAGCAAATCCAAAACCATGCAAAGGTGACAAGCCTAGAAGTGATCCAAACCCATATGTAATGTCGACCTAAAAAGCCTAGAAGTCATCCAAGTATATTCGACCAAATAAAAAAAGAGTGGTGCATGAAAATTCTTTCAATTTTCAAAAAGAGTTTGAACTAAAGTGAAACCAATCAAGCAACATTAGGAGAAGAATTCAAAATGGCCAAATCTTTTTTATATTTCCATTCAAATTTCAAATGTGATTAACATGGCATGGACACTTTAGCAAAGACAACATAAGTGGACCAATCCAAGCTCACCATTCAACCACACAAGCATTCACATTAACAACCTCTTTCATAGTCAGCAATCCAATCTTAGCTAAATAAGAACACTTTTTGAATTTAAAAGGGTTTTAGCTAGAACTAAATTGTCCGAGTTCATCCCCTTGCCCATGGCCTTGTATTATAAATAGACCCCTTTAGCTCACTTATAAACCATCATATTTTCTCATTTCCATTCTTTTCTTCTAGTTTCACTTTCAGCTAAATTCTCTTGTATTTTTCTTAGTTAAGTTTGACTAGAATGACAGACTAGTCAAAACCTTTGTTTTCAAGCTTGCATCTTTTCAATACAAGTCATTTCCAAAGTTCTTTCCACGCTCTCTTTTACTTTTTATACAATTTAAGTTCAAATATTATTTCCAAGTTTTTATGCATTTACTTTCATTTCCCTCAAACCTTAATCAACCAACAGTTTTCTTGCCTTTACCTTTTTTTACATCTTCACAATTTTCCTTTCCTTATTCTTTTTATATTCAACCAACCTAAGTGCTTCCAAGTGATCATCTTGTAAAGCATTTCAATTGGCCTGCAAAGCATCGTTACTTTTAGTTTTACTTTTCCTAACTACAACTAGCTTTATTCAGCCCTTTGTAGCTTTTAGCTCAACTCTTACCATTTGCTCACCTCTTTCGACCTATATTTCAAGTACTTTAAACACTATTTTCCTACATTCTTAGATAGTCTCTTTAAGTCTTGTTTCAACCACCCTTCACCCAATTTTTGCAATATCTAAATATAAGGTCAAAAAGATCAATTTTGGTACTTGGTTGTGAGCATCCCTTACATAATCCTTATGAGAACGAGACTCACTTATCACTTTATTATTTGACAATGATCTTTGCACTTGTAAACTTATAAAACAACAATCATAAACTATGAGCTTTCTCTTGAACTCTTCTATCTTTTTGCACATGACTTTCACTAAAACCTTCAAAACTTCATTCTTCTGGGTGAACATGTCTATTATTAAATTAAAGGCATCTTAAAACTCTCTCTTAAGCTCCTCTCCCATGAAGTCCAGCTTCTTGAAACGAGTTACCAAGTTTTCGAGCTTGTTTTTTATGTCTGCAATGGTCACCTCACCTTGGCTAAACGACCATCCAAAGAGAACATGATATCTTTTGAACTTCCCTATTACTCTTCCCAAAGGCCTTCTGATCTCATGCTATTGGTTGAAGTAGCAACCTTACTCTGAAATCAACTGTCTGGGACTTGGATTTTAAACTAAAAACTTTATGTAACCTTAGGCTAGACCTACCTTCCCTGTATGCCTAAATCATCGTACAACACTCAAGATGAGTTTGCTACTTAAAAGATAACTCAAGGGCACTTAAAAGTATAAAAATTTGAAACACAAAAAGATAGCTGAAATGCCAAGCACTTTATTACTCAAGCAAATTATATACACAAATAAAGGTGGTGTGACACCTTATTTATGCTTAAAACCCTCTTACATCAACAACTAGGATTGAATCAATCTAACGACTATTACAAAGTCCACAAATTACTTAAACATTACACAAAATTACATTAAAATTTAAGTTTTACAAGTAAAACGGTACTGGGTCTTGGGCTTGTTGGAGTATGTTGAGCCCGCACCTAGGCTTAGAGCTTCTTAAACCGTTTTGGAAGCATAGTTCATGGCTTGGTGTTCTTGTGCGTGCTGCCCTTGTGCTTATTACCTGTCTAAGATCGAAATCCCCTTATCTATTTCTATTAAACATGCCTAAGCCTCTGGTTTACGCATGCAAACTGTGACACTAGCTTTAGATAAGTGCTCAAGGCCTCTTTCAGACAAGCATGCTGGTTAAACAAAACGAATACCTTTAATAAATTTCATAAAAATGTGAGTGAACTTGCAAAGTCGAGCATGAATGGCTCTCATAAAAAAAATAGAATTGCAAAAGACTAATCTCGACTAAGAACAATCTTGTTGCCATACAATTTCATTGTTTTAGCATATGAAAATAATGATCCATGACAATTGATATTGGAGCAAAATTAGGCTCATCCATTATGCTAGAATGAAGAGCCATGTAAATGCTTAAATTCAAAAATTGAGTTGATGCTAGCTCGAATAAAGCTATTGAGACAAATTTACAATATTGAATAAGCATTTGTGTAGACACTATATTTTGTCTAAAATTTTTTTCAAAGTTCATTGAGCTTCGAATTTTGATTTGATTTTATAATTAAATCTTAATACAAAAATTGAATTTTAAACCCAAAGATTAAAAGCCAAATAATTTGGATTTCAATTTTAATTTTGATTTTGTTTTTAACTCTAATTTTGATTTTAATTCTTAATTTTTAATTTGAATTTTGAATTTTTTTTAAAATTTTAGTTTTTTTATTTAATCTTGTGTTGGTCAAATTTGTCAAAAGTCAAAAAAGCAAAAAAAATTTTCAAAAAAAAAAAAAAAACGTTGGATTTTCTTTGCAAAGGCTTTAGATTTGGTCTTAGATCCTATTTAGATTCTGAAAATCAAGGAGCCAATTGTCTAGGAAATTCTTAGATCCCAATCTTCATGAAAAGGGAAAATCACATAAAAAAAAAACTTAAAAATTCTGTGAGTACTAAAATTTGTCCAAATTGAAGGGGGATTTATCCCTATAAAGGGACTTCCAATCTGCAATTACAAGAGGGGACACAACAAGCAATTCAGAATCCATATACAATCAACAAAGCCAAGAAATTCTCGGCCAAAGAAGCAGTGAAAAACAAGGAATACACACAAGAAGCAATCGGCAAAGCAAGATCAAGCAGAAAGCAATTCGGGCAATTCACAAGCATCAAGCAGAAAGTAATTCGGGCAATTCACAAGCATTAAGCATCAAGCTCTACCAGCCTGGAAAATCAAGATAGCCAGAACAATTGCCCAGAAAATCAGCTCAATCCAGAACCTAACAGAAATCAAGTTAACCCAAAGCAAGCCCCAACACCAACAACTGAAAGCATTCAATCAAGAACCCAGAAGCAATAAACCTTCAAATAGAAGAGCATTTCAGAAATCCACAACAAAGGCCAAAACACCAATCAGCAATTTCGTAGTTCGAGCTTCGAACAATCATAATAAAGCAGTGAGCAAACACACAAGGAATTAACAAGAAAGAAGAAGGAATTAAGAAAAATTCCCAGCAAAGGCAGAGTCCGATACTAAAAACCTCAAGTCAGAAGTAATTATCAGCAAACAGCCACAACAGCAGAGGGCCTCCATCAATAAGGAAAACAAAGAACAAAAAATCAACAGAAATTTTGGCAGCAAACACTCAAGCAACAAATAAGAAACAAGAATTCAAGACCAGAATTAGTAACTACCTAGACCCGAAAACACCCACACCCAGCCATTGACAATTCAATGCAAGACTTAGTGAGCAATCTGCAATCAAACAGAAGAGTGATTCAAAAATCCGAAACAGAGGAACCAGGCAAAAAAAAAAAAAAAACTATTTACAGTCGAGATCCAAACCCATAATACAAACATCAAGCACAATACACAGAATAAGAGCAATTACATAGCAAAATTCAAAAGCGTTCTTTAGTTTTTGCGTCTCGGCTTGAACTTGTCTTCAGGAATTTTTGGGTTCTTGAAAAATTCTTGGTTTCTTTTGAAGTTGCTGGCGAAGGAAAAAAGAGAGACAGCACCAGCTTTGAGTTTTGGGTTTAGTTTTGGTTCTGGGTAGCTTTAGGGAAAACAAGAGAAAGGGGTAGGAAGAAGGCTATGACGGTGACAGTGGCGGTGAGGACCTGCCGAGGTTTGGGTTGTTGCTGGGTTTTGCATTCGGGATTTAGAGGAAACGTAGAAGAGGAGGAAACAACTTTGGGTGATTTTTTTTTCAGCGACAACAGAAGGCGGCGAACGGTGGTGGAGGTTACGTCGAGAAGCTGTCAAGATTCGGGCTTGGTGTTCATCCGATTCTTGGCTGGATTGAAACAAGCTAGAAGAAGGGGGAGTGTTCAGGGAAAAAAAAGAAGGGCTTTGATTTTTCGTGCTAGGTGTGAAATACACCGTTTTGATTAAGGCAAGGGAAGGAACTTCAAACCCGCGTGAAAGCCATACCCGACCCGCGTGACCCGATTCATTTGGTAAGACTTCTTTTCTTTTTTTTTTTTGTCTTGATTTTATTTCTTAATTTTTTTCTTCTGATTTATTTTCCTGATTTATTTATTTATTTTTTATTTTTTATTTCAAGTGCTTATTGAATTGAGAAAAAAGAAAATTTGATGTGATATTTATTATTTGCATGCTTTTATTTCAATATTTTTTGCATGAACATATAATTGCTTGATATTTATATTTTTGTATGAATAATTATAATATATATTTTTGTACAGCATTTGTGCATAAATTTAAATTAATTACATGATTATATATTTATTTATAAGATTATTTATTAATTGCATGATTATTTAATATTTTTTTGTGATTAATATATTTGCATAACCAATAATATATTTGCAATTGCATGACTTATAATATATTTGCATGATTATTAATATATTTGCATAATTCACTTTTATTTGTATGATTTTTTATTTTTAAAACATATTAAATACTTGCATGGTATTTTTACATGTTTATTTCTACATGATTTTTTGCATGATCAATCTATAATATATTTGCCTCATACTTGCATGTTTTAATTATTGCAAGATTGCATGACTTTTTGATTTTTTTATAGAATTTTTGTATGACAATATGGTGTAAATAAATGAAAAGAATGAAATTGATATATTTTTATGATAAAAACCATATTTTATTAAACCTTAGGTAAAATAATACATAATTAATTTGATACTAATTTTGGGCGTAATAAAGTGCTAATATATTCCCTACATGTAACCGACTCCTGAACCTTAGTTATGTTGATATTGACTCTACTTATTCTTTTTAGGGATTCTTTGTTTACACTTAGAATAACCTTTAAAAAATATATTCACATAGGTGGCCAATTACATTTAGATTAAAAAAAAAAGATTGACAGCGACTCCACGATTTTTGTGTCAAATAAGTAAGTTCATGGACCTAGAGGTTATAACAGTTTGACAACTCCACTGAAGATATTAGAGAGTCAAGCAA
Source organism: Durio zibethinus (assembly GCF_002303985.1). The sequence goes on from NW_019168159.1 coordinate 17,225,486, forward strand.
TTAGTTAGTTATGTGTTATTTTAAGCATTACTTTAATGGTTTTGTTATGTAATTATTTATGATATTCATATTACTAACCTATCTATTTTTGTTTTCTTGTTTTGCAAATTTTAATTTTTTATGTGCATCAATTTATTTGATTATTTCGCATGTCCCTTTATACACACCATTCTTGCATTCATGCATAAGCTCTAGACTCAAACTTTATCTTTTATTAGGAATGAGCTAGTATCCACACTCTCATAAGGTGATAACCTCTGTGTAAGCTATCGAAAACTCTCTCTCAAATTAAACCATTTTTGTTTAAGCCTATAATGGTGTGCAAGGATTAAGGTACTTTACTAGGTTATAATAGAGAATAATGTAAAGAACAATTTAGAAACCTTTAGAGTGTCAGACCTTTGAACATAGCATATAAATGAACCCTAAAGATTTTAACTTAAGTTAGACCCTTACCCTTCTTTTTGTTAGAAAACCCAACATAAGATACATGATGGGACAATTATTATTTTGCTTGTAAATTTATTATTTCTTGTATATATTATGTGCGTACTAACCTTTTATATTGTTCCTTGTATATATATATATATATATCATATTGTTTACTAACCTTTTTCTTTTACTATACATGCATGCATTTACATCATTAAATCATATTTATGGGATTCATGCATACATGCATAATTTATCTAAAGATAAAAAGGGTTTCATAAAAACAACATTCTAAATATGCACCTTAATTGTGGTAAATAAAAGTTCAAGGATAGCTTAATCTTCACACAATCTAAAGGGTTACAACACTCGATACCAAATGAGGATTATGAAAAAAAAAAAAAAAAACATTATTCGCTTCCAAAAGCTAAAAAAGACACAAGAAGAATTGTAGGGACAACTAAACACTATTACTGAGTTGTTGAAAAACATGAACCAAAAGAAGAAAGTGATGAAAGAGGTGGTAATACAAAATGAGATTGATCCATTATATCCCTTTGGCTTTGGCCCATATTCAGCACATCAATATTAAGGGGCCCAACACCAAATACCATTTATTACAAGCTACCCCTACATGTAGATTGACATGCCCACAACTACTATTCTGTTATCATTACCCTTGCTCTTGACATTAAGACATCTAATCCCACATAAATTTCAAATCTTGATGATCTAAAAAAGTAAAAAATACTAAAAATAAGCCTCATAAAACTAAAGAAAGCTCTGAATCTCAAAAGATGGATTTTATAGAAAAGAGACAGAGTCATTAAAGGGATAAATTTCTATGGGTTAATTGATACTGTTAGATTATACATTGTTCCTAATGTCATGATTCCTTCAAAGTTCAAGGTGCTTGAGTTTGAAAAAAATGATGGGATCAAGTGTTTCGTGACACATGTAAGTGTGTATTGCTGCAAAATGATTATATACACACATGATGAAAAGTTGCTTATCCATGTTTTCTAAGACAACCTTATTGGTTCAGCCATTACGTGGTATGTGCAACTAGATATATCTCATGTTCGTGGATAGAGAGAACTTGACAGGGCTTTTATTGCACAATATAAGCACATTATTGATTTGGCACTAGACCGTATGTCTTTACAAAGTATGAAAAAGAAAGTTATTGAGAGCTTCAAAAAATATACTAAGAGGTGAAAAGATGTTGCTGCCCAAGTTCAACCTTTGGTAACTGAAAAAAAAATTACAGTTCTGTTTGTCAACACTCTTAAAGCTATCTTCTATGAAAGAATAATTGACAACACTACTAAGAACTTTACTGATATGGTAATATTTAGAGAAATCATTAACAATGCTATTAAGAATAGAAAGCTAAAAAATGGTGGTGCAACTAATGCAATGAAAGGGGTAGTACCAAAAAAGAAAGAAAGAGATACTTAAACAATAATTCATGAGGGGCAACAGGTTAGAGGCTTCAACCTATATTATCCTTATTTGATATACTAGCCATATTACCCAACCATAAACAACACATCCCCATATCTTCATACTTATCAACCAGTCATAAAACCACCCAAATTTACACCTACAAATCAACTAGCTATTCAACCCAAGAACTGGGTAAAAAAAGAAAAAGCTCCCATAGATCTAATTCCTATAACATACACTAAGCTACTCCGTCAATTGATTGAGAACAATTTGGTTGCACCAATTTATTTAGAACCTATGAAGCCTCATACCTCAAACGGTATGATGCTAATGCTATTTGTGACTATCATCCTAAGATTACTAGTTATTTTACACAAAATTGCATAACATTGAAGTATAAAATGCAAAACTTGATCAAAACTAGATTGGTGAATTTTAATCAAGAAATAAGGACATTTGTCATTAAAAATCGTTTGCCTAACCACACTAGGGCATAATCTTGATAAAGTTTTTATGAATGCTTATCACATTAGAAACTTTTAGAAATAATACAAGTCTTTAAATATTTATGAACATTTAAGAGTCTTGTATGATTAGTCCTTTATTTATCTTTCATTGTCTCAATGAAACGACATATGTATTTTCATTATATTTTCTCTTTTATTCAATTGCCTTCTTATATACCTTTTATATTTCAACCACTATCATATTCTAAATAATGAATATTCAAACAATCATAACAATAATTCAAGATTTAATTTTTAAAGCATTATTCATATTAATATGATTGATAAGTTGAGACTCTTAGTCTATTGAGATTGCTGAAGTAAAATATGATAGATTTCATGAAATGAGCAAGAAAATTCTATCTTTTGTAATGATTCATTCACAAATTTACTCTTAGTCAATAAATATTCTTCATTGAGAATATTCATATTTGATATAAGAAATGATCATTTTTCTTCTACCTTTCACATAAGAAATAAAATTATCCATTTACTACTAAATTTGAGTTTATTGAAATTTTTTTTGAAAAAATCCCTAACCAAGGATTACCCCCACACTGAGGGCAAAGTTTGAAAAGTTTATTCATAAAAAAGAAAAGTGAAAGTCTTTAACATTTTCAAGAGCAAAGCCCTTTTATGTTTAGATTTTTTTTTTTTTTTTTGAAAAATGAAAAAAAAAAGCATGATAAAAAAAATAAAAAGAAGAAAAGAAAAGGAAAAGGAAAAAACAAGGAAAAAGAAAAAGAAATTGATGATGCAAAATGTCAAAATGTTCTACATGAAAAGAAATGATCATTGATTTTATTATCATTTAAATACATTTTGAGTCTGTTTTATTCATTTCTTTCATAACACTTCACCTTAACCAATGCTACGTTCCTTAAAAGTTCATTTTGATTAAATGAGAATACTCAAATTAAAAAATTATGAATTGAACTAAAGCAAACTTGTAATAAAATTATCTAAAATTTTGATCAAAATATCACTGGTGGATCAAAGGGAGAGGAAATGAAAAGAAAAAGATATGCTAAAAAAAAAGAAAAAAAAGGAAGCTTAAATTGAAAACTCGAAAAGGTAGTTTAAGTAAAAATAAAAACTTAGAAAAACAACTTTAATAAAAATCCAATAAGATATTGATAATGCCTGGATTGATTAACTCAATGATTAAAGATATCAATAAAATGAACTTTTAAAAAAGAATTCAGAATTCATCTATTTAGAATTTTCCGAATATTCATTATCTTAAATGTGGTAAACATTTCCCAACATTTATCTTGATGATTTACTTTGGAATAGTTTCTTGACCTATTTATTCTTTCTTAGACTTGCTCTTATATTGAATATCATTTCTTTGATTTTCCTTGTTCTTCACCATTTATTCTTTTAAGTAAATGTGATAGATTACATTTGTCATTAAATTGGAATGATAATGAATGAATAAATGACTTATATAAAGATCCTTACATTATTTCAAAAAAGTTGAAAGTGATTAGAGCAAATAAAAAAAAAAGCAAAATGATCAAAAAAGTTTAAAAGGATGTTGATCTTTAAGGCTTACAAATGAAAAAGCAAAGTTGAGAATGATTGGAATAGATTGAAAATCAAATGAGAATGATAAAAAAATGTATAAAAAGATATTGATCCTTATAGCTTATAAATGATAAGAAACATTCCAAATACTAAGATCAAATGATGAAACTAGAGAATTTTAGGTCACAAATTGGTTGATACATTTGTTGGTTAGTTCCACAGAAGCTAAATAAAAACATTATAGGAAGTTGAAAAGAAGAGAAAACATAAAAAAAAAGCCTCACTACAAGAAAATGAAAGACTAGTGATAGTTTTATAACAGCGTTTCACTTAAAAATGCCGCTAGTTTTCATGGTTTTATAAAACTTAAAATTATTTTTTATCAAAACGTCACTAAATATTCAAATAGCGATGTTTGTACTTATAAACGCTATTAAAGATAAAAATTAATGATGTTTATCGACTAAAACGTATTGAATAATCTTCTTTAAAAAATTGGAGTGAATATTGAAGGCGTTTTTAACAAAAAATACCTTGAATAATCCCCTCATAAAAAATAAAAGTGATTATTGAAGGTATTTTCAAACAAAAACATCTTCAATAATTTCTCTAAAAAATTAAAAAGGCCATCATCAAGCAATCTGCAAAGCAAGATCAAGCAAAAAGCAATTCGAGCAATTCACAGGCATCAAGTAGAAAGCAATTCAGGCAAGTCACAAGCATCAAGGATCAAGCACTACCAGCCTAGAAAATCAAGATAGCCAGAACAATTGCCCAGAAAATCAGCTTCAGCTCAATCCAGAACCTAACAGAAATCAAGTTAACGCAAAGCAAGCCCCAACACTAGCAACTGAAAGCATTCAATCAAGAACCCAGAAGCAATAAACCCTCAAATAGAAGAGCAATTCAGAAATCCAAAATAGAGGCCAAAACACCAATAAACAATTACCTAGATTCGAGCTTCAAACAATCATAATAAAGCAGAGAGCAAACACACAGGGAATTAACAAGGAAGAAGAAGGAATTGAGAACAATTCCAAGCAAAGGCAGAGTGCGACAGTGAGAACCCAAGTCAGAAGCAATTATCAGCAAACAGCCACAACAGCCAAGGGCCTCAATCAACAAGGAAAACAAAGCACAGAAAATTTGGCAGAAAACATTCAAGCAACAAATAAAAAACAAGAATTCAAGCGCAGAATTAGCAACCGCCGAGACCCGAAAGCACCCACACCCAGCAATTGACAATTTAGAGCAAGACTTAGTGAGCAATCTGCAATCGAACAGAAGAGTGATTCAAAAATTCGAAATAGAGGAACCAGGCACAAAAAAAAACTATTTATAGCCGAGATCCAAACCCATAATACAAACATCAAGCACAATACACAGAATAAGAGCAATTACACAGCAAAATTCAAAAGTGTTCTTCAGGCTTTGGGTCTTGGCTTGAACTTGTCTTTGGGAATTTTTGGGTTCTTAAAAAATATTTGGTTTCTTTTTTAAGTTGCTGGCGACGGGAAGGAGACAACACTAGCCTGACTTTTGGGTTTAGTTTCAGTATTGGGTAGCTTTAAGGAAAACGAGAGAAAGAGGGAAGGAAGAAGGCTATGACGGCGACAGTAGCTGTGAGGTGTTGCCGAGGTTCGGGTTGCTGCTGGGTTTTGCATTCGGGATTTATAGGAGAACGCAGAAGAGGAGGAAACAACTTTTGGTGATTTTTTGTCAACGACAACAGAAGGCGACGAAACGTGGTGTACGTTACGTCGGCAAGCTGTCGGGATTCGGGCTTGGTGTTCATCTAATTCTTAGCTAGGTTGAAACAAGCTACTAAGAAAGAGTAGAGTTCCAGGAAAAAAAGGAGGGCTTTGATTTTTTATTTTTTTTTTGCTAGCTGTGAAGCACACCGTTTTGAAGAAGGCAAGGGAAGGAACTTTAGACCCACGTGGAAGCCATTCACAACCTGCGTGACCCGATTCATTTGGTAAGACTTCCTGTTTTTGTCTGGATTTTATTTCTGAATTTTTTTCTTCTGATTTATTTTTCTGATTTATTTATTATTTATTATTCAAGTGCTGATTGATCTGATAAAAAATTTTTAAAAAAACTTTGATGAGATATTTATTATTTTTATGTTTTATTTATGATTTTATTTGCATGCTTTTATTTTGATATTTTTTACATGAACATATAATTGCTTAATATTTTATATTTTGTATGAATAATTATAATATATATTTTTGCATAGTATTTGTACATGAATTTAATTTAATTGTAAGGTTATATATTTAATTAGATGATTATATATTTATTTATATGATTATTTATTAATTGCATGATTACTTAAATTTTTGCGTGATTAATATATTTACATGACTAATAATATATTTGCATTTGCATGTATAGTAATATATTTTCATGGTTATTAATATATTTGCATCATCTATTTTTATTTGTATAATAAAAATCATCTTTAATTAAGGCTTAAGTAAGATAATATGTAATTATTTTGGTACAAATTTTAGGCAGAATGAGATGCTAATACCTTTCTTATACATAATTGACTGTCGAACCTTAACTCTGTTGATATAGACCAAAACCTTTTTGTTTTTTAAGAACCCTTAATTTATACTTAAAATAACCTTAAAAATAATAAATTCACATAGATGATCAATCGTATATAGATAAAAAAAAAGTTGATGACGATTCCATAATTTTTATGTTTAATGGATAGATTCATGAATCTAGACGTTATGATAATTGGCTTAAAAATGAGCCATCAAAGTGATCTGTGAGAAAATGGCTTAGATGCAATAAGAATTTTGAATAGGCTTTTTGATATCAACTAAAGGGCAAAAAAGTCTTGTTTCATATAGCGAATGATATTTCCTAACAAGCATATGATGCCCTAACTGGTCTTACAATCGATTCATGAGATATAAATGTGAAATGGGGAACATTATAAAATGGTATTGAGCTAGGTTTGGATAAAAAAAAGTATTGTCCTTTAGCTTTCAATCATGTTGCTATTCTTTAGCCTCCATGAACTTTAGCTTCTAAGCAAAGTTGTCAAAGGCATGCTGCAATAAAAAAAAAAAGTTTTGCTAGGTTTGTATTTTTGTCAAACAAGACTCAAAAGCAATGCATGTTTATAGGGTTGGCTATATTGCATCGTGAAACACTTTGATTCAATACATTACATTTTCTTATTGGTTAAATCCAAGCTAAGTCAAACTCATAAAAAACAAAGTCTTGATTCTCTACCGTAGAATAAAGTTGTTTTTTAGTATTATCTTGCAACTAATAAGAGATTTAGTTAAGTGTGTAAAAGGGTTCTTTCATGATGTGAAGAAACATTGCAAACAAATATAATAGGATGTGCCAGAAAATGATAGACAAAAAGATTAAAGCAGACCCTAAAATTTTTAGTGCAATAATAGGTGGTGGATGGTAATGAAGCAAGGTTGAGTAGGGAAAAGAATAAAGCTAAAAAAAAGATTTAAGAAGATAGAATTTCAAAGAGAATTTGAGAGAGGATTGAGTGAATTTATAAAAATCTTTAAAAATACTCAAAATAAGTTGTGGGAGCTCTTATATATAGGTATCCAAAATACGAGTTACATAACATGAGCATTGAATAAAATAATGGTGAATAATAAGGGAATTGACTGTTATAAAAAATGTTAATGTATTGTTTAATAAAAGTTTAATTAGCTTTTAGTTATAGTTATAATAAACATAAAAGTTTACGTCTGCTCTGAAAGAAATGGGGTAGCACTCATACTTTAAAAAAAAGTTAAGAGATCCTTTTAACTATCTCCATATCTGATTCACCAAGCCAATCTCTTTGCAACATTCCAATAATGGAATTAGCCCAAGAATCATGCCACATTATGGGGTTATTTTCACTTATTTTTTTCGGTGAAGCACATTTTGTAGAACAATTGTTAGTGAAGCAACTTTTGGTAAAGATATTGGTGTTATTCCTTAAAAAAGTTATTCCATGAATAGTTATCCTATGAAAGAGTTGTTTTTTGAATAATTATTTTGTGAACAATTATTCTATTAAAGAGTTGTTTTATGAATAGTTGTCTATGAATAATTGTTCCATGAAAAAGTTGTTCGATGAATAGATATTCCATAAGTAATTGTTCCATAAAAGAATTGTTTCATGAATAGTTGTTCTATGAACAGTTATTTCAAAAAAGAGTTATTCCATCAATAATTGTTCTATGAAACAATTTTTAATAAAATAACTTTGTTGCTTATCCTGACTTAACCTTAACACTGATAACCTTAGAAAAATTTAAAATAATAAAATATTAATAACCAAAATCAAATATTTATAAAAGTGCAATCACTTGTAGTAAAAGTTTAAGTATACCAAATTAAGTTGAATTAGGCAAATCCAAGTTTTCTCAAGATCTCAGTAAACCATAAACGTGGCTACCATTCATCATTTCTTGGCCAACTAAATTTATAAGGGTATAGAATTCAAGCTCTAATCAAATTACCATCCAAGTTTAGCACCAATTCAAGTGCTAAAAAATTGGAACAAGTCGTTAAAAGTTTTTTTTTTTATATGATTTCGAGATCCGACTTCATTGTACGACAAGTATAGATTCCTCCATGTGTTGACGTAGAACATTTGTAGATATCGAAAATTTGATAAAATATTTTAATCAATTAAATTTAATATTAAATCGGTTAAGTAAATTAATTGAAGATTAATCTAACTTACTTGATAACTCAAGATGAAAACACATTGTTTGGTCAATCTAAGATTCATTCAATTAAATTTTATCCATGAGTGATCTTCATTATCTTTAATTAATTTAAAATAATTAAAGATAAAATTGAAGTGGTTAAATTTTTTTAAACTCTCTCGCATAGTATCACATATAATTAGAGAGTTTATTCAAGGCATTCCAGATCAATTCCAAAGAAAATAAAATCTACCTTGCAAATTCTAAAACTAAAAAATTTACTGTCATCTCTTTATCAAATCACTTTAAATCCAACCAGTATACAGAGGAACAAAATATCTTTGTAATTATTTCTTTAAAAATTATTCAAGTCATCTCAAATTCAAAGCAACCAATCAAGGAATTATACGCATTTGATCTTTCCTTTGAAATTTTTTTTTTGCCTAATTCATGATCAAGATTTTACCAATAAAAGAGTCACTCAAGGTTTTTCTTATATATATATATATATATATTTTGAAACTGTCAAAATTTGAATCCTATGAAAATATTCTAACAATAAAACATGTGGCAATTGGCATACACCATTTTGAAAAATCTGCTACTCATTTTATTCAAGATCAAGCTCTCAAACTTTTGATCATTTTTACTTGTAAAGAATTGAATCAAAGAATTATTTTATTGTATAAAAATATCATACAGAAAATTATACCTCATTTTAATTTAATAAAATAAATTTTAACACTATTTCTGTTCTTAATTTTCATACATAAATTTTATGTGTACAACCCCCTTGAAAATATATATAAGTTGCACATATTACACTAAATGATATTTATTTTAATGGAAGTCACTACCATTAATTTGGTTCGATAATACTGAATCCAAGTGCAAGTTTCCCAAGAGGAGATGAGATGGGGTGGGCTGGGGCTTGGCACAACAGTCACTATCATCGGAAGTTTCAAGGGAAGAGAGGCGGTGGGCTGTGGGCCCTACCTTCACGCGGAATTGGATGTCATTTTTTTATTTATATTTATAAGCTGGAGGACTACAAAGTTTAAAAGAAGAAGCGGCCCATGTTCCCTTATACTAAAAATTTTCTAAAAATATCATCGTTTAATGCTTTTAATAATAATAATAATAACAAAAATAATAAAAATAATCGGATATACTAATAATTTAATTTTTTTTAATTTCATAAATATAATTACAATGATGATTCATATTATTTTAATATATACTAAATTAATAAAAAATAAAATTTAATTTATTTATAAAAATTTTAAAAATTATTATAAGTGTATGATGATGATTCAAAGTTGAATTTCAACTCTCATCCCCATCCTCTCGACCAATCAAGAAAACGACTATTCTTTGCTTTCTTTCTCATTGTGTTTGGAAAAAAAAAGTCAAGGAAATATATATCAATATTGGCTCATACAATACAATATAGAATAATAATAGAACAATCAGCAAAGAAAGCAATTTACGGTTTTGGCTCTGTATTAGAAATTCGTATTTAAAGTTAAGCAGGTATTTCTAATTTTTAATTTTTTTTATGAGATGCTCATTCTTCAGTACTCTTTTTCTGATCCTAATTGCTACTGGTAATTACTAGTACTCTACGATTACAAGTAAAGCTTTAACTAATAATAAGTATTATTATTTGTTTTTTACAGTTTTGGTTCGGTTTGTATTCATTCCTGAGCTGATAGGAAGGCTGAAAGCTGATAGTAATACCCTTTTCCACTGGCCATTTTATCCTTTCCCTAATTTCTGTTTTCTGGGTATTGGGTAATTTAGCCAAACACAGCACATCAAGGAAAGAAATAAAGAAAGAAACCGGTATTCTATTTTATATGTTGAAGTTGAAGACATGAGCAAACATTCATCAGCTGCAGGTGCCTCCCGCCGTGCTAAAGAAACTGGCTTTTTCAACAAGATCAAGGTCCCTCTTTTTTTTTTTTTTTTCCTCATATGTTTTACTTTTAGTTTTTTTCAATTATTTTGATTTGGATTGACTTGTATGTAATATACATATGAACTTGAAATAGACGTCCATCGGTTTATTTGTTGCATGGTTTCGCAATCCTGTGAATTGATTTTTGGATTGTAGAATGTTACTTGCCTCAAGTCATCCTCATCACACAATGGGCAAGGGGGGAAAGGGAAAAGTAAGTCATCAAGTTACAAAGTGTCCCATGGATTCCACTTAGTCGAAGGTCAATCAGGCCATGATATGGAAGATTATCACGTTGCTGAATTCAGAAAAAAAAGGAATCATACCCTTGGATTGTTTGCAATCTTTGATGGTCACTTGGGGGATCGTGTGCCCACTTATTTGAAAGACAACCTTTTCAACAACATACTCGAAGAGGTATCTTTTCTTTCCATAACTTCCCTTGTCTTCCATGGGATCTTTTCTTACAATCACTTAAATTCACCATCTCGTAGCACCTCCGTGACGATAAATACATGCATAAATATGTTTTTCCTTTATCAAATGTGAATGTGATACAGCCAAATTTCTGGAAAGACCCTGAATCAGCTATAAGGAATGCATACCGCTCCACAGATAAGTTGATATTGGACAACTCTATGCAATTAGGGCCAGGTGGCTCTACTGCTGTAACTGCGATCGTCATTGATGGCAAGGATTTATGGGTAGCAAACATTGGTGACTCAAGAGCAGTTGTGTGTGAGAGGGGCTCTGCCAATCAAATTACAGTTGACCACGAGCCGCATGCTGAACGAAGAAGGATAGAGAAGCGGGGTGGCTTTGTGACTACACTTCCTGGTAATATACAATATTATGTTTTTCCATTTATCATTCTCTGCTCCGGGATCATTCCAAATCAATATAATTGGCAGGCTACATCAATCTATATTGATTGTTTAATTACAAAAATATTTTGATAATGAAAATGAGATTCTTATTTCAGGAGATGTGCCCAGGGTTAATGGCCAACTTGCAGTTGCACGGGCTTTTGGAGATCAGAGCCTTAAAGCACATTTAAGCTCAGAGCCTGATGTCAGACATGTCCCCATAGACTCTACTATTGACTTTGTAATACTGGCTAGTGATGGATTGTGGAAGGTCAGTTGTTAAATAGGTTATTGTTTATTGCATTTGTTCACTTTAGTTTATTTCTTTGATCTCTATACTGCATCTCCAGTTTTGGCTGGTGCGTGGGGCACCCTAAGGCTTATGTAATTGCACATATGATAAGTTATCTATTGAACAAAAGTGGTGGATGCATATTTAAAATAAAAACCAGGGAATATTGAGGGGTGGTGGACTGCATCCCTGGTTTCAAAAAGAAGAGGAAAATGGTGAAACAAATAAAAGAACCAGAGGAGAAGAATCAATTCCATGATTTCATATTCCCAGAATTTCAATAATTGATGATCCAAAACCTCCTGAAAAATAGGATAGCATAGTTGCCTATAAGCTAAACCTTTTTTTTTTTTTTATGAAAGTACAAGTATAAGAGAAGTTACAATCATAATCAAGTATTACATCCATATATGAGAAATCACTGAATAATCAAACAAACAAACAAACTAGAACATGAGTAGATAAATCCAATATAAAGTTGAACCAAACCATATACCATGGGACTTGATCCTAGGACCTCAGGTTTCTAGGGCCTCATCCTTGCCACCAAGTGAAGGCCTCATTTGCAAGCTAAACCTTAAACCATAATAGAAATACAAAACACTAACAACACCTAAATGCTTTAGTACTTGGAAAATAAGCAATACTCTAGTTAATATAATACATAATCTAAAAGTCCTATATATCTATCTCTATAAACATTATAATTAATCCCGCAAAAAGTAGTAAAATTACAAGATAATATGATCAATACTTTAATCCCTCAAGTAACTCTTTTCCATCACACATCACATATACATGACTCTTTTGCCAGTGGTAAAATTTTGATGCATTGATCCTTTGAAAAGCCATCCCATAATTTTCCCCAAGAAAAATGAATGTGAGATACTTTCTGCTGACCTTTCTATCTGTATTTCTATATGTTTGAAAAGAAATGTTGAAAGTGCTTTCTGCTTGGTGCATTCTTAGGTAAAGGATCCGAATTTTCTCAAGAATAGGTTATCTCTTTTCTTCTGTTGTTTTTTTTAATTGTACATGTATAGAAAGGGAAATTACTTTTTCTCTTATAGGTTAGGGAAGTTTAGTTGAGATTTGCAAATTTAAATTTTCTATCTCACAGTGTAGAACTGCTAAGGTCTTTCTTTCTTTTTTTTTTTTTTTTGTTTTTAAATTTATAGGGTATGAGTGGGAGTTGGGCAATAGAGAGATGAGGAGGAAGAGGGAGAGAGCTCCTCTTGCTGAAATAGCTGATATCTTAATCTGAATTTTCCTTAATAAAGCTTTTTAATGATCTCAGTTCTGCTCTGTTTGTTTATTTGAACACCAGATTTCAGACAGACCTTACTTATATGTAGTTTAATGCTGAGAGATTTGTTCCTTGAAATCTCCTGTCATACTCATTCATGAATCATTCCTTTTATGTAACTGTTTGAAAAGTTAAATTAAAAATCTGGTCAACGACCTTGCTCTAAGATAATGCTTTCTCATGAGCAACTTTATTATCATTGAAACACAGTGTTGTCTACTAAAAGAACCTCAATAGTGAATAATACAGATGGTAACCTGATAGGACTGAGAAGGACTAGAGAAGTGGGTCATCTTTATTGTTACTTGTCTCCAATTCCAAGACACATTCCTCAACTGCATGCATATGATAGGGCATCGTTATTTGGCTGATCTCTCTCTCTCTCTCTCTCTCTCTCTCTAAACATTGTAGAAGGGATGGAGGGAGATATGCTAAATTCTATAGATGAATGAGAATTTTCATTCTCTAGAATATTAAGAGTTTCTCTATGGACAATTGAATAACTAACCTACTCCAAGTAATAAGTTGCTTAAGTTTGACTTAACAATTTAAATTGTTGCTTCAGCTTAGCATGAACTTAGGTCAGGAGTTCAAATACTAAAGCTTAGCATGTTAATTGCATCAACAATTTGAGACTGGGTGAACTCACTCTCTATCGTCGATTAGATTGTTCTCCATCATTTTTCAATTAGGCAGATCTCATCATTTAAAACTTTAATATATAGTTTAACTGAAGTCTAATGGAAAAGAGATATCATATTTGTCTCTTGTTGAAAGAATTCTTGCTTTAAACACTTAGCCAAATTTTAATTGGACTATATATACATATTTGATTGGTTTAAATAAGAAACTTCTGCTGTCCTTTATTTTAATTTTTTGAGTTTGACCACTGTTGTATGATCAAGTTCAAACTAGTTTCTTAAGAATCTAATCACATAAATAAATCTGATATGTCTAGAAGTTGTACAAATTCACTTTGTTAAAAAAAAAAGAGAATTAAGGTCCTACCGCAACGGTTAGAACTTTAGATTTTATGTAACTTTAGATTTTATGTTGGAATGATGCAGGAGAATTCTAGAAGTTATCTAATTGTTTATCTTGATATGTATTCCTTTATGTTTATTGTTTCAGTATTGTTATTGGTTAGTAATTATGTTTTTATTTTGTTAAGTGATCATATGACTAGCATTTGATCTCTTAATGAGATTGAATGTTTAGGATTAGATGGGGTTATCCAAGTGCTAGGTTTAAAAGTCTTATAGTTATTGATTAGTAATCATGTTTTTTATTCTATTAAGTGGTCATGTGACTAGCATGTGATCTCTTAATGAGCTTGAATGGCTAGGCTTTCTGAAATACAGATTCTAAGTATGAAGACTTTATTCTTTACCTTGCAAATCTACCCTCTCAATGTGCTATTGAGGTTTATCCTCGTAAACTCTGGAGGTTTTGGCCAGGATCATGGGTTGTAATCCAAATCCCTTTTTACCTTCTCATTATTGGTTAAAACTAAAAATTTAGTACTAGCGGAAATATTTAGTTCAGTTATTAAGTGTATAATATGTTATAATGGAGTGTACTGTGGTGAAATGAGTTGGTCATATACCACTTTCGTGGTGAGGAGACATAGTGATGGTGACAACAGTGATGTTGGTACTAGAGAGTACACCAGAGGTGGTTATGCTGGTTTGTAATTTTACTAATTATAGTTGTGATGCTGACAATATAAGCAAATAATAACTATTAAGGTGGTGGCTTTGATCGCAGTGGTAATGGTAATTTTAGGGTCTTGCCTTTGACATTTTACATGGTTTGGTTGTGTTTGTGGTGGTGCAATGTCAGCACTGGTTGTTGACATACCAAACCAGAATAAAAGCCATAAATTCTTCATTGTGAGGGGGGAGTGATATATATGTAAGTAAATGTAAAAGTAGTTGATAGAATAATTAATATAAACATTATATTTATCATATTGATTGAAAAGAATATTTTTTATTTAAAGGAAATAGAAAATTGTATATTATAATGTTTAGATAAAAAAAGAATTGTATGTTATAATGTTCAGATAAAAAAAATTAAAGAGAATCAAGTTAATAATGGGGTTTAAAACTAAAACATTTACAAATTTATTGTATTAATGTACAAATTTTATAAGGGCAAATTACAATGGGGGACCCAAAGCAGAATATTACACTTTGTGTGCAGAAAAAAAGGGTGTATCATTGAATTTGCAATGGCATTTGGGTGAAGGGCAAGGCCCCTGCCCGTTCCCTTGGATCTGCTCCTAAGAATGAAGGCTAAAAATGGATGAATGTAAAATTGAAGTTGGAACAAGATAACTAGGGTTTAGTGTTGTAGAACCATTAACAGATAAATTTCAATATTATACGGCTGCCTAATGTGACTAAAAGACTTGTACTAGGTTCAGCAGCTTTGATACTAGGCCCCATCTAATGCTACCCATTCATACTTATTAAGAGATCACATCCTAGTCAATTGATCACAAAATAAAATAAAAACATAATTACTAACCATTCACTAAATCGAAACTATAAACCTAACAAAAATATATCAAAATAATCCATTTAGCTGAATTCTGGAATGCTCTTGCATCAGACGAGTCCATTGATTTGAGAAATATGTGTGCATAATGGTTGTTAAGGTCCTTGATTGCATATCTTGAGAATTTTGTTTTCCTTGTAATGATAAAACTAAAACATAACATAGAAACTTCCTTTGCATCAATAGTAATAAAATTGTAAGGTTTGAAATTTATTATTAATGCCCAAATTACTGCAACAGGGAAATCTTACACAACACATTTGAACCCACAAGGGTTATTCCAGTTGGTAAGATAAAACTAATGGAAAATTTCCTTTGCATCAATAGTAATAAAATTGTAAGTTTTTAAATTTATTATTAACGCCCAAATTACTGCAACTGGGAATTCTTACACAACACATTTGAACCCAAAAGGGTTAATCCAGTTGGTAAGGGAGGAGCCCCCTTCCTTGTCAACTTGGATTAAAATCATGAATGGTCCAGGCCAATGTGGGAGAATGCACCCTTAAAATCGCATGGAAAGGGGATTAAGCCCAGACAAAGCATGGGGATACCCTTGACTGTCTTATAAAAAAAAAAAAAAAACACAACACATTGAATACATCAAGGAGAAAGCATGGATCTTAAATCTCTATAATAACCTTGATCCAATGTTTTGATGACCTTTGCATTTTTCCCAAACTTGATATAGCTATTAATCTATAACATCTTTATAATTCATGGCTTATAAGTATTCACATATTAGTCAATATCTTGATACATTTGCCCTTTTATCAATATTTTGTAACCTTACTAATTTGTTATTGTTAATACTTATAGCAAGAACTTAGGCAGATGGTGCATTATGTTTGTTCTCATTAATTGTCTTTTTAGTGTAATTAAGATATTCTTTACTTAAGCTTGACTAGCGATAACTGTTGGTGAATGTGCATTAAGATGTTTTTGATTGATGTTAGGGAATGTTAATATCTATTTGAGAAAAGCTAGATATCCTCAAATTGGTTGTTAATATCCATAAGGTCGTGTTCGATGAATCGTTGATAATTTTGAATTCATTAAAGTTTTGAATTGTCAGTGGTTTAAATTCTTTTAATGCAGTGGTTAACTCATTTTTGCAGACAACTTCATGGAGGATTTTCAATGAAAAGGGATGAAAGTCAATTTGTAACAAAAAAGAAAAAAGAAAAATGTTAAAAAGGATAAATAGAGAAAAGTTACTTATTAGATTAAGTAAATATTATTTCAAAACTATTATCTTAATAGTGTTTTCTTTTTTAACTCTATGTTTCCTCCCCATTTAACACTTATAAGATACAGAATCTCCATTCAATTATATCTCCTTTACCAAAGAAAAAAAAACCATAAAAGAAATTCTAGTGTTTACTTTTAGCTGTATATCAAACCATTTTCATAATATATGCAGTGTTTAGAAAGGAAAATTATCCTATACACCAGTGGTAGATGTTTAGACTCCACAAACAAGTTTTCATGGTTGCCACATGTTTATTTCGCTATAACTTGGGAAATTAGTAAATTAATGTAATTAATGTTAATTAATAAATGGTACACATGTTGATTATATAAACTTGCCTACGTAGTTTAAAAACTCTACCGTATAGGACAATAATCTATTTTAAATCATAGCATTAAAAATTTTGTACTTAAACTTTTGTAGTGTCTAATTTTTTACTTTATCAAACACAACCTTAACTCTTACTAGATTACAAATCAGTATGCTATGAAAGGGTTGGTTTTCTTCTTTCTTTTTTTATTCAACTCATTGTTCATTACTACTACAAATAGGCTAATTGGTAGAACTTAGGAAGATTTCAGCTGTCGCAGAGGCCTTACTGAATCATTTCTGCTGAAGGGGCTGTTTAAGTGGTTCTCTCAAAAGAACCCTGGGATATCTAATTTATATATCAACTAATCTAGTCATTGATCCTATCATATGTTAAGGAACAATGGTCTGGTAAATAAAATACATTTTGAAAGATGGAATCATTTAACATATATGTGGACTGGTAATAGGGAAATGATTTTCATGTGCATCCATGAACGAAGCCCTGTGGTGGTCTTTTTTATCTGCTCTGCAAAAATTGGTATTATCTTTCTATTCTTGGTTGGTTTTCTAGCCCAGTCTTATTTTAGTGGGAAATGATTTAACAGTGTAAATAAGCATCAATGAAAATAGCATAGAGTTTCTTTAGTTCTATGTTTGCTGTAAGTAGCCGAGGCATGCTACTGTCAGTGTTCTTTCTTGTTACAAGTAATCCAAAAATAACTAGTTTGATTTGGATTGCAGGTAATGAAGAATGAAGAGGCAGTTAATTTGGTGAAATCCATGAAGGACCCCCAAGCAGCAGCTAAACGATTAACAAGTGAAGCATTGGCAAGGAAGAGCAAAGATGATATATCATGCATAGTAATTCGTTTTGGCTGATGCTACTAAAGCCAATGCTTTAGTTGGCATTGTTCCTCCTTTACTTTCTGTTGGTTGGTTTGCCATTGGAAAGTGTAAACAGGGGAACTCTTTGAGTTGGAGAGCTTCATGTATGTGGTAGATTTCTTTGTAGGCACAGTGATGTTTGAGCTAGTTGAGGTAGAAGTTTGGTGCATTATTAGTGTTCCTAGGGAGCGGGAGCTTCCTCATTAATCCATGATTATGAACAGGTTTGCATATATATATTTAGATGTCTCGAGGCTTGGTTGCAATTAATGAGGATACTATATCATTACACCTGTGAATGTATTTGAAAAGCTGTTGAAGGGGAACGATTTCACGTCTAAATGTTAAGGAGTAGACTGTGATTTTATAAGCAAGAGTCATCCTTCCACCATTGGTGCCTGCATAACTGTGAGAGTAGGCTTGTGAGTCCCTAGAGAGAGCAAAAGTGAAAGGTAGAACAGAGATTGATTCTAATCAGGCGTGTGTACCATGTGGATAGAAATAAAGTTACGATACAAATATTTACTACCATTCCATGTACGATATAGCATTCCTCCCTCCCCCCCCCCCCCCCCCCCAAAAAAAAAAAAAAAAAAAAAAGAGAATGATTTGCAAGATCGATGAGAAGGGACATAGTAGTATTCAGCCAACTTTACTCAATGGAATGCTTGGTATTTTTTCCGCTGAATTTTGGGATTATTTAAAACTAGTTTAATCATCTTCTTGTACCACAATTGGCAACGGTTAATGGTCCCTAAACTTGAATGTGACTGAATAGTCTGTCCCGGATGGTGAAGGTGAAGGTGAATTCTAATGCATTAATAACTAGTGAATTGAGTCTCACAGAGAAACCTGCCCAAAATAATAAAGTTGTTGCAGAAAAAAAAAAAAATATATATATATATATATAAATATATGTTTCTGTTCCTCCGCCTGTAAGATCAGATCAATAATTGTACGATAACGTTATTTTTTTTAAATTTTTATGATATCTTAATCTCGATATTTTAAATATATGTTATAATATATAAATAAAATTTTAAATTTAAATTTGTAAAATACCTTTTTTAAAATAAAATTGTAAGATTTTTGGATCAAAACGGATAATAATTCTTAAGTTAGGTGTGAGTTTTCATAAATGATATTAGAACGATTATTAGGTACGAGTTTTCACAAATGATATTATGCGGTTACCAGTCGAATGAGAATTAAGTAGTGTGTCATGGAAGCCACGATGGGAGTTATCTCTAAAATCTTAATACTTGTGTGATCTTATAATTTGTGTATGTTTTGTATTGAGCTTGTCTAACATTTTATGCAATTCGATGGATATATGTGTTTTGTATTAAGTTTGAGTCTTTTGGTGTGATCTTGTGAGTTGTGTATATTTTCTATTAGGCTTGTTTAACATTTGATGTGATTTAATAAATCTGTGCGTTTTGTGTTTAGTTTAACATAAACGTAAAGTTTTAACAGAAGGCGTTTATGACATTTCAATCTCACATTGAGAGATTCTGATATATAAATATAGGTTTAAGATCTAAAATTATGAAGTATTTTTTGTGAGATAAAATTATAAGACCTTTGGATCAAAACAAATAATATTATATTATAAAGTTATCTATAAAATCTTAATTTTGATGTGATTTTATAATTATGTATATTTTGTATTGGACTTACCTAATGTTTAGTGTAATTCAATAGATTTGTGCCCAACATTTGATGCATTCGATGGATTTATATATTTTGTACTATATTTAACGAGGATATTAAATTTTAACGAGAGAATTTGTGATGTTTTAATCTCATGTTGAGATATTCTAAAAATTTATTATAATATATAACTAAAAATTTAAATTTAAATTTATGAATCATATTTTATAAAATAAAATTATGATATTTTTAGATCAAAATAAATAATATTTTATAAGTTAGGGTACGAATCTCTAGGATTGCTTTCTACTAATTTTTGTGTGTCATTTGTAACACTAAGTGCACTGCCTTCTGAGTGATTTCTATTGGGTGATTATTGATTTGGGGGAGTTAATTATTTATCCCATATCTGGTGTTTGCTTTAACCCCACTAAAAAACGGAAATCCCAACAAACCTCCGCGCCGCAAGCAGATCTGCCCTGGACCGTGGAGTCATCAGCCATGTTTTGCTGACCCACCCCACATGCATTCTGATCGGTAATTGATTTGTTGGACGGTTCATTTGTTGCTGTTTTGTTATAACCAACAGGAACATCAAATGCTCCACCTCCTCCTGTCTAATTTATGAAAAATTTTAAATGAAAAATTTCAGATGAAATTGATGAATTTTTTAATATAAATGATTTAATAAAAATTTTAATAAAAGAATTTAAATTCATTAATTGACAAAATTTAATAAAAATATTAATAATATATAAAAAAATAATTCGTACTTACTTAGTAATACGAAATTTCTTTAAAAATTAATTATCTATAAATATATCAAAATTTATTAATTTAAAAAAAAAATTTCATATTAATTTATATAACAAATTTTTTCATTTATGATTTTAATTTTCAATTATAATTTTTATTTAATATTTTTAATTAAAAGCCTCATTAATTTATTTTTAAAGATTTTCATCTAATTCTTCTTTTAATTTATTACTAATGTTAAATCAATCAAACACCGTAAATGTCAGCCTTCAATTCGCTACCAGACATTATTAATTCTATTATTACGTACCAAACAAACAAAACACAACATAACATAGCAATTTTATTTCCTTCGTATTCCTGACTGGCTCGCAAAAACACTGAAAAACAAAACAAAAGAATCTTGTGAGAGAAGCTGCATCATCATTCACGAGCCATTCCTAATAGAATCCTTATATAAGTTTATAAATGACACACAAGATGATCAACTCATTTTCTGTATAACATATATATTAGCAGGAGAATGCAAAATAAAGAAATAAAGATAATTTATTATATATATTTTTAAAAAAATAGTGCTCAGGCTGAACAAAAAAAAAAAAAAACGATTAACATGCTAACCGCTCATGTTAGCACCAAAAGAATTTGAATTACAACTCAATGACGCGCAAAAACATTCCATTAGTAGTAGGGAATAACCGGGGGAGGAGGTGATGCGTAAGATACTCCTTTAATTGGTGGAAGTGGTGTGTTTTCATTTGAGGGTGGACGAGGAGGAGGAGGTGGTGGTTGTGGGGATGAAAATGAATAGTGGGTTGATGGGGCCGGGGGATGAGGTGAGGACGGTCGGTGATGCCATTGTTGTTCAGGAGGTGGTGATGGTTTTGAATAGTGATGACCAGGTGTTGGTGCATATGGTGATGGGGTTGAATGGTGGCTTAGCGGTGGTGGTGGTGATGATGACGCTGGAGTTACATTCTGGTGAGGGTGGTGGTGGAGGAGGGAGAGGATGACAAGGCTCATTGGGTGGTGGATGATATTCTACTTGTGGAGGTGGAGACTGAGTCCCCGGATGCTCATGAGATGGCGGAGGTGAAGGTCTGTGTTTCTCCATTGATGGTGGAGGTGGACTTACGGGCTGTCCCTTTGATGGATAAGGAGGAGGGGAATACTGACCCTGATGAGGCGGCGAGGATTGACTAGGTGTGGGAACATAATGAATCGGTGGGGGTGGAGGTGGTGCATAATGGGTACTTGGTGATAAATTCTTTGTTGGTGGCGTGGGTGGTGAGCATGGTATATCAAAGTAATGGCTTGGTGGTGGTGTGTTGTAGTAGTGGTTTGGTGGTGGTGGTGTATTGTAGTAATGGCCGGATGGAGTAGATGAAGGTGGTTGTATTATTGGTGGTGGAGGTGATTGCTTGGGAACATACTCAAATGGTGGAGGTGGGGGCGATTGTTTGCGCTCGTAGTGAACAGGCGGAGTTGGCGGCGGAAGATGCGTCTTAGGTGATACCCTTTGAGTAGGAGGTGGATTTGAAAAGTGAGAGTAATTTGGTGGTGGTGGTGATGGTGGGGAATGAAAAGGAAGCAGTGGTGAAGATTGAGATGATGGTGGTGGTGGAGGATGTGATCTAGTGGAAGGCGAAGACTCTGAAGAAGGTGGTGGGGAATTCAGA
Organism: Durio zibethinus; assembly: GCF_002303985.1. The sequence continues at coordinate 17,247,626 of NW_019168159.1, forward strand.
AACGGCTTTGGGGACCTAGATTGACTCGGCGCTGGAGGCCTTGGAGCAGGAGCCCTTCTTTTCGGCGATGGGGAGCTGCCACCACCACCACCTCCGCCGCCGCTTCCAGAACTTCCACCACCACTACATTTGAACTTGCTGCAGTCCACAGGGCGAGCAGCATCCGAAGAGCATTCCCTGGAGGATCTCTGGTCCTTCTTGCCAGGAATACAGTTCATCGTGTTATTTGTCACCCTTCCTCCACCAGGAATTGCAGAGCAAACTGGTGGCTCTTCGGTGAAATAATTGAAAGAGTAAGTAAAGTTTTGCAAGTTGGGTAGCTGGCACACAGTGGCTGGAATCACACCCGTGAAGCCGTTGTGAGCAGCATCCAGTTGCTCTAAGTTCTTCATGTTGCCAATAGTGGATGGCAAAGAACCCTGGAGATGATTGAAACTCACATCAAAGACAGTAAGTTCCCTAAGCATCCCGATCTGCGGAGGCAAACATCCAGTAAGGTTGTCGTTCAAGAGAATGATTTCATTCAACGTTTTGCCCATCTTCCCAATGCTCCCAGGAATGCAACCTCCAAGATCGTTGTTGGCAAAGACTAGCACGGAAACGGGAGAGTTTCCGAGATTCTCAGGTATACCAAATCGAAACCTGTTATCGTTTAAGAAAAGGGCATCAAGTTCCTTGTCGAAGAGTTTGGAGGGAACGGACCCTTCAAACTCATTGAACCGAAGATCCAAGTACTTCAGAGAAGGAAGAGACAAAACCACATTGGGGAACTTGCCTACAAAACGATTGATGCTCAAGTCAAGCTCATGAGGCAGCTTCATGCGGCGAAAGGTGGTAGGAACAACACCGCAGAAGCGGTTGGAGTTAAGGTGAAACAGTGCAAGATCGGTGAGGAGGCCAAGCTCTGAAGAGAGATAGCCAGCAATGTCAGCGTGATTAAGGTCAATGCCGGTGACAACTCTGATTTTGGGATTGAAAGGAGAGGGAGCACAGTAGATTCCCATGTAAGAGCAGACATCAGAGCCATTCCAGTTGGTCGTGAAGTTAAATGGGTCTGAAAAAATGGCAGACTTCCAAGCTTGCAAAGCAATGTAGGCTTCACGAAGCCTTGGGTTCTCAAACCGGAGATTTGGATCTACTACAACCTCCAACTCTTCATCCTCATCGGCTGCAGAGCAGATCTGGGAGAGAAATGAAGTCGAAGCAAGCAAGAAAATTACAAGGAAAAAGAGGGCAGGCAAAGGAGACATTTGCACCAGGATGGAAGAGAGTAAGCCACATGAAGAAGAGTTGTTGTGTTATGAGCCTCTCTCCACATGGTTTGTTTTATAAAGAACAATATTTAGCCTCGGTGGAAGTTGGGATTTGGGAGTGGGATAGATTTTTTGTTTTTTTTACTGTCATATGATCAGATTACCTAGCTTTGATAAACGATGATAACAAAAACAGTAGTGGTTCATTTGAATTGTATATAGGATTAAAAATTAATTTGTTTTGCATGTCATACTTGTATCTAAGCCTAAAAAAAATGACATGCTGGCACGTCTTCCAGTCAGAAATGAATTAATGCAGATTTATGGGTTTTATTTATTTTATTTTATTAGAAAAAGGTAGAGAAGATACAAATGTAAAGATTAATGGTTGAATGTGTGATGATTCATTAATCATCTTGACCTTCTTGTTCAAGGACGTGTCAGTCACTTTCTTTTATGATCACTTTCCCTATTGCCAGCTACTTCCCTATTGCCAGCTACCAGGAAACGGCGAATTCAACATGGATTCATCCAATTTTACTGCCATACTACTACTATTTACTTGTTTTAACTTTTGGCAATCCCTCGATGCTACAAAAGTGTCACTCCAACTCTCCAATTTGAACTATTTTATTTTATTTTATTTGTGAACAAGAATAACACAGCAATTTATTTTACTTTTTGAAATATTAATACATTATTGAAGGTATTGTGCATAAAAACATAGAATTAGAATGCAATTTTTTTAAATAAAAAAAAAGAAAGATGGGCTAGCATTAGAAAATCCAAGCAAAGCAATTGTTATACTATTTACTCATTCAACAAGGTCAATCCCTAAGATCACCAAGTCAGTACAATCTTTAATGCCATGTCAAGAGAGGGTTGGCATCTAGACTCTTTGCCAGAGAGTGGGCTCACCTTCGTTAAGGAGGGACTTATCCAATTATTTCTAGTAACGTCCTATTAAGACATTATTTCACAATAGACCGACTGACTTTCAACTTATTTGGGATCATTAAATGCAACCCACATTAGCCTAGGATCATTAAATGTAACTTACATTCACCCATGTGACCTTTTCTCGAGTTTCACATGAACCTACCATCAATAATTGGTGTTGTCTATGGGAACAACAACAATATCTCACCCTTACTTTTTTGAAACAACAACCCTAGTCATGGATGTGACCACCAAACTTGTAGCCATCTCTGATGTCGCAACTATGCTCACAACTCTCTTATAAATCCCATCATGAACCTCCCTTCATGGTCAGTAAGACATGATACCCTAAACCCTATGTCAATGAATGCTTAGATCTCATAGTTAGTAAGATATTGCCAAAGTCTAATGGGAGTTTTATCCCCAAGTATGACTTTGACTCCTCATTTGGTGAACACCTCTACCATTGGACCCTTAAATCCAACTTCACAACCCCTTACAACAAATACAATCTTCATAGCTAATAAATGCAGCTCATTAGCAAAACATTTATTTCTCACATCCACAATGCAACTTACACTACCAACCCTATAGAGCCCTATATACCAAACAAACATGCAACAACATCCCCTAGAGTTTTACCTTGCATTAATGATCCATATCCAGCTTTTAAATGCTTAAATGGCCACCTAGCAAAGACAACTCTAGCACTACCAATAAACCACCCAACAACCACCATAAGAAAAACCACACCCTAAAGAAAGCTCTACCTCTTCCTTCCAAGAGCCACCACAAACCCTTCGACAACATGTTGAAAGCTACCCCAAACCACCCTAAGACAACAATTACTCTTCTAAACATACAACATAAAACCAAACCCTCACTAATCCTAACCTTGAGAATGAACTTGAAGCACATGTCGCTGCTCTTCATAAAGAGCTGGCCAACATAAAAAAATGAAAATAATAAATACTTACAGTGGTTAGAAGATGACAACAACCACCTGTCTGCCCTCATCAAACAAGATGACATTCCTACCTTTTTAAAATTATACAAAGAAACCTACAATGGAACCATCAACCCCAAAGATCACCTGAACCACTTCAGGACCTTTATGGGCCTCCATAGCATCTCAGAGTTGTCAAGTGTAGAATTTTCCCTACAATGTTGAAGGGTAAAGCTGTATGTGGTTTTACTTGATGGCCTTGTGACCATTGGTAGCTTCGATATGCTTAGTAAGTTTCTAGCCCATTTCCTTAGTAATAGGGCCATAGTTTGCTCCTTTGTGAGCTTCTTGGCCATGAGGTAAAAACTTGATGAAACCTTATGATAGTACCTTAAAAAGTTTAACATGGCAATCTTGGATATCAAAGACTTAGACATTAAGTGGGCCATTAAGGCATTCACCTCTAGGGTAAAACATGATCATCTTAGGTATTCTCTCACAAAGAACAAACTTGAGCAACTATGTTAGCTTTATAAGAGAGCTTAAAAATTTGTTAAAGCTAAAGAGCTCAAGGTTGCAAACAAAGGTGATAAGCATGAACAGTGCCCTTAACGTTCTCAAAATGATAATAAGTGGATAAAAACTCATAGTCAACAGTTCCATGACAATTGTCAGTTCCAAAACTAGCCCTCAAAAGAAGAGAATGGTAACCTAACACTAATTGAAGTCCTTAGCCATAGCCCAACTATTACTAAACTACCAATTAAACCTTAAATGCCTTCCCCCAATGACTTACCCAAAGACCCAACCAAAAACCCCATGCTAAGCCACTGACTAGAAGACTAAATAACCAACCCTCTCCAAATGACACTGTAACTATCACTCAATGAGAAGACACTCTACTGAAAAGTGTATTGCCCTTCAAAAAGATATTGAAAAATTGAAAAGCCTCATTAATAATTAGCTAGGTTACTTTTTTGAATGCCAAAAATGCCAAGAAATCCACTTATTCGCCCTTTAACAGAGTGAAGGTTTCTCAGCACAAACAGAAAAAATTTGCTAAATGAAAAATGTTGAAAAATGCCTTATCTAGGAATAATTTACGTCATTGTAGGTGCGAAAGAAGATTGGAAGAACAATAAATCCAAACGCAAGTCACACCTAAATGATGTAATGTCCATTGATGTGGCCCTTGAAAAGTGAAAGACAGATAACTGATAGGTGGCATTTTCTAAGGATGACAATGATATCTTGGTAGACAATGGCAATAACCCCATTATGTTATCAGCAATTATTGCCAACTTTCAGGTGCAAAGAATTTTAGTATACAGTAGGAGTGTAGTGGACCTAATCTAATATCAAGCTTTTAAATATATGTAACTTTTGAATAATGATTTGCAACCATTAGGGCTTTTCAGCTTTGCCAACCAACCTATTGTGGTTAAAAGGCTTATCACTATACCAGTCACCACTAGGGATAGGGAGCATACTCTAATAGTGATGGCAAACTTCCTTATAATAGATCAACTGTTGGAATATAATGTCATTTTTGGCAAGCCTTTGATGAAAAATATGAAGATGGTCACCAACGTTTACACCTTTAAAATTAAGTTTTCCACCTTTATTTGAATAAGGTTCATGCAAACTAAGCAAGTAACCACCCACCAATGCCGTCTACTTTTCTTATAGTTAACATAAAAGGCGAAACTAGGTAAAAAACTAACCCTAGACCCTTTAGCAACCCCTAAAAGAATAGATTGAAGAGTAACCCACATCATTCTAATTAATACATGTTATCAATCTTACCCTAGCACAAACCTTCAACATTGATAGCCTGGACACATACGACAAACCAAGGTAGTGTAAAGCTCGCCCTGTCAAGCATACAATACCAATATAATTGTATCCCTAACTTAGAACTCATTATTTAGACAAGTTTTTTATTAGACCCTAAAGCCAAAAATGTGTTACATCGATTTTTACAGAAAAACATAGATGTCTTTGCTTGGTCTGCTGTTAACATTGTAGGCATTGATAAGCATGCTATTACCCATTATTTGAGTATACTCCTAACAACCAAGAAAGTCAAGTAAAAAAAAAGGCATTTTACCCTTAGACACATTAAGGCAATAAAAAAAAGTGGACAAGTTATTGGCAGCAAGGTATATTAGAGAAGTGAAGTATCCAGAATGGTTGGCCAATGTGATATTGGTGAAAAAGGCTAATGAAAAGTGGTGCATGTATGTAGGCTTCACAAATTTGAACAAAACCTGCCCAAAAGATAGTTATCCTTTGCCCTCTATTGATAGATATTTGACTCATTTGCAATTCACAAATTTTTAAGTTTCATGGATGACTTTTCAGGCTATAATCAAATTAAGTTAGCCTGGTAGACCAAGGGAAAACCTTTTTTACAACTAAAGATGGTCTATTTTGTTACATAGTCATGCTTTTTAGGCTTAAAAATACAAAGGCCATATACTATTGACTCATCAATAAAATATTCAATGATTAGATTAGGTGCTTCCTAGAAATTTATGTGGATGATATGTTGGTGAAAAAGCCCTCCCCTAGAATAGCATGTACAAGACCTAACATATGTCATTTCTATCATTCATCATTATAATATGAAGGTAAACCCTATAAAAGTGTACCTTTGACATAAAAGCAGAGAAGTTGTTGAGTTTTATGGTCTTTAACAAGGATATCGAGGCCAACCTTAAAAAGGTCATAGGCATCATAGACATAAAGCCCTTAAGAACCACCGAGGAAATGTAAAAACACATAGGGTGAGTGGTAACTCTTAAAAGATTTGTGTCTAAGTGGGTTGACAATTGGTTACAATTTTTTAAAGTCTTTCAAAGTACCATTAAGTTCAAATAGGATGACTAGTGTCAGAAGGCCTTCAAAGAACTCAAGTAGTATATTCACTCACCTTTACTCACCACCCTATCCCTGGTGAGCTTCCTCAATATTTACTTGGTTGCGTCAAAGGAAACTATTGTTGTAGCACTGGTTCAAAAGAAGAATGAACCCAGATACCAATATACTACACTAGTAGGGCATTGCAAAATAGGAAAGTTAATTACACAAGGATGGAAAAGATTGCCTTCACTCTAATCATTGTTGCCAACTAGTTGAGACAATATTTCCAGGCACATGCAATCATTATATTGATTCACCAACCTCTCAAAGAGGTATTACACAAGATAGACACTTTAGAAAGAATAATAAAATGGAGTGTCAAGCTTAGCAAATTCTATATAGAGTACAACCAAGAAAAGCTATCAAAGCTCAAGCCTTTATAGACATGGTTGTTAAATGTTCCTTTCCCTTTGAAGTTAAGATCCTGCCAATACACATTGGTGAGCCCCAACCTCAAAAGTAGTAGTAAAAGGATGAGATAGACAAACCACCTAATACTTTTACTGCACCCCCTTAATTTATCAAATTCCCTCTGGTATTAGAGCCTTTGCCAAAAAAAGCTTGGAGGCTATATGTCGATGGCTCTTTAGGAAAAGATGGTTCCGGGGTAAGAAATTTTGTTATTAATAGGGGTGAGAAAAAAATTAAGAAAATTGAAAATCGATTTGAAACTATAGTGTTTAATTTAGTTCAGATCAATTTTTTTCTCATTCGATTTAGACCTAGGTCAGATATTAAATATATATATTAAGTTCGGATTAATTGAGATGTAAAAAATAAAAAAAATAAACCGAACCAAATTATATATTTTTATTAATTTTAATATATATATATTAAAATTTTATAAAATAAAAATAATTATTTTATATATAAATCTATTTAAATATATTAAAAATATTATTAAAATAATATATAAAATAAACAAATTTAAATATAAAAATAAAAAAACCAAATTGAATCGGTAGAATTTGGTTCATATTGGATTTTAAAAATTCATAATACTATACATTATCCAAAAAAAATCAATTTGAATTTGATTCGTTTCAAACCATTATCACCCCTAGTTATTAAGCCTCTGAGGGCATGAATGGTAATATGAGTTATCATTCATCAGCTTAGTTAGCCTTTCACAACCCTTTCTCTTAAACAAATCCCTTGCACTGACAACACTATGGCTTACTCCTTATCCAATTTGGCAGCTACCATTTAGATAAAAGAGCATTGTAAATTCTTGTTGGAGTATATACCAACTCCTCGATACTTACAGCTCGCCCTAGTTCTTTACTCAGAGGAAAAAGATAATTAGACGATTTCTATTATGGCATGCCTTAAGGACGAATACTCTTATGACCTTTCAAAAAATAAGAAAATCTAAAAGAGAGCAACTAGATTTGCATTATTGGGGGACATATTTTCTAAAAAAGCTTTCTCTTTCTCTCTCATCAGATGCTTGGCACAACCAAGGCATAATCTGTTATAAGAGAAAGCCATGAAGGGGTGTGTGGCCATCATGTAGGTGGGTGAGCATTAGCATAGAAGGTATTGAGACAAGGCTATTATTGGCCCACTAGGATGAAAGATATAGTTGACCTGGTTAGAAAGTGTGACAAATGCCAACGATTAGCCATGGTCTCATGGTAACTGGTAGAAGCACTTAACAAAAATTTTTGTTCTTGGACATTTGCATAATGGGACTTTGATATCTTGGGTCCTTTCCCCATAGCAATAGTTCAAAAGAATTTCATGATTGTGGCTTGTGTCTATTTTCCTAAGTGGGTTGAAGCGGAGCCTATTGTCACCATTACTATCAAAATAGTGAAAGACTTTCTATGAAAGTTTATAGTGTATAGGTTTGGTCTACCAAACATCATTATGGCAAACAAAGGAACACTATTCCAAGCAAAAAAGTAAAGCACTTTTGTCAATTTTTAAAATGGTTGTAGTGCACAATTCAATGGCCCACCTCAAACCAATGGTTATATGGAGTCAATAAATGAGAAGCTCTTGACTGCTATTGATAATTGTTAAATTTATAATGCTTATAAATACATTTTAGTTTAGAATTTCAAAATTTTACTTGAATTTGGTATGTTAGTTCTTGAATTTTAAGGTTTGACATATTTGGACATGAATGCTATGCTAAATTCTATGCAAGATTTGGCTAAGGTAAAGATAAAGAATATTCAACCATGATGGGAAAGTTATAGCTGAATCCAACTAGATGATGGATTTTCTACATCCATTCAGCTATTGAAAAGTTATTATTGTGGAAGGATTTTTTGATTACTTTAAAAGAGTTTAACTCCAAGATGGACACTTAACGAGAGATAAAGGCTAAAATTTTTATTCAAGAAGGATTTTTGAAGATTTTATCTCAAGAGTTTGAACCTAAATGAACCAAATCAAGAAGATTGCTTTTGGATATTCAACCTTAGCCAAAACTCTCATTCAAGATTAGAAAAAGATGACATGGCATGACAAGTGTGCATTAAAGACCAATCCAAGAAGACATCTACCCAACACACTTATCTATAAAGACTCTATGTTCGGTCAAACCACTTTCAAGATCAAAAAAGGCTATAATCTTTTAAAAGTTAGAATTAGACTAGAACTTTATAACCTTATCTCTTCTTGGCTGAACCTATGCCTATAAATAGGTTGGCTTTTCTCACTTGTAACATATTACACTCCATCTAATCTCATACACATATCATCCTTTTCTTTTCTTTTCTTTTTTTTTTTCAATTTTCTTTGCAATTTTTCTTTAGTTTGGCTAGGATGATAGACTAGCCATAGCATTAACAATCTTGTTTTCCGAAAGCTTTCTTTAATACAATTTCTTTTATATTTGCATTCAAGATCTCTTTTGCAAGCATTCATTTCTTTAAATTTTAGTTTCAATCTTGCTTTCAATATTGTTATTTTTATGCTTTCATTGTAATCTGCCAACATTCATTCTTCCCAACCTTTCGATTTTTTCTAGATCTTTTTTATATTCGATCATTCATTGAAACTACCAAGTGACAGTTGGTTAGTTATTTCTTGGCCAATATACAATTTCTATTTATACTTTTCAATGTTTTCTTTATTTGTTTTTCAATACAATACTTTTCGATTTGTTTAAATATAAGGCTAGTAAAACATCACCTTTGGTACTTGATTTTGCACTCAACACTAAAATCATAATCCTCATGGGAATGATACTTTACTTGCTCATTTTATTACTTGAATTGATTTGTGTACTTGCAAGCTATATAAAAAGTAGTAATCAAGTTTCTAACGTTATTGTTGGGGATTATATCGGTGCAAGAAGATCAATATGAATAATATTTTTACTACTTTATGATTTAAATTCCTTTTACTTCTTTTTGTTTAAATCTATTTTGATCTTTTTTTGGTTTGTATGCACGGATCTCAAAGTGTTGATTTAATTCCACTTGATAAAGAGATTGAAAAAACTTTAAGGTGATTAAGGTGAGACTAAACAACCTGTCCAATTCTAATGGCGAATGCAACAAATGAAAGCCATAAAACTCTTAGAGGCTATGTTGTTCTTAATCTTGAAGGATTTGAACCATCTATACGATGGTTGGTGATCCAAGCCAACATTTTCAAGATTAAGCCTTCAATAATTCAAATGGTCAAAACTTCTATTCAGTCTAGAAGATTACTGAATGATGATCCAAATCTTCATTTTTCTACCTTTTCTAAGATTTGTGACATATTTAAATATAATGGAGTTTTTGATGATGTTATTAGATTAAGATTAATTTTTTTTCTTTCAAGGATAAAATGAAGAGCTGGTTGTCTTTATTTGTCTTCATTACCACTTGGGACAATCTAGTCTGAAAGTTTCTTGCTAAACTTTTTCCACCAGCCAAAATGGTAAAAATGAGGAACGAAATCACAACTTTCCAATAGTTTGATGGCCAAACATTATATAATGTGTGGGAAAGGTACTAGGAACTGTTACACAAATGTCCACACCATGGTCTCCCATATGACTCTAAATATAAATTTTTTACAATGGGCTGACATACCAATGAGAACAACTTTAGATTCAATCGCTGGAGGAGTTATCATGGGTAAGTTAGTTAAAGAAGCTTATGAATTGATTAAGGTGATGGTTGTAAATAGTTATCAATAGGGAACTGAGATGAAGCTACATAAAAAGGCTATTGGAGTATATAAGCTTAACACACTCACCTCCATTACAGACCAATTAGCTAACCTTACTAAGAAAATAAATGCCCTAGGAACCCAATTGCCAATTGCTTTTATCGAACCCGTCCAAAGCCCATTCATGACCTATAATATTTGTGAAAGACCACACTCTTCATATAAGTGCCAATTTAGGGTAGAAACCTTACAATATGCCCAGCAAACTAAACGTACCTATAATTGTTACAGCAGCACCTATAACCTAGCTGGAGGAAACACCCAAACTTTTATTGGAAACAAAACCAACCCAACCACCAAAACAACAAACAAACCTTAAACTTTCACCCAAACCTATAAACTAACAATCCACCCTAAGAAAGAAGTCTAGCCTTAAAGAGATGCATATCCACCATCTAAGACCAAGCTGCCTTTATTAAAAACTTAGAATTCAAATGGGCCAATTAGCCAATGTCTTAGGTAACCACCTATTAGAATCCTTGTTTAGTAACATTAAGTACAACCTTAAGAAGCAAGGCAATGAGGTGTGCGATGTTGTGTATTCCTATGGTGAAGAAATGACTTACTTTTTTGATGATAATGATGATATGATAGATGAACCTATGGTGGTAAATTTGCCAAGTTTTGTAAAAGGGCTTGAAGAGAAATACTTTAAAGAGGAATCGACCAAAGGAGATAAAGAATTGCTTCGATTTGGAAGGGAGATTTTATAAAGTTTTATGGTAGACAAAGTTTAAGAAGACATTTTAAAGGATAATGAGCTTGATGAAAGGGATAAAAATTTCAAAATCGAGTAAGACCTTGAAAAAAAAGAAGTTCATAAAGAGAATCTATAAGAAATTAAGGAGGAATACATAAATTCTACTATAAAAGGATGAAGAAGTAATACAAGTTGGCAGAACGCTCTTGAAAAGTATAAAACCTAAAAAGGAAGTGCAAGAGGAAAATCATGAAATAAAGAGAGTAAGGATGACTCCAAGAATGTCAACCTAAAAAAAGACATTTGAAGTAGCCCAATCAACACCAACACCTAAATCTTAAAGAGTTAAAGAAGGTTACACTTGCTGATGAATATAGCCCAACATTTCACTAACTTCTTCCAACCAAACAAAATGATCTAAGGAGTCTGAGTATTTCATATGCTATTGGTCACTTATATTTTGATGAAGCTATATGTGATTTAGGGTTTAGTACAAATTTAATGCCTATGAATGTTTTTGTGCAGTTTGGAGTCAGTGTATTGAGACTTCAAAATTTCAATATCAAATTTGCTAATAAATCTACAAAAAAACCATAAAAAATTCTGAAGAATGTTTTTGTTAAAGTGTATAAATATGCTTTTCCTATTGACTTTGCTGTGTTAGATATGAAAGATAGTAGGCATTTATTCTATTAGGTAGACCGTTCTTTATAACCTTTAGAGCTTTAATTGATGTATATAGTTATAAGGTAACATTCAAATTTAACGATAAAACAATAACCTTTAAAACTGGAAGACAAGGTATCCTTAGAGATGAAAAGGTTGTTTAAGGAATATCTAGATTAAAGGATAAAGGAAAACCAATTATTAGGGATCCCAACCAAATTCAAAAAGACTAGCCCTTGAGTCCAATTTTGAAAGCCTACTTGACTAGCCCATAAAGCCTAACTCCATGGAAGCCTAAGTCCTATTTCACTAGTCCAAATTCGCAAAGCCCAATGTTGAACCCCAAACTAGTTTATGTTATCCCTGTTAGGAGAATTAGTCCACCTCTTACAACCAAGTCAATCTATGTAATACTACCAAAATGCAAACAAGGGAAACTCTTTCCTAAAGAAAAATGGTAGTCTTAGATTTTTAGATAGGGTCAAGTTTGACTAAAACTAGTGCTACTTGGGAAGCAACCCAAGTTTTACATTTTCAAGTTTTAATTTTAATTTGTTATTTGTTTTAATTTTTTTAGGACATATATGCTTTTATGATTTTTATTTTTTAGTTGTTTTCTTAGGAATAAGGAGATGTAAGGATGCTAAAGCAAGTTACAATTTTCGACTTCAAAAGAAGACAAAGATAGGGGAATATTCTTTTTTCCTTGATCCTTTAATGTTCATTTGAAATATTGTGCAATTCAAGTATAAGGGAAGGAACTATTCTTAAGCTAAGAATGTTTTCAAAATTTTTTCAAGATTATCCCTAATCTTTATAATGCTATCTTAGTTAATTTTTCATAAGCTGTTCATAAGTGACTTAAATATGATATGAAGACAAGTATAAATGTAGTGAAGCATGAAATGAAGTCTTAAGTATGTTTTTCTTTTTATTGTAATTTTTATGTTTTATGCATATAATCTTTATCTTTGATATTCATTGGTTTTTATGAAAAGTCATGTGAATATAAAGTTGCATAAAGATTTGAAGCATAAGTATAACTTTAGAATTTGTCAACTCAACCCTCGAGGTGAAATCCTAAATTATACTTGACTTAAGAAATGATTTAGGCATTTTTTGGACTATTTGAGAATTTTCAAGCCCACTTATGAGAAATGCATCCCTAGTACCTTAATTTTAAGCCTTTATTTTTCATTTTCTTTGTTAATTACCCATATTAATAAAGCCAACGTCTTTTTCTATGATTTATCCTTTTTATTACTTTTACCAAACCCACATTACTTATACATGTAAGAGACAAAATAAAGAGATCAAAGTTGCATTTGGGAGGAAGGAAGGTGTAAGGTAAAGCTAAAGCAAAAACTGGCTAAGAAAATAAAGCACAAAAGAAAAAAAGAAAATCAAAATAAAGATGCTTCTACCTTGACAAGTTCAAAGTTCTCAAGTCTAAAAGTTCAAAAATGTAAGCAAAAGGGTTTTAAGCCTAAAATTTTCCTTTTTCCTACCTTGACCCAACCCTTACATTACAAGTCAATAAAAACCAATTGATCTTAAGTTAAGTATGTAAGTCTACATTAGTAGAGAGGAAATGAGGAAAATAAACATATGAAGTATGCTTTTATCTTTATGTGATATTAATGGCATATATTACATACTTTTTACTTAGATTGTATGTGTAGATTAGAGATACATTGACTTCACTTACATGAAAGTTACATGAGGTTGAAAGTTTAATTTTGAATAGGTTTCTTTTCTAATTATGTTCATAACTATCTTTATAATATGCCATAGTACCTGATTGATAATTTGTGAAACCTTGACTTTGTGTGCATTTATTTTGATTTTTAGCATAGTTAATTTAAGAATTTTGCTTAAAGATAACAAATAGCTAAATGTGGGGGTGTCATAACTATTAAATTTATAATGTTTTACAAGTAAATTTTAGTTCAAAAATTAGAACATCTGCTTGAATTTGGTTCTTTTAATGTGTTAATTCTTGATTTTTAGAGTTTGATATATTTGGACATGAATGCCATGCAAAATTCCATGCAAGATTCGACCAAGGCAAAGACAAAGAATATTCGGCCATGGTGGGAGAGTTATAGCTGATTCCAACTAGATGATGGATTTTCTACATACATTTAGCTATTGAAGAGTTATTATTCTAGAAGGACTCTTTGATTAATTTAAAAGAGTTTAACTCAAAGATGGACACTTTAAAAGATATAAAGGCTAGAGTTTTTATTCAAGAAGGACTTTTGAAGTTTTATCTCAAGAGTTTGAACTTAAATCAACCAAATTAAGATGATGGCACTTGGATATTCAACCTTAGTTGAAACTCCCAATCAAGATTAGAAGAAGATGACATGGCATGACAAGTGTGCATTAAATATCAATCCAAAAAGACATTTGGCCTATACACTCATCCATATAAGATTCTATGTTCAGTCAAACCACTTTCAAGATCAAGATAAACTATAATCTCTTAAGAGTTAGAATTAGTAAAACTTTGTAATTCTATCCTCTCTTGGCCAAATTTATGCCTATAAATAGGTTGGCTCTCCTCACTTATAATATATCACACTCTATCTTATCTCATACACATATCATCATTCTCTTTTCTTTTCTTTCTTTTAGTTTTCTTTGTAATTTTTCTTTAGTTTGGCTAGGATAACAAACTAGCTATAGCATAACAATCTTGTTTTCTCTAAGCTTTCTTTAATACAATTTCTTTTATACTTGCATTCAAGATCTCTTTCGCAAGCATTATTTTCTTTAAGTTTTGGTTTCAATCTTGCTTTCAATTTTGTTATTTTTATCTTTTTATTGCAATAAGCCAACATTCATTCTTTCCAAAGCTTTAGGTTTACTTTAGATCTTTCTTATATTTGGCCATCCATTAAAACTACCAAGTGATAGTTGGTTTGTTGTTTCTTAGCCTATACACAATTTTTGTTTACACTTTTCATTGTTTTCTTTATTTGCTTTTCATTACAATCAAACTAAACTTTTTGGTCTGTTTAAATGTAAAGGTAGTAAAACATCACCTTTGGTACTTAATTGCACAACTAACATTAAAATTCATAATCCTCATGGGAACTTTATTCTATTTACTCACTATATTACTTGATGTAATTTGTGCATTTACAGGCTATATAAAAAGCAATAATCAACCATGAAGAAGAAACTTAATGAGGCAAAAAAGGCTTAGGTTGAATAAGCATTTGGAATACTTTAGGCAATTAGAACTACAAACCATTTGGCAAGAGGCAAGACTCCATTTAATTGACAAAAATTTTAATACCAGTTGAAATGGGAGTGAATACATTGAGGTTAACCATTTTAACCTTGTGATGAATGAAAAAGCCTTAAGAGTGAATCTAGATTTGTTGTAAGAAACCAGAGACTTAGCTAAAGTGAGAATGATTGCTAAAGCCTAACAAGTTGCCAGATATTATAACTCTTGAGTTCAGTACAAATATTTCCAAGTAAGCGACCTGGTACTTAGACATTGTAAGGCTAGTAAATTGATGGGAAAAAGAAAAAAGTTATCATCGAACTAGAAATGACCATACACGGTCTCTATTGTGATTGAGTTTGAAGCATACAAATAGCAAGACATCTGGGGTAATCTATACCAAGGAAATGGAATGTCATCCATTTCAAAAAGTATTATCTCAAACAATAACCATTGCTAGGTTACTAGTTCCTTTAAGTTTATTAGTTTATGGTATTCATGAGTATTCATTCTTTTTGTATATGTATAAGGCTTCACTGTTTCCTTTTGTAAGAATTATGTACATGAAATATTAATGAAAGAAAAATGGCATTTTGTCACCTTACTCCATGCATTTTATATCACATATCTATTTCACCTATTCTTGTATTAAGGCATATGGGCGAACACAAACCTCACATCCTACCAAGATGCTCAACTTGCCTTTTGTGCCATATTTATTCTTGCGTTAAGACATATAGACGAACACAAACAACACTTCTTGCCAAGATGCTTAACATACCTTACGCATTATATCTATTCTTGTGTTAAGGCATATGGGCTAACACAAACCTCACTTCTTGCCAACATGTTAAATGCACCCTACGCGTTATACCTATTCTTGCATTAAGGTATATAGGCAAACACAAACCCCACTTCTTATCAACAAACCGAATGTGCCTCATGTGTAGCATTTATCTTTCATTAAGGTTCTCATGTCAACATGCCTAATGCATCTTGTGTGCCATCTTTATCTCATGTTAAGGCTCTCACACCAATACACCTAGTGTTCATCATGTGCCATATCTATTTTACATTAAGGCTTTCACACCAACATGCTCTACGCGTTCCATACTCCATACTTATGCTAACATTGAAGCTTCCATGCCATACCAAACGCAAGCATCATGGTCAATAAAAAATAATTTTATCATGAGGTAACACTTTATTTACTAACCTCAGCACATATATCATGATAATGTCACCTCACTTTTTCTTGGAACTCATACTTCAATATTAGTATGCTTTCCCTCTAACATAATTGAATGTCATAATTCCAATACATTAACATATAAATTGGCTATTGTCTAAGTTAACTATCACTTTATTTTTATAAGTACATGAAAGCACTACCTTTCATATATACAAAAAACCATCACATAAAGTTGCTCAACTTATTGTCTTTTCAAGAAAGTTGAAATAAATTTTGCCTGATTTGAGCAAACTTCTACATCTATAAAAAACCATCATACCAAGTTACTTAATGTTGACAATCAAATAAGTTTGTAACCCTTAAATCTAAGACACAAGTAATGGCAAAGGCTAAATTTACAGTCACTTAGGCATGTTTTGATTACACAAGTTATGGTATCAAAGCTAATAATTACCAAATACAAGTTAAGTGATTTGAGTTATAATGCAAAACTAACAGTCACCAAAAACCTTTCTAACTTAGATTTTGACGTGCTAAATTTTCATACACTCGTAAAGGGCCTTGCTTTTAACTTGATAAACTTAAACATGTACATGAGTCAATAGTACAGATTAAAGATAAGGCAAAAGTTGCTGTATAAACTTAAACTTTTTATTAATAATTACTATTTGTTACATGAAAGCCTAAATTAAATACAAATGCAAAAAGAAAGAAAAAACCAAAAAAAAAGACACAAAGTTTCTTAAGGAGCAATAGAGGTTGGGGTATCATCAATCAAAACCATAAAAAGGTTAGCTACATTAGAGATAGAAAGAACAACATTAGCTGTAACACCACCAAGAAGAGCAGGCTTAACCTTGGAAAAGTTGGCCTAAGGGTCCCAACGATGATGGGTAAGGCATTCAAGTTAGGACCTATTGAGATCCTACTAAACCTTTCGGACACTCTTACCTTTTTTAGATGGGCCAAATTGTTTAGGACCTCTACATTGAAATCTTCTGGCAGCATCCTCATCTCTGAAAAATCTACCCTTTTTAAGTCTAGGGGCCCTAATTACTATTAGACCTAGTACATGGTTGACAACCTATATTGTACGCCAGTGGCCAAAAAGATAGTTGTCATTCACTTTTTGACTTAGCCAACCTCTTGAAAGACTTAGCATATTTAGTCTCTAACTTTGCCTTTAGCTTGGCTAGCTCTTCTTCTAATTATTAGGACCATGCCAAACTTTGGTCCCTCTCTATCTTAGCTTGCTTGGCATGCAATTGTTACCACGTACTCGTCTTATAATTAGGTATTTTCTTCATCTATTTTCTTGACGTAAGTAGTCATCATAACATTAAAAAATTACTATATTGCAATATTTTTACTAGTAACCTCGTTTAGTTGGGCCTTTAATTGCTTTATTCTTTTATAAAGCGGTGTGCAACATTTCCAAGCCTTTTATGGAAACATTATTTTAACGTAGCAAGATGTCTTGATTGGCCCTGGCATAGGCCTTTTCTTGTAGTAGTTGCCTTTTACCTCTAAGGTCTTCCACCAGTAATTTTACCTACTCATATAAGCTCACCTTATTTGCTAGAGATTGCGTAGCAATAGATCTTATGACTAATAACAACATAATAACCAATATACATAGAATTACCAAATCCATTTAATAGTTACCTCAATGGAAAAAAAATAGCTCATTTTGTAAGTTGTTGAGGATGGGAAACTATTGCACCCTCTCTCTAGTAAAATCGATAGACTAGTCGTATCCTATAAAGAAGTATCTTTAGGAGGTAGGATAGTAATTGGCTACTCATAGATGGCTTTAAAATTTGAGGCAAACATCCTATCCAATCTCTTGACTAAGTATCCTACAATAAGTGTAGTAGCCCTTAGAAAAACCTTCATCTCTTTATTTATGGGCCTACTAGTGGTAGTACTGACCACTATAAAAGAAGTAGTAATGGTTGGTGGCATAGTTGAAGTGGTGGCAAGGCTAGTGACAAAGATATGTGGCCTTGGCAAAGAGATTTATAGTAAAAACAGAGGATGGCATAATAGTTGATGAAGGATAGACAAGGGACACAAAAAAGCCACAACAGGTGCCAAAGGCTAAATAATGCTGATAGGCATTACACCACTAGGCATGCTAGATATGTCCACTACTTACTTTTTAACAGAAAGGGGATTAACTTAAAATGATCTTTTTTTTTTTATCTATTTCTCTTTTTGAAGGATCTTCTAAAGTTTGGCAGTACGATATATTTTTGCAAAACAAACACAAACATTAGAATCAGTTAACCACAATTAAACTAAGTAAGATATAACAAAATTACCTTCATCAATAACCTCAACGCTTGACATGCCAGAAGCCATCCCCATAAACTTACGTCCACCTAACACCCCTATACTACCTTTTTTCACACCAATATCTTAAACCATTTCAACAACCTACATGCTAATAAAGGCAATCACAATTGGTTTCTCTTTAGTTGCTTTTTGTATGCCACTAGCTTAAGGACCTCCCTGACGAACCACACATATTTTGACCTTGATTGTTGCTTTATTCACTGCAATAACAAACACAATAATACCATATCAACACCAATATTTAGCACAATAGTTCAATACACAGGGCATAGGCAATAACAAACTTACACTTTTTACCACCTAAATATTTTTTTCCTTTAGGCGTAGGAGTTGTAATCTTAATTCCTCCTCATAATCTCTACCTTGTTTTCTTCCTTGATCCAACACCTTTTGTATAGTAGTGTCAAGCCTTGGTCCTCCTCTAAGATGAGATAGTAGTCACGAATGTTCTCACGAGTAACTATTTTCTAATAGGACAGCTTCTCATTCTTTAGTACATTCACCTACTGCATTTGATTCTTACCAAGCTTTGAGGTATCTTTTGTCAATGCGTTAGCATAAGACCACTTAATTTTGAAGGGGAACCACATGCTAGGCATCTTTATGTGAGCCACCACAAACCTATCTTAGTTCAGATGATTGTTGGATGGTAACTCCACCACGCATGATCGTTCATGGGCTTGGAGATAGTATAACCACTCATTGTTTTTTTTTTTTTTAACATGTAGAGTGCCAAAATGATGTACATAGAGGGAATCCATTTCTTCAACCAACAATAAATGAAATACATCACCATTATGGCACATGCATTTGGTGTTATATATGAGGTAGCCAAATTAGAGGTGGCCTGCACCAAATGGAAGAAAAAGGTGTAGTGGCAAATGAAACTTGTGGTGAAAGTTATGTAGATAGAACCTCGCCAACCCTTCCATGGCCCCTCCTAGCTCTTTCTCCTTTATCGTAAACCCCACAACTATTAACTAGCACTCTAAAACTTTTATCATCACTCAAATCCTTTATAATAATCTTTTTTTTTGGTGCTATTTTCCCAACAAGAATCAAATAGACAAAAACGAAAATGTAAAAAAACACTTACCCATAAAAACTTTTGCAAGCAAATAGCACAACTGTAGAATAAAACTTAGACAACACACCATTTGTTTTGTTCAAAAATCACAAAGTGAGTCTAAAATTTTTCTATCTCCCCTATTTATACTCAGTGAAGCACTACGTTGAAATGGTATGAATTAAAACAACATTTTAATTGGTTATAAAATAGTTCATATTAATTCTCTAAATCAGACCAACCCTTCAGTTACACAACTTTTCAAAAGATACATTTACTTTTTTTAATAACTGGTATAATTTAAAATTCAAATTCATTAATTGTGTTTAACAACTCTTCAATCTTATTACACCATGTGTCCTACATAGTCATCAGCGTATTTGAACACGTGTAACACTCAGGCGAATTGTGTGCTGCATAATGTTTAGGGCAAAAAAATTTCCTAAGTCCCCACCTAATATTTCCTGTAACTTAACAAAACACATGGCTAGTCAAGAAAGTGTCCCTTACCTAAAAAGAACATGTCATTAGCATGGCTCGCCAAGATAGCATTCTTTGCCCAAAAAGGACATGTCATCAACCTGACTCACTAAGAAAACATCCTTGAACCAAAAAGGACACATCATTCATAAGCTCATTGAAAGAAAATCCCTCGCCTAAAAGGGATACATCATCAGCATGCTCACCAAGAGAACATCCCTCACTTAAAAGTGACACATCATTAGCATGGCTCGCTAAGAGAACATCCCTTGTCTAAAAGGGACACATCATTAGAATGGCTCACTGAGAGAGTGTCCTTCACCTAATACATACACATTATCACCATGAATCACTACAATAGTGTCTAGTGTCCAATAGAAATGCATCGTCAACATGTTGTTAACAACTCTTGCCAAAAGTTTGAGGGCAGTCACTTTATAATCCTCAAACTTGGGGGTAATTGTTGTACCTATGTGCTAAGTCAATAGGGTCAATCCCCATGATCATCAAGTTAGTACAATTTTAACTATCATGTTACCATAAGAGAGGGTTGGCATCTATACTATTCACCATAAAGCGAGCTCACCCTCACCAAAGAGGGACTCGTCCAACTACCTCCACTAATGTCTCATCAAGCTTCATAATAGATTGATTGACCTTTAACTTGCTTGAAATCATTAGATGTAGCCCAAGCTGGCCTAAGATTATAATGCAACCCAACTTCACCTACGAGACCCTTCCTTGAGCTCTACATAGATTTACCATCAACAGCAAGAATTCGTGTATCAAGTGAGTAACCTGAATTATGTGAGGCATGCATTTATATATGATATAATACCTTCAATTCCAATTAAATATACAAAAATTTATCAAAAAAGAGAATAATGGAGGATCCATCAATGTTTACTATTAAATTCGATGCATCAAAATTAAACCTTACCTCTTTAGTTGTTGACTACAGTATTCTGAAGGGGTAAAAGATAAAAAATGCCTTTAAATTATAATTCAATAATCATCTAAATCACTAAAATTTACTTGCAATCAATTATGTCTTTAATTTTTTTATTCCAACTCAATTAAATTCTTAAATGGATGAAATCTAGTCACATGACAAACTTTAATTAATCAACTCCCGACCTATAGTCAATCAAACCTTTATAGTGATTTTAGAAAGAGTATGGGAGAGAGATAATAGAGAATAAAAAGAAAAATAAAAAATTAGGAAAATTTTTTTTAATAATTTTCACATATATTAATTATGTCACCTATCAAATGTTAATCTATTTTATTGATGTTAAATGAAAAATTATCTTTATTGATAAAAAAATTAACAATGTTAAAATTTTCATCCAAATAAAATTTAATTTGATGCAAATAAATATTAGAGAAATTGATTGACTATAATAAAAAATAAAAATTTAAATGATTTTTTAATTATAATTTAAGGGTTTTTTTTTTTTTTTTTTATCATTTAACCTATTTAAAACTTATGGGTTTTTTCTTTAAAAAAAAAAAAAGTGACCGTCTCATGGATGTAGGGATAATTGATCAATTACTTGGCATGAGCTTTATACGTAGAGATGATGTTCTAACTTATTGTTCGTGTGACACAGATGGAGATAGTAAAAAGCCTCAAACTCGACAA
Organism: Durio zibethinus; assembly: GCF_002303985.1. The sequence goes on from NW_019168159.1 coordinate 17,269,216, forward strand.
GGGTTCCATTTTTGTCTTATCAAATGGACACAATTTGTTGTTTGAAAATTGGAGATCAAATGGAACAAGTGTTAAAAATGATAATTCGGTGTCACATCAAGCACTAATTGAGATATAGTATAGTTAGGTCGGGTTAAAGGCAAGAAAAAAAGTCAATCGCAATGTTTTACTTATTGTCATCCCCAAACGTGAACGTCGCACAGCTATAATTTATCATAAAATAAAGTTAGTTGCAAATAGATTCGATGGCGATAGATATGGAGGAAATTTAATTAATTTTAAAGAGTCGCTTTAAATTTTTTTTTGAAAAGTATTGAATTTTTTACCTATTGTAGGAAATTGGATGAATTTCTTTTGACATTTTTATTTTTTTAATTTTAAATATAAGTTTACGTTCTAAATTTTTGGTTTTTTCATGTGTCAATTTAACTTTTTATTATATTTATTTAAATGATTGCTGGTAAAAAAATAGTTACTTAAATGAATCATTTTCTAAAACTTTTACATCGGTTTGATATTAATTAAACATTTTTTTAATTTGAGATCATTATAATAATAGATTGTATTTACTAACTTTCTTAGTAGGATTTAAAGGTTTTTTTTTTTTTTTAAATGTAATTAGACATTCATTATAAGAAAAGAAAGCCAAATAGCAATAAAAATTTTTGTTGCTAATACCATGAATTTTGTCGATAATGGGAATTTGCAATGGAAATTCCATCGCTAATAATCCTTTGAAGGCAGACTGGTAAAAGCATTTCGTTGCTAGTAAGTTTCTTGTTGAAAATATTGTTTTGTTGCTAATTCATATATTTGTTGCTAAAAATAATTTTCATAAGGAATTAAAACCTAAATTATGTCGCTAATAATTTTTAGTGACGAAAAATTAAATTTTGTAATTTTTTCATAATTCTATTATGTTGCTAGTTGCTATTATTGACAAAAATTTTGTAGCTTCTAAGATTTTGAATCAATTCGCCTACGTTTTGTGATAGAGTTTTGTTATTAAAAGCTCAATAAATTAGGTTTTCATCATTTTAGCTATGGAATTCCATCACTAAAATTAAAATTTCATCGCAAATTGTCAAGAATTTGTGATATTATGACGATCGATCCCCTTCGATTGAGGATTGAATCCTATTCATAAAAGATCGATCCTTCCCTTAAAAGGATCGAGATCTTTTTCACTTTTAATCCAAATTTTCATTTACCATCACATAAAAGTCATTCATATAAATTGTAATACAAATATATAGTACCATAATTCAATATTCAATTCATTTTCCATATAATAACTCAACAAATATGTTTAAACATCCATAAACGATTATAAACATTCATAAAAGTCTATAAAGAAAAAGAAAGAAAGAAAGAAAGAAAGAGATCATTATCTCATTGAGTACTTTCTCATGGTTCTTATTGTTCACTGCCACCTTGTGTCATAACGTATAAGTTTGAAAACCTATTGCTAGACATAATTTTAGGAGTTGCTACTAATATGTTTTATTTAGGTAAAATTGGCTATCTAATGAATTTGTCCTTATAAGGATATCCTAAACTTAACTAAGGGTTCCTAAAAATTAGGTTTTGGTCTTTGTTTCGAAACTAGATTCGAGAATATAATTATGTGTGAGAAATGTTATAATACTCCTATAACAACCATCTTATGACAAGATCAATTAATTCTAAATTATCCTAAAGTCTTGGCTGGATGGTCTTTTTATTTATGGTTTTTACTTTATTTAAACATTTACATATTGGAAAGAATTTTAGATTTTTGTAACCATTTTGTGAAATTTGTTAAAATATTTTCTCATCTTAAGAGTATTCAAAGAATCGATTCATTCTCTTGAAGATGTTTTATCGTATTATTTATTTTTTAATCATTTATTTAATTTTCTTTTATTCTAAGTTTTATTTAAATTTCTTTATTTTATTATATATATATATTGACTTTCCACCATTATGAAAATATTTAAAATATCCTTAGAAATTTCTAAGAAAATAAATTATTCTTCATTTCAAGGAATTTCACCATGAATTTACATTATTTTTTTTCAAAATATACAATTTCTTATTTTTATTTTTTTTGTGCTTGAAAATTATTATTATTATTATTATCATCATCATTATCATCATTATTAAAATTCCTTCTAATTTTTGCCTCAATTATGGCAAATTTTAGAAATAAGTTTTTCACTTAAAAATTTCTAGAAAATCAACTGTTCTTGATTTCTTAGACTTTCTTATGAAACTTGTTTATTATACAAAGTAAATTACAATTTCAAACATTATTATTTTTTGATCATATGTTTCTTTATCAAATAATTAAACATTTTTCTAATGTAAAACAATAAGCAAGTAAGAAAATTTAAATAAGAAAAAGAAAGTTACCAATTGTTTAGGTTGAAAACCAACTCAGAATGGGTCCGTGCTTGAAAATAAGCCTGGTCTTTACTTTTCGAATGGGCTTAAACAGACGAGGATTCAGTCCAGGTTTGGAGCGTCCATTTGGGTAGGTACGTGGGCTGAAATCGGGTCAAATGACCCAATTGATTTTATTTCAGAAAATGACGTAGTTTTGGCTTTAGTATACAAGTCCCCTTTTGTTTCCTTGTTTCATTTTCATGCTTTGCTTTCTCTCTCTAAGGTCGGTTCTCTCTGGCCTCTCTTTAAACTCCAGATGCATGTAGCCGCCTATTTCAAGCAACCCAAAAATTGGTGGTCCCCCCCATGTTGGCCACCTTGTTCTGTCGTCGGCTACCGCACTCCGTCACTAGCCAGAATCCGATCAAATCCAAAATTTCACTATCGCTTCCTCTTGACCTCCTCGTCTTAGATCTGGGATTAGATTTTCAAAAATCATCCTCCAATGGCCTAGATTCGAAGCTGAATACACGTTTCACTTTTCGCTATCTAATCTGGCTGAGATTTTAGTATGTTAGTCTTCTCTCCATGCTCTTTCTCCTCGTGGGTCCCAATTTTTTAAGGTTATAGTGATCACCATCGATCACCACAGCTGCTGCCACCGGCAGTATTAATAATATATTTTTGGTTATTTTGTATTTCGGCCTTTGTGTTGCCCTTTGTTGTTCTTGATTACTATCCCTGATTCCTTTTCTATCTATAATTTGTTTCTTGCCATGTATCGTGTTTAGGTGTTGGGGATGGTTCTGCTTGATGCCTTCTGTAGTTGCTAAAAATGTCAATTTATGGGTCTTGGATGGGTATTGGGTTATGACTGGGCTCTATCTCTAATGAAATTGTTGTTTCTCATTTTTTTGCGAATGATGGTTAAAGTGCTTAATCAGGGTAAAATGAGCACAAGGTGGTGTCGGCTTTGAAGGGAAATGTGGCAAGGAGATTCTATTACTGTTAGAGATAAAAGAGTTATGGTGGATGTTAGCAAGCTGGTGTGAGGGCAATAGTGATGATGTTGCTGACGGAATGTGTTTAAGGTAGACTAGGTGATGGTTGAAGCTGAATTGATGATGATAACTGTTGGGCCATTGAATATTTGATGTGTGAATAGAAATTGAAGCTCTTATTCTTTTGGTTCTTTTTTTGTTTTGATTTTGCCTTGTTCTTTTGTGTGGCATTCTGGCAGTGGACAACTGATGCTGGTGGCTAAAAGGAGCAAGATCGGGCTATTGAGGGTTGTGGCAGAATGAACTTGCGTGGAAGTTGGCAGTGGCCTAAAGGTTGTTTTTTAATGTTTTACTGGTTGTTTATCGAGTATCACTCGATTGCTTTCTGTAATTGTTTTTCATTGTCCTTGTTTTGTTCTGCCGATTCTTGCTTGCTTAAATAGCCAATTAGTCCTAATAGAAATAGAACTCTAGATCAAGGCAAAATCTCAATTTGAAATGGGATTTCTTATCATTTGGAACATTAAAAATCCAATCCTATTATCTTTAACGGACTCCATCTTCAAAAGCAAATCCCCTTCCTTTAATTTTTGAAGGGTTATCGCTTTCTACTAATAATAAAATCAAGTAAAAATAAAAGATAATTGGGCTCTTGGTTTAGAAAGCTTAAAACCTAAACAAACCTATATTTAAATGGGTCACTCTAAAATCTAATTAAAAGTTATTAAATCAAAAATTAGAAAGTAAGCATTGGGATCCGATATTGATCCCGGATAAAATAAGATGTCTATAGTTGTCTTTCTTTATATATGTTTTGTGAAATAGAATTGTGCAAAGATGTAAAAACTCATTTTATCCAAGTCTGGCTTATTTCAAAGATTTATTTTTTAAAAAGATTTTATTTAAATGTTACCTTAGAAAGAAGTAATAAGTTTAAAAATTTAAAAAGGATTTCCCAAAGGTTTTAAAGATCATGTCCAAAGGTCCTATAAATCAATCTTATCATTGAAAAATGCTCATTTAAATAAAGTTTAACAACTTTAAAATTTGAAAATGATACTTAGAAGTTTTAAAGATCATGTTTAGAGGTCTTATAGATCATACTTAGAGAACTTTAAGATTACGTTTGAGGGTCTTACAAATCATTTTTATCTTGTGCCTGAAGGTCTTGATGATTATACTCATGGTTTTACAAATCATTTATATTATAAAAAAAGTTCTTTTAAACAAAGATTTTACAACTTTTAAAATTAAAAAAAAGGGTACTCAAAGGTTTTAAAGCTCATGTTTGGAGGATTTTGTAATTATACCTTGATGTTTTTGAAAAGAGTATTAGACAGTTTTGAAGCTGTACTCAGAGGTTTGAAAGGAATATGAGAAAGTTTTAAAGATAACTCCCAATGGTTTTGAAGAAGATTACTAGAAGGTTTTAAGAAAAATTACCCAAAGGTTTTAGAAAATGGTATTGGAGGGTTTCAAAATTGATACTTGAAAGTTTTAACAAAAATACCTTGAGGAAAATCTCCTTTGATCTCCCTATCAGAGGTTTCATATCTTAAAAAAAAAAAAAATCGTATCATTAAAATTTTTTTTTTCCAACTAAAGTTTTAAGCCTAAGCTTATATATTTCTTATTTGTTGAATACATGGAATGCATGCAATAAATATAATGCATGAAATGCATGCAACGAATGTAATGTATGAAATCAATATCATATGTCCTTAATTGTAGTAATACGATTCTCGAAACCATCTTTCCTTTTTAAATTACACCATATAACTTCAGAATGAGCTGGCAAGTTCATTTGTGAATTGAAGCAAATATTTTCACCTTTTTTTGGCTCAAACATCTTTATTCTTGAAAATCATTCTTCTTATCTATAAGTCTTTTCCACTAGTGGTCCCTTACATTCGATATTCTCATTGTACCAAAAATATCTCTTTTATTATAGCATTCACCTATTTTTCCACAATGAGCATTGAGATTGAAAATACTTGAATATTATCAAAATTTTCAAAAATAGCTAAAATTGCACTACACAACTACCTTCCTAAAAATGAATCAATCTTTCACATGTGATCAAATCTTTTAAAAAATGGTGATCATTATCAAGAATGAATGTGATGAATCACAACTTGGTATTTCCAGAAGGATGCAATGATTTGGTGCATTATGATCCTAGTTATCAAAAGGGATTTGGTCATTGAATAAGAAAGGGAATATCAATGTCTCTTCATTTAGGGTCACAGATGCAAATCCTTTTTTAGAGTACAATCTATTTTAGCACTCTTTTAAATTCTTAATATGTGGTATTTTAATAAAGATCAAGACTAGCTATAACAGGCTTAAAATTTTAGGTATGAAAAAAAAACAAGGCTCAAATTTTAGAAAGAATCTACATAGTGAGGTTGATCTTCTTAGGCTTTTAAAAGCTCTTCAACATCCCTTAGATTATTCAAAATGTCCTCCTCTTAGTGCTTCTTGCTTCATCTTTGATACATAAAAAAGAAATGAGTTGTTTTCAAAGCTTTAATCTTGCTTTAGATTGCCTTTTTGAGTTTTTACCCAAAAGCTTCATTCTTTTCTTTTAATTTTCCTTTTTCCATTGACTGCTACACCATGCATTTGAGAGCTCAAAATTCATTCAAAATCATATCATAATGATTTCTTAAGGTACAAACTCTCTAACTTAGGTATCCACAAATGATTAAAATAGATTTTTCAAAGGATGTAATGTAGGTCAAGGTTTAGAGTTAAAAAAGAAAGGATAACATGTTTAGAAAATGTGTTTAAAGGTGATCAAAGCAAGGATTTTTTCTTTTTTGAAGGATATATTTCCTTTTCTCAAAACATGCATTTTCACTTTTTACTTTTCAATTCTTTTTCTTTTTTCTTTGTTTTCTTTATTTCTTTATTTTCTTTTTACTTGCTTGTTTCTATCTTTGAAAAGATGAGTTCAAAATTTTTGAAACTCAACATACTTCAAACTTGCCCTTTAACATAAGCCATCATTTCCTAGCTTTTAATATAAGATCTAAGTCATCTTGATGAGATCTTTTTTCTTAACTTGCCCACAAATTTGGCGGGTGATCTTTGATTAGGATTCATAAAAAAAAAAAATCAATAGGCTCAAAAAGATTAACAAATTGATATTTTCTATTTTGTAAACTGAATTTGAAAGATGGCTAATTTTCATTTCAAGTATGGATATTTCCATTGAAAAGTCATTCTCAGGACACGACTTTCTTTTCTCATTGATTTTAGATTTATTTGATTGTTTCTCATGCATGATGTTACAATCATTTCTTTTTTTCATCTTTTTTTCTTTTTTTTTTCTCTATTTTTTTCACTATTCATGTTGAAAATGCATTATCTTAACTTTCTACTCAAGTGAAGTCTAATTTCAACATTTTCATTTTAATAGTCCACTTCACATGTCATCAATCAGGTCAGTCGAAAAGAACATTTAGGACATTAAGTAATTTGGCTTTTTTAGTAAATTTATCCTAAGATGAGGGTGAAGGACCACTTGAAAAATGACTGGAAAGGGAGAAGATGTTGGTATTTGTCCTTTAAGCCAAATCAATTTTGGTTAAAATATTATCATATTTGTTATACTTTGATAATTGATATCTAATAATGGTTTGATTATTTTATTATTAAGCTTGTATACATATATTTTTGTTATTGATGCTTACATGATAATGTCCTTAGAATATAAATAAAGCTTTGCAAGAGAATTACAATGAGATTATAATTATGAGATCACCATTGGATAAAAGCTATATATTTTTAAATAGTTCCTAATCGATGCTTTATCAATAAGCAGACATTAACAAAAGCTGTCGAGACTAGCACATGGTTATGCTCTTGTTTATTAAGCAAATAACCATTCTCATATGTAGAAGTTTGGGTAAACTTGAGCTTATATGTGGATGCTTGTTACAAGAACAAGTTCACTTAACATGACTCGAGATGAGAATGCTATATGGTAGCTAACATAGTGTCTATAGCTACATTCTCATGTGATGGTTATATAAGTGATCCTTTGACATGAGATTACTTATGGTCTTATATAATGAGTGTTATACTTTGACTTTACTTATGGTTTTAACCAAGATTGCTCTAGTTGAGTATAGTTAGGTATAACATGAGACTTATGAAGATGCATGAATTAATCAAGATGAGATTCATCGCTTTGAGTGATCAAAAGTGTATCTTAATTAGTCTTAATTGAATTAACTCTAAAAATCTTTGGCCAAAGTGAAATAAGAGTTTAGAATTATTTTAAAGCTTGTTTGTGACTTAATGTCAAGGACAAAACTTAACATGTTGAACAAGATTGAATAGAAATTAAACCATACTCAATTTTCAAGTCGAGATGCTTAGTGGTGAAAGGATATTAATTATACATTAAGATCATACACGGATAGGTTGTCAACCCATATTGACTTTCTTTAGCCATTGGAGGTCATGACAATGTAGCTAGCATTGATCATGATCCATAAACATAAGATTGGCTAATTGAAAAATTAGTAATAAAGTCAAAAGTTTTAATTCATCTAAACCACATATAAAGGATTAAAATGCTTATGCTTATTGCCAACATGTTAAAGAACCTAATGGGTCATAAAATTGGATAATTGTGAAACATTAAAATTGGGATAAATTAAGTTGGACGTAATTTGGTTTAAGTTAGGCCTAAAGATAGAAAAAATAAACAAGAGACATAATGTTTACTTGTTATAGATATTTGGCTAGCATACAGGCTAATTAAGAGTTATGCCACTTATGCATAACCCTAAACTAGCTGAACACTTTTATATAAAAAGAACATTAGCCACCCTTCTTGTAACATGCTAAGAAAGCTAAGAGCAATTCTAAGATAGAGCACTATCATCTCATGTGTTGAAAACAAACTTGAGACAAAAGAAGAAAGGGATTCGAAATACTCACTAGCTAGAGTATATGTTTTGTTCTTATCATCATTAGAGAAGGTTCTTTCAGAAGTGTTCATGTAGATTACCATTAGAGGTTGCACGTTTGGATAGCTTTTTGGCTTGCAAAAGAATTTGGGTGATTGCTTGTTTGGAGCAAAGCAAAGTTAGCGTTAGAGGTAACCAACCTTGCTCGAAACCCATGTATTATTGTTTGTACGATCTTGTTGATTGATCTTGGTTTTAAGAAATTAAAAAAAATTTAAATTCTATTGTTGTTACTCTATATGTTGATACATAATTCTTTTTAGAAGAATGTTGCACAAGTCAAGATACTAAACAAATTGAAAAAATATGAATTTGTGAGAATTTGAGATTTATGAAATAATTTAGGTAGTGAAGTGTTTGAAATTACCTTGACATGTATTAAATTACCAAAATCCAAAAAGTTTAAGAGAGTGCCTTATGTATTAAAATATTTACGAATTAATCAACCATCTAATTGCTTATAGCCCAAATGAAGATCAATAACTTTTAAGGTTCATCATAGTTAAGTGGGGGTTAAGTTCTAAAAATTTTGTCCCTAAGGTGTCTTAAGGTTTTGAATCTCCCAATTAAATAAAGCAAAAAATGTTCAATGAAATGGTTTAGGATGGTAACTCTTAATAGTAATCACCAAATTTCTTAAGAATTTTCACATGCATTTGGAAAATTTATTTGGCAAGAATTCAAATAATAAAAAATGAAAAAACCAAAGCTTACTACAAGCTTCTAAAATTTTCCCACAATGAATTCATGTTTAAGACATCAATACATAAAGAAAAATCAACCTATGTTAAAGCAGATTTTCATTGTTCAAAAAGTTCATGGGTCAAGGTGCCACTATTTATGAAACTTTTAATCTTCTTTTTCAATTGCCTACATCTTTCAGTTGAGTACCCGATTGTCCCCATGTAATAATCATATTTATCATTAGGATTATAACTCTTTGTTGGTGGATTTAGAGTTATTTTCAAAGGTACAAGGGTAAGGTACTAGTGTTTTACTAATAAAGGCAAAAGATTAGGAATTGGAATTAGGATTTTCTTATGATTGTTTCTTTTATCTTTTTTGATTGCCTACTAGTGGAGTAGTAGATTGGGGATAAAGACTTGCATGAAGACCTAAATCTTGGGTTGGATAGTGAAATTAAGGATTCTAAAAAAGGTTTTTTATGGTAGGGTGGTAAGGTTAGTACATCGAATAAGGATGGTATAAGGTAAAGCATCTAACCTGTTTTCCCTCATAACTCATGGCTTGAGCATCTCTTTCCTCCCTTCTTTATGCATTAAATTCTTTTGTAATAGCTATATCTTCACCGTTAAGATTCTCATCTTTTATGACATTCTCTATTATCTCTCTAGATATGATCATGTCGATAAAATTCTTAGTTATTTTTTTATCATCATTTCATAGTGTAGAGCTTTAATAGTGTTGTCAAATAAAACTATAGTGTTTTTTTTTTCTATTAAAGGGGGTTAAACCCGATAGCAACATCGTTCCATTTTTAGGCATAGTACTTAAAGCTTCTAACATCTTTCTTTTCCATGCTTTGTAAAGACAATCAATTTGGGGCTAGCTTTGTGATATGCTTGTTAGGTAACAAATGCCCTAACCAGTTCTCTCCATGAAATGGCATGACTTCTGTCTAACTACGCATACCACCTAGTAGCGAAACCTATAAAACTGTCTTAGAATATATGAATCGAGAGTTTGTCATCACGGGCATAAGTAGTCATTCTTTTACTGTATATAGTGACATAGGTACTGGACATTTAGTCCCATCAGACTTTTCAAATTTTAAAACTTTGAACTTGGGTGGAACAATCACCTCTGGCACCAAGCAAAGCTTTTATGCATCCACAGAACAAAACAAATTCGTTCCCTCATTAGCTCAAAACCTTTCATCTAAAAGATTCATTTTATGTTAAGAGTTTGCATCTTTTATTTCTTCAAATGATCTTGCCTTCAATTTGATCTCATCAAGAACTTGAATTGGATTTGATATCTTTTTGCCCAAAACAAGATCAACGTATCCTTGGAATTGTCTTTGTGTAATTGTTAAAGGCATTTTTGGATGATGGTATGCCCTAAAGAATGGCGCTAATTTTGTGTGGGAACTTCCTTTACTCTATTTCCTTTACCCAATTTTTAGCATATTCATTATTTGGGCCAAGTCTCCTCTTATTTCATCTTAAACTTTCTCCATTTTTTCAATTTAGCAACCTTGTTCTTATTCTATGGTTGTTGTACTAGTGATAAGTAGATAGTCTTGAAACCTTTGATGGTTGAGCTATCTTGAACCAAAATTACTACAATTAAGAATTAGAGTGATATGCTTATAGTATTTTAATTATGTATGCATGAATGAATGAGTGAATAAATACACTAATGAGTATTTTCCACATAACAATTATTAATAAAAGAAATCTCAAATTAAAAATTTGTCCTAACAAAGTTCTAGAACTACATCCATAAAAAGCCAAATAACAAAATTCTTATGTTTCTTCCCAATATAAAACTATAAAATCTATCACCTCTTAATGAACTTTTTAATCTATTGGTAATAGTCTTGTTCCTCATTCAAGAAATTAACCAATTATTGTCCACAAGTTCTAACTAGTTGCACCTCTACCTTTAACTTTGTAACTCTTTCTTCCATTTCAAATGCTTTATTAGCAGCCATGCAAATTTGATTGAACAAGTGCCTTAAATGCTACTATTTTACCACATATGCATTCTTCAATCGTTTATTACTATTAGCATACATTTGGCATTCGTTGGTTAAGACGCCTATTTGTGCTATGGATCAACCATTTCTTGAAGCATCTGATTGTGTATTTGGGCTTTAGTAATCGTTTTTTGCCCTTCTTCTACCCTTGCTTGTAATAGCTCATTTTTCTTCAAGAGCTGACCAAGTTCAAGGGTAATTGATGAGTTTTTTTTTTTATCTAAATTAATAAATAAGGTTTTCCATTAATCTTTCTCCTCACTAAGCAATTTTAAATTATCTTCCATCTCTTTTCTTAGCCTTTTATTCTTTCGTTCCAATTATCTCTCTCATATTGGAGCTTTTTCTTGGCAATCACCACTTTCAGTAAAAGATCATGTGGGGTTGGTTTCATGGGGCAATTAGATTTGCACTCTTAAGGGATCACAATGTCTTTGGCTCTCCTGGTATGCCAAACAAAGTACTTAGGTGTGACATCATATGTAAACCTCATTTAGCCGACCCTAATAGTTTTCTTCCAAGCTGTGGTGATTTCTTCTAGCCTCTTGAGAGTTCATTTATTAGTGAATGAGAATTTTAATTAGTTGAGATCACATGTCATCAAAATAAACAGCCCATGTCCTAACTGCCTTTTTACCATTGTTAGGGCATAACTGATAGCACTTCATAAGCCTAAGAGAGAAACTCAAGGTTGACTTCCACAACTATATAGTGTAGGACTATCACATCCATAGTGCTTTCATTTCACCTTTTGACTGGTAAGCTTTTGCAAATATGAAACTCAATCTTCCTTTGATCTTGCCTTTAGCCATTTGTTATTGTGAAATTCCTTGATAGGAATGTTGGAAGTGAGGTAAGGCTTGCAAAACTTATTCTATATACATTCGAAATGGCTCTTCATCCAAATGTAAAGTAGTTGCATGTATCCATTGAAATGTCATTTCCTATTTCAATAACAATGATTCAAGCTTATGATGGTTTTTGCCAAAATAGTTGGTGCCACATTGATTTTTATGCTCAATTTGGCCTACACAGTCTACTATAGCCACTTTGATATACCCTAAAACTTTCGAGAGAACCACCAATCCATATACGGCCAAGGTAATAGCAAATATGCCTGGCTCATCATCTAAATTATCATTAATGAAGTTTGTAAAAAACTCCATGGAATCCTTTTACTTTCGCCTTTTAGTCTAACACATGTATCGATCTACAATAAATTGATCTGAGCATTTTGGTACATTTTTTGCAATAACCTATCTTGTTTGTCTAATAGATTTTATCTAGATTCGGTGGATCCTGTCAAAGCAAAACCATGTACTTTTCAATGGTAAGTACCATATCTACTTCATTGAATACAAAACATTGATATGATGGGTTTTAGAATCGTACCATGGCTTTGATCAAATTGTTGTCCACCTTTCAAATGCTTCCTACCTTGTTTTGTTTAAATGCTTCTAGAAACTGCCTAAATTTGCTAAATCATTTTTTTAGGGATCCATATGTACCCTTTCAGGAAGTTTTGATACATGATCCTAGGTAAACATTCTCCCTGGTTGCGCTAGACTTCCTCTAACTTGACTTCAACTGATCAAAAGATTCATAACAGGTTAATGAAGACTTCAACTGTATTTGGCTCTCAATGGATGTGAGATTTAATCTACAACCAATTGTTATGTGGCTAATGCTTTCTATATGACAATTTAATAATATAAATATAGAAAGTCAAATAATCAAACAATAAAGAAAATATTAAAAGCATTCTTTCGTGTAACCTAAATTGGGTTAGGTTCATAACAAGGGTGGGTATGGCTCCACCTTAATGTTGGCCATTTAAATGTTATTTATATGTAGGGCTAGGTTATTTGACTATTAAAAGTTCACAAATTGCTCCTCATATCATCGTTTATGACAGATTAGTAAGGCTTTCCAATCTTCACCCATCACAAGCTACCAACAAAAATGATTCAATTTAAGTGAGAATATTTTGCTAGCCATTGTGGAGATTATCATCTCATGAGAGCATGATACTTTACTCCCTCTTAAAAGGGGTAAAACTCAGATGTAGAGCTCATGTGATGCACATACATGTGATAGTGTATATGAAGGAACACATATATTGTTATTCACAATTTTCCCAAGTCAAGTGAAAGAATAGAAAACAATAAAGTTAGTAATGAACATAAAAATGATCAATAATTTAAGACCAACCAAACCAAAAATAAGGATAATTTAAAATTAATTAATGGCCTAACTCTCTATGATGCCCCTAGTAGAGTCGTCAAACTCTCATAATGTCCGTAAACCTATTACTAGACACAACTTTAGAAGTCACCACCAATCTTTTTTATTTAGGTGCAATTGACCACCAAATGAATATGCCCTTATAAGGATATCCTAAACTTGACTAAGGGTATCTAGAAAATAGGTTCTGGTTTTCATTTCATAACTAGATTTAGGAGTACAGTTACGTGTAGGGAAAGTTAATAAGTTTTGGTCTTCATTTCATAACTAGATTTGGATGTACAGTTACATATGGGTAAGGTTATAACACTCATAAAACAACCATCCTAAGATAGTACCAATTAAATCTAAATTATCCTAAAGTCTTAACTAGATGGTCATTTTATTTATGGCTGTTACTTCATTTAAACATTTACATATCGAAAAGAATTTCAGGTTTTCCTTACCATTTTATGGAATTCCTAAAAAATTATCCTCGCCTCAAGTGTTAAAAGAACCTATTCGTTCTCTTGAAAAGGTTTTATTGTTAGATTTTTTCAATCATTTATTTAATTTTCTTTTATTCTAATTTTTACTTTAATTTCTTTATCTTATTAAAAATATATACAAACTTTCCACCATTTTGGAAATATGTAAAATATTTTATCTCTAGGAATTCTTAAAAAAATAAACCATTCTTGAGTTTCTAGAATTTTACCATGAATTTGTTTTATTTTTGTTTTCAAAATCTACAATTTCTTATTCCTATTTTTTCATGCTTGAAAATTATCATCATCATCATCATCATCATCATTGAAATTTCATCTTATTTTGCCTTAATTATGGCAAAATTTAGAAATAAGTTTTTTGCCTAAAAATTTTTAGAAAATCAACCATTCTCGATTTCTTAGATTTTCATTTAAATTTTTTTATTAATCTTATGTTTTATTATCAAATAATTAAACATTTTTCTAATCTAAATAAATAAGCAAGTAAGAAAATTTAAATAAGAAAAAGAAAGTTACCAATTTTTAGGTTGAAACCTAAATCATAATGGGTTCATGCTTGAAAATAAGCATGGTCTTTACTTTGCAAATGGGCTTAGACATACAAGGATTCAGTCCAAGTTTGAAGGATCTAGTCAAGTAGGGATACGGGTTGACGCTAGGTCAAATGATCCATTAACAGTGTAATTTTGGCTTTAGTATAAAGGTCCCATTTTGTTTCATTTTTCATTTTCATGCTTTGCTTTCTCTCCTTTAAGGTTGGTTCTCTCTAGCCTCTTTTTAAACCCTAAATGAATCGCAACCACTAACTTCAAGCAATGCAGAAACTAGTGGTTCCCTTCCACGCAGGTTGCCTCATTCTATCACCAATTGGAATTCGATCAAGCATAAAATTTCACTAATTTTCAAAAGTTATCCTTTAATGGCCTAGATCTGAAGCTGAAGCTGTCGCTTATCCACTATTGTTTCAACCTTTTTTCTTCACTAATTAGGCTGAGATTTTAGTATGTCAGTCTTTTCCTCATACTATTTTCCTAGTGAGTCCCAATCTCTCAAGGTCATGTTGACCATCATCAATCACCACAATTGTCACCACCGATACTATCAACAATATGTTTTTGATTCTTTTGTCTTTCAACCTTTGTATTGCCCTTTGTTGTTCTTGATTACTATTCTTGATTCCTTTTTTGTCTATAATTTGTTTCATGCCATATATTGTGTTTGACTATTGGGGATGGTTCTACTTGATGCCTTCTTTCATTGCTAAAAATGTTAATTTGTAGGTCTTAAATAGGCTTCGATTGTGGTTAGGTTTCAGGTTGATTAGGCTTTATCTCTAATAAAAAATTTTTTTCTCTATTTTTTATGAATAATAGTAAAGGTTCTTAGTCAGGATGAAATGGACACAAGGTGGTGTTGGCTTTGGAAAGAAGTATGGCAAGAAAACCTGATTGCTGTTTATGATGAAAGAATTATGGTGGATGTCAGCGAGCTAGTGAGAGAGCAGTAGTGATGTTGCTTATGGAATATGTTTTGACGTGGACTAAATGATGGTTGAAGTTGAATCAATGATGATGGCTATTAGGCTATTGAATTTTTGATGGCCAAATAAAAATTGAAGCTCCTGTTCTTCTAGTTTTTTTTTTTGTTTTGATTTTGCCTTGTTATTTAGTGTGGCATATTGGTAGTGGACAACTGATGGTGGTGGCTAAAAGGAACAACGTTGGGCTATTGAGGTTGGTGGCAAAATCAGCTTAGGTAGAAGTTAGTGGTAGCTTGGAGGTTGTTATTTTGTATGGCTGCTAGTGATATGGGCAACATTGAGGTGTTGGTGTCATGGTGGGACTAGGGAATTGTTTTTGTATGTAGGAAGAGGTTTTAAAAAGGGTGTTGGTGTCAATAAGCTTAACTAGCTGCTATTTATCGAGTATCACTCGATTGCTTATTGTAATTGTTTTTCCTTGTCATTGTTTTGTTCTGCTGATTATTGCCTATTTAAATAGCCAACTAGACCTAATAGAAATAGAACTCTAAATCAAGGCAAAGTCTCAATTTGAAATGGGATTTCTTATTACTTTGAACAATAAAATCCAATCCCGTTATCTTCAAAGGACTCTATCTTTAAAAGCAAATCTCTTTCGTTTGTTGTTTCAAGGATTATCACTTTCTACTAATAATAAAATCAAGTAAAAATAAATGGTAATTGGGCTTTTGGTTTAGAGAGCTTGAAATCTAAATGAACCTATATTTAAATGAGTCATTTTAAAATCTAATTAAAAATTAACGGATCAATGATTTGAAAGTAATAATTGGGATTTGAAATTGATTTTGAAGAAAATAGAGTGTTGACATCTTGTCAAAACATCTAGATGCAAGAAATGAACCATCTTTGAACATTTGAGTGAGCCAAAGTAAAACCATCTTTACTTTATCTTGTGAATGCCTCATATCCTTAAGTTGGTTTTACATATATACCATTTTCCCTTTGGATAATCAACTTTAGCTTGTAAACTAACATTTGGGAATGAAGTTTGTTAGACCATAAGTTAAGTAAGATGAGCACATAAAGAAGAGGGTGTACCAAATATATCAGCTACACGTGGCCTAATCCTAAATTCAAAGACTTGGGTGCGAGTGGTCTGCAACTTCCAATAACTTGAAAATAAGCTTATGGATTGAATTCGAGATAAACAGATATGTCATCACCATATTTCTAAATTATGCAAGAAGCATAGCTTTTTAATAAATGCATAATTCACATTGCTTAAAATGAAGCATGGTAAAAAAATTATAGCAATAATGAAAATGTTAAAATGACGCATTCATAAAATAATTTTCACTTACACTAACAATTTTGGATTTGTTTACAAAATCACCATATCCCTTTGAACATTTATGGATACGATCAAAAAGTTTCTTATATGCAAGTGGTCACTAAAGCTCTTGTGACTATATTTGATTAAAAAACAAGTTATTGTTTATAAACTCTAAACAATAAAAAACACAACATTAAACATTGTAAACCAATTTCTATGCATGAACCAAAAATGGTGTTGAATCACATTTATGCTTTGTGATGCTTCCTATTTTCTTTGTTAGTCGATTTTTACTTACTTTATTGGATCGACGTTGTCATGCTTGCGTACCCTCTTTTTCAATATGCTCATCTCAAATTTAAGAACTAATCCATTTTGATTTATTGTAGCCTTTGCACTCAACTATTTTGTCTGTGCCTAAAATAGTCATTGTTTTATTCCTTTTATAGTACATAATATCTTTAATCCGTGTTTTACATGTTTCTTACCATATGGCATACACTAGTGGCGTATATTATGGAGACCACATGCAATTTTCTCAAAAGTAAATAAAAAATTACTAATACTATATTTGAATAACTAAATCAAAAGAAAATGAAAATAGATCAATATTATATACATTAAAAAGAAAAAACCTAGAATATCCCCTACTTTGTCGACCATGCATCACTATAGTAATCTTTAATCAATTTCGTCATTGTTCGAACAATTATGGGTTCCAAGAAAGTGTTGTATACAAGTTATTAATAAAATAATTAACATTTTAATCTTAATAATATTATTCTTCAATTGAATAAATAAAGAAAGTGAACAACTAGCTTTACATACAAGTAATTGGTTATTTGTCCACTAGATTTAGGGGTGTGGGTAAACATTGATTAGGCCCTCTAGTTTATTATCGTGATGTTGACTCACATATAGTGGTCTTAACACCATCAGTAAGACTAGAAGACTTGTGCTCAACGAATGGCATATTCTAATAGGATGATATATGGGTGGAGTCTCAATAGTTAAAGACTTAAAAGATGGGTGCTATATTGTTGAAGGGTTTATGGGTAGATGCTCGATCACCTAATGCTATTTGAATTGAGCATGTATTGATGGAGTGTTAAGACAATTAGGACCTCAGAATAATTCTCTCAATGCAAATGTAGATGTAGATCCAAATCTAACTTTGGATTTGTTAGAAACATTTCTTTTAGCTATTATAATTGTAAAATATAACATAAATAATAATAAAATTAGATTAAACAAAATATAACAATATATTAAATAACATATATCAACAACATGGTGATCAACATATGATAATATAAATGCAACGACAACATAATTTAGCAACATATTTCAAGCATATCTGAATACATGAATATCTTAAAATAAAAATATAACATGTTATATTATATCTCAAAGAATGTCACAAGTAATAAAGTTAAATACACATAAATTTACCCTCATTCATAAGCAAGAATTCATGTTAATCATTTTTATCTTTCTTTCATCTTCATCTTTTTCATCCTCTTCACCTTCATCTCCCCCATCTTCTTCTTGTGCATATTCCTCTTCATTATGTTGTTCTTGAAAATTAACTTCTTAAATAACATTAACAACTATTCTAAGATTGTCAAGTGCCTTTGCACATGTAACAGTTTTTGTACCAGACATTCATATTTTTTAATAAACCCTTTTGTAAAGGTCAATTAAATTTTCATCACGAGTACTATCGACAAATCTATTTAGCCATTATTTTGAACATAGCCTACCAATCTTGACGAACTCTCCTTTTAGATGGATAAGTATTATAGTACACTTTTGAGCTTGCGTAGTTAACATAAATAGCTCATTACTAGCAAGTACTAAGTTGTATTTAACTTCAAAAAGATCATGATGGGGATCTACACAAACACCTTTTTTTTTTTGTATTGAACTAGTAATATTTAAAAAATATGAGCCTATGGTCATTCCCAAAATATTTCAACTTAATGGTGCCTACCAAGATACTATAAAAGTCAACTTTGAAATCACTATAACAACTTTCTTTCATGCATACACCACCATTTATTGTTCTTCGAGTTAGCTTATAATCTAATGTATCAAACTTTTAACCATTGATAAAATATTCTTGGTAACACCTTGCCATACATCTTGAGCCATGATAGAGCTTAATGATATGAGAATTAATTTCATTAGCCTATTCTTGAACCTAAAAAAATGTAAATAGTAATTTTCGTATAAAAATATAGTGTCATAATTAATCTATTTAAATTTAGACCCTAACTTACAAATTATTTAAATGATTTCTTAAATCTTGCTTCGTGTACTTTCTCTAATTCTTTATCATTCATTGACGATAGATCTCTTTCACAATCTCATCAAACCATTTCTTAAATCTTGCTTCATGCACATTTTCTGATTGAATCTTGTTTGCACATTAAGCTCAAATACAATGTGTATAAAGATGCAATTTCCTCTACATTATGCACCTCACATATTGACCCTTTAACATAAGCTAGATTTTTCACTTTTTTCTTAAGATGTTGCGAAAACCTAATCATCGTTATTGAAATAAAATTGATTATGTTAGCTTAAAGACTTCAATTAAACTAAGAAGGGGTGAATTAGTTGATAGTAAATTTTTCAAATTTAATATCCAGTAAGTGCAAAATTCACAAATCAATTATTTCTAAGCAAAGAAACACACCAAATATGAGTATACAAATAATCTTAAAACCGAGAGATAGAGATAGAATCAAATATCAAAATTTATAAAGGTTCGACCTTTGCTTTAGGCACCTACGTCCTTTCCTTTAGCCTTACTTGCCAAGGAGTTTAATCTACTATGTGTTGAATGTTACAACCTAGCTCTTTAATGCCCTATACAATCAATAACATAATCTTTTAAGGGTTATCCTCTCCCTTAAGCTCATAACCTAACAATACAAGTTTTGAAGCATTTTACAAACTAAAGAAACCTCTTTAAAGTTGGGTGTTTGCTAATTTGAAATACAAATCAAGATAAAGAAAAACATCAAGAGAAAATACAACAAGAATTTATGCACTTTTCTCACAATAAAATGCTCTTTAATGCTTGAAGAAAATGGCAGATGAAAGTAATAAGTTTTCTTGGCTCTTAATAGCTTGAAATGTGGTGGGAGACTTGCTTTTTTATGTAGAGAGTGGAAAATAACCATTGCTTGCATTAAATGTTTGAAGCATGCAAAATTTCAAATAAAAAAAGTAACCATTAGGGCTTTTTGGGCACGAGGGGATCGATCCTCTCAATGTTTTCAGGATCAAGCGTTTATGATTGCACTAAAAGCTATAATTAATAGTGAAGGTGCAACTTTATTTTCTTATTCTTTTTTTGGTAGTGCAAAGCCTCGTACTAAGCAACAAGTTAGGCTACCACACACTGGAATCTTATTTGCCATAGGATATCTCACCTAGATGAATCGGTATACAAGTCTCTAAGGGAGACTGTTGGACCCTGTAATCCAAGAATCTCCCCCACCAATAGTACTTAGGGGACTTGAACCTTTTGCTTTGATACCAATTTTCAAGATCAAGTGCTTACCATTATACCAAAAGCTATAGCTGATAGCAAAGGCGTAATTTTATTTCCTTATTCTTTGTTTTTTTGATAGCACAAAACCCTGTACTAAGCGACAGGTGTACATAAAGGGCTCTGTAAAGCCTTTTTGGGATACCTCACCCATTGGGCCTCAATAGGTTGGGCTGCCACACATTAAAATCCTGTCCACCATAGGATACCTTACCCAGATAAACTAACATTTCGAGTCCTTAAAGGAGATCATTGGACCCTATAATCCAACAGATTAAATACATTTGGTTTTATTCGATGTATATTGCATAAGTAATATTCATGACATATACTACCTCTCAAATGGATACATTCATTGATACTAGACAAAACCACCAACTTTTGCCTCATATGGTAAGTGAATCAACAAATACTCCATATAATCAAAGAAACCCAAAGGAAAGATCTTCTCTAATTTGCAATTTGTTTCAATAATGTTCTTTTCCAACAATTTCATTTGATGTATATGTAATTCGGTTGAGCAAATATCTCTAAAGAAATAAGATAATAGGGTTATTGCATCCTAAGTTGAGTTAGGCAGAAGTCACAAAAGGCAATTAGAAGCAACCATTGTATAAAATTATAACAATCATGACTTTTCTTCTTATGAAATTTGCTTTCCTTAACTTTAAAATAGTGAGCTATGTTCGACGCAAACCCATTAGGAAGTCTCAACTATTTCTCCTAAGCACATACTGTCTTTTAATCCTCCTTGCTTAAAGTGTATGATGCTTTGGGCTTGAATGTTCTCCCATTGCTTTCCATCAATACTAGTTCCCTTTATTTGCAGAGAAGTGTCATATCTAATTTACATTAGTGTTATCTTTTGTTCTGCCTTTGACATCATCATTGTATTGAATAAATTATCAAATACAATTTTCTTAATATGCATAACATACAAACTATGATCAATAAGAATAGGGTGTTAATAAGGTAACTCTAAAATAAGCTTTTCATTACCCAATAATAAGTTGCACCATAACTTCTTAGCTTTAGTTCAAAGCATTTTGTGCCAAATGTGATATTTTGTATGCAATCAATTTGTCTCAAAATTTTTATACCTAATAATCTTTGAATCAAAGGATTGTGCTCAACACTTTTGCAAAATATATCTTTTTGTCTTTTAAAAGGATAATTATGAGGCAAAAACTGATGATCATAATAAAAAAAAACCTTCTTTTCATGATCCAATCTGATTACTTGTGTATGTTTCATGCAATAAAGATATAATAACCTTTCATAAATACTCTATCCAGACAATATGCCATACGTAGGAAAGTCATTAATTGTCTATAACAATGTTGCCATTAATAAATAAAAATGTTGTTTTATGTGAGCATCATAACTTTTAATACCATTATTCCACAATATTTATAACTCATCTATCAAAGGCTTTAAGAAAACATCTTTATTCTGTGAAGGACTACACTTTCCCGAGATGACCATATTAAGGATCAAACATGATTAATTCATGCACATCTATGGGGGTAAATTATATATAGTGAGCACAAATGGAAAACAAGAATAATGTCTTGCATGCCAAATAGACAAAATCATTGGCACATGTTAGCCTTGAATTGATCCTTATTTTGAAATGACAAAACATTAAAGCTAAATAAACTTGATCAAGATTTTGAAAAAAGATTTATTTAGTACATGTTCTTAAGTTTTATATTTTGGTACTAAATAAATAATACGATTTTCAAAGCTTAAACAAACCTTTCTTTGTTTTCATATTTCTCAAATCAAATCTATCTTTAAAGATTATTTATTTAAGCTTAAATGAAAGTCCAATTGTTGTTTGTAAAGTGAACTTATTCATTTTGGACTTAATACAATTTTGATAATATTGATTTTGAGAAATAGATTAACTTAAGAAAGCTGTTTTACAATAAAAAAGTTTTCCAACATTGAACTTGTTTTGTTTTTTTGTATTAATTCACAAAGTCTTAATATTTAAATTTTATATGGTTGGAAAGATCTTTGAGTCTACTTTCTAATGAGTTAAACAAAATCAAAATCCAAATTTTTTAAGAAAAGATTTTGAATTTTTACTAGACACTCTGCAATTGTAAAAAAAATTGCACAATGGGTAACTTTGAAAATTCATTATAATTCTTAGTCAATGAATTAGGTGATGTATTGTATATGGATAGAAAGCCCTTTAATTCTAGTTTATAAATCTTCAAACGTTTTGTAATTTAGATTTATATAACTCAAGATATGATCAAATTAGTGAGTAGAGTGTAAAATATGAGACAACCACCTAGCCATTGACAAGATCGATCCCCTCATGGAATGGATCGATCTGATCTGGGCAAATACATCTCCAATGGCTATTTTATCAACCATTCAATGGGTACTTTCATTTTTTAAGCATTCCCAATGGTTATTTCCTCAATTTCTCTATAAATTGGACATTCCAACACACCGAGAAGATTGATGAATCAAGAGAGCAAAAGCTAACAAGCCATATTTTCATTTTCTCTTTGAATCAAGAGTTTTTAGAGCTTAAATTCAATATCCTTTGTTTTTTTGTATCCAAAATATTGTTGTGTTTTCATTGATCATTTTCTTTGTACTTCATGAGGCAAACACTCAACCTTGAGAGGTATTTTAATTTGTAAAAATTATTTGATTATCTTGTAAGCAAGAGGTGAGGTATCCTTTTGATTTGTAAGGGTAGAGGTTGTTATCTAAGCCTTGAAAAAAAGATAGAGATTTAGTACAAGATAGGTTTGTATCTTGTAAGAATTTTTCTTCAATTAATGGATTGAAGCCTTGGTGTGGACAACCAAGAGAGAAGACGTAGGTACCTTGTGGAGAAGGATCTAACCTCTATAAATTATTGTGTTTGATTTCTCTATCCCTATCTACTTACAATTTATTGTTGTTTATATTTGATTTTAGGTTCATTAATTGCTATTGTTTGCATTATATTTTCATCAAAGTTGCTTATTGTTTTAATTTCCATTCAACTATATTGAAATCATTGTTTGGGAAGAATTTGAAGAAATGCAATTCACCTCCCCTTTTGGATCACCATCTCACCTATAAAGCTAACAATTAGTGTCAGAGCTTTGGTCTCATTTTTGTAGGTTTAACCATCTTGAAAAAAGATCTTATGGCTCAATTTTGGTTCCAAGATGGTGAGAAAGTCCTCAAAGCTCCTATGGTTGATAAATTTAAATTTTACGAATGGAGAAGGAGGATGAAGATGTTCATTATGGTCCAAGATTTTAGAGCTTAGAATATGATTGAAAAAGGGTTTGGAACTCCTTCAAATGATGCAAACTACATGAGGCAAGTGATGGATGATGTCAAGGCCAAGTGCTTACCATATGAAGCTCTTGACTCCCACAAATTCAACTTGGTATCGAAGTGTCTAACCTCAAATGAGATATGAGAGAAGTTGGAGGAAATACATGAAAGACAACAATCCAACCGAAATGCATCATGTCTCATGGCTCTTGAAGATTCGAAGGTAACCTCTAATTCTATTGATTCAAATTCATATGCTTTTGATAAATTGCAAGATGCTTATAATGAGCTATATGTTGAATGTGAATCAATGAAGAGAAAATATAAGAAAATGATTTCAAATTTGAATGAAGCGAATGAGTTTTTAATGAATACATAAAATGTTTTGGAAAAAAAAATGAAAAATTGAAAATAGATTTTGAAACCTCTCAACGTAGAAATGAATTCTTAGAAAAAGAAAATTTTGATTTGAAAAAGAAATTTGATGATTTGATGAATGAAAAACAAAATCTTTTAAAGAATTCATTTAGTACTAAAATAATTAAATGTAATTTTTATAATTTTCATGGTCATACTATACATGTCCTATTAGAAGAAAAGTTCCATTTAGAATTAGGCAAGTATGGGTTCCTAAAGGAACAAGAGTCTTGGTCACTAACTTTAAAGGACCCAAAGCAATTTGGGTACAAAAAATCAAATGAGATTGTCTCTTGTAGGTGTGCTAGAGCAAGGAGCTACAATGTGAGATTGAAGATTGAATACGCTAGGCACACAATGGAGATGGGTAACCTCTAAACTTTTATTTGAAGAGAATTTGAATTTGGTTACCTATTCTTGATGAAATTTAAATGCTTAATTGATTATGCAAAATTTGGTTGCCTATTCTTGTTAGACATAGAATGCTTAATGGATATTGGTATATACCTTATTGATATATATTGAATATACCGATTTTACTTGAGAAAATGTGAGTTTGAATTGAACATGCTTATTTTGCTCTTAAGTATGCTTGAGATACTTGTTGAAATTGATTACGGTGTTAATTTGCTATTTACTTAAATGATTTTGGCATAATGGAAATGATTTTATGAGTTTTATATATAGTGATTTGTGATTTGTGATTGTTGCATATGCCTACAAGATCATGTTGATTAAAATTACTCAATTTGTTTTTAATGCTTGGAAGGTGTGAAATATTTTTTTTAAACTTGATTGTTATATTCTAAATTGCTATATCTCTTGATTTGTGAATTGATGAACATCTTGTGCTTAAATCGTATATATTGATGTTTGATTGTTCATCTCTTGATTTCTTATGAAATAGTCTTGAAATATGCTTTAATTATTTATCTTTATTAATTCAAGATTTATTTCTTCTCTTGTGTTGATGAATTGATGAACATTATGTGCTTAAATGGAATATATTGATTCTTAGTTCATCTCTAGTCTTGGTTAAGATATATGCTTGTATGATCATTAATTCAATTTGATCTTAATGCTTGTGGTTTAAAATGCTTGAATTGTTAACCTCTTGATTTGTGATTTTGAATATGATGAACTATTTACTTGTAAATGATATGTGTTATTGGTTCATCTATTGTTCTTGTCAAGTGTGTGCATATATGATAAACATGATTTTTCTTGACTTGAAATTGTTACAACATGACTTAAGTAAATGAATTTCTTATGATGCTTATTTTTAGCTCAAGTCATTATTGATTATAACCTATAATTTGTGTAAACATATTTATGCTTTTGTGCTAAAAATTTTCTTGAATATGTTTTTGATGATAAATATGTCTTCCTTGAGTTTTTAGTTTTGATATGGCCTAAAATTTATTTTGGCATATTCTTCGGTGATTTATTGAATATATATGAATATTGAATATGTCTTCTTTGTGTTCAATATTTCTAAATGATCTAGAAAAGATTCATATTTTTTATATTACATGAGAACTTTAGCTTTAGTGCCAATATTGTGATGTTTGATTCTTAACTTGATATATGGCCTTTAGCTTAAGTATATATCTCCCTTACAATTGGCAACTTGTGCTTAGTGAATAAATTTTCTTTTGCCTATAATGACTTAGAATTTGGAATTGTTTTCTAACAATTGGTATAATTTTTATCAATTGATTTTCTTGATGCTTCTAATGAAAATCCTTTGTTAAGAATATTTTCTAAGTCTATGCTAGGAGAACTTGAAATGAGCATAAATGAACCTACATTTTTGGAATTTCAAGTATAGCAAACAAAGCATGTCATCCTCATCAATCAAGCCCAAGTACATCAACGACTAGCTCAAATGATGTGGATTGGAGAATTCAAAGCCAAATGGGCACAACAACAAAGCTTGACATGGATAGAGGTAAATGTATCGACTTTATGATATGATGTATGAGTTTGGATACATATACATGCTTGCTTTGATATATGCAAATATATGATTTTATGCTAGAACATATGAACACATTGCACAAATTAATCACCAAGCCACTTGGTAGATATTGTTCTAACATTTTTGAAAGCTTGGATTGATTAATTCACCTTCATTGATATTCATGCCTTGTTCTTGATTACTTCGATTAATAGTTTTTATTGCATGAATATTTGTTTGAATCTTTGGACATGGATATGAGTTAAATATATTGATTTTGTTTTAATCTTTCAATTGCCTTGACTCATGGATTATGAACTTACAAATTTGAAATTTATATGCTTGTTCATTGATTGAGATCATTGAGATAGCATTTACTACATTATGTTTAAATGTTTGTATCTTTATTTGGTATATTGCTATATGTGATTTGAAATGCTTTTGCATATGCTTGTATGGTTTTGGTTGAAAAATATGTTTGAATTGTATTTATCTACTTGCATATGTTTGGATTAAAAATACTGCTTTATATTGAAATAACTTGGATTATAATTGAATAATTATGCTTTCATTATTTCTTTGCTATAGCATATGTGCTCATCATGTTTGGAGAATCATGCTTATATAATCTTTGTTATGACATGATGATAATTGAACCTCATTGCTCATTAGTACTTATGATTTATTATATATATATGAGCTTTTAGTTCTTGTTTAGATAGGATAGCTTATGAAAGATTCTATTATCATTTATGCATATATTGAATAAATCTTTCATATGCTTAAAGTATGTTTGTTCTATGAAAGTTGTTGGATAAAATTGGTAACAATTGGTATCAAAATTGCTAAAGATTTTTTTTTTTTTGCTTTTATAGATGATTATTTATGTGTTTATCTTTGATATAGCTTGTACCTTTCATGCAAAATTGTGTGTGCCTTAAATTGATTAATCCTTATTTTAAAAATGAAAAAAAATCTTATAATATAATTTTGCTTGATTTGTTTTGTGCTAACAATTGGTATGCTTCTTGATGACATATCTTTAACAATTGGTATCCATAACAATTGGTATGAGCTTGTATGCATGTACTTGAATTTATGCTTAATTGCTATTGATGTTTTAGGTTTTAAGCACATCTTATGATAACATGATTTATGAGTAGATTGCATATCATTCATTATCCTTTGCTCATAAATTTCATGTAGTAAATTTGATGACTTGTGCTAAAATGTCAAATTTGGATACACTTATACTTTTGTGCTTGAATACCTGTATGTGAACTTCATTGTGCATATTACACTTAATTACATGCATTCAAAATACTCTTGATATTATTGGTATCAAGCATTTTGTCTTATGCCTTGAATTGATCTCTCTTTCTTTTGAAATGACAAAAAGAAGGAGAGAGTTTAGATATATTTCTTGTTGTATGCTTATTACAATTGATATAGGAGTTTAAACATTTAGTATAAAAAGCATAAACAAAAAGGAGAAAAAATGTTTTATGAATATATTTGTTAATGATGTCTCTTTGTGTTTATTTGCTTATTAATATGCTCATGCCTTTTTGCTATGACAAAAATGGGGAGAAATATCATATAGACAAATTTGCTTATGCTTGATACACATATGTTTATGTGTGTTTAATTGCTATGTATGCTCTAACAT
Source organism: Durio zibethinus (assembly GCF_002303985.1). The sequence goes on from NW_019168159.1 coordinate 17,296,744, forward strand.
ATATTTGTTGAGTTGTGTTGGATTAGGATGCATAAATTGAGGGGGAGTTTTGCCATTAGATTAGGATACACAAATTGAGAGGGAGTTTTACCATGCATTGTTTAAGGGGGAGTTTTCCAAAATGTTTTTTCAAAATCCTAAATGTTTTTTCAAAATCCTAAATGTTTTAAAGAAAGTTTTTCATCAAGCAAATTTATTTTTAAGTTTTGTCATATCAAAAAGGGAGAGATTGTTAGCCTTGAATTGATCCTTGTTTTGAAATGACAAAACATTAAAGCTAACTAAACTTGATCAAGATTTTAAAAAAGGATTTATTTAGTACATGTTCTTAAGTTTTATATTTTGGTACTAAATAAATAATATGATTTTCAAAGCTTAAACAAACCTTTCTTTGTTTTCATATTTCTCAAACCAAATCTATGTTTAAAGATTATTTATTTGAGCTTAAATGAAAGTCAAATTGTTGTTTTTAAAGTGAATTTATTTATTTTAGACTTAATAGAGTTTTGATAATATTGGTTTTGAGAAATAGATTAACTTAAGAAAACTGTTTTACGAGAACAAAGTTTTCCAACATTGAACTTATTTTTTTTTTTGTATTAATTCACAAAGTCTTAATATTTAAATTTTATATGGTTGGAAAGATCTTTGAGTCTACTTTGTAATGGATCAAACAAAATCAAAATCAAAATTTTCTAAGAAAAGATTTTGAATTTTTACTAGACACTCTGCAGTTGTTAGAAAAATTGCACAAGGGGTAACTTTGAAAATTCACTATAATTCGTAGTCAATGTATTAGGTGATGAATTTTATATGGATAGAAAGCCCTTTAAGTTTAGTTTCTAAATCTTCAAACGGTTTGTGATTTGAATTTATATAACTCAACATATGATCAAATTAATGAGTAGAGTGTAAAACAAGAGACAACCACCCAACCATTGATAAGATCGATCCCCTCATGGAAGGGATCGATCGGGTCGTGATTTTCAAAGGTAAATTGGGTCAAAACATGAACCAATCGATCCTCACATGGAATGGATCGATCAGGTATGGGCAAATACATTTCCAACAGCTATTTTATCAACCATTGAATGGCTACTTTCATTTCCTAAGCATTCCCAATGGCTATTTCCCCAATTTCTCTATAAATTAGGTATTCCAACACACCGATAAGATTGATGAATCAAGAGAGCAAGAGCTAACAAGCCATATTTTTATTTATTTTTTTGAATCAAGAGTTTTTAGAGCTTAAATTCAATATCCTTCGTTTTTCTTGTATCCAAAATATTGTTGTGTTTTCATTGATCATTTTCTTTGTACTTTATTAGGCAAACACTCAACCTTGAGAGGTATTTTAGTTTGCAAAAATTATTTGGTTATCTTGTAAGCAAGAGGTGAGGTATCCTCTTGATTTGTAAGGGTAGAGGTTGCTATCTAAGCCTTGAGAAAAAGATAGAGATTTAGAACAAGATAGGTTTGTATCTTATAAGAATTTTCTTTAATTAGTGGATTGAAGCCTTGGTGTGGACAACCAAGAGAGAAGACGTAGGTGCCTTGTGGAGAAAGACTGAACCTCTATAAATTATTGTGTTTGATTTCTCTATCCCTATCTCTTTACAATTTATTGTTGTTTATATTTGATTTTAGGTTCATTAATTGCTATTATTTGCATTATATTTTCATCAAAGTTGCTTATTGTTTTAATTTCCATTCAACTATATTGAAATCATTATTTGAGAAGAATTTAGAGAAATCCAATTCACTCCCCTCTTGGATCACCATCTCACCTATAAAGCTAACAGCACATAAGCCTAATCATACATTTCAAGGTTTGGCTATAAATGATTTATGTGTACGATTGAGATGCTACCAAGCCTTACTGTCAATTGAGTGAATGAGTACTCCATCAAAACTGTGATTATGTGCATACAGTGCCATATATTCTATAATTATTTTTGATAAATAAAACCTTTGAAGTCTTGGTATAAGAAGCAAGTAATGCAAAACTTTGTAAAAAATTTTGTTTGCCTTACTTTATCTGATTTGCTTGACTTATATTGAGGATGACTACATATCGAATAATAGATTAAATTAGCATTTTCTTTATAAAATAACATGCAATTATTCTTACATCAATGTATTTTTACTAAATCAAGGCCAAATTTCACCATCTTCTTCTTCATTTGATAGAAGTTTTTTGACATATTATGATTTTTTAGAAGTATACCATTTATCATCACCATTAGACAATTAAAACATGTTTCACTTATGTTAAATTTTGACTTATAATTTAAAAGCTGTGACACAACAGATAATGTCGTATGCTTAGTGCAACCTTACCACAACGGTTTATCTGAATCATTTATAAAAGAAACAAAAGTTTGGTGTTCCAGAGTTCAAGTATTGCTCCTCATATTTTGACTAATTACAAAAAGAGTCAAAATTCGAATATAAAGCTTCCATAACTATTCTGCCATATGGATTTTCTATTTTTACTCGACACATTGGATCAAATTCATCATCTCTATTTCTTAGTGATTGATCTTTTCAAACTTTTCCATGTGCATACCAATTCATGTAACCATTGCTAAAACCTTTATAATAAAGGTGCTTACGCACATTACCGACTTGATAAAATTGTTGATTTTGACATTTTGTGTAAGGACACTTAATTTTATCCCCATTAACATACTTTGTCTGAGAAAATGCAAAATTTATAAACTTTTCAACTTTTGACAAAAACTTATCAGTAATAAATCTTTTTACGCCTAATCAATGATACACCCAAGATCCATATTTATCCATTTCGTAAGCTTAATTGATTCAAAAATATCATAAGCATACAATTATAAGATGATTTCAAATTATGTAAAACAAATTGAAGATATTGGAAATTCATATCCTAAGCACTTAATTAATGATCTATATCATACAATTTTACATAAATTTCACAAATTCCACAAATCTCACATAAATGACACAAATTCCACTTCAACTTAATAAATGAAAAATTAATTTCACAATTCCATCAATTTTATGAATTCAACACCAATTTCATAATAATTCCATAAAAATTTCACAAATTCGAAATATGCATCACAATTTCCACAATAATTCCACACAAATTGCATAACAATTTCACAATCTCATCAACAATTTCACAAATTACTATCAAAACTGTAATTTTCTTTGATTTAGAAAAATTAATATTTACTAGCAAAAAATTACCAAATTGTTGTTTGTCCATAAAATTGAATAAGCAATAATTTCTTGGAACCTTAACTTGCAAAATTAAAATAAATAAATTTATTATTTAAAAAATAGAAAATTAAAATAAAATGTACTAAAAATAATATTAACAAATAACATATTAAAAAATCCTAAAAACTACTATAAAATGAAATTGAAAAAAATTAAAAAAAAAAGAAAAGAAAAATAGGGATTTACCTAGAGAGATTTGAGAATGGGAAGTACGGCGATTTAGAGGTTTGTTCAAGGTTGAGGGTGTGTGTCAAAATTGCCGGAAGTGGGCTGAAAAATAAAGGAAAATGAAGGGTTATTTGGGGTTGTTTTTGCCAGCTCAAGCTTGCATCCAATTCAATGGTGACAAAGAGGCATCTGGTTGTCAAAGCAAGCAAACATAGCAAAGTCGAGTGGGGCGACAAGGTCCTAGCTAGGGGGGCTAGGAGATAAGGGTGGTGAAGGAAAAGAGGGAATGAAAGAATGAGAGAAAGAATTGGGGTTTTAAAATAAAAAACTATTAGCAACAAATTCTCCTCACTAACGTTAATTGGTTCAAAATTAACAACTAAAAAAATTAGTCTCAATTTTTTGTCATTAATATATTTATTAAAGCAAAAAAATAAAAAAATATAACTAATAAAAATTTCAAAATAAAAAATTTAAATTTTAAAATTTAAGAAAACTAAGAGTACTAGGGATGGAAATTTTTATCATTATTGGCTTTCATGACCAAAATCCATCGCTAAATTTGTCGTGTACCGTAGATATTTGGCACCAACAAATAGTGATGAGTTTAGTGACAAATTTAGGTTTAGTCACTAATACTTAGTCTTTAGTGACAGAATTCCGTTACTAGTTCCTTTGATAGTGACTAAACCATTCACTATTTAGATCCTTGATAGCACCTAAAAATATTGTGTTTTTACATGTTAAAATAGGTGCAAAAATCTAATTTTTGGTTGATTTTTGGAGCCTTAATGCCTATTTTTTTATTTTTAGGGTTTCATGTTTGTAGACTTCATTTTCATGCAATCGATGCATGCAAGCATGCAAGAGATACATTCGACCCTATCTTCGAAACCTATAGCCGAACCATATTGGTCCAAATTCATCAATCCATATGTCTAAGAAAGAGTTTTACTTGTACAAGGACACATCCATCTCTCCCATGATATTTGGCCAAAGAAAAAAAGTAAAGAGATAATGCTTATTTGGATAATGTGACATGCATTAAGATTCTATCATCATTCATCACATTCGACCACCTTTATCCTAAGAAGGATTGCATGCAATTTTAAGCTCACTTAGACACTACCTTATTTGGCTAAAAAAGTTTAATCCAAAAGTGACTCTCTTACTTAGCCATGAAGGAATTTAATTGCACAAAGACTCTCATCTCTTCCATTCAGCTAAGACACAATTCAAAAAGACTTCATGCAATTTTCACCCAACATGGAGACTAAATTCATTCGGCGAAAGAGAGTTTGAAAGGGATCATGACACTTTAGCTTAGCTTTGAAGAGTTTTGCTTGGAGAAGGATTTCATCTTTTTGAACTTCAAGAGTTTGGATAAAAAAAGCAATTATCCTCTCTTGAAACTCATCTTAGTTGAACCTAAGGAGAATATTTTATCAAGTGAAGATCAATGGCTATGATCACCATCATATTTGGCCAAGGCATTAAAGAATGAAGAGTCTGCATTTGACATACCTCATTTGTAGATAAATATCAACCCTATCATGTAGTATTTGAATTTGGAAACAATTTTTGGAATCCTAGCCCCCTTGGCCGAATCCTTCACTATATATAGGGAGGCCATTCACTTCATTTCATCATTTTTCATCATATTCTTCTCTTCTTTCTTTTTAGTCTCTTAGTTTTTTTTTTTTTTTTTAGTTTAGTTATTGGGTTAAGTGACAAATTTTCCAATAACCACAAAAGCTTTCTTTTTTAAATTATTTTTTTCAATTCAAAGAAGTATTTTTCCAAGATCTCTTTTTCATTACTTTTAGTTTTCAAATCTTATTTTTACATTCTTAATCTTGGCAAAGCATTCTTTTACAAGTTTGATCAAGTTTTCTTACTTTAGCTCAATACAAGTTTCAGCCATTATTGTTCTTTACAATATTTCATGCAATTTAGTTTTCTTACTCTTTTATGCAAACTTAGACCATTCAATCTTCATCACTTGTTCTTATTTTTCAACTAGTTTTCTTTAGTTATTTGTGGCTACTCTCATTTATTTTCCAAGTGATAGTTGGTGAAGTTAAGATCTAAGCCTACAATCTTTCTTTTCTTTATTTTGTAATCAACCCCTAAATTTTCAATTTTCTAGATATAAGAATTTAGGCTGTCAACTTTCGTAATTGTGAGATACCCAACATTACAATCTATAATCCCTTGAGAGATGATACTGGAATACTTTTATTTTATTACTCTAACTGTACACTTGCAAGCTATACAAAAAGCAGCAATCAAATTTTTTATGCCTTTGTCGGAGATTATAGCGGTGTTTTCAATATCAATAACAATTTCTTAAACCTTATAATTTAAACTCGTTTTCTTTTATTTGCTTTTATTTTTCTTTTATTTTGATCTTTTCTTGTTTGCATGTGCAGATCCAAAAGTGTTGACTTAGCTCCAGTTGATTAAGAGATTAAAAGAACATTCAAAAGAAGAAGAAAAAAAACAACTAGCACCACTTGCACCAACACATATGGTTAATGCAAACAATAAGGCTCAAAGAACTTTAAGGGATTATGCAATTCCCAATTCTGATGGTTTTTAACAATTTATGAGAAGGCCAACTATTCAAGCATACAACTTTGAGATAAAAGCCTCTAATTATACAAATGGTCTAAATTTTTGTGCAGTTTGGAAGACTACCAAGCGATGATCCTAACTTTCATCTTTCTAATTTTCTTGAATTATGTGATACTTTTTGCTATAATGTTGTTTTTGATGAAGCTATTATATTAAAACTTGATTAACATCACTTGGCTCAATCATAACATAGGATGATTTGGTATGTGATAGTTTTTGCTATAATGGTGTTTCTGATGAAGCTATTAAACTAAGACTCTTTTTTTCTCTCAAGGACAAGGTGAAAAGGTTGATTGACATCACCTAGCCCAAAGTCAATATGGGATGATTTGGTACAAAAGTTTATGGCAAAGTTTTTCCCATCAACCAAAATAGTCAAATTAAGGAATGAGATCACTACATTTTTGCAAGTTAATGGTGAAACATTATATGATGCATGGGAAAAATTCAAAGAGTTGTTAAGGAAATGCCCACATCATGGATTACTAATTGGCTTCAAATCTAGATATTTCAATGGTCCCACACCATCAATGAGAACCAGTTTAGACTTAACTACTAAAGGGGCAATTATGAGCAAGACTCTTGATAAAGCCAATGAAATGATTGAAAAGATGGTTGCTAACAATTATTAGTGGGGCATGGAGAGAAAGGTAAGTAAAATGTCTGCTGGTTTATTTAAAATAGATGCAATCACCTCAATCAATTCCCAGTTAGCTATCCTAACTAAAAAGATAGAAGCCCTAGGAGCCCAATTCCAACCCAACTATGTGAATATTGCAAAACCTCTTTATGTTTTGTGATATCTTTGAAAGACCCAATTCTAATGGAAAATGTTAGCTTAAGAAAAAAACTATCCAATTTGTTCATCATTATAGATTTACCCATCCTTGAAACCATAGTCCACCAATAATTTACCTTACAAGATCAAGCCAAATCCATTGAAAACATGGAATCTTAAATTAGTACATTGACCAAAGATCTCTTAAAGCAACAAGAAGAGGTAATAGCTATAACTTTAAGAAGTGAAAAAACTTTACCACTTGCTTAAAGAGTGACCTACAAGTTGCTAGAGGTAAGTGTAGAAAAGTGACAATCATCCATCAGAAGCTCCCTCAAAGTTGATTGATCCAAAAATTCTATTTCCACAAAGATTCTAGCAACAAAAAGAAGAAAGACAATTTACAAGATCTACTAAACTCTTTAAGAATTTGCAAGTCACCATTCCTTTTGCTGAAGCCATATAATGCATGCCTAAATATGCTAAGATTTTAAAGGAAACTTTATCCAAAAAAAAAAAAACAGGAGGATCATGAAATAGTGGCGATTACTTAAAAGTGCAGTACTATCATATAAAAGGGGTTACCATTAAAACTAAGCTATCCAAAAGGTATTACTATTCCTTATATTATTGGTAATCAATATTTTGATAAAGCATTATGTGATATTGGTGCAAGCATTAATGTAATGCCTTTATGTCATTTTAGAAAACTGGGAAAAGGAAAACTCAAACTAACAACTACAACAACACAGTTAGCTGATAGATCTACCAGACTTCCTAAAGGTATGGTTGAGAACTTATTGGTACAAGTAAGAAGGCTAATGCTCCCAATAAATTTTATGGTCTTAAAAATTGTTAAAGAGGTCAATGTGCCAATCATATTAAGAAGACCCTTTTTAAAAATAGGAAAAGCCATAATTGATATCCAAAAAGGGGTACTAACAATGAGCATGCATGATCAAAAGGAGATCTTCCCTATGAATGTACCTAAAGATGTTCAAACAAATCATGAGGCAATTAGAGTCATAACAACAAGTGCAAAAACATAACGCAAGGTGAAAACAGAGCTTAAACCTTCCATTGAGGAGCCCCTAGTTGTGGAATTAAAGCCCTTGCCATCCCACTTGAGGTATGCATTCCTTGGTGAAGTTTTCACTTTTTCAGTTGTTATCTCTTTAGCTTTAAACCATGAGTAATAGGCAAAGTTGCTAGAAGTACTAAAAGACATAAAAAGCCATTTGCTTGGTCAATAGTAGACATTAAAGGTATTAGCCCTACTATATGCATGCATAAAATCCTGTTAGAAGATGAACACAAGGCAACAATTAAATAGCAAAAGTGTCTAAATCCTACCATGAAAGAGGTGGTTAAGAAAGAAGTTATCAAGTGGTTAGATGTTGGGATTATTTATCCTATTTCAGACAACTTATGGGTAAGCCCAGTTCAATGTGTACCAACAAAAGGAGGTATGAAAGTGGTGACTAATGAGAATAATGAGTTGATCCCTACGCGAACTTTAACTGGATGGAGGGTTTGCATGGATTATAGAAAGTTGAATAAAGCCACTTGTAAGGAATATTTTTTTTTGCCATTTATAGATCAAATGCTTGATAGGTTAGTAGAAATGGTATTACTGCTTACGCAATGGGTATTTTGGTCACAATCAAATATCTATAGCCCCTCAAGACCAAAAGAAAACTACTTTCACTTGTCTATGTGGCATTTTCACCTTTAAAAGAATGCCTTTTATGTTGTGCAATGCTGTAACATTCTAGTGATGTATGATGGCAATTTTTTCAAACATGGTGAAAGAAATCCTAGAGGTATTTATGGATAATTTCTCAGTTTTTGGTGATAATTTTTAACTATGTCCTACTAATTTGTCTAAGGTACTTCAAAGATACAAAAAAACCAACCTAGTGCTAAATTAGGAGAAATGTCATTTCAAGGTGTAAGAAAGGATTATGCTTGGGCATAAAGTAAAGGGATTATGCTTGGCATAAAGTATCTGTAAAAGGGATAGAGGTTGATTGAGCAAAATAGACGTGATTGAGCAAAATAGACGTGATGAAAGATTACTTTTGCCAACTTCAGTTAAAAAGATTAAGCTTCTTGGGACATATTGGTTTCTATAAGAGATTCATTCATGATTTCTCCAAGATCTCCAAACCATTATATCAACTATTGGAGAAAGATGGCAAGTTTGAGTTCACCCCAGATTGTACAAAAGTATTTTAAACTCTAAAAAACAAGTTGATTACTACACCTATTCTCTCATAGCCTGATTAGAAATAACCCTTTGAATTAATATGTGATGCAAGTGTTTTTATAGTAGAGGTTGTATTAGGGCAATAAAATGACAAGGTCTTTCACCTTATCCACTTTAAAAGTAAGACTTTCAAGTATGCTTAGCTCAAGTAGGCCATCCAAAATTTGAACCTTGATCAGACTCTAGCTAGTGAACTAAATGAATTCAAACTACAAGTTTATGAAAATACCAAGCTATACAAAGAAAAAATAAAGTGATGGCTTGACAAAAAGGTAGTGTAGAAGAATTTTGAGACTAGATAGAAAGTGTTGCTCTTCAATTGAAAATTAAAACTATTCCCTAGAAAGCTGAAGTCAAAATGGAATGGACCCTTTATTGTGACCTAAGTTTTTCCCTATGGAGTTGTAAAAATCATGGATGAGAAAGAAAAGCAACCTTTTAAGGTTAATGAGCATTGATTGAAAGTAAATCAAGGAGGGACCATAAGATAAATGGAGGAATTGGTGTATTTAACTAAGACATAGATTTAGGGATGGTCAACCTTGACCAAAATTGGCGTTGTTTAGGTGGCAACCCAACTTTTATTTTTATGATTTATGTTTTTTTTTTATTTTTATTAGGACAGGTGTGTTTAAATGTTTATTTTTGTATTTTAGTTTTTTTTGTAGGGATGAAATGAAAAGGATGCCTCATGCAATGAAGATTTGGCTTTAAGTAAATTTAGGGAGTATTTTTTTTTCCTTTGATTGCTATTTTGATACATTGTTCAATTTAAGTAAAGGGGAATAATGCTTTTTGCAAATTGTGATCCTATTTTTGCTTTCAAACCAAATTGACATCCTAGATCTCATTATTATGTACACTTAGTTGATTTTAATATACTTTTTCAAGATTGACTAAAGTATGATATAAAGTTGATTATGAATATGGTAGAACTTGAAAGGAATTCTTAAACATGTTTCTCTTTGGATATGATTTTTGTGCATATGCTTATATTCTCTTTTAATGAAATGTTATGATTTTTGTGGATGTTTGTAAGATGTGGATTTGCATGAGATTTTAGGATATGAATAAGTGTTCTAGAATTCATTTACACAACCTTTGAGGTAAAATCCTACATTGTATTTAGCTTAAGAGATGATCTAGGCAGTTTTTTGGACCATTTGAGCAATTTTCAAGCCTACCTTGTTATGATACATTCCTAGAATCTTTATTTTGAACCTATTATATTATTATTTTTTGTTTATTTAGCCACATAATAAGCCAAAAAGCCTTTTCTTTGATTATTATTATCTCTTCTTTTGTTTTTACCATGCTTTCTTATGTATTATGGACATGATTATGATTTTGGGAGAAAGGGAGGCACAAGGAATGAAAAGAAGAGAAAATGGCAAAAACAAAGGCAAAACCTGATAAAACCAAAAATGGCTATATTTTTCCAAAAAAAAAAAATATTGTGAATAAAGAATAAAGTGATGCCTCAAAAGTCAAAGTTTTGAAAAGAGCTCTTAATTGTTCAAAGTCCAAGAAATTCAAAGAAGGTAAACTTAGGTTTTTGAGCATAAAATTTCCTTTTTCCTACCTTAACCCAAATTTTACATTACAAGCTTAAAAGACCTTATGTTCTTGAGCTAGGTATGTAGGTCTAACATTAGTAGAGAGGGAAGGGGAAACTGAACATATAAAGTCTATTCTATCTTAAATTCATGTATATAGCTCAAGTAAAAAAAATGTAAAATATTTCATCACACTTAACTCAAATAAAAAGAATGTAAAATATTTCATCACATTTAAATTCAAAGATTAAGTTGATGTATATGTGTAAAGAACATAAGATAATAGGAGCTTGATTTTTAAGGAATTTCTTGCAACTCTGTGTTTATAATTAGTTTTATCTTATGCAATAATACATGATAGGAATTTTATGTAACTCCTGACTTAGTGAGTATGTATATTGATACTTAGTTTTGTTGATTTGAGGAATTTGCTTAAGGACAAGCAAAGATTTAAGTGTTAGGGTATGATAGCACCTAAAATATAGTTTTTTTACATCTTAAAATAGGTGCAACAATCTAAAATTTGATTGATTTTTGGGGCCATAATGACGATTTTGTGATTTTTAGTGTTTCAAGCTTGCGAACTCATTTTCATGCAATCGATGCATACAAGCATGCAAAAGATACATTTAGCCCTATATTGAAAGCCTATAGCTGAACCACATTGGTCTAAATGCATCCATTCATATGGCCAAGAAAAAGTTTTACTTGCACAAAGACACATCAACCTCATCCATGATATTCGGCCAAAGCAAAAATGCAAAGAGATAATACTTATTTGGAGAATGTGGCAAGCATTAGGACTTTTTCATGATTCATCGCATTCGGCCACCTCTATCCTAAAAGGGCTTGTATGCAATTCAAGCTCACTTAGACACCACCTTATTTGGCTAAAGGGGTTTAATCCAAGAATGACTCTTTTACTTACCCATGAAGAAATTTAATTGCACAAGGACTCCTATCTCTTCCATTCAGCTAAGACATAATTCAAGAAGACTTCATGCAATTTTCACCTAACATGGAGACTAGATACATTCGGCCAAAGAGAGTTTGAGAGGGATCATAACATTTTGGCTTAGCTTTGAAGAGTTTTGCTTGAAGGAGGACTTCATCTCTTTGACCTTCAAGAGTTTGGATAAAATAAGTAATTATCCTCGTTTGAAACTCATCTTAGCTGAACCTTAGGAGATGATTTTATCAAGTGAATATAAATGCCCAAGACCACCATTATTTCACTAAGGCATTCAAGATTGAAGAGTCCACATTTAACATACCTCATTTGAAGATAAAGATCAACCCTATCATGTAGTATTTGAATTTGAAAACAATTCTTATAATCCTATCCTCTTTGGCTAAATCCCTCACTATAAATAAGGAGGCATTCACCTCATGTCGTCATCTCTCATCCCATTCTTCTCTTCTTTCTTTTAGTTTCTTTTTCCTTTTAGTTTAGCTTAGTTATTGGCTTAGGTGACAAATTTGATAATAACCATAAAAGCTATATTTTTTCAATTCAAAGAAATAGCTTTCCAAGATCTCTTTTTCATTACTTTTAGCTTTCAAATCTTGTTTTTACATTCTTAATTTTGGCAAAGCATTCTTTTACAAATTTGATTCAAGTTTTCCTACTTTAGCTTAACACAAGTTTCAGCCATTACTTTTCTTTAAAAGATTTCATACAATTTAGTTTTGTCACTCTTTTATGCAAACTTATACTATTCGACCTTCATCACTTTTTCTTATTTTCCAAGTTGTTTTCTTTAGTTATTTATGGTTGCTCTCTTTTACTTCCCAAATGATAGTTGGTGAAGTTAAGATCTAAGCCTACAATCTTTTTTTTCTTTATTTTGCAATCAATCCCTAACTTTTCAATTATTTGATATAAGACTTTAGGCTGTCAACTTTGGTAATTGTGAGCTACCAAACATTACAATCTATAATCCCTTGGAAGATGATACTGGAGTACTTCTATTTTATTACTTGATCTATGTACTTGCAGGCTATACAAAAAGCAGCAAACAATTCATCATTAATCCGTTGCCCAAAGCAACTTGTAATGGCAACGAAAATTCCCATCATTGATGATTTGTTTTCTTGTAGTGGTTTATGTTTCAATAGATTATGTGGTAAAATAGTGATAAAATAAGATTAAGATGAAGCACAATTCTAATTTCTAAAACTATTAAGTATAAGGGATGTAGCATGGAGTGACCAACAAATGAGAGCAAAGCTTGCTTGCTTTGAAAGGTAATAATTTAGGATCAACATTTAACAAAATAATTGGTAATATATAAGACAATATTTAGATAAAACTTTTTAAGTGAAATTTGTAAAGTTATTTATTAAAAATGATTGCATAAAAACTAAAATTTAAAGTTAAATCAATAGATTGATAAGTTCAATGAGAAGATAAATAAAATGTAAAAAATTATTAAAAATATAGTTTATATTAAAAATTTGTATAATATTTATTCAATGGCAAAAACTCTATAAAAATTTTTAAATAAAATACTTATCTAAAATATGTATCAAAATTTATTAAAATTTTGTAAATTTTATATAATTGATCTATGTAATGAGACATTTTAATCTATTTATTTAAATTTTCAATTTTGGTTTTTATATGATCTTTTTTAATAAAGAACCTAAAGAATTTTATGTAAGTAGGATTAGAATAAGTTATAAATAGCCTCGGTTGGAGTGTGAATGGTAGTTCTAAAATATCCATCACCAAACTCGATTATAAATATTAAAACTTTTAATATTTATTTTAATTTTTATATTACTTTTCCTGTATATTTTCTTATAATTGACAAATAAATTACTAAAATTTATGAATTATCTAAACATAAATTTTATTTTTGAATTTACTAATTTTATTTTGATAAATAAAATACATAAAAATAGTTCAATATTAATCAAGTTTAATAAGGGATTATTAATCGAGTTTGAAAGGTGTGAATATTATGTTTGATAATCAAATTTGAGTACAAGTAACTCAAAATTAGTAGGTAATTTACTTGTTGTCATTACTAGTTATTTTTATATGTTTAATAGTTAAAGATAATATATAAAAAGTGTGACATAATAATATAGAATATTGTGACAAACTATTGTGATAGTTTTTAAAATTTAATATTTTACAAAAATAAAAATTTTTAAAAAAATTTAAAAAATTTTTATCTTAGAAAGATTAAAATTTAAATTTTGTGATAGTACAAAAACTAAATTTTAAATTTTGTAAGAGTGCAGAGATTATTTGCATAATTTAATAATTGATTTTATTTATTCAAATTATTACATAAGCAAACCCATGTCACATCAATAAGTTAAAGACATGTTAATATTTTTAACAATAAAAAATTCATGAAATTAGTGATTAGACTAAAATTATTAAACTAAAATAATATGAGAACTAAATTTATATAAATTACAATATATAGATTAAATTTTAAATTTTCACAAAATCTAAAAATTTTGACATAATTTGACCAAAAAAAGTTTGCATATAACATTTTTACCATATCATCAATTGGCCCAACCAATCGTGACCAACACGTTTATAAAGCTTGTCAAATAACTATGCACGGTCCACTTTTGTAACTATAACAAATAATAAATAATTATATTGTTTAAATAAATATTAAAAAAGTAAAAAAGTACATATCTAGAAATATAAAAGAGAGAAAGAAATAGAAATAATTGAAAATTTATTTTTTATTGGCAAAAAACGTATAATTTTAAAATAGAAAAAATAATAAGCTTCATTGTCGATATGAAAAAAGATTTTCAAATAAACCTAAAAAGCTACTTTATTAATTTATTACGATAAATTGTTACATTTAATTTGTTCATGTTTGACATTTTGCCTCAAATGAATTCAATTTAGATCACTACTTTTAAAATATTATATTGAATTAAGATTTTAAAATTTTATTATTAAAAATTAAAACTCAAAATTTGTAAGTTTTATTTTTAAAATTTTAAAATTTTACTAAAAATAATTATTAAAGTCGAATTTGTTTGACTTAAAACACCAAAATGAAATCAAACAAATTTAATGGGATGGAGATAAATTTATTATTTTGTACATTTATATAGTGTAAAATATTATAATTTAATATTCAAATCATATTTTTTGTAAAAATTATATTATAGTTTATGTTAATATAATAAAAAAATAAAAAAATATTTTTATTTTTATTGAATTTATATGTAATTTTTTAAAATTTAATTCATGATATTTTTGTATATTTTTTTTATCCTTTGATGTAACTATATAATGCTTATTTTTAGCTAATTTATCGATTGAGTTAATGTGATTTGACAAGCAAATCAAATTATGAGATTTTATAAATTGATATGACAAGTTTTAATGACATGTTGTATCTTAATTAATTGTGGGGAAGAAAGGAATTATGAATAATTTTGTAAGATATCTCAAATTTACACTATGCAAAATTAATATTATCATCTCAAATAAACAACACAAATATTATTTTATAGTATATCGAAAATGAGCTTTATATATTCAATAAAGATGGATGCAAATGTTAATTACATGAAATAGAATAAAATTGTCCATGAATCAAATCAGGAATGGCTGTCACCTATAAATTTTAAGCTGGGACTTGAACTTAATTTGCTGGTTTAAAGTATAAAAACCAATAAAAATTTAAAGTATGAAAAATATTTTATATTTTTAATTTTGAATTAAAATAAAATTGATATGAATGGAATTACAATGATTTGATTTTTTGTTTTTTAAAATAAAATATTTTTTATGTTATTTTTAATTTACTTAATTTTATGAAAAAAAAACACGCACACACATACTTTTTATGAAAAATAATAGAAAAGATGTAATTCAGTGTGGTTTAAAATTCTTATGGACCAAAAATCAAATCCATAATGAAATTAAGTCGAATACTAACGTGGAAACCTTTTTTTTTTTTTTTTTTTTTCACAATACCTAGCCTACTAATATGTTATCGTTAGGGTGAAGCATAATAGGAGAATTAGGGAAAAAATGTGAAATTAATACTAGAGAGCATTTGGTTTACGAAGTTTAAAATTTTGAGAGAGAATGATTTCGGATAAATTTGTAGATTTGGGGAAATAGGTGGTTTTGAGATTTTATTGATCGGTATGTAAGATTTATAATTTTTTTTGGAGAAATATAAGATTACCTAATGATCTCTTTTATTATATTGTTCTTAATTACACTTGACAATCATTATAATATAGAAATAACACAAGATATATAGTTATATTTAAATTACTTATTTATTTATTTATTTAAAGTGTAAATATTTTTTTTGATATTTTTGAAATTAATAAAATTATAAATGACAAATATTTTCAAAATATTTGTATATATTTTTTCTTAAGTTGCATGGAACTTAATTACCATCTAACATTGATTGTCCCTACACAAATAAAATATACGGATAACGTTTTATTTTGATTCTGTTATGAGTAGCAACAAAGACAATAATTTTTATTGTAAAAACGTAGTTTTTGTTTAAATTATAAAATTTTGAAAAAATAATTTCGACAAAGATAATATTTTTTTAGTTCAAAATGCGATTTTTGTTGAAATATTTTTTTATAATATTTTTTTAACAAAGATTATATTTTTTACTTTAAAAATACCACAATTCTTGTTGAAACTATAGAATTTCTAAATAAGATAATGCTTTTTCATCTTAAAAATATGATTTTTGCTAAAATTATATAATTTTGAAAAATAATTTTCTTCATAATATATTTTAACAAAATTATATTTTTTATCTTAAAAACGCAGTCTCTATTAAAACTATAGAATTATTAAAATATAGTTTTAAGAAAATCATTTTTTTTATCTTAAAAACATAATTTTTATTGAAACTAAAATTCTAAAAATATAGCTTCAATAATGATCATGTTTTTTATTTTAAAAATATTGTCTTTGTTAAAACTATAAATAAAAAAAATTACATTTGCTTTGTAATTTTAAGAGATTAAAAACGATAATATAGTTCGAAAATATTATTTAGTGAGGATAAATGGAAAAATTTATCACTTTTCATTTGGAATCTAAAAAAACTCAAGAAAAGGAAAGTTTTTTTATTCTCTTTTTTTTTTTTTTTATAGTGTTGGGTTATGTAAGATTTTGACGTAGAAGAAAAATTTTCAATTAAACTAAAGAATCAAATTACGGTTAAAGTAAAATTATGAGAAAAAAAATAAAATTCATGAACTAAACATCTCTTAATATAAGTAGAAAATGGATTAGACGAGGAGATTTGATATAAACCCGACAATTTGTGTATTTATGTCATATAAAATACTGATAATTTATATATTCGTATTATTTTTATACAAAAATTATATTTCACAATTTATATTGACGTGATAACATGAAATATATTTTTTTTGTTAAATCCATATATGATTTTTGTTAAAATTTTAAATCATGTTACTTTCATATCTTTTCTTTTTATATCATTTTTATATCATAACACTATATCGTATTTTAGATTGCCATCTAATATGCTAGTCTTGCTCTATCTTATAAAAGCATGGGTTTCTAAAAACCAAAATACCAATCAGATATAATATTATACTACAGGATACATGTTATCAGATAAGATTTGTTGATGCATATGCTCATGTGGACAACTTTTCTTTTTTAATGTAAGAAAATTTCTAAAATTTCTCTTTATAATGATTCATAAGATATTTCTTAATTTTAGACATTTATAAAAAAATATATATTTGAAAATTTATATAGTTATTTAAAACTTTCAAAATTTAAATGGAAAACCAATTTATGTATATAAAATAAAATTTTATTATATTATCTATAATTAACTTTCTATTTTTTTTTTTACTATAAGTGTTGTTCCGATTTTAACCACATATTTTTACAGCATGTCTTGATTTTAAATTTGTAAGTATTGGTTTCATATTATCAATATTTCTTTCATCAATTTAAATTTAAAATAATTAAATAGATAAAATTATCTATTTAAAATAAAAAATAAATTATAATATAAATTTGAAAATTTAAAAGTTGTCTTTTTTAATTCAAATTTCATTAGTTATATAGATATATCTCTTTTTTAAATTTTAAAATCTCAAAATTGGATACGTTTACCTTCTTAATTTTTTTATGATCATATTTTAAACGCTGTAAATTTAAAAAGATAAATATCACTTATTACATTTTTTTAAAATTCAAAAGATGTTTATCAATTTGATAGTTATCTATTCATTTTAATTGTAATATAAGAAAGAGCACATCACCTACAATAATTATATTATAATTAACGAAGTAGATTTTAGAGTTGTGGAGGGTTTACCAAAATAATATGTGGAGTCCACTCATATAAGTGGTGGATCCTCATATAATTCTTGATTGTGATTAGACAATTGTAACATTTTAGTAAAAAAAAATTGCAATTGAAATATTTTCCATGTAATAAACCTATAAATAGCATGTGTTCCAATATTATTTTTCAATTTAAAATTTTTCTTTGAAAGGTATACCATTACTTTTATAATTTTATTCTTATAAAAAACTATTATTTATTTCAATTTATATTTTAATACTCATTTACTAACTTTTTTTTCATTTTTTTCAAAAGTTTTAATTAATTATCGCATAGTAATGGTATGTTAATAAATGTTTATTAAGACTTTTTTATTTTTCAAGAAATTTATATTAAACTATAACTTATTAGAAAATCTTTTTTCTTAAATTGTATTTTTTTGGATTCTTGGTTTTTTTTTTCTTGATTTTAACCTATTATCAAGAAATATTATTTTTTTTACATTTTTTTATATATTTCAATAATAGTTTGTTTTGTTATGAATTAGTTTTTTGAGATCATACAATTTGGTTATTATAAAATAAGTACTATCATTTCTAAACGAAAAATGCTCATCTTATTACTTGCTTCGATCTATGAATAATTGTTTTGGATCAATTGATGAAGTACCAATGATAAAAATATTATGTTTTCTCCTTCTATTTTAAGATAAATAACTCAAGAAATATTCAATTTAATTGTATCATATATTATTGGTTTAGAATTTATAGTTATATACTTTCAATATTTTAAAAAATATTGTAAGATAATTAATAAATTAAACGTTTTTGTCTACAACTTTAGGGTTTTTTTTTTTCATTTTTATCATGTAAAAACATTTTTATACTCTATTTATTTCATCAACCACTTTAGATAATTGATTCATGAATAAAATATTATAGATTTTTTAAATTTTTATCAAGAATCAAACATATGATACATATATATATATATATATACATTTTTAAAATTAAAACTTTAAGATCAAGATATGATAAATTATTTTTTTGTAATTGTAAAATTAAAAAATATATTTTTTTATTAAATAACATAAAAATTAAAATAAATTATAAAATTAAAATTATAAAAATATAATAAAAAATTTATGCATCACATAAATTAAAAAATTAATTAAAATAATAAACAAATAGTAACAATTTGTTACTAATGCCGAGAATTAATAGTTAAGACGTTGAAGAGAAATTGCAAACAAAAAAACTCACAAAAGAAAACAACTTAAAAGAATTTAAATAATGGCAAAATATGATTATTGGATTAAAAGGGATAGAAGTTCACCACAAAGACTAGATACTAAAGGATATAAAAACATTATCCTAAGAATTCTAATCAATGATGCAGAACTATAGAAATTCACTACTCTAGAAAATCCACCTAAAAGATACGAAACTTGAAAATAATTTAAAAGATTACTTAAGGATAAAACAAAATCTACTCTGCCTTCTACAAAGAATAACTGAAAATAAATAGGCTAGGAACATCCCACAAAGCATGGGAGTTTCAGAGATTTGATTACTAAATTGATGGGATTGCCTTCAATCTTGTCTTGTTGAAATGGTGCATTAAATCATAAGATTTGCATGTGAACACAATAATTTGTAATGTGAACATAATTATCTACCCATTTACTCTTGCAAATTACATGATAATAGGTTGAATATTTGATATCTAGATTCATCCATGAATTTAACCGTAATTCCCATCCATCTTTATGCTATCATTTTCTAGCTAGTATGAATGCAATCTCTTTATTCTAGCTCACCTTATTTTTACATTTGTTTAGTGGATTTGGACCAGGGATAGGCCTATTTTATTTTTGGATAAGTCTCCCTTAGTCTCAACCTAAGTTGTAAGATATGTTGACACTCTAGTGTCAATCTTCTCTAGTTTGAAAAGACTTGTACTCAAGTCTGAATTAGTCTTCTCACCGTGGTAGGGTGACAAATCAGTAACATTGAAGGTGAAAAATACTCTATAAGTATCATGAAGCTTTATCTTGTACGTATTCTTTCTAATACGTTGGAAAATTCTAAATGGACCATTTGCCATAGGTTGTAATTTGTCAAACTTTCCTATAAGGAATCTCTCTTTCCACAACTTAATCCATACTAAATCACCTTCTTTGAACTTTACATATCTTCGATGCTTGTTTGTTGCCCCTTTATACTTCTCATTTTATTGCAAAATCCTAACTCTCACTTGTTCATGCAATTGTTTGATACCCTCAGCTATTTTTTCTGCATCTTCACTAAATTATTGATTAGTAAGGAGGAAAACTAAATCTAAAAGGCTAATTGGATTCTTACCATACACCACTTCAAAAAGGCTGCAACCAGTGATTTGGTATGGTGAGCAGTTGTAGGTAAACTCTATTTTAGGTAAAACAAGATCCCATTGCTTGATATTCTTACCTACATAACTTCTTAAAAGGTTGCCCAAGTTATGGTTGGTTACTTCTGTTTGACCATCTGTTTGAGAATGATGAGAAAAACTATACTTGAGATTGGTGCCAAGCTTTCTCTAAAAGGTGCACCAAAAATAACTAAGAAACTTGGAATCTCGATCAGACACCATAGATCTAGAAGCTTCATGTAGCCTTATAATTTTTCTAAAATACAAATTAGAAACATAAAAAACATCTATAGTTTTGGTACAAGGAATGAAATAGGCCATCTTGGAAAAATGACCTATAACCATCATGATGGATTCTTTGTTCCTTTGACTTCTAGATAGTCCTACTACAAAGTCTAAACTAACATCTTCTCTAAAAGTAATAGATATTGGCAGTAGAGTATACAATCTAGTGTTTTGACTATAACTTTTGGCAATGTGGCACATTCTACATCGTTCAAGGTGTTTCATCATATCTTTTTTCATTCTCGACTAACAAAACCTATCTTGTAAAAAAACAAGTGTCTTATCCTTTCCAAAGTGTCCACCTAGTGCACCATCATAAGCCTCATTGATTAAGGCCTGTCTCAAGAAATATAAGAGGATGCAAAGGCTATTAGCCTTGAAGAGATATCCATCATGTAACAAAAACTAGTTGTGTGGTCCTTGCTTACATTCTTCCCAAATTCGACCAAAGTAAGGGTTTGCCTCATAGAGCCCTTGGATCACATCAAATTCAATAACGTCAATAGCCATAGTCTCTAGTAAGGAGTGTTTTTAACTCAAAGCATCTGTCACCACATTTTAAGTTCTCAATTTATGCTTGATAGTGAAGTTGTAGGCTTGAAGGTACTTCACCTAAGCTACATGCCTTTGGTTGAGCTTGTTTTGGCTATTGATGACCTTCAAAGCCTCATGGTCTGAATATAGGATAAATGGCATGACAAGGAGATATTGACTCCAATGGAATAAAGCTTTATATATGGCATATAACTTTTTGTCATAGGTTGAATACTTTCTCTTCACTTCATTGAGCTTTTCACTAAAAAATGCTATAGGCTTTTCTCTTTAGCTTAAAATAGCACCTATTTCAGAATTAGATGCATTATATTCCATCTCGAACACTTATCAAAATCTGGTAGAGATAAGATGAGAGCTTCGATGATCCTTTTTTTGATGAGCTCAAAGTTGTGTCGAGCTTCTTTAGTCCACTTAAAAGCTTCATTCTTCAAACATTCGATAATAGAATGCATAATAAAGCTAAAACATCTAATGAAATGCCTATAAAAAGATGCAAGGCCGTGGAAGCTTTAGATATCATGTAAAGATGCTGACGTTGCCCAATTTAAAATTATCTTAACCTTGCTAAGATCTATCTTTATTCCTTCTTTTGACATCGTAAATCTTAGAAACAAAAGGCTAAAAGTAAAGAAACTACACTTTTAAGGTTAGCATAAAGCTTTTGTTCCCTTAATATGCAAAACAGTTAGTGTGAATGATTCAAATGTTGGTCATCATCTTCGTTGTACACCAGAATATCATCAAACTATACTACTACATATATGTCAATATAAGGTTTAAGGGTATGATTCATAAATCTAATTGAAGTACTATGAGCATTAGATAAACCAAAAGGTATTACCATCCATTCATAGAGATCATCTTTTGCCTTGAAGGCTATTTTTCACTCATTTTTAAGCCTCATTCTGATTTGATGATAGCCACTGTGTAGGTCTATCTTGGAAAAAATAGTTGCTTTATGTAGTCGATCTAACAAGTCATCTAAGTGCGGGATAAAAAAGTGATAGTCAATTGTGATTTTGTTGATTGTCTTACTATCCACACACATGTGCCATGATCCATCCTTCTGGGGCATCAACAGGGTTGGGAGTGCACAAAGGCTCATGCTTTCACATATTATTCCTTTTTTCACTAATTCATTAACTTGGCATTGTAACTCATCATGCTCTTTAGAACTCACCCTATAGGTTACCTTTTTGGGTAGAATAGCTTTTGGGATAAGGTTTACACAATGTTAAATGTTCCTAATTAGTGGTAGACCAACTGGTAATTCTTCTTGAACAACATCTTAAAATTCTGCCAACAATGGTTGTATCACTGCAAGGGACTCCTCACTATCTTCATTCTCTTCAATCAGTATTAGTGCATACATAATACCACCAATTTTATTTTTTTCTGTAATTGACCTTGGTAAACAAGCTACTTCCGTCCCATTTGTTTGGTTTTGATGTCACTATGGGTTTGGTAGGGCCTAGGATGATTTTGCATCCATCTTTTACAAATGTGCAAGTATTACGGTAACCATCATAAATAACCTTTCTATCATAATGCCAAGGTATTTCAAGCAATAAGTGACAAGCATCCATCGGAGCTATATCATACCACACTTCATCTTTGTATTGTTTTTCTATGAAAAAAAAAACCAAACACCTATTGCTGACCTTAATTTCATTCTCTTTTTCAGTCAAGATAGCTTATATAGTTGAAGGTGATCCATTGTTTTAAAGCTTAATTTTTGCACCATAAAAGTTGAAACAATGTTTTCAAAACTTTCACTATTAATTATAATATCACATAGCTTCCCATAGGTAGTACATTAAGTGTGAAACACATTTTTACGCAACTAGTCTTTTTCTTTATCAAGTACAATAGTCAAGCTGCATTGTATGACTAAGGATGATCCACAATCACCATAGGTTACCTCTTCTTTCTTTTCAAGGTTTTGATTCTTTTCAACCAGCTTTTCTTTATTTTTCTTTAAGTCTTCCTCTACTAGAGTTATAATCTTTCTGTTTGAGCATTTTAAGGTAATGTGTCCAAGCCTTTGACACTTAAAACATTTTCTGATTTATGTACTAGACTGAGGCTTGCTTGTTGAGTTTTTATCTTTCTTTTAGGGCTATTTTGGAATGGGCTTAGTAGGAACAATAGTTTTAAATGAGCCATTTTTATTAATATAACCTTCTTTGGACCCAACTTTCAAGCCTCTTTTTGTTGTCTCTCCACTTTAAAGGCAAGCTTGCATACATCATTGAAAGTTTAATAGGATTGTAGCTGTACCACATTAGCTATATTGATATTCAACCTTTCAAGATACCATGTAATAGTTTGCTCTTCTTGTTCCACTAATTCGTATTTCAACATGAGGTGGTCAAACTCAACCATATATTCCTCCACTATAAGATTTCTTTGCTTCAAGTTATGGAGCCTAAAAAAGATGTCTTGTCAAAAGAAGCATCTTTTAGATAACTTCTATCAAGATATCTTTCTTAGGCTCCATAACTTGAAACAAAGAAATCTCTTAATAGAAGAGTATACGATTGAGTTTGACCATTTCATGTTGAAATACTAATTAGTGGGACAAGAAGAATAGACTATTGCACAATATCTTGGAAGGTTGAAGATCAAGATAGCTAATATGGTACAACTTTAATCGTATTGGACTTTCAATGATTTATGCAAGCTTGCCCTTAAGGTGAAAAGACAACAAAAGGAGGCCCGTGGTAGCAACTTGAGATTTAGGTCCCAAGAAAGTTGTATCAATAAAGGTGGTTCATCCAAAATTATTGTTCCTTCTAAGCTTATTCCAACGTAGTCTTAAAAGAAATATAGAACCTCAACAAGCAAGCTTCAATCTAGTGCACAAACTAGAAGGTATTTTAAGTGTCAAAGGCTTAGACACATTGCCTCAGAATGCCCAAACAGGAAGATTGTGACTCTAGTAAAGAAAAACTTGAAAGAAAATAAAGAGAAGTTGGTTGAAGAGAATCAAAACCTTGAAGAGGAAGAAGAGATAACTTATGACGATTGTGGAGCATCCTTAGTCATACAATGTAGCTTGAGTGCCACACCTACTAAGAAAAAAGATTGGTTACAAAAAAACATGTTCTACACTCAGTGTACTACAATAGGAAAGTATGTAATGTTATAATTGATAGTGAAAATTTTGAAAACGTTGTTTCTACTTTTATTGTGTAAAAATTATGCCTCAAAATAGTAAATCACCCCCAACCATATAAGCTGTCTTGGTTGCAAAAAGATAATGAAATCAAGGTTAGCAAAAGGTGCTTAGTTGCTTTTTCCATAAGAAAGTAATATAAAGATAAAGTGTGGTGTGATGTAGCTTCTATAGATGCTTGCCTTAATGAAGAAAGAAAACCAATTGCCTTCTTTAGTGAAAAGCTGAATGATTCCTAATGGAAGTACTTAATTTACAATAAGAAGTTCTATGATATTTATAGAGCTTTGTTTATTTGGAGTCAGTGTCCTCTTGCTAAGTCATTTGTTCTATATTTTGATCATAAGAAACTGAAGATCATTAATAGTCGATACAAGCTCAATCGAAAAAATGTAACTTGGATGGAGTTTCTTCAATCTTATTACTTCACTGTTAAACAAAAATTTAGAATTCTTAAAAAGGTGGTAAAAGCTTTAACCCTAAAGCACTCTAAATTAGGAACTATGGCTAATCAAGTTATTAACTTTGATGTGCTCAAAGAACTTTGTAAGGAGGTTTTTTATTGTGATAGAATTTGGAAAGAATACAAGCTTGGGTCACATAACCAAATTTTGTTACATGATGGCTTTCTCTTCAAAGCTAATTACCTGAACAGTCTTCAAAGATAAGCCATTTTCACCAAAGTTCATGATGGTGCATTGGGAGAACATTTTGGAAGGGATAATATTAGCTTAGACTTTATAGTGGGGTTGTCAGGTATTCAACAGAACAAGGATTCCGTCATGGTGGTTGTGGATCTTTTTTACAATATGGTAAATTCTGTCCCTTGTAACAAAACCATAGATACTTCTCATGTTTCTGATTGGTATTACAGAGAGAGTGTAAAGTTACATGACATTCCAAAAGTCCATGGTGTTCAATTGAAATTCCAAGTTCTTAAGCCATTTTTGGCACACCTTTGAAGGAAGCTTATTACTAGTCTTAATTATAGCTTTTGTCATCATTTCCAAATTGATGAGTAAACTGAAGTTATCAATCATAGCTTGAAAATTTTTCTTAAGGAGTTACGTAGGAAAGAAACTAAAATAATGTGAACTTGTTTTACTACAAGTGGAGTTTGCCGACAACCATTCACAAAATCAAATCATTGGTTGTAGCCCTTATGAAATTGTTCTTGGAAAGAATGCAATCTATTCTTTGGATTTAATTCAACTTTATACTAACCAACATTTTGATAGAGATATAGAAGAAAAAGCAAGAGTATCAAAATATTTTATGAACAGGTTCAGAATAGAATTTTGCAAAAAAATAAGAAATATAAAAAGGCAATAATCATGCATCGAAAACATATAAAGTTTAAAGAACATGATTTGGTGTGGGATTAGTTGCACAAAGAAAGGTTTCTATAAGAGAAGGTTGGTAAGCTATAGTCTAAGCCAGATGGCCCATTTCAAATTTCACAATGAATTGGAGAGAATGCTTATAAGGTAGAGCTTCCCGACACTTATGGAGTATATTTCAGCTTCAATGTTGTTGATTTGTCACCCTACTATGGTGAGAATATTAATTCAGACTTAAGGATGAGTCTTTTCTAACCAGAGGAGATTGACTCTGTAGTGTCAATATATCTTACAACTTGGGCTGAGATTAAGGAAAACTTATCCAAAAAATAAAATGGGCCTATCCTTGATCTAAATCCATTAAATAAATACAAAAATAAGGTGGGTTGGAATAGAGAGATTGTATTCACAGTAACTGGAAAAGAAGAGTATAAAGATGGATGGGATTGTAGTCAAATTTATTATCATGTAATTTACAAAAGTAAATGGGCAAATAATTGCATTCACATTACAGATTATTGTGTTCATATACAAATCTCATCATTTTAGGCATGATTCTAGGAATTCAATCTGTGAAGTTCCCATGCTTAGAGGGATGTTCCTAGCTTATTTATTTTTTGTTATTTTTTGGTAGAAGGAGAATAGGGTTTTCTTTATCCCTAAGCAATCTTTTATACTGTTCTTCAAATTCTGTACCTTTTAGGTAAATTTTTTATAGTGATAAACTTCTATTGTTCTGTATTTTAGATCAGAATTTTTAGGGTGGTGTTTTTTGTTTCCCTTAGTATCTAGTCTTGGTGATGAACTTCTACCCCTTTTAATTCAATAATCATATTCAACTATTATTCAAATTCTTGTGAGTTGTCTTCTTTGTGAGTTTTTCTATTTGTTACTAATCTCCAACATCTCAACCATCAGTTTCCAACATCAAATTACATGATAATATGCTGAATATTTGCTATCTAGGTTTATCCATGAATTTAACCATAATTCTCATCCATTTTCATACTCTCTTTTTTCAACTAGTGTGAACACAATCTTTTTATTATAACCTACTTTATTTATATATTTGTTTAATAGATTTGGACCAAAGATAAGCCCATCTTATTTTTAGATAAAATTCCCTTAATCTTAATCTAAATTGTAAGATATATTAACTCTGGTGTCAATTACTTGGCTATCTGGCACGATCTTTGAGACGTTTTCAAATTCAAATATTTTTTTTCTTGTCTTTTTAAATGAAATCGTATTTTGTTACTTGCCCTTCCTTATGACTTTATCTCCCTCTCTCTCCTATATATATATATAATTTTTTTTCTAAACTAATATAGCTAGCATGTTGAACCAAATTGAATCTATATTTAAAAAATATAAAAATTATTATTAAATCATTTTCAACAATAATTAAATTTTAATATAAAGTCAAAAACTATTCATTTTCATTGTTTAGTTTTGTAAATGTCAAATATAAAATTAAATTCAAAATTTATATGAATTGATTCATAAAATTATTTAAGAAATAATATTTAATAAATTAAAATTTAGATTTCAATACTTACACTTCTTTCTTCTATTTTGATTTCTTTTATTCATAAAAAATGAATAAATATTATTATTATTATTAGTATGAAGCCAAAAATTATTAATTTTCATTGATTAGTTCTGTAAATATCAAATATATTATAAAATTAAATTCAAAACTTTAATCAATTAATTCATATAATTACTTAAAAAGTAATATTAAATAAGTGCAAAATTTAAAATTTAAAATTTACCAATTATAATTCCATTTTTCTAGTTTTAAATTACAATTACCCTTATTCATAAACATACTATAAAATACAATATACATCAGTTTTAAACTAATATTATCTTTAATAACATTTTTTCTTTTCACTCTTGAATTGAATTCATGCTTACTTTTACAAAACAGACATTATCCTTTTTTACTCTTTACTGTTACAACGTACATTAAAGCTTCTAGTCTGAAATTTACAATTAACAATCTCGTCCCCACTATTATTTTAGAACCACAAAAAATCTCAACGCTGTGCCAAACAGATCCTTAATTAATATAATCATTCGGATTATTCAACCTATAATGATATAGTTTATTTTCATTTTACACTAGAATAAATTCTATAGGCGAATATCAAACCAAATCTTGGCTAATTCACACAGTTCAGATAACAAATACTAGCATCTCTATACAACTGGAAGATGTTTTCCATCATACCTATCCTTGCCAGTTCAAGCCTTGGTATACATGGCAGATATATCCATAACAATTTTCTTTTCCACAAGTTGTTAAAAGCAGAGCCAAGAAATGAAAAAAGTTTTCACAACATCATGCCAAAGAAATCATTTTTGTAACTTTTCTTACTCCCACCCACTTACCAATTCAGTCAGCCTAAAATGGCCTAGTATCTCCCTCTTCCAACGCACACTACACCAGCAAATGAACCCTCCAGTGAGGAAATTGACGAACCAAAATATGGTTGTCAAAGGGGACAAGCAGTTCTGTTGCAACTCAGCACAATGAAAATTTGCCAATAGTAAGCGGCAACCATCTTCAGCATGCAGGATCAACATCTGATGGCGCTTGCAGGTGACGCCTACAGCCCACAATCAGCATGCTTTCTACACATTTTTATAAAGTTTACATTGTTCTCACATGAATTCCAACTAAACATAAGCATCGGGAGGAGCTTCTTCAGGAATCTATATAACAGGAAAAAGTAATTCAGGTAAGAATGTCAGAAAAGACTAAACTATAAAAAACCTTCTCAAAAGATTGTACTACAAAAGACCTTCTCAAATATTATGCAAGGATTTCACAAAAAAAAAATAAAAATGACATAAATAACTGTAATAATGAGTATTCAGGAAACCTATACAATCATTTAATTTTCCTACTTATAATCAAGATTTAATTTGCTTTCTTAGCCCAAAGCTTTTAGAAGGTGAATGTAGTTATGGAATTTGTTGTCTTTTTCCCGCAGACTGCAGTAAGCAGTATAAATTAAAAAGCATCAATTAGTTATGCGCTAACTTTTAACAAAAAAAGCAACAAGATGCCTTCATTTGAGTGAAATAATTTAAAAAAAAAAAAGAATTAGGAGAGGATATCCAAAAACATTGAACCCCAAAGATAATGCTTAGAATCTACTACTTTTAACTACCATCTAAAAAATATAGCATAACTGAAGTCCTTTACCTCTCCTGGAATCCATTTCTCTTTTAACCAAATACTTGAATCCCCAGAAACAATCTTCCTTAGCAAGTTATTTCTGTCAAATTCGGAAATAAAAATAAGCATATGAATTATTCTGATTGATACCAATAAATACATTCAAGCAATACGAAAAGCCTAGCTACTAAACAATCTCTTGAATAGAAAAGATTATTTTTCCCAATGGCGTAGGAATGAATAATAGCTTCTTGATTAGCATACCCTAACTGAACATCTTTAGTGGCTTGTCCATCTGCTTTAGAATTTGAGATTGAGACATCAAACAGAGCAGGTGGCTGGAAGCTGGATGAACTGAAGTTTTGTGTTGATACTGCCACAGCAGAAAATTGCTTATGTGCAGTACTAGTGATGCTACTGTTGGTGAAGCTAGCTGTGTTTGTTGTGGAAGAAGCTGCTACTGACTGGTTAGATTGTTGGCTACCAAATGAAACTGTCACGTCATGACTGAAATTAGAAGCTTACATAATACATGTACATGAATAGTTCAAATGGCAAAATCTTGAAACTTACAGGCATTGGCCGATGGAACATTGCCTGTTACAAATACACTTGAGGATTGGGCAGAATTTGAGAAAGAAATTGGTTGCCCAAAGGCATTATTTGACTGTACAGATGACCTGAGAAAATATTCTTTGCAAGGTTAATAAAAACATTAGGGCTGAACTTGGAATCAGGGACTTTCATAGATACAAATAAAGAAATGATATAAGACCAAACAAAAGTTTTAAATTATAGTAGTCATTCTTACCTCACTGGGAATCCTGTATAAAGTGAAGCACCCAGCTGACTAAAACTGGAGACTGAAGGAGGGAAATTAGTTTGAGTGGCACTATTTTGAGCTGTTGGAGAAAATACAGTTGCCATGGCCCTGGGAAATGGGATTTGTTGGGCCAGAGTAGAGCCAACCGGCCCTTTATAGGGATTACGAAGAAAGTTTTCAATCTCAATTAACTTTGAATTGAGTAAATTCCTCTCTCTGTCAACCTGTGAAGGAATTTTGTGCAATTAGTAAGTTGCAGTCACTACTTACCATTACATAGTATGATATCAACATCACCTTCATAACAATGTTTAAAATTAATGAAAGACAGATACAAGGAGTTATTTGAGGCGCAGAAACACATTCATAACTATTTACAGACAAATGTTTGAGATGAAAATAAGAACAAAGTAAATCCAAAGATAAGACATTGAGAGCTGTTCATATACTCTAGAGTAAAGTGGTGTTATATGTATGTTTTTCAGTTTTGCAGAGTAGCCATAGGAAATTCTCTTAGGGGTGGCAAAGGAATTCTACTATGAAATTCTCTTATCTATCTGCCTGTATGTAAGTGATTATATGTGTGGTTGCATGTGCTTATCTAGGATAAAAGTACATTCTGTAGAAACAAATTTTAGATTTAACAAGTGATTCCTAGTTCCTAACGTTTAAGCCCCATATCACACGGTATTCCAACTATCTTCATGGAAACCATATCTACAACAGCTTTTGGCTTTTGTTCAACTGTTCTCTGGATCCATCAGCCCTTTTATTGCAGCTTCTTCATTTCTTGCCCATGCTACACTGAAACGTCCGAAATAGCCAAAAGCATATGTCTATGTCAAAGTAATTCCAAAGTAACAATTAAGAATGAAATTGCCAAAAACAAATGCAAATATACTAAGGTGACTGTAGATGTGATTAACATGCAACCATAAATCTGGAAAGTAAGGTATTGAAGATCCCCTCACAATTGATTGCAAGCTTAACCCATGCTTTGCATCATCATATGCTGCTGCCCGCAATTCTTCTTGGCTTACATCACCAACGATGTCACAAGGGGAACTAAAAATAAAAGAACTCAAATATTAGACCACATTAATACCACCTGATGGGCCACGGTTAGACAAATGTGTCAAAGGCTACTAGCCAATTAGTTCAGAATGGTTTTAACAGCAGCAGATTTCCAAAACCAATCATGATCTAATGTTTTTAAATTGGAACAAAAGGATTAGCATACGCTTCATTTAAGAAAATTGAAGTTTCTTAGAAAGTTATTATGTCTAAGCAGCCTAAAACACCTGAACTAAAATTCATTATTTATTTCTATCCAGTGCTAGTTTTGATATTTTTCCCTTAAATTTTCTAAAAATTCAGAGCAACAAATATCGTAAAAGTTTTGAATCTTTAGAAAGACCTGTAAACCATATAAGTTGTAAAACATACTTTTTCCAATGGCTGTAGCATGTAAACTTCCAAAGGGGTTTCTCATGCTCAAAATCTTCAAGAATGATGCGTTTGCAGGACTCAGGATCTGTGCACCTTTTGCATACATGAATTTCAAATTTTTTCAGGTTAGGTATTATACTAAGTAATGGAGAAGAGACAATAATTATTCTGATTTCTGAAGCAAGACAGCAGCCAAGAGAAATGACAACCAGTAATCGCTACTCACTTATGATTTGTTGCCTGAGGCTGATTATCAGGCTGCCGCAATGAAGGGGCACCACTGCTGGCAGAAGATCGTGTCCATGTATTCTGAAGAAAAGAGTAAATTACAGTACAAGAACAAACAATATAAAATTAGGATGCCTTTTAACAGAAGCAAAGGTTATACAAAACCTTCCAGAGCTTGATTCAACAAAGAGAAGCTGGAAATGACATCATATATCAATGAAACCAAATCATGGGTCCATTTGATATCTATAAATTTTAAGAGTGGAAATAACCTTGACATGGTTCTGTTTATTTCCAAAATCGTTGGCCGCTTTTGGCTGAGCATTATTCTGAACACCAAACCCAAAAGGATTTGGCTTTTGTTGTTGGTGTGAGATAGCTTGAGTGCCAAATCCAAAGGAATTAGACTTTGGCTGCTGCTGAATCACATGAAGAAATTTGCACCTCTCACCATACTGACAGCTGGAGGACAAGAGGCCAAGACTAAGAACTTAGTGAGGAATCTAATACTGATGCATAATTTAGAGACATGTAATTTATAAAGATGAAGATTATATGAATGCAGAAGTTAATATTTCATCAAGATACATATTAGCAGAAAAAACAATAAAAAAAAGTGATAACAAATTAAGCATCAGAACCCACAACCTTATTGATTCAGGCACAATATTAAAAAAATGATCTATTTTTACATTTTTAATTAAATATATTTAAGCTTAAGTGCAATGGTTAAGAATTGATGTATTTAAGTGAGATAAGTAGGTTATAAGGGGTAAGGGTTTTATAACTATTATCCTATGAAATGAGGAAGTCAAGATATTGTACGAAATACTCAGTTCTTGTGATTACAAAGTTAGCCTTTTTTTTTCTTTTTTCTTTTTTTTTTTCCAAGTTTTAACTTTAAAGTATTAGCTATTGCTAAACTTGGCACCCAAAAAAGGTTTCCACTAATTTTGCTATAAGATTGTTAAACTCAGATGATACCAACGATGGGATAAAAGGGGACAATTAATGCACTAAAGTTTTTCAAGATTTTGAAAAGAAATGTTTGATGCTCATCTTAAGGATCATTGCTCAAGTATTGAAGGCTAAGTATATGATCGTCCTAGTTTTACTAAACAAGTTAAAGTTGATTATATTTGTGATGATCTTCTCAAGTAAAACTTGAAATACTGAGATCATGCAATTATAAGCGTGCAACTTAGAAAAATTGTCAATGAAAATTATGTAGCATTTGAACATGCTTATGCAGGTAATTTTCCAATTGATATTTCCTAAGTGTGCAAGGAAAAGAAATAAAGAAAAGTGCTAGTTAATTGTACTAGATATAAAGTGAGCAAACACACAATAAAGAAAGGATGGCAAGCATTGTTTAATAGTCCCATTTATCGCGATATACTTGGTTCAAATTCAAAGACCACTCATTACTAACCTAGGGATAATTGATGCATGTGATAAATTTTAGGCTTTTAAATTAATTTTACTAATGCCAATGTGTTTGGCTAGAATTACAGCTATTTAGAGCTAGAATTAGTTGTCATAAACCTCAAGACTGCATAAACAAGGAGGGTTAGTTGATGGCTAGCATAAATTTTTTCGTATCTTTATAACAATGAACTATTGAAAACTTTGCTAATGCTAGGACATTTCCCTTTAGTGATACATTATTTCTCAAATAGAGTGAGGCTGTAATAGCGTTAAGGTGTAGTGAAAAAATGTGCAAGGATTCTCACATTTTGATGGACAAGGGCACGTAATGAAGTTAGTCCAAGACGATAAGCTACGATTTGGGACTTGTAATTTTGGGGCATTAATAGACAAGCCAATGGAGGTTCTTGTGACATTATTTGAATAAGGATTTATGTTGTGTCCATTGAAGAGACTAAGTGGAAAGGAGAAAGGCCAAAAGAACTTAAAGGTTTGGGGTTCGACTTTTGGTATTCAAGTAAGGATAGCACAAAACTTTGTATAGGTATCATCCTGAATAAGACCTTGAAGGATAATGTTATCAATGTCAGAGAATGATGACAAGATTGTAAATATAAAGCAAGTCTTGAGATAGGACCTTCAATATAATTAGCATATATGCAACTAAAATGTTCTTGGATGAGCAGCTCAATGTATATTTTGGAAGATTCGTATGGTTGAATCCAAAAGAACCTTTAGTAGAAGAAGATATTCCTAGGAATACATCTAAATAGGGACAAGGATGCTAGAGAGCAAATGGCTATTCATGCAGGTCATGGTACCCTTTCTTAGACTTTGTTACAGTTTGTGACCTCATGATATCCAAACACTTGTTTCAAAAGGCAAGAAGAGCATGTCATTAACTTATGAATGGGGTATCAAGAACATAAAGAAATAGATTTCTTCTTTGTAAGGATAAAGAAAAGAGAGAGAATAGCTTGTAATGATTGTAAAGTCATTCCATGAGAAAATGTGACTAACCAACATGAACTAAAGTTTACTCAACATGCATGTGAAATGATGGAAAAGGAGAAGTAATTTCTTAAAGTACCCAAGAATTAAGTGATAGGATTTGAGAGGTCGAAAACGTTTGATTTTTAAGATTAAGTTGCTTGAACAACATACTTGGAAAATGGATGGGCAAGCAAAAGTTACATGGGATGATATCTCTAGTCACATTCGAAAAGTGGCTAAGAATGTTCACATATAATCTAAAGTTGGTGATCCATTAAACAATGCAAGAAATTTTTGTGGTGAAAAAAAGGAAGTATAGGAAAAAGCCCCAAGTTATTTAAAAAAAAAAAAACTTGTTATAAAGATTTCCATCATTGTAGAAATGTGAAAAACCTAGAAAAGCACGATATGGCAAAGAAATATGCAAAGATGTAAAAGAGAAAGCTTGAACTTTTGAGGATTCCTGTTCAGGGTATAAATGAAAAGGTACATTTGAATAGCTCATGAACAAGCTCAACTAGAGCTCATTTATATTTGTTTATAAGTTTAAGGAACAAGTTTGAACAACAATCCTTTTAGGCTTGATTAATAAACAACCGAATTTGAAAATTGGTAACCTGGGTTGTTTATGTTCATGCAAGCTTGTTAGAAAAGCTCATGAGGAGCTTGTTTTATCATTA
Organism: Durio zibethinus; assembly: GCF_002303985.1. The sequence goes on from NW_019168159.1 coordinate 17,331,287, forward strand.
TCAAGTTGATTGGTTTTAGCTCTAATATCTTTCTATACAACTCAAATCATGATTTAATGTCTATATCATTGAAAAGTAGGTATAACATAGACTAAAATTCATTGACAAAATTAAAAAAAATTGTTTCAAATATATTTTTATGTGAATAAAAATGAACACATTAAAAGTTTTGAAACATGGAAAAAACAATGTTGTCAAGGCGCAAGGTTCACTCTAGGCGCTAGAATGCTTAAACTACTTGACGTACAAGGGGCACAAAATTGGCTCACCTAAGTGAAGTAAGGCTCAAAATTTATATGTATGTACTTTTGTCTGCATGTGTGTATATATGAAATAAGCGTAAGCTATATAAATCTGATAATAACTACTGGTTTCAAGTGTGGATAAAGCGAGGAGGGTTGCAATAGGATGACAGCCAACGTAAAACATAATCAAACCATGATGAGGGACCACAATAAGAATTTTCGTTGGCTCATCGTCTCCTAACAACGCGCTACATTGGACCCTAGGTACAGTGTTAAATGGGCAAGGGTTTGCAGGTTCTTGCCCCAAAGTGATGTGCCACATCGCTACTCATGTGTCGTGCCAAATAGGCAAGGTTTCTTGTCTTTTAATGGACGAACACGAGTAAAGAAGCTAGGTCATATGGGTAAGTTACGCTTAGCTACTTGGAATATAGGATCGTTAACTAATAAGCTAGTAGAGATAGGAGAGGTCATGACTAGGAGAGGAATTAATATTACGTGTCTCCACCAAGTGGGTAGTGGAAAAGACTAAAGAGGCAGAAACATGGGGCTCTAAGCTTTAGTAACATGTAAGAAAAGAAGTAAAAATGAAGTGGGCATAATTATAGATAAGAATTTGAATGATGATGTGGTTGAGGTTAAAACAAAAAGAGATAGAATTTACATATTAAACTTATATTAAGAGAGGAAATTGTTAATGTCATTAGTGCTTACGCCTCGCAAATAGGGTTGGATCAAGCAAGTAAGCAAAAGTTTTGGGAAGATTTAGACGAGGTAGTACAAGCCACACCAAATGGAAAAAGTTGTTTATTGGAGGAGACATGAATGGTCACGTAGACAAGGATTATAATAACTTTAAAAGGGTGCATGGAGGAAATGACTTTGGAGAAAGAAACGATATCAAGGATTATATTCTAGAGTTTGCTACTGCATTTGACCTAACTATATTAAACATGTGTTCTACAAAAAGCGAATCACATTTGGTGACTTTTAGGAGTGGGTCAAACACTAGTCAAATTGATTTCTTTTCTACAAGGAAAGAGAATAGAAGTAGCTATAAGAATTGCAAGGTTATACTGAGTAAGAGGGTGGTAATAAAACATAAACTGCTAATTCTAAATATCTTTCACCCCTGGGGATGAAAGAGGATATGTCATCTTAGAAATAGGATACAGCAAAAAAGGAAGCCAAAAAGATTATTCAAGATTCAAAGATTGGGATCCATTAGGAATTAAATAGAAAATAAGAGATAAGAGATGGAGAAAAAAAGTTGTTCAAAATTGCTAAGATGAGGGATAAGAAAAGTAAGGATATTAATGATGTAAGATGCATCAAAGGTAGTGAAGAAAAAGTTTTAGTGAAAGATGAGGAGATTAAGAAGCGATAGAGAGATTGTTTTGATAATCTCTTTAATGGCAATTTTGAACATGATATAGGTGAGCTTAACATAACTTTTAAGGATATAAATTATGTGTTTAAGCGTAATATTAAAAGATATGTTGAGAAAGATGAAAGCAAAGAAAGTTGTAAGACAAGAAGTAATCTCGATTGAAATTTCGAATTTCTAGGGTGAAATAGGGATAGAATGATTGAGGGATTTTTTCAATAAAATTTGGTATACTTAAAAAATGTCAAAAGAATAGAGGAAGAGTACTCTAGTGCTTTTATACAAAAATAAAAGTGATTTACAAAATTGTTCGAACTATCGATGAATAAAACTTATGAGTCATACTATGAAACTTTAGGAAAGAATAATTGAATGGAGGCTGGGACAGAAAGTCACTATTTTCGAAAACCAATTTGGGTTTATGCCAAGACACTCCACAACAGAGGCAATTCACTTATTGAGGCTTTTGTTGAGAGCTTTTCGGGCAAGTAAGAAAGATCTACATATGGTATTTATCAATTTGAAGAAAGCATACGATAGAGTTTCCCAAAAGGTGCTTTGGTGGGTCCTAATGAAGAAGTTCCCTTAAAGCACATTAACATAGTTAAAGATATGTATGAAGGAGTTATAACGAATGTGAGAACATTTGGGGGCTTGACTGATAGCTTTCCCATTACCTCAGGATTGCATCAAGGCTCAACATGAAATCCATTTCTTTTTGCATTAGTTATGGATGAGCTCACTGCACGTATCCAAGACAACGTATTGTGGTGTATGTTATTTGCTGATGATATAGTCTTAGCTACAGAAACCAGTGATGATCTTAATGTGAAATTAGAATTATGGAGGAATGTGCTAGAGTCTCGAGACTTTAAATTGCATAGACCTAAAATTGAATATATGGAATGTAAGTTTAGTAGTCATAGAAGCAAGTGCTATCGTGATTAAGTTGAATGGTGAGGTAGTTGGAATCAATTATTCAGAGCAATGATGAGATAAAAAGGGATGTAAATCATAGCATTCAAACAAGTAGGTGAGGTGGCGAAGTGTTTCGGGTGTGTTATGTGATCGCAAAATGTTTTTAAAGTTAAAGGTGAAGTTGTTTAAATAAATTGTAAAGCTTGCATTGTTATACGAGATTGAGTGTTAGGGCGTTAAGAAACAAAATGAGAAGAAAATAAGCATAGTTGAGATAATGATGCTTAAATGGGTGTGTGGTAAAACTAGAAAAGACAATAAAAAAATGAAGAGATTTGAAAAAAAAAAAATAGAGATAATCCAAATTGAGAAAAAGATAGAGAAGGCTGTTTGAGATGGTTTGGATATGTGAAATATATACCTATATGTGCACCAGTTAGGAGAAATGAGCTTTTGGATTTGAAAAAGACCAAAACTTCTAGAGGTAGACCACGAAAGACGTGCATGCAAGTAATAAGAAATTATATGAGAGTTAAGAAAGTAAATGAAAACATTGTTTTTTATAGAAATGAGTGACACAAAAAGATTCAAAACTACAACCTAACATGATTTTTTTTTTTTTTAGTCTTTTATACAGCCGACCCCAGAATTATGGGATATAAGACTCAGTTTGTTGTTTTTATTGTATATTAATATGATAATAAACTCTAAAGAGTAGTCATTTTATCGTATAAAACATGCAAATGTTTTTTGTTGGTCCATATGCATTATTTCATATGGTCCCACACATGTTGTTGAATACTCAAACATTGAGAAGTAGAGATTTTGATATTCTCCCCATTTTTTTTTTCTTTTACTATTAAAGGCACAGTTAATAAAAAAATAAAAAATAAATAAATTAAAGAGAAATTAATGAGGCGAGCTTTCTTCGCACCTACTGCCTTACAAAAAGCATGCCTAGGCACACTAGACATATGCTTAATCAAATGTACCATGCCCAAAAATGTTTGAGACACTTTTTTTGTCATGCGTGCCTAAGCGCACACCTTAACAACATTGGGGAAAAGACAAGAAAACTTCTAGTGTAGTCAAGTCCTTGAAACATTTTGGTTCAAGAAAAAAAGTTGTTTAATAATTTAAGTTGATTCAATGCTGGTCTGAGCCAACTTTGAAAAAGGCTTCTTAAGCTTAATTTGTGCTCAGTTATTGTTCAAGATCATCTAAATTTAGCAAAGCCAAGTTTGAGGAAGGTAAGCTTAGGTTTATTTGATTCATTTAAACCCCCAATTTCTATAAATGGTTGGACAGCAAAGAACAAAGAGATATGTGCAAACTTGCCAAAATGAGATAAGAGAGGACAAGGAACTCAAACAAAACAAAGTGCATTAAAAATGAGAATAAGAAAGCGCTTTTAACTTTAGAAAGCTATTAAGGACCGATGGACAAGTAGTTTTCAATAAGTTGTTCAATGAGAAATTGGGTGTTACGACATTGGGGAGCTTAATTATTCATTAAAAAAATACAAGTTAACTTTTTATCAGCATGTTCCAAAAAAAGAACAAAAAAAAGTAAAGGAAGCTTTGAAAAGGATGAGTAGTAAAACAATTGGACCATGTGACATCCTTACTGAAGTGTGGAAGTGAATGCAAGAAGAAGGAGATACTGGCATACAAACTTGTTCTATAAGGTTCTAAGAACCAAAAAGATATCAGATGAGCAAAGAATGAGCACGTTAATACCCCTGTACAAGAACAAAGCGGAGATACAAAATTGCGCCAGTTATACAGATATTAAGTTGAATAGCCATATGATAAAATTATTGGAGAAAGGTGGTCAAACAAAGATTAAATGATGAGAATAATGTTTCCAAGAACAATCTGATTCTATGTTAGGTTTTATAGGGAAATCACACAATAACAAGAGAGATGTGCATTATATCAATTAATATAGAAAAAAAATTATGATAGCCACTAGAGCAATCTAGCGGAGGATCTCGGAAAAGAAAGGAGTTTAAACTATTAAATTAATATATAAAGACATGTATGATAGAGCAGTTACTTGTGTAAAGAATTATATAAGTCAGCATTTTCAATGTCTTGGTTCAGTCTTTCAAATGGATGAGAGTCTCAGAAGAGATGTCACCCATGCATCTGAGCAAGATGTATGGAATTGAGAAGTGTATTGGGAGTCTTTTAAGATGCCAAAATTTGCATTGATGTTAAGGAAAAATTGTGCATGAGAAAGATAATAGCAGCAATGATATATGAGAGTAAATGTTTAGAGTTCCATCATATCACTCATTTCCTTGTGCTCTATATGACCCAACTTTTGTCCTTTACTTCACTTAGTCTGATAGGTTGCAAAAATTTAGCTTCAAGCTTTGCCTGCAAAAAATACTAAAATGGGAACCTTTTAAAGGTTTGAGTCCTACCACATGTGGATTAGGTCAAAGTTTATTTTAGTTTGTTAATTTGCTTAGTCTCTTAATTAGTTCTTATATTGAATGTGATGGTTGTTGAAGTTTGTTTGCTTGAGACATATTTTCGATTTATGAACATAACTATCAAAAAGAAAAAAAAAAAACCCAAAAGAAGTATTGTGGAGGTTAATCAAATTTGCCAGTATGCATTTATTTCCCAGGAAACCCACTTTTTTCTCTTTTATTTTTGAGCATCTTTAAGCTCTATTCGTTCTTTTGTTGAAGCAATAGTTTCTGAATTTGAAACTAAACCTATGGATACCATTCAAAATCAAGTTTATCCCTTAAAACCTGAAATACTGTTTGTTGTTCTGTTTAAACGAAGATTTATGGGGAACTGATTCTATATTCTCCTAGAGAGATCTTGTTCTAATTAAGGATCAATATGCTATTACGAGGAAACCATCAACAGCATGTAATTTGACACAAAAAATAAAAATAAAAAACCTCTTTTTATGAAATATATTGGACAAATCAGCTTAATTATATAATAATATCATAAGGAGAAGAATAAGATGATGAAGTACCTGCCACGCTGAAAGTTTCTGCAAGGCTCTTTCTTGTAATGCATTTGAATGTGTTAATATTATGAGAATGACCAGAACTGGGAGTTGAAAGTACGAGCAAAATCCTTGCGCCTCTCTCCCGTTTATTGCGATTTGCAGAACCCAAAACTCGAAAGAGCCGAAAGCCCGAAACCATAAAGGTTTGAGCGAGTTTCTTGCTGTTGGGTTCGCTTTAATGGATCAACAATATTTATAACTAAGCCCAACTTCTAAATTTGAGGTTGAGGCCCTCCCAGCAGCCCAGATATACCCAAAAAGCAGTTTCATTGCATTCATATTGAGTGTAATAGTAGCCTGGTAGGGGAACTGGGAAAGAGAAGGAGATGGCAACCACAGCCACAACAGCAATACATGTAGGGAGTTTGGGGCAGAGCGTTAGCAGCGATGGTCTTCCGAAGGTTTTCTCGGCCGTGGGAAAGGTGAAAGGATTGGACATCATTAGGACCAAATGCCGTAGCTTCCTCCAACTCTCTCTCCAAGCTCTTCAGCACGGTAGGAAATCTTTGTAAATTGAATGTTAAGGCTGCTCTTCTTTTCTTACCGCCTTTAATTTATAGTTTGTTTATTTTTGCAATCATACAGTATAATAGGTACTTGTGGAAAGGAGGTAAGCTGAAGGTGGAAAAGGCAGTTTCTTACCTGCTTGAAACGGGAATGGGCCGAAGCAGAAGCAGAAACAGAAACACGCCATCCACCCATCAGATAATCACAGCAACAAAAACAAGATTCACGTTTCCCAAGACAACCATCTTCGAATTTTCCTTCCTAGATTATCAAAGGTCAGCCCTCTGGTTCATTTAATTTATATTTTTTGACAACTAAACTTTTTTTTTATCTAATTCCAAAAATTTCAGCCTTCTACTACGAATTGCTTTCCGAAATCTGTTGTATGTGTATTTAGCTGACCAGGATTAGTCGGTTTTATATATTTGGTATTGTCAACTTCAGCTGAAACCACATCCAAATCATGAACGACTATATGTTGTACAGGTGAAACCGTTGCCATTTAGTGGGACTGGGAAGCATGACACAGTTTCCAACGTGTTAAAACCCCGCCTTCCCTATACATTTTTGTGATTGTGAAGAGCATTCTGGTCATTTTAATGCTATGAAACAAAAAGAAGTTCAACATCACGAAGAAATAAACAGTGCCATGGATAACGAAGAGCTTAGTATGATGAACTCAGTAATTAACAAGCTCTTTTAGAGGGGAAATGTTTCCAACACTAGCAGGGCTATCCTAGCAAAGGAAAAAGATGATTTCATCAAACCATTTGAAGATTCACTGTCTGATGAGGAAGGGGAAGATGACGGTGACCTAATAATTAATGTTGTTTCTAATGCAAATAATCGAGAAGCTATGTCTGGGAGCAGGAAGCAGAAAAAAATCTCCACCGAGGTGCAATTTCATGTTCAATCACCATGTAGCTCTTTGTTTTTCAGGGTCTCTTAATTTTTGTTATACATGTACTTAATTTCTTTCTCTTGCTGTGTTCAACACCCAGAAAATAGACTTGTTGAAACCCGAATTTCGAATGATGGAGCAATTCAGAGTTCACGAAAAGTGCAGAAAGAAAAACAATTTGCATCCAACAAAGAAGAGGAAGCTACTTCCTAATAAAGAAGATAAACATGAAGTTGTTTCCTTTTCACCTGGTCAGGGAAGGAATTCAGAGTCAGATGAGAATGAAGCAGATTTTGAAGCTGATGAAGACAACCTCATTATTAATGTGGTGTCCATGGAAAACAAAAGAATGGCTCTGTCGGGAAGCACAAAGCTTGCTTAGGTATCATAAAAAAAGGTGCACCCTCTCATTCAATTGGTGCAGAGTTTTTTTTTTTTTTTCCTTATATTCTACTAGCACTACATATCTGCATATTATCTGGTCCTAATTTCTCTATGTTTCTGTCATGACACCTAGAAGTTTAAATCCAGCAGGACACAAACTTCTGAATATGAATCAACGCGGAATGAGCAGGAAGAGGAAAAAGATCTTTTACTTCCTAAAAGGAAGATGAAATCATTGCTTGCTGAAGAAAATGACCGAAATGAAGTTGTCTCCACTATACATGCAGAAAGGGAAAATTTTCAAACCCAATCAAATCGACCCTTTTTTATTGCTTAAACCAGTGCTCAAGAATGTAGTCTCAAACAGTCGAATTCTAGTTGTTCATGGTCTCAAAAGTCTTCATGGAGGGCACCAGTTGGAGATAAAAGCAATAGTGTATTCTGTCTCACCAATATTTCGCAAAATGTTGATACTAACAAGGAAAAATGATCCATTCCTGATGGTCCCAAAGCGGACAACACTCTTGATTACAGGGATGAGAAGTTGGCAACATCTAAGAACTTGGAAGGCTTGTCAGGCAAAACGGAAATAGTGAATGTACTTGCAGAAGCTCAGCCTCACCAACCTAGCACATCTTCAAGTAATTCAGGAAGAGGTTCTACATGGCTCCACAAGTCTTCATGGATGCAATTGGTAAGTGACAGCAATTCTTTCAGTATCTTAGAAATTTTGCCAGGCACTACTACAATGCAGGAGCTTACAAAGCCCAATTGTGAGGATGTGGTGCACTCCACTAATCGAAACCATAGCAATATGACGAAGCTGTATAAGAGTGGACCTAAAGTAGATGGTTCTACAGAATTAGGCGTCAGAAAGGAAGGAAACTCTGTTCAGAGTATTGCAGAAAGCACTCATCAAACTGTTGAGGGCAACAAAGATACTTCCCTCCCAGCAATTGAGAAAAACAAAGGTTTTGGTGTAGATACTAGCATAAGTGAAACTCATACTTATGAGAAGCTCTGCTTCATTGAAAGAGTGGGTAAAAACAAAGGCCGGCCTAAAGGGGTCACGCAAGGAAAAAAAGTGAAGAGACATGGTAGGTTGTTTAAGCGCTGGCTTTCTGGTGAAATGATTTTGTTCTGATTATCGTAAGACATTGTGTTGGATAGAAATACACTTGAACCATCAAAAAATATTAGTCTGCTTTTCTTGTTATCAATGAAACCAAGTAGATTGTCGTCATTTTCTCCCTTTCTAGTGTTGTTGGACTTTTATTACGCATGTTTTCGGCTTATTCATCAAATAATTTGTTAATTCCTACCGAGAACTGGGTTGGAGCATTGTTTATGTGGGCGGTCCGTAAGCCAGGACAGCAGATCCGTCATGTAAGATTGGTCCATTGATTGGGTCCTTCGCTCTCGGTACAAAGCCTAATATTAAAAATGTTATATTGATCTCCATCCTATAATTAAAAAATCTATATTTTATATTTTTATATTTTAAACTAGTGGGCAACCTAGAAGTGTACTTGGTTAAAACATGGTATCAACACTTTGTCCAAGTCCGCTTATTTTATAAATGGTACAGTTTAAACACATCCAAACTTTCTTATAAGTTATTTTCTTAAAAAATGATAAAATATAAAGATATGGTCTTTTTAATTTATTTTTCAAATTTTTATCAAATTTTGAAACTTAGAAAGCATATTTTCTATTACTTATACTATAATATTATATATTTATTTTTATATAATATATATTATATAACGTTAATAAATAAAAAAATAGTATATCTATATTATATAATAATTGAATTGAGTCAACTCAAATCTTAAATGTTGGAGTTAAGATCCGACTATTTTTTAAATGATTCTTATATATTTCTCCAAATAAGTTTTAACAGTTTAGTATTTTATAAGATCGATAACTTGACCTTTAATAGATCTAATACAATTCACGATTTTATGTCGGATGGTTTTTAATTGTATAAATCATTAATGGAAATCGAATAAATATATTACTGTTAATACATAGTAAAAGTTTTTAAGTACAAAGTTTATTGAAGCTACCAAGTTATTTATAATTTATATTTAAAAAAATTGTTAATTTAAAAGGTTCATTATTGCTTCAACCTAGTCTAGACAAGACAGCCCTTGGCCAAATAGATTATTTGTCATGAGCCAATTTTGTATATAGCCATAATTGAATATAGGGTATCATGAGCCATCTTTATATAAAGGACTATGATCGGATAGAAATGCAAGGAGGATATTAGATCTCTGTGCTAGAAAAAAAAATCTCTATTTCAAACATTATAATAGTTCTTGATAGTATAGTTATAATATCTCTTAAGCTCTTTATGGGGATGAGCAATTGGCATGTTGTTGGGTTGCCTCATTGATTAAGGTACATGCTAGACCATATATCTAAGGCTGCTCTTTTGGCCCAGACCATGATGAAAAAACTTGATACTCATTTTGTACTTGTTATACTATTCTCGATATAAATAAAGCATTTTTTTCTTTCGAGAACAATGGGGGTCACTTTGGTGTGCTCCCATTATGCCCCGATATATCATTGTGCATTCTTGAGATTAACTTGTAGCTTAGTAGTTGCCTATTCAGATATCAAGCAATATTTGGTTGATTTATTTGGAAGCGTCCATCCAAATACCACACAATTTATTGCTTTATTAAGAGAAAACTTAGCCCATGGCACGTGGTTTCAAGCATGGTTGAAAAGTGCTAGAAAATTGATAAAATGGTTATGAGTGGTGGATTTAATGACTAACAGAGGAGGAGCCTTAAAAGCTCATGTGGTAACCTATGATCGACTGAAAAAGATCAAGATAGCCCAGCAGAAGCTGTCCGATACTCTAAATAGTTTGGGTGATGAGATAAAAGATGCCATAAGCGTCCTCTAAAGAGAGTTTGAATAGCTCAAGGCCTAAGTTAGTGTGTTGCAAATGGCTATAGCTAGGTTAAGTTCTAGCTCAATGGATAAAAAAAAATGGCCAAGGTGCCGAAGCCCCGACGTTATGAGGGGCAAGAGATGCCAAAGAGCTTGAGAATTTTTTGTTTGATATAAAACAATACTTTCAAGCTATACACACAGAATCAAAGGAGGATAAAGTTGCAATGGCTTCAATGTACCTTGTTGGGAATGCCAAACTGTGATGGCATTTAAAATTTGTGAATGATGAATGTTTGACTAAAACTTAGATGGATCTTAAGCAAGAGCCAAAACACCAATTATTTCCTAAGAATGTGGAGTACATGGCCCAAAGGAAACTTTTAGAATTAGTGCAAATAGGAATGGTGCATGAGTTTGTAGGGAGCTTTTCTTCCCTAATGTTGGATATTAGAAACATGTTTAAAAAAGACAAGATATTCTATTTTTTTAGGGCCTCAAACCTTAGGGCATGACAGAATTGTAAAGACAAAAAGAGTAAGATATAACCACTACCATAACTACCACTGAATGTCTTAATGACTATAATAATGCCTCTCAAAGTAAAAGAATCCTCCAGCAGGTAGAAGTAACTCTAACTTTGGGAATGGGAGAAAGATGGCTAGAATGGATAGGCCTTTGAGTGAAGGATCAAATAAGAGGCCTTTTAGTCGAAATAATACTCAACCCAAGGTAAACAATGCATTGAATTTCAAGCCAAAGCAATCGTTAGTTACTTTCTATGCCAGAGGTTGCATCGGGTGGCCAAATGCCCATATAAAGATGTCATTAATGCCTTAAGAGCCTTTTCTCAAGAGTCTCCAAAGCACCCGAAACTATCATAAAAGTTAAGGATGAGCTAGTAAGGATGGGTTCAATAAAGTTTTTTAATACCTTTTGTATCCAAGTAAATATGATAAAGAAAGAACTTAGGAGAGGTTTAATGTATATGGACTTAGTGCTCAATGGTAAAACCACAAGCCATGGTAGATACAAGTGCAACCAATACCTTTCATCATACTAGAGAAAACACAAAAGTATGGTCTCAAGGTTAATAAGGACTGTGGGAAAATGAAAGCAATTAACTCACCAATCTTTATGATCAATGGAAGCTCTAAGAGTGTGATGAACAATTTGGGGCCATGGTAAGAAAATGCAGACTTCATGGTTTTCCCAATGGATGACTTTAATGTTATCTTAGGATTTAAATTCATGATGCTAGCTCAAACGATTCTAATCCCCATTACTAGATGTCTATTGTTCTTGGGGAAATGCCAATATGTTGTGTTGGCTACGATCTTTCCTATAAGTGGGAAGAAAATGATTTTAGCATTACAATTCAAGAAAAAAATAAGGAAAAGAAAGCCCTTCTATGTAGCCATGCCAATTTTCAAAGACAAGATTGAGTTGGAACTAGTAACCGAGAGGGTGAAAAAAGTATTGGAAGAGTTTAAGAATATGTTGCTAGAGTAATTGCCCAAGGTCTAACCTCCTCAAAGATAGGTGGACCATGAGATTGAGTTTTTCCTAAAAGTTAAGCCATCAGCTAAAGGCCTATACCGCATGGCTCCATCAAAGTTGGCTAAATTGAGAAAGCAATTAAATGAGCTCTTGCAAGCTGTATTCATTAAGTCATTAAAAGTACCATTTGAGGGCATCGGTGTTATTTCAGAGAAAGTATAATGAAAGTTTGTGGCTATGTGTAGATTACAAGGCCTTAAATAAAGTCATAGTGAGGAACAAGTATCCTATTCCCCTTATTGTGGATTTGTTTGATTAGCTAAGTTAGGCCAAGTACTTTTCTAAACTAGATTTGAGATCTAGTTATCATGAAGTTAGAATTGCTTAAAGAGATAAGCCAAAAACTACTTGTGTAATACAATATGGAGCATTTGAATTTCTTGTTATGCCTTTTGGATTGACTAATACCCTTGCCACATTTTGTATCTTGATGAATCCAGTATTTCATAAGTATCTTGATAAGTTTATGGTCATATGCTTAAATGATATAATGGTCTATAGTTCTACCTTTGAAGAGCACCAAGAGCACTTACGTCATGTGTTTCAAAGACTATAGGATAAGCAGTTGTATGTGAAAAGGGAGAAATGTGCTTTTACGCAAACACAAAATCATTTTTTAGGCCATATTATTAAAGAAGGTCGCATTTGAAAGGACATAAAAAAGGTTAAGGCCATTAAGGAGTGGGCAACGCCAAGGAATGTTAGTGAGCTTTACCTATTTTTAGGACTAGCTAATTATTGTAAAATATTTACAGAGGGGTACTCTCACAAAAAAATGGCCATCACCTAGTTACTAAAGAAAAGGCATAAATGGTGTTGATTTAGTGAATGTTAAAAAGCTTTCAAGGGCCTAAAAGATACTCTGATAAAAGACTTTATATTGGCTTTACCCAACATTAGGAAACCTTTTGAAGTTCAAATAGATCTACTAAAAGAGTGTTTTTGCAAGAATGGCACTCAATAGCATTTGAAAGCTGAAAGTTAAGTGAGGTCGAAAGAAGATATATGGCTTAAAAGAAGAAGCTCATAGCAGTAATCCAGTGTTTAAGGGCATGGTGGTATTACTTGTTGGGTTCTCAATTTGTTGTTAAGATTGATAATATTACTGTTACATTTTTTCACCCAATTGAGGTTTACGACTAAGTAAGCTAGATGGTAGGAATTCCTAGTTAAATTTGATTTTTGTTTTAAACACAATGCTGAAGAACCAGGTAAGTGGTGAATGCACTAAGCACACAGGTAGAGTTAGCAGCCTTTAGGAGAATCGCTTCATGTCAACTAGTAAAGCTATGATAGATATTCACAAACTAATTGAAGACAATTTAAAGATAAAAAGCTTAAGCTATTGCCATTTTGAAGTTAGTAGAAAAAGGAAAGTCCAAATACATTTGATTAGAAAGTGGGGCTTTGATGACTAAGGGTCATCTGTTGTTTGTGCCAAAAACATGAGGCTTAAGACAAATGCTAGTACGAGAATGCCACAACACATATGGGCAAGTCACCCTAGTTGGCAATGCATTTTGGCCTTACTAAGATAAGGCTATTATTGGTCGCAAATGTGGCAAGATGTTATGGACTATATGAAGATTTATGTCATTTGCCAACAATATAAAGTTAAGAAAAAGAAATTAGCAAGTATGCTCAAACCACTACTTGTACCCATAAAACCTTGGGAAAGTATTTCTCTAGATTTCATATTAGTTCTCCCTAGGGTTAGAAATTTTAGGTCTATTTTGGTAGTAATTGACCATTTCTCAAAGTATGCCACATTTATCTTGGTCGAAAAATATTGCACAGCAAATAAAAGATACGATTCGCATTTAAACATGTGATCAAGTATTAGGGCATTTCACAAAACATTATCAGTGACAAGGATTCGAGATTCATTAGTTCATTCTAGAGAGAACTTTTTAAGATTTTGGGGTTTCAGCTTAACATCTCTTCAAGCTACCATCCACAGACTAATGGTCAGATTGAGCAATTTAATGGGTTATTAGAGAAGTACTTGAGACATTTTGTTTAAGCTAATTAGAAGAATTAGCCTACATTATTGGATGTAGCTTAGTTTTGTTTTAATTCCAACAAGTGTTCTTTCACAAGTAAGTACAAGACAACTACCAAGGTTGTCTTCTATATCTGTAAAGTCGTACAGAGGAAAACATCTGCAAGCTTTTAATCGTAGCAAAGAATGGAGATAAAACACAGAAATAGCCCATGCATATTTAAAAAAGGCATCGATGTGCATGAAAAAAATAGGCAGATACGTATTGAAGGCCACAATAGTTCAAAATAGGTGACCTAGTGCTTGTTAGATTAGTGCATGAGCAAATCAAGTTCTTACAAAAACTAGATCATAGGTTGGTATGCAAGTATAAGGGTCTAGTGACAATCCTTGCTAAGGTGGGGAATGCTTTTTACAAAATGGATGAAAGTACATCTAATGTTTAATGTAAGTAACTTGAAGCCTTACCATATAAATCCCAAGATACAAGTAATAGTGAAACAACCAGGGCTGCAATCATTATGAAGCCATCATCAAAACATCGAATGGAAAAAATTCTAGCTAATAGGGTAACTCAAGTATCAAGAAGACTAGTCCATGAGTACTTAGTCAAGTAAAAGAGCCTTGGACTAAAATAAACCAGTTAAGAAAATGACCATGACCTTTGAGCTTTCAAGCAGAAGATTAAAGAATTTCTAGCCAACAAGTTGACAAAGACGTCAACAAATTGGTGGGAGAAGATGTCATTAGCCAACCTTGTATAAGACCATGATTGAGTGTAAGATGTCTTAAGCTACCATTGTATAGGGTCATGACCAGGTAGAGATACCAAAAAGAAGGATAGATCTTATGTACTAGGAAAAAAGTGTCCCTATTTCAAACATTATAATGGTTCTTAGTAGTATAGTTATAAAATCTCTTAAACTCTTTAGAGGGAATGAATAGTCGATGTATTATTGAGCCATCGCATTAGTTAAGGTACATGCTAGATCACCCATTTAGGGTTGTCCCTTTAGCCTAGACGATGATGAAAAATCCTGATGCTTTTTTTGTACTTGTTGTACTATTCTCAATATAAATAAAACATCTTTTTCTTTTGGGTACATCAGAAGTTGCCTTAGTATGCTTCCATTATGATATATCATTGTGTATTTTTAAGATTAACTTGTGGCTTATTGGTTGTCTATTCAGTTATCAAATAATTTTTGGCTAACTTGTGTAGAAGTATCTATTCAAGTGCCATACGATCTATTGTTTCATTGAGAGAAAGCTTAGCCTTTGCTGCTATTCCTGTGCCATTCCCAATCTTCATGGACAGTTAGTCTCATGGTTGGGAGATAGATAACTTTGCTCTAGATAGACGAAAACTACAAGTTTGTGGCACGAATAGTAGGTCGCTCTTTTATTGAAGTTAGTAAACCCCTTTTTAAACTAAACGAGTCACATTTTAAAAAAGAACATGTAGTAACTCGACCAGAAGGGAACGAATTGAATGCTTGTAACGATAGGGTTAGGATTACGTGAAAGTTAGTTCAGCTCAATTGATAAGAATAGGTAGAGATGAGCGATCAGTAGATGCAGGAATCCTCTTTAAAAAAAAATGAAATCCCCATTTCATCCTTAACTTGTCCAATAGGAAGAACTCTTTTTCAAGCCCTAGCTATCTAGTTTCAAAAAAAGCTAAGCCTATTAAGTTTAAATGTTTTGTTAATCCCTTTTTTCTTTTAAAGCCAGCTAGGACTATAGCAATCTCTAAGGCAAAAGCTAGTTCCATCAATAAAAATTCTATCCCATAAAATTGCACCATGGCAAGTTTCCATTCAAGTTGCACAAAAGAAGGCCATATACGAAGAAAGTTGTTTTTATAGAAGTTCTAAGCATGGCATGATAAAGTCTAAGTAGGTCAAGTGCAAAAGGCTTTATGCCAAGTAAGAGTTTCTACAATCAATCAAGTTCTATCCCATTCCCTATTCTCACCCCTTTAATCAAGCTAGCTGAGAGTTCAATTTCAATTAGTAAAGTGAGCAAGTAGGTAAGAGGGTAAGCTGACTAGCCTAATAAGATCTTTCAAGTAGGCTGCACTCTTTCAATTTAAGAAGCCCTGTTTCAATTCTAGCAAAAAACCAGTTAAAAGTTACATTCTAGGAAGAGTTTAAAAGAAAGAGGTTCAGTTTATAGGGTAGTGGTAGGTAGGTCCCTAGATTCAGTTTTATAAAGCTTAATGGGATTAACATCCCCCTTTGTTACATCCTAGCCAGCCTTGTTCATTGGCCTTGCTAAGTCCATTGATCGAGGTGAAGTTGCCTTTGCTCAAATTGTCTATCTTTTCAAACAGTATGATGAATAAAGTGATTTTGTCTACTTTATTTTTAAAACCTCTCAGACTAGTAAAGTCTAGTTTATACAATTAAGATGCATTTCTTTAATATAGCAGTGTTGCTCTTTAACTTTTAAAATTGAAAATAGAAAACAAAAACTAAAAATAGACTTTAAATGTAAATAGACTATTTAAGTGCTTAGGGAGTGGTAAACCCATGCATTTATAAAAGAAAGTTCGTTCTCTTACACGAGAAATGGAGCTCTAGGAGAGGGGAGATCAATATAAAGAACTCCATTTTCTTTTCGTCTTTCTTTTTTTCTCCAATGTACCTTAAAGATAGACTTTCCCGCTAATTAAAATTAGAGTGCTCAGGATTGTAGCCCTGTGGCAAACTAATATCTTTTTATTTTCTTACTAGTAGAAGCCTTTTTGTAAGCTCAAAAACAAGTAAAAGATTACCATTGATTTACACTCTTAAGCTCACGCTTTCCTAATCTCTTTAACCATCAAGTCTAACTTAACTTGAAGCCTTCCATCCTGATTTTATAGTACGAGTCCCCCAAATGTTATGCATTATCTTTCTTATAGAGTAGGAGCTCCTTCTTCTTAAATTCTTATTCCTACGAACTAGTATCAAATCAAGCTTGTGAGCCTTTTCTAAGCTTTTTCTCTCTCTCTCTCTCTCTCTCTCTCTCTTTTTAAGCTCTTCTAGTAAATAAGCTTTTTTCAGCTATTTCAAATCCTTATACTTTTTTAATTTATTGCATCCTTAAACTTATAGAGCTATTTTTATCATTTTTTCCCCCAGCTAGCCTATTTCAAAACTCTGAACTCAGCCTTTCAAATTGTAGGATTAGGACCCCTATAGTTGCAGTGAAAGTTTCTTCCTATCCGTGAGTTTGATTTAAGTGGAAGTTGTTGGAATTGCGTTTTTTATAAAGGCTATTAGGTAGAAAAAAGATATGCCTCCGGAGAATGGAAGTGACGGAGGAGCCTCATAAAAATAAAAAGCCTTCCTGTAGACCCGGGCAGGGAGTTTTTTCATGCCTTTTTTTCATTTGTATGAAGCGGTTAGGGCACGTTCTCAATGAAGCAGGCAATGAGGGGCGATGAAAACTTATTCATCTTTCCAAGAAAGCTTTACTCCAGGTTTTTTTTTAGACGACCTTTTTCTTTTCAGAGGGGCTAGCTTGGATCAAATGAGTTGATGATTTTTAGAATAGTTCTGCTTGTTGTCAGGGTAGAAAGTTCGTATCCAAGTCCAGGCTTTTATCTTATCCATGTGTGATTAATAAAGAAAGTAAAAGGTACTGCTTTTACTCGAGAAAGTAGGTTTGGTTGAAATGCTATTAGGTGGTTGGTGCTTGGCCATAGTTAGTGTATGATAAATGAGGTTCTAACCTGAAAAAGCCTAGATAAAGGAAATGTCATGGTTTTTATTGCCTTTGGGATGGATACACAGGTACTAGTTCTCGAACGAACTCTGAAGTACTAGAAATTGAATGTCGAAGCACTTTATCTTATTCTTTGAAAAGAAAAACAACAATGATGGTAATTTTATAGTGTAACATTACAACCACCTGCCCCATGCATAAGGGCTTTTGAATAGGGAAAAAGGGGGCAGTTACTCTTGATCCAGGAATTGGGCGTAGATTCAAAACAAGGGAAAACCCTTGGGAATGATAGCACTTCATTAGAATGCCTGGAAGCAGCCTATCTTCTTCTTTATCACTCAACTGAGGAAGTGAAAGAAGTAAAACTTTCCCTATAAGAATGAAATAGGGATTTCTCATTAAATTAGACTTTTTTTTGGAAAGAGTTTTCTTCCTCTTCAATGAAGGGAATCCATCCTTCAACTCTTATATAAAGAACTCTTGAAAAAGTCTACCTAAATAGTGAAGAAAAGAAGACATCTAAGTAGGTAATGCATTTCGAATAGAAGTTTCACCTTGATAATGTAATTCATTCTGGAAGAAAACCTCTCAAACCCATTAGTGCAGCAAAGAAGTCAACGTCGGGGAATATCAGGTTTGAAATCACATAACAGGAAGAAAAGACAACTCCAATCAGTCGCTACTCGATGGAAGAACTTTTTGTTCTTATCCCCCTTCATTAATAACGCAATTCTCACGTATAAATTGGTTAGCTGCATAGTTTTCCACAAGCTAGGTGGGTTCCACGATCTTTGCTGGTCTCTCAATTAATTGTAACTATAACACCAAGGTCACTTAATTAGAGGTTCTCTCCTCATCAATTGATGTCTCCAATCAGTAATCGATTCTATAAAAATAAGAACCCTAACCACTAAACCAGTTTTTATTGGTCGATCATATTAAATCTCTTAATCCTATGAAGAAACATATTATGCTACCACTTGTCCTTGTTGCTGAGTTGTTTTATTTTGCTCAACCATAATCTGTAGAGGAATTAGAGAATGTTTTCGAATCGACTGTGTTCCTTCTACTGATTTCATAGCTAGGATGGGTAGACTTGGCACTTATCTGATCGTCCATTTCTTTATATATATAGGGACACTATTCAAGGCACGAAGTACTCTTCACCACCATTAGAAAGGCTAGACTCTAGAACTATGACTCATTCTCTTTAGTTAAAATTATTTTATCATTATTTGCCTTACCATATCATGCATATATTGCCTTATCTTATTGTTTGAGTTGAGGTCGGTTTGCATACTAAAGGACCACATCTGGCACCCTTCTAACTACACTTAATAATTTAAAATATGATATGTGACATGACATGATATAAAAAAATATGAAAGTAACACAGTTTAAAATTTTAGCAATAGTTATATATAAGTTTAACGAACTAAAAAAAATTGAATGTTTTTGTGCCGACACGAATTGTGACACGTAATTTTCATGTACAACATAGTATAAATACATGAATTTCAATAATTTATATGATACAAATACATGAATCATCATGTGTACCTCTAACCTATTGCTCATACGCCTAACGCACACTTTTCTATCCCAGCTCATCCACCACTAGCCAAGCATGCCTAATTGGTCCATTATTTTTATGCTTGAACTCTCTTACATTGGTGAACCCTGAGTTTTCCTCTATAATAATTGATGCTCTCATGAGAGGTTAAATTCATTTGGCACCTCCTTATAAGAGAGTTCCTACAGAAGTTGAATCAACTATTAAATAATCAACCTCTTTTAAGGCAACCAATGTGTAAGGCAATCCAAAGAGAACTTTTGGCATATTCAATATGCCTTCTCGAAAGAGAATCCTTAAAAATAAAAAACCTAACCAATGTCTACTTAAAAGTGATCTACTACCTAAAGAAACTCCAAAATCCCTTTGTGCATAACAAAAAGAAAGGCACAATGAAAAAGTGAGCTTTAGCACTTGCACCATTCACTATAATAGAGAAAAGAAAACATAAGATGAGGAAATGGACCGATTAAAGAAAGATGTTCACCCTTTAATCCAAGTTGTGAGAGGCTATATGGTAAGGCACTTAATGCTTCAAGAGCTAAGGCAAAGTCACATCAATAACCCAATGTGTGCTCACAATGCAAGGAAGGAACCCTCATGGATAATGAACTTGAGGTTGAAGGGCGAGAAGGGAAGGACTTGACTTGGAAAATCAAAGACTTTTTGGAGACCTATATTTCATCCCACTTATACCAATCAGATTCTTTTCAAGAAGTGTAGGAGCCATCTAAAAGAGAAAATAGAGGATGAAGGGGTTGAAAAGTTAAAGTCATTTATTTATTTAAGGCAAAAGTTGAGTTGAAAAAAAAAGATAAAAGAGTTAAACCAAAAACTTGTAAAGGATAGAAATGGAGGAAGTCAACCTAGGGGAAAAACTTCTTAAATAAAAGGAACTCACAGATTCAACAATAAGTAGGAAGACATGTAAGCTACAACGGAAGACATGGAAAAGAAAGTGATGGTGAGAACCTTATACATAGACTTAAGTCATTAAGGAACTCTCCTTTCACCCAAGAGTTAGATGTGCCTTACCTCATCAAGGTTTCCAGCCTTCTACATTGAAGTCTTACAAAGAAACTAGTAATCCCATTGACCACTTAAAAATGTTCCAAAAAAGCATGTTGATTCAAAAAACAAACAATGCTATAAGATGCAAAACCTTTTCTACTATTTTAAAAAAGGCTATTAGGTCTCGGTATTCCTCTTTAAAACTAAGAACCATCGGCACCTTCAAAAAGTTAGGGTAAAGTTCATGAGCCATTTTGTTAGTAGCATCATTGACAAAAATATCTCCATCACCCTTGTGTTCATGAAACAAAGGCATGATAAGTCTTTAACAGAGTATGTGATAGGGTTCAACAATGAAATCCTCTAACTTAAACACCTTAATCATATGGTTGCCATCATAACTTTCACCAACATTTTAAAAGACAAAGAATTCACCAAGTTTCTAACTAATAAGTCGACCATAGTCTTCATAGACTTACTCATTAGGGCAAAAAATACATCAATACTAAAAAGGCTATGACTATGAAAATATCAAAAGGGTGAGCAATGAAGAATAAATGAAAAAGAATAGGTAAAAGAAATAAGTCCATGCCAAGATCAACTATAAAGGAAAAAAAGCCCTTCTCCAAATGTCTACCAACATTACACCACCTTTAGTGGCCAAGGATAGAAATCATACTCACCAATATGGAAAAAGGAAAATCTCACAAATCATTCACAAAGATGAAAAAAGTTAGAGCTAAAATGAATAGAAACAAGTACTGTGTATTTTACAAAGGCCATGGCTATGGCATGAAGGATGCCTCCATTTTAACAACAAAATTGAAGATCTTATTTAACAAGGTCACTTAAGGAGGTTTGTTAAGAATCATATGAAAGGAAAAACCTATCAAAAGAGAAAGAGTAATAGAAATGATGATTGATAACATGATTACTGAAAGGAAAGAAATAAAAATAATGTAAAGAATAATGAGAGCCAAGAATGAATGAAAGATAGGTGCACCAATGATGAACTTATACCCAATGATAATAGACTTCTAAAGTTATTTAAACTTGTTTTCAGTGCTTAAATGAGTGATTTTTTATTAGTTCTTGGCTAAATAATGATCTTCTTACTCCAAATGTGCTTAATTTGTTATTTTATAAGAAATCTTAAAGAAAATATTAAATTTTAAAGAATCTTGGAGTTTTTTTATCAATCTTAAATGATTCTTGATACATTTGGATAAATCATAGATGGTTCTTGATGTATTCTGTAAGATTTTTAGAATTTTTGAAAATCTTGAAGTTGGAGTATTGAAATTGTTCAAGTCTAGTGTTGTCGACCCTATGCAAGTTAAAAATTCCTCAATCTTATTAAAGAATACAAAAAGTTCATAGAAAAATTATCTATTGGAAGTTTGGCCATTATAAAATGTTAAAAGGTAAATTCAAGATCAATGTAAGTCTATGGTGTTCTATGTAGGTACATATGCATGGGATTATAGTGGATGACATGGTAGCAAGTTTTTTTCCAATTGTCAAGAGAGATGACTTAGAGGCTAATGTGACACAATGACTTAGAAATTCTATCCATAATTGAAAAAGACCAAATTGCATTTGGTTTTCCTACTGATTGCTGCTTGTTATAGCCTATACATGCATAAGTCGTATTTAAGTAATAATATTAAATGAGTAAAGTATCCTTCTTATGAAGATTATAATTAGGGTGTAAAACCAAGTACCAAAAGAGATTTTTCCTAGCTTAATATTAAAATAGATCGAAAGGTTTACTGATTGAAAGTGGAAGTAAAAGTTGCTAAAAATGTGATAACCCCATGCCAAGCTGACCAATTGTCACTTAGTAGTTATAGAGGGCAAGTCAATTATACAAGAAAATAAAAGGAAGCTAGTTGCAATTGCAAATAACTTTAAAAGAAAATAACCAAATGATTTGTGAAGTGAATAAGTGCTTGAAAATAAATAAAGTGCATGCCAAATAAAGAAAGAGAGCTTTTAATGAAAATGTAAACAAACTTGTATTGAAAATAGCTTAAGAAAACAAAAGAATATTAACTAGTCTGTCACCCTAGCTGAAAATAAGAAAAATTAAAAAGAAAACTATTAAAGTCGAAACTAGAGAAAATGAAGTAAAGTAGAGAATAAAAGATGGGATGATTTACAAGTGAAGTGGCCTAGCTTGTTTATAGCACTAGGTTTGGCCAAGAAAGATTAAATCTAAATAGTTTTACTTTATTTTAAACTCTTAAGAGATTGAAATGTAATCTTAAATGTGATAAGAGATTAGCCAAATGTGGGAAACTTCAAGCAAGAGATGAAGCTTGTATTGGTTAAGTGAAATTCCTTTATTGGTCCATATATATTTCATGCATAGGAATCTTTACCATGTCAGCATATCTTGTCACCCAATGAGACTTTCAGCTATGTTAATTCCAAAACCAATTTTTATTGATTTGTTTTACTTGATTTTAAACTCTTTTGGATCAAAATTCAAAAAGTCCTTATTGCACAATAGCTCTAGCATTAGCCTTCTTGATTTATTTCACTTGGCTTGAAAACTCTTTTAAGATTAAAAAAAGTTCTCAAGGAAATAAACTTTTTCGTTGGTTGAACAATACATGATCATTCAATTGGTTTTTGGGTTTGGTTGCATTATAAACTGCATGTTTCCTCACTTTGCATGTGTTTTAGCCTTTCTTGTGCATGGCCAAATTGGGCTTGAGTTTATTGAGTCTTGGTTTTGGCTGAATAACTTCCACCATCTTTGTATAGTTCATGCATTTTACATCCATATTGACCAAAACCTAAAAATCAAGATTTCACTATAAAAAAGCTCCAAATTCATGAAAATTTTCAAATTTCTAAAGAAAATATGGCCTAAGAAAAGTTATAAATTTAATAGTCATCACACCCTCACACTTAGCTTTTTGTTTTTTCTCAAGAAAAATCCTCAAATTAACTATGCTAACAATCAAAATAAATGCATTCAAAGTCACAATTTCATAAGTCATCAATCATGCACTATGGTATAATTTAAAGATAGTTATGAATATTATTCAAAAGTAAGCTTTTAATTTCATACAACTTTCATATATGTGAAGTTAATCTATCTCTAATCTACGTATGCAATCTAACAAAAAAGTATGTAAGATATCGGTTGAGAACTTTAGGCTCAAAATGATATTTCAGGCTTAAAAAGTATATTCAATCTACGTATGCAATCTAAGTAGAAAGTATGCAATCTATATCTAATCTACGTAAGTATGTAAGTATGTCAAGGTAGGAACAAAAGATATTTTAGGCTTAAAAACCTTTTGCTTACTTTTGGACTTGGATGTGATAATTTATGAAACTCTACAAGAATGAAACACCTTTATTGTAGCTAATTTTTTCATTGCCAATTTTTGCCTTTATTTTTTTTTTCATATAGCCATTTTAGTTTTTTCACTTGATTTTTTAAAAATTTCCTTGCGCCTTCCTTCCTCCGAAATATGACTTATTCTTTTATTTTATCCCTAACATGCATAAACAATGTGGGTTGGGTGAGAAAAAGATGTGGCTTATTAATGCGGTTAAATAAATAAAGAATAGGATTATAAAGGCTCAAAGTAAGGTACTAGGGATACTTTATTCATAGGTGATTAGCTTTAACTGTAAGTGCATAAGTCGTACAAGTAGTAAAAGTGACCTTTCAGTTAGAATGTCGACTCACAAAGACTAGGTGAAGAATTTCCTAAGTTAAGTGCTTGTTATCACCTTATCCTTGTAGACACCTAATTTTTCCTAGACAAAATCTCGACCATTTGTGAAGTGTTTAAAATTTAACTTAGTTCAAATCCAACATCCCTCTAATTTCAACAAGGTTCTAAAATTAAAATTCAGACTAATTTGACTCAAATGCCTCAAAGTCAGCAAATCTGGTCAAATTTGGTAAACAAAATCAAATTTGATCAAATTTGATAAAAACAGATAGAACTCAGGTCAACTCTTAAAATTCATAACCAAGTTGAAATTAATATGGTTTAAAATTAAAATTTGTGATTTTTAAAGCACTAAAAAGTTTGATTATACTTAGGATGTGTGAAATTACCAAAACACCCTAAGGGTATTTTTGTAATTTAATTTTCTCGAAGTCAAATTTTTGTGAAAACTTTCATATCATAAATAAATATTTTTTTAATGATTTTTGATGTATTGAAAACATAAACACACCTTGTGAGGTGTGAAATTATCAAAACGCCTTTTAGGGATATTTTTGTAATTTAACCCTCCCAAGGTTGAAATTTTACGAAAAGCTCATGATTATTATTTTGTAATATTTGATGATTTTTAAAATTTGAAAAACCTTGGTTATATCTCGGGAGGTGTATAATTACCAAAATGCCACTTTAGGGGATTTTCATAATTTGATCTTTTCGAGGTCGATATTTTGTAAAACTTTTCAAATCATGATTTTATAATGTTTGATGATTTTTGGTTCATTCGAAATTATAGTAGTACCCTGAGAGATGTGAAATTACCAAAATACCCATTAGGGGTAATTTCATAATTTGACTTTTTCGAAGTAAGTTTCTCGTGAAACTTTTCAAATCATAATTTCATATTGTTTCATGATTGTTAGTGCTTTAAAATCCCAAAAATAAGCAAGGAAACATTGATTTCCAAGAAAGTAGCCTAAAGACTAAAAACTTTAAACTAAGGGTAAAATGGCTTTTCTTTTGGTTAAAGGGCTATAAAAATCCAACCTTTGTGGTGAACAATGTAGATCATTAGATCTCATAATGAATCTTGATCCAATGGCTAAAGAGGCTCTTTGGATTAAAAACAATGAAAGAATTTTGGCCATTGGATGAGATTTGATCCTATGGTCCATATTTAATCTTTAAAAGGTATTTTGGTGGCTTTTTTCTTCACATAGGGGGGATGTTTGTTGCATGAAAAACCAAAGGAGGGGGCTAAAAGAAGGTGAAATAAAAAAAGAAAATTGAGAAAAGAATCTTGAAAAAATAGAAAGAGAAATCCTTGTAAAGAAAACTTGAAGGTAGATTTTCCTTGTCATCCATTTCTGTATTTATTTGCAGCTTCATCACATTTTTCATTACATTCTCATTGTTTCATCCATTTCTTTGTTGATTTTCTTGAAGGGTTTTTTAGTTTATTTTCTTGTTCAAAGTTTGAATCCAATTTCATCCAGTTAATTAATAGTTAGAGTGAAGTTAGGAAACAAACAAAAAAAAAGCAATCCATTATTGAAAAACCAAGTTGGAGGTTTGGCCAACCTCCTTTCCCAAGGCTGAACCTCCTCTTGGCTCCTCTTTTTAAATGTTTTCCTTGTTTACTTTGCTACCTGTGTATGCTTAGTTAATTGTTCATTTGTTATATGTTTAGTTATATATAATTGTGTTTGGCTCATACTCTAGTTGGTTTGATTTTCTTTGTTGTTTTAGTTTGTTTCAAGTTTGATAAATGACTTCTTATGGTGAAAATATTCTTATGTGATAGTTTGGAAGGTAAATGAGGTAAGCTTAGCTTGAATGAATTGAGAATGCTATGATGGGATAATGAGAAAGGTTCAGGCATGGTGGACTTTGGGTTGGCCAAACCATACGTTTTTTTGTTTTATGAATGTTGGATACTTTGATTCTTGTATTAGATTATGCTTTTATGATGTTTAGCAAGTTTTTTACCATGTTTGAACAAAAGTTTCATTAAAAAAATATTGTTGATGGTTGTTTGTGGTGAAAATTTTATGTTGTTTGGTTGTGTTTAATGATAAACAATGGTAGAACATTTCAAAAGTTAAAAAAGTTTTTTTTTTTTTTTTTATGTTTGATCCATTGTAGTCTTGAATTTTCATGCATTACATGTTTGTGATATTAAGTTAGAAAATACTTTAGTTTGTAGTTATGTTTCTAGCTCATGCATTTGGCACATGCATTCATTAATGATATTTTTTCTAATTTGCCATTATTTCATGCCCATTTCCATAAAACCCAAAAAAATACAAAATAAAACTCTAAACTTGAAACCTCAAATCTCCATCAAACCTTAAACCCTAAATTTCAAACCCTAACTATAATCCTAACCCAAAACCCAAAACCTAAACCCAAACCCAAACCCAAACCCAAAATCCAAGCCCTAACCTTATACTTTAAACCCTAAACCCTAAATTCTAAATCCAAATCATACCCTAACCCTAAACCCTAAGCCCTAAACTTAAATCCTAAATCTTAAACCCTAACCCTAACCTAGATCCCAAACCAACCCTTAAACCCAAACCAATCATTAATTTGCATTTCATTTTACCTTGTCATCACATGCATTTTTATATGATCATGCATTCATACTTTATTCATATTATATTATCATGTATTCATCATTTCATTATGTTATGCATCTTATACATTTGTTTTTAAAACCATTTTTTAAAATAAAAATATTTTGAAATAAGATAATATCTTCAGTAAATATAGCCATTGAGATCTTGTCTAACTATAGGAGGATTCTCGATAATTATTATTTATGAGAAGTGTTATCTTGGTTGTATAGGGCAATTTGTAAACCTTTAAATTAGGAATACTTTTGAAGCTCTACCTAATTATAGGAGAGTGAAAGAAGTGTTTTGAAATTTAAATTATTTTCACTTTAACCCAAAAATAAAACAAAAAGTTTTGTTTTAAATTTGATTTGTTTTGTTTAACAATGAAAAAAAAGAAAAAATGAATTAATTTTAAACATTAAATAAGATAGGACCATTTTAATCAAAATTTAGAGATAACATCCAATCAATTGGTATCGTCTTCGATAGGTGTTGTGGCAATGCTAATCCTTCCCCACCCGTAACCTACTCTCAGACTCAACTCTAATTTCATAAATTGCAAATTGGTTCTTTTTCTAATAACTTTTAAACCCATTTTTAAATGTTTTATTAAAAGGACAAAAATTTTGGGTTTTGTTTTTTAATTGAAAATATTTTTAACCCTTGGTTCTTCCAAAATTTTCTCATTTGTATGGCTTTTGAGTTCACCCACCCTGGGTCCTAAGATGTTGTGACAATCCTTACTAAACTTGGCTCAACAAGATAGGCATAGAATTTAATTATCTACAAAAATAAAATTGAGTAAAGCATCAAACAAGTAAAACTAAGTAAATGAGAACATGAACAAGAATAAGAGGTAAATGAATGCTATAAAATGTAAAATGTAGTAACTAAACTAAATGAAATCATATTTAAAATGGAAATTAAAAATAAAATTACAAAATTCAATTAATTAGTCTAAATCGAAACTTGAAGGAAAATCAAGAAAATTGTAACTAAATGAACATTGCAAATTATTGCACACAAACTAGACTAATCTAAATGTCAACAAAATACATGAAACAAAACTCAAAATTGCATAAACAAGTAGAAATTTAAAGTGCAAACAAGTTGAAGTTTAAATGAGAAACAAAAATTGTAAGACTCAAAGTTTAAAGTAAAACCAAGAATGAAGAAACTAAACCTAAAAATTTGAGAATTATTGATAGAAAATTGATTAAATTCAAATTACACTAAATGAACATGAAATGGATATGGATAGAACATTAAAAGAATTTTAAGTGATCTTGATTTGAAGAACAACATTAAACAAATTTGCAAGAAAAAGTAAAAAATAAATAAACCAAAATTGGTTTTTTTTTAAAGCTAGAAATCAAACTTCTAGCTATTGTTTTGCATTAAAATTGAACATGATCAATTGAAAACAAGATGGAACTTCTAAGTTCTATCAAACAAAAAAAAATGAGAAAACACTTTGAAAAGCAAAAATTAAAGAAAATTTGCACAAACTCAATGGAAGAACCAATGAAACCAAAACTAGTAACTAGCTTATAACCTAAACTTGAATCAACTCTTCTAGATCTAAATGATGCAAAAGCAATGTACATGAGCTGGAAATGTAGAGATCAATTAAGGAACTAAAATGAAAATTGATTAGAAGAACAAAAAGTGCACGAAAATACAAAAATTGACTAGAAACAACTAAAATAGTACATGAAATTGAAACCATAACTCACTAAGTTAGCAACAGAAGAAAAATAAATCTAGAGCTCTATACTAAATAAGAACATAAATTGAGAATAGTACATGAAATTGAAACCATAACTCACTAAGTTAGCAACAGAAGAAAAATAAATCTAGAGCTCTATACTAAATAAGAACATAAATTGAGCTAACGAACGATCAATCAACAAGTTTACTTCAAAATTAAATAAAGAAATTGTAGTAAAATGAAACAAATCTAGCTCAACAAACTAGCATCTTAAGATCTATGCAAAATAGAGGAAAACAAAACATATTCAGCAAAAATCACTAAAACAGCCATAAAAAACATGAAATAAATTGCAACAAAATGAAAATAAGCAAGATAAAAAATAAATCTAAGAGATCAAAGGTTGAAAGAATCAAACAATTCGCGAAGAGAAGAGAAGAATTATGTTCAAGCTTGGATCGTATGAACTGGATCACACCTCTTCCCATTTTCAATTGAAAGTTGCAATAATTAATTGTATTGATTGGGAATGAATTTGATATTGATTTTCTACTATGTTAAATCCTAATGAGTTACAAAACTATAAAAAAACAATTGGAGCAAATCAAGTACAAAATGATTGAGTTTTGAAGAAACATTACAACTAGGTCAAGTGTGAAAATGCAAAAACAGAATTGAGATCAATGACAAAACTTGAAGATTTAAGCTAGAAATCAATAAAATTTGTGAATTTCATTCCAAAATCATAAAGAACACTGAAAAATATTTTAGGAAATATAAACTTGCAATCCAATCAATAGAAAGACATGGAAATCAAGAGCTGTTTATTTACTAGGAAAGTACAATGCAGAAAAAGAAAATGCAATAACTAACAAACAAGAAAATTAAAATCCTAAGCTAAAGTTTCTCAAAAATGGCTGGTTCTCCCTCTATTTATAGACAGCTAAGTGGTGAACTAAGCCCCAAAAACTCTCCAAAATATTTGGAAATTAAGTACTTCTAGATACTTCTTCTCTTCTTGTTGCATCCTTGACACACAACTGGTTGTAACTTCCTTTCCTTATTTGATTGCAAGCCCTCCTTTCATACATTTTGCTACTTCTAAAAAGTCCAAATTATAGCCAATAGGAACTCTCCATAATGCCATATCATCAACTCTTGAAGTCTTCTTCAAATCCTCAAAGAATGGCACCAACTTTTCATGGTTGCATGAACTTCAATCCACACCACTAGCTTTCTTTATATGCATATTTTGTCTTCAACTTTCTTTATTTGGTTGCCAAAAATTCAATTTATTTAATGAACAAATTTATCATTAAAATCACTAGAAAAATTCTAGAAATAAGGTCAAAAAATTATAGAAGAAGAATCATGAAAACTCCCTCAATAAACAATGTAACTCAATGACACTAGTTTAGGCCATTTGCGCAATTTGTACAAAAAATCCTCCAAAATGTATGCAATTTGACCAAAATTCCTCATTTTCTATATTTTCACCTATACAAGAGAAAAATGTGCATTTTGGAGTATTTTTGCCAAAATTTGCAAGGAACAAGCTAAAATATAAGGAAAATTGTACTAAAAATGAGCATGTAAATACTAAAATTTTAGTGCAGTCAAACCCCAAAGTTAAGTTTTTGCTTGTCCTCAAGCAAAACAAGATTGAGCAAGAATCATCATATAGTCTTAATGCCTCATTCAACATGAATGCCTCATAGATTGAACAATGAATATAACTAAAGCAAAATCATGAACAAGTGCTAATGTGCAAGAATCCACCTAAGTTAAGATCATTCCTAACTATGGTTCCACAAGCAAGCAACACCTCTAACACATCCTTGCATAAAATATGGTAATGTTATGCAACATATGAAACTTTAGTAACAAAGATCAAGAAAGTATGTTCAAGTTCTATAAGTTTGCTTATCATATCTCTCTCCATTAATGTAGATAAACATATAATCAAGGATCATTTAGGACTTTCATAAGCTTGTAATGTAAGGCTTTATTGTTTTTGCTTTTTCTTTTCTTTTTCTACTTTTTTTCACAACTCTTTCTTTTTTTTTTCTTTTGCAAGCTAGCTGGATTTTTTCATTTTCTTTTTTTTGTACCAATTTTTCCCATTCTTTTTCAAGCTTTACCCATTCTTCTTAATAATGCATAGCTCATAAATAGTGCATAAATGTCCTAATGCATATAGGGCAAGGGACCAAAAAGATAAGAAATATGCAAATCAAGGCTATAGGCTTGTAATGTGGTTTTAAAACAAAGAAAAAGATATTATAAGACTTAAATAGGATGACTATGGAAGAATTAGATCAAGGATGTCTCGAAAGGCTCAAACGATTCAAAGATGGCCTATATCATTTTCCTAATCGTGTGCCCTCTAGGATTTCACCTTAAAAGATGATCAAAACAAATTCTAAGACATGAAACATAACTTTAAAGACCAATGAAAACCAAATCTCATGCTCACATAATCACCATTAGATAAAAAATGCAATTTAATGTTCAAAGTATCAACTTACAAATGAAAACCATATTCAAGAATTCACTAAACTTAAACATCATCTTATATTTCACACATATTCAATCTTTTCCTAAGCTATAGTCATTCTCAATCTCTATTTATCATTGGCTTCATGAAAAACTAATTAAAGAAAGCATACTAATGATTTAAACTACCACATGTTAAGCTTAATCTCAATGTAAAATGTCAAAGACAATTTGAAAATTTTTTCAAAATTTGAACAATTTTCCCATACTCACAAATTTAAACAACACATTGGCCTTAATGTGTTAGCATAAAGCAATAAAGCACAAAATAGATGAAGGAAACTCCCCTAACATCGTGGAATCATGGAGGCATGGTGATTAAATGTCCACATCTTGCTTTGGCCAAAACTAGTGCATGCATTGTAAGCTCTTATTCAACTTACAAAATAATGAAACAATTATACAAAGAAAATACATCAATATGTACAATGAAAAGTAAAATCGAAATAAAAGAATGAACACATGAACAAGTACATACAATCTAATTGAATGAACAAAGATGAGTAACTATGTACACATGAAAAAAAATAATATGTAAAAGAAAACAATCATGTGAACACATGTACACAAACATGCACAAAAAGAAATAGCATGAAAATTAAAAATTGGGTTGTCTCCCAAAAAGTGCTTTCTTTTAGGTTAAAAGCCTAGACTATAAGCTTAAGAGAATCAATCTCTAAAATGAGTCACTTCTATCATTCCCCTAATCTCACTTCATAATATTGTTTCAATCTATGCCCATTGAC
Source organism: Durio zibethinus (assembly GCF_002303985.1). The sequence continues at coordinate 17,362,773 of NW_019168159.1, forward strand.
TTTAAAGGGTACCTTTTTCACTTCATCCATAATCTCTTGTGCCATAATGAAAGACCTATGTCACCATAAATAGGCTCGACCATCTTGATTGAAGATTATCTAGAAAAAGCTTTAAGCGAGAATTAAAAGACAAAACATGTTATCTGGGTTCAAATTTCTTATCTATAATTTGCTTGTCATGCCACATTTTCATTTTCTCCTTAAACAACCAAGCATTATCATAGGCATACAAGTGAAACTTGTCAAGCTCATGAAGTTGTAAATGATGTTTCTTACCTACAACATCTAAATCAAAGTTCAAATTCTTAATAACTCAATATGCCTTGTACTTTAATTTTACTGGCAAATGATAAGCTTTTCCATATATAAGCTGACAAGGTGACATCCTAATTGTAGTCTTAAAGACAGTTTTATACACCCACAAAGCATCAGTCAATCTCTTAGACCAATCCTTATGACTCGAATTTATGATTTTCTTAAGTATGGACTTGGTTTTCCTATTTGACACTTCTATTTGACCACTACACCATGGATGATAAGCAGTGGCAACCTTATAAGTCACCCCATACTTCACTATCAATGCATAAAAACCCTTATTACCTCATCACTAATGATAACTCTAAGGGTTCCAAATTTAGAAAATATATTCTTCTTTAAAAAGTTTAGTACTACCTTAGCATCGCTAGTAGGTAAAACTACTACCTCTACCCATTTTGAAATGTAATCCATAGCCATTAAAATATAATGGTTACCACAAGAAGAAATGAAAGGTCTCATGAAGTCTGTACCCCATACATAAAAAATCTTAACCTCTAAAATGTGTTCAAGGGCTTTTCATGTCTCCTCGATATGTTCCTAACTCTCTAACATTGATCGTACCTTCTCAAAATAGAGTGAGCCAATAAAATCTCGATTAAAGCACTTTAGCTCTCATTCTTTATCCTCTAAAATATCCATCATACTTAGAAGCATGACAATGTTGTAGTATATCATCAACTTTTTCCATCGAGACATATCGCCTTAAAATCTGATCCTTACACTACTTAAATAAATAAGACTTATCGTAAACATAATACTGAACATCATGTAAAAACTTTTTATTTTGGTAGAATGAAAAGTCTAGGGGTAAAACTCCACCAACAATGAAATTAACTTATCAGCATATGAAGGCAACGTATCATGCTGAAATGTCATCAAATGTTCATCAAGAAAAACCTCACCAATGCTCAAATCACTATTAATGTCATTATTGTCTAACATAGAAAGATGGTCAGCCATATGGTTTTTTGATCTTTTCTTATCTCTAATCTCCAAATCAAACTCTTATAGGAAGAGAATCCACCTAATTAACCTAGGCCTTGTATTCTTTTTAAGTATGAGATATCAAATCGCAACATGATTAGTGTAAACTATAACATTAGATCCTATGAGATGAGAGTGAAACTTGTCAAAGGCAAATACAACTGCTAACAACTTTTTCTTAGTAATTGTATAGTTTAACTGAACTCTATTAAAAGTCTTGCTAGCATAATATATAGCATGAAATTGCTTACCTATCTTTCGACCTAGAATAGCTCCTACTATATAGTCACTAGCATCACACATAAACTCAAATGGTAAAGACTAATCAAGTGTTATAATGACCAGAGTAAAACTAATTTCTCTTTAAGCACTTGAAAAGCATGCAAGCAATCATCATCAAATTTAAACTTTGCCTCTTTTTCTAACAATCTACATAAAGGTTTAGAAATCTTGAAAAAAATCCTTAATAAATCTTTTATAGAACCCCATATGTCCAAGAAAACTCCTATTGTAGTTGAAGGTGGCAATCTCTCTACCACCTTAATCTCAACTCTATCAACTTTAATACCTGTAGTAGAAACCTTATGACATAGCACTATCCCCTTTTTAACCATAAAACAACATTTCTCCCAATTTAGCACTAGGTTGGTCTCCTTACATCTAGTTAAAATGAGAGTTAAGTGATCGAGACAATCCTCAAAGCTATTAATTAAGACTAAAAAATCATCCATGAACACCTTAAGGAAATCTTTTACCATATAAAAAAAAATAGGTATCATACACCTTTGAAAGGTTGTTGGGGCATTATAAAGTCCAAAAGGCATTCTCCTAAAGGTAAAGGTACAAAAAAGATAGGTAAAAATAGTCTTCTCTTGGTCTTAGGTATTATAGCTATCTGATTATGTCCAGAATATCCATATAGAAAACAACAATACTCATGTCTAGATATTTGATCCAACATCTAGTCATAAAAGGTAAAGAAAAATGATCATTTCTCATAGCCTTATTTAGCTTTAATAATCCATACAAACTCACCATCTAGTAACAATCATAGTGGAAATAATCTTATTATTCTCATTTGGCACTATTGCCACCCTTCCTTATTTAGGCACACACCAAATCAAGCAGACCCATGCATTATCCAAAATTAGATATATAATACCTATATCCAACCATTTAATGATTTCTTTTTTAACCATTTCTTTCATGGCTAAATTCAACCTACATTGTGCCTTAACAGTCAGACTAAATCAATCCTTCATCAAAATCTTATGTGTGCAAAAAGATACCCTAAATGTTGATAATGGACCAACTTATATCTAACTTATGGTCATACAAGACTAAAAGAAATTATGCTTTTGATCTTCAATCAAAGATGCTACTATAATCATAGGTAAAGTGTCATCCTCACTAAAATAAGCATACCTAAGATGTGAGGGCAATGGTTTAAACTCAAAAACTAGTGGATTTACAATAAAAGGTCTAATTACCCTAGAAAGAGTATTTGTATCCACTAAAGGCTCAACAATAAGAGGTGGTGTATATCGATTGGTAGAGATCATCAAAATCTTATCATCATCCTCACTCAAATCCATGTCCTCTACCTGTTTGACTAAAGGGAATCCTTAAATTGTGAGAACGGATGCTTTAAGTGAAAAATATCATTAACTAAGCTACTAACTATGTCCACCCTAAAACAATTTTCAGAATCATCAAGATATTTCGAAGCCTTAAAAACTTTAAACTGCATCTTTTAATCTTGTACTTAGATAGTCAACTTAAACTTTTGCATAATTATGAATGCCTTTCTGATGGCTAAAAATGGTCTCCCTAAAATAATTGAGATCTCACGATCTACCTTCATGTCTAGCATAATGAAATTAACAAGAAAGATGGATTTCTCTACCTTAACCAAGACTTATTTTACAATCCCTCTAGAGTATTTCAGTGACCTATAGGCCAATTATAGAGTAACTAAGGTGGTTTTAGCCTTTCTTCTGCCTAATCTCTAAAAAATAGACTAAAGCATCAGGTTAGTACTAGCGCTTAGGTCGTACAAGGCTTTATCAAATGGCATACTATCTATAAGACATGGAATGGTAAAGCTACCAGAATCTTTAAGCTTCAAAGGTAGTCTTCTTTGAATAAAAAATGTGCACTCACTAGTGAGTGCAATTTTCTCATAATCTTTTTTGAATAAAAAATGTGCACTCACTAATGAGTGCAATTGTCTCATAATCTTCATGCTTCTTCATATGAGAAATTATGTCTTTTATAATAGGTCGGCATATGCTTAAGTGCATCTATAAATATGATATTAATGTGTAGCTTCTTAAACACCTAAAAAAATTTTGAGAATTACTTTTTTTTCTTTTATTTTTAAAACTATTGAGGGAAATGAATATAAGGTCTAAGTGGCTTAACTCTAAGAGATGTAGGGTTAAATGAATTGGATAAAGCACTAGAGGATGGTGTTTGTGGTAATTGGGTATAACAAGTATTACACCCTTATCTTTTTTTTTACTATTCTCCCCATTTTAAACTAGTTCTCTATCATACTCATCATCATTAGATCCTTCATTTACCATATCCTAAGAACCTATCAGGACTTGGCCACTAGCTAACTATTACCCACTCTTAAAGTTGACTATCTTGCAATGCTCTTTCCTTTCCCTTATAGGGTTAACCTTTATGTTACTAGGAAATGTGCCATGAGGTCAGGTACTTAAAAAAGTAGATAGTTGACCAATCTAGGTCTCTATGTTCTTTATGGATGTAATTTGATTTTGAAACATGGTGGTTTGGGTCCTAATAAGAGATCTTAAAAGCTCTTCTACTAAAGACATCTTCTCAAAATATGGCATAAAAGAATATAGAAGTGTGTAGTGTTGCAAAGATTGCTGCTGATATCATGACTACTGGAAACCTAATGGTTATGATGGTTTAAAAATCTAGGTAGGCTATGTGGGTAGTGATGATTATGATGGTGCCTATGTTTGCATAGGTTAAAAAAATATGGGATGGTGGTTTTGTTGTTGATTCCAATAAAACACTAGATTGTTTCTCCAACCTACATTATATATAAAAGCATAGGGGTTGTTGGTCTACCTAGGGTTTTATCTTATAAACTAGACTGCCTCAGAATGGTGGCTTGAACAAGACTCCTCTTGGTGACTTACCTTATAAACCTTACACATAGTTAAAGAACTATGGGTTTGAATAAACCTAAAATGACCAAGATTATGCCCAGAGGATGTACTCTTACACTGTAAACACTCAACATACTTGGCTGGGGATTCTACCTTAGCACTAAGTGTTTAAACTCAATAAGCTTATATACCACAAAAGCCTTTCTAAAATATTGTCTCTCATTAGACCACTAACAATTATCTCAACAAAATTAAAAGCAACAGTAAAAGTCGTACTTATCAAAATACCTCATGTGACACCATCTAAAAGTGTCCTAGTGTTAGGTACTAACATATTATAAAAGATATGAATCTTTAGCCATTTTGATAGTCCAAGGTGTGGACATTATCTCAAGAGCTCTTTGTACCTCTCCCATGTCTTATATAAAGACTCTAAGTTATGTTGGAAATAATGGTAATCCCATTCCTAAGCTCAGCTATGTTGGTCGAAAAGAAAAACTTAGCCATAAACTTTTACACTAAATCATCACAAGTAGTAATGGAATCTAGTAGCATCGAGGCTAGCAAATTCTTGGCTTTATTTGTAAGGGAAAAATGGAAATAACCTAAGTTTTATGGCATCTTCAATAATACCATTATGTTTAAATGTGTCTTAAATCTCTAATAAATTTCAAAGATGAGCATTTAGATCCTCATTCGAATGACTACTAAATTGCATAGACTATTGTATCATCAAGATGATTGTAGGTTTAATATCAAAATTGTTGACTTTTATAGCTGGCCTTCTAATGCTAGGCTTTAAACCATGAAGATTGGGCTTGGCATAATCATTAAGGTCTCTAGTGTCCTACTCAACCATGGTGTTGGTTGGATTGATTTCTCTCTCCCTTCTAATCCTCTTATGGGTAGCCTTAAGCTCAATATCTAAAAAGATCAACTCATGATTCCTAACTGAGTACATACATAGGCTGTAGAGCACTAGATCAAGAGAATAAACTAAAAATAGAAACCTAAGTATGTACAACTAAGGATAAAATGGTCAACAAAGGAACCTAGGATATGTACACCTAAAACTAAAGCAAACCTAAGATCTAACCTAAGATATGTACACTAAAGTGAACCAAACTATAGAAAAGTATGGTGAGGAATGATATTAGCGTAAGACTTGAATTCTAATTCTTGGCAATGATGCCAAAAACTTGATTGGGTTTAACTGCAAGTGCATAGGCCATACAAGTAGCAAAATTGACCTTTCAATCAGAATATTGATCCCACTGAAATTAGGTTAAAATTTTCCTTATTTACCCTTACTAAAGTTGGCTCAACAAGAGAGGCATAGAGTCTAATTATCTATAACAATAAAGTTGAGTAAAGTATCAAACATGTAAAACTAAGTAAATGTAAACATGAACAAGAACAAAAGGTAAATGAATGCTATAAAATGTAAAATGCGGTAATTAAACTAAATGAATCATATTTAAAAAGAAAATTAAGAACTAAAATCACAAAATTCAATTAACTAGCCTAAACCAAAACTAGAAGGAAAATCATGAAAACCATAACTAAATGAACTTTGCAAATTATTGTGCACAAAGTAGACTAATCTAAATGTCAAAAAAATACATGAAAAATTGCATAGATGAGTAGAAATTTAAAATGCAAACAAGTTGAAGTTTACATGTGAAATAAAAATTGCAAGACTTAAAGTTTAATGGAAAATCAAGATTGAAGAAACTAAACTTAGAAGTTTGAGAATTATTGCTAGAAAAGTTGACTATATTCAATTGAAACTAAATGAACATGAAATGGATATGGATAGAACATTAAAACAATTTTAAGTAATCTTGATTTTAAGAACAATACTAAACAAAATTGCAAGAAAAAGTAAAAGACAAGTAAATCAAAATAGTTTTTTTTTCAAAGCTGGAAACCAAACTTCTAGCTATTGTTTTTCATTAAAATTGAACATGATCAATTGAAAACAACCTGAAATTTAAAAGTTCTATCAAAAAGCAACATGGGAAATCACTTTGAAAAGCAAACATCAAAGAAAATTGTTCAAACTCAATGGAAGAACCAATGAAACTAAAGCTAGTAACTAGCTTATAACCTGAACTTGAATAAACTCTTCTTGATCTAAATGAAACAAAAACAAATGCACATGAGTTAAAAATGAAAAGATCAATTAAGAAACTTAAATGAAAATTGATTAGAAGAACAAAAAGTGCACAAAAATACAAAAATTAACTAGAAACAACTAAAATAGCACATGAAATTGAAATTGTAACTTACTGAGTTGGCAACAAAAAAAAGTGATCTATAGCTCTATACTAAAAACAAACTTAAATTGAGCTGAAGAATGATCAATCAACAAGTTTAATTCAAAATCAAATAAAGAAATTGTAGTAAAATGAAACAAATCTGGCTCAACAAACTAGCATCTGAAGATTTATGCAAAATAGAGGAAAATAGAACATATTTAGTAAAAATTATCCAAATAGCCAAAAAAAAATGAAATAAATTGTAACAAAATGAAAATAAGCAAGATAACAAGTAAATCTAAGATATCAAAGGTTGAAAGGAATTAAACAATTCGCCAAGAGGAGAGAAGAATCATGCTCATGCTTGGATCATATGAATTGGATCACACCTCTTCTAGTTTTCAACTAAAACTTGCAACAATTAATTGTATTGATTGGGAATGAATTTGATGTTAATTTTATGTTAAACCCTAAAAGGTTACAAAATTGTGAAAAAAAATTCAAGCAAAAACAAGTAAGAAATGATTGAGGATTGAAGAAAATACTACAACTAGGTCAAGTGCAAAAATGCAAAAATAAAATTGAGATTAACAAGAAAACTTGAAGATTTGAGCTAGAAATCAATAAAATTTGCAAATTTCATTGTCAAAACCATAAAGAACACTAAAAAATACTTCAAGAAATGTAAAATTGCAGTCAAAATCAATAGAAAAACATGAAAAATCAAGAGCTGTTTGGTTATTAGGAAAGTAAAATTTAGAAAAAGAAAATACGAAAACTAAAGAACAAGAAAATTTAAATCCTAACCTAAAGTCCCTCTAATATGGCTGGCTTTCCCTTTATTTATAGGCAGGTGAGTGGTGAATTAGGCCTAAAAAATCTCTCCAAAACATGTGGAAATCAGTGGTCTTCTAGAGACTTCTTCACTTCTTGTTGCATCCTTGATGCATGACTGGTTGTAACTTCCTTTCCTTCTTTGATTGTAAGCCTTCCTTTCATGCATTTTGCCATTTATAAAAAATCCAAATTATAACCAATAGGAACTTTCCATAATTCCATGTCATTAGCCTCTAAAGTCTTCTTTAAATCCTTAAAGAATGGCACCAACTTCTCATGGTTGCTTGAACTTCAATCCATGCCACTAGCTTTCTTAGGTGTATATTTTTGCATCAACTTTCTTCATTTCGCTACCAAAAATTCAATTTATTTAATAAACAAAGTTATTATTAAAATCTCTAAAAAAATTCTAGAAATAAGCTTAAAAAATTATATAAGAAGAAATCAAGAAAACTCCTTCAATAAACAATGTAACCAAATGACACTAGTTTATGCTATTTCCACAATTTACACAAAAAATCCTCCAAAATGTATCCAATTTGACCAAAATTCCTTATTTTCTCCATTTTTACCTACACATGAGAACAATGTGCATTTAAAAGTATTTTTGCCACAATTTGCAAGGAACAATCTAAAATATAAGGAAAATTGCATAAAAAATGAGCATGAAAATACTAAAGTTTTAGGGCAATCAATAGGTGGGCTTGAAAAGGCTCAAACAGTCCAAGGATGGCCCAAATTACTTAAGTCAAGTATAGTTTAAGATTTTACCTTAAGGGTTGAGTAAATAAATTCTAAAGTTATACTCATGCCTTAATTTTTTATGTAATTTTATAATCACATGACTTTTTATAGAAACTTAAGCATATCAAAGATTAAGATTAAAATGCATATAACATGAAAGTCAAAAATTTAAAGAAAAACATACTTAAAACATCATTTCATGTTTCACTACATCACACTTATCCTAACATCATACTTAAATCACTCATGATCAACTTATGAAAAATTAACTAAGAACACATTATCATGGTTGTAGATGATTGCTACCTTTTATAATGCCTACAATGCATAGATTGTAATCAAGTAATAGGATGAGTGAGTAGAGTATCATTCCCATGAGAATTATATAATTGATTTGTTGGGTAAAATCAAGTACCAAAGGTGATCAACTACAAAACTTATATCCAAACTAATGAAAGATTTGATTTGATTGTAAAGAAAACAATAAAAGAAAGTAACTTTAGGCCAAGATCTACTTATCCAACTATCACTTGGATTCTTAGATGTCGCCAAATAGATCTAAAGACTAAAGTAGAAGAATCAAAGGCTTAAAAAGAAAAGAAAGATTAAGTGTTTGGCTGAAAGTATGAGAACTTGCATAAAAGAAAGAATTAAATCAGGATTGTATAAAACCAAAACTTAATGAAAGCTTGAATGTAAAACAAATGCTTTACATTGGAAAAGATTACTTAAAAAAGCTTAAATAACTATAAATAAGAACAAGATTATGAGTAGTAATGAAAACTAAAACTTAAAAAGAAAACATTGCTTGTAGAAAAATAGAGGCGTTTTGAATAGTATTGATAAGGGTAGTTTAGGATGAGGTTGCTAGGGCATCTATTTTTTTTATTAATCTAGCTATTTGTGAGGTGATAGATGTGGTAGTGTCAAGCTAAAAAAGATTAGCAAATTTTTTATGTACCTTGTGTTCTATTCCTCATTGGTAGTTATTAGCCTTCATTTCTTCAATCAACTCATACGACTCTTTAGCATTTTACTCATTATGGCTCTCTTCCAAGAACCGAATCAAGTGTAATTCTCATGGATGATGTCAATCTATTGTAAAAAATTTGAATTTATAACCATTGTGGGAAAATATGATGTGGATATTTTCTCAACAACTCTTTAAATCTCTCCCATGCATCATATAGATTCTCACCATCAAATTGCATGAAAGTTGTTATTTCATTCCTTAACTTGGCCATCTTGGCAAGTGGAAATAATTTAGCAAGGAACTTTTGTACCAAATCATCCCATGTTGTTATTAATCCAAATGGTAAAGAAAATAACTACTTTTTTGCCTTGTCCCTGAGAGAAAAAGGAAAAAGTCTTGTTAAATTGCATCATTAGAAACACTATTATATTTAAACGTATCAAATAATTCAAGAAAGTTAGATAAATAGAGATTTGGATCATTACTTGGTAACCTTCTAAACTATACAAAAGTTTGGACCATTTGAATAATCAAAGTCTTTATCTCAAAGTTGTTTGCTTAAATCATTGACCTCTATATAGATGGTTGAAATTCATCCTTATTAGGAGAAGCAGAGTCCCTCAACATTCTTTATCCTTCATTATTTGCATTTGCCATTTGGATTGGTGTTGGTGGTGTTATTTTCTCTCTTCTCAAACACCTAAGAGTTTTATTGATGTCCTTGTCAAGTGAAACTAGGTCAACACTCCTAGATTTACGCATACAAACAAAGAAATGATCAAAACAGTTTAAGCAAATGAAAGAAAATTGTTTAGATTATACGGGAGTAAAAAATTCTTACTGATATTGATTCTTGTACACTGATATAATCCTCGGTAATGGCACCAAAGCTTGATTGTTACTTTTTATAATGCTTACAAGTGTATAGATCATAATCAACTAATAGAGTGAGTGAGTAGAGTATTGTTCCTACAAGGATTATATAATTGAATTGTTGGGTGGAACCAATTACCAAAGTTGATCAACTACAAGACTTATAACTAAACTAACAAAAGATTTGATTTGATTGCAAAGAAAACAACAAAAGAAAGCAATTATGTAGAAAATAATTTTGTAGGCCAATATGTACTTATCCAACTATCACTTAAATTCTTGGATATGGCTAGATAGATCTAAAGACTAAAGTAGAAGAATCGAAAGCTTAAAAAGAAAAGAACGGTTAAGTGTTCGGTTGAAAGTATGAAAGCTTGCATAAAAGAAAGAATTGAATCAAGATTGCATAAAACCAAAATTTAAAATAAAAGCTTAAATGCAAACTAAATGCTTTAGATTGGAAAGGATTGCTTAAAGAAACTTAAATAATCATAACTAAAAACAAGATTGTGAATAATAGTGAAAACTGAAACTTAAAAAGAAAGATTGCTTATAGAAAAATAGATATTAACGAAAAGAATGCTTTGATTTGGAAAAGAATTATGAAATAACTTAGTTATTGCTAATATGCCATTTTAGCTAAATTACAAAAAATTTTAAAAAGAAACTAATAGAATTGAAACTAAAGAACTAGGTAGAGAAAAATGGAGTAGGATGAGATATTTGAAGTTACAAAAGAGCCTTTTTATTTATAATGAGGGTTCGGTTAATATTGGGATCAAGGTTACAAAGTCCTAGTTATCTTGAACTTTAAGGGATTAGTTTTATCTTGATCTTATAAAGTCATGGCCAAATGTAACTTTTTTATTCTTAGAGTGCTTTAGCTGAATGGGACATCTTAGGTTAAATCTTGATCATCCATGTGGTATGTACTCTTGATCTTGCAATCTTAATGGGTGGTTCGGCTAAGCATGGTTATCAAGGCCATGTAGTTGCTTCATATTTAAACTCTTAAGATAAATCTTGCAAAAATCTATCTTCAATCTAAACTCTTAGCTTTTACTCTTATGTAGTATTTTTCTTACACTTAAACTCTTCAAAGACTGATCAAAGAGTCCTGGTCTTGTAAAATCTCTCCTTGGCTAAAAATAAGTAAGTGTTCTAGTGCCATTAGTGAATTTAAGAAGCCAAATGCAAATGAGATTTTGCTATTCTTTTTCTAACATGATCAAACAAGACAATGAAGAGGCCTGTCCTAATCTTGTATGAATTTGCATGAATTTCATGTCCAAATACATAAAACCTAATGATCAAGCAAACAAACATTAAAGGCACCAAATTCTACCAAAATTTAAAATTTTTGAACTAAAAAAAACTTGTAAAATACTATATATTTTACTACTATAAGTAGGCATATTAACTTGGCTTAAAAATAATGATTTTATGATGACTTTTGAAAATTTTTTGAAAAAGATCTATACACAAAAAGTTTCCCTCCCCCACATTTGAATTGCACATTATTTGACATGAAGCATTAAAATAATTAAGAAAAAGTATACTCCCGTTTCTTTGTTTTCATGAGGTCAAACTTGTAGACTTCTTTAGGCATCCTTTGCATCATCCTTATTCCTAAGAAAACAAAAAAAAAAAAAAAACAAAAGATCAAAGCATACTTGTCCTAATAACAAAATTAAAACAAATAACAAAGAAAATATAAAACTTGGGCTACTTCCCAAGCAACTCTAGTTTTGGTCAAGTTGGACCATACTTAAAAATATAAAACTACCATTTCTATTTTGGAGGAATTTTCCCTTGTTATTTGTGTTTGGTTGGAATTACATGAATTGATTGAGCCTTGGGAGAGGACTTGTTCTCTTAGTGGGAATAACATACACAAAATTGGGTTTCACCATTGGGCTTTTTAAAGCTAAGCTAGTGAAATGGTTTTTTGGATTGCTTGGAATTAGGCATAGTGGGCTTGCCAAGTGAGTTTTTGGAGTTTTTGAATTAGGGCTTGTGGGTTGACCATTTCCTTTATGGGTTTCATTAGGCTCCCTATGGATTGGTTTTTCCTTTTTCTTATCTTCTAGGTTAGACACTTTTTATACATCTTTTTTGTCCTTAAGAATGCCTTAACCTTTAGTTTTAAAAGTTATTCTTTTGTCATTAAATCTTAAGGTGACCTTAAAATTGTTGACATCTATTAAAGCCTTTGAGGTTATTAGGAAGGGTTTACCTAATAAGATAGGCACTTCACTATCTTTCATATCTAAAACAACAAAATCAACAGAGAAAGCATATTTACCCACTTTAACTAATAAGTTCTCCCAAATTTCTTGTGACCTCTTTACAAATTGATCAACAAATTTAATGCTAAAATTAGGAGGTCTTAATGCACTAGCTCTAAGCTGCACAAAAACATTCATAGGCATTACATTAGTACTAGAACCTAAATCACATAAAGTTTCATTGAAAAATAAATGACCAATGGAACATGGAATGCAAAAAATCCTTGGATCATCTAACTTGGTTGAAAAGATTTGTTAAAGTGCTAGGCTAGACTCATCGGTAAGTATAACTTTCTTTAACTTCTTGAGTAGCTCTTTCCATTTGGGCTTTAGTGTTGATTGGGCTACTCTAAATGTTCTCTTATGGGTTGACATCTTTGGAATCAATTTTATTTTTTTCACTTATAGGTTTTCCTTTTTCACCTTTACAGTTAGATATAAAATCTTCAAAAATGGTCTTCCAACTTGTAACATATCTTCATTATCCATTTCAATTTCTTCTTTAACATGCTCCTTTTTAAAACCCTCTTATGGATATTCTTCTTGGAATTTTTCTTCCTCAGGGTCCTCCTTAATTTTCAAATCCTTATCCATTTCTTCAAAATCTTCCTTCAAAGCTTCTTAGATATTGTTATGAATTTTTGCAGTTGGGTTCAAGCTTTTCAAAAAATTTTCTTCCAAAATTTAATAACTCTTCATCTTTCATGTCAGCTTCCTCTTCCACACACTTTTCTTTAAATATTCTCACAAAACTTGGCAAGCTCACCATTATTGATTCATCTATTAAGTCATCCTCATCATCAAAGAAATAGGTTTCTTCTTTTCTATAAGAAAATATGGCATTGCATGCTTCTTTACCTTGCTTCTTAGGGTTGGATTTTATATTACTAGGCAGGGATCCTAATAGGCGATCCACTAAGGCATTTGTTAATTGGCCTATTTGGATTTCTAAATTCTTAATTGAAGTGGCTTGGCTTTGGATTGTGGTGTTTTGGGCTTGCAGGAGTTGTGAAAACATTTCTTTAAGGCTTAGCTTTTTTTCTTGGGGTAGATTATGGGTTGGTGGGTGTTGACAAAAGTTGGATGTTTGGATGGTGTTTTGGTGGTTATTTTGGTTTTAGTTCCAACAAAAATTGGGATGGTTCTTCCAGCCTGGGTTATAAGTGTTACTATAAAGGTTATAAGATGGTTTGGCTTGTTTTGCATATTGCATAGTTTCTGATGGCTTGTTTTGCCTTGCACCTAAAGGATATAGCTAACCTAATTAGCCAAGGATTATTCTTGATAAATTCAGCCAAAAAGGAGTTATAGTTGCGTGATGCTTTTTGTTTATGTTAAAGGAGTTTTAACCCATGTAAAACACATTAAAGATTGCTAAAGGCTAGAGTAATTTTGCAATAAGGACTCTTTAATTTTAATCCAAGAGAGTTTGAATTCAAGATAAACAAATTAAGAAGAAGATTCATTTTGGAAATTTAATTTAGCCGAAACTCTATTTAGATGACAAATATCATGTTGATTTGGCAATATACATAAGCATGGAAGAACAAATAGACCAATGAATAAAGTCAATTCGAACAACACATACAAGAGCTCTCTACATTCAGCCAACCTCTATTAAGATCAAGGTTACATCTTAATCTTCTAAGATTTAAGATAAAGTAGGACTTTCTAGATTTGATCCTACCTTGGCCGAACCTAGCACTATAAATAGGCTAGGCATTTTCACTTGTAAACACATCTCTTCCCACCTCATTCCTTCCTTCTCTTTTCTTTTTTTTCTTTCTAGTTATGGTTTCCTTTGTAATTCTTTTTTAGTCTATTCAGCTAAGGTGACAAACTAGTCATATTTTGTTTTCTCAAGCTTACTTTAATACAAATTGTTTTCATTCTTTAGCTCTTTTTCTATAATTTCTCAAGCATTCTTTTTTTACTTTAAAAGTTTTCAAGTTTGATTCTGTTATTTACATTTATGTGATTATTTTCCTTACTCTCTTTTATATTTAGCCAACATTCAATTCTTTTCAAGTATTTCAATTCTTTGCTTTATTTTGCTTTCTTGTATAATTAGCTTGCCTTTCAAGCTACCAAGTGACAAATGGATAGTTTAGCTTTCAGCCTATGCATTTACAATTGCCATTATTTACTTCTACTTTTACCAATCATTATTTTGATTTGTTTAAATATAAAGTTAGTGAAAATCAACTTTGGTACTTGGTTTCACTCCTCAAAACATAATTCTTATAGGAATGATACTCTACTTCGTCACTTTATTATTTGATACCGATTTATACACTTATAGGCTATAAAAAGTAGCAATAAGTTTTTACCCTAAATTGGCTCCTATATGAGGAATATAGGCCTTCATAAATATCATAAGTTACAATTGGGCTCTGAACTGCTTGAACAGAGGCAACTGGTGATTGGGTTCCTAAACCTTCTATTTTTTTTGTTAGAGTTGCAAGTTAGGATGTAATAGAGGTAAGGGCGTTAATCTTGTAGAGCCCAAAAGCTTTCTTATGGACCTTTATTTTGGTGCCCCATTGATAGTTGTTTGTTGCCATTTCTTTGACTAAATCGTAGGCCTCTTCCATCTACTTGCTCATGATGGCTCCTTTAGCAGCTTAATTAATAGTGGTTCTAGTTAATAGTGTTAACCCATTGTATAAAATTTGAATTTGAAGCCATTGTGGAAGATCATGGCACAGGTGCTTGCATAATATTTCTTTGTACCTTTTTTATACATCGCAGAATATCTCGCCATCATATTATTGGAAGTTTGTGATCTCATTCCTCATATTTGACATTTTGATTGGTGGGAAAAATTTAGCGAGGGATTTTTAGACTAGATGATCCTATCTTGTAATGGAGTTAGAGGCAAGTGAAGATAACTAGCTTTTTGTTTTGTCCTTGAGAGAAAAAAAATAACCTTAGTCTAATTACATCATCAGAAACTCTATTATATTTGAAAGTATCACATAATTCAAGGAAAGTAGAGAGATAAAGATTAGGATCATCATTTGGTAGTTCTCCAAAGTATAAAAAAGTTTAAAGCATTTGCATAATGGAAGGCTTGATCTCAAAGTTGTTGGCTTAGATCATCGACCTTTGAATAGAAGGTTGGAAACCTTTAGGGTTGGGGATGGCATAGTCCTTAAGTGTTCTATGACCTTCGGTTGCTGCATTTGCCATAGAGATCGGGTTTGTTATTTACTCACGTCTTAATTGCCTAAATATCTTTTTGATTTCTTTATCAAATGGCACTAAATCAACACTTCAAGACCTGTGTATACAAATAAAGAAAATATCAAAATAGATTAAAGCAAATAAAAATAAAAGGAAATCTAAAATACAAAGTAGAAAGAAGTGTTATTAATATTGGTATTTTAGCATCAATATAATATCAAAGAATGGTGCTAGAAACTTGATTGTTGCTTTTTATAGCCTACAATTGCAACAATCCCATCCAAGCAATAATAATGAATGAATAGAGTATCATTCCCATAAGGATTATGATTAAGGTTAAAAAGCAAGTACCAAAAGAGATTCTTCCTAGCTTTATATTTAAATAGATAGAAAGGTTAGTTGATTGAAAGAGGAAGTAAAAGTTACTAAAAATGTGATACTTAAATGCTAAGCTAACCAACTGTCACTTGGTAGCTATAAAAGGCAAGATAATTATACAAGAAAATAAAAATAAAGCTAGTTGAAATTGTAAATAACTTTAAAAGAAAATAATCGAATGCTTTGTAAAGTGAATAAGTGCTTGAAAATAAATAAAGTGTGCAAAGTAAAGAAAAAGAGCTTTTAATGAAAATGTAAACAAACTTGCATTAAAAATAGCTTGAGAAAGCAAAAGAATATTGGCTAGTTTGTTACCTGCCAAAACTAAGAAGAATTGCAAAGAAAACTATTAAAACCAAAACTAGACAAAAGGAAGTAAAAAAGAGAACAAATGATGGGATACTTTATAAGTGAAGTGCCTTAGCCTATTTATAGCACTAGGTTTAGCCAAAAGGGATTAAATGTAAATAGTTCTACTTGAGCTTAGACTCTTAAGAGATTGAAATGTAATTTTGAATGTGATAAAAGGTTAGTTGAATGTGGGAAACTTCAAGGATGAGATGGAGCTTTTGTTGGCAAAATGAAATTTCTTCATTGGTCCATTTGTGCTTCCATGCTTAGGTGTCTTTACCATGTCAGCATTATCTTGTCATCCCAATAGTTTTGGCTAAGGTAATTCGAAGACCAACTCATCTTGATTTGTTTTACTAGATTTCAAACTCTTTTGGATTAAAATTCAAAGAGTCCTTATTACACAATAACTTTAACCTTAGCCTTCTTGATTTATTTCACTTGGCTTAAAACTCCTTTAAGATTAAAAAGAGTCTTTTTGCAAATAAACTTCTTCTTTGGTCAAACAATACACGATCATTCAATGGGCTTTTGGGTTCAGCTACATCATGGGCTATATTTTTCCTTACTTTGCATGGGTTTTAGCCTTTCTTGTGCATAGCTGAATTAGGCTTGAGCTTATTGAATCTTGGTCTTGGCCAAATAACTTCTATCATCTTTTCACAGTTCATGCATTTTATGTCCATATTGACCAAAATCTAAAAATCAAGATTTCAACACATAAAAGCACCAAATTCATGAAATTTTTCAAAATTTTGAAGCAAATATGACTTAAGAAAAGCTATAAATTTAATAGTCATCACCTATTTCAAGAAGGTTTTCTTACTTTAATTTGGAAATCCCACTTTGACTTTGAATTCCTACCTTGATTAGGAAATGTGCTTGGTTATCCTATTTAGAGTTGGTTTTTCTAAATTGACTAAAAAATCATAGTTTTAATTGGTATTCTGACCAAGGGTAAGATTTGCATGAAGATAAAATAGTATTAGAATAAAAGGTTGGCTTAGTAGTAGGAGAATACTACTTAAAGTTTTATTTTACCCAATAAATGCTATTCTAATTCCAAGAAGTCTTCAAGAAACATAAAACTACTCAAAGTTGAAGGTTTGTTTCAAGAAGGCTGCCAAAGATGCAAAAGTAATTGCAACATTTTTTTCTCTTGAATAGCCCTAGTTGCACTATTCTTCAATTTTAAGAGATTTAAAGTTCAAGAAGAATTTAGTAGTTGAAAACCTTAAGACATTAAGTTG
Source organism: Durio zibethinus (assembly GCF_002303985.1). The sequence goes on from NW_019168159.1 coordinate 17,380,365, forward strand.
CTAAAAAGTTTAAAACTATGCAAGATTCTTTGCAAAAAAAAAAAAGGTTTTAAATAGCTTAAAGTTGGGACTTTGAGAGCTGTTTAAGAAAGTTTAACAGGGAATCAACTTTTTCTCTCCTAAAAAAGTAGCTGAGCCTTACTTTTTTAACTCAAGAGAGACAAGTCATCAATATTTTATCCAAGTCAACAACGTTAAGTCCAAGTTAGCACTTAATCAAACCAAATTATTCATAATAGAGTTAAAATGTTTGAGTATCTATGACAATATATTAAAGTAATCCTATGCCTCTCTTTTATAGTACAACTTATCAATGTAAAAAAAATGATGTTAAGGATTTTTTGGAAAGACACAAAAGGTATTTTTCATTTGTTTTACTTATTCGAGAAAGGAAGTTTCTAGAGATTTGTTAAGAAAAGAAAAAGGAGCAACACGGAAGGCATGGAAAAAGAAAAATGAGAGAGCAAAAAAGGGTAAGGGAATATGTAAGAGAAAAATTATACAAATGCCAATATGTTTGATTGCTAGATAATGAGTAGTTCATGTCCATGTTTTTCTAATAATGTGCCACTAGGTTGAGTAGCTCATGTCTAGGTTCTTTGATTATGTAGCACCAAGCGACCAAATCTATGTTCGAAACAGAGTGTGAGACTGACATCGAGACCTTAAGGTGCATATCATGTAAAGAAGAGAACAAAACATGTGATGTCAGCACATGTAAAGAGTGCGACAAATAAACAAGCAAGATTGAAGAAGAGTTAAAGTGAAAGATCTAAGATATCAAAACCAAAGTCACATTTTTATGCTTTTGATCTCTACTTAATCATACCCACAATGTCTCCACCTCGTCTGGGCTCTTCTACCTTGATGTCATTTTAGTCATTTTTTATTATAGGTCTCCTAGCTTACCCCATATTTTTATGCCCACTCATAAAGCCATTTTGGTACTCTTTATTTCCTTGAATTGCTTTTATTTCTTTTGTAAAATGTAACATTTTGAAGTCTGCTATGCTATAACACAAACACTTGGAGTTCACTTTGGTCGTAATTTTTAAACTATTTTCTTTGTTGTCTTCTTCTTCTTCTTCTACTCCGGTGATTGCTCAATTTAGTGCTAGCGATGGAGTAGTAGAGCTTTGGTTTCTCTAAATTTTGAAACTTATTGATGGCTTCAATGTTGATCTTGGAACCTTTTAGGTGAGAAAAGAAAGTGTTGTTTGGTTCTTGATAAAATATGAATGTGATTCAAAGGTTTAAAAATTGGGTAATATTGGGTAGACTTTTGTTTTTTTCTTTTAATAAAAAAAGCTTTATTTAGGGTTAATGAAGGACTACGTTTTTTCTTTTGGCATTAGAGAGGTGTTTTCTCTTTTGGCATTGAAGAGGTGCACAAGGTTCGCATTTCTTTTTTATTCTTTAGGTATGTTTTAGAATTGCTATTTTTCACTATAGTTTAGTTATTAAAGAAGTGCAATTAAGTGAAATCATATTGGATTATTGAAATTTACTTTTAAAGTAAAATATTTAAGTTACTAATAGTTATAAAAAGTGTACCATGGTTAAGGTTTGTATTTTTATTACTTTTAACTTTCAAGTTGGGACCTGTTCAATTGCTTTATGGTTTTAAAAGTTTTGCTATTAATAAATAAGTATTAACATCATTTCAACATTTGTCTAGTATATATGGAAATGTTAGCAATGGAAAGAACGCATATGTATTTCATTCTTTTATTTTCTTGAACTTTTTTTGTATTTTTTTTTTGTTTGGATACATGTAATGCCTTTTTATGTTCATGGTAAAATGCTAATTAATGGTTACACTTTGCTACTTGTTCCTATTTATTATTTGGATTGTTGCAATTCAAAGTGTATATCATGCCAAAATGTTCTTTTTTTAAAAAACTTTTTGCATAATTGTTGCTGTTGATTAGAATGATGTTACTTTATGATTTCAAACATTGTCAAATGTTACATTTTTTTACAGTAGTACTTTTGAATCAAAAATCATATTCACAAGAAGTCACCATTCAATTTAGAAATGAAGAGGATAGCAGGGACTTCTATTCTACATTTGAGTAATAGCAGCAGGAAAATGTTATTCAAGTTGCTACTTTTGAAACCCACTTATGATCATGCTAAAAATTTGACTGCTATATAGGCTTTTATTTATTTGTATTTTTTCATTTCTCATCCAGGAACAATTTGCCAATTAGAGTCATTTATGTTTTTAAAAGCAAGTTTGATAATAAAATTGAGCCATCTTCTACTAAAATACATGTCCATTACTACAAAACAATTGTTACATTAACAAAATATGTTATAGGATTATGTGAAGATAGGTTATATTACATAGTTGTGTTTCATTGTTTCCCTTGATTTTGTGCTACACATTAAATTTGAATTTTTATAGATAATGCTAACAATGCCCACTACTATAACATAGTATACCATTGTGTACGATCAAAGTACAAAAAAATTTACCAAATAAGTAACTTTAACTACCAACTATATATCTTAGATGTTGATCATTGATTAACTACTTTTTCTCTAGGAACCTATTCTACTATTACTGTAATAAAAAACCATGCAAATTTTATAGGTCATGTGCTGGTTGATGTTGATGTTGAAAGTGGTATTTTTTCATTATTTGTTACACAAGTATTTTAAGCTTTTGGTCTATTTTGTCTATGCATATTTGTTATTATTTTTCTTATGATTTGTAGATTGATGTTCAAGTCATTCTCTTCACCTAATTAGGATATTATGAAGCATGTTTAGGCTATTAAAGCTTTTGAAATGGTAGATATGCTTACAAAGTTATCGCTAGGAACCTTGTCTAATTGAGTTACTAATAGCTAAAAGGTATTAAGTTAATATTTTGCTTCTGTTCAGTATTGCTACTTAAATGTAAGTATATATTTGAAAGTAATAAAGGTAATGGTGTTACCTTATAGTGATTTTGTGGTTAACGGTAATTATTAGCAAATCAGAGATTGATTGCATCCATCAACTCCATGTGCTCAAATACTGTGAGTGCTTGTGTGTGCTGAATGCACTATAAGGCTAGGGTATGTAGCTTTTTAACAGCATTTGCTTTTGGGAGAGTTGGTAGTGCTTAAGGTCCTAAAAGTGATATTAGAGCCAAGGTCACATGTTTACCTTCTAATGGTGTTGCTAGGGGGAAATTATTGGTAGATTGGATGTTGGTTGCATCTATCAACTCCATGTGCTCGAATGTTATGGGCGCTTATGTGTGCTGAATGTGCTATAAGGCTAGAGTATGCACCTTCCTAATAGTAATTACTTTAGAAATAGTTGGTAGCACCTGAGGTCCTAAAAGAAATTGTTAGCCTTGAATTGATCTTTTATTTTGAAATGACAAAATATTAAGCTAAATAAGCTTGATCAGGATTTTGAAAAAGATTTATTTAGTACCAGTTCTTGAGTTTTAATATTTTGGTACTAAATAAATAATATGATTTTCAAAGTTTAAAGAAACATTTCTTTATGTTTTCTTATTTCTCAAATCAAAAGTATCTTTAAATATTATTTATTTGAGTTTAAATGGAAGTCCAATTATTGTTAAGTGAACTTATTCATTTTAGACTCAATACAATTTTGATAATATTGGTTTTGAGAAATAGCTTAACTTAAGAAAGTTGTTTTTATAAAAAACAAAGTTTTTCAACATTGAACTTGTTTATTTTTTTGTATTAATTTACAAAGTTTTAATATTTGAATTTTATATCGTTGGAAAGCTCTTTGAGTCTACTTTCTAATGGATCAAATAAAATCTAAATCTAAATTTTTTAAGAAAAGATTTTGAATTTTACTAGACATTTTGCAGGTGTCTAAAAGCTACACAAAAGGTAGTTTTGAAAATTCACTGGAATTCATATACAATGAATTAGGTGATGAATTTTATATGGATAGAAAGCCATTTAAGTCTAGTTTCTAAATCTTCTAATGGTTTTTTTATTTGGAATTGTATAACTCAAGGTATGATCAAACTAGTGAGTGGAGTGCAAAATAGGATACAACCACCCAACTTGACCAGATGGATCCCCTGGCTAAACTAATTAATCCCTTCCTTGTATGGATCAATTGGTTCAAGGGTTTTAAAGACAAGATCAATCCCCTCACGAAGGAATCTACTGGTTTTTTACATAGTATTAAAAAAGTGTTTTAGGATTTGAAAAAAGGATTGATCACCCAGACTAGAGAATCGATCACCTGAAAAAGGGATCGATTGGTTCTTGATATGGATCAATTGGTTGTGCATTTTCATGAGTAAAATTGCTTGATTTTTAACTGATCCAATTAATCCCTACTTGCCTAGAATGCTAGAATGGCTAGTTTTTCAAGCTTCAACAAGTATTTTCAACTCCAAACCATCCCCAAATGGCTAGTTACTCATTTCCTCTATATATTAGGCATTCCAACACACTAAGGAGGTTAATGAATCCCGAGAGAAAGATCAAACAAGCCATATATTTATTCTTTTAAATAAATTAAGAGTTTTCGAGCTTTAAAGTCTATATCTTTATAGTTGTTGTATCCAAATCATATTTGTTATTCATTTATCATTTCTTTATACTTAAACTTATCAAACACCCAGCCTTAGAGAAGTTGTTCTATTATTTGCAAAATTACTTTTGATCTATAAAGGTGGAAGAGAATAAAAGGTAAGGTATCCTTTTACGAGCTTTGTAGTGAGATTGGGTAAAGTACTACAAAGCGTAGAGGTTTTTATCTCAAGCCTTAGAGAGAAAAAGCCTTAGAGAGAAAAAGGCAAGATTGTTTTTTCAATTCAAGATTAGTGGATTGAAGCTTTGGTGTAGATAACCAAGAAGAGAAGACATAGGTACCTTGTAGAGAAGGATCAAACCTCTATAAATCTTTGTGTTTGATTTCTCTATCCCTATCTCTTTACTTTGCATTTGCTTTAAGATTATCAATTTATTTTTATTTGTATCATATTTTGATATTGATTATAATTTTCCATTCAATTATATTAAAATCATTATTTGCGAAGAATTTGGAGAGGTCCATATCACTCTTTTTTGGATCACCATCTCAACTAAAAAACTAACAATTGGTATTAGAGCTGTGGTCTTTTTTATAGGTTTAACCACTGTGAGTAAAGATCCTATGGCTCAATTTAAGATTCAAAATGGTGAGGAAGTCCTCAAAGCTCTTATTTTTGATAAATTTAAATTTTGTGAATGAATGAGGATGAAGGTATTCATAATGGCTCAAGATTTTAGAGCTTGGAATGTGATAAAGAAAGGGCTTGAAATTCCTTTTAATGATGCAAACTACATGAGGCAAGTGATGGATGATGTCAAGGCCAAGTGTTTACTATGTGGAGCTCTTGACTCCCATAACTTTAACTTAGTATCAAAGTGTTCAACCTCTACTAAGATATAAGAGAAGTTGGATGAAATACATAAAAGACAACAACCCAACCGTAATACATCATGTCTCATGGCTCTTGAAGATCCAGAGGTAACCTATAATTCTATTTATTCAAATTCATACTTTTGATGAATTGCAAGATGCTTATAATAAGCTAAATGTTGAATGTGAATCAATGAAGAGGAAATATAGGAAAATGATTTCAAAATTGAATGTTGAAAGTGATTTTTTTTATGAATGCAAAAAATATTTGGAAAAAAATGAAAAAATGAAAAAAGATTTTAAAACCTCTCAAAGTAGAAATGAATTTTTAGAAAAAGAAAATATTGTTTTGAAAAAGAAATTAGATGAATTGATGAATGAAAAACAAAAGCTTTTAAAGAGTTCATTAAGTACTAAAATGATTAAATGCAATTTTTGTCATTTTCTTGGTCATACTTCACCTACTTATCCTATTAGAAGAAAAGTCCCATTTAGAATTAGATAAGTATAGGTTCCTAAAGGAACAAAAGACTTAGTGACTAACTCTCAAGGACTCAAAGTAATTTGGGTACCAAAAATCAATTGAGATAGTCTCTTGTAGGTGTGCTAGAGCAAGAAGCTACAATGTGATATTTAAGATTGGAACTCTAAACACACAATGGAGATGTGTAACCTCTAAACTTTTATAAATTTGAATTTGGTTACCTATTCTTGATGAATTTTGAGTGCTAAATTGTTATATGCTTTATTGATATATCTTGATTAATTCTAAATTGTTTTGAAGGAAATACATGCCCACATATGCTTGCTGATATTGTGTTTAATGCTTGAGATATATCTTATATATGCTTGATGTGATTAAATGTGCGCTAAATTGCTTTTATATTTATGCACAAACTTAGGCGGAACAATCAAAGCTTAATGAATTTGAAATGTTATGTTTCAATGATTTTTGCTAGATTCAAGCTTTAAAATATGAAATTTTATTTTAGCAAATCTTTAATTACAAAACAAATTTGAATATCTTGTGTTCAATGTTTTAAACTTGCTCAAACAAAGAAACTTGATAATTTACATTGATTTTAATTTTCCATAGCATTACATGCAAGTTTCAAAGTTTTTTGGAGCAAATGATCAAATCTTATTTTTGAGTTTTTTTTGGCATAAAAATCATTTGAATAATTTGAAATTGAGATATAAAACTTTTCTAAATAGTTTAAAGATTTTAAAATATATTTTTAATATTTTTGCTCATAGTAGCCTTTTTCAAGAAAATATGTGGTTTAAAAGTTTACTTTTTGAGTTCCTTGCTTCAAATGCCTAATCACCACTTGAATAACTTTGTTTATATTTGAAATTTGTTGGAATGGTTCAAGTTGGTTAAAAATGAGCTTGACTAGTTTTGAGATTTATTAAGGTATTTTTCAAGCAAAAATGAGTTTTAAGGTGGAAAAATCAAAATCCTAGACATATTAAGCTTTGAATGGACTATTTTATTGTATTTTGCATAAATATATTTGTTTGAATGATTTTGGCATGTTGAAAATGATTTTTGTGATTTTTATGCATATTGATTTATGACTGTTGAACATGCTTGTATAACCATGATGTTTGAAATTTCTCCACTTGTTGGTAATGCTTGGATCTTGTGAAATATTATTTAAACTTGATTATTTTATTCTCAATTGTTTTAACTTTTGATTTGTGATTTTAGAAATTGATGATCATCTTATGCCTAAATCATATATATCAATGTTTGATTATTCATCTCTTGATTTCTTATGAAATAGCCTTTAAATATGCTTTAATTCTTTATCCTTATTAATTCAAGATTTATTTCTTCTCTTGTATTGACGAATTGATGAACTTGATGTGCTTAAAAGATATATATTGATTCTTTGTTCATCTATGTTTTTTGTCAAGATATGTGCTCATACGATGATTGGTTCAACTTGATCTTAATACTTGTGATTTGAAAGTGCTTAAATTGTTTATTTCTTAATTTGTGAAATATCTTTGTGATATGCTTGCTTTTGTGCTTAAATGTTTTATCTCTTGATTTGTGTTTTTAAATTGATGAACTAGTTGTTTTTTTAAAATGATATGTGTTCTTAGTTTATCTATTATTCTTGTCAAGTGTGTCTTCTGTGAATATGATTGAGCTTTACTTGACATGCTTGCAAATATGACTTAAGTGAATGATTTTCTTATGATGCTTATTTTTAGCTAAGTCATTGTTGATTGTGGCTTATAATTTGTGTAGACATATTTATGCTTTTGTGCTAAAATTTTCTTGAATATGTTTTTGATAATAAATATGTCTTCCTTGAGTTTTTAGTTTTCATATGGCCTAAAATTTATTTTAACCTATTCTTTGGTGATTTCTTGAATGTACATGATTATTGAATATGTCTTCTTTGTGTTCATAAATGATCTAGAAAGTTTGATATTTTGCACATTACTTAAGAACTTTTGCTTTAGTACCACTATTGTGCTATATGATGTTTATTATGATGAACAATCTATAGCATTAGTTAATATTGAATGATTTGCTAGCCAATTGGCAACTTGTGCTTAATGAGCAAAATTTTCTTTTACCTATAATAACTTAGAATATGGAATTCATTTTCTAACAAGTAGTATAATTTTCATTGATTGATATTCTTGATGCTATTAATGAACATTTCTTTGTCAAGAATATTTTCTAAGTCTATGCTAAAAGAACTTGAAATGAGCATGAATGAGCCTACATTTTTAGAATTTCAATTATAGCAAGCAAAGCATGTCATCCTCATCGATCAAGCCTAGTTTTGCTTAAATGAAGTGGAATGGAGAATTCAAAGCCAAATGAGTACAACAACAAAGTTTGACATGGATGGAGGTAAATGTGTCGACTTTATGATATGATGCATGAGTTTGAATACATATACATGCTTGCTTTGATATGTGCAAATATATGATTTTGTGGTTGAATATATGAACACATTGTACAAATTAATCACCAAGTCACTTAGTAGATATTGTCTCAATATTCTTGAAAGCTTGGATTGATTAATTCACTTCGATTAGTACTCATGCCTAGTTCCTAATTGCTTTAATGAGATTGATAGTTTTAATGCATGAATATTTGAGTAAGATTAATCTTTGAACATGGACATAAGTTGAATATATTGACTTTTTGATCTTTCAATTGCCTTAACTCATGGATTATGAACTTATAATTTTGAAATTTTATATACATGTTCATTAATTGAGTTCATTGAGAAATATTGTGTCTAAAGGTTTGCATTTTTTTGGTATATTGCTATATGTGATTTGAAATGTTTTTGCATATGCTTGTATGATTTTGATTGAAATATATATTTAGATACTTGCAAATATTTAGATTAAGTTCATTGCTATGCATTGAAATAAATAGGAATATATTTGAATAATTATACTTTTATTATTTATTTGCTATAGTGTATGTGTTCATCATGCTTGTATAATTTTTCACTATAACATGATGATTGAATATTTGTTTTGGATACGATATGCTTATGAAAGAATGCTATTATGCCTGTGTTGATTGAACTTTTCATATGCTTGAAATATATTGTGATCCTTGAAAGTTTGTGAACAAAATAGCTAACAATTGGTAACAATTTTTAACTTTTATGGACACTTGTTTATGTGCCTATCCTTGATATAGCTTGTACCTTTCATGTAAAATTATGTGTGCCTTAAATTGATCAATCTTTATTTTGAAAAGGAGGAGAAATCTTATAATACAATTTTGCTTGATTTGTTTTGAGATAACAATTTGTAGGGTTTGTGATAATATATCTTTAACAATTGGTATGAGCTTGTATGCATGTGCTTAAATTTATGCTTAATTGCTATTGATGTTTTAGGTTCTAACCACATCTTATGCTAGCATGATTTATGAGTAGGTTGCATATCATTCATTATCTTTTGCTTATAAATTTCATGTAGCAAATTTGATGACTTGTGCTAAAATGCTAAAATTGGATACATTAGAATACTTTTATGCTTTTGTGTTTGAATACATGTACTTGAACTTGATTATGAACATCACTTGATTACGTGTTGTCAAAAAAACTTTTGATATTATTGGTATCACGCAATTGTCCCATGCCTTGAATTGATCTCTCTTTCTTTTACTATAACAAAATGGTGAGTTTAGTCCTTTTCTTTTTATATGCTTATAGCAATTGATATAAGAGCTTAAACATTTGGTATAAAGAGTTTATACAAAAAGGAGGAGAAATGTTTTATGACTATATTTATTAATATCTTTTTATATTTATTTGGTTATGCCTTTTTGCTATGCCAAAAAGGAGGAAGAATATTTGGTGGACAAATTTGCTTGTGCTTGATACACATATGCTTGTGTGTGCTTAATTGTTATATATGCTCTAACATATGTTAGTTGAGTTGTGTTGGATTAGGATGTATAAATTGAGTTTTGCCATACAGGAGTTTTTCAAAATGTTTTTCAAAAATCTTAAATGTCTTAAAAAAAGTTTTTCATCAAGTAAATTTATCTTTAAGTTTTGTCATATCAAAAAATGGAAGAATGTTAGCCTTGAATTTATCTTTATTTTGAAATGACAAAACATTAAACTAAATAAGCTTGATCAAGATTTTGAAAAATATTTATTTAGTACAAGTTCTTAAGTTTTTATTTATTTATTTTGGTACTAAATAAATAATATGATTTTCAAAGTCTAAACAAACCTTTCTTTATGTTTTCTTATTTCTCAAATCAAAAGTATCTTTAAACATTATTATTTGAGTTTAAATTGAAGTCCAATTGTTGTTTTTAAAGTCAACTTATTCATTTTGGACTCAATACTATTTTGATAATATTGGATTTGAGAAATAGCTTAACTTAAGAAAGTAGTTTTATAAAAACAAAGTTTTCCAACATTGAACTTGCTTTATTTTTCTGTATTAATTCATAAAGTTTTAATATTTGAATTTTATATGGTTGGAAAGCTCTTTGAGTCTACTTTCAAATGGATCAAACAAAATCGAAATCCAAATTTTCTAAGAAAACATTTTGAATTTTACTAAACACTTTATAGTTGTTTAAAAATTGTACAAAAGCTAGTTTTGAAAATTCATTACAACTCGTATACAATGAATTAGGCATGAAATTTATACAGATAGAAAGCCCTTCAAGTCTAGTTTCTAAATCTTCAAATGGCTTTTGATTTGGAATTGTAGAACTCAAGATATGATCAAATTAGTGAGTGGAGTGCAAAATAAGAGATAACTACCTAGCTTGACAAGATTGATCCCTTGGCTAAACCAATCGATCCCCTTCTTGTATGGATAGAATGGTTCAAGGGTTTTAAAGATAGGATCGCATCATGAAGAGATCAATTGGTTTTTTACACAATATAAAAAAATTATTCTAGGATTTAAAAAGGGATTGATCACCTAAAAAAGGGATCGATTGGTTCTTGACATGGATCAATTGGTTGTGCATTTTCATATATAAAATTGCTTGATTTTTAACTAACCTAATTGATCCCCCCTAATAGGGGATCGATCCCCTCTTACCTAAAATGATCTAACGACTAGTTTTTCAAGCTTTAACGGGTATATTCAACTCTAAACGATCCTCAAATGGCTAGTTCCCCATTTTCTCTATATATTGGGCATTCCAACACACCAAGGAGGTTGATAAATCATGAGAGCAAGATCAAACAAGCCATGTATTCATTCTTTCAAAGAAATCAAAAGTTTTAGAGATTTAAAGTCATTATCTTTATATTTATTGTATCCAAATTATATTTGTTGTTCATTTATCATTTTTTTGTACTTAAACTTAACAAACACCTATTGGATTTTGTCTTAGCTGAATGAATCTGGGAGATGAGAGTTTTTGCACTTATGAATTTCTATAAGATTGAGCAAAAGAGTCATGGTGGAATTTAACCTGTTTTGGCTGAATGGTGTAAATCTATATGCGTGAAAAATTAATGGTGTAAAGTCCACATGAATATAAAATTTCTCTTTGGCTGCATGGTTGAATAGCTTTAAACTAATGAGTTTCGCCTAACCATTGATCTTCTATGTTTGAATATAGCTTTACATGCATGGATTGCATGTTTTCCTCATCCGTAGGCTTTAAACCCTAAAAATTACAAAATTAGCATTAAGACACTAAAAATCAACCAAAATTTAAAATTTTGCACCCATCTTGATGTGCAAAATCACTATATAATTAAGTGCTATCATATAGCCCCACACTTAAATCTTTGCTTGTCCTGAAACAGAATCTTCAAATTAACAAAACTATAAATCATTATACATACTCATAAAGTCAAAATTTACATAAAATTCCTTTTATACACTATAGCATAATACAAAGCTAAATATAAACATAGAGTTACAAGAAAGTCCTTCAAAAACAAGCTCCCAATATGTTACGCTCTTTACACATATGAATTTACTTAAACCTTAAATCATACATATAACTCAAGTAAAAAGAATGCAAAACATTTCATTACATTTCAATTCAAAGGCAAAATAGATTTCATATGTTCACTTTCCTTTCCTTCTTCACTAATGTTATACTTATATACTTCACTTAAGATCAAAGTCTTTTCCACTTATAATGTAAGGCTTGGGTCAAGATAGGAAAAGGAAAATTTAGCCTCAAAATCATTAGCTTACTTTTTTTAAAATTTTTTGGAGTTTGAACAATTAAGAGCTTTCGAAACTTTAACTTTTAAGGGATCACTTTATTTTTTTTCTTCTTTTTTTTTTAACTTTAACCATTGGGCTTCATTAGGTTTTGCCTTTTTTTTTTTTCATTTCTTGTTCCTTCTTTTCTCACAAATATATAGAAATGTTCATAATACATAAGTAAGCACAATTGGGTTATGTAAAAACAAAAGAATGGGTAATAATCAAAGAAAAAAGGCTTATTGGGCTTATTATGTGACTAAATAAACAAAGAAAATGGAATAATATAATAGGCTCAAAATGTAGGCACTAGGGATGCATTATAATAGGGTGGGCTTGAAAAAGGCTCAAATGGTCTAAAAAATTGCCTAGATCATCTCTTGAGTCAAATAGAGTCTAAGATTTCGCCTTGAGGGTTGAGTAGGTGAATTTTAGAGTACTTATTCAAATGCTCAAATTTCATACAAATCCACATCTTACAAACTTTCACAAGAATGAAAGGATTTCATTGAAAGAGAATAAAAACATATGTACAAAAATCATATCCAAAGAGAAACATGCCTAAGAATTCCTTTCAAGTTCCACCATACTCATACTCAAACTTAATATCTTACTCAAGATAATTTTTGAAACTTTATGTAAAATAAACTAAGTGTACATATTAATAAAATCTATCCAATTCATTTGGCTTGAAAGCAATATTGGGTTCACACGTTTCAAAACTTATTTTAAGTTCATAAAGTATTCTTTCCCTCCCTCACTTAAATTAAACAATGTATTAAAACAAAAAGTATGGAAAAAATAAATACTCCTTAAAATTTTTGCTTAAGGTTGAATCTTCACTTGTGTGAGATCTCTTTTTGCTTCACTTCATTGCTACAAAAAGAAACTCAAACAAAAACATCAAAACATACTTGTCTAATAAAAATACAGAAAACATAAACCATTAAAGTAAAAATTTGGGTTACCTCCCAAACAACACTAGTTTTGGTCAAGCTTGACCATCCCTAAATCTATCAAAATCATCTTATCCCTTTAGGAGGCAATTTGCCTTCTTACATCCTTCTCTAAGGAATGACATAAACAGAACTAGGCTTAAGAGGTGTACTAATTCTCTTAGCTAGAAAAACATAAATTGAGCTTGAGGTCATCATGGGTTTGGCACTACTAGAGCTTAGTGTTGCCAAGTGGTTTTACATTAGGGGATCAGGAGGTTTAGTTACTAAGTCAAATTCCCTAAGATTTTCCTTTACCTTTATTGCATTCACATCATCTTCATCTCTAAGGATGCCATACCCTTTAGTTACAAACTACAATTTCTTGTTTTTTAATGTAAGGGTAATGTTAGAGTTATATACATCAATTAAGGCTTTGGCAATCAATAGGAAAAGTCTTCCAATAGTAATGAAGTTTTATCATCCTCCATGTCTAACATAGCAAAATCTATAGGAAATGCATACTTAGTAACTTTCACAAGCACATTTTCCAACATCCCTTGTCATAACCTGATAGACTGATTAATAAATTTCAAATTGAATCTAGCAAGCTTTAACTCTCCACATCCTAACTACATAAAAACATTTGAAGGCATTAGGCTTATACTAGATCTAAGATCATAAAGATCTTCATCAAAATTTAAAAGTCTAACTTTATAAGAAATAATAAAACTCCCTAGATCTTTTTACTTTTTAAACAAGAGTTTGTTGAAGTTCAAGACTGCAATCTTCGACAAATGTGACCTCTTTTAATTCTTTAAGTAGCTCCTTTTAAATATGCCTTGGGGAAAGTGGTGTTATATTAAAATATTACTTATACATTCTTATAGTCATCCTTAGCTTTGCTTAAACTTTCTCTTATATTTTTTTCTCTATTTCTGCCTCTTCTTGAATTACTTCCTCAGGCTCGAGTTAAATGCTTTCTAAGAATGCTCTTCCTACTTGTAATAGCATTTATCCTTTTTTAACATACCCTTCAATGTATTCTTTAGGATCCTCTTCATATTCTATCTCAACATTTTTTTTAAAGATCTTCCTCATAGGGTCAATACTCTTAATAGCCTCCAATGCCATGAGGTTAAAACCTTTTAGAATTTCTCTTCCAAATCTCAATAGTTTTTTATCTTCCAATGTATTCTTTCCCTACAAAGTCTACTTCATGTTGTTTTACAAAGCTTTATAGATTTACCACTATTGGTTCATCCATGAAATCATCCCTCTCATTAGATTCATCCATCCTAACATCTTCTAATGAATAGATAGCATTACAAAGCTTCCTTACCTTGTCTTTAAGGGTTGGATTCAATATTGCTAAGCAAAGTACCTATAGGGTGGTTGGCTATAGCTTGGGTTAGTTGACCTACTTGGTTTTTAAATTTTTTTATTGATCTAGCTTGGCTTGAAATATTGGCATTGTTGGCTTGCATCAATTAGGTCAACATATCCTTAAAACTTGTTTTCTTTTCTTGGGATGGATTGTAAATTGGTGGATTGGTAAGGAAGCTATTATTTTGGTTGTTGGCGGATTGGTGGTTGGGCTAATTCTAAAAGAAATTGAGGTGGTTTCACCATCTAGGGTTGTAGGTGTTGCTATATGAATTGTAGTTGGGCTTGGATTATTGGATAGGTTCTATTCTAAAATAACAATTTTCACTTTATTAGGGTCCTTTAAAGATTTCACATAAAACAAAAGGACTTTGGATTGCATTCGTATGGTTGGATTGGAAGTGGGCTCCTAAGGCTTCTACCTTTTTGGTTAGGGCAACTAATTAGGAGTTTATGGAAGTGCTTGCATCAATTTCAAATAAACTAGCATTTTTCCTACTTACCTTTCTCTCCATGCCCCATTGGTAGTTATTAGCGGCCATTCCATTTCCTTTATCAACTTATTGACCTTTTTAGCAGTCTTGCTAATAATGGCCCCTCTAGCGGCTAAGTCTAAGGTTGTTCTCATAAGTGGCATGAAACCATTGTAGAAAATTTGAATTTGCAACTATTGGGGTAAACCATAGTGTGGGCACTTCCTTAGTAACTCTTTCAATCTTTTCCATACCTCATACAAGGTTTCACCATCTATTTGCATGAATGTGGTGATCTCATTCCTTAACTTGGCTTTCTTAGCTAGTGCAAAAAATTTTATCAAAAATTTTTATACCAAGTTATCCCATGTTGTGATAGAGCCAGGTGGTAGTGATGTTAAGCAATTTTCACTTTATCCCTAAGAGAAAAGAGAAAAAGTCTTAGTCAAATAGCATCGTCAGAAACACAATTATAACAAAAAGTATCACATAATTCAAGAAAATTTGAAAAAGGTTAGGATCATTGATTGGTAGCATTCCAAATTGCACAAAAATTTGGACCATTTGGTTATTGAAAGCTTGATCTCAAAATTATTTGCTGGTCTTCAAATTGATGGTTGAAAACCAATAGAATTAAGAACTACATAATCCCTTAAAGTTCTTTAAGCTTTATTATTTGCATTGGCCATTGGTGTTGTAGTAGGTGGTGTTGATTGCGCTTTTCTACTTCTTTTAAAAATTCTTTCAATTTCGTAATCAATTAGAGCTAAATCAACACTTGCATGTAAAAAAGAAAATATCAAAGAAAGATAAAAGCAAATAAAAGTAAAAGAGTTTAGATTACAAAAGTTTAAGAAATCCTTATTGATATTGAAAACACTGTTATAATCGCCAACAATGGTGCCAAAAACTTGATTACTACTTTTCGTATAGCTTGCAAGTGCATAAATCAAGTAATAAAATAGAAGTATTCTAGTATCGTTTCCCAATGGATTATAGATTGTAATTGTTGGGTAGCTTTCAAGTATCAAAGTTGAAATCATAAAATCTTATATCTAAACAAATGAAACTTTAGGGTTTAGTTCCAAAATAAGAAAATGAAAGTGTAATGTAAACTTAAATCTCACTTATCCAACTATCACTTGGTATGTTAGAGACAAAAGCCAAAACAAGATCTAAAAAGAAGTAGAATAGAAATTGAAAACAAAGAAAAAATTGAGATATTCGAACATGAAACTAATGAACTTGATTGTGGAAGAATGATGATGGTCAAAACTTATATTGCATTAAAGTAGGAATGCTTGAATCAAACTTGTAAAAAGAATGCTTGTCGAAAATAAGAAAGTAAAGAACAAGATCTAAAATCAAAAGTAATATTAATTTGAAGGAAAAGAAATCTTGAAAAAAATACTTCTTGAATTTAATGAAACAAAACTTTTGTTATCGGCAAATCTGTCACCTAAGCCAATAACTAAACTAAAGAAAAACTAAGAAAAGAAAAAGGGAGAAGAAAGAAGAAGTGAGGGATGATGAAACAAGTGAATGGCCTTGCCTATTTATAGGCATAGGATTGGCCACAGGGGGATAAGTATACAAGAGTTAATACTAAATATCAAGCTAATCTTCATCTTTAAAGAGCTTGGCCAAATGTGGACTCTTCATGGTGGAATTACCTTAGTTGAATTGAGTTTTTAAGAAGCAATCTTGACAATTGATAATTCTTGAAGTCCATCTTGATTACATCTTCATCATAGGTTTGGCTAAGGTAAGATTATAAGATAAAGTAGTTGAATTCCATCCAAATTCCTTTAATTCAAATGGCAAGAGTCTTTTCTTTATCATAATTCTTTAATAGATATACAAAAGAGTCCTCCTTACATGAAAACACTTTTGGCCAAATAGGGTAATGTCCATGTGAGCTTGAAATTGCTTGAAGTCCTCTTGGATTTTGCTTAGCCAAATGGATATGCGAGATAAGAGTCCTTGTGCTTTTGAATTTTTTCAAGGCTAAGTAAAATAGTTATGATGGAGTTCAACCTTATTTGGTCGAATAGTGTAGAGTCTATGTGAATTTAAAATTCCTCTTTGGCTACATGCCTTGAACTAATAAGGTTCAACTAACCCTTGATCTTGTATGGTGGATTATGCCTTTGTATGCATGGGTTGCATATTTTCCTCAACCATAGGCTTTCTAAAAATTATAAAATTAGCATTAAGGCACCAAAAATCAACCAATTTTGAATTTTGCATCGATTTTGATATACAAAATCACTTTATAATTAGGTGTTATCACATTCTTACTTAAACACTTACAACCAGTGAAGGAAAAAAACCTAAAATTTTCAACAGGCAATATCCAAAACCAATCTTCCAATCATAAATCCATGTATTCCTCTTGTTTTCAAACACAACCACCACCTATCTAACACCAACTTCCCCCTCTACAAGAAAAGAAACCATCTTTAGAGGAGATGTTCACCACAATGATTCCAAAATCAACCAACCACCATCCAAAACTAAGTTACCTCCATTAAAAGCCTTGAGGTTCAAATATGTCAAATTACAAATGCCACAAGTAACCGCCTTTAAAGAATCTTGTCAAGTAATATAGAAACAACTCTAAAAATGACTGGTAAAAAGGAATACAATTCTATTATCACCTATAAGGATGATGAGTTAAGAGGAGATGGGTAGATTTCGATTTTGATGAAGATGATATAGAACAGTCTATTATGTTGGACATGCCAAAGTGTGTTAAGCATATGGAAGAAAAAGTGGTGGAAATAGAAGAAGGTTCTAGCAAAGATGAATTTGAAGATTAGGGAAGGGAAATTAAAGAAAACCCTATGAAAGAGGATGTCAAGATCTAAAAAGGAAAGCTTAAAGATAGTTTGGTTCATGATGATCTTGTTCAAAAAAGATCCATTGGGAGAAGAAAAGCCAACAGGTACAATGGGCATAGAAGAGATCATGTCAAGATGAAGGAATTATAGAATGAAGATGGCAAGATAAAAGAGGAAGCAAAGGATGATGAATATGGAAAGAAAAGCATGTTAAGAAGAAAGTTAAGTATAAAGATTTCAAAATTCAAATAAAGCTTACTTTTAGAATTTATATCCTATAAAGGCCACCATTCACTCTTGTTTAAAACATTAAAAAGCCTACTTTGGATGATTTACTTGCTGAATTGGAAAAAGTTACACTCATTGAATAGTGAGTATAATGCTTTAAAGGAATTTACCTACTAAGCTTAAAGGTTTAAAAAGTTTTTTTATTCCTTATTCTATTGGTAATATTCTTTTGAAAAAATATTATGTGATCTAGGAGCTAGCATTAATCAAATAACTTTTTATGATTTAAGGAAGCTTATACTTTGTGATTTGAAATCTACAAAACCTTTCTTGCTATTCATTGATATATTCATAAAATAACCTTAAAAGGATTATTAAGAATGTTCTTGCAAAAATAAATAAATATGCATTCGTTGTTGACTTTAAGATGTTAAATATAAGTAGTGATGAAAATATCCCTATTATATTTAGGAGGTCATTTTTAGTAATTTTAAGGTATTTAATCACTACAAGAAAACAATGTTTTATTGATAGAATATTCCGTCCATAATGCCTTCTATTCTATTGAAAAACATTTTTAGCAATGAAATTTTCATCATTAAAAATCCATTGAAAAACTTGAAGTCATTAATACTCTTCCATTGGTAAAGATATATTCCAATGACATTTGTGACAAAAAGTTCTATGGTAATGACCTAAATTCTGTCACTAATTCTTATTAGTGATGAAAGTTATGTTGATGATGTTGGTTTTATTATTTTTTTTTTAAATTAACAGTTAAAATCCATTGCTAATGATAAAAGTCCATCAAAAATTCATAATAATTATCAATAGATAATTTTTTTATTTTGTTATTTTGCATCTCATTTTATTTTTCTCTATTATATATTTTTTTAAGTAATTAAATTAAAATTA
Organism: Durio zibethinus; assembly: GCF_002303985.1. The sequence continues at coordinate 17,399,247 of NW_019168159.1, forward strand.
AAATATACAAAATAGATATAAAATAAAATAAATTGTACATTTGATTGATAAAAAATGTAAAATATTTTACAAAATTATTCATGAATTTTAATTATATATGTAACAACAAAATAATATTACAAACTGTCTTTTAGGGAGATCATAGTCTTTCTCTAGTTACTTACAAGAGCCATCTCTCATTGTCATAATCCCAATTTTCTAGCCTTGAAGATCCTGCACGAGTGTGCATGCACTTAGGAATTCTATCTAATAACATCTAGACACGAGTGAGCATGCATTTCGCAATGGCCAAATGCTCAATTTGGAATTAAACATTTGGGTGGTTACTTAATTTAGGACTAAATTTTTTATTTTTTACGAATAAAGATTAAACATTATTGACTTATAATAATGTAGGATTTTTATTGATAGAAACGTTACTGTGAAAAACAAGCACCATAATAATGCTTAAAAAAGGTAAATACAAGCTGACTTAACATTTTTATGTTGATATGTCACCCAAAACCTAAGAAAAAAGTCAAAATAATAATTAAAAAGTTAATTTCATAAAAACACAAACTTTTCAACTTTCTTTCTTTTCTTTTAGATTCTTTTTTTTTTATAGCTTTAGATTTTTCTCCCTTCAGCATAATGTCCCTTCAATTATGAAGCTCCCCTTCCCACCATTTCATAGATATGTTCATAGATATGCAATTAATTGTGCGTTTTTGGATATCATGTATTTTATAGTCTGGGTTTATCATATTTTTTAGTTTAGAGTAATAGTGGGCAATTGAAAATCTAATGGTTGTAAACCAAAAACACCAAATGAACCAAAATTCTCACTACCATTTAACCCTTATTGTTATACTTATTCTCATTGATATCCTCTCCATGCAAACACCCAACTTTCCATATTCTTTCTCTTATTGCTTTCTTGCTAATTGGTTTTCTTGGTTTTGAAAATTTTATGTACTTTTTTACTATAGAAGGTGGTTTCACTGCCTTATTGCATACTAATATAACAACATTTTCCCTTATTTTTTTCTTATGGGGTGATTTTGAAAATTAAGAGCTTTCTTACAATTGGGTATTCGGTTTTAGTTAGAGACAGTGAGAGTTCTATTATTGTTTTTGAACACAAGCTGTACCAACTTTGATTTTTGTTTGAAAAAAATTCTCATTTTTTCTCTTTCATTAATGGCTCAAGTTAGCATCTTAAAGGCTTTTTTGGTGACTTTGGTCATGACATTTTTAAGTCCCATACATTTTTATTTTTTAGTTCATTCTTTGTTTATTGGATCAATGAAATGAAATTAATTCTTTGAAAATATTAATTCATGAAAACCAACCAAAACCCCAAAAAAAATCTAACAAAAGATTGAAAACCTAAAAATCAACATTAAACATGGAGGTTTATAGAAAGAAAATCCTGTTCATGCCAATTTGTTTTACATAATTAATGAAACTTTCCACCACCTTGTCCCCTATTAGAACCTTTATTTTTGTCTTTTTTAAAACTGCCTTCACATTGCATGATAACTCCATCTTAAACTTAGTGTTGGAATCTTCCTCTTCAAGGCTAGTAAGTTATTTTCCATGAGGTTTTCTATTCTAGTTGGATGATGATGCACATGAAGTTGGTTTGTGTAGTAGTGATCTTGCGAATGGGTGGAGATTTGGAGAGGAAAAAGGTTTTATTAGATGAAAGAAGAAAGATTAGTCTTTCAGGATGTGTTTGGATTTAAGGAGGTTATTGCTCAATTGTGATTTGTTCGAGTTGCAAGGATGGTGGCTATGAAGAATTTGAAAAATTAGGGAAAGATGGGTGTGAGAAAAATTTGATGAAAGAAGAACTGATAAAGAGAAAAGAAAAGAAAGTTCAAGTTGAAAGTTAAAATTTTCATTAATTGTATTTTAAAATTTTTTTATGAGTTTAGCAACCAAGTTTGACCTTTTTCTGGCCTACTCAACAATAAATTTGATTATTTTTCCAGTTGTACAATTTAACAGGGTGTGTCATTCATAGCTTTATTTCTATTTAAAAAGATTTTAAATTATTACAAGTTGATAATGTTTAATTTTTATTCACATAAAATAAAACATTTAGTCTTGAATTAAGCAACCTTCCAAATATTTAATCTTAAATTAAGTATTTAGCGCTTAGTAATTCTATCTAATAACATCTAGACATGAGTGAGCATGCACTTAGTAATTTTATCTAAATGATATACCAGTATGTGACATATGCAACTTCATATGCTATTATGTGAGAGATAACAAACATCTAGTAATTACAAAAGTAAAGGATGATAAATAAGTCCATAGTATTTAACTAGTAGGAAAAGAAAAGAAAAAGAAACTTTTTGCACTAAATGCCTTTGTAGTCTAGTCAAAAATTTAATTTCAGTGCTTATGAAATTTTAAAATGTCCAACACATTTTAGTATTGTAGGATTAAGAAATTGGTATAAATAGGTATAAAGATAATTAAGGCACATATATCAGAGTTCGTCAAATTTTAATAGAGTACTTGCAAGGACGTAAGATCAGGATTCATTCACTAAAATGATAATAAAAGTTGTAATATAAGTCCATGTTCATTCATTAAAAAAAAATTAGATGCATCATACGTTTTCTATGTGGAGAGATATACCAGAAACTTTTATAATTTGATAGACCTTATGTTTTCACTACAATTTGGTTTTTAGCGGTATTTTTTTTACCGTTTAGCGACGTTTATTAATGCCACTATAAGGTTGCGGCGTTTGCAAAAAAATGTCATGCAAAGTGCCACCTATACACGTGTCGCAGTAAATAGCGACGTTTTCAAAAAAATGCCTCAATATTAGCGGCATTTATATCTTTGAAATGCCGCTATTTTAAAAGCATTTGAATATGAAAATGGCTCAATATCAATAGTGTTTGTATCTTTTAGTTGCCGTTATCTCAATGGCATTTTTATGAGAAAAATGACATTGCATTGACGGCGTTTGTAACAGAAAATGTCGCTACTTTAGAGGCGTTTGAATATGAAAATGCCTCAATATTTACGACGTTTGTATCTTTTAGACGTCACTAATTCAGTGGCATTGTTATGACAAAAACACCATTGCTTTAGTGGCGTTTCTATAAAAAAATGCTACCTAACTAGCGACGTTTGCTGAAAAATAACGTCACTATTTATAGTGGCATTTTATGCTACAAACGCCACTAAATTATTTATTTAGCGGCATTGCCTAACGCAAATACCACCATTATGTAAAAATGTATTTTTTTTAAAATTTCTTATAATAAATTTATTTTCAGTAAAGAGCTTAAATTCAGAAACTAAAATTAATATTAACTTCATTCACGTTTAAATATCCATCTAATTAATACAAAGTTTAATAATTAGTATAATAACATTAAAATATTGTAAATACATTAACTAAATAAAAAATTAAAATGTATGAAATGGATGACTACATACATTTTGCTGGCTGCCAATTGATGAAGAAAAATTTTCACCTTGGTCACTAGCATGCTCAACAACCTACTGAATAATACCATACAATTTTTAACACTTCATTGTATGCTTATTTTTTATTTAAAAAATTTAATATTTACTAAATATAATACCTGAGTTGATGGCGCACCAAGATCATTTCCTGGAAATTGTTGTTGCACAAAATTCATAAGGTGACTGAATCGATCATGCAATTACTGAAATTTTGCATGCTTTAGCTCCATTCTAGCATGTTCTTTTTCAATTTTGGCACGCTCATATTCTTTTTCTGCTTCCATTTGCTAAAAACGTTGTTGTATAGTTTGCAACTCCCTTCTCAATATTAAAATGTCTCGCGAAGACTGACTTGCTGAGAGTGTAAATTACGAAGAGTTATGTCCATAGTAGGCAGATGGTGTTGGACCCAATCCAAGGCCTCGGACCCATCCATGCCTTTCTTTTCCAACAACTTCTATGAATATTTGATTTTCTATTTCTTGCATGTTGAGAGAACCTTCAGATGCTACTTCAATTTCAGTAGCCATTTTTTCTTTTTCTTTCTCTTGTGAATTTGTCATATACAACTATTAAGTTTAATGATTAATTGATTATATGTTAAAAAGAGTTAATATTTACTTTATGTTAAAATAAATTATACAAATTACCACAATTTCTTGTGTTTTAACATTCATGTGAGATCCATCTTTTTTTTTGTGTGTTACGCGAAAAAGTTCCACACGTCCAATTGTACCGCCCATCTCATTCTCCTATACAAAACCATATGTTATGTGATAGGATACATATCAACCGCAACTTATTTATGCATATCAATCCTGTCAATCAAGTATTAAAATTTCGAATAACTTTAATCTCCTTTATTTATATTTTGGCCTTGTAACAACATAATAGTCTTAAATATATGCAAAGAATAAAAGCATTTTGGGCTTTCACACATATTGATCATGAAAACCAAATTCAATTATTTTTTCCTGGTTTAATATGAAGGATTGAAGCCATTCAATATGTTGAAAGGCATCCAAAATTTATTTGTATATTTGCCTTTTATATGCAAAAATATTCCTAAATAGACATAATTGACAACTTTTTCTCCTATATCAACCATAGAAACCATGTTCAATCAATCGGACTTGCTTAATATCAAGTATTGAAGCTATCGAAAGTGTTAAAATACAACAATAACAACAACCAGATAATAAAGATGTAAATATACGTAAATAGTAACTTTTCATACATATCATCTGTGTAACAGTAACTTTTCATACATATCATCTGTGTAACTAAGTTTAAAACTTTCGATAAGTTTAATATCATTTATTGAAACAATCAAATCTATTAAAACAGAACAATAACTGTTAATTTCCATATTTACCTTTTAACGACAGAAAAAGTTCATTCATTGGAATAAGTTAATTATCATAAACTTACAATTTCTTTTTGCTTTCTTGCAAAACTTTTTGATCCACTTGTATGGCTATATTTCTATTGCTTTCTGTTACCAATCCCAATATATTCTCTTTCCTATCATAAAAAAAAATTACATATATGATAGAAATATAAATATTACCAACTAAAACCATCAAACACTTTCATCATTTAATTATATTATACAAAGTTATAAACTAGTACCTCTCATTTTCTTAAGAACCAAAATCTAACCAGTTGTTCATATTGCCACCTAATCACATTACGAGGTAGATTTTGCATCATTGCCTCTACAATAGTATTTCGATCAAAATACTTATTCTTCAAACTATGCTTATAATCTTCCATTTCTTTCTCAATAACTTAAGCACAAATGAAGTTGGTATTTCAAGTACAAATCTTGATTGTAATAATACAATAAGAAAAGTTTGAATAAGTAAACAAAATGTAAAATAAAAATTTTGAATATATCTAATTAATTATACTAATACATCAATAAAGTTTAACACATCGGCCTTAACTTCTTCTGGAATATTATGCCATGTTTCATAATGAATAGACAATTTCATTCCATTACGGGCTCACATGCCTAGAAATCCAGTCAATAGTTGAGCCTCTTCATCAATTGGTTACCTATCAGAGTTTGCAGATACTATAATATGCTCTTTAAGAGGTAGTGTAAACAAATCCTTCAAAGTTGTCTGGCCTCTAGTCCTCCGTTGACCATTGTTATCAACTGTAACAAATATAAAATATATTTGTAAAATTGTAATACTTTTGTCATTATACTCGAATTCTAAAATTAGAGTATATCATACCTACATTCAAATTTAAAGCATAATCAATTGATGGGGTACTATCTAAACCTGGACCTCCCGTATTGCCAGATCCAATATCAGTTGAAGGGTTAAAAGTGATAGAGTTACATCCGATAGTACGTTCATTTGCCTCCAAAAGATTTAATCCATAGCCAATATCTATAGGTGCCACAGACGGTTCTGAACTAATATCTCTGATATGTTTTTCTTTCAACCTACTTCTCCATATCATAGCTTACCTACATCATAAAAGCGAATATAGAAAAAATGTTAGTTCAGAAGATATATAAAGGCATTTTCAATTTAAGAAATCAAAACCTACGATATATAAAGAATATATCGATTTAATTAAATCAAAATATATTGTATGATTTAGAAGACAATAATTATACAATAGCGAATGTGACATTATTTACATATTATTATTTACTACATTATGTCTTAAACACTGGAATTACAAATTATAGGTGCACGGAATCATGGTTCGTAAATGTCTTCAGTAACATCTATGCAGACCCACTGAACGTAGGTACTGGAGATATTCTCATCCAAGTTTTGTTCAGCAAAAGGATAACATTCAGTTCCATGTTCAACATCATCTTTGGTATCTAAACCCATATCAAATAAGTCTCTAGGTGTGTTTTGAAGAACAACAAACTAACCCAATTCTTTCAAATCTTTAGAGTAAAATACTTGTTTGACTTGAGATGACAATACATAAGGTTCATCGATGAGTTGTTGTCTAGTGTGAATTAATAAAAAAAAATTCACATGTGTAAATCCGTACTAATCTTTCTTAAGACCTCTCATACTATTCTTATCTGCCTAATCACACTGAAATAAGATAACTTTTCACTTGCCAGAATAATCCAACTGAATGATGTCATTAATCATGCCATAATAGTCAACATTTCCCTCTATAAGGTTTGTGTCCCTAGCACTAGCATAGCTAGTAGTTGATAAAGTCACAACAACTCTTGATTTTTGTGTACTTCTAAATCTTCCATGAGATTTTGTGTAAAATCTAAATCCATTGATGATGAAACCTTTGTATCATTTCACAATCTGGTTCGGATCGTGTTAAAGACACTTCACCTTTTCACTAACAAGCTTTCCACTCCAAACCTATAAAAGTGGAATAAATATATATCTATGTTATTAATGTTATTTTTACCGTAAGCATTCTATGTAGATAAAAAATAATGGGAAGTATGGCATTACTTACAGTTGCTCCTAACTATTCATGAAAGTTTTCAGTGAACAACTTATCAACCTCTCGAGGGTTTGATCATCGATAATGTGCAAGATCTCTCAAATTATTTTTGTACTCACTATAAAGCATCATGAAAAAGTATTAACACTAAAAAAAAAACACAATAAATTATGCCTAATGTAATTTATAATTTCCTTGCTAAACAACTTACGTGGGAAACAATTCAATTAAGTCATGATGAAAAAAAACATATCGATGTGCTTATGCCCAAGATTTATCATCTAACTCCACCAATTCAACTTTGCCTATGGGTTGTCCAAAACTTTGAAAAAGATAATTGTAGGCTGAGTCTGTATGCTGCATACCAACATTTCTCGAAGGTCTATTAAATCTCATTTCAACATCTTTCAAATAATGAGAACAAAATGTCATACACTCTTTTGCTAAATATCCTTAAGCAATAGAACCTTTCGGATAGCGTTTGTTATGACAATAAGACTTTAACCTCCATAAAAACCTATAGCATAAAACATTAGTCATATATTATTTTAAGTAGATTGGCTTGATAATTAATAAAAACATAATCAATCTATTAACAAATAATACTTTTCAATAGGATACATCTATCGATAATAAACCGGCCCACCAACCTTTACTTCATATGAAAAGTGGATAACGAAATGCATCATAATAGTGAAGAAGTTTGGAGGGAAAATTTTCTCTAAATGGCATAAAGTAATCACGGCTCGATCTAAAACTTTGTCAAGCTCTTCCACATTCATACATTTTTGACATAGAGATTTAAATATGTTACTCAATTCAATTACCACAGAAGTCACTTGCTTTGACATTGATGAGCGTAAAGAATTGGAAGTAAGTCTTGCATCAAAATGTGATAATCATGTGACTTCAATGAAGAAAGTTTTCGCTCCTTCATATTCACACATCTTGATATATTTGACGCATAGCCATCAAGAACTTTGACATTTTTTAAAACATCTTTTTCGACTTTAGAAATCCCAAAACAAGCAGCAGGCAATCGATATTTGCCATTAGGAAGCAACATGGGATGAAGGTCTAGGTGAATCCCCATATCAACTAGGTCAAGCCAACTTTTTAAGTCATCCTTGGATTTTTATTCACATTGAGAATTGTCTTGATAAAATTTTCACAAATATTTTTCTATATGTGCATCAAATCAAGGTTATGACGTAATAAATTATATTCCCAATAAAGTAACTCAAAAAATATACTTTTTTCCACAACTCATACTTATTGGGGTCATCATTTCATCATCCTCTTCATCACTTTGAACATCAAGATCACCAACTTCTGTATGACTATCACCAACTTACGTAATACGAGGTCAGCCACCTTCAAAGATGTCCCTCATTTTTTTTCCTTGATTGAGTCATTTTTTCATATGTGAAATTGATATCTTTTAACTTTGACAAGATATTAAACCTACTAATAGGTAAAGGCAATTTCCTCAACTCTTCAGTTCCATCAAAGAGATGTTTTGGAAATCTAAATCGATGATTATCATCTAACCATCGACGATGTCCCATATAATAGAACTTTCTACCATTACGTAACCACGTCGAACATGTTTGTGCAGTACAACATGGACAAGCATAACGACCTTTTGTACTCCAACTAGATAAATTTGTATAAGCAAAAAAATCATTGATAGTCCATAATAAAGCAGCATGTATATTGAAGTTCTCTACTTTTGATGTATTATAAGTCTCAACTCCTTCCCATAATTACTTTAACTCTTTAATAAGAGGTTGTAAGTATACGTCTATATCATTACCCGGATCTTTTTTCCCAGGAATTATCATAGACAATATAAAATGACTGTTACTTCATAACAATCCATGGTGGCAAATTGTAACGAATCAATACAACTGACCAAGTACTGTAAGAAGTACTCATCATTTAGAATGGGTTGAATCCATCAGATGCCAGTCCAAGCATAACATTTCGAGGATCAGAGCAAAGTCTGGAAACCTAAAATGAAATGACTTCCATGCCAAAAAATCTACAGGATGTCTCAATGATCCATCATCCATCCGCTTCTTATGATGCCACCTCATTGAATTTGTAGTTTTGAAAGACACGTAAAGTCATTGAAGTCTTGGTATTAATGGAAAATAACATAAAACCTTAATAGGCTTCTTTTTGACACATACCTCATCACCATCATCATTCAACCTTTCATCGAGGTTTTTGTCGACCCAACAAGAAATACCACACAAATGACAAGATTTTTTATTTTTTCTATCCCCCCAATACAACATGCTATCATTAGGACAACTATGAATTTTTTCATATCCGAGACCTAAATCCTTGATCATCTTCTTTGATTCTATACAAGATTCAAGGATTTTTGGAAAATGAAACATTTCTTTCATAAACTGTAATAACAAAGTCAAAGAGTTTCCCGTCCATCCACATAAGCATTTCAAGTGAAAAAGATGAACACAGAAAGATAACCTTGAATGCTTTGATCCCTCAAAAAGTTATTCATTCATTTCCTCAAACAACCTATAAAACTTTGATGCTTCTTCTCTAGGTTGTTGGTCACGTACACCTATCCTAGGTTCACCAAATTCATGCATTTCAACATTGGACTGATTAAATCCTTCATTTTGGGGAGAAAGATTACGAAAATTTTGGTTATGAATGTTAAAAGCATATTGTAACATGTCTTCAATGTCATCTACTATAAAGGGATCATGTTAGTGATGGGAAGCTTTTGATGTTGAAAAAATTGTAGTGAAAGATCTTGACGGTACAGACTCTCCATGAAAATATCAATTAACATATCCCAATAGAAATCCAATACAAATTAAATGCTCATAAACAACTTTACGCATTTGCTACTCGATATTAGCACATTTCACACATGGGCATAATATCATATTATCTTCACTTGTATTCTCAAATGCAAAATTAAAAAAATTTTCCACTACATCTCTGTACTCTTGACTTAATCTTAACTTTTGCATCCAACTCTTATCCATTTATTAGTTGCTATATTATCAGACTAAATGTATATAAAAAATTAATATGAAAATGAACATGTACAATTGCATAGTTTACTATGTTTTAAATAAAAGATAATAACAAGACTAGTACTAACAGAAAATGAGAGCTCCTTATTGTGAAGTAATTTATTAGCTACCGAATATTATGACTATTAAAAACTCTGCTGCTAACGTAGACAGTACTCAAGAGTATTTGTACTTGGGGTTGACATAAGGTGAAATAAGGTGGGTTTTGTAGATATTTTTTTTCACAAAAAAAAATCACGAATTGCAAAAGCTGAAGGAATAGTTGAATGAAGCAACAGCTAAAGTCAATAAGTTATGAATAGTCAAAATAGGGTTCTAAAAGATAATGCTCAAATACTAAAAGTGAAAGGAAAGAAAAAGTAAATTGTACTTGATCTAGAAAGAAAAATAGTATAATAATGAAGATGAAGCTTGAAGTTGGTGATTGGATATGCTAAGTTTGGGAAGATTTTAATTGGACAAGATTATGGAAGACGTTTACTAACAAAAAATGCCAACAATAATTCTCTCATAAATATTTTTTGAATATATTATAGGCACATTGAACATATCGCCACACAAATTGTAACACTGTTATTGAAAGTGTATATTTAAGATAGATAGCTTTAATAATTCCTATCACAGTTTGTATATAATTACTGAAGGCGATTTCAGAAAACAACGCCTTCAATAATTTTCCTAAAAAAAATTTTTCGGATTATTAAAGGTGTCTTTTATTATAAAATGCCTTCAATATACCACGATGGTAATGGAAGGCGTTTATTAGAAAATGTGCATTCAATATACCTTTAAACTTAGTAATCCATTACTGAAGGTGTTTGTTAATAATAGATGCCTTCAAAATTTTCTCACTAAATGTTTGGGAATTATTAAAGGCGTCTTCACTGTAAAATACCTTCTATATACCGCACATAAATTGTAACACTATTATTGAAGGCATATATTTAAGATAGACGCCTTTAACAATTTCTATCACAGTTTGTATATAATTACTGAAGGCGATTGCAGATAACAATGCCTTCAATAATTTTCCAAAAAAATTTTCCTTGATTATTAAAGGCGTCTTTAATTATAAAACGCCTTCAATAATTTGTTATAAACTTTGAAAATCCATAATTATTGAAGGTGATTTTTTTGGGAAAATGCCTTTTATAATTTTTTAGAATTAGAAAAGGCATTTTTTTATAAAATACGATTTTAATAAGTTGGTTGGACAATTTTAAAGGCTTATAATTAAAGACATCTTTTTTTGTAAAAAATGCCTTTAATAATCTCCAATAAAATTTTCTCACTTAAAATTTTAGAAATTATTAAAGGTGTCTTCTATTGTTAAATGCCTTGTATATACCACCACACAAATTCTAACACTGTTATTAAAGGCGTATATCTAAGAAAGATGCCTTTAATAATTTCTATCATAATTTGTAGATAATTACTGAAGGTGGTTACAAAAAATAACGCCTTCAATAATTTCCCTAAAAGAGTTTTTTTGGATTATTAAAGGCGTCTTTTATTATGGCATGCCTTCAATATACCACAACAATATACCACGATGGTAATGGAAGGCATTTATTAGAAAAGGTGCCTTCAATATACCTTTAAACTAAGTAATCCATTACTAAAGGCGTTTGTTAATAATAGACGCCTTCAAAATTTTTTCACTTAATATTTTAGGAATTATTAAAGGCGTCTTCTACAGTAAAAAATACCTTTTATATATCGCCACACAAATTCTAACACTGTTATTAAAGGAGTATGTCGTAACGTCTAGATCCGGGGATCTATTGCTAGCCATTGACTTTAAGGAGTCGCCACCAATTTTTTTTATCTAGGTGCGATTGGCCACCTAAGGAATCTGTCTTTTCAGGGAACACCTAAGCTTAAGGGTCCCTAAAAGAATAGGTTCAGGTCTGCTAACCAGAACAGAGTTCGGGAGTTCGGTTACGTGTGAGGAAAGTTATAGCACCCTCACAACGCCCATCAAAAGATGGTACCAGCTTAAATTTGTATTATCCAAAAGCCTTAAAATTTTACCAAGTAATTAATTATTAGAAATTTTTCTTAATTGACTCTAATACTTTTAGCAGAAAATTGAGAAAATTCCCTCACCTCAAGAGTATGCAAGAAAAACTACTGTTTCACTTGCAGAGGCTCTGTCGTCGGATTATTTAAAGAAAAATAAAAAAAATCAAAATCAAAATTAAGATAGAAAGGAAGGAAAGAATGATTTTTTTTTGTAGGAAAAATTGATACTTTCAACTTTTCCCTAAAAATATTTTTTGGAAATTTTGATTTTCAAGGAAAATTGATACTTTCAACTTTTCCTCAAAAACCCTTTTTTTGAAAATTTATTTCTAAGGAAAATTAATACTTTCAACTTTTCCCCAAAAATATTTTTTTTGAAATTTTGATTTTGAAGGAAAATTGATACTTTCAACTTTTCCTCAAAAACCCTTTTTTTGAAAATTTATTTCTAAGGAAAATTGATACTTTCAACTTTTCCCCAAAAATATTTTTTTTGGAAATTTATTTTTAAGGAAAATTGATACTTTCAACTTTTTCCCAAAAATATTTTTTTGAAAATTTATTTCTAAGGAAAATTGATACTTTCAACTTTTCCTCAAAAAACCTTTTTTTTGAAAATTTATTTTTAAGAAAAATTAATACTTTCAACTTTTCCCAAAAATATTTTTTTGAATTTATTTTAAGAAGAAAAAAAAATAAAAAAAATAAAAAAATAAAAATAAAGATAAAGATAAAAATGGAATAAAATAAAAAAAGTACTAAATAATTCTAGATATAGTCAATAGATAATAATAATAATAATAATAATAATAAATAAATAAATAAAAATACCAAAGACCCCTCAAAGCTTCCTTTCCTGAAACAGAGTTTGGCGGATCATCAACACAACCATGGGCCCACAGTGGCTCAATAGAAATTTCCCGGGAGGAATGTCTGGTTCCTTAAAACTGGTACTTGCAAGATAATCAAAAAGCTTATCTCTATCCACTCTGCACAGAAAGGGAGAGCGATAAAGCTTTATGCATCCTTCCAGAGTTAGGAGCCATTCCAAGATTAGACCATGCCGACTTAAAGTGGTGGGCAACAAACAGCCAGATGCTATATCTTTTTTCTTTACCACCACAATGGGATAAGGTTCGCTTTTGAGAAAAGTGATCAGGTCTCAAGGTCCAAAGGGCAAATGCCGGATTGTGGGGTGAAGATTACATTGGCAGTACAGAGAGAAGAAATTCTGGTCGTGATCTCTGTAGCAATATCCCGTAAAAGGGACAGAACTCCTGTACAAGATTGGCAGCCCATCTTTGACAACACTTGCAAAGCCATAAAGGAGTAGTAGGGCAAACCTGCATAGAAACAGCACAACTTGCTAACTCACATTTTTGCCTAAATCCACCATTGCTCTCTAAACCCTTGTAAAAGTCAAATTCGGAGGAATCAAAAGGAACCAGTGCTGAACAATAGCTATATTCCTCTTCTGCCTGCCTCGTATATTTGGTTTGGGTTGGATCAGTTAGAAGTTTAGGAGGGAATTCCATTATCTGCAATTGATAATTTGTTGCACTCCTCGGTCTAGATGCATTGATGAAGGAATGGATGTCATCAACTGTATGGTGGAAATTGCAGTGGGCTATCATGCGAATGCCATCAGCCAACATAAGCTGAATTGAGGTTGATGGTAAAGTTTCATCTACAACCAATCCAGGGGAAGGGTTAGGACCAGTGTTGAGAGGAGTGGAACTGATAGTTGGTTCAGGAGCTGTCGAACTACTGCTGCTACCAAGAGTTCTTCCTACACCCTGAAATGCTGCCTATCGCTTCTTCTCTGGTTCAGGGCATTTCTCGTCCCTCTTTATTAGATTGACATGAACAGCAGGCCTTCTATCAGTAGGTTCAAGCTCTTTAGGACACTCAGACTTTTTATGCTCGCTAAGAAAGGTGCATTTTCAGGGTCATCCAACCTCCTCAGAGGGCCATCATTTACAGTGAAACCATTGGTCCAGAAAATTATGTTGTGAATAACAGCCTCAGGCTGCTGGGGTACAGAAGGTACAGTTTCCCCTGAGAGTAATCTACCGGTTCCAATAAAACTTGTTGAACTTGATGATGAATGAAGACGTTCGAGAGGCCCTTCTACAGCTTCTAGTTGCCTAGCTTGATTGAAAATCTCATCTACATCATTATTCTTTACAGGATCTTTAACAAGCATGCCACTTTTCTCGCCGCCGGTGTAATACTCCTGGGGGCTATCGGAATCGCTGTCAAAATCGAGTCCAGACCGCCTGTTCAGATCCGAGAGCGTGCTTATGCATTTCCACCATAAATTTCATAAACTCGTTATATATTCAAAAAAATAAAATGGTACTTTATGTTCTCATTTCTTAACATCTACTTATGATTTTTTTTTTAGTGGGAGGGTAAAGAAAGCTTCATGGAAGAGGAGCTGGATGAAGTCCATAAAGAATGGTGTGATTATGTATTGTCATTTATCAATGTTGATAAACCTTCAGGTTAGACATTGTTGGTTGAATGTAAATATATATGGAACAAATTGTTATAATGTTTTTAACATGCCTTGTTGAATGGAAACTTTAAGTTTGTACATTGGGGGTATTGGTTTAATATTATTGTTATACTTAATATTAATGCACTATGTGTACTTATTAAATTATTGAGTACGATTATTTCAGAAAAGTATATTAATATGGCAACGTTATCAATTTTAATTTTGGATGTGTGGTTAATTTTTTGAAATACAACAATGTTCATTATGCAAATTCCAAAATGTAATTCATTGTATCATATATATAAACCAAATATTTTCTGGCTATAAATATACAACTAATAGCAAATGTTTTTCTGGGCATAAACCTACAACTGACTTCATATATAAAGTATCAATTATGTTTTTCCGATACAATTAATGAAATCGTTTTTAGCAAGAAAACACATTCAATCACCCCTAACAGAAAACATTGAAGGCGTTTTTTACCAAAATTGCCTTCAATAATCCTCCCAGAAAATTATTGTCTAGAATATTAAAGGCATTTTGGGCAACAAAATGCCTTCAATAATACCAACTAAAAATTAATCAAATGTACTATGAAGGGCGTTTTCCTACGGGATACACCTTCAATAATCCCAACAAAATGTTTATGAAGGCGTTTTTGAATATAGCTGCCTTCAATAATCCAACCATTAAAATTTATCGTTGGGAATATTAAAGGCATTTCGAGCCAAAAACGCCTTCAACCATCCCATCTAAGTTTTGTCTATGGAATATTGAAGGCATTTCTTACAAAACTGCCTTTAAAAATTCGAAAGAAAAAATTTACTGATTGGATTATAGAAGGCGTGTTCGGCCAAAAACGCCTTCAAGAATCGATTCCATATTTTTCCTATCGATTATTAAGGGCGTCTATCTACAAAAACACCTTCAATATTTTATGAAAATTTTTTTAAAGCAATTGGTGAAGGCGTTTTGTCAAGAAAACGCCTAGAATAATTAATAACAAATAATCTGTGCATAAACCCAAAAAAAGGCTAAAAGATGGATCGACTAACAACCTTATGGTAAACATTCGTACGATCCAAACAATTTGATAAGCTTAATATTAAAAGAATTTTTGCAAAAAATAAATTTAATAAGCTTAGAAAAATTGTTAGTCTAAATATTAAAGGCGTTTCTTATAGACAATGCCTTCATTAATCTCATACAATTTTTTATGACGTGATTAATGAAGGCGTTGTCTACCAAAAAACACCTTAACTATTCACTGAAACTTTTAATAAAAAATATTCAAGGTGTTTTAGTCGAAAAACGTCTCTAATATCAAGTCTTGGATGGCGTTTATAGATAACAACGCCGCTATTTGAATATTTAGTGGTGTTTGGATAATAAACACCTAAAATTTTATAAAAACATGAAAGATAGCGATATTTGTAAGTGAAAGGCCGTTACAAAACTGTCGCTAATACATCATTTTGCTGTAGTATTTGTCACTATTCCAAAGAATAAAAATGATATACTGCACGTTGACACATAAGCATAAACTTCCACCGCCCCTCGGGGCACACCAAGATGATATCAATAAAAAAAAGATCAGCAAAATATTTTTGAGGATTTGAGGATAAAAAGCTATTTACGGATTTGTACTTAATAACTTATCATATTCACATTAGATTTGGAGGGAACCTTGACAGATTTGTTGTTGTTGCCAGAAGAAGCTGAGGAGGAATGACTGCATGTGACCCTGGATCTCTGAGGAGTGGTAGCAGCTTTTGTAGTATTAAGAGCAGATTCACCAAACACTATTTTAGCATCAGTTTGATGGCCCCCAAAGCAAAGCATTTCGGCAGTCTTCTTATGAGCAGGAAAAGAAGAGAAAGTGTAGTTAAAACTCTGGCCCAGATCAATACCCACAACATTATCATCACCAACAAATAATAACTGGGGAAAACTAATATTTCTTGTAGTCCCTTGTTCCCCCTCGAAAGCCTGATCAGTCTCAGCCATCATAAAAACAATATAAAAATAAATAAAAACCCAAAAAGACAAACCCTACAAGGTTGAATTGCAAAACTTTCGATCTCTTTTTCTATCTGTATTCGTTCGTTTGTAGTTAGAGAGCAGCAGCCGTAGCAATAGAGAGAGGATTAGTCAACAGGTGTAATTCGAAATGGTAATGTGGGAGTCTGCTTTCGAGATTGGCTTTGACATAAAAAAAAAAAAAAAATCCATGTTCTGCACTATTGGATCTTTCGTCATTTTCCTTTTTTTTTTTGTTTTTTTGCTAAATCATATTTTTATTAATATGGATTAAACAAATACACCATATGGCAGTAGTAACTACTGGCATTCACCCAACATAAACCAACAAATAAGCTATGTCAATAAATACATCGACAAATGAAGTTCTAAAGACCCGTACATTGAACAATATAGCATTAATTACTACAAATATTATATGCACTAGAATTAGACTTACGCTTCATTAGGGAATTATTTATTATTTTTTAAAGTTATATTTTAAATATGATAGAATTTTATGTCAAGTTTTAAATAGTGATAACATATAAACAAATCTAAATATATTTTTTAATATAAATTATAATCTCATTATATATAAAGATAGTTTTTGATTAAATTAAAGTATTAAATAATATTTTATTAATATAACACATATATAAATATAAATTAAATAAATAATAAAATATATTTTTTTATATATCTTGAAGAAGATCAAGACAGAACGCCATAAACTTGATTTTGATTTGACCCTAATTGTTTAAAAATACAAAACTTAATTTAATTTTTATTTAAAAAATTGCATCGATTGGATCAAAACAAATCAAAACTCATTAGATATAAGTTATTTTGTTGTTCTTACATCCATTGATTTTTTTTAACAAAATTTATCTAATAAATATAATTTAAAAAAAATGAAATAACAAAAAAGAAGCCACACGTGAATTTATTAAATTAAAGTATCAAAAATATTTTTTAATAAAATACATATATAAATATAGAATTAAATAAATAATAAAATATATATTTTTATATATACCAAGGTCAAGATGCAACCTTTAAAACCTTAGTTTTACTTGAGTTTAATTTTTTTTAAAAAAAAATTCAACCCAAATTTCCCTTATTAAAAGAAAATGAACCAATTGGATTGGGATGAATTGAAACCAATTTGATACAAATTATTTTATTATCTTTATTTTTATTGAATTTTTTTTACAAGATTTATCTAATAAAAAACAAAAGTAAAAAATTAAAAAAGGAAACCAAATAAAAGAAAAAGTTTTAAAAAACAAAGAAAATAAAAAAAAAAGATAGAGGTGCCACATGGACACCTAAACGGAACGAAACACCTTAATTCTATCTTCAACCTAATTCTATTTTCAAAAATAGAACTGCAACCTGATCTCAATTTTTCTTAAAAAAAATGTACATATGTTAGATTAATATTAATCCAAACCAATCCAATACAAATTATTTTATCATCTCTACCTTCATTGATACTTTTTTTTACAAAATCTAACTAATAAAAAATAAAATTAAAAAACCAAACAAAATTATAAAAACAAAAAATAGAGAATGAAAGAAGAATGGGGTGCCAAGTGGACACTCCCACCTTTCTTCTTTATCTACGAAATTAATATGTTAGATATAGACACATGACAAATCTTGTAATTTTAGGATGTGTTTGGTGTATAAGATTATGATAGGATAAGATAAAATGATATTATGAATATGATTAGATTAAATAATGTTATCATATCTTATGTTTGATGTGTGCAAATATTATGATAGCATAATTTATTTATTGATCAATATTATCCTTACTCAAAGTTTACACAATTTATATTATTAATGTAATTTTTAAGGATATAATATGACATATAAGTTCAATCCCATTGATTAAAAATAATCTTTTCCATCTCGAGAGAATTGAATCATCCTAAATAAAAAAGACGACTAATCTTTCTTATAATCTCATCTTTTTCTTTAATTTAAATAATGTTATCTTATCTTATGTTCGATATGTACAAAGATTATGATAGAATAATTTATTTATTTATCAATATTATCCTTATTCAAAGTTTATAAATTTAAATTATTGATGTAATTATCAAGGGTATAATAGGACATATAAGTTCAATCCCATAAATTAAAAATAATCTTCTCTATCTTCAAAGAATTAAATCATCTTATACCAAAAAGATGACTAATCGTACTTATAATCTTATCTTTTCTTTAAATACAAAACAAACATATATAATATAGAATGACTATCATCTTAATCTATCTATTGTCTATGCATCAAACATAGCTTTAAGCACTTACTCCCTTATTCCTTTGTTGCCTCCTATTAGCATTCCTTTCCATTAACATACAAATGACTCAACCTATTATATCCCTTGTTGTCTTGAGGTAAGAATTATTGATCTCAAATACGTTCAAAAGGAAAATTTTTTTTCTACGTTCAAATTATTAGCTCCCGTAGTCCCATTATAATTTTAAACAATGTGAAGAGTGTATGAGTTAAAAGTGTTGCACTTGACACAAAACTCTCCATGTTTTTTAGGGTAAGACTTAGATGAAGTTTCTTAGGTGATGTTTGTGAAGTTTTCTATTAGAAAAGACTAAGTAAAAACTAAAATCAAAAATCAAAACTGATAGATTGAAGGATCTTGCTACATAGATTAAGTGCGCAAAATTAAAAAAAATTAATAAATTTTGGTATATATTTTTATATAGACATTGTTAGTAAAAATATTGATAAAATTTTTATCATTGAATAAGTATCAATCAAATTTGAATTATAAACAATATTTTTAATAATTATTTTTTTACATATTATTGATCTTCACATTGAACTTTATCTATCTATTGGTTTGGATTTTTTATTTAAGTTTTTATTAATTCATTTTTATAAAGAAACTTCACAAACTTCACCTAAAAAATTTCATTTAAGTTTTATCTTGTTTTTTATCCCTTTCTTCATAAAGTTATTACAACCAACTACGAACCAAAACGTGCCATACTTCCTTTCAAACAATCATAAACTCAATCAGTTTAAACTAACGTTTTACATATCGCTTGTATAGAAACCCCCAAAAGCACTAGCATCCTGCTTGGATGCAGCTCTAATATCAGAAACCTTAGTACAATATTCAAAAAAAAAAAAAAAAAAACCAAATAGATACTCTAAATCTTAAAGAAATAATCCATGCTTCCACAGCTTCATAGCAAGAGGAAAACAAAAAACCTTACATCCATGGGAAACTAAGCATTTTTTTTAACTTAGCTTCTTGTGTAATCATTGTATCGTAGTAGAACTGGACAACACTGAAAATTGATTTTGTTCCTAAGGCATGGATGCAATCCAAAGTCCAAAACTAAATCCTTTCATCATATCCTCTTAACCTAATCCTTTCACAATTTCCAAACCAAAATTTTTACGACTTAAAACCCCTTGTTTTGCCCATTAAACCTTAAAATATTCTCTTTCCTCCAAATACACATCCATTCTCCAGGACATATGGCGTGATACTACTTGGCAAACTTATCACACTTTGGAGCACCTTCTCCTTTTATAGCTACACAACTATATAAAACGAAAGGATAAAGAAACATTGCTAGAAGAAACAAACCTTTATACCTTTATAAGATACAAAATAAACCATAAACAAACTTTAACTCACTAATGGTACTCTATATATTGTGTGAAGCAATGCCTTGTTTGGTTTGTATTTGGAAAGTGAGGATCTATTTAACAGTCTCAAGCTAAATATCAAACATGCACCAAAGTATGTTAGTGAAGCAATCTAGCACAAACCTTACCTTAAAAAGAACAACTTTCCTAGAAAACATAACAATTCAGAAACAGAGAATCCTAGAAAGGCAAAGGATCCAAACTAAAATCCTAATCCTAAAAAATGTCTAAATTTTTTAGAAATAAACAATCCAAACTAAAATTAATCATAAAAAGTTCAATTTTTCATAAAATAACCAATACTTGGTAAAAATTAATTCAAAAAATTCAAAATTTCTCATAAAAATAAAGAAGCTTAAATTGTCACCAAACCTTAAAGGAACTAAAGCTTTGGATTTTTTCACCCTAAAAAAATTGACAATTGGGAAAGAAGTTGATGCAACACTAATATTTTTTAGTAGAAATTGAAAGCATAGAAGTAGAAAATATAGGATTAAGATTGAAGAAGAAAAAGAAGAAGCAGAGAAAGAAAGAGAGAAGAAAATTTTGAAAGGAAAACATGTTTCTATTTTCATTATAGAATGCCCCATACAATATCATTGTTCCTCTTTTTATGTTGGACTTACAATTACTGCTGCATTCCAAGAATCTCGAAAATATTAGCATCAGCTGCTCTTGCACTCTCTCCTCTAATAGCAAAAACATTCTTTTGAACAATGGTTTGTAGGCCTTACAAGCAGGAAAGTTAAAATAGCAATCCAACATATAAAAAAGATGCAGTACTTTAACCCAAGTTATGACCAATAGATTTGGCATGTATCAATGCTCTTTCCATGGGAAATATCCTTGTCCTCATGGGATCATTTGCAGATACTTCTTCAATGCAAATAGGATTTTCTATGTATCATTTTTTGAAATGAAGTTTGTCCATTATAGCAAGACTTCTACGACAACCTTGTTTCCTCTTGTAACCATCATTCTTCCCAAAACTTTAGATCATTTTTGTATCATAATAACATTGTCATCAAGCATGCCTATGCTGTTAGTGTTCAAAGCCTCAATAAAGGTTTTGATAAAGTCAAGTTTTACATCCAACCTCGTCCACCCTTCTATAATCTTAGATGCTGGCACTACTAGGCTGTTAGCATCACCAACAAACTTGTTAAGGGACACCCCTTTTACCTTGGTCTTCTCAAGGAGTGACTCTGCTTGATCTAGTTTTTTTTCCTTTACAAGTGATGATCCAATTGAATATCCTTGGATTTGTATCAATTCTTCAGGGATCAAAGCTTAGCACTCCCAAGTTAAATTTTTTAAAAATAAATTCTTCCCTCTAATGGTAAAAATGGAAGCTATTGGAGTGTCATTGCCTAGCTTCTTCATTAAGACTTTAGGAACCTACATTTAAGTTCAGAATTTTCACAATGACAATTTTTTATGAGATGAAAGCTCATCATTTCTAACAAGGGACTATTAGAAGATGGTAACAGAATCAGTAAGCTCAATCTCTATTAGCATTACTAGGTGAACAAATTTCTCCACACTTGGGTGACAAGCATATACGAAAGTAGCAGTGACTGCAGCTGGAATGATTTGATTGCCTCTTCTAAAATCTTTTTGTAAATCATTGAGACAGTAGTCAAGGTAGAGTTCTTTAGCACTAACAACAATGTTCTCTCCCAATTCTTCAATGGTACAAATAGCCCTAGAAGGAAACTTAGCCAAACACTTTAGAACTTCAAAAAATTTAGGAAGATTAGATGCAATCTTGCTTTAAATAGCAACACTGAGAACGGGAAAAACAAAAAACTTTACGGTAAGAATTGGGTGGGCAACAATTTCTTTCTCATTATTGAGTAGCATTCTTGGGAATAAACTGATCCAAACCAACCATGTTATTTCTCTTGAACTCTTGAACTCTCGATGCACTAAAACATCAATGTCAATTTTGACTTCAATTTCTAGAACACAAACAAAGCTATTAAGAGAACTGTTATCCTTAACAAACTGTCTTCGAACTTGGAGTACATCAATATCAACACTTGCCTAACCCTCCACAATTGTTGAAAACACTTCTAATTTAGAGGTTGGAAATGCAGTGTTACTCATAACGATTTTGGTCGTAACACCACTTAGAGTTTCTAGACCAAGTAACAAAGCTGTCACATCCAAAAGCTTCCAAGTAAGATATCGATTGGAATTGCAGCACCATCCAATTTTTCTACTGTTATGAGTGTCATTCGACTTTCCTTCAAATTTTTCTTCCCTTGATAAACATCGGTTCCTTCAAAACAAGCCATCAAAGGAACTTTTAAGGAAACTTGTTCGGCAAACTTAACGATCCCACGTGCAATTATGTCACATTTCATTATTACTTCACACATGTTCACCACAATTGGCTTCACTTTGCCATCAGAAATCAAAATTTTAAATGTCTCATCCATCTGGTCTTTAGAAGCATTTCCCCTTTAAATGTCTCAACCATCTGGTCTTCAGAAGCATTTTCCCTTACATCTAGAGAATTGGCTGGAGTTTCCCCATGCAATTTAATCATATCCATTGCAGCTTTGCTAACCTTGTACCATTCACCATGCAACCAATTTCTCCATCTAAGCCAGTGTAATTCAAATCAGGTTTGGCAGTATCTTCATTAATTATCCTTTTGAAAATATTAACAGGCACCTTAATAACCATGTCAAGGTATTCTATATGAGGTCTTCAATGCTGGTTCATTCTTTTTTATAAGCAATTATAAGCACATCAATAGTTTTATAATCAAGAGTGATAGTAAGGTATATCTCGTTCATAGCCTTGCCTTGAGGCCCAATTTGTTCGATAACAAGTATCTGTCCAAGCATCTTTTCAAATATATCTTCAACCTATTCAGCCATAATAAGGTGGACACCCTTAAAATTGTCAACAAGCTAATCAACAATTCTTTTATCTAAGTCTCCACCACCCAAATGCTTACCACATCCATGATCAAACAAAACGATGTTTTTGTTGTTCTCCTCAAACCCATATGCTAAAGAGGCAAATGTAGGTTCATTGATATTTCGGAGAACTTCTAACCCCACAATTCGACCAACATCCTTCGTTTTATGTCCTTTGAAAATCATAAAAGTAAATAGAGACAATAACAACAACACAAGTTACAAACACCATTTCTCCTCTTTCCTATACTAACGGCCTAAACCTATATGCATCGTCTAGAACAACAAACCGATTTTCAATCACAAATATTATCGAAGGGCTCCTATTAAGCTTTTATGAGTCAATTTTTCTCCAAAGCATCAACAATCCCAATAAACTTAAATGTACTCCTAACAACAAAAGACTGCACATTCTTGGAACTAATAATTGAGTATTTAACAAGTCCTATAACTATTTCACTGTCTAATTTATCAACCTTAGCCTCATTAAAGATAAAAGGAAAGTTTCCAGAGTTTAGTTTGGGAAGAATTAGTGAACCATTAAAGTGTCCTATTTAGCTTGTTGATTCTCTTCCGTAATCACCTCATTATCACCAACCATTTCACTAATATTGTGTAATCTAGCAGATATTTGGTTATGTTGAAACAATACTTTTAAAGTCAAATTGAATATCTTTACGCAACTGTTCCAACTTGGATTCAAAGCGCTCCATCAGTTTTTGTAGCAAAGTATCATCAAACTAGAATCTAGTCTTCACCCATTCATCCATGGTCAAGATCGAAGCTCTAATACCAATGAAGCAACACTAATATTATTACTAGAAATTGACAGCATAGAAGCATAAAACTGAGGATTGAGAATGAAGAAGAAAAAGAAGAACTAGAGAGAGAAAGAGAGAAGAAATTTAAAGAGGAAAATTTGTTTCTATTTTCATAATAAAATGCCCCATACAATACGATCGCTTCTTTTTTTTATGCTGAATATACCATAATAGCTGCATTTTTAGAATCTCGAAAATGTTAGCGTCAGCAGCTCTCGCACTCTTTCCTATAATAACAATAACACTTTTTGAACAGTGGCCGGCGGGCCATACAAGCAACAAAATTAAAATAGCAATCCAAAATATAAAGAATGGTCCTGTACTTTTAAGTCCAAGTTATAATCAATAGATTTGGCTCATAAGAAAGGAGGGAATTTGGGGTTAGGGTTTTGTAGAGGATGGGTTGCGAATTGTGGGTTTGGGGTTTCATTGAAGGGAAGTTTAATAAACCAAATTACGTTGATAATGAAGCATAAAAAAAAAAGAAAAGAAAGAGAAAAATATGGTGGTGTCAGCGACAAGAAAGGGTTAAAACGCCAATCTAATACAGGTGGGAGGATGGATCGTGCTAAAGGGAGAGAAAGCGATATAGGGGGTGTGGGCTAAACTTGGGTAGAGGTGATAATGTTTCAATTAGGATGGAATCGGATTTAAGTGAATTTATTTTGATAATGAATAATATTATGAATTTTTAAAATTTAGTTTAAATTTAAGTCGTTATTTTCTTAAAATTAATTCAATCCAAATCAAATTGTATTAATTCATTAGTTTTTTAAATTTATTTTTTATTTTTAATATATTATTTTAATATGACTTTTAATATAATATTTTAATATGATTTTTAATATGTTTAAATATATTTAAATATAAAATAACTATTTTATTTTATAAAAATTAAAATATATATAAGTTAATAAAAATATAGAGTTCGGTTCAGTTTTTCTTTTTTTTTTTTGATTTAAAATTCGGTTCGAACCTAATATATACATTTAATATCCAAATATAATCTAAATCGAATAAAAACACTAACTGATTTGAAACTTGAACTAAACACTATAGTTTTGAGTCAATTTTTTATTTTTTTGTTTTTTTTCTCACCCCTAGCTTTTGACAAAAGAGTGTCTAGGAAAGAGAAAAAGAATAAGGGGAATTTCAAAATTCAAAGTAAAATTAATTTTTTTAATTTTAAACCAATTGAAAATATAAAAATATCTAATAGAATATTCGTCAAAATTAGCAACATTATTAATGGAATTAATGATGAAATTTTGTCGATAATATTGGTGCCATTCCAATTCTTATGGCACGAACCATTAGTGATGAAATCACTGATGGAATTTATTTCCATCTATAATATTTTGTTGTTATAAATGAAATTACCAATGTAATTGCTTGGTACAGATAGACATCCAATTCACAAAAATCTATTGATAATATTTTAAAAATCCATTGATAATGACCATTTTTAGCGATGAAAATTTTTTGTCAGTAATTTTTTGTTGTTGAAAACTTGTTTTCTTGTAGTGGATTGATGTTATGCAGGGCTTATCATAAGGTTTTAGGATCAAGAGATAGTTTTAAGTTAGGTAGTCTTGATTTTTCAAAGAGGATGTTTTTAAAGAAGTTATTAAGAAGAAGAATAGGGATTTAAAGTTGGTTAAGGATGAGTTTGTAAAGTTGAAACCTAAGCCAACTTATAAGTCCAACTATGAAGAAGCACAAGAAGAAATCGAAATCATGAATAAAGATGGACTAGCCAATTGAAAAAGCTATCCAAGCAACCTTACATCATTTCAACTAGGAAAAAAAAAAGAAATTTGGTTTGTGAAGATGTGCACACCTATTGTTTTAGAGCACCATTCTAAGGAAAATGTGATGAAAAAGAAAGTTATGAAATACATGAATGCTGCTACAAAAAAGATGTGGTAAATTTAAATGGTTGAAGTTTTGGAAATAATCGAGCTATTTACTACAACTTAGCACTTTTTAAGAGGCAACCCAAGTTTTGATTTTTAGTTTTTATTGTTTTAAGTAGGTTTTTCTGTTTTTCTGTTGACTAGCTGATGCCTTATTTTTGTTTTATTTTTTAGGTAGGAAGAAGTTAAAAGAACTTGAGGAAGTTAAAAGCTAAAAAGCTAGGAAATCTGGAGCTATAATATTCAATTTTTGGAGTTCTTTAAAGCTTTATTTGGTTTTTGGACAGGGAAGTTTCTCTTTTCCTTATGTGTTTATTTTCTTTATTTTTTACACATTGAAGACAAATGTGCCACCTAAGTTTAAGTTTAGTAGGAGAAAATTTGTATAAAACTTTTTCAAAATTTTTTGAATTTTTTGCTTTTATTCTTTTAAATGTTTTGCTTAGAGTCATTGATATGTTTCCTTTAATTATTTTCTTATAATCCAGTGGTAAGAACATAATTGACTTTGACTATAATTTTTTTAAAAAAATGAATGTAGTGAAAGCATGAGATGATTTCTTGGGTTAGTTTATTTTTAATTGTGATATTTTCACTTTTTAAGCACTTAGTCCTAATTATTTATTTGCATGATTTTTAGTGAAAGCTTAGGTGAATATGGAATGACATTGATCTTTGAAGTTGTGATCATATTTTTAGAATTTGTTTCATCATCTCTTCAAGTGAAATCCTATACTACATTTAACTAGGGAGATATTTTAGGCCATCTTTAGATTGTTTGAGCCTTTCAAGCCAAACCTAGATATATTATCCTTAGTCACTCCATTTAAACCTTATAAATATTTTTTTTCTTTTGTTTTTCACCTATATGTTTAAGCCTAGCCCTTTGAATTGTTTTTCTCTATCTTTTTACCTTAACCTATGTGCATATGGATCATTCAAAGTTAAATGTAGGAGCTACGTTACATTGGAAAGTACAGTGGAGCTTGAAAAGAAATGAAAGTTTGAAAATAATTTGAAGAAGAAAGAAAAGTAAAATTTTTTTTAATTATGTTTAAAATCGATAAAAGAAAATATGTTTGAAGAATAGAATTCAAAAATTTAAAAAGAAAGTTCAAAAATGAAAATTTGTTTGAAAAGTGTTTAAAGAAATAAAAGAAAGAAAGTTATGAAAAAAGAAAGAAGATTTTAATTTTGGGGTGCATGTTTTCCTTGAAAAATGTCTTAAGTAATACATATTTAAGGGCATTGAATCATAAATTTTCCTTTATCTTATCTTAGCATTAACCTTACATTACAAGCTTAATAAAGACTTATTGATATTTGGTTAAATGTGTAAATCTACATTAGTGGAAAGAATATGTGAAAAACAAACTTATGAAATTTGATCATGCTTTGAGATTCTTTTTTTTTTTTTTGCCAATGTTTGAGATTCTATGTTTCATTTCATGTTTGCAAAATCTCAACTGAATTTCTTGCATTGAGATGAGATAAACTATACACACATAAAAATTCCAATTAAATGGATGCTTATTCTTGAATGATTTTTGTGCTTAATCAATGTTTATGATTTTCTTTAAGTTATGCTCATTATGAATTTTTTAGGAACTTATGAGAATTTGATATTGGAAGTTAATATGATGATTTCTAGAATGTTTTTTTTTTTTAATCCTAACAAGGTTATGTTTTTCTTGATGACAAGTAAAAATTCAAGTTTAGGGGTGCAATAACTCTATAAAATAAAGTTATTTTCAGTATTTAAATGCATGAATTTTTCTTTATTGTTGGTAAAAAAAGTACTTTTTACCCTAAATTTGCTTAATTTGTCTTTTTGTAGGAAATCTTAAAGAAAAAATTGAATCTTGGTAAATCTTAATGAATCTTGAAGAATCTCAATCAATCTTGATAAGTTCTTGATACATTAAGAGCAATCTTCATGGATTCTTGGCAAGTTCTTAATGAATCTTGGAATGAAAGTGCTAAATTGGTTCAAAATTTGCTATGCCACACCTAAGGTTCAAGAATGTGTTGAATCTTAATGTAAAGTTCAGAGTCAAATTAGAATTTCAAGATAATAGTGCGAGTTCGTAGTGTTCTATGTAAGCACACAGCATGGGATCATTATGGAGTGACATGGCAAGAAGTTAAATCCCATTGGCCAAAAGAAATTACTTGGATGCTAATGTGCAGTGATTAGTGGCAAAAAAAATTTAAAATCTATTTAAATGACAAAAGTCAAAATCACTATTGATTCCTTGTCAAAAGAGGAATTCCTACTTTGACTTGGCATTCCTTTACTCTAATATATAGCAGGAATTTGCATGAAATTCAAAAGAAGAAAAGAGTTCTAGAGTTGACATAAAAGATTTAAAAATAGAAAAGTTATTTTCTCAAGACTTTGAATCGTCTAAGAAGTTTCTAAGAGAGAAATTATAACGTACCAAAATAGAATAGCTTCTAGAAGTTTATCAAGAAAGCTTAAGTTGCAACAGTTTCTTTTTCCTATAAAGAAGTTCAAAATTGCACATCCACTCTTCTACTTGAAAAGTACAAATCACACTATCTTTTCCTCTTCATGTGAACTACAACTCATCAAGAAAACACAAGACAATAGTTGCTTAACTTTTCTAAACTAAGATTCAGTCTAGATGTTTTCTTTTAAAAGGATTCACTTCAATCAAATCAAGATTCACTTTAAGAAGACTTCTCCTATTCAAGAACCGTTCCAAGATCCAACCAAAAAAGTTTACCACATCATAAAACCAAGGTTGCCACACCTCTTTTGGGGATTCTTTTTATATAAATAGGCTGGCTTTAGGCTTTAGGAAAAGAAATTCAATTCTTAATTCTAGTATTTGTATTTGGTCAAGGTGACAAACCAACCACTAGTTTCTTGCTTTTTTATTCTTGATCTTTTATCTTTTTAAGTTCGTTATGTTCTTTTAGGCTTTCTTTAGTTAATTTAGGGATTGGAGTGACAAACCAATCTATTTACTTTGTTCTTATTCTTTAATTTCAATGCATATTTACTTTTCAAAGTTCATTTTAAAAGTTTTCTTTAAATTCAATTTTTAAGTTTTTTTTTTGCAAATTTAAGTTTCAATTTATTTTTCTTGCACTTTAAATACACTTTTTATTTAAGTTCATTGTAATTTGCATTAAGTATATGCAATTTCTTTTGATTTTATGTTTATGCAATCTAAGATTTCAATTTATATAAACGGTAATTTAAGGTTTTTAATTCTAATTATTGATAGCTCTATAAAATAAAGTTATTTTTAGTGCTTTAATAAGTAAATTTTGCTTAGTTCTTAGCTAAATAATGATCTTTTTACTCATATTGTGCTTAATTTACTATTTTGTAGGAAATCTTGGAAGCAAAATTGAATCTTGACGAATTTTGGAGAATATTGGAAGTTCTTAATCAATCTTGATAAATTATTTGTATCTTTGATGAATCTTGGATGGTTTTTGATATGTTCTTGATGATTTTTGGAAATTTTAGAGATAAAATGATGAATTTATGCAAAACTAGTGTTGACATACCTATTGGATTAAGAATTGTTCAATCTTGATAAAAATTTAGAAAATTCATGCAAGAATTGTGAAAGGGGTATTCACCCATTATAAGGGATACAAGTGTAACTTCAAGTTGAATGCAAGTCCATGGTAAGTTATATAGTGCACAGTGCATGAGATTACAATAGATGACATGGCAGCAAGTCTTTTCTCATTGACCAAGAGAGATGATTTAAAGGCTTACATGGCATGATAACTTGGTAATTTTATCCTCATTTGGACAAGTCCAAACCGCTTTTGGTATTACAAGTTCAAGAAGGTTTTCATATTTTAAATTGGTTTTCTCATTTTGACTAGGAAATTTTATCTTGACTTGGAATTCCTACCTTGATTAGGAATGTACTTAGTTATCATACTTGGAGAAGGTTTTTCTACATTGATTAGGAAATCCTAGTTTGAATTGGTATTTCTACCTAGGATAGGATTTACATGTAGATAAAAGACACTTTTAAGAAGGGCAACACAATAGGAGATTAAAAGTTAAAGTTTTACTTTTTTATTCTCCAAGAAAAGTTTAATTCAAAGGCCAACTCCAAGAAGTCTCCAAGAAGAACAAGACTTATTTCAACTAGTAAGTTTGATTCTATAAGGCTGCCTGAGGTTTCAAATAAGTCAAAATTTATTATTTAGTCTTGAAAAGCCTTAACCATCGCTCTTTCTTACATTCTTAAAAGAGAAACTCTTCAAGAAGTATCCAAAACTACATGCATCAAAGTTTCCACAAGAGGGACAATCAAACCATACTTCTTATTTGTTCAAGTAGGTTAGTCGAACCATTCCTTTTCTCAAGAAATTGATTTCTTACATTCTTTTATTTTTTTAAAGTTCCACATCAGCATAAAAAGAGAAGCCAAGTCAACAAGATTGAAGATAAGTCAACACTGAAAAAAGTCAAGATTCAATCTACATGCATATATTTGAAGATGAGTTAGCTTATCATTAAAGATCCATTCCAAAAAGAATCTCTCATGCAAGATATCAAGCACGACCAAACCATATACTTTTAAGAGACCAAGATCAAGTCTATTGACCATTAGTCTAGGGTTATTTGAAATCATTTTCTACAAACAGCTAGCCTTAGATTTTGGAAAAAGCATAGTTGAGGTGAAATACCATTGTATAGCTTTCTAAGGTTTTTTTTTCTTAAATTTTTTTCTTGCTCTTCTAAGTTCTTTTTTGGTTTAAGGCTAGGGATGACAAATCAACCTATTATATTCTTAAGCTTTCTTTAGTTTTTTTCTTCTAAGTTTTCTTTAGTTTTCATGTTATTAATCTTTCTTTAAGTTGTTTTCAAGCTTAATTTAAGTTTTTAGTAATTTAAGTTTGGTTTTGTTTCAATTCAATTCAATAGCTTTCTTAAATTTTGTTCTTGTTCTTTTCTAGTTTAATTTGCATTTTCAACTTACATTTATGTTGAATTCATGCAATCCATGCTCTTTACTTATTGTTCTTGCATTAATTTGCTATTTAAGGTTTAGATTGGTTAAGTTTAACTCTGTTTCATGCAATTAAGTTTATATTAAGTTTGATTTTAATTTAATTGGTTGTTCTTAAGCTTAATTCATCTTAATTTGGTTAGTTTGCATGCTATTAAGGCTAATGAGTTTCTATTTAAGGTTCTAAAGTTCAATTTAGCTTAATTGAGTTAAGTTTAAGATTGATTCTTAGTAATTGCATGTTCTTAAGGTTAATTGGTTTAATTTGAATTTTGTTTGCTACTATTTAAGTTTAATTTAAGTTATTTAAGTTTTTGTTGGATAGTTAAGTTAAATTTGCATGTGATTTAGTTAAACAAGTTAAGTTGCATCTTGTTTCAGTTTAAATCAGTTAATTATTTTGGTTCTTAAACTAATAATCATCTTTGCATGTTTAATTATTCATTTAGATTGTTGTACTAGTTATTCATTAATTTAGATTATTAATTTTAAATAAAGCTTATAATTAGCATAATTAAGTTGACATTTGCATTAGATTGGGTATTTTTTTTTTAATTTTAGTTTACTATTCTTGCATGTTTTAAGGTTAATTGCATTAGTTTCATTAGCTTCTATTTTGATTAGTTTAAGTAGTTAATTAGTTATTTGCAGTATGTTTGATTTCTCTAAATATAACTAAAAGTGAGACAATTTCAAAATTTTGCATTAGTTGACAAGGATGGGTGTAGCTGATTCAATATTGATACTAATCATTTTTTAGTAGTTTAGAGTTTATTTTTCTTGTTTTAATTTGTTAGAGTCTTGCTGTGTTGCATGCATAGAGTTAAGAATTCTAGTTTATTGCCCTTAGATAAGGAAATTGAGAAAATTTTTAAAAAGATTAAAAAAGGGTAAAGCAAAGGGCTCTTAATCAACCCATGGCCGAAGAACAAGAGAATCAAATAACATTTAGAAACTCTGTTGTCCTACAATTAGATAGATGGCTTTCAACCTAGCATTAGGAAGCCTGCCATTCTAGCTAATAAATTTGAAATAAAGCCATTTATAATTCAGATGATACAAATATTTGTTCAATTTAGGGGGTTGCCTAATGATGATCCTAATGCTCACTTGTCTAATTTCTTAGAGATTTGTGATACTTTTAAACATAATGGTATTATTGATGATTTTATTACACTGACTTTTTTTTTTTCTTAAGGATAAGGCAAATAGCTAGTTGGCTTATCTTTCATTGGGCTCTATCACTACATGGGACAATCTTGTTCAAAAGTTTCTTGCTAGATTCTTTCTTTTGGCCAAAATCACTAAGAAAGAAATGACATCGCCTCATTCTAATAGTTTGAGGTCAAAAGTCGAATACTTTTATGATGTATATGAGGGATACAAAGAGTTATTAAGGAAGTGCCCCTATCATGGTTTGCCCAAATGGTTGAAAGTCTAAATTTTCTACAATGGGCTAATAGGGCATGCAAAAACCACCATAGATGTTGCTATTAAGGGAACTTTAATAAGTCCATAAAAGGGGCTAATGATTTGAAAGAAGAAATGGCACTGAACAACTACCAATCATCCAACGAGAGCTTAATTTTTAAGAAAATAGCTTAGGTATATGAACTTTATGCTTTAATTGCCCTTACTTTCCAAGTTGCTACCTTGGCTAAAAAATTTGATTCTTTAGGAAACATCCCTACCCTTAACCATGTTAATACCATCCAAAATCCTTTTACCTTTTATGATACATGTAAAGGGGAACCATTTGTAAGATAGGTGCCTAATTAAAGTAAAACTTGTCTAGTATGTTACTTGACACAAGCAACAATTTTATCCATACACTAACACCTATAACTAAGGTTGAAGAAATCACCTTAAAGTTTTTTAGGGAAATAATCAAGGGTAACTTTCAAACTTTAATTTTAAATTAATGAACCATTTTGACTTCCATCAACCATCAATCCAATACCATCCACCTCCTTCACCTTAAGAAAAGAAGCCTATTTGGAATAGATGTTCACTTAAATCTTGCAAAACCAAGAAGCCCTTATCAAAACTTTGAAGTAAAAATGGGTCAAGTTGCTAGTACCTTCACAAATTGACACCAAAGAATCTTACATAGCACTACCAAACAAAATCCAATGAGGTTAGGTAAGAAACAATGTAATTCCATCTTCACTCAAGAGGATGATGAATTTGACAATGAGTTTGATATGAAAGAGCCAATTATAGAGATAATGCCTAGTTTTGCTAAGCTTGTTAAAGAAGAGGTAATGGATATTGAGAAGGACCTCTATAAATAGTAGCTTGAAGAAGAATGTGTGGTTTTAGAGGAAGATCCCATAGAAATAGATTTGACAAAGAAGTATCTTTTGGATGATGGGATGGTTCATAATGCCATGGTGAAAAGAAAATCTATTAAACAAGAGCCATTAGTGGAGGACAAGGTAACTATTGAAGTGGTTGAAAAAATTGTTGATAAGGAGGCTAGGTTGAAAGAATTTGAAATTCAAAACAAGGTGAAGAAAAATAAAAATCAACTGAAGCTTACTCCAAAGATGTCCAATCCATATAGGCCAATAGTTATTCTTACTAAACAAGTCAAAAAGCCTACCTTGATGAGTTACTTACTGAATTGGACAAAGTTACACTTACTAATGAGTGTAGCATCATGTTTCAAAGAAATTTGCCATAAAAGCTTAACGATCCAATATGTTTTTCTATTCCTTATTCAATTGGTAGTCTTTCTTTGATAAAGTTTTATGTGATCTTGCTGTAAGTATTAATCTAACGCCTTTGTCTATTTTTAGGGAACTTGGGAATGGAGACTTGAGCCTTCAAGACCTTATTTGCAATTGGTTGATCAATCAATTAAGCATCTTACAAGA
Source organism: Durio zibethinus (assembly GCF_002303985.1). The sequence continues at coordinate 17,433,077 of NW_019168159.1, forward strand.
ATGGTGGAGAATTTTTTAGTGAAAGTTGACTAGTATGCCTTTCTAATTGATTTTGTGGTTCTTGACATAGCTAATGATAAGGAAATCCCTATTATTTTAAGGAGGCCATTTTCAGCAACATTAAGGTCCTTAATTGATGTTTATAATGAAGAGTTGATTATGAGGTTCTAAGATAAAGAGATTGTTTTAAAAATGGCAACCTTGGTGTTGTTAAAAATGGTTTGAATAAGAATGCAAAGTTGATTAAGAGAGAAGCTTTAGGGCTAAAACCAAAACTAATTTGACTAAGTCTAGTAAGGAAAAAACACAAGATAAAGGATATGAAATCAATTAATGATAAGGCTAATTTGAAGATGCAATCAAAGTCTCTTGATTTAAATCTAACAAAGAAAAGGAAAGATGAATTTTGTTGTGAAGATGTACACACCTACTAATTTAGAAGTATAAAAAGAGAATATGAGGAAAAAAATAGGGTCAAGTGGATGGATGCTTCTATAAAGAAGGGTGTGATCAATTTAAAAATTACATGAACGTTCAGAATTAGTCAAGCTTGACTACAACTAGCACTACTTTAGAGGTAGCCCAAATTTTAATTTTCAATTTTGCATCTAATTTATTAGAAGTGTTTAAAAGCAAAAAAAGAATTTTGGGGTAAATTTCGAGAACAAATCAACACTGGTGAGCGACAGCCAATAGTGGCTAGTGTGATGATCGATTGTCAAATTTTGGGTTTCTTAGAGGTTGCTATTTTGTTTTGAGAAAGTTAGAGAGGGGTAATTTAAAGAGAGAAAGGGAATGATAGAAATTAAAGGAAGGGAAACTTTTAGGTATTTTATAGGTTAACCAAAACTACATTGTTATCGTAAAAAGATAAAAAAAAATGGTTGTTAACTTACACTTGAATAGGGGGCTCAAGACTTTTAGACCTTTGATTTGGGCTTGGTTTATAAGCTTTGTGCAAACCATTCTAGAGACAACCTTAGCCAATTCTGAAGCCAAGCCTATTAACATTGGACTTCTTGCCTATATTACATGTTAATCTAACATTAATGATAAAACTTTCTTTAAGTTTTTTATTCATTATTACATTTTCTTTATTTTTAAATGCATATATGTTTTAAGTTTATTAAAATTAGAGTCAATAGACCTATTTTTTTTTCATATTATAAAACAATGAGAAAGGATTTGTTACCTAAAACAATAAAATGGTGGCAACGATCATGATTTGATAGTGATTCAATGACTTAGGGTTCATTTAGATGAAAGAACAATGCACTAATGCAGACCCAAGAGTGTTTATAGATTTGGGGAAAATAAGTATATGAAGATTATCAAACATTATGTTTATAATAGCAAAAGCATCATGCTTGTCTAATGTTACAACGTTTATAAAAAAAATGTCATCCTTGTTAAATAAATTTTTTTTACGATTTATCAAACACTACGTTTATAATAGCCAAAACATCATGCTTGTTAAATAAAAATATTTTTATGGTTTGTCAAACACTATGTTTATAATGTCCAAAACACCGTATTTGTTATATAAAATTTTTTATGATTTATCAAATATTGTGTTTATAATGCCTAAAATGTCGTACTTGTTTATTAAACCAAAACATCATGCTTGTTAAATAGAATATTTTGATTGTTTGTCAAACACTATGATTATAATGGAAAAAATGTCATACATGTTTAATATTATGACATTTATAAAACAAAAATGTCGTGTTTGTTAAAATCAAGTTTTTTTATGCTTTGTCAAAGACTACATTTATAATGACTGAAACATTATGCTTGGTTTAAGAAATATTCAAACACTACATTTGTGTTGACCAAAACATCATGATTGTCCAATATTAGGTCATTTTTTACTTGTTAAACATTGTCATTATAAGTTCTTTATTATATTTTTTATTTTTTGTTCATAATATATGACTATTTTTAACATAATGAAAAAAAATGAAACCTTCTTTATTTTTTTGTTTAATAAATTAATTAATAAAAAATAAAAAATTATAATGAATGTGTAACTATAAACATGACAATTAACAATTTCGAGTTCTAAGTTTTGTCACATATTATTCACATGTAATAAAGGACATTATAGTAAAAAGCCTTTATTACGTAATATGAGATTTCTGAAACCAAGCACAAGAATCTAACATTTCCATAACAAGAAAAATCACCCTTTACCAAGAATCGACAATTTCCCAAGGTTCACTTTGCCTATTGGAATCTCGAATTTTGTGAACCAAATGTCCCCTTAATGGTTTTTCCTAAAATCTTACAAATACACTTAAAGGTTTTGCTCCCCTTGCACCTATAGTCACAAATGTGAAACAAGTGGTTTTGCAAACTAAATATCCTTACTCAAGTTAGGTGTTTGCCTAATTAAATACAAAGAATAATAAATGACGAACAAATATAATTTGATTACAAGAATAGGAAGAATTAAAACTCTAATCTTTATAACGCTCTTGAATTCTTAAGAGAATGAAGATAAGCCTTGTTGGGGCTTGCTCTCTTACTTCACAAGTGTGATGAAATACCCAATTTATAGAAGAAACGAGTTTGCAACCATTGAGGAAGATTGTCAAATGAAAATGCATATTTTTCTCCTCCCAAAATATCCATTAGAAGCTGTTAGGTACAAAGGGAGCGATTAGGTCTAAAATTTAATTTAAATTTTGACTGTTGTAAGATAATGGATCAATTTATTATTATAGGGATCTATCATTTTTAGAATGGATTAATCCATTTGCATAGAAGATCAATCATTTTACAAAATGGATCAATCCATTTTCATAGGCAATCAATGTTTACAAAATTTGTTTAAGAGACATTTTATATAAATAGTGCATCAATTGTCCTTAAATAAATCTTGTTCCGCACTTTACTTATGAATTTGATAATATCTTGATTTATACAAATCCAAAGCATATTTTGTTTGAATATTTAGAAACTAGGCTTAAGGAGCTTTCTATACATATAAAACTCAACATTTGATTCAATGTATAAAAATTATAATGAATTTTTAGAACTACCCATTATGTAGTTATTAAATAACCTGTATAGTGTCTAGTAAAAACTCAAAATTTTTTCTTAGAAAATTTAGATTTTTAATATTGTTTGGCCAATTAGAAAGTAGACTTAAAAAACCTTTTCAACTATGTAAATTTTGAATATTAAACTTTATAAATTAATATAGAAAAATGAAACAAAATCAACGAACAACTTTGTTCTTACAAAACAACTTTCTCTAGTTAATTTATTTCTCAAAATCAATATTATTAAAATTTTATAGAGTCCAAGATAAATAAGTTCACATAAAAAACACCAAATTGAACTTTCATTTAAGCTTAAAAAGATAATTTTAAAAATGTATTTTTGGTTTGAGAAATACATAATATAAATAAATGTTTTAAGCATTATAAAAACATTTTTCAAATCAAATAATATTTTGGAAAACATAATATTTATTTAGTACTAGGGTTATAAATGAACTGAACATGAACGAATGAACATATATCTATGATTGTTCATTTATTTTTAGATGTGCCCAAGTTCGGTTTGTGTTTGGTAAAAAAATTACTTTATTCGTTCAAGCTCAATTCATTTAAATGGTAGGATTTTTGCATTCGGTTCGTGTTTGATTCAATTAAGTTAAATGAGCTCATTCATGAATATTAAACAAATATGTTCATGAACATATATATAAATGAATATGTTCATAAACAATAAACAAACTATAACCAAACAAATTTAAATAAACAAACCTTGAACAAACATAAACAAACCTAAATGAATATAAACAAACTTTAAAATAATATTTGGGAAAAGGATAAAAATATAATTTTGTTAATATTATTATAAACAAACAATAAATAAACATGTTTTAAACAAACTTATTTATGAATATAAACAAACCAAACAAACATTTGTTTGTATTTAGTTTGTTTAATAAAATAATATAAAAATACTATTCAGGATTGTTTGTTAAACTTAATTAACAAACAAAACTAGAACATGTTCACAAATAATTTGTTGAAAACTATTTGTTTACACCCCTATTTAGTATAAATAATAAATCATAGAAATCTTATACTAAATAAATCTTTTCAAAATCTAAAACTTTTTCCCAAAATCTTTTTCTTTTAAAATATCACTAGTATTTATCTAATACTAAAAATAATATAATTTAAGAATATATGCTAAATAAATCATTTTCAAAATCTTAATGAAGCTTATTTAGTTTAATATTTTGGACATTACAAAATAAAAATCAATTATAGGCTAACAACATTTTTTTTTCTAAATTTTGTTAGAATGTTAGAATTTAGATAAAAATTTCAATATCAAAGATTTACATTTATTTTCAAATTAAAAAATGAACAAAAATAAAAAAAAACATGAACTTAGAAAAAATAAAATTGGAAGAAATAAAAAATATTAAAAGAAGTGGGTAAAAATAAAAATAATAAAAGAATTTATAAGGGAATGATATATGATTGTATTAATATATATATATATATATATTTATAATTAGTAAATATATGATTATATATTAAGATATAAAAATTAAATATTTCCAAAAATAAAAATTTAAATAAAAAATTTTACTCTCACTAAAACTTATAGATAAAAATAAAAAAACTAGTAATTTAAATTAATTATTTTAAGTAAATGAAATAATTATCTTTATGTTAACTTTAATTATTTATTAATTATATTATGCTCCCAAGATGAAGCACAAAAAATTACCTATTATTATATAATAGTTATCATTGAATCATTGTCAATGTTTATTTAGAGGGTATCCTTTTAAATAATTATGCTATAATTTAAAAGAGTAAAATAAAATTATAAATTAAATAGTAACATTTTGATTGAGTGTCAATTTAGATGCGCAATGACATTAGTTCAAATGAGATTGAAAACAAAAATAGATCTGAGATTAATTATTGTAGTGGTAAGATTAAAATTAATGAGATATATGTTTATATACAAAAGCAGTAATAAAAGTAAGGTGAGTTATGGTGAGAATAATAAATAGTCATTAAAGAGATTAGATTAAAAATTATATGTAATAAAAAATTAAAATTATTTAAAAATTATTAAATTAATTAATAATTAAAAATTATTAAATTATTTTTATATCAAATAATAATTTTGGTAATAAATAATTAAAAACATTAAATGTTAATAAAAATCATAATATATTAAGTAATATTTTTATTGTATTAAGTTAATAAAATGATTTTATTATTTTTAAATAAAATTTTAAAATAAAAAAAATGAAAATGTGAAATTATTTTGAAGGAATATTTTTACAATTAAAATATTATTTTAAAGGCATAAATGACAAAAAAATTGACCCAGTGCACCAAAATAGGCCGGTAACTAAAAGCCACCAACCATGCCACACCATAGACACCCAAATGGGTGTTTATTGTAGTTCATACATTTTTTTTATAACAATTGCCTTTTAACAGGAGGTGCAATTACTTTCAAACATGGCCTAAAATTATTTTAAGCGCAAAAAAGATAACATAAATGAGAAAGAAATTTTTGAATTGTTTTTCATCCTATTATTAATATCCTCCTAATCATCCTTTTGGAAAAAAAATTATCATGCATGGCATCAGAGTAATTTACAATAGCAAATAATAAAATATAAAATTGTGAACAAAACAATTCGTACTTTCTTAAGAAATAAACAAATCGTGAGAAATAAAATGTAAATTTGCTTTGAAAGTGGGTTGATAACTTTAAGATTTATAGATATTTACATTTCATTTGAGAGTTAAAATTTTGAAATTTTTCATGATTTTTGCTCAATAATGAAATAAATTGTTGATTTTTAGGTTTGCATGAAGAAATTGAGTACTTTGAATACCAACACCAAGTTCCTAGCAAATCATGCAAAGGTGGCAAAGTGAGGCGAAGCATGCAATGATGTGATCCAAAGTTAACATGAAGTCTAGCCCATCTAGAAGCCAAATCAAGAGCACTTGAAGTTGCAAATGATATTTGGCCATTTGCTAGAATAAATGTAGGAGCGATTTGTGTGATCTCTTAATAAAGTCCATGATTTATGTAAAATCAAGAAGATATGGCATTGTAATGATGATTTGCTAAATCACACAAATCATGGATTTTAATAGGTGATTGAATGCTTTCTTGGATTGCAAATTATGGCTAACAATGGATTAAATGCAAAGAGTGAATTATTAGATTTCCTTAAGAATCTCATGATTTATGCAAACAAAGAAAATTAGGTCTTGAATGTTGATTTGCTAATGGTTGATCAAAAACCTTTAGGTATTGAAGGCAGTAGTAGAATTAGGATCAATCACATTCATTGATAATCACTTAATCAATGGAATTGCAATTGATTACCTACTAAAGACAATAGTGTCCAGATTCATCACCCATTGGCCAAAACTCACACTATAAATAGGTTATGTACTCTTCTTGTAAAAAGGACCTAACCCCTCTTCCTCATCCAATCTTCCATCACCAAATCCCCTTTTTAATTTCTATGAGTTTAGTTTTCTTTTGGTTAGTTTTGTTTTTTATTTGGCTAAGGTGACAACTTAGCCTTTTCTTTTGTTTTCTTATTTTTTTTTAATGTAAAGTTTCTTTTACATTTACGATAGTTCCCTTTTATTTGTTTAATGCAAGCAAACTATTTTCTTTAGTATTGTTGTTCACTTTCTTATGGCTTGTTGATCGGTCTAGTTTTGGTTCACTTTCAGCGCTTTTAAAAGCAATATGTTTTATTTACATTTTGAATCTTGCAAGCCCTCGTATTTCTTTTCAAGCACATTTGGCCATCACCATTCTTCATCTTAAGTGTTCGATTTTACTTCCAAACTTTGCAATCATTTCACTTTCTATTAAGAATATTTGGCTATTCCAAATTTCCCTTCCAAAGTTTTCAGTTTTATTAACTTCTAAATTTAATTTATTGCAAATCTTTTCTCTTTTATTTTGGTTGCATTCAGCCATACTATAGCTAGCAAGATCCTTATTTTGTTTACTGCATCCTATCAGCCTTTACATTTTTAAGTCTTATTTGGTCTTTTTCTAACTCCAAACATTCAGCCATCTAGATATAGAGTTAAAAGGCAGACATACTTTCAGTACTTGATCTAGCACCATTATATAGTCTTTGTGGGATTGACAACTTTAATTTCTCTTTATTACTTGATAGCAGCCTATGCACTTACAGCCTTATTAAAAGGGGAAATCAAGTTTTTGCACCAATGCCAGGGACTATCACAATGCTAAAAACCAATATTGATAACTTTCCTTTCAAATTTGTAATATAGATTTCTTTTTATTTGTATTTGCTTTAATTTATTTATCGTTTCTTTTTTTGCATGCATAGTGCAAGAAGTGGTGAATTAGCTCCATTAGAAAATGAGATTGAAAGAACATTTAAAAGATTTAGGCATAAACAAGCAACCATTCCCATGGCCAATACAGTAAATGAAGGATAAATGACACTAAGGGACTATGCCATCCCTGACCCTGAAGGTTTCCAACCATCAATTAGGTGGTCTGCAGTTCAAGCCAATAATTTTGAGATGAAGCTATCTATCACCCAAATGGTCTAAAGACCAGTGCAATTTAGAAGATTACCCCACGATGACCCTAACCTTGATCTTTTTAGTTTTTTAGAATTATGTGATACTTTTAAGTACAATGGAGTATCAGGTGATGCAATTAGACTAAGACTATTTATTTTCTCTTTGAAGGACAAAGCCAAAAGTTGGCTATCATCATTACCTTTTAGCTCCACCAAAATGTAAGAGAATCTAGTTTAGAAGTTCCCTACAAAGTTTTCTCCACTAGTAAAAACCATAAAACTGAGAAGCAAGATCACTATATTCCAGCAATATGATGGTGAAACTTTATATGATGCTTAGGAAAGGTATAAAAAAATGCTTTGCAAATGCTTGCACCATAGACTACCATAGTGGTTGCAAGTCTAGATCTTCTACAATGGACTTACTCATTCCACAAGAACCACCATTCATTTTGTAGTTGAAGGTGCCATTATGAATAACTATCGAAGAGGCTCATGAGCTAACTAAGGAAATGGCAACCAACAACTAGCAATGAAGAGCTAAAAGAAAAGTCCACAAGAAAGCAGTCGATGCATTTGAGGTAGATACCCTATGCATTATCATAGCCCAACTTGTTATATTGACCAAAAAGGTAGAAGCGTTAAAAACCTAATCATATATTGCCTTTGTCTAAGCCATGCACAATCCATTCTTGATATGCAAAATTTATGAAGGCCTTCACTCTTTTGATAGGTGTCCATTTAAGGTTGAGACTATGCAATTTGTAAACCAAACAAAACCCTCCCATAACCTTTACAACAACACCTAGAATCCCAAATGGAAGAATCACCTAAATTTCTCTTGGAGCCATACCCAAAATAGCCACCCCAATAACCAACACCCAAAATTTTGCCAAAAACAACCCACCTATAATTCATCCTAAAAGAAAAAGATCAACTTTGAAGAAATATTTTCACATATGTTACAAGCCCAACAAAACACCATTCAAAGTCAAGTAGCCTCCCTAAAAATTTTAGATATCCAAAATAGGCGAATTAACAAATGCCTTAGCAAATCAGCCAGTAGGAATTCTAACAAGCAACATTGAGTTGAACCCCAAAAAGTAAAAAAAAAAGTAAGTGTGCAATGCAATATTTTTGAGTGGGGAACCTATTTATTTATCGGATGATGACTTAGAAGAGGACCTAATAGAGGTAAATTGGTCTGAATTTATGAAAACCTAAGAAGAGTTATTTATTAAAGAAGAGTTTTGAAAAAGATCCTAAAAAAAAGTTTGAAAAGGGCCTTGAAGAGGAAGACTTGCAAGGAAAAGAGTTACATGAAAAAGAGATAAGGAGGAAAAAGCTAACATAAAAGAGTTATTATAAGTGGGAAAAATTATTTTAAAAAGTTTGGATCCTACAATGGAAGAACAAAAAGAAAGTCAAAAAGCAAAAAAAATTAGTTAACTCTAAGGTTGTCCACAATCAAAAGGACAATGAAAGTAGTTCAATTGACCCCAAAGCCTAAATGGAAGGAGCCATTCAAAGAGTTAAAAGGAGCCACTTTTTATCGTGAATGTAATCCACCATTTCAATAAATTTTGCCAACCAAGTTAAATGATCCAGGGAGTTTTTGCATTCCTTGTTCAATTGGTCTTTCAAAATTTAATGAAGCTTTATGTGATTTATGATCAAGTGCAAATCTAATGCTTATGACCATTTTTGTATAGCTAGAAGGTGGGGCGTTGATACCTTCAACTTTTGGCATTGGATTTACTGATCGATCCACAAAGCAACTTTAAAAAATGTTAGAAAATGTTTTCTTAAATGGGTAAGTTTGCTTTCCCAGTTGATTTTGTAGTACTTGACATGGTTGACAATGAAACTCCCATTCTACTAGATAGACCCTCTTTATTAACTATAAGAGTTTTAATAGATGATCACAACTTTAAAGTAACATTAAGATTTAGATATAAAAGGATAACTTTTAAGAATTGTTGACAATGCATTTAGGAAAGAATTAGCACTGTAAGGAATGTATAGCATAGAGAAGAAGGAAAAATCAACTTATAGAAAGCCCACTAGTCCAACCAATAAAACTCCAAAACCTCATATGGCATGCATAAAAAGCCCAAGTCTAGAAAATTCATTTTGTCTATGTGATACGTATGAGAAGGAAAAACCTAACCAAATCCAGTTATATTTATGTGATACCTATAAGAAGGAAACAACAATTGAAAGATCCCACCAAAGGGATAATAGTTTCTAAATCTTTAGGTTTGATCTAGCTTGACCAAAGCTAGTGCTGCTTGAAAGGCAATCCAAGTTTTATTTTAAGTGTTGATGGTTTAGTTATTTTGTTAGAAAATGTTGACCTTGAGCTTACTTTGTTTGCTTTGTTTGTTTTGTTTTTTTTTAAGAATAAATATGGAAAAAGTATGAATAATGGAGCCCAACCTATTCATCCTTAATGAAACAAAGATAGGGGAGTTTTCCTTGATCTTAAACTTTTGATTGTTTTGATCTATTATGCAATTCAAGTGTGAGGGAAGGAAACTTGTGTGCTAAAGTCTTTTGCATGGAAAAAAATGTTATTTTAAAATATTTGTTTTCAAACCAAGTTGATATGCCTTTAATCATCATGTTGCAATCGTAGTTGATCTTTCACAATTATCATATATGACTTATGTATGATCTTGAGACAAGTATGAATATAGTGAAAACACGAAGTGAAATCATGAGTATGCTATTTGTGAGATTGCGAATTGTCATCTTAATCTTTGACATGCATGAATCTTTGTAAAAAGTCATGTTATTATAAAATTGCATAAATAATTAAGGTATAGGTATAACTTTAAAATTTACCTACTCACCCTTGTGGTGAAATCTAAGGCTATACATGATTCAAGACATGATTTAGGCCATTCTTGGATTGTTTGAGCCATTTTCAAGCCCACCTATGAAAAAAATCATCCTTAGTACTTTTAATTTGAGCCTAATAAATTCTTTTTCTTGTTTATTTACCTATATCAAATAAGCTCAAGCCTTTTTTTCATGAATTACCTCTTTTTCTTACCTAAACCACATCGCTTATGTATGTTAGGGACAAGAAAAGAGAACAAGTTACATTAGGGAGGTAGGAATGTACAAGGAAGAAAAAAAAAAAAGCCAAAATGGGTAATGAAAAAGAAAAAAAATGACAAAGTTGAAAATGGCTATGTGAAAGAAAAAAAAAAAAAGAATAGATGCCTCAAGTCTTGTCAAAATTCTCAAGTCCAAGTTTGAGTAAACAAAGGGTTCTAAGCTTAAAATTTCCTTTTTCCTACCTTAACCCAAGCCTTACATTACAAGCCAACAAAGACCTATTAATTTTGAGTCAAGTATGTAAGCCTACATTAGTGGAGATGGATTGGGGAAAGAAAACATGTGAAGTATGCTTTATCTCTGATCATTTTATGATGGCATGGTTTACATATATATATTTGCATAGATTACAAGCATGGATTAGAGATAGTTTGATTTCACATGTTTGAAAGTAGTAAGTACTTATGATTAAATTTTGTGTCTAACCATGTTCATAGCTATCTTGATATTAAATCATTGTACATAAGTGATAACCTATGAAATTTTGATTATAAGTGCATCTATATGATTGTTGGCATTAATAACTTGAGGATTTTGCTTGAAGACAACCAAAAAGATAAGTGTAAAGGTGTGATAACCTTAGGATTTATAAATATTTATATATTGTTTGACAGTTAAAATTTTAAAAGTTTTCATGATTTTTGGTCAATAATGAAGTAACTTGTTAATTTTTAGGTTTGCATGAAGAAATTGAGTACTTTGAACATCAACACTAAGTCCCATATAACCATGCAAAGGTGGCAAAGTGAAGAAAAGCTTGCAAATATGTGATCCAAAGTTGGCACGCAAGTCTAGCCCATCAAGAAGCCAAACCAAGAGCACTAGAAGATGCAAAGGATATTCAACAATTTGCTAGAATGAATGTAAGAGTGATTTATGTGATCTCCTAATGAATTCTATGATTTAAGCAAAATTAAAGAGATATGGCATTTTAATGATGATTTGCTAAATCACACAAATCATGAATTTTAATAGTTGACCAAATGCTTTCTTGGATTGGAAATTATGGACAACAATAGATTAAATGCAATGAGTGAATTATTAGATTTCCTTAAGAATCTTATGACTTATGTAAATCAAGGAAATTAGGTCATGAATGCTAATTTGCTAATGGTTAATTGAAAGCCTTTTTTGGAATTCAAATTTTGGATGGCAAAGGTATTGAAGGCAAGAGTAGAATTGGGATCAATCATATTCCAGGATAATTCCTTAATCAGTGGAATTGCAATTGATTACCTGTCAAAGACAATAGTGTCTAGATTCATCTCCCATTGGCCAAAACTCATACTATAAATAGGCCATGTATTCCTTATTGAAAAGAGACCTAATGCTTCTTTCCTCTTCTAATCTTCCATCACCGAATCCCCCTTTTAGTTTCTCTTAGTTTAGTTTTATTTTAGTTATTTTCTTTTTCATTTGGCTAAGGTGATAGCTTAGCCTTTTCTTTTGTTCTCTTATTTTAATTTAATGTTAAGTTTTTTTTATATTTACAACAACTCTCTTTTATTTTTTTTAATCCAAACAAACTATTTTCTTTAGTTTTGCCATTCATTTTCTTATGGCTTGTTTATTGGTCTGGTTTCGGTTCACTTTTAACTCTTTCAAAAGCAATTTATTTTATTTACTTTTCAAATCTTGCAAGCACTCTTATTTCTTTTTAAGCACATTCGACCATCACCATTCTTCATCTTAAGCATTTGGTTTTACTTCGAAACTTTGCAATCATTTCACTTTCTGTTAAGAACATTTGACTATTTCAAATTTCCCTTCCAAAGTTTTCAATTTTATTAACTTTGAAATTTAATTTATTGCAAATCGTTTCTCTTTTATTTTGGCTGCATTCAGCCATACTATAGCTAGCAAGATCCTTATTTTGTTTAGCTTGGTCCTCTCGGCTTTTACATTATTAAGTCTAGTTTTGTTCTTTTCCACACTCAAACGTTTAACCATCTAGATATATAGTTGAAAGGCATATTTTCAGTACTTGATCTAGCACGATTATACAATCCTTGTGGGATTGACAACTTTGCTTCCACTTTATTACTTAATAATGACCCGTGCACTTACAGTATCATAAAAAGAAGCAATCATGGGTTAAGTGAAAGTTGTTGATTGGGTTGCATTTCAAGTTCAAGCCAGGCTTGGGCTTTCTTTGCACTTTGTTCTTGAGCTTGAGACAATAAGAATGAGTTTCTAACTTGTTTAAGTAGTTAAATCTAGAGTTTAAGATGATTGATTAATATAATCACTTTTAAGAGGTAGCATTTAATAGATATACAATCGAATCTCAACATCTATAATCATTTTCTTTATTTTAAGTTAAAAATTCTTTTATACCAGAAAAGAACTTGTTTTAGTGATTTAGCATTTGGTTGAAATGAAATGGATTGACTTGAAATTTATGATTTGGTTACTGAATTAAAAATCTTCCACCTAAATGCTTGTTATTATTAAATTCAATCTCTATGTGATTAGAACAATAATTCAAAGTATAAATAAAATTTTAAATTGATAGAATTAGCAATTGAAATTAATACCCAAGCTATCTTTGGATTTGGAGTTATTAAGTTTTAATAAATAATAATACTTTTGTACTAACTATTATTTTTTGCCATGTGCTATATGAATATAAGTATGATATAGGATTTTATATCTCAATACTAATATGAATTGTTAAGATCAGTTTATCAATACTTGTTTTACAAACCTTCAAGCTACTAAAGTTCACAAATTTTTACACTCCAATTCTTAGAGTTTTAGGTAGAAGTTATCAAGGAATAGGCAAGAGAGAGTTTGGAAAAGAAAACTTTTTATTAGAGTAATTAGGATTAATCCTTGTTATTAAATTTGACAAGTATATAGGTAGAAGTTATCAAGGAATAGGCAAAAGAGGGTTTAGAAAAGAAAATTTTTTATTAGAGTAATTAAGATTAATCCTTGCTATTAAATTTGACAAGTATATATGTGCCAATTTATGTGGCACATATCTCAATTCTATTTAGTGAGTATTTGGCCTAACTTATAGAAGAGTTTATCTACTCCAAAAATAAAAGCCAAGCATTTGGCTCTTAAAATTTTAAGAATTTTAGCTTAAGCAAGAGACAAATTTGAACTTTTTAGATGAAGTTATAATTTGAAACTTCTTCATGAAGTGCAAATAAAAAATTTTTATATTCTCAATTCACAAAATTATAAGTAGATTATATTATTCCACATTATTTTGTAATTTGTTAATTTTTCTATTGAATTCATTTGTTTTTATTATAATTAATAAAAATATCTATTTATTTGTTTTTTTATCTAAAAACTTGTAATTTAATTTGTTAATAAAGTTGATTATTTTATTTTTATTAAAAGCATACATAAATACTATTAAATAGTTTTTTCAACATTCTACGGCATTCTGTATTAAAATTACCAATGCTATTTTAGCTTCTCTTTACAACACTTTTAGAATAGTTTTACTCCAACAACATTCGTATAAAAAAACATCAAATAAACTTTCAGAATAGGTCTTTAATATCACTTTTGTGAAATTATATCAATAATAGAATTTTAACTCAACTCATATTAAGAATTAGATAATATGAATATAGATATACTAATAGGTTTGAGTTCATTTAATTCGACACATATTCCAATATGTTGTATGTGAACATATATAGTTAAATATGTACTATTAATATAATTTTAAATTATAATTATATAACATAATTAAGTTAAATTTTAATTAATAATTTATTTAATAATGGAGTTTTATGCCCTTTAATACTAAAGAGATTCAATTTACATGAAATTGAGAAATTTCATATTAAAAAAATTCTTAGGTATAAAGTAAAAATTTTCGCTAAAAATTTAAAGTAGGAAAAAGTATAGAAAAACAATTTATTGAGCATGTCAATATAAAGGCATATTGTTAATTGAAAACATGCGAACCAATTAGAGAGATTAATTGGTAATATTTTAAACTCAAATACCCTTTTGAACTTCAAAACCAATAAATCATGACAACTAAAAACAAAAATGAAAAAATGATTTTTGTTTTGAAAAATTTATCATTGTTTTTTGTATAAATTGATTAAAGAACTCTTACTTGCCATATAAAACAAATGTAAACATATATTTCATTAACTTCTTAGTGTAACCCAATTCAAACAAAAAAAAAATCTAATTATTGAATACGAAATTGTAATATATAAAAATTAATTTAATATGGTAATTTAAAAATTTATGAACAAAAATCTATGTTTTTGTCATTTAAAAAAAAAACAAAAATGGTAATTAATTAATACCTCAAATATGTAGACTACAAAGAAAATTAATTTAAATTTTAAACTAACAATATAATTAGTAAAATAAAATAAAAATTCATCATTATCACCAAAAAGAAAGTTAATTTGCATAAGTAGTATTACACAACATGTATTTAATACAAGGCTTACAGAAATAATATAATAACTAAGCTTCGGACAAGCAAAATATAATGTTAAACAAAGTTTTTCCATAGAAGAATATCTCCTCTCAACATCATTAAGGTTCTACTTAGAAAACACATTGCTTTTTCTTTGCCATTCTCTTCATCAGGGGCCAAAAGGCTACCAAAATATGTGATGTGGCTGCTACGTACAACTTCAAAGTTTTTCCTTTCCATTAGAGCTATCAATTAAATTTAAAAATTTGTGTATTTATATTGTATAAAATATTAATAATTCATATATTCATATTATATTTTATACGATAATTGCATATGACAATTTGTCTCGATACAAAAATACGAAATATATTTTTTTTAGTCTTATTAAACTCATATATAATTTTTATTAAAATTTTAAATCGTGTCACCTTTGTGTTTTTATTTTATATCATTTTCATTTCATATTATTATATCATATTTTAAATTAGTAGGTCTACTAGTATCAATACATGTGGATTAGCCAAGTAATTTATTTCTTTAAAGGCCATTTGCTGAGATTCACCCTCAAAGAAATTCTTCCATATTTTAAAGTGTAAAGGCAAAAATCTTTTTTCACAATTAGCGATTAAATGGTTTATGTAATTTATTTCGTGGGTGAAATACACAAACTCCCTGAATAAACTAAAAAAGGACATAAATTTCTGATGAGTTCTAAATGCACCCTACTTTATTTTTTTTGAAAATTTTTCATAAGTGAAATTTCTTAAATACTCTTATATGTTTTTGGATATTCATCATTTTCGAAAAGTCATAATACTTGTAAAAAATGCATTTTTGAAAAGTTATAACACTTTTTAAAAATGCATTTTCGAAAATGGAAAAGTAAAATGTACAAAAAAATTACAAAAAAAGAATTTTGTTCAATTTATTTATAAATTAGTATAATGAAAAAAGTTATTATTAGAAAAAGGCATACATTTTAAAATTAATAAAAAAGTACTTTTACTATTTTCATTTTAGAGAAAAAATAAAATCTTATGATGTTTTAATTAAATTGTTTATCTTTTGATGTTACAAAGGGTGATGAAAGAATTATCAGGTTTAATCAACATATAAGAGTTGGAACTCCTTAAAACTGTCTAAGTAATATTATTGAATACTACACAATTTTGTCAAAATACTACAAAATTACCATTGCCATATCCTCGGCCACATACAAATTCAAGAACTAATAGTAAGGGTGTTGGAAGAATTAGAACTAACTAGAAGTTGAATTTTCTTGATAACATTGCATGCTTATGAATAATGAGACAGTGTAAGTAATATTACTGAATACTATACAATTTTTTCAAAATCTAATATGGTAATTGGAGAAACCTATCATAATAAATAAATAAAGAGACTACTTTAAAGAGTTTAGTTTAATTGAAAGTATTATAAAATTTAATAATTGATACAAAAATATTTATTAAAAAAATGATAAATTTTAAATTTATAAAAAATTATAATTGCTAGTTTATCTTTAATTTAATTAGGGTCTTGATATATATTATTCTTTCTTTAAGAATAGTAACTCTTTTAATTTTAAAATTTATGATTTTTTTAATTTTAAAATTTATAATTTTTTAATAATAACTTTTTATTGCACTTATTTACAAATAATTTAGCAAATTTTCTTTTTTATAATTTTTCATAAAATTTCAATTCCAGTACTCTCAGAAATGCATTTTTTAGATGTGTTATGACTTTTCAAAAATGGATTTCTAAAATTTATAAAATTTGTGAGATGAATATTTTATTAATTTCACTTACAAAAAATTTTGAAAAAAACAAGTGAAGTACAAAGCAAAAACGTGGTCGTGTTTAGAATTCCCCTAAACTTCCTGTTGCTTCAAAATATTATTTTACCCCTTTTGATCATTAAATAGAGTAAGTAAGTCTAGAATTAATTAAACTAGACTCGATGCCATGTCAGCTAAAATTGCCACATCAACATGATTTTTCTTTTTTATTTTTAAAATTTTCTTACCAATAAAAATATGTTTTATTCCATTTATTATAATGCAAGGATTTAACTATCATTTAGCGAAAATGAATTCTTATTTACACTAATTCTATGACAAACCAACTATCACTTTCTCTCCTTAGTGATAAAATTCATTCTTTCTTTCAAAAAGTCATGAAAAAATCCAAAAAACCAACTTTTACTCTTGGTAGTTTGAGATTAAAGGGGAAAATTTCCTAAGCTGATTTACACCTCATGTTCGGGATTAAAGGAACATGGATTTTATATCAAGTAACAACAATGGTATCAAAGTTTTTGTTTGTATTTCCAATAGCAAGGTAAGATATTTGAAAGTTTATTACATTTAGGGATTGGATTTTGATTTCGAGGTTTCATATTGGGCAATTTGAAGTTGTAATTTAGGGGTTTTGAATTTTTTATAATATTTTAAATTAGGTTGTTTGATTTTGTGATTTAGGGTTTGTATTTTAAGGGTTTCAATTTTCTTATAGGATTTTGAATTGGGTTATTTGATGTTGCAATTTAGGGTTTGTATTTTAGGTTTCAAGTTTTCTTATAACATTTTGAGTAGGGTTGTTTAACACTGTAATTTATTGTTTTTTATTTTAAGGGGGATTTGGTTTTAGGGAATCTGAGATTTTTTTCCGAAATCTTACTTGTGAGAATGTGCCATGTTTGCTTCACAAGTATCTGATTTCTGGGGGTAATATTAAATTCTCGACAATATCCAAAAGTCATGGAATAAAAAACCTACCTCTCTTTCTAGTTTTTAAGATTCTAGGAGGAAAGTTACTTTTTTCTCGCATTTGACCTAAATACAAAATGTTTTCTTTATATTTTACCCTTTTGAAAATAAGTAATTGTGGGTTACTTTTGTTCTGGATTTTTTTTTCATTGAGTACTCTTTGTTTTATATATTTTCCAACTAGAATACTGCATTTGTAGGTTTTAAAATGCATTAATTATGATTATTCAGTGTTTTTTTGAATAGAAATGCAATATTTGACAACTCATAAGTTTTCTTTGTATTTCCACTTAAATACTATGTTTGTAGGTTTTGAAATGTAGTAATTGTGATTATTTACTGTGTTTCTTTGAACGAAAAACTTAGTATTTGTTAACTTGTAAATTTTCTTTATATTTGCTCACTCGAACAACATGTTTGTAGGCAGTGAAATGAAATAATTGCAATTATTTTTTGCATTTCTTTGAACAGAAATGTAGTATTTAACAACTCCAACATTTTCTTAATATTTTTCCACTTGAATACTGCATTTGGAGGCTTTAATATGCAATAATTTTGTTTATTTATTGTGTTTTTTTAATAGAAATGTAATAATTGATTTTGATTTTTTTTTATTTCTCACTTAAATACTGCATTTCTAGGCTTTGAAATGCAATAATTATGGAATATTTCCCACTCAAAATTTGGATGAATTTAACTCACTAATTGCTTACTAATTTGTTTTTTTATAATTGGTCACTTGAATAGTGTGTTTGTAGGATTTGAAATGCAATAATTGTCCTATTTACTGCATTTCAATTCTAAAAACACAACAATTTATTCTAAACTTTTTTTTTTATAAACCATTTAGGTACTAAGTTTCTAGGCTTTGAAACACAACAATTGTGGATTATTTCCTATGTCTTTTACATGAACTTAACACAGTAATTATTCCACACTTCTCCAGATATTACTTTTTCTCTCAGAATATGAACCAAACGCTTCCTAAGGATTTTAATGACAATCAAATTTGAAAATTCAAGTATGTGAAATAGCTATTTGATTGTAGACTTTGTTAGCTTTTTAGGTGAGATGGTGATCCAAGAAGGAGTGAATTGGATTTCTCCAAGTTCTTCCCAAACAATGATTTCAAAATAATTGAATGAAAAATTAAAATCAATATCAAAATATGAAGTAAATAACAATAAATTATGAACTATAAGCAAATATAAACTATAATCAAAATAAACAAATAGGAATAGAGAAATCAAACAAAAAGATTTATAGAGGTTCAGTCCTTCTCCATAAGGCTCCTATGTCCTTTCACTTGGTTATCCACACCAAGGTTTTAATCCACTATTCTTGAATTAAAATTACAAGCCTATCTTTTTCTCTCTAAGACGTAAGATAAAAACCTTACACTCTTTACTTTCTAGGCTAAGTAGTAACCTTTCAATCCTACAAATTCAAAAGGATATCTCGCCTGTTGATTACAAAATCACTTAATAGAAATACAAACTTGAAACACCTCTTAAAAGCTAAGTGTTTGCCTAATGAAGTACAAAAAAATATGATGAATGAAGAACACAACATTGCTTGGATACAACAAATACAAAAGATATGGATTTTAACCTCTAACAACTCTTGATTTTATGAGAAAATGTAAATATAACTTATTGGCTCTTGCTCTCTTGCTTCATCAATCTTTTTGGTGTGTTAAAGTGGCCAATATGTAGAAAAATTGAAGAACTAGCCATTAGGGAAGCTTGGAAGAAGAAAATGCATGTTGGAAGCATTAAAAAATAGCTGTTGGAGTGATTTTGCCTAGACCCAATCGATCCCTTCCATGAGGGGATCGATTGGTTTATGTTTAGGTGCCATTTATGCCTTTGAAAATGCCTACCCAATTGATCCCTTCCTTAAGGGGATCAATTAGTTCAAGGGGGTGATTGATCCCCTCTATAAGGTGATCGATCCCTTCTTTCCATTTTCAAAACAAAGTTTGTTTCTAAGTAAATAATTAATCGATCTCTTCCCTGAGGGGATTGATCCTGTCAAAGCTGGGTGGTTGTCTTTTATTTTGCACTCTAGTCACTAATTTCATCATATCTTGATTTATACAAGTCCAAATCAAACACCGTTTGAAGATTTAGAAACTAGACTTAAACTAGACATTGTGTATGAATTATAATGAATTTTCAAAACTATACCTTGTGTAGTTTTTAGATAACTGCAAAATGTTTAGTAAAAATTCAAAATCTTTCTTAAAAAATTTGGATTTTAATTTTGTTTAATCCATTAGAAAGTAGACTCAAAGAGCTTTCTAACCATATAAAATACAAATATTAAAGCTTTGTAAATTAATACAAAAAATAAAACAAGTTCAATGTTGAAAAATTTTGTTCTTGTAAAACAACTTTCATAAGTTAATCTATTTCTCAAAACCAATATTATTAAAATTGTATTAAGTCCAAAATGAATAATTTCACTTTAAAAACAACAATTGGACTTTTATTTAAGCTCAAATACATAATATTTAAAGATAGATTTGGTTTGAGAAATATGAAAATAAAAGAAAGGTTTATTTACACTATGAAAAATATATTATTTATTTAGTACCAAAATATAAAACTTAAGAACATGTTCTAAATAAATCTTTTTTAAAATCTTAATCAAGCTTATTTAGTTTAATGTTTTGTCATTTCAAAATAAGGATCAATTCAAGACTAACAGACTTATACCCTAAACTTTTTTCAATACTATCCCATTTATCTTTGACTTCCCTATTTTTGGTTAGTTTATTGGCTATTTATTGATTATATGTTGTTTTCCTATTAATTAATTAATGTGTATATTCTTTGTAATTTACATATAGTGTAAACTTTAGAAAATGCACTTGTTATTAGTTAGTGTTAGTTTATATTGTAAATTTTTTTCTCTTTCTTTCTTGGCTTGGATAGGCTTTATTTGCCCGTTCTCTGTTGGTTCATCCTCTGTGGATACAGATCATGAGGTATAGCTCTTTCTAATGCATCTTTGTGTTCTTTCTCAATAGTTTGCAACCTCTTCAGTTTTTTATATTTTGAGACGAATAGTATCGTCACTGATTTGTTTTCCTTCAGAATCTGTGAGAAAAAACAACATGGTTAATGCTATTAGAATGCTTGAAAGGTAAGAAGAGTACTGACAAATAATCCATAGAACAACAGAGAACCTTAAATATTAACCAAAAAGGAGAAACACTTACCTTAAAAGCCTTTTCTACTTCTTTTTCTATACAAAGATTTTTATTATCTCTTGTTCTGTTTTAATTTTTAAGTTGTCTACTTGACTTGTTTATTGATGAAAATCATTGTTTTAGAACATAACTTATTTGTGTCATGTACTAGAACATGTATTTGTTTGTCCTTGCTTTATGTTTATAATAGTCACTAATTTTTTTTTTATTTTTTGCGAAGAAGCAACCAAATTTGAGAATAGATATTGAAGAATTGAGGTAGAAAATTAAAATTTTATTGAAGATTAATGAAGCATTTGGGAGCAATATTAAGCATTTGAATATACTGAAATATACTAGTTCTTGTCACAAGTTTCTTTATATACTTCTAATTACGTGTTATCTTGGAACCGATTATGCAATAAGTTCAAATATTAGACATAAGTTTAGGCTGTAGGTGACAAATACATTGATTTTTTAATTATATTGACATTTATTAAGCTTTATGTGAATGACGCCTTTCAAGTTAAGCATTTTTTATATTTTGTATTCTTATGAATTTACACCTTTCAAGTTAAGCATTCTTGGCATTTGGCATTATTGTGAATTGTGCTATTGGATGTATTTTTATGCAGGAATGACCTTTTAAACTAGTTTACTGAAATTTTTGGATCATTTTCATAGTGACATTTTTGGACCATATTTTGAAACAAAATTTAAACAAAAAAAAAGTCTTAGGAGCATGTTTGGTGGAATTTTTTAATCATTTTTCTACAACTTGCACTTTTTACTAAATGTCTCTAATGAGAATTGCCAAATGGACAAAACATAACGTCTTTAAATATTGTTTAATTGGTTTTCAATATACCACATTGTATTGTTTTAAAATATATTATATCTAAAATCTTATCATCTCATACAATGTGAGTATTATAATTCAATATTGAAAAAATTAAATAGTGAAATGCTTTAAAGTTCTAATGACTTACTATCATTAAGAATGGTAGCTTTTGATAACCTTTAAAAAAATTTCAATACTTTTTAACATTAAAAAATGACATTTATGGCTAAATATCTAAAATACCTCTATCATAAAATTAGTCCAATTACTCAATTAATTTCAACTCAAATCTTTATTGGAGCTTTGTCGAGTTCCTTGAAGGCCTTCCATTGAAGAACTTTGTGCTTGAAATGCTGATCTTTTCTCAACCACATCTTTGTCCATAGTTCCACCTTTCCTTTTTTTGTTACCTGTAAAAAATTCACTACTCATAATGGAACATAGCAACAATAAAGTTTCTAGCTAAATAACAAAATATTGGAGCTGCATTAAAATTAAAAATAGAATTACCATCTATAGATGCAACATAGATGAAAAAATCCAATACTAAAGTGTCCAACGATATATTCATCACTGGCTCCTTCTCTATTTGAATTTTCAATTCCCCAAATATAAATATAACATGTTTCATAAAACACTCTAGAATTCATATGTTTACATCATATGAAAACTAGTAGATCTACAATTTTTATAAGAACCTTCACTTGTGAATAACTTCTAGTAGCCTTGCATGTCCTTCTATTGTATTTAGGTTGTGTACATTTTTTGCATATTACTGTACTTGCTCTCTTTTTAGGAGGATCTTTCCCAGGTTCTCTTCATCTATTTGTTTAGGGCCTCTTAGCGTCTTCTTAATGGTTGGAGGTTAAATGGCATTCCGATTGTCATATAGGGTCAAGTCCTTCTGAGGTAGGGATGGAATAAATTGTTTGTAAGCTTTCAAATACTTTACCTTGCTAACACCAATGACAATAATCTTAAACTTTTGCTCTTTTGAAGTGAATACATTCAACCACATAGGCACTAGGCAAAACAATTAATTGCCACATATTACAGGTGCAAGTCCACATTGTTCTGTCTTCAACAATATCTTATCCAAAGATGACATGATTTTAGGCATAAGTCTACCTTCTACGAACAACCCTTGGCATATCTTTTGCTAAATGTATCGTTTTAATAAGATGGGTTGTAACAACAAATTTATACAAGTATAGATTCATACATACAAGCACAAAGCTAATCATATGTGATATAATGAGCAGTTATACATATAATCTTTTTAGCCATTTCTTGGGTTACTTCATTTGCAAATGATCCATCTTTCCGCAAATATCTTTGTTTTCACACATCCCATTTAGAAACTTTGGTGCCAGAGCTAGCTGATTCCTAATAAATTACCGTAATATAAGAATTAGAATCTAGTAAATGAATGTTCATAAATATTCATTTATGAGTATAAAACAAGTTTGTCAATACTTACAAGCTCATACTTGACATTTGCATAACCCTTTCTCTATGTCCGATGGTGATATACTTCTTTAGCCCGAATGTTCTTTTTTTGTTCTTTGATTTTCTAGAAAAGAAAGCAATTACGTCAATCATATATTAAGATATTGAATATATTATATAAAACCTTATAAACAATATTTGGTAATAAGTATATGTACTGAGAAATCTTTTGATAGTCAATCTCGGACAAAAATCGTTCAATCATCATAACTTATAACATATGCATATGACATAGGTGGAACAAACAACACATCACCATGATCAATGAGCGGTAAAATATATTGGGTTGTCAATATCCTTTTAAAGTCTCTGAATGCTTTTCCAGTCGATTGTAACACAAACTTTTTACATTCAATTGGGACGTCGAACTATTCTTAAAAAATTTAACATAATTAGTATGAACACATTGAATTTCAATTAAATGATCATTTAACAAATTTTATGAAATAGTTGAATAAATATACCACAATCAACTCCCATATATGATCCTTTAGATCATCAGGAACTTGTAGACAAATATGGTATGTAATTGAAATGCTACCATGAATGACCGCTCCAATATGAGTAGCCAACTTGGCAGCTCCATCAGACATAGGCTACCCACTTTGATTGAAGTCAATGTGAATTTTTGTGTCAATCACTTGAATTTTTTTATTTCTTCCCCTTCATTTTCTTTTTTGGCCTACAAGTGTATCTTTTTCATGTTCAGTAGTAGGAGAAGTATGTTGTTCGGATTACATAATACCTGTGATTTTGATCATAATTATATGAAATACACCAAATTGTCTCTCTAAATTTCACATAGTATGTAATAAAATGCAACCAATATCATACTACATTTACTATAGAAATATACATAAATCATCCTCAGACCCATAATATTTTACGAGTACAAGCCATACTATGATTCCCACCTTAAATAAAAGTTCCATGCAAACAAATGATGAGTAAAAAAATACACACAATTTCCACAATACCATTTAGCAAACCACAATATTTAAATCAAATTGAAAGGCACTTGGACTACTAAGGTTATGGTGGAATGAATAAAAAAATATATATATAGTAAGGAACGAAAAAAAAATACCTATATCGAATAATATAAATAATACAAAAAAATAAAATAAAATAAGGACATACCGATAACTAGAGAGCTACACAGTGTTGACTTGTTGAAGTCAGTGTTAACGAGAGAGATAAAGAAACCAAAAGGCAAACTAAATGGGTTTAGAGGTTTTGGTTTGGTTGCAATGTAGCTTTTAATCGTTCTCTATAATAGCAATTTGGGATTTCGAAGTTTAAGACATGAGAATGAATATAAAAAATGATCAGTGAAGGTAATTTTTTTTGCCAAAAATGCCTTCAATAATCCTCTTAAATTTTGATGAAGAGATTATTGAAGTCATTTTTTGCAAAAAACACTTTCAATAATCCCTTCCATTTTTATCAGGGGATTATTAAAGGCGTTTTTGCTACAAATGCCTTCAATAATCCTATCCAATTTTTTAGCGAAGATTATTCAAGGTATTTTTTATAACAAATTGAAGGCATTTTTTGGTAAAACACCTTCACTGATCATTTTTTATATACATTCCCTTGTCTTGACTAAAAAAGACTTTAATAATCCCCTCCAATAATCCCCTGATAAAAATGGAGGAGATTATTGAAGGCATTTTCTGTAAAAAAAGTACCTTCAATAATTTTCTTTAAAAAATTAGAGGGATTATTGAAAGCATTTTTTGTCAAAAACACCTTTAATGATCTCCTCATCAAAATTTATGGGGATTATTGAAAACGTTTTCTGCAAAAAAACACCTCCAATAATTTCCTTTAAAAATTTGAAGGAGATTATTAAAGGCATTTTTGCCAAAAATGTCTTGAATAATACCCGCATAGAAATTGGAATCAAATGCCCTATAAATAATTTTGTAAATTTTAATAATGCTAAATGTAATTTTTTAAAACTCCCTCCAACTTATAACATTAAAATTTAGGGACGTTTGTTAGTTGAAAATGCCTCTATTTGTCAAATTTATGGGTGTTTGTCTTACAAACTCCACTAAATTTGTCCCCAAACTTAGCGTATCAAATCCCCAACTTCAAGCTTCAGCTTTATTAATCTACTATTTCTCCTTCCAGACCAACTACAATTTACTTTCCCCTTTCTTCAGCTTTTACTATTTGAGCTTTTCTTTCGAAACCCTATTTCTACTATTCCTTCAGCTTTTGCAATTTTCGTTATAATTTTTTATTTAAAATTTTTCTCCAAAACCCATCTTCCTCAAACACCCATTTGGAACCCATTATCCCCTTCCTTTTCCTTTTTTTTTTTCTTTTTTTAGGTTTCCTCTGAACAAGATTTACTTTATTTCAACCCCAAATAAAAATACTCTAGCCTAATGTCTGGGTTAGCAATAGAGTTATAAATGTTTATATTTGGTAGTTGAGAAAATATTTCACAATAAGGAGTTGGAATTTTATAAATGGGATGGTGACCTTTCCTATCTCTTACAAATTGTTAGGGATAAGCTGAATAAAGTTGCCAAGGTAACTTCTTATGGTGCTTCATACCTATGGTTGAAGAAACTAAAAAATCATTCAAGTATTATGGGAAGATCCTTCGACTGATTTGTTATAGACACCCACTTTCCAAATCTATTTTCTCAGTGGGCTTTGGTTAAAGTTAATAGAATAAAAAATAATAATAAGTAAAAATAGAGTTTCAGTTCTAGTGAAACTCTATCGAAAGTTGAATTTTGAAACTGGATAAAGGGATCCCGTTTTAAAACCAAGGAAAACAAATTAGAGGGTAGAGGGATTTTGATTTTCACACTCCCATTCAATCTCGAATTAACTTTATATAAACCCCATCAATGACATAGAACAAAATAGAGAGAAAAGGAGAAAATGAGTAATCAGAATCAAAAAGTTTGTGAAGAAGTTTTAGTTTTTTAAAAGAAGGTTCATGGGAAAGCTAGTGTTGTGATTAGAGGATTGGATTTTTTTATGGAGGGTTTTCTATGTTTTTTGGAAATTTCCTAGAAATTCCAGAATCCGATGAATTTTTCGATGAAAACTTGAATTTTTTAGCAACTTTTTGATGAGAATTCCTAATTTTTCGCAATAAAACCTATAAAGTGATGAGTTTTTGGTAATATTCGATGGAAAATGGTGACCGAAATTACCTAGAGTGAGAAAGAGTAGAGGTAGAGAGAGAGGCAGAAACATCTGAAGAAAAGAAAATTTTTTGCCTTATATAGTGATTGAAAATGACATCGTTTTGATGAAGCAGGATCCGCGTGTTTTCTTTGGTCTGACCCAACCATTATCGCTAATCTAGAAGCCCGACCCTATCATCTGAGCCATCGAGCTGAGCCGCATACCAAGCCATTTCAACCATGCCTATCTTTGGAATCACATCTCATTCCAGCTTAGCTGAGTTGCGCCAAGGTTTTTTAAATTCTATTTACCTATTTATTTATTATTTATTTATTTATTTACTATTATTATTATTACTATTATTTTTTTGCTTATTTATTTATTGATGCAATTGAAATCATTTATTTATTTAATTAAACATCTTTAAATTTTCAATGATTTTTTAAAATAAAAACTAAAAAATATATATATTTTTTAGGAAAGTTGAAAGTATCAATTATCCTTGAAAATAAAATTGTCAAAAAAAACATTTTTAAGGAATAGTTGAAAGTATCAATTTTCCTTGAAAATAAAATCGTCAAAAAAACATTTTTAAAGAAAAGTTGAAAGTATTAATTTTCCTTGAAAATAAAATTTTCAAAAAAAAAATTTTTTTAAGGAAAAGTTGAAAGTACCAATCTTCCTTGAAAATAAAATTTTCAGAAAAAGCTTTTTTGAGGAAAAGTTGAAAGTATCAACTTTCCTTAAAATAAAAACTTCAAAAACCATTTTTTTTAAAAAGTTGAAAGTATCAATTTTCCTTGAAGAAAAGGATTTCAAAAAGTGATTTTTGAGAAAAAGTTGAAAGTATCAATTTTCCTTGAAAATAAAATTTTCAAAAAAGAGGATTTTTAAGGAAATGTTGAAAGTATCAATTTTCTTTGAAAGTAAAATTCTCAAGAAAAACATTTTTAAAGAAAAGTTGAAAGTATCAATTTTCCTTGTATAAAGGCATGAGTTTTTTTTTTTTTTTGCATATAAAACAACATAAAAAAAAGGATCTATATCAAAAGTCAAAGCATTATTCATTTATTTTTCTTGAAAATTTTTTAATAATAAATAATCTGACGATGGTGCCTCTGCAAGAAAAACAATAGTTTTCTTATATACTTTTGAGGTGAGGGGATTTTCTTAACTTTTTGCCAAAAGTATTGGAGTCAATTAAAAATAATTTTCAATAATTAATTACTTAGTAAAGTTTATAAGGCGTAATGGATAACATGTAATCGAGTTGGTACCATCTTTTGATGAGCATTGTGGGGGTGCTATAACCTTCCTTACACGTAATTGTACTCCCAAACCTAGTTTTGGTGTCACAGACATTGAAGATACCTAAGTCAAACTTAGGATTTCTTTTTAAAAATGGATAGATTCAGTCAGGTGGCCAATTGTGCCTAAACAAAAATTGATGGTGACTCTTCAAGTCAATGTCTAGTGATAGGTCCATGAATCTAAATATTATGACAGTTTGGTAACTCCACTGGGGAAAAGCTAAGAGTCAGACTAGCAAATAAATTTGTGTTGTCCAAAAGCTTGATAAAATTGGTTTTTTGTAAAGATTTTTTTATTCATTCATTCTATTTATTTACTTTGCTAACTATGTCATTCATATACATGACCATAACATATGCTCTACATCCGAGCTCTGTCCCTCTAAAAGGGAGTAAAATACTTATGCTTTCATGAGGTTTTAATGCTTTTGCAGTGGCTAGCGAAATACTCTCACTCAAATTGAACCTTTTTCGATTACAGCCTGTAATGGCTGAGGATTGGTGTGCCTTACTAGTCTGTGATGGACAATCATGTAAGGAGCAATTTGGGAACCTTTAGATTTCAACCTCGAACCACATACATTGAACCTTAGAAGTGCCTAACGTATAGATAAAGCCATCTCCTTCCTTTTAGAATTAACCAAAAGCTTAGAATTCATTTTTTTATTGCGTATAATGTTCTAATTTATTTATTTATTTGTTTTTTTTCTTATCTAGTGTACCAACCATCTTTCTTATTCATTTTTGCATGATTCATACTCATATCATGAAGTTGCATAAAGAATTTTGCCTAAAATGATAGTCTTTAACAAAAAATTTTCATCGACTCCATAGAATAACTGGTCTGCTCTTCATCTGTATTAACTCCATACAAATCACCAAATAAAGTAAAGGTTCAGTAAGAAAAGATTCAACAAAAAGAGAGGGATTGTCTATCCATTGGTCATGCTTCTACCTTGTTTTAAGAAACATCCATCCTCCTCAAACAAAATAATCTAGAGGATTTGGTCAATATATGGAAGAAGATGAATCCATTAAGATAAGAGGAGTTTTGCCAGAGACATAGACATATAGCACACCTCCTTGTAGTGAATGTTGAGAATCAACTAATTAGAGCTGTAGTACAATTCTAGGATCCTTCATACAAGTGTTTCATCTTTAATGAAATTGATATAACACCAACCATTAAAGAATATTTAACTTTGTTGGGTCTGCACCTCAAGGGTCCTAACAAGATATATGTAAAGAAACATAAATCAGGATTTCGTAAGAATTTGGCCCATCTTATAGGGATAAACAAGAAGATTGTGGATTCTCATACAAAGAAGAAACATAAATAAGTGTACTTACCTTGGAAGTTCTTTTATGATTTCTTAGTACAACATGCCGATAAGAAGTAGGGGTTAGATGTGTTTGCCTTCACCATTATGAAATGGTGATTTTTTTGAAGGTTCTGGGTTTTATTGAAATTACAGTGGTTGACTTCTTCAAAAGTGTGATCAATGGCTGCAACCCTTCAATGGTGATATTGACAAAAACCATTAGATCGTTGAGTTATTATTACCAGAATAGAGGGTGTTTCATAGGCTGTATACAACTATTGTATCTATAAATGAAAAGCCACTTCGAGTGTAAAAGAGTGCTTTCTCAAAGCTTTATTTTTATAATCAAGCTCTAATAAAAAATTTTAGAAAGTGAGTGGCCAGAACAAAAGTCTAAAAAAGAGTGGATAGCTTTCTTAACAAAGCTAACAAGCATCGAAGTGAGATGGTTGGTCCCATAGATGAATCATGAACCCATGCTATATCAGTGTAAAGATAACACCGAGGTTCCACTTTTAGGTTTATGAGAAGCAACAAGTTATGCACCACTTCTAGTAAGAAGATAGTTTGAGGCAGAACAGTTCATTCCTATGACATATAAACTTTATCAGTCAAATTTTTCTTACAATAAGCCAAAAGCATTTCAAAGGATGAACGATGAGATTAAAGCATGGAAAAAATCCCCACAGGGTAAGTCCTAGACTGTTCATTGATAAGGTCACTTATGGGTACTTGGTTTGGAGAGCAAGACAAGGAAAGGAAGTGGTATTCACTCTTGAAGGTTTTCAACAACCAACAGAAGAGAAGATTGAAGAAATACCATTAGAAGTGGAGCTTGCGAAAAGAGAGTTTGAGATAAAAAAATATAAGCTAAAGCAAGAAATCCAAAAAATTCAAGAGAAAAAGGATCGATGGAAAGATAAAGCTGAAAAACATGAAGTCAAAGTTTGTAAGATTGCTAAAGAACATGATATAGCTATTAAAGACCTAACGGAGCTACACCATGAACATAAGAGGTTATGTGTGAAGGTCAAAGCCAATGAGATAACAATCGCTGAGCTGACTGATGAAAATGAGCGATTGAAGCAAGAATATGCTAAATTAAAAGAAAAAAGTACCCAAGTGCAAACAAAAAATAATATGCTAAATAGTTACATAAGTAGGTTGCAACAAAAGTTGAATGAACAAGAAGAATATATCGTTACATTAGCCAGAGAGCATAGAGAATTATTATACCAAGTATGGTGTGGTAAAAGGGAAAACTTAGGGAGATAGAGGTATATTAAGCACTTAACAACCCAAATTTACAAAAAGGTGTGTAAAGCAAGAGAAATGGTCGAAGAGGTAGAAACACTGAAGCAAGTGGTGGCTTTGTAGATCTCGTGAAACCACCTTTCTTTAAATGGTATGACCCAAATGCTCATTATGATTACCACTATGGGGTCACAAGCCATTCCACTAAAAACAGCATTTTTTTGAAACATAAGGTGCAAAACTTGATAAAGAAAGGCTTGATAAGTTTTGAAGAAGAAGGGGCACCTAATGTTAATGGCAATCTTTTACCAACCCATACTAGGGCAACAATTAATGTTGTTAACTCAAAGACTTGGAATAAACAAAAAGGGGGGTAAATTAGTTTTAATAAAATGTTCAAAAATAATATTCAATAAGCACAAATTTAGCTAAACAAATTATCTAAGTAAATAAGCACAATAATTGAAAGTAAATAAGAGATAGGGTTAGAGAATCTGACACCAAAATTTATAGA
This sequence comes from Durio zibethinus, assembly GCF_002303985.1. The sequence continues at coordinate 17,464,087 of NW_019168159.1, forward strand.
GGTTTACGTCCTCTCCTTTAGCCTCTCTTACCAAGGAGTTTAATCCATTATAAGTTGAAGATTACAACCAAGCTTTACAAAGCTTTACAAACTGAACACTACACACTCTTAAGGGTTATCCCCCCCTTAAGTTTACAAACTCACAATATAGAATTTTTGAAGTGTTTTGCAAACTCTAAGAACCTCTCAAAGATTGGGTGTTTGCTAAGTTGAAGTATACAATCATATAGACAAGAAAATAAAAAAAGACTAATATAAATTTTGCACTTTTCAGCTTTGAATGCTTGAGCAAATTGGTAGGTGAATAGCAATAAGTTCTCTTGGCTTTTGTTACTCTTGGTCTGCAGTGAAATGCTTGATTTATAGGTAAAAGGAAGTTGAGAGTCATTGGAATGCATGTAATGCTTTAAACCTACAAAAATTTTAGACAAAAAATAGTTGTTGGGAGTTTCTGACCTTCAGAGGATCGATCTCTTAAAATAGGGGATCGATTGGTTCAGGTTGGAGGAAGCACAATTTTGTGCTTGAAAAGCTTGACCTGATCGATCCCTTCATTCAAGGGATCATCCATTTTTTAGGTGATTAATCCTTTATGTGGGGGGATTGATCCTTTTTCTGGATTTTCAGACTTGAGGAGCATTCTATTTGAGCAACCGATCAATCCCTTGAAGAGGGGATCGATCTCTTGCCTTAGGTGATCGATCCCTTATATGGGGGGATCAGTCTTTTTTTTGGAAAATTGCACGATGAAAACTTTTTGTATAAAAAAGTGATTAATCCTTTAATGAGGGGATCAATCTGGTCAATTTGAAACCCCAACCAATCAATCCCTACAGGGAGGGGATCGATTGGTTTTTGCCAAAACATGAAGAATTTTGGTTCTAGAAGAAAACAAGATCGATCCCTTTTGCTAGGGGATTGATCTAGTAAGGAGGGGATCGATCCCTTTTATCAAAACTTGCACTAATCAAGTTTTATTCTGAGAATTTGACTTGTTTTGGTTCTTAAATGGATTTTGGCAAGATAAAAGGGTGAAAAAATGTTCAATTTAAGCTTAGAAAAGATTAATTCAAGTTAGGCAAATTTTTGTTTTGTTAAATCAAAACTCTTGATCAATTTAAGGCCAACAATCTTCCCCTTTTTAATATGACAAAACCAAATGAAAATTTTGCATGAAAAACATTTTCCCTTTTAAAAAACAAGCTCCCCTTGAATTTTTGAAAAGAAAACTCCCTCTGAATTTAAGCATAAGTTTTAAGGCAACTAGGCAAAACCAATATCACCAAAACCATCAATATCATTTGGATCATCAAAGCATCATCAAAGTAATTTTTCATACCAATATTTCTCCCCCTTTTTGCCATAGCAAAAAGGATGAAGTATATCAAAATGAAGGTACAATCAATTTAAGGCCACTTAACACAACAATATCACATGCCACAGAGTCATGAGCCATATGAGAATGAAAGATAAGGTTTATTAATATAATGATCAAAGTTTACAAACCATGATGCAAAGATAGATTTACAAAATACAAAGATGTGGGAAAACATAAGAAAATGGCACTAGTAAAGCTCATTAAAGTGGAGGTGGATAATGAGGAGATTGATGAGGATAGGGAGAGTGAGAGGAAGGCTGCCTAATGTACGGATGTGTAAACCTCATTTGTTCAATGTCAACTTGAAGATGGTGAACTTGTGCTACCAGCTCATTTTAAGTTTCCTCTGTAGTATCCAATCTGGTGTTCATATTGCCAACCACAGAATGCAAACTATTCATTTGAAGTAGGAGCATCTTTAAGGCCCCTTGAGTATTCAATGGTGGGGTAGAGGGTTCATCTTATGGTTCAGGCATATCTAAAGGTTCTTGCTATTTGCCTTCTACTTGTGTAGCCCTAATATCACCCTTTTTAACCCATAGTCAAGCTGTATTTTTAACATACCCCATGCTATGCAGTGTAGGAGCCCCTAAAACACTAAATGGTTCATTGAATACCATCTGCTTGTCTCCTCTAGTATTCACCTCCAAATGCATTAAAAGATTACTTATGGCATACCCATATACCAAGGTATAATCACTATTTTGAACTATCCTCATCATATCATGAAAAATGAAGTGCACCAAATTTAGCTTCTATTCATGCTTGATCTTATACATCCACCAATAATCTTGCTTCCTAATGGTGGAGTATTATGCCCCAAAAGGTGCTAACACATAAGTAACAATGAGGTGGAGTAACCTATCATGCATGAATAACCTAGAAGTTTGAGTGGGAGCAACTTGTAGATTATCATTGCTAAAGATGTCTTGAGCAAGTTGCACCATGTCACATCTAGTGTTTGTTTCCCCCTCATCATCTAACTTAAAAGCTTTAGCTAGCACTCATTTGGTAACTAATATTTCTTTCCCCATCACATAAGTTTTGAATCTATCAAGGTAATGCCTATTTGATCCTTTAATTTGGACACAGTTAGCATTACTATAGAAAACTCTTACTAGATTCTCAAATAGTAGACCATCCATACACAAATAATGCAACCATTCAAATTGCTCAAAAGCATGCAAATAAGGAAACTCTATGGATTGAAGGAATTCTAATAAGATTACCCTCCTAGGCTTTACTTCCCGATGTGCAAAATGGGTCTCATACCAGTCCTTTGCATCTGGATCATTAAAATCTTGATTGAAAGAGGGTTTCATCGTTGAGCTTGAAGCCTCTCTTGGGGGATTTCTTGTTCCGGTAGTGACTTTGGTTTTTGGGGCCATGTTGAGGTGAAATTGATGAGTGAATTTATGATAGTAGATGATGAGGAGCAAGACATGTTTATGTGTTGCAAGAAAGGTAAGTGAGTGTGGTAGATCAACCTTTTAGAGTGAGAAAAGATGCGTATGAATTTTTAAGGGATTTGATAGGTTTCAAGGAGGAATTTCGGCAAGAGATCAAGTTGGAGTGAAGAAATTTGCAAGAGATGTAGCTAAGAAGGATCAATTTTGGGTGATAAATGAGTGGAAGTGTGTAGGGTTTGGAGAATATGAGTTTGGGAAGAAGATGAACAGGAGAAGAAAGCTAAAATGATCTATCAATTAGGAGAAGAACCAACTTTATCACACCAAAAAATTAACCCAATCGATCGACTGAAGTAGGGGATCAATCGGTTATGGTTCTTGCATGGAACCGATCAATTGGTTTTGAAAGGGATCGATCAATTTTGCATGTTTCCAACTCTGTTTTAGCTATTGGTTGAATACTCGATCAATTCTATCCAAAGAGGATCGATCGGTTCCGCATGGGTTCAACTAAAATTGGCTACTGCCTACACATTTGATCGATCCTATCCCAAGGGGATCGATTAGTTCCCTATGTTTTCCCTTTAATTTGGCTACGGGGCAAAGAACCAATCAATCCATTCCAAAGGGGTTGATTGGTTTACACTATAGCATTTTTTTTAGATAAAAGATTTAAAAACCATACAATATGATCATTCAAACATGTATTTTACAATCATGTACAAATCAAAGAAAAATTTAGAAAACACACATTTGATCAATCAAGAGTGCACTATTCATCATAACATCAAGAAATTCACTTCAAGGAACATTCATCATACCAAGTTCACCTTTAATTGCATAAAATCTATCCTTATCAAGAGGTTTTGTAAAGATATTAGCTAGTTGATGAAAGGTATCAACATATTCAATCACAGTATCACTTTTTTGAACATGATCTCTAATAAAATGATGCCTAATTTCAATATGTTTGGTTCTAGATTGTTGAATTGAATTTTTAGTGAGATTGATGGCACTAGTGTTATCATATTTAATGGGAATATGATCCATGGTTATTCCAAAATCCTCCAATTGTTTCTTAATCCATAACACTTAAGCATAACAACTTTCGACCGCCACATATTCGGTTTCAGTTGTAGATTGAACAACACTATTTTGTGTTTTGAAAAACCATGATATGAGTATATTTCCAAACAATTGACAAGTACCAAATGTGCTTTTTCTATCAATTTTGCATCCACCAAAATTCGCATCGAAATAGGCATGTAAAGCAAAAGATGAGCCTTTTGGATACTATAGTCCTAAATTAAAGGTGTCTTTAAGGTACCTAAAAATTCTTTCGACAGCAAATAAATGTGATTCTCTAGGTGAAGATTGAAATCTAGCACGTAAACATACACTAAACATAATATCGAGTCTACTAGCAGTAAGATATAGTAATGAACCAACCATAGACCTATAAAGTTTAGAGTCAACACATTTACCTCCTTTATCCTTGTCAAGTTTTGTTGAAGTGCTCATGGTGTCAAGCAAGTCTTTAATTCTTTCAATCCAAACCTTATGAGCAAATCTTTGATGTATTTGACTTGATTGATGAAGGTGCCATCTTTTGTTTGCTTTACTTGTAGTCCCAAGAAGAATGTCAATTCTCCCAGCATGCTCATTTCAAATTCACCTTGCATAATCTTAGCAAATTCTTGGCAAAGAATTTCATTAGTAGCACCGAATATAATATCATCAACATAAATTTGCACAATGAGAATGCCCTTTCCTTTTATTTTAATAAAAAGTGTAGTATCAACCTTACCTCTATTAAAACCATTTTTTGTCAAAAAATTTGACAATCTTTCATACCAAGCTCTAGGAGCTTGTTTTAAACCATATAATGTTTTTGTCAATTTATAAAAATGATTTTGGAAATTTTGGACTTTCAAAACCAAGAGGTTACTTGACATACACTTCTTCATTTATAAAACCATTAAGAAATGCACTCTTGACATCCATTTGAAAAAGCTTGAAATTTTTAAAACAAGCAAATGCAAGAAACATTCTTATGGCCTCTAACCTTGCAACCGGGGCATAGGTTTCATCATAATCAATTCCCTCTTCTTGACTATACCCTTGAGCTACCAATCTAGCTTTGTTCCTAATAACATTTCTATGCTTATCCATTTTATTCCTAAAAACCCATTTTGTGCCTATAGTAGGATGATCACTAGGCCTAGGTATAAAATTCCATACTTGGTTTCGTTCAAATTGGTTCAATTCCTCTTGCAAGGCCAAAATCCAATGATCATCGCCTAAGGCTTCATCTATATTTTTGGGTTCAATATGAGATAGGAAAGTAGCATAATTACATACATTTATAAGAGGATCTAGTTCTTATCGTTTGAGTAAGATCACCAATAATTTCATTATCTTTGACATACCTCATTTCTTTAGGGTGATTTGGCTCTCTCTCTATGTGTTGTAGCTTCTCTATAAACTCATCGTCTTCCTTTTGATTGTTCTCCTCAATGTCATGAGGTGCATCATTAATCCATTCTTGAAGTATACCTATATCATCATCATCAAGAAACACCTTTCTCGAAGGTGGGTTAGACTCATAAAAAATAACATGTATAGATTCTTTAACCACTAATGTTCTTTTATTAAAAACTCTATAAGCTTTTGAATTCAAAGAATATCCTATGAAACTCCCTTCATCACTTTTTGCATCAAATTTACCAAGATCATCTTTTCTATTATTCAAAATAAAACACTTGCAACCAAAAAAATGAAAATAACTTATGTTAGGCCTTTTTCCTTTAAAAAGCTCATAGGGAGTTTTCTTGAAAATTGGCCTAATCATAGCTCTATTTATAATATAATAAGAAGTATTTAGGACTTTTACCCAAAAATATCTAGGTCAATTATTTTCACAGAGCATGGTTCTAGCCATTTCTTCTAAGGTTCTATTTCTCCTTTCTACTATCCCATTTTGTTAAGGAGTTCTAGAAGCAGAAAAATTGTGGCTAATACCATTGTCACTACAAAATACATTAAAGCCAAGATTTTTAAATTCCTTTCCATCATCACTTCTAATACTAGTAATTGGATAACCTTTTTCATTTTGTATTTGTTTGCTAAAAGTGATGAATTTTTCCAAAGCCTCATTCTTTGAATGCAAAAAGAGAACCCATGTGAATCTAGTAAAATCATCAACAATAACAAACCCATATTGTTTTCCACCAAAACTCATTGTTCTAGTAGGGTTAAAAAGATCAATATGAAGTAGTTGAAGAGGTCTAGTAGTTTAAATGCAATTCTTAGGTTTGAAAGAAATTCTTCTATGTTTTCCTTGAGCACTTGCATCACAAACCTTGTCATTTTCATATTTCAACTTTGGCAAACCAACAACCAAATCATTTTGAGAAAGTTTTGAAATTACATGCATACTTGCATGTCAAAGCCTTCTATGCCAAATCTAACTCTCATTTTCTTTTTAAGCCATAAAATAAACATTTTTAGAGGATAGGTCATCTAGATGCACTACATAAATATTTCTTTAATGATGTCCAACAAAAATAAGTTTGTTAGTTTTGACATCAATTACTTGACAGCACATGGATTCAAACACATCCCTAAATCTTTTATCACACAATTGACTAATGCTAGGTAAATTATGCTTGAGACCTTTTACAAGTAAAACATTTTCAATAGTAGTAGAGGAATTGTTACCAATGGAGCCAATCCCTTCAATTTGGTCTTTAGAGTTGTCACCAAATGTAACATCTCCTCCACTTTTAGCTTTCAAGTCCTTAAAGAGAGTTTTGTCTCTAGTCATGTGTTTTGAGCATCCATTATCAACGTACCATGGATTGTTCTTGTTTGAATTGGCTTTGTAGCAATACTCATCCATCTACAAAAACATAATTAAATTTTTGTTTTGGGCACCCAAATTTTCTTAGGTCCTTGAGTGTTAGTACTAACAATTTTTGTGCCTTTTAGAATCCACTTCATTTTAGTAACCTCTTCTTGAGATGTGTTAACTCCTTTTGAAATCCACACTCTCCTAATAAGCTTACCTCTATAAGTGACTTTCTTCAAGAAACAATATTATATAGAATGATCCAATTTATGACAATGTGCACACATGTTAGATGAATCATTTGGCTTAACAAGGAAATTATTTAAATGAGTTTCTTTGTTGCCACTATTATAACCTAGTCCATCTTTATCAAAGAAAGCTCTTTGTGTTTCAAGCAAGTCATTGAGCTTTTGATGTCCCATATAAAATCTAGAAAATGAATTATGCAAATTTTCATTTTTCTTAGTCAAGTCATTTCCATTCAACTTTAAGAGCTCAATTTTCTTTTCTAAATCTTCTTTTGCTTTAGTCAATGATTCATTTTCTAGTTTCAATTTAGAGACCATTTTCCTATATTTCATGCTCATGTTTTCAAATTCTATGGCTAATTCATCATAGGCATCTTGTAATTCATCAAATGTGTATGAATTTGAATCACATGGATTAGAGGTTACCTTGGGCTCATCAAGACCCATGAGACATAGATTGGCTACTTCCCCCTTGTTTGATTCATCATCGAAGAAGTCACTATCACTCCATGTTACTACCATAGCTTTCTTTTTTGGCTTGGTCATGTTTTGCTTCTTCCACAAAGGACAATCAAGTTTAATGCAACCCGATTTGTTGCATTCATAGCAAATAATTTGATCCCTTTCTATTCTACTTGATGCCCCTTTAGTCATCTCCCTTTGTGGTTTTGTTCTACTTGAGAATTTGTTCATCTTTATGAACTTTTTGAATCTCTTTACAAACATGGCCATCTCTTCATCTTTATCACCCTCCTCTTGTGTAAAATTTTCCTCATCTTTTTGAAAGGTAGATTTGAGAGCAATGCCACCTTTCTTGATTGGTTCTTGTCCTCTTCTGATCTTCATTTCATAGGTGATGAGAGAGCCTGTTAGTTCATCCAAAAAGAGTGTGTGAGGATCTTTGAACTCTTCAATGGCTGTCATTTTGGCTTTCCAACTCTTTGGTAGACTATTGAGAATTTTCTTCACTATCTCCATATTTGAGTAAGTTTTTTCAAGAGCTTTTAAACCATTAATTATGTCAGTGAAGCGGTTTGACATCTCACTAATGGTTTCATCTGGTTTCATCTTGAATAGCTCATAATCATGAGTGAGCATGCCAATTTTTGTCTCCTTGACTTGATTTGTACCTTCATGAGTAATAGCTAACTTATCCCAAATTTCTTTTGTATTTTCGCACAAGAAGACTCTATTGTACTCACTTGGCCATATTGCACAAAAGAGTGTATGCATTGCTTTGGCATTGAGTTGAGCCATCTTCATGTCATTGACATCTCATTCATTCTCTAGCTTGATCACTTTCCTACTATCCACCATCTTTATTGGAATTTGAAGATCATTTACAATGACCCTCCAAACTTCATAATCATTAGCTTGAATGAACAACCTCATCCTAATCTTCTAATAGGAGTAGTTGTCACCAACAAAGAGAGGGGGTCTTACAATTGAATGCCTTTTATTTCTAAAAGATGTTGCAATTGTTTCATTTGCCATGAGATGCACCTTTTGTTGGCCACTATAGTTGTTGTAGCTTGAAAATTGTTCTTCCACACTGATTGCCATATTTCTTTAAGCCATTTTTAGGATCACTCTTGGGTTGTTAAACCTACAAAAAAGAATACTAGCTCTGATACCAATTGTTAGCTCAAAGACTTAGAATAAATCAAGAGGAAGGGTGAATTGGTTTTAATAAAATCTTCAAAAACAATATTCAATAAGCACAAATTTAGCTAAACAAATTATCTAAGCAAATAAGCACAATAGCTGAAAGTAAATAGGAGATAGGGTTAGAGAATTTAACACCAAGATCTATAAAGGTTCGGTCTTTTCTTAGGCACCTACGTCCTCTCTCTTAACCTCTTGCTAAGGAGTTTAATCCACTATAAGTTGAAGATTACAACTAAGCTTCACAAAGCTTTACAAACTAAATACTACACACTCTTAAGGGTTATCCTGCCCTTTACACTTACAAACTCACAATATAGATTTTTTGAAGTGTTTTGCAAACTTTAAGAACCTCTCAAAGATTAGGTGTTTGCTAAGTTGAAGTACACAATAGTATAGATAAGAAAATAGAGAAAAATTGATATGAATTTTGCAATTTTCAGCTTTAAATGCTTGAACAAATTGGTAGGTGAATAGCAATAAGTTCTCTTGGCTCTTGTTACTCTTGGTCTGCAATGAATGCTTGATTTATAGGTAGGAAGAAGTTGAGAGCCATTGGAATGCATTTAATGCTTCAAACCTGTAAAAATTTTAGACAAAAAATAATCGTTGAAAGTTTCTTACGTTCAGAGAATTGATCCCCTAAAGGATGGGATCGATTGGTTCAGGTTGAAAGAAGCATGATTTTGTGCTTGAAAAGCTTTACCCGATCGATCCCTTCATTCAATGGATCGATCCATTCTTTAGGTGATTGATCCCTTATGTGGGGGGATTGATCCCTTTTCTGGATTTTCAAACTTGAAGAGCATTCTGTTTGAGCAACCCATCGATCCCTTGAAGAGGGGATTGATCATTGCCTTAGGTGATCGATCCCCTATGTGAGGGGCATCAATCCCTTTTTTGAAAAATTGCACGATGAAAACTTTTTGTATGAAAAAGTGATCGATCCTTTGAATGAGGGGATTGATTTAACCAGTTTCAAACCTCAACCAATCGATCCCTATAGGGAGGGGATCAATTGGTTTTTGCCAAAACATGAAGAATTTCTGTTCTGAAAGAAAACATGATCGATCCCTTCTACTAGGGGATCGATCTGGTAAGAAGGGGATCGATCCCTTCCCTTAGGGGATCGATCCCTTCTATCAAAACTTGCACTAATCAGGTTTTGTTCCAAAAATTTGACTTGTTTTGGTTCTCAAATGGATTTTGGCAAGATAGAAGGGTGGAAAAATGTTCAATTTAAGCTTAGAAAAGATTAATTCAAGTTAGGCAAATTTTTGTTTTGTCAAATCAAAACTCTTGATCAATTCAAGGCCAACAATCTCTCCATTTTTGATATGACAAAACCAAATGAAAAATTTGCATAAAAAATATTTTTACTTTTGAAAAACAAGCTCCCCCTAAATTTGTGAAAAGCAAACTCCCCATGAATAACAATATAACTCCTCATGAATTTAAGCATAAGTTTTAAGGCAACTAGGCAAAACCAACATCACCAAAACCATCAATATCATTTGAATCACCAAAGCATCATCAAAGCAATTTTTCATACCAATATTTCTCTTTCTTTTTGTCATAGCAAAAAGGATGAAGTATATCAAAATGAGTATAATCAATTCAAGGCCACTTAACACAACAATATCACATGCCATAAAGTATAAGAAATATGAGAATGAAAGATAAGGTTCATTAATAGAAAATCAAAGTTTACAAACCATAATGCAAAGATAGATTTACAAAATACAAAGATGTGGGAAAACATAAGAAAATGGCACTAGTAAAGCTCATTGAGGTAGAGGTGGAGAATGAGGAGATTCATAAGGATGAGGAGAGTGAGAGAAAGGCTGCCCCAGGTGCAGATTTGTAGACCTCATTTCCTTAATGTCATCTTGAAGATGGTGAACTTACGCTACCAGCTCATTCTAAGTTTCTTCCATAATTTCCAATATGGTGTTCATATTGCCAACCACGGAATGCAAGCTATTCATTTGAAGCAGGAGCATTTCTAAGGCTTCTTGAGTATTGAATGGTGGGGTAGAGGGTTCATCTTGAGGTTCAGGCATATCTAAAAGTTCTTGCTCTTCCCCTTCTACTTGTGCAGCCCCAGTATCACCTTTTTTAACCCATAGTCTAGCTGTATTTTTAACATACACCATGCTATGCAGTGTAGGAGCCCCTAGAATACTAAATGGGTCATTGAATACCATCTGCTTGTCTCTTCTAGTATTCACCTCCAAATACCTCAAAAGATTACTTATGGCATACCTATATATCAAGGTATAATCTCTATTACGAACTATCCTCATCATATCATGAAAAATAAAGTGCACCAAATTTTGTTTATGTTCATGCTTGATCTTATACATCCATCAATAATCTTGCTTCCAATGGTGGAGTATTGTGTCTCGAAAGGTGCTAATACACGAGTAACAATGAGGTGGAGCAACCTATCATGCATGGATAACCTAGAGGCTTGAGTGGGAGCAACTTGTAGATTGTGATTGCTAATGATGTCTTAGCAAGTTATACCATGTCACATCTAGTGTTTGTTTCCCCCTTATCAACTAACTTAAAAGCTTTAGCTAGCACTTGTTTGGTAACTAATATTTCTTTCCCCATCACATAAGTTCTGAATCTATCAAGGTAATGCCTATTTGATCCTTCAATTTGGACACAGGTAGCATTACTATAGAAAACTCTTACTAGATTCTCAAATAGTAGACCATCCATGTATAAATAATGTAATCATCCAAATTGCATGCAAATAGGGAAACTCTATGGATTAAAGGAAATCTAATGAGATTACCCTCCCAAGCTTTGCTTCCTAATGTGCAAAATGAGTCTCATACCGATCTTTTGCATCTGGATTATTGAAATTTTAATTGAAAGAGGGTTTCATCATTGAGCTTGAAGCCTCCCTTAGGAGATTTTCTTATTCCAGTAGTGACTTTGGTTTTTGGGGCCATGTTGAGGTGAAATTGATGAGTGAATTTATGATAGTAGATGATGAGGAGCAAGATATGTTTGTGTGATGTAAGAAAGGTGAGTGAGTGTGGTAGATTAACCTTCTAGAGTGAGAAAAGATGGGTATGAATTTTTGTGTGATTTGATGGGTTTTAAAGAGGAATTTTGACAAGAGATCAAGTTGGAATGAAGAAATTTACAAGAGATGTAGCTAAGAAAGATTAATTTTGGGTGAGAAATGAATGGGAGTGTGTAGGGTTTGGAGAGGTTGAGTTTGGAAAAAAGATTAACAGGAGAAGAAAGCTTAAATGATTGGTCAACTAGGAGAAGACCCGACTTTATCACGCCAAAGAAACATGACCTGATCGATTGGCTAAAGTAGGGGATTGATCGGTTATGATTCTTGCATGGAATGGATCGATTGGGTTTGAAGGGGATCGATTGGTTTTACAAGTCTCCAACTCCTTTTAGCTACTAGTTGAATATCCGATCGATCCTGCCCAAAGGGGATCGATCGATTTTGCATGGGTTCAACTAAAATTGGCTACTGCCTACACATCTGATCTATCCTATCCCAAAGAGATCGATCGGTTCCCTATGTTTTCCCTTTAATTTGGCTACGGGGTGAAGAACCAATCGATCCATTCCAAAGGGGATCGATTGGTTTTTGCTGTAGCATTTTTTTTAAATAAAAGATTTAAAAACCATGCAATATGATCATTCAAACATGCATTCTACAATCATCCACAAACCAAAGAAAAATTTAGAAAACACACATTTGATTAATCAAGAGTGCACTATTCATCATAACATCAAGAAATTCACTTCAAGGAACATTCATCATACCAAGTTCACCTCTAATTACATAAAATCTATCCTTATCAATAGGTTTTGTGAAGATATCAGCTAGTTGATGCAAGGTATCAACATATTCAATCACAATATCACCTTTTTAAACATGATCTCTAATAAAATGATGCCTAATTTCATTATATTTGGTTTTAGAATATTGAATTGGATTTTTAGTGAGATTGATGGCACTAGTATTGTCACATTTAATGGGAATATGATCCAAGGTTATTCCAAAATCCTCCAATTGTTGCTTAATCCATAAAACTTAAGCACAACAACTTCTGGCTGCCACATATTCAGCTTCGATTGTAGATTGGGCAACACTATTTTGTTTTTATGGAAAACCATGATATGAGCATATTTCCAAACAATTGACAAGTACCAGATGTGTTTTTTCTATCAATTTTGCATCCACCAAAATCCACATCGGAATAGGCATGTAAAGCAAAAGATGAGCCTTTTGGATACTATAATACTAAATTAAGGGTGCCTTAAGGTACCTAAAAATTCTTTTGACAGTAGATAAATGTGATTCTCTAGGTGAAGATTGAAATCTAGCACATAAATATACATTAAACATAATATTGGATCTATTAGCAGTAAGATATTGTAATGAACTCATCATAGACCTATAAAGTTTAGAGTCAACACATTTACCTCCTTCATCCTTGTCAAGTTTTGTTGAAGTGCTCATTGGTGTTAAGCAAGGCTTTGATTCTTTCAATCCAAACCTTATGAGCAAATCCTTAATGTATTTGGCTTGATTAATGAAGGTGCCATCTTTTGTTTACTTTACTTGTAGTCCTAAAAAGAATGTGAGTTCTCCCATCATGCTCATGTCAAATTCACTTTACATAATCTTAGCAAATTCTTGACAAAGAATTTCATTAGTAGCACCGAATATAATATTATCGACATAAATTTGCACTATGAGAATGTCCTTTCCTTTTGTTTTAATAAAAAGCGTAGTATCAACCTTACCTCTATTAAAACCATATTTTTAATACCAAGCTTTAGGAGCTTGTTTTAAACCATATAATGCATTTGTCAATTTATAAACATGATTTGGAAATATTGGATTTTTAAAATCAGGAGGTTGCTCTACATACACTTCTTCATTTATAAAACCATTAAGAATGCACTCTTGACATCCATTTGAAAAAGCTTGAAATTTTTAAAACATGCAAATACAAGCAACATTCTTATGGCTTCTAACCTTGCAACTGGGGCATAAGTTTCATCATAATCAATTGCCTCTTCTTGACTATACCCTTGACCTACCAATTGTTCCTAATAACATTCCCATGCTCATCCATTTTATTCATAAAAACCCATTTTATGCCTATAGTAGGATGATTACTAGGCCTAGGTACAAGATTCCATCCTTGGCTTCTTTCAAATTAGTTCAGTTCTTTTTGCATGGCCAAAACCCAATGATCATCTCCTAAGGCTTCATCTATATTTTTGAGTTCAATATGAGATAGGAAAGCAACATAATTCCATACATTATAAGAGGATCTAGTTCTTACCCTTTGAGTTGGATCACCAATAATTTCATTATCTTTGACATACTTCCTTTCTCTAGGGTGATTTAGCTCTCTCTCTATGTGTTGTGGCTCCTCTATAAACTAATCATCTTCCTTTTGATTGTTCTCCTCAATGTCATGAAGTGCATCATTGATCCATTCTTGAAGTATACCTACATCAATATCATCAAGAAGCACCTTTCTCGGAGATGGGTTAGACTCATCAAAAATAACATGTATAGATTTTTCAACCACTAATGTTCTTTTATTAAAAACTCTATAAGCTTTTGATTTCAAAAAATATCCTAGGAAAATCCATTCATCACTTTTTGCATCAAATTTACCAAGATCATTTTTTTCATTATTCAAAATAAAACACTTGCAACCAAAAGAATGAAAACAACTTATGTTAGGCCTTTTTCCTATAACAAGTTGATAGGGAGTTTTCTTCAAAATTGGCCTAATCATAGCTCTATTTATAATATAACAAGAAGTATTTATGGCTTTCGCCCAAAAATATCTAGGTAAATTATTTTCACAAAGCATGGTTCTAGCCATTTCTTCTAAGGTTCTATTTCTCCTTTCTACTACCCCATTTTGTTGAAGAGTTCTAGGAGCAGAAAAATTGTGGCTAATACCATTTTCACTACAAAATACATTAAAGCCAAGATTTTCAAATTCCTTTCCATCATCACTTCTAATACTAGTAATTGAATAACCTTTTTCATTTTGCATTTGTTTGCTAAAAGTGATGAATTTTTCCAAAGCCTCATTCTTTGAATGTAAAAAGAGAACCCATATGAATGTAGTAAAATCATCAACAATAACAAACCCATATTGTTTTCAAAGAAAACTCATTATTCTAGTAGGGCCAAAAAGATCAATATGAAGTAGTTGAAGAGGTTTAGTAGTTGAAATGCAATTATTAGGTTTGAAAGAAATTCTTCTTTGTTTTCCTTGAGCACATGCATCACAAACCTTGTCATTTTTATATTTCAACTTTGGCAAACCAACAACCAAATGATTTTGAGAAAGTTCTGAAATTACATGCATACTTGCATGTCCAAGCCTTCTATGCCAAATCCAACTCTCATTTTCTTTTTGAGCCATAAAATAAACATTTTTAAATGATAGGTAATCTAGATGCACTACATAAATATTTCCTTGATGATGTCCAGCAAAAACAAGTTTGTTAGTTTTGATATCAATTACTTGATAGCACATGGATTCAAACGCAACCATAAATCCTTTATCTCACAATTGACTAATGCTAAGTAAGTTATGCTTGAGACCTTTTACAAGTAAAACATTTTCAATATTAGTAGAGGAATTGTTACCAAATGGAGCCAATCCCTTCAATTTGGCCTTTTGAGTTGTCACCAAATGTAACATCTCCTCCACTTTTAACTTTCAAGTCCTTAAAGAGAGTTTTGCCTTTGGTCATGTGTTTTAAGCATTCACTATCAAGGTACCATGGATTGTTCTTGCTTGAATTGGCTTTGTAGCAATGCTCATCCACTTACAAAAACACAATTAAATTTTTATTCTTGGTACCCAAATTTTCTTGGGTCCTTAAGTGTTAGTACTAACAATTTTTATGCCTTTTGGAATCCACTTCATTTTAGTAACCTCATCTTGAGATGTGATAACTCTTTTCGGAATCCACACTCTCTTAATGAGCTTACCTCTATAAGTGACTTTCTTCAAGGAACAAAATTGTATAAAATGACCCAATTTATGACAATGTGCACACATGCTAGATGAATCATTTGGCTTAATAAGGAAATTCTTTAAATGAGTTTCTTTGTTGCCACCACTATAACCTAGTCCATTTTTATCAAAGAAAGCTCTTTGTGTTTCAAGCATGTCAGTGAGCTTTTGATGTCTTATATAAAATCTAGAAAATGAATTATGCAAAATTTCATTTTTCTTAGTCAAGTCATTTACATTCAACTTGAAAAGCTCAACTTACTTTTCTAAATCTTCTTTTGGTTTAGTCAATGATTCATTTTCTAGTTTCAATTTAGAGACCATTTTCTTATATTTCGTGCTCATGTTTTCAAATTCTATGGCTAATTCATCATAGGCGTCTTGTAGTTCATTAAATATGTATGAATTTAAATCACATGGATTAGAGGTTACCTTGGGCACATCAAGACCCTTTTAACTAAAGTCTTTGATGCTTTGTTGAAGGCAAAAATGCTATATCTAGTGGACCCATGTACTTATTGGGAAAATATAATCTGACCCAAAGGTGTAAATACCATAAAAGGAGCTATGGGGCATTTAATCAAACATTTTGATCAGTTTCACGAAATTCTACAACAATTGATGAACTCGTTCCAAGTTAAATTCTACGAAGATGAAGGGGTTCAAAGAATGTAGAGATATCTGCTACCGAATAGGTTTCAAAGCTCATCCTAAAACCAGTGACCATATATTATAAGAAGTCAAAGCCAGTGGAGAGTCAACCCACCTCTAAACTAGTTATAACTTTCAAAATTCCTAGTCTTTTCTTGTACCAGAGTGATAAGGTGATACCATGGAAATACAACTATGATGTTGTAATGACAGGATCAAATGAAGGAGATATGACAAGCAATTTTGATATTACAAACATAATCGGGGTGGGTGGCATGACTAGAAACGAACGATGTTACTCTTTAAAAATGTTAGAGAAGGCCAGAAGGAGAAAGCAAAAGTTAGAGAAGAAGAGAGGAATAAGAAAGATTCTATGGCAGCACCAAATCAAGAATACTAAAAACCTATTTCCAAAAAAGAGGCTTGTGAGTTCCTAAGGTTAATCAAACACAACGAGTATAGTGTGGTGGAATAGCTAAATAAAATGCTAGCTAAGATCTCACTTCATCACTATTACTATTCAAAGCCTCATCATAATGCTTTATTAAAGGTTTTGAATCAGGTATAAGTATCCCATAATGTATCTGTGGAATACGTAAATAACCTTGTAAAAAATTTGGTAGCCTCAAACTACATTATTTTCAATGATGATAAGATTCCTCTAAAGGGGAGATGAAGCACTAAGGCTCTTCATATTACGGTTAGATGTAAGAGCTACATAATGGTGAAGGTTCTTATTGAAAATGGCTCCACGATTAACATGATGGCTATGTCTACCCTGGTTAGGTTACCCATTGATATGTCCCATATGAGAACTAGCCATATGGTTGTTAGAGCTTTTGATAGAGCTAGGCAAGAAGTGGTAGGAGATATCAAAATACAATTACAGATTGGGCCATGCAATTTCAACGTCAAGTTTCAAGTGATGGATATCTCACCATTATATAGTTGTTTATGCATGGATACATATGATGGGTGCTATCCCGTCTTTGCTACACCAAAAAAATAAAGTTCATTGTTGAGAAGAAGCTGGTGTGTGTGTCAAGAGAACAAGATCTACTTGTTACCCAGTCAATAAATACCTCATATGTGGAAGCCGTAAATGAAGCTATAAAATGTTCTTATAAATCCTTTGAACTTATTAATGCAACTTATGTCGGTGAAAGATCTAGGCTGTATACACCACAATTATCAGCCACTACCAAAATGGTTGTTAAGTAGACGATTAGGAAAGAGTGGCATCCCATAAGAGGACTAGGAAAAAAAGAACAAGGAATTTGGAAGCTATCGGTTATGATCAACAACCAAGATAGGTTTAGCTTGGGATATAAGCCTACAAATAAGGATAAGGAGAAGCTGATTGAAAGCAAGAAAAAAAATAAGATGGCCAAATTTAAAGGATAAGAGCTAGAATAAAAAAAATGATTATTCCCTATTTTTATGAAACCTTTCAATTAAGGGAATGTATTTATCCTAGAGATGATAACCGAGATGTGGGGCTAGAAGAACCCTTTTTTTAACTTACCATTCAAAGGGTAGAAGGGGAGGCATTTGATAGTCAAGATAAAGAGCTGTTGGTGTACCCTACCCTATAAGGTTCAGAGTTAAAGAATTGGGAGATCATAGAGCTACTTATTGTCTTTAAATCTTTCCAAAAGTAATGTAGTCCTTGTGCTTCTGCCCAAAAGTACTACGATATTTTTATGTATGGGCCATTCATTCATTTCAATAAAAGATTGATGTGTTGCATTTTCATATTTTCTTTCCATTCTTTGAATTTCATTCCATACATCTTGCCAACATTTCTCCTTTCTCACTTACTCTCAGGTACCCAAATAATAAATATAAAGATAATCATAATAGTAACCCAAGGTTTGACTTTGAAAATCCAATCTATACTGGTGAACTTGATCGTGAAGGGGACTTAGATGATGATACTTTACCTCCTAACCTAGTGAAATTGGTAGAATAAGAGAGGAAACCAATTGAACCTCACTGAGAAGATATAAAATTAATAAACCTGAGAGATCATAATAATAAAAAAGAAGTTAAAATGGGCACATCATTACCCCCTAATGATAGGCAAAGGCTAAAAGAGTTACTTTGTGAATATGTAAATGTCTTTACATGGTCTTATCAAGACATGCTTGGACTTAGTACAAACTAGTGAAGCATAAACTACCTTTAAAGCTAGAGTGTAAGCCAGTGCAACAAAAATTAAGACAAATGAAGCCTAAAATGTTATTGAAAATCAAAGAAAAAGTGAAAAAATAGTTTGATGTAGGTTTCTTAGAGGTGGCTAAGTATCCAGAATGGGTAGCGAACATAGTCCCGATATAAAAAAAAGATGGAAAAGTCTGGATGTGTGTCAACTATCAGGATTTGAATAAGGCTAGCCTAAAATATAACTTTTCCTTGCCTCATATTGACACTTTAGTAGACAATACGGCCAAACACTCCATATTTTCTTTTATGGATGGATTTTTAGGTATAATCAAATTGGGATGGCTAAGGACAACATAGAGAAAACTACATTTGTCACTATATGGGGAACTTTCTGTTACAAAGTAATACCTTTTGGGTTGAAAAATGTTGGGGCTACTTATCAAAGAGTTATGGTAACTCTCTTCCATGACATGATGCATAAAGAAATAGAAGTGTATGTAGATGACATGATTGCAAAGTCTAGAGAAGGATCGTTGCCAACCTAAAAAAAATTATTTTAGAGGTTAAAAAAATTTCAGCTGAAGTTGAACCCCATCAAAATGCACATTCAAGGCTAAGTCAAGGAAGCTATTAGGTTTTATAGTCAGTAAAAGAGGAATAAAGGTAAATCCTGATAAGATCTGAGCTATTCAAGACTTGTCACCTCTATGCACACCAAAAGAGGTATGAGGATTCTTAGAAAGATTGAATTATATATCTCGATTCATTTCTTAACTCACTCTTAAATGTGATCCTATTTTCAAACTCTTCCATAAACATAGCTCTGGCAAATGAGATGATGAATGTCAGAAAGCTTTTGATAAGGTCAAAGAGTATCTGTCAAATCCACTTGTACTAGTACCACCTATTTTAAAAAAATTATTGATTCTATATTTAAATGTGAATGAAAGCTTAATAGGATGTGTACTAGGGCAATAGGATGAGACAAGCAAGAAAGAGTGAGCCATCTATTATTTAAGTAAGAAATTCATTTGACTATGCATGAGTCAAAGTATTCCTCATTGGAAAAAATGTGTTGTGCCTTAGCTTGGATGACTCGTCGGCTTAGGCAATATATGCTATACCATACAATATGGCTCATAGCAAAATTGGATCCTCTCAAATACATTTTCAAAAAATCTTATTTATCTGGAAGAATCGCTCGATGGTAGGTAATGCTTTCTAAATATGACATCATCTACATAACTTAAAAAGCAATCAAAAGAAGTGTCGTAGTTGAATTTTTGGCAGAATAGGTTACTAATAATTATGAGCCAATAAAGCTTAATTTCTCGGATGAAGACCTAATGGTTGTTTCCCAAGTTGATGAGGAAGAGTCTACAGAGTTATCTTGGAAGATGTACTTTGATGGAGTTGTAAATGCTTTAGGACATGGAATTGGGGCAACCTTGATATCTTAAAAAAAAAATTATATCCCTATCACAACAAGATTGAACTTCAATTGTACTAATAATGTAGCTAAATAAGAAGCATATGTTATGGGCTTACAAGCTACAATTGAAGGAAAAATCAAAGTACTAGAAGCCTATGGAGACTCAGCCTTGGTTATTTACCAATTAAGAGAAGAATGGGAAACAAGAATTGCAAAGTTGATAAAATACCACAAGTATGTCACTGACTTAGTTAAACAATTTAAAAAGATTCAATTTGAACATCTACCTAGAGAAAATAATCAAATTGTTGATGCCTTAGCCACATTGGCAGTTATGATCAAAGTGAAGGCAGATATTGAAATTCAACCCATAAAGCTTAATGTGAGAGAATTCCCAGTGCATTGTTCAAATGTTAAAAAGGAGGTTGATGGGAAACCTTGGTACAATGACATTTTATAGTATCTAAAGAGTCAACAATACCCAAAACATGCTACTAAAAATGACAAAAAGGATCATTAGGAGATTAGCCATGGGTTTCTTCCTTGACAAGAATATTTTGTATAAGAAGAATTGGGAGACAAAGGCACGAAAGATTATGGAAGAAGTTCATGATGGGAATTGTGAAGCTCATGCAAGTGGCCATATAATGGCAAGACAAATTATGAGAGTGGGGTATTAGTGGTCGACCATGGAAAGTGACTGCATAGATTATGCTAGAAAATGCCATAAGTGCCAAATCAACACGAATAAAATACATGCCCCTCCAAATGCTTTACATGATATAGTAGCCCCATGGTTGTCTTCAAAGTGGGGCATGGATGTTATCGGACCCATCACATCGAAGGCTTTAAATGGACATAGGTTCATTTTTGTAATGATTGACTATTTCACAAAATAGGTTGAAGCTGCATCGTATACCAATGTGACTCGATCATGTTATGTAAGTTCATTAAGAAAGAGGTAATATATAGATATAGGCTCCTAAAAAGAATTACTCAGATAATGCCAAGAATCTTAATAGCAAGATGATGAAAGAGATATGTGCCTGGTTTAAGATCAAGCCTCATAACTCAGCACCTTATCGTCTGGAAATGAATGGGGTAGTAGAAGTAGCAAATAAGAATATTAAAAAGATTCTTAAGAAAATGACCGAGACCTAAAAAGATTGGCATGAAAAGATGCTTTTTGCTTTGCACGCTTATCGGACATCTATAAGTACCTCTACCAAAGCAACCCATTTTTCTTTGGTTTATGGGATGGAAACCATGTTACCAGTGGAAGTAAAAATTCTCTCTTTGAAAATCCTAAGGGAAGTCAATTTGGAAAAAGCCAAATGGATCTGAGAGCATTATGAGCAACTGAATTTTATTAAGGAGAAAAAATTAACAACACTATGTCGTGGTCAGTTATACAAAAAAAAAAATGATGCAGGTGTATGACAAGAAAATTCGACCCCAATGTTTTCATGAAGAAGAGTTGGTTCTGAAAAGGATTCTCCGAAGTCAACTTGATAATAGAAGAAAATGGACTCCAAATTGGGAAGGTCCATATGTTGTCAAGAAAGTGTTCTCGAGAGGAGCATTAATCCTGACAAAAATGGATGGAGAAGACATGCCCAATCAAATAAATTTAGATGCTGTCAAGAAATACTTTTCTTAACAGAAAAAAAAAAGAAAAAGGGCTCAAATTGAAAACCCGTAAAGGGCGATTTGAGTTAAAAACAAAAACAAGAAAAAAAAAGCTTAAATTGAAAACCCATAAAGGGCAATTTGAGTTCAAAAAAAAAAGAGCTCAAATTGAAAACCCATAAAGGGCGATTTAAGTTCAAAAAAAGGGGGCCTCAAATTGGAAACCCATAAAAAGTAGCTTAAGTCAAGAAAAGATATCTAAGATGAAAGCCCGGAAAGGCAGCCTTGAGGTTCAAGACATTTTTTTCATAGCACAAAGGGCAAGTGTAATTTGATGAACTCGAAAGGATTAGGGACTTCAGTTGGATGGTTTTTGAGAAAAGTTCCAGGTTAGTTTGATCATGATTATCTTATAATCCATTTTAGCCTATCTTTGTAACTCAATCCCATTTAATTAATAAAATCCATTTCTTTCCTAATGTCAACACTAAGATTTTTATTATTTTCATTTTATTTTTGTCTGCCCTTTACCCGAGTCAGAAGAAATGTGCATTTACTTTACATCTGTCATTATATTGAAATGATAATAAATGAACAAACAATGATATGAAAACTCTTTTCATTACTCTGGAAAGCTAAGAGTGGCATGGGTGAGCGAAATGAAGGCAATAGAAACTCAGTGAAATGGTGATCTCGATTTGGCTGAAACTAAAAGACCATGATAGTTTGATTCATTAATTGAATATGTTCAAAAGTTAAAGGATCCATAATTGGTGAGTAAATGAAAGCAGCAAAGAGCTTGAGAATCTTTTTACCATAATTAAATAAGCTTGACATCTCATAACATTTCATGCATTCTAGGAAAATTAGCATTTCATAGTATTTCGTGTATGCATACCATGATATTTGCTCTTACAGGAAGGTGTTTCAACATCACAGATGATTGAAGTTTTTAAGAATGAAGTGGCAATTGTTTTAAACTTTTGATACAACCCGTACTAACGTATATTGGCTTAGTCCAAGTTATTCATTTCAACTTTGGTTCTATCCAAGTCATTTTGTTTCAAATTTTGACTTGTGTAGGATCCTTCTTTGGCTTAGTCTAAGTTATTCCTTTTAGACTTTGATTTCATCTAGGTCATTTCATTTTGGATTTTAACCTATGCCAGATATCTTTTCGGCTTAGTCTAAGTTATTCATTTAATACTTCAGTTTGGTTCAGGTCCTTTTATTTTTAGGTTTCGACTTATGTCAATTCTTTTTTTGGCTTAGTCAAAGTTATTCATTCCAGACTTGATTCAATACAAATCGTTTTGTTTTAAAATGTTGGCCTATGCCAAATCTTTTTTTAGCTTAATCCAAGTTATTCATTTCAGGCTTCGGTTTAGTCTAGGTCATTTTGTTTTCGAATTTCGACTTATGTCAAGTCTTTTTTTGGCTCAGTTGAAGTTATTCATTTCAGACTTTGTTTCAATTCATGTCATTTTTTTTTCAAATTTCAACCTATACTAGATCCTTTTTCGGTTTAGTCCATGTCATTTTGTTTTTGCATTTTAGCCTATGCCAGATCCTTTTTTAGCTCAGTCTAGGTTATTCATTTTAGACTTTGATTCAATCCAGGTCATTTTGTTTTTGAATTTTAGCCTATGTCAGATCCTTCTTTAGCTCAGTCTAAGTTATTCATTTCAGACTTTAGTTCAATCCAAGTCATTTTATCTTTAAATTTTGACTTATGTCAAATCTTTCTTCAGCTCAGTCCAAGTTATTCATTTCAAACTATAGTTCAGTCTAGGACATTTTGTGTTGGATTTTGACTTATGTTAGATCCATTTTTGGGTCATTCCATTTCGGAATCGATTTGATTCTATGCCAAAGTGTTATATTTCTTAAATAAGGTCATGATGGGTATCTACGTCTTTACACAATCTATATTTCATAGCAATTATGCAAAAAAAGGCATCTGTAGACAACCACTTTCCAAATCTATTTTCTCAATGGGCTCTGGATAAAGTTAATCAAATAAAAAATAATAATAAGTAAAAATAGAGTTTCAGTTCTAGTGAAACTCTATCGAAAGTTGAATTTTGAAACTAGATAAAGGGATCCCATTTTAAAACCAAGGAAAATATATTAGAGGGTAGAGGAATTTTGATTTTCAAATTCCCATTCAATCTCGAATTAACCCTATATAAACCCCATCAATCACAAAAAGCAAGACAAAGAGAAAAAGAAAAAAGGAGTAATCAAAATCAAAAAGTTTATGAAGAAGTTTTAGTTTTTTAAAAGGAGGTTCCTGGGAAAGCCAGTGTTGTGATTGGAGGATTGGATTTTTTTGAGGTTTTTTTTGCATTTTCCAGAAATTTCCTAGAAATTCTAAAATCCGATGAATTTTTTGGCAAAAACTTGAATTTTTTGAAAACTTTTCGGTGAAAATTCTTAGATTTTAGCAATAAAACCTAAAAATCGGTAAGTTTTTCAGTAATATTCGATAGAAAATGATGATGAAAAATTGCCTAGAGTGAGAAAAAATAGAGGTAAAGAAAGACAGAGAAAGGCGAAAACATCTAAGGAGAAGAAATTTTTTTACCTTATATAGTGACCAAAAACGATGCTATTTCGACAAAGCAGGATCCGTGTGTTTTCTTTAGTCTGACCTAACCCATGCTGCAGATTTAAAAGCCCGACCCTATCATCTGAGCCATCGAGCCGAATCGCATACCAAGCCATTTTAGCCACGCCTGTCTCTAGAGCTGCATATCATTCCAACTTAACTGAGTCATGCCAAGGTTTTTTAAATCCTATTTATCTATTTATTTATTATTATTATTATTTTTACTATTATTATTACTATTATTTTTTTGCTTATTTATTTATTGAAGCAATTGAAATCATTTATTTATTTAATTAAATATCCTTAAATTTTCAATGATTTTTTAAAATAAAAACTAAAAAATATATATTTTTGAGAAAAGTTGAAAGTTTCAACTTTCCATAAAATAAAAGCTTTAAAAAACTTTTTTAAAGAAAAGTTGAAAGTATCAATTTTTCTTGAAAATAAAATTTTCAAAGAAACATTTTTAAGAAAAAGTTGAAAGTATCAATCTTCCTTGAAAATAAAATTGTCAAAAAAAAATCTTTAAGGAAAAGTTGAAAGTATCAATTTGTTTTGAAAATAAAATTTAAAAGAAAAAACATTTTTTAGGAAAAGTTGAAGGTATCAATTTTCCTTGAAAATAAAATTGTAAAAAAAACGTTTTTAAGGAAGAGTTAAAAGTATCAAATTTCCTTGAAAATAAAATTTTCAAAAAAGCATTTTTGAGATAAAATTTTAAAAAAGCATTTTTGAGGAAAAGTTGAAAGTATCAATTTTCTTGAAAATAAAGATTTGAAAAAGGGATTTTTGAGGAAAAGTTAAAAGTATCAATATTCTTTGAAAATAAAATTTTCAAAAAAAAGCATTTTTAAGGAAAAGTTGAAAGTATCAATTTTCTTTGAAAATAGAAACGTCAAAATGCTTTAAAAAAAAGTTGAAAGTATTAATTTTCCTTGTATAAAAGCATGTGTTTTTTTTCTTATAAAATAACATAAAAAAATCTATATTAAAAATCGAAGCATTATTCCTTTTTTTTTCTTCTCTTTTCTTGAAAATTTTTTAATGTTAAATAATCTAACGATGGAGCCTCTGTAAAAGAAACAATAGTTTTCTTGTATACTCTTGAGGTGAGGGATTTTCTTAATTTTTTGCTAAAAGTATTGGAGTTAATTAAGAATAATTTCCAATAATTAATTACTTGGTAAAGTTTTTAAGGCTTAATGGATAACACGAAATCGAGCTAATACCATCTTTTGATGGGCGTTGTAGGAGTGCTATAACCTTTTTCACATATAACCATACTCCTGGACCTAGTTCTAGTTTCGCAGACAGTGAATTTACCTTTTAAAGATACCTAAGCCAAACTTAGGATTTCTCTTTAAAAAAGGACAGATTTAGTTAGGTGACCAATCGCACCTAAACAAAAATTTGTAGCGACTCCTTAAGTTAATGTTTAGCAATAGGTTCACAAATCTAGAGTTACGACAATTGTCATAGTGTGCATAACTACTTTATTGTTATGGACTTCTGTAAGAACTGGTCTTGTTATTATTTTTGTTTAATACATAGTATAATTAAGTATTTTACATGTTCGTTTTCATATAATTTATTTATATAATTTTGGTCTGATAATGTAGCAAGTACTAAATGGATAAGAGTTGGATGCAAAAGTCAATATTAAGTCAAGAGTATTGAGATGGAGTGGAAATTTTTCTTAATTTGCATTTGAGAATACAAGTAAAGATAATATGATATTATGCCCATGTTTGAGTGTACTAATATCAATTGGCAAATGCATGAAGTTGTTTTGGAACATTTAATTTGTATTGGATTTGTCTCGGCATATGTTAATTGGTATTTTCATGGAGAGTCTATATCATCAAGGTCTTCGACTAGAGTTCCTTCAACTTCAAAGGCTTCCCAAGACCAACATGATCCTATTAGACCAGATGACAGTATGTTGCAAGATGCTTTTAACATTTATAACCAACATTTCCATAATCCATCTCCCTAAAATGATGGATTTAATGAGTCAGATGTTGAAATGAATGAATTTGGTGAACATGGGATAGGTGTAGGTGACTAACAACCTAGTGGAGAAGCATCAAAGTTTTATAGGTTGCTTAAGGATATGAATGAAGAACTTTATAATGGATCTAAGCATTCAAGGTTATTTTTCTGTGCATCTTTTTCACTTGAAATGCCTATGTGGATGGATGGGAAACTTTTTGACTTTATTATTGGAGTTTATGAAAGAAATGTTTTCTTTTGCAAAAATCTTTGAATCTTGTAAGGATTCAAAAAAGATGATCAAGGATTTGGGTCTTAGCTATGAGAAAATTCATAATTGTCCCAATGATTGCTTGTTGTATTGGGGTGATAGAAAAAGTTAAGAATCTTGTCATTTGTGTAGTATTTCTCAGTAGGTGGATAAAAATTTTGATGAAAGGTTGAATAAGGATGATGATAAGGTCTATGTAAAAAAAAAAGCCTGTAAAGGTTTTATGCTATTTTTTATTAATACCAAGACTTCAACAACTCTTTATGTCTTCCAAAATTACAGATTTTATAAGGTGGCATCATGACAAGCAGACGGATGATGGATCCTTAAGGCATCCTGCAGATTCTTTGGCATGGAAATCATTTTATTTTAGGTTTTTAGACTTTGCTTCTGATCCTCGAAATGTTATGCTTGGACTAGCATATGATGGATTCAACCATTCAAAATGATGAGTGCTTCTTATAATACTTGGCTAGCAGTATTGATTCTGTTCAATTTGCCATCATAGATTGTCATGAGGCAACAATAATTTATCTTGTCTATGATAATACCCGGGGAAAAATGTTCTAGTAATAATATAGACATCTACTTACAACCTCTTATTAAAGAGTTAAAGCAATTATGGGAAGGAGTTAAGACCTACGATGCATCAAAAAAAAACTTCAATATCCGTGCTACTTTATTATAAACTATCAATGATTTTCTTGCTTATGCAAATTTATCTAGTTGAAGCACAAAAGGTCATTATGCTTGCCTATGTTGTGCTATGCAGACATGTTTGAAGTAATTACATAATGGTAAGAAGTTCAGTTATATGGCACATCATCGATGGTTAGATGATAATCATCAATTTAAATTCCAAAAACATCTCTTTGATGGAATTGAAGAGTTGAGGAGATCGCCTTGACTAATTAGTGGATCTAATATCTTGTCAAAGTTAAAAAATATCAATTTCACTTATGAAAAAATGACTCAATCAAGGAAAAGAGTGAGGGAGATCTTTGAAAGTGTCTAGCCTCCTATTACTCAAGTTAGTTGTTGGCCTTGAATTGATTAAGAATTTTGATTTGACAAAATAAAAATTTGCCAAACTTATTTCAATCTTGTCTAAGCTTAAATTGAACATTTTTCCACCCTTCTATTTTTCCAAAATTCATTTGAGAACCAAAACAACTCAAATTCTCGGAACAAAACATGATTTATGCAAGTTTTGATAGAAGGGATCGATCCCCTCAGGGAAGGGATCGATCCCCTTCATTACCAAATCGATCCCCTAACAAAAGGGATCGATTTTATTTTCAACCAGAATCGAAAGTTCTCAAGATTTGACAAAAATTGATTGATCCCCTCCCTGTAGGGATTGATTGGTTAGCAGAATGGATTGATCCCCTTATTTAAGGGATCGATCACTTTTTCATACATAATGCTTTCCTCGTGCAATTTTTTAGAAAAGGGATCGATCCCCTCACATAGAGGATCGATCACCTAAGGTAAGGGATTGATCCCTTCTTAAAAAGATCGATCGGTTGTTTAAACAGAATGTTTCCAAAGTGTGGAAACCCAAAAAAAGGATCGATCCCCCCACATATGGGATCAATCACCTAAAAGAATAGATTGATCCCCTTAAGCAAGGGATCGATCGAGTAAGGCAAAATAGGCATAAAATCGAGCTTTCTCAAACATGAACCAATCGATCCCCTAAGAGAGGGGATCGATCCCCTGAAGGCCTGAAACTCCCAACGGCTATTTTTTGTACAAAATTTCTACAAGTTTGAAGCATTAAATGCAATCCAACGGCTCTCAACTTTTTTCTAACTATCAATTAAGCATTTTATTATAGACCAAGAGTAACAAGAGTAAAAAGAAACTTATTGCTATTCATCTACCAATCTGCTCAAGCATTCAAAGTTGTAAAAAGAGAAAAAGTGTAGAATTCATATCAATTTTTCTCTACTTTCTTATCTATACATTTGTGTACTTCAACTTAGCAAACACCTAGCCTTTGTGAGGTTCTTAAAGTTTGCCAAACACTTTTGAATTCTCTATACTGTGAGTGTGCAAGCTTAAGGGGGAGGATAACCCTTAAGAGTGTATGTTGTTGAGTTTGTAAAGCTTTGTGAAAGCTTAGTTGTAATCTTCATCAAATAGTGGATTGAACTCCTTAGCAAGAGAGGCTAAGGGAGAGGACGTAGATGCCTAAGAAAGGATCGAACCTCTATAAATCTTGGTATTAAATTCTCTAACCCTATCTCTTGTTTATATTCATCTATTGTGCTTATCTATTTTGATAATTTCTTGTTATTACCAATTCACCCTCCCTCTTGGTTTATTCCAAGTCTTTGAGCTAACAATTGGTATCAGAGATAGTACTCTTTTTGTAGGTTTAACAGCCCAAAAGTGATCCTAAAAATGGCTCAAAGAAATATGGTAATCAATGTGAAAAAACCATCCTCAAGCTACAATAACTATACCTGCCAACAAGAGGTGTGTCTCATGGTAAATGAAACAGTTGCAACATCTCTTAGAAGTGAAGGGCATTCAATTGTTAGACCCTCTCTCTTTGTTGGTGACAACTGCTCCTATTGGAAGACTAGGCTGAGGCTGTTCATTCAAGCAAATGATTATGAAGTCTGAAAGGTCATTCTAAATGGTCCATAAATTCCAATAAAGATAGTGGATGGTAAGGAGGTGATAAAGCTAGAGAGTGAATGGGATGTCAATAACATGAAGATGGCTCAACTCAATGCCAAGGCAATGCACACACTCTTTTGTGCATTAGGACCAAATGAGTATAATAGAGTCTCCTTATGTGAAAATGCAAAGAAAATTTAGGATAAGCTGGCTATCACCCATGAAGGTACAAACTAAGTTAAGGAGATAAAAATAGGCATGCTTACTCATGATTATGAGCTGTTCAAGATGAAACCTGATGAAACCATTAGTGAGATGTCAAATCACTTCACAGACATCATTAATGGTCTAAAGGCTCTTAGGAAGACATATTCAAATGTGGAGATGGTGAAAAAAATTCTCAATAGTCAACCAAAGAGTTGGGAAGCCAAAGTGACAACCATTGAAGAGTCCAAAGATCCTCATACACTTTCTTTGGATGAACTAATGGGTTCTCTCCTCACTTATGAAATGAAGATAAAAAGGGGACAAGAACCAGTCAAGAAAGGTGGCATTGCTCTCAAATCTACCTTTCAAAAGGATGAAAAAAATTTTGCCCAAGAGAAAGATGATGAAGATGAAGAAATGGTCATGTTTGCAAAGCGATTCAACAAATTCATGAGGATGAACAAGTTCCCAAGTAGGAGAAGACCACAAAAGGAGATGACTAAAGGGGAATCAAGTAGAAGAGAAAAAGATCAAATTATCTGCTATGAATGCAATAAACCGGGTCATATTAAACTTGATTATCTTTTGTGGAAAAAGCAAAACATGACTAAGCCAAAGAAAAAAGCTATAGTAGCAACATGGAGTGATAGCGACTTCTCCGATGATGAATCAAATGAGGGGGAAGTAGACAACCTATGTCTCATGGCTCTTGATGAGCCCAAGGTAACCTCTAATCCATGTGATTCAAATTCATACTCATTTGATAAACTACAAGATATCTATGATGGATTAGCTATAGAATTTGAGAACATGAGCATGGAATATAGAAAAATGATTAGTAAATTGAAACTAGAAAATGAGTCATTGACTAAAGCAAAAGAAGACTTAGAAAAGGAAGTTGAACTCTTGAAGGTAAATGTCAATGACTTGACTAAGAAAAATGAAAATCTGCATAATTCATTTTCTAGATTTTATATGGGTCATCAAAAGCTCAATGACATGCTAGAAACACAAAAAGCTTTCTTTGATAAAGATGGACTAGGTTATAATGGTGACAACAAAGAGACTCACTTAAAGAATTTCCTTGTTAAGCCAAATGATTCATCTAGCATGTGTGCACATTGTCATAAATTGGGTTATTCCATACAATATTGTTCCTTGAAGAAAGTCACTTATATAGGTAAGCTCATTAGGAGAGTATGGATTCCAAAAGGAGTTAGCACATCTCAAGATGAGGCTACTAAAATGAAGTGGATTCCAAAAGGCCAAAAATTATTAGTACTAACTCTAAAGGACCCAAGAAAATTTGGGTACCCAAAACAAAAATTTAATTGTGATTTTGTAAGTGGACGAGCATTGCTACAAAGCAAATTCTAGCAAGAACAATCAATGGTACCTTGATAGTGGATGCTCAAAACACATGACCGGAGATAAAACTTTTTTTAAAGACTTGAAAGTGAAAAGTGAAGGAGGTGTTACATTTGGTGACAACTTAAAAGGCCAAATTGAAGGGATTGGCTCCATTGGTAAGAATTCCTCTACTTCTATTGAAAACGTTTTACTTGTGAAAGGTCTCAAGCATAATTTACTTAGCATTAGTCAATTATGTGATAAAGGATTTATGGTTGTGTTTGAATCCATGTGCTATCAAGTAATTGATATCAAAACTAACAAGCTTGTTTTTGTTGGACACCGTCAAGGAAACATTTATGTAGTGCATCTAGATGACCTATCCTCTAAAAATGTTTGTTTTATGGCTCAAAAAGAAAATGAAAGTTGGATTTGGCATAAAAGGCTTGGACATGCAAGTATGCTTGTAATTTCAAAACTTTCTCAAAATAATTTGGTTGTTGGTTTGCCAAAGTTGAATATGAAAATGACAAGGTTTATGATGCATGTGCTTAAGAAAAATATAGAAGAATTTCTTTTAAACCTAAGAATTGCATTTCAACTACTAGACCTCTTTAACTATTGCATATTGATCTTTTTGGCCCTATTAGAACAATGAGTCTTGGTGGAAAACAATGTGGGTTTGTTATTGTTGATGATTTCACTAGATTCACATGGGTTCTCTTTTTGCATTCAAAGAATGAGGCTTTGGAAAAATTCATCACTTTTAGCAAACAAATACAAAATGAAAAAGGTCATTCAATTACTAGTATCAAAAGTGATCATGGAAAGGAATTTGAAAATCTCGGCTTTAATCTATTTTTGTAGTGAAAATGGTATTAGCCATAATTTTTTTGCTCCTAGAACTCCTCAACAAAATGGGGTAGTAGAAAGGAGAAATAGAACCTTAGAAGAAATGGCTCGAACCATGCTTTGTGAAAACAATCTACCTAGATATTTTTGGGCAGAAGCCATAAATACTTCTTGCTTTATTATAAATAGAGCTATGATTAGGCCAATTTTGAAGAAAACCCCCTATGAACTTTTTAAAGGAAAAAGGCCTAACATAAGTTATTTTCATCCTTTTGGTTGCAAATGTTTTATTTTGAACAATGGAAAAGATGATCTTGGAAAATTGATGCAAAAAGTGATGAAAGAATTTTCCTAGGATATTCTTTGAATTCAAAAGCTTATAGAGTTTTCAATAAAAGAACATTAGTGGTGGAAGAGTCTACACATGTTTTTTTTTATGAATCTAACCCACCTTCGATAAAGGTGCTTCTTGATGATAATGATGTAGGTATACTTCAAGAATGGATCAATGATGCACCTCATGACATTGAGAAAAAAAATAAAAAAGAACAAGATAAGTTTCTAGAAGAGCCACAACACATAGAGAGAGAGCCAAATCATTTTAGAGAAAGAAAGTATGTTAAAGATAGTGAAATCATTGGTAATCGAATTCAAAAGGTAAGAACTAGATCTTCTTTTAATGTGTGTAATTATGTTGCTTTCCTATCCCATATAGAACCCAAAAATATAGATGAAGCATTAGGAGATGATCATTGGATTTTGGCATGCAAAAGGTATTGAACCAATTTAAAAGAAGCCATGTATGGAATCTTGTACCTAGGCCTAAAGACCATCCCACCATAGGCACCAAATGGGTCTTTAGAAATAAAATGGATGAGAATGGGAATATCATTAGAAACAAAGCTAGATTGGTAGCTCAAGGGTATAGGCAAGAGGAAGGAATAGATTATGATGAAACCTATTCCCCGGTAGCAAGGTTAGAAGCCATAAGGATGTTGCTTGCATTTGCATGTTTTAAAAATTTTAAGCTTTTTCAAATGGATGTCAAGAGTGCTTTTATTAATGGTTTTATAAATGAAGAAGTGTATGTAGAGCAACCTTCCGGTTTTGAAAATCCAAGATTTTCAAATCATGTTTATAAATTGACAAAAGCATTATATGGTTTAAAATAAGCTCCTAGAGCTTGGTATGAAAGATTGTCAATTTTTTTTGATTAAAAATGGTTTTAATAGAGGGAAGGTTGACACTACACTTTTTATTAAAACAAAAAGTAAGGACATTCTCATAGTACAAATTTATGTTGATATTATATTTGGTGCTATTAATGAAATTCTTTGTCAAGAATTTGCTAAGACTATGCAAGATGAATTTGAAATGAGCATGATGGGAGAACTCACATTCTTCTTGGGACTACAAGTAAAGCAAATAAAAGATGGCACCTTCATTAATCAAGCTAAATACATTAAAGATTTACTCATAAAGTTTGAATTGGGAGAATCAAAGCGTTGTTTGACACCAATGAGCACCTCAACAAAGCTTGACAAAGATGAAAGAGGTAAATGTGTTGACTCTAAACTATATAGGTCTATGATTGGTTCATTGCTATATCTTACTGCTAGTAGACCTGATATTATGTTTAGTGTATATCTATGTGCTAGATTGCAATCATCTCCTAGAGAAACACATTTGTTTGTTGTCAAAAGGATTTTTAGATACCTTAAAGACACCCCAAATTTAGGATTATGGTATCCAAAAGGCTCTTCCTTTGCTTTACATGCCTATTCCGATGTAAATTTTGGTGGGTGCAAAATTGATAGAAAAAGCACTTCTGGTACTTGTCAATTATTTGAAAATATGTTCATATCATGGTTTTCCAAGAAATAAAATAGTGTTGCTCAATCTACAACTGAAGTTGAATATGTAGCGACTGGAAATTGTTGTGTCCAGGTTTTGTGGATTAAACAACAATTAAAAGATTTTGGAATAACCATGGTTCATATTCCTATTAAATGTGACAATACTAGTGCCATCAACCTCACTAAAAATCCAATTCAACACTTTAGAACCAAACATATTGAAATTAGGCATCATTTTATTAGAGATCATGTTTAAAAGGGTGACATTGTACTTGAATACGTTGACACCTTGCATCAACTAGCTGATATCTTCAAAAAAACCTCTTGATAAGGATAGATTTTATGCAATTAAAGGTGAACTTGGCATGATGAATGCTCCTTGAAGTGAAATTCTTGATGTTGTGATGTATAGTGCATTTTTGATTGATTAAATGTATGCTTTTCTGAATTTTTCTTTGGTTTGTGCATGATTGTAAAATGCTTGTTTGAATGATCATATTGCATGGTTTTCAACATGCTATAGCAAAAACCAATCGATCCCTTTTAGAATGGATCAATTGGTTCTTCACCCCGTAGCCAAAGTAAAGGGAAAACATAGGGAATCGATCGATCCCCTTTGGGATAGGATCAATCGGGTGTAAAGGTAGTAGCCTATTTCATTGAACCCAGGAAGAACCGATCAATCCACTATTTGACAAGATCGATCGGGTATTCAACTAGTAGCCAAAATGACTTGGAAAGGCACAAAATCAATCGATCCCCTTTAAACCCAATCGATCGATTCCATGCAAAAGCCCCAAACCAATCGATCCCCCACTTCACCTGATCAATCGATTCGTGAATTTTAGGCATGATATATTCAGGTCTTCACCTGTTTGGCTGACCCTTTCATCTTTTCTCTCCTATTCATCTTCTTCTCTAACTCATTCTCTCTACACCCTAGATATTTCCACTAAAAATTGACTTTTTCTCTTACAAATTTCTCTTGTAAACTCGCTACCCACCATTTCTTACTTATCAAACTCATCTCCCATGGCACCTAGAACCAAAGTCACAACTGGTTGACGAAACCCTCCTAGAGAGGCTTCAAGCTCCATCATGAAGCCTTCTTTTAACCAAAATTTCAACAATCCTGACGCCAAGGAATGGTATGAGACACACTTTACTCATCAAGAAGTAAAACCTGGAAAGGTAATCTCATTAGACTTCCTTCAATCCATAGAGTTTCCCTATTTGCATACTTTTGAGTCTTTTGGATGGATGCCTTACGTGTGTATGGAGAGTCATTTATTCGAGAATCTAGTAAGAATATTCTATAGTAATGCTAGCTGTGTTCAAATTGAAGGAACAAATAGGCATTATCTTGATAGGTTCAGAACATATGTAATGGGAAAAAAAATCTTAGTTACAAAACAAGTGCTAGCTGAGGCCTTTATGTTAGCTGATGAAGAGGAGACAAATCTTAGATGTGATATGGTGCAACTAGCTCAAGATATCTTTAGGAATCCCAATTTACAAGTTGCTCCCACATAAGCCTCTAGGTTACCCATGCATGATCGGTTGTTACATTTTATTGTAACCCATGTGTTAGCCTCTTTTGGGATCTAATACTCTACCATTAGGAAACAAGATTATTGGTGAATGTACAAGATCAAGCATGAACAGAAACCAAATTTGGTGGACTTCATTTTTAGTGACATGATGAGGATTGTCTAGAATAGAGATGTTACTCTGGTATATGGGTATGCTATAAGTAATCTTTTGAGACATTTGGAAGTAAACACTAGAGGCGACAAAGAAATGGGCATCAATGACCTATTTAGTATTCTTGGACCTCCCACATTGTATAGTAGGGGTATGTTGAAACTCCAAATGGCTAATAGGTTAAAAAGGGGGATATTGGTGTTGCACAAGAGGAAGAGAAAGAGCAAGACCCTGTAGACATACCTGCACCTTAATAAGAACCCCTTCACACACCTTTTAACACTCAAGGTGCCCTAGAGATGCTCTTACTTCATATGAACAACTTGCACTCGGTGGTTGGCACTATGAGCACTAAATTGGAATCCATGAAGGAAACTCAAAATGACCTTGTGGCACAAATCCAGCATCTTCGAGCTGATATTGAGCATATGAGGTCTACTCCTCAGCACATGGGATAGTCTTCGCATTACTCTTCTTCTCCACCTCCATCTTTTAATTCTCCACCTCTACCTCATTGAAGCCTTCTTACTACCATCTCTTATATTTTTTCACATTTTTTTGGTAAATATAACTTTGCATATGGCTTGTAGACTTTGATCTTTATATTAATGCAACTTATATTTTATTCTCTTGTGGTTTGTGGCATTGTTGTGTAGTTTCATGTTTGAAGTGACCTTGGGTGGCCTTGAATTGCTTATTCCCTCATTTTGATTTGCTTCATTTAGTATTTTTGCTATGACAAAAAGAGGAGAAACATTGGTATGAAAATTTGCTGATGTATGAAAATTTGATGATGCTTTGATATTGATGGGTATATTGATGGTTATGGTGATATTACTCTTGTCTAGGTGCCTTAAATCTTATGCCTAAATTCAGCGGGAGTTTACCTTTCATAAGTTCAGGGGGAGCTTCTTTTCAAAAGGAAAAATGTTTTTCATGCAAAATTTTCATTTGGTTTTGTCATATAAAAAAGGGGGAGATTGTTGGCCTTGAATTGATTAAGAATTTTGATTTGACAAAATAAAAATTTATCAATCTTATTTCAATCTTGTCTAAGCTTAAATTGAACATTTTTCCACCCTTCTATCTTGCCAAAATTCATTTGAGAACCAAAATAACTCAAATTCTTGGAACAAAACATGATTTATGCAAGTTTTGATAGAAGGGATCGATACCTTCAGGGAAGGGATCATCCCCTCCATTACCAGATCGATCCCCTAGCAAAAGGGATCGATCTTGTTTACAACCAAAACTGAAAGTTTTCAAGATTTGGCAAAAATTGATCGATCCCCTCTTTGTAGGGATCGATTGGTTAGCAGAATGGATTGATCCCCTCATTTAAGGGATCGATCACTTTTTCATACAGAATACTTTTCTCGTGCAATTTTTTAGAAAAGAGATTGATCCCCTCACATAGAGGATCGATCACCTAAGGCAAGGGATCGATCCCCTCTTAAAGGGATCAATCAGTTGTACAAACAGAATGTCCCCCAAGTGTGGAAACCCAGAAAAGGGATCGATCCCCCCACATAGGGGATCGATCACCTAAAAGAACAGATCGATCCCCTTAAGCAAGGGATCGATCGGGTAAAGCAAAATAGGCATAAAATCAGGCTTTCTCAAACATGAACCAATCGATCCCCTAAGAGAGGGGATCGATCCCTTGAAGGCCTGAAACTCCCAATGGCTATTTTCTGTACAAATTTTCTGTAGGTTTGAAGCATTAAATGCAATCCAACAGCTCTCAACTTCTTCCTAACTATAAATCAAGCATTCCACTACAGACCAAGAGTAACAAGAGTAAAAAGAAACTTATTGCTATTCACCTACCAATCTGTTCAAGCATTCAAAGTTGTAAAAAGAGAAAAAATACAGAATTCATATCAGTTTTTCTCTACTTTCTTATCTATACATTTGTGTTCTTCAACTTAGCAAACACCTAGCCTTTGTAAGGTTCTTAAAGTTTACCAAACACTTCTAAATTCTCTGTACTGTGAGTGTGTAAGCTTAAGGGGGAGGATAACCCTTAAGAGTGTATGTTGTTGAGTTTGTAAAGCTTTGTGAAAGCTTAGTTGTAATCTTCTTCAAATAGTGGATTGAACTCCTTAGCAAGAGAGGCTACGGGAGAGAACGTAGGTGCCTAAGAAAGGATCGAACCTCTATAAATCTTGGTGTTAAATTCTCTAACCCTATCTCTTATTTATATTCATCTATTGTGCTTATCTATTTTGATAATTTATGGTTATTGAATATTATCTTTGAAAATTTTATTAAAATCAATTCACCCTCCTCTTAGTTTATTCCAAGTCTTTAAGCTAACATTAGTGATACCGATACTTAAGTTGGTGATCTTGATGTTCAAAGCGATGGGGAAGAAGATGAAAAAGATGACCCCAATGAGTCTAAGTTATGGAAGAAAAGAAGTATCTTTTTTTACTTACCTTATTGGGAATATAATTTATTACATCATAACCTTGATTTGATGCATATATAGAAGAATGTTTGTGAAAATTTTATTGAGACAATTCTCAATATGAATAAAAGATCATAAAGATGACTTAAAGAGTTGTCTTGACCTAGTTGATATGGGGATTCACCTTGACTTTCATCCAAAGTTGCTTCCTAATGGCAAATATCAATTGCCTCATACCTATTTTAGGATTTCTAAAGTTGAAAAAGATGTGTTTTGCAAGGTTTTGAAAAACTATGAAAGTTTTGGATGGCTATGCGTTAAATATATCGAGATGTGTGAATCTAAAAGAGTGAAAACTTTCTTCATTAAAGTCACATGATTATCACATTTTGATGCAAGACTTACTTTTCTCTTACTTTACGTTAATCAATGTCAAAGCAAGTCACTTCAGTGGTAATTAAATTGAGTAACATATTTAAAGCTCTATGTAAGAAAGTTCTGAATGTGGAAGAGCTCGACAAACTTGAAGATTGAGCCATGATTATTTTATGCCATTTAGAGAAGATTTTACCTCCAAACTTCTTCACTATTATGATGCATTTGGTTATCCACCTTCCATATGAAATAAAAGTTAAAGGACCAATTTACTATCGATGGATGCATCCTATCAAAAGATATTATTTGTTAATAGCTTGATTAGGTTGTTTGTGTTAATCATATCACTCTAGTTAAAAAGGTGTATGACAAGTGTTTTATGCTTTAGGTTTTTCGAGAGGTTAAAGTCTTATTGTCGTAACAAACACTATCTGAAAAGTTCTTTTGCTGAAAGATATTTAGCAAAAGAATGTATGATATTTTGTTCTCATTATTTGGAAGATATTGAAATGAGATTTAATAGACCATAAAAAAATGTTGGTATGCAACATACTGACTTTGCCTGCAGTTATCTTTTTGAAAGTTTTGGACAACCAATAGGCAAAGCTGAAATGGAGTTAGATGATAAATCTTGGGCATAAACATATCTATATGTTATTTTCCATCATGACTCAATTGAATCATTTTACACATAAGTTTTCTTGCAATGAAATAATTCATTCCATTAAGCATAATTTATTGTATTTTTCTTATTGTTAATACTTTATCATGATGCTTTGTAGTGAGTATAGAAATAATTTAAAAGCTCATGCACATTATTGACGATCAAACTCTCGAGAGCTTGATAAGTTATTCATCGAAACTTTCATGAATGGTTAGGAGCAACTGTAAATAATGCCATAATTCCCATTATGAAAAATCTACATAGAATGCTTAAGGTATAAATAAAATTAATAACATATATATTTATTCCACCTTTATAGGTTTGGGGTGGAAAGCTTGTTAGTGAAAAGGTGAAGTGTCTTTCACAAGGTCTGTGAAATGATACAAAAGTTTCATCATCAATGAATTTAGATTTCACACTAAATCTCGTGAGACATTTAAAAGTACACAAAATTCAAGAGTTCTTGTTACTTCATTAACTATTAGCTATGCTAGTGCTAGGGACACGAACACTTTTGAGGGAAATGTTGACTAGTATGGCATGATTAATGACATCATTGAGTTGGATTATTATGGCAAGTGAAAAGTTGTCTTATTTCAATGTGATTGGGCTGATGTGAATAGTGCAAGAGGTATTAAGAAAGATTAGTTTGGATTTACAATTGTTAATTTTTCTCGATTAATTCACATTGGACAACAATTCATCGATAAACCTTATGTTTTTTCGTCTCAAGTCAAACATGTTTTTTTAATTCTGAAGACCCCAAAGAATTGGGTTGGTTTGTTGTTCTTTGAAACACACTTAAAGATTTATTTGATATAGGGTCAGATACCAGAGATGATGTTAAACATGGAACTAAATGTTTTTTTTTTGTTAAACAAAACTTGGATGAAAATATCTCCAGTACCTTTGTTCAGTGGGTCCATGAAGATGTTAATGAAGACATTTATGAACCATGATGGATCATCCATATTTTGCAATTCAAGTGTTTAAAACATAATATAATAAATGGTTGTATGTAATTTATGTCACATTTGCTTTTGTATATTTATTGTATTGTAAATCATACATTGTCTTTTAATTTAATTAAATTGAAATGTTCTTTATATATCATTGGTTATGACTTCTTAACTTCTCAATGTCTTTATATATGTTCTTTATATATGTTTTTATACATTCACTTTTATGATGTATCTAATCTACAATGCGGAGGAGTAGATTGAAAGGTATACATATAAAAAATATTAGATCAAAATCGTTTACGGTATTTGTTGATTTTGGCTATGGACTGAATCCTTTGGAGGGGAATGCACATACTATTGATTCTAACTTAGTCATTCTAACCCTTCAACTGATATTGGATCTAGCAATACAGAAAGTTCAGGTTTAGATAGTATCCCGTTAATTGATTCTGCTTTTAATTTGAATGCAAGTATCATAAACCCTATATTTAGATTTTGATTATAATGATTAAAATATTGGTAATTTACAAATTGATTTTTTATTTTTTGCAGTTGATAACAATGGTCAACAGAAGACCTGAGGTCAGACAACTTTGAAGGAATTATTTGCACTACTTCTAAACGAGCGTATTGTAGTGTCTTCAAACTCTGATAGGCAACCAATTGGTGAAGAGTCTCAACTGTTGGCTGGATTTCTAGGCATGATTGCCTGTAATGGAATGAAATTGCCTATTCATTATGAAACATGGCATAAGGTTCTAGCAGAAGTTAAGGCCGATGCTTTAAACTTTATTGAGTTATTAGAATAATTAATTACATATAAAAAAATTAATTATTTTAAATTTGGTTTATTGATTAAAACTTTTCTTTTTGTATTATTACAATCAAGATTTATACTTGAAATATCAACTTCATTTGTGCTTAAGTCATTGGGAAAGAAATGGAAAGACTATAGGCATAATTTGAAGAAAAAATATTTCGATCAAAATACTACTATAAAGGCCACAATGGAAAAACTACCCCGTAATGTGATTAGGTGGCAATATGAACAATTAGTTAGATTTTAGTTCTCAAGAAAAAAAGAGATACTAATTTATAACTTTTAATATTAGTTTTAATAATAAAAGTGTTTTATGATTTAAGTTGGTAAAATTGTATTTTTACCATATACACAATTTTTTTTTATGATAGGAAAGAAAAAAGTTTAGGATTGATAGCAGAAAGCAACAGAAATATAGCCACACAAGTAGATCAAAAAGTTTTGCAAGAAAGCAAAAAGAAATAGTAAGTTTATGATATTAAACTTATCCGAATGAATGAACTTGGTTTCCATTATTGATATATGTGTCATAATTTGCAATTTGTGTCTGTTTACAACTTTTTATGCCGTTAAAAGGTAAAAATACAAATTTACAGTTATTATTTTGTTTTAATAGTTTTAATAGTTTCAATACATGATATTAAACTTATCCAAATTATTGAACTTAGTTTTCACGGTTGATATGTATGAAAGTTGTTGTTTACGTCTATTTAGGACTTTTTGTGCCATTAATAGGTAAAAATACAAATTTGTTGTTATTGTTCTATTTTAACAGTTTGCATAGCTCCAATACATGATGTTAAACTTGTCGGAATAATTGAACTTGGTATCCACAGTTGATATGTGTGAAAAAGCTAACATTTACATCTATTTAGGACTTTTTATGATATTAAAAGGCAAAATGCAAATTTGATATTATTGTTCTGTTTAACAATTTGGATAGCTTCAATACATGATATTAAACTTGTCCAAATGATTTCTTGATTTCTAATGTTGATATGTGTGAAAATTTTGTTGTTTATGTCTATTTAGGACTATTTTTGTCATTTAAAGGCAAAAATACAAATTTGTTGTTATTATTCTATTTTAACAATTTGGAAGGCTTCAATACATTATATTAAACTTTTTTGAATGATTGAACTTGGCTTTTTCAGTTGATATATGTGAAAAAGTTGTTAGTTACCTCCGTTTAGGATTTTTTTTACTGTTAAAAGGTAAAAATACAAATTTGCTGTTATTGTTCTATTTTAATAGTTTGGATAACTTCAATACATGATATTAAATTTTTTTGAATGATTGAACTTGGTTTTCATAGTTGATATATGTGAAAAAGCCGTTGTTTACCTCTATTTATGACTTTTTTTGTTGTTAAAAGGTAAAAATACAAAGTCGCTATTATTGTTCTGTTTTAACAATTTGGATGGCTTCAATATATGATATTAAACTTGACCAAATGATTGAATTTAGTTTCCATGATTGATATGTGTGAAAGGCTAAAATGCTTTTATTGTTTACGTTGTTTAAGACTTTTGTGCTATTATAGGGTAAAAATATAATTTTATAGTTATATTTCCATTTTAACAATTTAGATAGATTAAATACATGATATTAAACTTATTCAAACTTTTGAACATGATTGACAAGCTTGATATGCATGAATAAAATCGGTTAATATGTATTTAACAATAACATATATTTTGATATAGGAGATTAAGATAGGTGAAAAAATTGGACATGTGAAACTTTTTCGATTAACCCACACAAAAAAAGATGAATCTTACTTGAATGTCGAAACACAAGAAATTATAGTAATTTGTTACATTTGTTTTATATAGAAAGTAAATATTTACTATTTTAAACATATTATGAATTAATCATTAAATTAGATAATTTTATCAGATTAATTTATAGAAAAAGAGAAAGAGAAAATGGTTGTTGAGATTAAAGTAGCATTTAATGGTTCTGTCAACATGCAAGAATTGAAAAATCATATTTTCACATAAGTTACTAGAAAAAAAAAAGACATGGACAGGTCTGAGGCCTTGGATTGGCTCCAACACCATCTAGCTACTATGGACGTAACTCTCTGCAATTTACATTCTTAGCAAGTCAGTCTTCACTAGACATTTTCATATTGAGAGAGGAGTTGCAAACTATGCAACAACGTTTTTAGCAAATTGAAGCAGAAAGAGATCATGAGCATGCTAAAATTGAAGAAGAACATGCTAGAATAGACCAAGAGCATGCAAAATTTCAGTAGTTGCATGATCAAATTGATACTCTTATGAATTTTGAGCAACAATTTTCAGGAACTAATCTAGGGGGTCCACTAACTCAAGTATTATATTTAGTAACTATTTATATTTTTTAATATAAAAAATAGCTTATTATTAAGTGTTAAAACTTGTATGATATTATTCAGT
This sequence comes from Durio zibethinus, assembly GCF_002303985.1. Next base: position 17,506,698 of record NW_019168159.1, read on the forward strand.
AGGTTCTTGAACACGTTAGTGACCAAGGTGAAAAAAATCCTTCATCAAATGGTAGTATTCCAAATCTATGCAATCATCAATTTCATACATTTTAAATTTTTTTGTTAATGTACTAAAATAATTTGAATGTTATTATACTAATTATTAAACTTTGTGTTACATGTATATTTAAACAAATTATGTATTTATAATATTCAGTTTATGAATTTAAGTTTGTTTTATTTCTTTTAACATTTTTATTTAATGATAATAATAAATATTAAAAAAATTTAAAAGAAAGGTAAGTTTCTTAATTTCACAGTGTTTGTATTAAAAAATGCCACTAAATTCTAAATTTAATGGCATTTGTATTATAAAATGCCACTAAATTTAGCAGTGTTTGTACAGAAAAATGCCACTAATTTAGCGACGTTTTTATGATACAAACGCTGCTAATTTAGCAACGATTATCTTTACAAACGCCGCTAAATAGAACGATGTTTTATGATACAAATGTCACTAAATTAGTGATTTTTTTTATACAAACGTCACTAAATTAACGATATTTTTTTTATACAAATACTACTAAATTAGCGGTATTTTTCTAATACAAACACTATCAAATTAGTGGCATTTCTTATAAAATGCTACTATTTTTCTCGACTTGTGTGTAGTCGATGCTCTTAGTGGTATTTTTGGCAAACGCCACAAATCTTTTAGTAGCTTTTATAAACACCGCTAAACGTAAAAAAAAAAATTGCCACCAAAGACCTAAACCCCTGTGGTGGTTTTAATTGATCAATTGGGAAGAAACTATAAATGGGTTATGCATGGGTGTCTATCTAAAGGTTTTTGCTCAAATTGATATTGATTCATGTTGTTTTGATGCAATTTGAAGCTTGGGTTCTTGTAAATATATGTGTTAATTAAAGTTTGGTGCATTTAATTGCACTAAAACCCAAGGAAACATGAAAAACTAAAGAAAGAAAATCAAGTTAGAAAAATGGGTGTGAATATGAAATTTTGTTCCCAAATTCATGGTGATTTATGTGTTTTCGGTGCATACTGTTGATTGGGCTTTGTATATTAAAGTTTTAATTAAATATTTAAGGGTTTAATTATAGTAAAAACTAAGAAAAACCATTAAATTTGGACTAAAACCTGAATCACTTTGAATTGTGTTCCTAATGGATTAGATTGATCTGGTTGGAGGTAGGAGATAATGAATAGTGCTAAGTTAGAATAGTATCAACTTAGTGAATAGTACTAAGTCAGCATAGTATCGAATTAGTAAATAGTGATAAAATCAATAAATTGACCCACTTAGACTTATTTTGCATCCATTTTTGACACCATTTGTTTTGTTAGTTTCAAAGTTTTATGCCTCATTTATTTGTTATTTTTATGAAATTTTTAAATGGCATAAATATTTATTATGTAATATTTGTTCATGATTAAATAATTATTACATTTTGTGTACATGAATTTTGCTATTTTATTTTATAATAAATTATTTTAGCATGCTTGGAGTCTAATGAAGGTACGTACTCTCCCCATATGATATTTAAGATTTACATTCTCGCAACTTAAATTTTATGTGCATAATTAATAAATTTAGTAAAATTTGTTTTTACTAATTTTTGGTTATCCATTTAAAATGCAATATACACTATTTTGAAAGGCAAGTTAGGTTTAAACTCCACAAGGTTTTGATACAGTTAGTATCAAATTAATAGTTTTATTTGGTAATTTCATTTAATGAGCAAATAATTTTTTAATAATTATTCAATTTGAATAATTGGAGTTTATAATAATGCCTACACTAATTAATGTTTCCCATGACTATGTTGACATTATGTATCATTGTTAATTTGTGAAACTTTTATTTTTGATATATGATACATAAGAGTAAAGTATTGAATGAAAATATTAAATTATTCATAAAATTTAAGACACTTGGTTTGAATGCAATAATTACTTATTGATCTAATGAGACACATTCGGTTTAAGTATCTCACAAGAAAAGATCATACCTATAATGATCCATTGAGATAATCATTAATTATTAATATCTCATACAAGAGTAATTAATTTTTAATGGCCTAAAGAGAAACATTATAGTGAAGTATCTAGCAAGAAATGGTCAAAATGCATACACTCAATTAAGTATGCAAACTAAAATTATGAGCAATTTAAATTTCCTAATATGAGAAATATAATTGGTTAATATGGGTGTTTGGCTACCACAATGTCTCACTCATTAAGACTTGCAAGATATTTAACATGCAAGAACAAGACTATTTTCAAATTACATTAAACAATTGCCTACCTAAATGGGATTATTGTATTTAATAATTTATAGTAGACATGAAATATCATGGTTGAGGGTATACTGATCTATAAGGTCTGTCTGCCCAAAAGGAATAAGCTTTTCGAAAACAATGATATTTTCATATTGGCTTCATGTGAAAAATACCTAATAGCATGTCACATTCTATGCCCAAAGGGGAGTTTGTGATGATACACTTGAACTTTTTAGTTTAATTACAAATAATACATCATAGGCTAGTACTATTTATAAGGATTATTACTTGTAAGGATTATTGCTTATATGTGGAATGTTGCATTCTTTTGTCTTGAATATTACAATTAATTTTGGTGATAAAGATTAAGTAGCTTTAATAAAAAATGAGAAAAGGTGATTTAAAGCTTAATTAAGTCATAGGTGTTATCTTAGACATAATCGTTAAGTTTTGGACATTTTTATTGATTATTGTTTGATTGTTAAAATGTTACATTTTGTTATTATAAAATATTGTCTATTATGAATCCAAAAAAATAATTGTCACATGCCTTATTAGTAAGTTTGTTATATTGCTTTATTAAAATATATCACTATTTGAGAAACTGACTTTATGAATGATCATGTTTATGTAAAAAGTGACATGTATAATGAAGTTTAATTATTTTGACAGCATGAGTTATATGTGATAAATATGTTTAGCATGCTTACAGTGTTCACTACAAGAAAATTGATATATTGCAATAGTCTAAATCGTTACTAAATAGCTATTTATCTTTGTTAAAATGATTTAAAAATAATTTTTTGTTATTACAAGATCATTGCTATTAACACCATTGTTTAAGAGTTAATGTAAAAACTTATAATGTCATTGTAAACAAAAGATATTACAATGACTTTTAGCTGTTACCATACAAACTATTTTTTAGCAAAGATAAAATGTCGTTGTGTAAAATTTATTTTTAGCAACTACAAATTTTTGTAAAAAAAAAAATTTTATGTAACATTATTATTATGATTACAAAAAATTTTTCATAACAATTTAATTTTGGTTACCAAATTTTTTACGTGACAAAAAGATTATAGTTGCTAAAAATTAATTTGCAATGATTAAATTTCGTTATTTTAACTTGATTTTAACAACAATAAAATCTGATTACAAAAACTTACATAACAATATAATTTAGGTTACATAAAGTAGTTTATAACGATTAAATGTCATTGTTTTAACTTAATTTTAGTAACCATAAAATTTGGTTACAAAGAATCTTACATAACAATATTATTTTTCAATCTTATTTTTTGTTACATAAATTAGTTTGTAACGATTAAATGTCATTTTAATTTCATTTTACCCATAATAAAATTTGCCTACAAAAACTTTTTATGTAACAATATTATTTCGGTTGCCTTATAATATTTTGCAACGTAATATTATATAGGTGCTAAAAAACATATGTTTCAAATATATAAAATAATATTGTATTATTTATTGCAATAAATACTAATCTACTCATTTTATATAAATACAATAATTGTTCACAAAATTTTTAAAAAAATATTAACATAAAAAGAATACATTTTGTCATGAATTACAATATATTTATCTTAAATCACATACAATAAATATAATTTCTTAAAACGCGAGTACCAAGCATAAACAAAATTTGCAAAACATTCGCCTAATGCTTAAAGACAATGTAGAATAACTTATTGCAATTTTTTCCTCAAATTATGCAGACGCGTGATCCAAAAATTATCTTGTCATTTTTATCAATATTTTGTACCGAATTGATAATAGCATGAGCAAGAAAGAGCTATTAACCGGAACTTAGGAGCACTAATCACTTACCTCCATAGCTATGTAAACTGAAACTCAATGTTCCATAGTTGACAAAGAAAAAGCAAAAATGCCTCTCATTCTCGCCAAATCCAAATCGTGCTTCCAAAATAGAAAGCAACGGAAGCAACCACGAATCACTGTGAACTGCAACCAATGATAGCCAGTCCTCCTGCATCCCATCTCAAGCAAAGTTTATGCCCAAGGCAGGCACTGGAAGCTCAAGAGGCACCTCCTCAACAGGTATGTTAACTTCCCATGTCTCATTTGAAAGTCCATAAAAAAACTGTAGCAAGAATGAAGTTCTTTCTTCCCAACCAGCAACCATGAGATTTCAACTGCTTTGTTATAGGTCCCAATACTACATGTCCAGAGTCCAATCGACTTTACAAGAGATTCCATATCAAATGCAGCACCTCCTAAGGGACTCCTTACTAAGGAAGTTGCAATGGGTGAGTTTGAGAAAGATGCCAAAAAATTGGCAAATGGACGGTAAGGTGAAGTTGGTGACACCAAATACTCTGAAGAAGAAAGGTTGGATGAATCTGCTAATACGAGGAAAATATCTCTCATACGTCAGATCATTTCTTCAAATAGCTGAATGGGATGAGGCAAAAGGTTCTCCACAATATAATTGTTTTAATAATAGGCCCCGATGGAAGCATATCGTCCATGTTTCCTTCCGCTTCCTCTTCATGGCAAGGCTTAGCAATCTGAAAAATAAAATAGACTGTTAATCAGCTTTCCCTTTACCTCTGCAGAATAAGAGAAATAATTGGCTAGAGGAATGCACAGGATATGTATTATTCTGAACAACTCGGCATAGAAAAACCAATTAGTAAACTTAATATGATAATTAATTGTAACTACTTAAAAGCCAGCATAAAACTTTAAAGATATAGATGATCGTATCGATTCTGTTAAGTAAGCCAGAATTGCGGGATATGGAAAATGCTTTAAACAGCACTCAACAAGATGTCGCTGATTCCTTTCCTGACTTCGTTGATACTATAAAGAAACAAATTCCTGCTCAAGCTTTGATACTTAGTGTCCAGAACAACTATGCTATCTAAAAGCTCCTGGGCCTGAAATCAAAACTTAGGATATTGAGAAAAGAACATAAAAATAGAAGACAAACCACGCACAAGTAGGCTGACCTTATCTAGAAGCTTGCCGGGAGAATCAGGAGAAGGGGAACCAGAGTGTTCAAAAGAGCTTGCTAGAGATAAAGGCAAATCAGTCTCTTCCTGCGACCGCTGCTGCAACTTTTTAACTTGTATTTTCCAAGTGTTAGCATGTTGCATGAGCATGAGATATCATTCTTGCACAAAGTTGGCTATTACTGGCCCTCAAAGAAAAAATTCAAAACTTGAATATCATGGCACATCAATAATCTTCACTAGCATATGTGTTACTCTTTAGGAGTAAACCGCGTTGTTCTAGTAACAAAGCTCTCCTAACCACATCCATGTTAATCATGTTTCTTTTTTCTCCCCCTCACTCAAGTCTACTGCAATGCCAATGCTTTTTTACTTCATTGCTGAATAAATCCGAATCAACTTTCAATAAGTTTAAGATTTATGCCGATGAGGAATGCAGTGATGTAGACCAAAAAAGAGTTCAGTCGCTTAAAGCACAATCATCTTGCCTCAGCTTTTAGTGAGAAAGAGAGTCAAGGAGAATGCACTAATCATCACCTATCCCTTGACTCATGTTACTCTAATTTTCTGTTCATAATTTTAATTACCATGCCTAATGCACTTCTTTAGAACTTTCCAGACTTGTACAAACTAAAGAAATTGGAAATGTGGAAAAATGAACCTTACAACAGCGACTTAACACTTAACCTGTACAAGCTACTGACCGTTTCTTTCCAAAAGCATATATAAAAATAGTATTTTTTTCATCAAATAATAAAATTTCAGCAAATATCAGCCTCAATCTATATTTTGTTTTAAACAACAACAAAAAACTTGAATTACCTTTTTCACGTTTAAATTTTTGCAAATACTTAGGAAAAGATGTTGCTTCAAACTCCAAAACTCGAAATCAAACACCCATCGACGACCACTCCACCCTTTGATATTGAAAATTGAGGAAGCAAAATATTCTCTTTAACATTAAAGATGAAGCCGTGCGGGGTTGTTTTGCTACTGTGGTCGCAAAAGAGGCATGGGTTCAAGGAATCTTGGAAGATGGCAAAATCGGATATGGTGGGATGTAGAGAAGGTTGGGATTCATTTTGATTTGGAGTGAAAGAAACGACAGGGTAGAGGCAAAAAGGGGCATGGGTTGTGACCGAGAGAAAAGTATATTTGTAACAAACTTTTTGTTTTTGTATAAAATATTAAAAGTTGATTAACCATAAACACCATAAAATCGTTAGACATATAATTAAATATCGTAATAATTTTATTGTTATTATAAATATAATAAAAATTCACAATAATAAAAATTATCATTATATAAAATATTTTTATAAAACAAAAATTAAGAAACAATTATGAAAAGTCATTATAAATGTTTTACCATTTTGCAATAATAATTTTCAGTCATTACAAATAAAATAAAAATTTTCCTAATAATTTTTTATTGTTGTATAAAAATATTTTTTTAAAAAAAAAGCAATGACACTTAAAAATTATTACAAATAAAATAAGCTTTTGTAAAGATAATTTTTAGTTGTTATAAATATTATAAAAAATTTTGTAATAATTTTTTTATTGTTGTACAAAAATATTAAAAAAATAAATTAAATAATAATATTTAAAAATCGTTTCAAATAAAACAAGTTTTCACAACAATAACTTTTTATTGTTATAAATATGATAATAAATTTTGTAACAATTTTTTGTCATTGTATAAAACATTAAGAAAATAAATTGAATAAAATAATGATATTGAAAATTTGTTGCAAATACAACAAATTTTAGAATTAATAAATTTTTATCGTTGTATAAAATATTTACAAAAATAAATTAAGTAACCATATTTAAAAATTGTTTCGAATAAAATAAATTTTCACAACAATAATTTTTTATCATTATAAATATGATAAAATTTTTTATAACAATTTTTTTGTTGTTATATAAAATATTAAAAAAAATAAATAAATTAAGCAACGACATTAAAAAAATCATTGTAAATAAAAGAATTTTTCACAACAATAAATTTTTATTGTTACAAATATGATAAAAACTTTTGTAACAACTTTTTTGCCATTGTATAAAACATTAAAAAATAAATTAAGCAATGATATTTAAAAATTATTGCAAATAAAATAAGTTTTCACAATAATAATTTTTTATTGTTACAAATATGATAAAAATTTTCAAAATAACTTTTTTGTTGTTGTATAAATTATTAAAAATAAATAAATTAAGCAAAGACATTGAAAAATTGTTGCAAATAAAACAAGTTTTTGTAATAATAATATTTTATAGTTACAAACATGATAAATACTTGTGTAATAACTTTTTTTGTCATTGTATAAAATTGTAAAAAATAGTTTAAACAATGAAATTGAAAAATTATTACAAATAAAATAAGTTTTCTCAACAATTTTTTATTGTCATTGCAAATAGTAGATGAATTTACAAAGATAAAATTTATCATTGTATAAAATATTAAAAAGTTCAATTTAGCAACAATTATAAAATGTCATTGTAAATATATGAATATATCACAATGATATTTTCCATTGCAAAATATGGTTGCTAAATATCACTTTTCTTGTAAAGGTTTTAATTATATATATATATATATATCACATAATTATGATTTGAAATTTTAGGCATTAAGTTTAAAGCCTAATAAAGTGTATAATGTGATATATATTTTAGAAACTCATGTTTTTCATAGACATGTGAAACATATATGTTGGCTATAATAATTTATGAAAAGCCTCTAGATTTTATGTTAGTCTATTGAACAATGGGAGAGTTTTGCTATTAAAATTATGCAATTATATTGTGGAAAATAACATGTGTAAAATAATTGTGAAGCAAATTTGTTACACATAAATTGTAAGACCAGCTTTTAAAATTTTTTACTTTTACAAAATACTTACTAAATCAAGTATACTCTCATAAGATATTAATTGTTTTCTAGTTATGATATTTTGAAAAAGCAGCAAGTAAAATTTTATTTCTTAGTAAGTATTTGGAGCATATCTTTGGTATTATAAAACATGATAAATACTACCATCAAGATTCTAGGTAATAAATAATGATGAATTGTAAAAATTAAAATGGATATAAGTAAAAGTTTTAGTCTATTAGAATAAAAAAACTAGTTTTACAGATTTCAAAGTATTAAAGGTTTGACTATAATGTAATGTTGTTAAGGTTTGCTAGGTTAATTAGTCTTAATGTTTTTTCTCACAATTCTGTGTTTGGTAATATTGAAAATATTATATTCTCACATAAACATGAGATCAGTTTATAGCATAGTCAATGTTTGTATATGATTGTCTAGAAAAATATACATTGTTGACATTCCTTATATTGTTATAATGAGATTTATAGTATGAAAATTGTAAACTTTGTTGACTCTCATATATAAAGTACCTGCACTTTTGGTTGGTTAATTTTTAATTTTGAAATTTCTTGTAGTCATGCTTGAAAGATTGAAATATCATAATAAAGTATTATTAATTATTAAGACAATTTACTTGGTAGTGTGACATGCTAAGTGCTTATATTGATTGATAGCATAATTATAGAACATGACTTAAAAATTTTAAGGTGCATAAAATGGCAATTGGGATTCTAAGTTTTAACTTTTAATGATCCATAGAAGTATATTTAGATTAGTATCTCACTTGGAGTGATCACATTTATAAATAGACATAAGAAAATTAATAGAAATATAATGATTATGAAATTTTTTATGTTGTTATGGATTGTCTCTAAGTTACTAAATGTGATTACTTGACCAAAGGAGGAGATTATATGTTTTTAATTTAGAGATAATAGTGAAACATTTTTATAAAGTGAAAGAATACATAGACCTAGGGGAAGTTATCTGCCCAAAGAGGATGTATTTTTGAAAGTCTTTATATTTTTTTTACTATTTTAAGGTGTGATCACACAAAAGTATAATGTTTTCTTTAAAAGAATGTCTAAGATTAAATTTATGATATAGCACATTGATTGTTTTCATAAAACTAGTAAAGATAATGAATTGATTAAAGTCTTATCTGATTAGCCTTTGTGTTGGTATTTGCCCTTCAAGTAGAATCATATTTTGATTAAGATATTGTCATTTTTATAGTACTTTCATATTTGATATCTTATAAAAGTCTTATTTCTTTATCATTGAGCTTGCATACATATATTTCAATGTTGATACTTATATAGTAAAGTCCGTGGAATATAAATAAAGGTTTGCAAAAGAATTACAATAAGATTATAATTATGAGATCATCATTGCATAAAAGCTATATGTTCTAAAATTGTTCCTAGCCAATGCTTTATCAATAAAAGGACATTGACAAAAGCTGTTGAGACTAGCATATGGTTATATTCTTACTTATGAAGCAAGTAACTGATCTAATAAGTTGAAGTTTGGGTAAACTTGAGCCAACATATGGGTGCTTATTACAAGAACTAGTTTACTGAACATGACTTAATATGAGAATGCTATATGATAGTTCACATAGTGTCTATAGCTACACTCTCAAGTGATGCTTGTATAATTGATCTTTTAACTTTATATTGCTTATGATCTTATATTACGAATATTATAATTTAACTTTACTTTACTTATGGTTTTAACCAAGAATACTCCAATTGAGTATTATTGAGTATCATATAAGGCATACGAAGATGCATAAAGTAATGAAGATAGGATTCATCACCTTGTGTGATAAAAAAAGTATCTCAACCAGTCTTAACTGAATTAACTTGAGAAATTTTTAGCCAAAGTGAAATAAGATTTTAGAATTGTTCTAAAACTTATTTGTGAGTTAATGTCAATGGCAAGACTTAGTATGGTTTAACAAGATTGAGTAGACACTAAATCATACTTAATGTTCAAACCGAGATACTATGTGATGGAAGGATATTAATTATACGTTAAGACCATTCACAGATAGGTTATCAAGCCATGTTGACTATTCTTTAGCAATTGGGTGTCATGGCAATGAAGTTAGCGTTGATCATGATCTATAAATATAAGATTGGTTAATTAGAGAATTGGTGATGAAGATAAAAGCTTGTTTTATTCATAGCTGAATACTAAGGCTTGCAATGCTTGTGTTTATTGTCAAAATGCTAAAGAACCTAAGGGGTTACACACAATAATATAATTATGAAAAATTAAAATTAGGATAAATTAAGTTAGACTTAATTTGATTTTGGTATGACTAAAATAAGAGGAAATAAAAACAAGAGAAAGAGTTTCCTTTATTTAGTGCATTCGGCTAGCATAGGGTTAATTGTGGACATTTGTATTTCAAGTATTAAACATAATGTGGCCGAATGGATCCCCTATAAAAAAAAATCAAGCTACCCCTTTTTATATCAAGAAAATAAGTAAAAGTAATCAATCAAGCATCTAGAGTGAAACTCAAGAAAATTAAGAGTTTTTAAAAATACTTACTAGCTATGATGTGGCTTTGAGTTTACCAAACCTTAAAGAAGGTTCTGTTACAAAAGTTATTACGGATTACCATTATAGGCTGAACACTTAGGCAGCTTCTTAGCTTGTAATCTATTTTGAAGATCACCAAATTGAACCAAAAGAATTTTAGCATCCAAGGTAAGCGCTTAAGACAAAACCTATGCATACTTGTTAAGTTATTTGTTTATATAATATTATTGATTGATCTTAGCTTTAGGGAATTAAAATTTTTAAAAATTTCATTGCTTTAACTCTGATAATAATACATAATTCACTTCAAATGGTATTAAAGCATTGTCAATATAGATTATACAAATTAGAAATTTCTTTGGTTGTTCATGATATCAAAACTATTTTGATTGCAATTTGTTATTGTGATGTAGATGTTGGAAAATTAATTTTTTCTGCATTAATTTGATTAGATTTTTTAGAATATCAAAGCATGATGTCTTATGATGATTTGGATTAAATTTTATGATTTATGAATATCATTTGCATGCTCAATGAATTTTTTATTTGCATTTTTTGGTAACTTAGGAAACTTGTTCACTAAGATTTCAAGATTTGCTTTCTTGATCATCAAGTTTAGTGGATTATTTTTATAAAAGTAAAAATAATTGTTACTTGTGATTTAAGAATCATGACCAAAGGCATAAGAAAGCAAGGAAAAGAGTTTAGAACTCTTTGATGGTAGCTATAGGGGCGGCATAGCAAAAAAAGGCTGAAACTATCTAGTGCTAAGCAAAATTTGGTTAAAACAGAAAAAACAAAAAAAAAAAACAAATTTTCAGGGAAAATTAGGTTGGATAATTTGGGTTATATGGGTATTTTTGTTATTATTTTAGTTTAAATGGTTAAAACAGTTGATTTTCGATTTTAAAATGCCTAAATCAAATAAACCAAAATACCTTACTTAATACAAAAAATAATTTTAAAAAATATATGATATAGATATACCCAATAATATGATATAGGTATACTTAATGCAGAAAACAAAAACTAAAACCGACCAAAACTGATCACTTTAATTTGGTTCAATTTTTTTATTTTTCTTTATATATATGTCAATCGGTTCAGTTTTATAATAGACTAAGTCCATTATTTAGTTTTTACAATCGAATTAACAAAACTGACCATTTACTCACCCTTAAAACTATCTAGTTTCCATAAAAACTACATTAACTGTAACTTACTTTCCTTTTTAGATAGGTTTTTGACCAAGCCCTAGATTGGTGTTATTTCTTGTTGAATTTGGATTCCTATATAGTTTGGGTTTGAGAAATAAGATTTCATATAAAATCTAAATTGAATTGAACTTTCTAAATTGTTTAAAACTTTTAATTAACAAGAAACTATTTCATTATAACAACTAGTTGGACTAGTAAAATCCCAATTCATGTAATTTGGCTTAATTTTAATTAATTGGCATTCCTAAACGGTTTAAAGTGATGTCGACCTTGTTACATTAAAATTCAAGTAAAATTATAATTCCTTAATTGTTTAAAAAATTATGATTGTAAATTACATGTTCCTACGATAATAATTAGACATATTTGGCCATGCTAGCTAAACATGGCTATGCCTTGCATCGTATTGAGTTGGATTGATAATTGATATATGATATTAACATTGATTCAAAGAATAGATGTGCAAGATCATGAATTTGAACCAAACATGATTGTTGTAGTATGCATGTTAGTTATGAGATAAATACGATGTATGCTATATTAATTTTATTATTATACATGCTAGAATTTATATGTGATAAATGCCATGTATAATTGTGAGATGCATGATAAGATTAGATGTATAGGATATATGATGAATTCTTATGCATGCTTGATGGGACCTATGATGAATAAAAAATTCCTCATGAAAAATATTAAGTCTTAATGCCTTCCATTAATATAAACAACTTAACTTTCTACTAGTAGGGCTTGTTGAGACAAAACTCAAGGCACTTATTATTCCAACTAAGGTTGTGTTATAATTAATGGGTCTTACTTAACTATCATTGTATTGTTCGGATATGAAAAACTTGATCGTATAATGATAGAGGCAATGATTGAGTGAATCACATAAGATGTGATTAGAGAAGGGGTTGTCATCCAATTGATCTAGGAGTCACATGGGGATGTGATTGATAAGCAAGTTATCTACATAATTTACTTATCATGGCTTGTTGAGACAAGCCTTAATGTTATGCTAAACTAAATGAGAGCTTAGCCCACTAGAAAAAATATGATTTTTCCAAATTGATAGTGAAGGATATTTATTTGATTAAAATAATGGGACCAACCAATATATAGATTTAGACCTTATCTATATTGGTATTAAACAATATGATTGATACTTGTTCATATTTTATAGGTTGCAAAAATGAGTAATAATTTATTGCTTTGTAGTATACTTGATTCTAACAAGCTCATAGGCCTAACTTCAATGATTACTATCGCAATTTAAAGCTTGTCCTAAGGCAAGAGAACATGCTTTATGTTCTTGATGAATCGGTTTCATCAAAACAAAAGGTTAGTGCTGATGATTATCGCAAAGGCGGTTGACCCGAAAGCTAGATGAATGGGGAAATTTTGAAAAAACAAGGGTTAAAAAATATTTTCAAGAAAACTTTAGAAAATGAACAAATTTAAAGCCTGTAAAATCATAGTTGAGTCCAAGAGCCAGTTACCATAAGGAAGGATTAGCACTCCCACAGCGTCCGTTGAAAACGATACCAATTGATTGCATGTTATCCTTTAATTTAAATTAAAATGGTCCTATTTACTTAATGTTTAAAATTAATTCCTTTGTTTCTTTTCTTTCTTACATTTTTTTTTTACTTTTTTTTCTTCTTTTTTGAAACAAGAAATAAATCAAATTTGAAACAAAACTTCTTTTCTTTTTTTTTAAATCAAATTTAAAACAAAACTTTATTTTTTTTTTGGATCAAAGAAAAAACACTTTAAATATTGAAACACTTCTTTCACTCTCCTATAATTAGGTAAAGCTTTAAAAATATTCCTAATTTTAAGGTATTCCAATTGCCCCTTAAAACCAAAATAACACCTCTCATAAATAATAATCGCTAAGAGTTTTCCTATAGTTAGGCAAGATCTTGATGATGATATTTACTTAAGGTATTATTTTATTTTAAAACAATTTTTTAAAACTAATTTTTAAAAATAAATGCATGAAATGCATGAACATAATAAAATGATGAATGCATGACAATATAATATGAATAAATATGAATTGATGATCATATAAGAATACATGTGATGATAACACAAAATGAAATCTGAATGCATGAATGATTTAGGGCTTAGGGGTTAGTTTGGGATCTAGGTTACGGTAATAGTTTTAAGGTTTAGGTTTTAAGGTTAAAGTTTAAAGTTAGGGTTAGGGTTTAGTTTAGGGTTAGGGTTTCATGATAGGGTTTAGGTTTAGGGTTAGTCTTTAGATTTAAGGTTAGGGTATAAGGTTAGGGTTTAGGGTTTAGATTTAGGGTTTAGGGTAAAAGTTTAGGTTTGGATTTAGGGTTTAGAGTTTGAAGGTAAGGTTTGGGATTTAGAGTTTTTGATTTAAAATTTTGATTTAGGGGTTGGGATTTAGGGTTTAGGGTTTAAGGTTTGGATTTGGGGTTTTGATTTTGGGGTTTCGATTTGGGGCTTACAAAAATTTTTTTTGTAGAGTTTTATGAAAATGGACATGAAATGAATGCAAAATTATAAAAATGCCGTTATGAAAACATGTGCCAAATGCATAACCTAGAAACATAATCAAAAAGTAAGGTATTTTCTAACTTAATAACACAAACATGTAATACATAAAAATTTCAAGACAAAAATGGATCAAGCATGAAAAATTTTAAGGCTTTGTTTGTTTTGCGAAAAATGACTTCCAAAAAATGATTTTCAAATTTTTAGGTATTTGTTTGGCCTAAAACTTACTAATCAACGAAAAGTGATTTACTAGTCAATGAAAAATAAGGTTATTGTTTTTAAAATTGTCTTACAGATTTGAAAATTGGAAGACATTTTTTGAAAAAGAGCTATTTATGAGTAGAACTATTTATTAATACTTTTGAGCATAATTTTACTTATAAATAATATTATATTAATAAATAATATTGTATTATAATATATTAACAAATAATATTATATGAATATATAATATACTATTAATATAATATATTAATAAATAATATAAATAATTAATATTATAATATATTAATAAATAATATTATAAATAAATATTTTAATAATATATTAATATTAATAAATAATAAATCATATTAATAAATAATAATATTATATTAATGAATAATATAATATTAAATATTATTAATTTAATTAATAAATATTATAATAATATATTAATAAAATAATATGTTATTAATAAATAATATACTATTAATATAATATAATAACAAATATTATTAATTAATAATATATTAATATATTAATAAATAATATAAAGAATAATAAATAGTTTTATTTTAAGTATTTTTATATTAAAATAATATTTTAATATTAAATATTATTATTAAAATATAATTATTTTTTAATATTAATAATTTTAATAATAAATAATTTTTAATATTTTACTAGTTATATTAATATTATTTGAAAAAAATAGATTTTTCGAAAAACAACTAAACAACGAAAAATATTTTTCATTAATTCATCTAAATAACAGAAAATCTTTTTCAATTTAGAAAATGCAAACATTTGTCAAAAATAATTTTCTAGAAGTCATTTTCTACGAAACAAATGGACCTAAATTTTGGTTTCAATGTTCCATTATTATTCATCCTTTAACACAACCAAACAATTTTAAGAATTCATCAAAAACCACCATCAAACAACATTTTTTTAATGAAACTTCTTATTTAAACATGTTAGAAACTTGCCAAACACCATAAATACATAGCATAAAGCATGGATCAAAGAACCAAAAACAATCAAGGCATGAAACAAGGTTTGACTAAACCAAACACCACCATAGCTGAACCTTCATGTTATTATCATACCTCTATTTTTGTGTCATTTCATCTATACAAAACATTGATTACTTAAAACTTACTCCATGAAGAGATTTATGGTATTAAAACAACTTCAAGAAACATATAATGATCCAAAAATGCCAAGGAATTCATATAAACAAAAATGGTAGCCAAACAGCAACATATATATTCAATCAACCGAAAAACATGCTAAACAAACATATAATAATCATTTAAGCATCATAAGCCAACATTTGAAGCAATAAAGAGATGAATGAGGCCAAGATGAGGTTTAGTCAAACCCAAGGACACTATGGCCAAACCTCCAGCTTGTTTTCTATGGTGGATTTGTGGTTTCTCTCACTTAAATTTTGGCTTCAATCCAACTATTAATTAATTAAATGAAGTTGTTTCAAGTTTCAAGTAAAAAAAAATAACTAAAAGCTTCAAGAAAATAAAGAAAATGGATTAAACTAGCATCAAAATGTTATGGAATGTGAAGGAGAATGCATGAAGATGGAAAAATAGTATTAAGAATGTATACTTTTATAGGCCAAACATAAAGAATTTCTCTACCCTTTTTTTCACAATTTTTTTCCAAATTTTTCTCTTCCATGAGCTTCTCTAGTTTTCAAGTTTCCTCCTATGGTTTTTTGATGCAAAAAGAGCTTTCCCTTGAATGAAGAAGGAGCTAAGAAAATATCTCCCAAGATTGAATCAAGGCCATAGGATCAAATCTCATCCAAGGGCCAAAATTCATCATTTGTTTTTAATCTAAGAAGCAATCTTTAGCTATTGGATCAAGATTCCATATGAGATCTAATGGTCCACATTGTTTACTATAAATGTGTGATTTTTAAAGCCCCAAAACCAATGAAAAAACCATTTTACCCTTAGCATAAAATTTTCGTTATTTAGGCCATTTTCTTAGAAATCAATGTTTTCGTACTCATTTTTTTATTTTCAAGCATAAACAATCCTAAAATATTAAGAAATTAAGATCTGAAAAATTTTGTGAAAATCTAACTTCGAAAAGGTCAAGTTATGAAAATACCCCTAATAGGTTATTTTGGTAATTTCACACCTTCAGGGGTACTACTGTGATTCTGAATGCATAAAAAATCATTAAATATTATAAATTATGACCTAAAAAGTTTCACAAAAAACTAACTTTGAGAAGATCAAATTATGAAAATACCTTTAAGAGGCATTTGGGTAATTTTATACCTCTTGAGGTACAATAAATGGTTTCAAAATTTTAAAAATCATTAAATATTATAAAATCATAATATGTACTTTTTTGTGGAATTTCGACCTAGGGAAGGTCAAATTAGCAAAATGCCCTTACAAAAATACCTTTAAAGTTCATTTTGGTAATTTCACTCCTCCCAAGGTGTGATCCAAGTTTTTCATGCATAAAAAATCATCAAAAAAATTCAATTATGATCTAAAAATTTTTACAAAAATTCAACTTTAGGCAAGCCAAATTATGAAAATACCCCTAAAGGCGTTTTAATAATTTTACATTTTTTAAAGTACAATAAAAAATTTTAATGTTTTAAAAAAAATTACCAAGTTCAATTTTAAACCACATTGATTACAATTTGGTTGTGAATTTTAAGAATTGACCTGAGTTTTATCCATTTTAACCAAGTTTTGTGTATTTTAACTTTGTTGACTAAGTTTAACTAGATGTGATCAAAGTTGACTTTGAGGTATTTTGGTCAAATTAGTCTAAATTTTGATTTTAGAACCTTATCAAAATTAGAGAAATGTTAGATTTGAACCAGGTTGAATTTTAAACGCTTCACAAATGGTCAAAATTTTCCTTGGACAAAATTAGGCATCTATAACTGCCCCTCTTTGCATATTTCTAAAAATAAAAAATAATGCAAAGGCCAAAAACACCAAATTTGTCCAATAAAAAAGGCTGAGGGGAAGTTTGTTTATGCTATTTCTTTACTTTCATGTTTAAGGATTTTTTTTTTTTTTGAGAAGAGCTCCTATAAACATAGGCAAGTAACTTTTAAAAATCAATTCTGAAAAAAGGCTCCTTTCAACATAGGTAATGAACTTTAAAATCAATTCTAAAAAAAGCTCCTATCAACATAGGCAAGTAACTTCAAAAATCAATTTTGAAAAAGGGCTCATATCAACATAAGCAACAAACTTTAAAATCAATTTCAAAAAGGGCTTCTATCAACATAAGCAAGTAACTTTAAAAAATCAATTCTGAAAAAGGGTTCCTATTAATATAGGTAAGGAACTTTAAAAGTCAATTTTGAAAAATAGCTCCTATCAACATAGACAATGAACTTTAAAAATTAATTCTAAAAAAAGGGTTGATCTATCTTGGAAAATTTTGAAAAGTGTCTTTTTGGAAAGTTAGGTTGAATAGGAAGTTCTAAAATGGATTCTAATCTTTTTTAAAGGATTGTATTTCATCTTTGGGTTGTATGTTGCTTGTTGTTGTTGTTGTGGTCTTTTTTTCTTTTTAAGAAAAAGGTGTTCATTCTTTAAATGTATTTGTTTCTTTAAGATCAAATTCATTTTGTATGCAATGTGTGTGATGAATGCAAGGAAAGTAGTGTGATTCCATAAATTTTTTTCGTATCATGTCATGGTACCTTGGGAAACAAGATTTAAATGATCACCAATATTTTTCAAATTTGCCATTCTAGCTAAGTTATCAAATCAGACTCATTTGATTCAAGCATTACTCTCTTTTTCCTTCAAATCTTTTTATCTTGGTCTCTGGTGGTTGTCTTGTAAAATTTTGCCAAAAGCATCTTTCTTCATTTTCCCTTACCCTTATCATTCATCTTTTCTATGTTTTTTATTCATTGGTCATCATTTTTGTTCCTTTATCATTATCCTTTTGTTTAGCATTCATTTAATTTTTAATTCAAATTAATGTTTCTCATTTGGTCTCATTCTCAGTTTTTCTTTCCTCTCTTTCTCTCTCTTTTCTTTTTTTTTTTAAAGAGTCCATGTTTGTTTATCTTAGTTATCCTAAAACTTTCTTTGTATGGGTTTCAAGTTTGATTATAAGAATTATCATTTAATATCTACAATATCATGTTAAATGCAATGCATTTTCAATTGATGATGAATAAAAGAGTTTGAATGAAAATGACAAAAAGGTATTAATTAAAGTTATGGAGATTTGATTCACAAACTACATGGCGAAAGGGAAGAAGGCATAATTAAGCATATGAGAAAAATGAACAATTAAAGTGATGACAAGAAACTATTTTAAGAATTGCCAAATACTAAACATTAGGATGAATTGTATTGTTTACTCCTGATTTTCTTTCAAGAATCATGTCTCATTAATGGCTTTGAATAATGTTGACTCATTAAATGACAATCCTACCATATGGCCAATCAATCAATGATCTATCTTCTAATTTCTCTTCTTAGAATTATAATGCTGCTCCTACTTTCTTTTTCATTTCAAACTTGGAATCCGAGTTCTTCTTATTTCTTCCTTATACCTAAGCCATTCTTTTAAGTTTTCAACTTAAGTATTTTCCCCTGTGATCTAACACCTTTTTTGGTTTTTCAATCGGATCCTTTTTTTTTTGTTTTCTTTTTCTTTTGTTTTCTTTTTTATTTTTTGTTTATTCTTTTTTTCTTTCTTTTATTTTTAAGCATAGTATTTTTTGATGGCATCTGAATTTATAGGACTTGGTAGTTCATCTCCATCCATTTCTGCTAGAATTAAGGCTCCACAAAATAAAACCTTTTTGATTATATAAGGACCTTTTAAATTGGGTGTCCATTTTCCTTTATTGTTATGCTAGTTTGAAAGTATCCTCTTTAGGACTAATTCCCCTAATGAAAGCATCTGGGTTTCATTTCTTATCATGGGCCTCTATCATTCTTTTTTGGTACATTTTGGCCATGATTAAGTGCTGCCAACCTTTTTTCTTCAATCAAATTTAACTGTTCATAATGGTTGTGGACCTATTCATCTTCTTCTAATTGTACTTCCATTGAAACCCTTAAAAAAAGGATTTCAACTTCAATTGTCAAAACTGGCTTCATTCCATATACCATAGAAAAAGGAGTTGCCTTGGTGGAAATGCAAATTGATGTTTTATATGCAAGCAAAGCAAATGGTAACTTTTCATGCCAATCTTTATAGGTCAATCATTTCTTCCAAAATCTTCTTGATATTCTTAATAGTGGCCTCCACTGCACCTTTTATCTTTGGACAATAAGGTGTCAAATTATGATAATTTTGAATTGAGTGCATACTTCTTTCATCATTTTGTTACTCAAATTACTGGCATTATCACTAATGATCGCTTCAAGTAACCCATAACGGCAAATTATTTCCTTTTTAATAACTCTACACATTACTGATCGAGTCACATTAGTATAGGATGTTGCTTCCACATCCTTCATAAAATAGTCAATTACCATAAAGATGAATCTATGACCATTTAAAGCTTTTGGGGTAATAGGTCTAATCATATCCATTCCCCACATAGAGAAAGGCCAAGGAGCTGTCAAGACATGCAATATTGCAAGAAGGATATGGATTTTATCTATATAGATATGATATTTATGGCATCTTTTTGCATAATTGATACAATCACTTTCTAAGGTCAACCAAAAGTAACCTACTCACATTACTTGTATGGCCATCATGTGACCATTGGTATTTGTTCCACATATCCCCTCATGTATTTCTTTAAGTTTTTTTTTTTTTTACTTTTGTAGCACACACTCATCTTAATAAAACCTGATCTAGACTCTTTTTATACAAGACTACCCCATCCAGTACAAATTCCATTGCTAACCTTTTCAAAATTCTTTTATCATTCTCTAATGAATGTTCATGATACTTTCAGTGCATGAGATATTGCATAATATCAAAATACCAAGGCTGGCCATCAACTTCTTTTTCTACACTCGAGTAGTGTGCTGGGAAATCAAAAGTCTGTATTTTGATAGGTTGAACTTCAATGTTTGCATTTAGTTTAAACATAGCATATAACTGATAGTGTAGCCTGAGCATCAGCTATTTGGTTTTCTTGCAGGGGTACATGTTAAAACTAAATGTTTTCAAATTGCTCTACCAATCGAGCAATAAATTTTTGGTATAAAACTAGCTATAAATCCCTTGTTTGCCATTTGCCTTTTAGCTGATAAATTACCAATACTAAATCCTTGAAAACTTTTAAAACTTTCACATTTCTGTTTAAAGCCATTGGCAATCCTAAGATGCTTGCTTCATATTCTACTATATTGTTGGTGTAGTAAAAGGATAATCTTGTAATGCTAGAGAAGTGTTCTCCTTTAAGAGATATCAATATAGCTCAAATGACATGCCTCAAAGCATTTGATGCCTATCAAAGAACATTTACCATGCAGCATCCCCATGGTCTACTTTTTCTATTCATAAGATAGCCATCAGATCTTTATCTAAAAATTTAAATTGTATTGGCTCATTATCATCAATAGCTTTATTAGCCAAAAAAATCAATTATGGCACTCCCCCTAACAACCGTTTTGAGCCATATATGCAATATCATATTCAAAGAGCATTACTTGCCATATTGCTATTCTTCTTGATAAAGCCAACTTTTCAAATATGTGCTTAAGGAGATGTAATTTTGATATCAACTAGGTCGTATGATACAATATGTATAGCCTAAGCTAGTAAGCAGTCCATACCAAAGCATAACATATTTTCTCAAATTGAGAATACTTGACCTCATAATCAGTGAATTTCTTGCTTAAGTAACAGATGGCCTATTCATTTTTGCTTGTTTTATCTTTTTGCCCCAATACACATCTATAGATGCTTCATTCACATTTAGGTACAATATCAAAGGTTTTCCTACCATAAAAGGCATCAGCATTGATAGATTCATTAGATACTCTTTAATCTTGTTGAAGGGTCTTTGGTATTTTTCATTCCATTCTTTAGGATCATACTTCTTTAACAACTTGAAATTATGATCGCATTTTGTCGTGACCTAAGATATGAATTAAGCAATGTAATTTAATCTCCCTAAGAAGTTCCTCACTTCTTTCTATGTTCGTGGAGGTGTCAACTTTGTGATTGCCCAAATTTTGTTAGGATATACCTCACTTATTCTCTCGCTAACCATAAATCCAAATAACTTTCTTGATTTCATTCTCAAAAGTGCCCTTGCCTGGATTTAATTTGAATTGATATTTGTGAAGTCTTTCAAAGAGCTTCTTTAGGATTTCTACATGCTCTTCATCTTTTTAGGACTTCACAATCATATCATCCACATCAACCTTTATCTTTTTATGAATCATATCATGAAACAAGATGACCATAGCTCTTTGATAGGTGGCACTAGTATTTTTTAGTCCAAATGGCATAACTTTATAACATAATGTTTCCTACATTATCATAAAAGTGATCTTATTCATATCCTCTTTTGCCATCTTGATATGATTAAACCCAGAAAACCCGTCCATGAAGGAAAATACTAAATGCTTTACCGTATTATCAACCGGAGTATCAATATGAGGCAATGAAAAATTATCTTTAGGATTTTTTCATCTTTTTTCACATACATTCTCACTTTAGGACTAAATGCAAATTTAATCCACACACATTCTCACTTTTTCAACTTTTTTTTGTACTGAAACTATATTAGTGACCCATTCTAAATACTTAACCATAGCTAAAAAGCCAGCATCAAATTGCTTCTTCACTTCTTATTTGATCTTTAATAGTATTTTTGGTTTCATATGCCTTAATTTCTATTCTACTGGTTTACAATATGAGATCAATGGCAACTTATGCTCTACAATAACTGTGTCAAGCTTTAGCACATCCTAGTATGACCATACAAACATATCTATATATTTCTAAGCAACTCCTCCAATCTTTATCATTCTTCTTGTGGAAGAAAAGTGTTGACCTTTATCTCTATTTTATTCTTATCATTCCTTAAATTAACCAAATCTACAAGCTTTGATAGGGTTTTATTATTTTCTCCTCCTGTTTTGCTTGTCTAATCAGACTGGGAGATAAGATGCAATTTTCTAAACCTTCACATTAGGCATATTAACTTGAACAAAATTCTCAAAATCATACCTAGAATAATTGTCATGATCATCCATGATGTTTAGTATTTAGAAACCTAAAAATTTTTAAGATTGCAAAGATATAGATGGATATTTTGGCAAAAAATCAAGGACATGTTTAGTAAAAATAATGAGATGTCAAAAAAAAAAAAGAGGAAATGGAAAAGATTATGTCATAAAATGCATTGCATTCAACATTTTATTAATGATGCTGAAAAATAGGCCCACATAAACTATCTGCATGCCTTTGGGTAGAGGCAATTGGATTTGCTTCAAGGATAACCATAACAAACAAACAAGTTCTCTATCATTCAACTATTGAAAGGGAACAAAAAAATCTTTCCTCCATTGTCATTGCTTCATCCTCTTCAACTACCTTCAAACTCAATTTCTAGAAGGCCACCTCAACTTTTTCTATTGGTTTCCTTGCTTCTAATACTCCCAAGTAAACATATCCTCCTGAGCAAAAAGTGTTGTAAAGGTATGGAAACTCTATTCTTTTCCCATTTGTCTCCTACCCCTTGAGGCAAGCCATTCTCTTCTCTTTCTTATCTTGCATTGTTCTATTCTTATCAACAATAATTAACTTTATCCCAATTCAAACCATTTTTTCTCTTTACATATTCTAGCATTTCTCTTATTCCCTCAAGTGCAAGCCCTTGATCTAGACTAGGCAACCATCTTTTTCTTATCATTTGTTTAACCATCATGCCAATAGTTTTTGATAAACAAGGAGTAGGTATAGTTGAGCCTTCTCCCACATGTGATGTTAACAACCTCAAAGGCATGAAAAGAACATTCACGCATTTCTTTAATAGCTTTTACATAAAGGGTTATCAAAGTCTTGATAGCCAACAGGTCTTTTTTTCTTTCAACATTGATTTGTTTTCCATCAACTACCAACTTGACATTCAAAGGAGAGATAACAGAACTACCTTAGTGGTATGAATCCATGGTGTCCCTAGCAAATAATTGTAGGATGAAAAATATCCATGACTTAGAATTTCATATTGAATATGTACGATCTTATTTATAAAAAAATCTCTATAACTCCAACCATTTCTTTCCTTGACCCATCAAAGGCTCTGACTATCATCTGGGTGTTTTTCGTGTATGAATGCTCAATCGATAACTTGAAGAGTGTGGTAATTGGCATCACATTAATGGAAGACCCATTATCAATCTACATTTTTGCCATAGTGTGGCTTTTGCACTTCACTATAATATGTAAAGCCTTCACACTTTCTCTTCCTTTTGGTAAAACCTCATCATCATTAAAGGCAATATAGTTCAAAGCCACTATGTTTTCTACCTGATAGTCCACCTTATCCGCAAAAATGTCGTGATCCACATAAGCCTAATTCAGTACCTTCAATAGTGCATTCCTGTGGGGTTTAGAGTTTAATAGTAGATATAGCAATGAAATTCTAATTGGCATTTTGTTAAGCTAATCCACCACACTGTATTCACTGTGTCTAATGATCTTTAAAAATTCACAAGATTCTTTTTTTTTGTTATCAGCCTCTTATACTATACTGTCTGGTTCATTGCAACAAGGTTTTTTTTTTTTCACTTCTATTTTCTTCCACCTCTTTTCCTTTTTTTCTCCTTGTTTGCTCTAATGTCTCAAGAGTATAAATTCAACTATTTTAGCTCATTCCTCCAACACCTAATATATTGGTTGCATCCCTGATGTTTATATCATTTGATCCTTGGATTTCTACCTCACAGTCATACTTCAAAATGATGACTTTATCATCTTTATAGGGAAAAATGTCGGGTACATATACAGTGATAGCTACCTGAGAATAAGGAACGGGCTCACCTACCATTGGTTCTAGCTCATCATAAAAAATGGTTAATAGTTCTGGGATAAACAAACCACTAGATCTTTGGCTTGCTATCATACTTACCTCATCATCATCTTTTTTATTATAGAATTCAATGATTCCAATATCCATCAATCTTTGAACTATCTGTTTAAACTCCTCACAATCCTAAATTACATAACCTCTTGCCATCCTATGGTATTTGTAGATCCAATTAGATCCTAAAATATTGTCATCAATTTCAGAGCCTACTATTCAAATCACATCAACTTTGACTAAATAATCATATACCACCTCTAAAAGAGTCTTCACCTCTCTTATCCACCTTTTGAACTTTCTACCCTTCTTTATTGCATTGATTGTGCCTCCAACATGGTGAGGTAATGGATTTCCTCTATTGTTAGGCCTTATCTAGGTATTGAAATTTAGCCATCCATCCTTTACTAATGCTTGGACTTTATATTTTAAAGCAATGCAACCTTCTAAAGAATGACGCACTACATCAAAATGATATTTATATCGAGCATTAAGGTTGTGACATTTAAAATATGTCAATTCGAAAGGTTCAACGAGGATAGGGTTATGAGGTGGGCCTTTACAAGTTATGGGTACATATCAGTATAGGACATGAGAATTTGGTCAATAGGAGTTTTTTTTTTGGATGGGTGAAGATTTTTTTGTTTAGAGATAGGCTTGGTAGGGAAAAAGGTCACATAGTTGGAGAATGAATGAATTAAAGACCTTTGGGTCTGAAGTTGGATGATATAATGGTGGTGGTGATGGTATGTATAGGTATGGTGTTTGGGATATTTGGTTTGCAACTGGGTAGTAAAGTGTGTATGTGGGATATAGATGGTAAAGAATGAATGGTGGGCTAGAAACAATCACTTCATAGGTTTCTAATTCTTTCTTTCTTGCTACTAGAGTCATTTAGTGCTTGAGGCCTCTTAACCGTCAATTTTGTCATCTTTTATAGTACCCTTAATCATTTCACTTGATATCACCATATTGACAAAATTTTTAGTAGTATTACCTGCAAACTCATCATATTAAGGGGTTTTTAAAGTGTTGATAAAAAGAATAGTGATTTTTTTCCTTCAACAGTGGTTGGACCTATGTAACCATATCTCTTCACCAATATGCATATTCTTTAAAGGTCTCGATTGCCTTTTTCTCCATATTTTACAAGGATAATATATCTGTTACCATATCCTCAACATGCTTGTATTATGCCATAAAGGCCCTAGCTAGATCTTTCCAAGAATGTATCTTATTATGGTTTAGTTGAACTTACCACCTCGCAGCAGATCTAATGTCATTATATGTATGATTGGTCATCTTCTTATAGAACGTTGTGATATGCGCAAAAGGGCACTTTGTTCCATCTTATTTCTCAAAATCTAGAACTTAAATTTTGATAGAATCACTAGATCAGGCACTAGGCTCAACTCTTGAGCATCTAGATTTTTATACATATAATGCCTTTCTATTGCTTTCAATCTTTTTTCTAATAGATCATACTTAATTTTCATTTTAGTTCTTTCCACTAGATCAAATATGGCATTTAGTTTTTCTTATTCTTTCGAATCATTAAGGTTTGGCATAGTGATAAGATCAAATAGAGTGGATCTAGGATTAATATTCACTTGAACTGGTGATAGTCTAGTAGAAATACTAGTATATTGTTGATGAATGGTTGGCAATACCTGAGCAACATATGGATAAGAATATGTAAACTTGGCATATACTGGCTTTTCCATGGTGGTTTCTTATGTTTCAACATTGCCTTTTCTTTTAACCAAACTAGCCAACATTTTTTTCAACTATGAAGATGCAACTTGAAGAATTCTTAGATTGGCTACACATAATGGAATGCATATTTGAATACCATGATACCTCTGAATATCGTAAGGTGAAGCTAGTGGCAATCAAACATAGAAAAGCATGCATCCTTTTGGTGGAAGATCTGAAGAAACAAAGGGAAAGAGAAAGTAGGAGAAAAATTGTAACTTAGAAAAAGAGAAAAATAGAGTTGAAGAGAAATTATCTCTTGGACAACTTTTGACAGGATGTCTTCCTTAGGCTTCATAACTTGAAGCAAAGAGAACTCTTAGTGGAGGAGTATACGATTGAGTTTGCCACTTCATGTTAAAATGCGAATTGGTGGAATAGGAAGAGCAGACTATTGTTCAGTATCTTGTAGGATTGAAGATTGAGATAGCCAATGTGGTGCAACTACAACTCTATTAGACTATCAATGATGTATGTAAGCTTGCCCTTAAGGTGGAGAGACAACTAAAGGAGGCCTATGGTAGCAACTTGAGATTTAGGTCTTGAAAAGGCAAGCCTTAGTCTAGCGCACGAACTAAAAGGTCTATCTATATTTTGTTACATTCCCTAACTATTTCTCTAATATATTCTTAGGCCATTTCCATCTTGTCTCATTGATTGACAAATTCATTTTTCATGAATCTTGTATGGGCACAAGTGTTGTAGGTGTGCAAAACCAATCAATCTCTTTTTTTAGAAGTGTTATCGTTGAATCTTTTATTGATTCCCAAAAGTAAAAAATGCATGATATGAATCTTATTATTGGTCATAAGAAATGGTTTTAAAATCTTTCTATATTTAGGTAAAACCTTCGACAATATCTTTTTGCTTCGAAGGTTTGATGAAAATATACTTATAATCACCAAACCTTGTCCTCAGCTAACATGAAAAGCCATAAATTTAAACAAATTAAGCCTGCAATGTGATTTTGATTTTATAATTATTATTAAAAATAAGCTTAAATTCCATTTTATATTTAGGCAAAGTTATTTAAAAACATTCGTTCCTCCTCAAAAAGTTTAATGGAAGCAATATTTACAACCATCATTTTTTTCTTATTTGTACCTTTAATCATACTTTTAAATATAAGCAGGGATATTCATTTCAAGATAGTTTAAATCAATAAAAGTTCTTATTCATTTTAAAATTTTTAGTTTTACACATCATGAATTGTCCTATTACTAGGGTCATAAAAAAGCTGAATTTGCTCATACTATCCCTTTGCTTCCTTCAAAAAGTCTAAGAGAAGCTAATTATGACTACTAGTAGGGATGACCTTCTATCCCAAAGCTTCCATCTTTTCCATCATCACCTTGGCCTGTTTGATTACCTTTTGAATTTGAGTACCAAGGTGGTTGATATACATTTGTCTCTCCTGACTCTCGGTCTTTCAATACTTGCAAGCTTTTACCTTTTGATTGCATATTTATTTCCATTTTAATTCCTTTTCTTTCCATTCTCGGTCTAGTCGAGCAATGTGATCCTTATTTTCTTGCAACTACATCTCTATGGCCTTGATTTCTATTCCAAGTGCATCTTTTTGCCCTTGAGTGTCTAGATGCCTTTTCTTCTCACATCTCAACTCTTCTTTCAATTTTTCAATCTCTTCTTGGGTTCTATTTAATTTCTTTTTGTGTGTTGCAAGGACTTTGTGTGAATTTTTCTTTTCTTGTACTATCATGTTGATTTTGTCATCGTTATCTCGAGGCTTATGCCTTTAGAAATGAACTTTATCTCAAAGTTGTTCTATCTTATCTCGATCTTTGCTTTCTTTTGCCTCACCTTTTAACTAAACCCTTAATTAATGGTCTTCCAAGTATAGTTCTTTGAGGTCATTTCAAGCCAAGTCTCTCTCTTTTGTCATTTTTTCTAGCATATCTTTCTGCACACCTTCTCTATACTTAAGCTGACCTATTTCCTTTTATAGTCTTTGGTTATCTTTCTTTAATTTTTCTATCTCAGCCTTAAACTGCCTCATAATAATCTCTAATTTTGACATAGTTGCTTAGCCCATAGGTTAATTGGTTGTACTATCTCATGATTAACCAGTAACACCAAATGATTGACTCATTTGGCTTTTTCAACTAGGTAGCTTGGGGTTACATCATTTGTATTCTTCCTAATTCTAACCTCGTATGACCCTAAGCTTTGGTAATGATGCACATTTTAGCCACATAGCCCTCTGTGCCATAGTCAAACTCTACCTGATCTAATCCTTGAGTCATTAGGATAAGTTTTATAGACCTATACTGTCGTCTGACCATCAATAGTGTATAACTGATGGCTTCTTAAATAGCAAGCAATAGAACCCAAGATTGATCTCTACAACTGTACAAAATAGAAATTCAAGGTATCCATGGTGCATTCTAAGTCACCCTATCCATTATTCCTTCAAAAAATTCCTAGGCCACTCTTTTGCATTGAACTCGATTAATTGTGCTAAGGATCTTGTGTAAATTAACAACGAAGTTTGAATGATACTCCAAAAATGGCTTTGAATCCACACATACAATAGCTGAATACAACAAATTAATCTTTCTTTTCCTTTCCTTTAGTAATAATGCAAAGATCTAATGGTCTATGCCAAAATTGTCAATAAAGGATTGCTCTTTTGTTCCAACTACATGAAGAAATCCACCACAAAAGCCTCTATATATCCTAAAGCTCTTGGGAAGATCACCAAATTGTAAATAGCCAAAACAAACATATCCATAACTTGGTTTTCATCTGAACTCAAAAGCATGACATCTCATAGGAAAGTTTACGATACCACTCACTAGGTCCTTTTTTCTTCTCAATCACCTGTACCTTTACCCTTGTTATCTTTGCGAACTTTTTCTTATAACCAGTCAACTTCTATGCTTTCTAATATACTCTATTAGGCTTGAGGAGCTATAAGTGTAACAAGGCAGAATATTTTTCTATGGTAGGTGTTAGATCTTCGTTATTGAACATAAAACACCAATATGCTAGATTCAAAACCTTATGGTGGCTTTCAACATTTGATCATTGGGTTTTAATGGTACCAATAAAGCAATATCTACATACTTTACTGTGAAGGCTAACTTTCTTTCCATACTCTAATGGTTCTAAATACCATCTAAATCTGTCATGTCATTTCTTATCGAATCCAAATAAACCAACTTAGGTAATTCTGAGACATACCTATCTTTCAAACAATCCTTTTTTATTTGTTGCCTATTTTTTTCTGATCTTTGACTTCTCAGAATGTCTTACTTGTCGAAGATCTTACTCGAGACTCTTGAGTTGCCATGCGAACTTTTGTTAACAAATTATCAAGGATGTATATCCATGATGTTTTATTTTTAAAGAATAATGCTTGTAGCAAACAAACAAACAAAGAAAACATGAAAACATAGAAAAATTAGTGTTAAAAATTTAAAGAATGCAATGCAAAAGATAAATTAACAAACAACTCATTTTATTCTATTTTTAGTGATTTAAAGATTTTTCATTTTGGAATTTGTTTTTCATTTCTATTTATACCCTATGTCTTTTATTAAAAGTAATAAAAATGGAATTATCAAATTAACAACAACACAAAAATGAAAAAGGTAAGAGGTGTTCCTTCACATGACTTATTTTAGGTAATTTTTATAAAAAAGGTATGGCATGGTGTAGACATCTTATTTGGTCCGAGCCTAAGGCCATTGGGCCTGGTCCAATAGGGTTTGAGCTTAAGCCTATTGGGTCCGATTCAGGATCCAATTAGCAAGCCCAATTGGCTTTTATTTTTATTATTTGTCTATTTATTAATATATATATTTTTATTTTTATTTTTTTATCTATTAATATTTTTATTATTTATCTGCTTTTATTTTTTATTATTATTATTATCTATTTCTTTTATTTATCTAATTATTTTTTATTATCATTAATATATTTATCTTTTTTATTTTTTTTATTAATTTTCGGTTAAGATTAGGATTATGATAAAAAAATTGGAATGAATTTGGCTGTGATTTGGGAATTGACAGAGTTGGGATTGGATTCAAAGATTGAATCCAAATCCTAGAAGGAGTTGAGATTGATCAGAAACTCTTCTGATCAATCCCTATATATGATCAATCCCTATAAATAGGTCCATAAATCACACATAAGAAAAACAGGAATCAAAGAGAAAAAAAAAACAGAGAGGTGAAATAGAAGCAAAAAAGTGTTTAGAGGTAGTATAGGATTTTTAGAATTTTTTTTTAATTTTTGGAGTTCTTTTTCTGGAAAATTTTTGAAAAATTTTCAAAATCCGACAAAATTTTTCATCGAATTTTGAATTTTTCGACGAATTTTTTGGCTAGATTTGAAGATTCCAACGATTTTTTTCAGATTCTAGTAGGAATTCAACCGGAATATGGAATTATTTAAAGAGAAGGAGGAGAAAAGAAGGGAAGAGAGAGAAGGGGAGAAGGGAATTCTGAAAAAAAACTGATCTTCAACCTTATATACCTTCCCCAAAACGATGTTATTTTTCCGTTAGTAAACCCACAGGATCCGCGCATTTTGCTAAGATCCGAGCCGACCCGTAACGCACCCGAACCAGTGACCCGTTTCTCCGTCTGGGTTCCAGTCAAGCCGAGCCGAGATCCCGAGCCACGTATTTGAGCCGTGATTTTTGTCTTGAGCCGAGCCATATCCCAAGCCTAAGCCAAACCGCTTTCGGATTTTTGGTATTTTCTTATTTATTTTATTTTATTTATTTGTTTTACTTGTTATTTTATTTTATCAAAATAAAATAAAATAATAAAAATAAATATTTTAGGAATAAATATTAATTATCTAATGATGAAGTTTATAAAAATTTTAAATGAAATTTTTTATAAAATTCCTAGGTGAGAAATTTGGTCTAGATTTATCCCAAATGGTGGAATAATATAGATAAAATTTTAATAACAATAATTAATATTTATTTTCAAACAAAAAAAAAACATAAAAAGCATAAAAATATAAAAAATTTTTGGAATTCAACACAAATTACCCAAAGATGAGATTTTTAGAAATTTCAAATGGTAAATTCCGAAAAAAATCTCTAGGTTAGAAATTTCCTCTAAATTTGGCCCAAATGGTGGAATGATTTAGATGAAATTTCAATAAAAGTAATTGTATTCTTTTCCACATAAAAATTTGGATTGAAAATATTTGATAATTATCTAAGGATGAGATTCTTAAAATTTTCAAATGGTAAATTTTTAAGAAATCTTTAGGTGAGAAATTTTCTCTCAATTTAACCCAAATGGTGGAATAATTTAGATGAAATTTCAAAAAAAATAATTGTCATATTATTTTCTTTCCAAGAAAAAAAGAGAGAAAAGAAATTTCTAAATAGACCCAAATGGTGAAAATTTTAGAAATTCAAAAGAAAAAATATTTCTAATTTGGCCCAAATGGTGGAATAATTATATTTATTTCCAATAAAAAAATTAAAAAAAAAATCTTTTTTCGACGACGGAGCCTTTTTAAGAAATGAAATGGGACTTTTGAATACTCTTGAAGTGAGAAAGTATTTTTTAAGAGTTCTACTAGATTGATGGAGAATCTTAAAAATTATTTTCAATATTTAACATAAAATTTGAAACCATTAGACTCTAAACCTTAGGATAAATTTGAAATAATATGGTACCATCCTTGTGATGGGCATGTGGGGGTGCTATAACCTTCTCCACATGTAACTAAATTCTCGAACCCTGTTCTGGTTAGTAAACCCGAACCTATTCTTTTAGGGACCCTTAGTTAAGCTTAGGAGTTCCTTAAAAGGATAGATTCCCTAGGTGACCAATCACACCTAATAAAAGATTGGTGGCGACTCCATTCATTTGTTAAATCTAGCTATAGATTTTCGAATCTATATGTTATGACAGTTTGGTGACTCCACTTGGGACATTAGATAGTCAAGCCATAATTTCTGAATTTATCCTATCCTTTGAACTAATGGCTTTAAATTATTTGTTTACTAACATTTTTCATTTTTTGGTTTCTTATTTTGTGTTCCTTCACACACAGTATCACATGCATTTGCATTACATGAGCTCTATACCCAAGCTCAGTCCCTCTTAGAAGGAAGTAAAGTACCTATGCTCTCATGAGATGATAATCTCCGTAATGGCTAGTGAAATACTCCCACTCAAATTGAATCCTTTCCGTTGGTAACCTGTGATGGGTGAGAATTGGACTGCCTTACTAGTTTGTGATGGACAATGATGTAAAGAACAATTTGGGAACCTTTTAGTGGTTAAAATTTTCTAACCCTACATATAGTTCACCCCTAAGAAACAAACTTAAGCACTTCCTATCCATCAATAGATACAACCCAAAATTAAGACAAAAGAAGGAACAATTTGTTATCTAACCATTTTGTCTACTTGATTTTGTGCATCTATATGTCATTTCATTCTATGCATCATCTCTATTCTCATGTTTTAGCATTATTATATCATGATCATATTTAACACTATCATTTGCATCATTTTCATATAGGAAATATTTGTCGCATATCAGTTATTGATAAATCAGATCTCACACTTACATCCATGGAAAGCCAAATGCAACCAAAGTCTACATCAGTCCACTATGAGTCTGCTCATCAATTAAAAATTAAGTCAGAAGAGGGTCAAAGAAAATAAGAAGATTACTTGCCTAAGGATTTTATTTCATCATTATCTGAAAGAGTTCATCTAGAGCTACAGTAAAATGATCTATCCGACTTAAGCAATATGTGAGGATGCATGAATAGAATAAGACAGGAAGAATTTGAGAATAGATATAGAGACATAGCTTCACTGCTACAGGTGCAAGTGGATAATAATTTGATTAGGGCTATCATTCAGTTTTGGGATCCTTCATATAGATGTTTTGTTTTCAATGAAACAGACATGGTGCCCACAATTAAAGAGTATATGGTCCTATTTCGCTTCGATCTAGCAAACCCAGACAAGATTTACTGGTCCAACAAGGTGGGCTATTGTAAAAAACTAGTGCAAATGCTTGGACTTAGTTTGCCTCAAGTTGATTCATGTGTCAAGATAAAGGGTGAAAGTAAGGCTATTCCATGGAGTTTTTTACGAGATTTCATCCAAGGGTATATAGATGATGATCAGGGATTAGTAGCTATGGCTATAGCTTTATATGGATTGGTGATCTTTTTGAAAGTCATCGGATATGTTGATGTTGCAGTGGTGGATTTTGTTGATCAGTTAGCATATCAGGTCAATGTAGCACCAACCATTTTGCCAAAAACCATTCGATCTCTAAACTTTTGTCGCAAAAACGATAAAGGTCAATTTAATGGATGTTTACAGTTGCTTTATGTATGGATCAAGAGTCACATGAAATGTAAAGAAAGTTAATTTCACAAGCCATACATTCGTTTCAGTATCCCCATCAAAGAATTCTATTACAGCACATGGCCTCAAGCAAAGTCAAAAAAGGAATGGGTTTTCTATTTGTGAGCCCTTGATAGTCAAGGAATAGTTTGGAGAGCACCTTGGATGCGTCATGATACGGTGTTATACAGTTGTGAAAATCAACCATGGGTGTTTTTATTAGGCCTATGGGGTGTTGTTACTTATGCTCCAGCTTTAATGAGAAGACAATCCGGGTGTGAGCAATTCATTTCAGAAACCTATGGACTTAACCAAGGGAGTTCTCATTCACTGATAAAGGGGCATATGGAATGGTTGAAAAGATCAAGCATGAAAGCAAACCACCAGGGTTAACCAAGGGAGGTTTACTTATGACGTCACTCTAGAATATAATGTATGGCATGTGAGGAGGGGAAAAGACATTGTGATTCCCAGTGAATAGTTAGGGCATTCCCCAAAACCCATTCTTTAAGATCCTTTGCTTAAAATGAAAATAGCTAAGAGAAAACTCCAGTCTAAAAAAGATGAGTTAGAACAAGAAAACAAACGATTGAAGATAGAAATGAGAGAGTGTTCACAACTTCAAGAACTGAAAATCCTGAGCCTTACAGAGCAAAAAGATCAATGGAGAGCCTTATTTAATGATTTAGATATGACACATTATTTAGTCACACCCGAGCTTACTCGACTTTTAAAAAAAAATGAATTGTTAAAAGCGACGGTAGATGAAGAACAAAAGGCTACTGCTAGGGCACATAGACATAGCCAAATGCTACAAAAGATAATGGATCGACGCACAGCACAAGTAGAAGCTTTGTCTGATGAATGCAGGAAACAAGCTCAATAGAGTGAGTTATGGAAAGACATGTGTACAGAAAAACAAAGGTTTCTAAGACATTTGTTTGATCAGATATGCATTGTTGCAGATAAAGCATCAGAAATGGAAGAAAAAGTGAAAAGTTTGAAGGCTATGGTGCAACCAGTGGGAGTGCATAGGCGACATTTACTTGATTTCCTAGATGAGGCATAAAATCATTACCAACAAGCTAGGAAGTTTATAAGGAAGCATTAGAAATAAAGAATGATGTTTAGGACTTTAGAATATTGCTTTGACTTTATTAGGATGTAATTTTGAAATTTTATTTAATAAAGTTTCAAATGGAGATTTCTTTTATCAATATCGATGATATGGCAAAAATTAGTACATTTTATGCATACATTTGCATATCATACATAGTTTCTAATTGTAATTGTGATGCTAAAGGTTCAAGGATAGCTCCATCCAGCAGAAAACCCATCCATCGATATAATACAAGAGCCAGGGCCAGACAAATGGAGCAAAAAAATTCTCATCGATTTGAAGAACTGGAAAAAGCTCAAGAAAAGATTGATAATGAGTTAAGTAAAATTTTGGATGCTCTCAATAAATTAAATAAGGGGAAAAGAATATAAGAGAACACAAGCCAACAAGGTTCTGCATCACAAGAAGTGACTGACCCCCTATATCCACCTGGTTTTGGTCCACCTCAAGCCCAGTCTACACAAGAGGTTCTTCCATAACACTTTACATATCCTACATATTCTAGAATGCCATCAGCCTTTAATCCAGGGCATTACCATAGCTATGTGAATCTTGTCTTTACTGAAAAAGCAGTTGAACTAACTCAAATCCCTAATCTAGATGAACTGAAAGGAAAAGATAAGGAAAAGATAAAAGTGGAAGCTCAGGAAAACTCTAAAATTAGTATGCTAGAACAAAGGCTACAGGCTATGGAAGGAATTGGTTTTTATGGTTCAGTTGATGCTGTTAGGCTTTGCTTAGTCTTTGATGTGGTCATTCCTCCTAAGTTCGAAGTACCAGAATTTGAAAAATATGATGGCACAAAGTGCCCAAAAACTCATATTACCATGTATTGTCGAAAGATGGCAGCCCATGCTCATGATGAAAAGCTACTAATGCATGTTTTCCAAGACAATCTTACTGGTTCTGCTATTAGGTGGTATATCCAGTTAGACAGAACTCGTATCCGTTCCTGGAGTGACATAGCCCATGATTTTATCAATCAATATCAACATATCATGGATTTGGCCCCTGATCGTTTATCTTTACAAAACCTAGAGAAAAAGGCTAATGAGACTTTTAAGGAGTATGCCCAGAGGTGGAGGGATATTGCTTCTCAAGTACAGCCTCCTCTAACTGAGAAAGAAACTACAGTGCTGTTTGTCAGCATTTTGAAATCTCTCTATTATGAAAAATTGATAGGGAATGCAACAAAGAATTTCGTCGACATGGTGATCTCTAGAGAAATTATTGAAAGTGCCATCAAGAATGGCAAGCTGAAAGGAGGAGAAACTAAGAAGGCATAAAAAAAAAAAAACTGAAGCTCAAGCTGTGAGCTTTGATAGGCAACAATTCAGGGGTTATCAACCTTATCCACCCCAAGGTTACTCTCTATACTATCCTGCTATGAATAATGCCTCATCCTACCCATACCAGCTAGCTCCACAACCACTTTATTCATCTACATATCGATCAATTTTTAGCCCTCAAGATCTTACATATAGCCTTAATATTCAAACTCTTACAAGACCCAAAATTCGCCCTACTAACCCAGCAAGTGGTTCACGAAAGCAACTAATTACTCGAGAAAAACCTGTATTTGAGCCAATCCCCATGACTTATACGAAGTTATATCGAGAACTCTATAATAGCCACTTGATTGCCCCCAACCGTGTGGAGCCGCTCAAGCCACCCTATCCTAAGTGGTATGATCTTACAGCCCACTGCAACTACCACTATGGAATTGCTGGCCATTCTACTGAAAATTGCACTGCTTTAAAGCATAAGGTGCAACGGTTAATCAATGATGGAATGGTAAGTTTTGATCAAGGAAGAGCAATAACACCTAATGTTAGAGGCAACATATTACCAAATTATAATGCTTCGAGTGAAAATCAAGAGCACATTGGTCAAAAAGGGTCCGGAGAGTCACAATGAATTGAGGGGCAATATGTTAATAAAGATTCTTCACCTGATCGCATAAGGGGACAATTTTGGAGAATGAAGATAAGGCTGATTGAAAGTTTCTTGTCATTTTAGGATTTTTTTTAGAGTAATGTTGGTTTCTTTTAGGCAGTAGGATTTCATTTATTATCATTTCAATAAAAGGCAATTTAATGTATTTCATTACATTTTTTTCTTCATTCAACTATTGTTTCATGCTTTGTCACCTTTCATAACTTTTGTTCCCTTTCTTAAATTTTGAATGATGAATGTTTAGACAATGGCAGCAATAATTTTAAAATTTAATTTTGAGAACTCATTCACATTGATTTAAGGAGATTATTGGAGCAAAAAAAAAGTCAGCTACTAACAGATGTGAGATTAATATATCTTGAAGATGGGTATTTTTTTTACAAATCCATGAGCTTATTTTTGCTCAATAGATGAGGTTCAAGAAAAGTATCCACATTGAGAAGAAAAATGGCCATCTTTCTTTTACCATTTGAAAAATCATTCATTGCTAACCCTTTGAGTCTGTTGTGATTTTCTTTTCTAAAAAACTTTGACCAAGGATCACTTTTCATACTAGGGGATAATAGTCTAACAGATCTAAAAAAAAAACATAGAAAAATGCCACAAATGATTTTGGGCAAATAAATGAGAATCTTTTTATGAAGAATGAGATAGAAAAAGGGAAAAATAGTTAAATGATATAGAGTGGGGCAAAATGCCAAGCTGCATCAAATGATGATCCTTTGGTTTTGAACCCTTTAAACATATATATTGAGCCTATTTTATCCATTTCTTTCATTACCCCATACCATGGCCTACATTACAACCTTGAAAAGTCCATTTGGATCAAGTGTGAATGCTCGAATTGAATAATCATATGTTGGGCAAAGGTGTGCTCATGATGGAATCATGTTAATGCCCTAAAGATTAATGTGTGAGAGATATCAACAATGGATGAAAGATGAGAAAAAAAAAGAAAAGAAAATGGTGAAAGGTGAAAAAAAGAAAATGAAAAAAAATGGGAAAATGAAAAAAAAAGAAAAAAAAAAGATGAAAGGAGGAAAAAGGAAGACTCAAATTAAAAACCCGAAAGAGCAATTTGGGTAGACCAAATCTCTGAGCTGAAAGTTAGATGAACAATTGAAATATCTAGAAGATCAATGCATCTAAAGATCCTCCAAAGCTGGGGTAAAGTTTGATGAGCTCAAAATGATTTTGACAATCAATGGAATGAGTTTTTGAAAAAAAATCTTGAATTATTGTTCAAAATTGTTTGAATATTCATTTGTCCCAACGTCATACATCCAACTTGTTTCTTTTCCCATTTGCTTTAGTACCAAGACTCACTTCTCATTCTCTCAATGCACCTTTCGCTCTTTTGTTCTCACATCTCTAAAATGAATTGAGAAAATGTTTGATTGCATTGTATTTGTCAAGAATTGAAATGATAATGAATGAATGAATATGTGCTTAAAAGAGTCTTGCATTCATTTGAAAAGAAATCCAAGATGATAAAAAAAAATGAAGAGATCGTAGAAGCCTGAGAAGGATGATTTAAGATAACATGTGATGTGGTCAAATGATGAAAATGGTGATGGGTTGGCCAACAAATGAAGAGAATGCAAAAACTTGAAAAGGTGATATGACCAAGTGATGACTTGGTCGACATGACTTGCGAGTTATGATTGAATGATGAAAATAATATAGATCAATGGATAAAGTGGTTAGGGTTGAGAAACCTATGAGTGTAACCTAGTGATAGATGATGAAGTTTGTTCATAATGGTTAATGTTGAGACACCTATGAGTAGTGATCCATTGATGGTAGATGAAACTTGTTCTAAAATTTATTAGTGCTGAAAAGCCCATGAATGATGGTCAAGTGATGATCGATTGATGAAACTTGTCCCAAAGTATTGAGAAACTGAACAAGGAAGAAATGCAAAATGGTGGAGTTTTGAGAA
Source organism: Durio zibethinus (assembly GCF_002303985.1). The sequence goes on from NW_019168159.1 coordinate 17,545,539, forward strand.
CCATATTGCCACAATTATTTAGGATTTCATGACATTATTAATATCCGCATTATATGTATCATGTTGGCATCATTGCTTGAATAGTACATGCACATAATTTGATGAATTAAACTTTGTTTGGACATGCATGGCACTATGAGAATCTAGGTTGTTGCATTTGCATCATTAAGAAGGCATTTGCATTTTTGGTCATAACATTCATTCATGCAAATTTTTGAGTCACTTGAAAAAAAAATTGTGAATATTTTGATGAGAATTTTTTAGAATTCAAATGAGAATATTTGAGTTTCAAAATGAGAATCTTTGAGGAGTGAAACCCTAAAGTTCATTGAATGTGAATCTTTGAACAAATGAAAAGTTTTGAACTTTTGGATGTGAATCTCCAAAATACAAAGCTTCAACTTTTTAAATGAATTTCTATTTAGAAGAGCAATTTACTTTTCAAGGTCATGGAGCCTCTGTTTAGAGGAGCATTTATTTTTAAAGTCATGGTGCTTTTGCTTAGAGAATTTATTTATTTTCCAAAGTCATTGAGCCTCTGATTAAAGGAGCTATTTATTTTTCAAAGTCGTTGAGGTCTGATTAGAGGAGTCATTTATTTTCAAGGTCGTGGAGCCTCTGTTTAGAGGAGCTTTGTTTATTTTTTCAAAGTCATAGAGCCTCTACTTATAGGAGCTTTGATAAAAAAAAAGGGTAAAAAATGTCAAGTTGAGTCTTGAATGGGTGTCTACGTCTTTGCACAATTCCTGTTTCACAGAAAATGCGCAAAGAGGGGCAGTTATAAACACCCTTTTTGGTCCGGGCCTAAGGCCATTGGGCCTGGTCCAATAGGGTTTGGGCTTAAGCTATTGGGTCCAATTCAGGATCCAATTAGCAGGCCCAATTGGCTTTTATTTTTATTTTTATTTTTATTTTTATTTTTATTATTTGTCTATTTATTAATATATATTTTTATCTATTAATATTTTTATTATTTATCTACTTTTTTTTTATTATTTATCTAATTATTTTTTGTTATCTATTAATATATTTATCTTTTTTATTTTTTTTATTAATTTTCGGTTAAGATTAGGATTAGGATAAAAAAATTGGAATGAATTTGATTGTGATTTGAGAATTGGCAGAGTTGGGATTGGATTCAAATATTGAATCCAAATCCCAAAAGGAGTTGGGATTGATCAGAAACTCTTCCGATCAATCCTTATAAATAGGTCCATAAATCACACATAAGGAAAACAGGAATCAGAGAGAAAAAAAGGAAACAAAGAGGTGAAATAGAAGCAAAAAAGTGTTTAGAGGCAGTATAGGACTTTTAGAAGTTTTTTTTCAAATTTTTGGAGTTCTTAAAATTTTTCAGAATCCGACGAAATTTTTCGACGAATTTTGAATTTTTCGAAGAGTTTTTCAGCCAAAATTGAAGATTTCGATGGGTTTTTCTAGATTTTGGTAGGAATTCAACCGGTATCTGGAATTGTTTAGAGAGGAGGAGAAAAGAAGGGAAGAGAGAGAAGGGGAGAAGGGAATTCTGAAAAAAAATTGATCTTCAGCCTTATATACCCTCCCCAAAACGACGTCGTTTTTGCGTTAGTAAACCCACAGGATCTGCACGTTTTGCCAAGATTTGACCCGACCCGTAGTGCACCCGAACCAACGACTCGTTTCTTCGTCTGGGTTCCAGTCGAGCCGAGTCAAGATCCCGAGCCGCCTATTTGAGCCGTGATTTTTATCTTGAACCAAGCCGTATCCCAAGCCTGAGCCGAGCCATTTTCAATTTTTTGGTATTTTTTATTTATTTTATTTAATTTATTTGTTTTACTTGTTTTTTTATTTTATCAAAATAAAATAAAATAATAAAAATAAATATTTTGGGAATAAATATTTATTATCTAATGATGGAATTTATAAAAATTTCAAATGAAAATTTTTATAAAATTCCTAAGTGAGAAATTTTGTCTAGATTTGTCCCAAATGGTGGAATAATATAGATAAAATTTCAATAACAATAATTAATATTTATTTTCAAACAGAAAAAAACATAAAAAGCATAAAAATATAAAAAAATTTTGGAATTCAATACAAATTACCCAAAGATGAGATTTTTAGAAATTTCAAATGGTAAATTTCGAAAAAATCTCTATGTTAGAAATTTCCTCTAAATTTGGCCCAAATGGTGGAATGATTTAGATGAAATTTTAATACAAGTAATTGTATTCTTTTCCACATAAAAATTTGGATTGAAAATATTTGATAATTATCTAAGGATGAGATTCTTAGAAATTTCAAATGGTAAATTTTTAAGAAATCTCTAGGTGAGAAACTTTCTCTAAATTTAACCCAAATGGTGGAATAATTTATATGAAATTTCAATAAAAATAATTGTCATATTATTTTCTTTCCAAGAAAAAAAGAGAAAAAGGAAATTTCTAAATAGACCCAAATGGTGGAAATTTTAGAAATTCAAAAGAAAAAATATTTCTAATTTGGCCCAAATGGTGGAATAATTAGATTTATTTGCAATAAAAAAATTAAAAAAATCTTTTTCCAACGACGGAGCCTCTTCAAGAATTCAAATAGGACTCTTGAATACTCTTAAGGTGAGAAAGTATTTTTTAAGAGATCTACCAGATTGATGGAGAATCTTAAAAATTAATTTCAATATTTAACATAAAATTTGAAACCATTAGACTGCAAACCTTAGGATAAATTTGAAATAATATGATACCATCCTTGGGATGGGCATGTGGGGCTGCTATAACCTTCCCCACATGTAACCAAATTCTCAAACCCTGTTCTGGTTAGCAGACCCAAACCTATTCCCTTAGTTAAGCTTAGGAGTTCCTTAAAAGGATAGATTCCCTAGGTGACCAATCACACCTAATAAAAGATTGGTGGCGACTCCATTCATTTGTTAAATCTAGCTATAGATTTTCGAATCTATATTTATGACACATGGCTCTACCTAGGGCTAGCTCCCTAAAGTTCACTATATGCTAGGTTGAGAATTAAATCATCTAAAGTTCCCAAATTGCTCCTCACATCATCGTCCATTACATAAAAGTGTGGCACCTCGATCTTCACCCATTACAGGCTGTGAACGAAAAGAGTTCAATTTGAGTAGGAGTGTTCCACTAGCCATTGTGGAGGTTTATACCTCTCTAGGGCATAGCTAATTTACATCCTCTTAATTAGGGTAAAGCCCTGGTATAGAGCTTATACGTGAAATACAAATGTGAGTGTCTGCAAAGGAATGATCAAACCTTTGACATTTTTCAAAACTACCCCTATCCTAAATGCCCCATAAATATTAAGAACAAAATAAAGGATAACAATATATAATAAATGACATAATTAAAATATGCATGAAATAACATAACTAAAATATGTGTGAAGTGAAATTGACAATATGCATGAAATGACATAATTAACATATGCATGAAATGTAAAGCACATACACTTTTTTTTCAAATTTTTTTCATTTTTTCATTTTTCTTCTCTTTTTTTTTTCATTTTCCAATTTTTTTTTCAAAATTTTCACTTTTTAAGAAATCAAGAATTAAGATTAAACACCAATTAGGATCATTAAACCAAAATCAAGGATAACATGCAATCAATATTTTGCCTAAATCTCTAAATGTATCATTAGTGGAGTAGCCAAACTAACGTAACGTCTTAAAACCTAAAGGCAGGCCAACCTGAATGCCGAACGAATGGGAAAATTTTGAAAAAATGGGCGTTAAAAAATATTTTCAAGAAAAATAAAACAAAATGAGTCACCACCAATCTTTTTTAGGGTGTGATTGATCACCCAAAATATTTTATTATTTTAATAAAAAATTTTAAAACAAATTTAAAAAGTGTTAGAAAAATAATAAATTTATGGTCTATGAAATCAGAGTTGAGTTTGAGAGTCAATTATGTATGAGAAAAGATTAGCACTCTCACAACGCCTATCGAAGATAGTACCAATTGATTGTATGTTATCTTTTAATTTTAATTAAAATGGTCCTGTTTACTTAATGTTTAAAATTAATTCTTTTTCTTCTTTTCTTTCTTTTTTTTCCTTTTTTCTTTTTTTTTTGAAACAAGAAATAAATCAAATTTAAAACAAAATGTTTTTTCTCTTTTTTTTCTAAACAAAAACAAAACTTTTTTTGGATCAAAGAGAAAACACTTTAAATATCGAAGCACTTCTTTCACTCTCCTATAATTTGGTAAAGTTTAAAAAAAATTCTCAATTTAAAGGTTTTCAAATTGCCCCACAAAACTAAGATAACACCTCTCATAAATAATAATCACCAGAAGTCCTCTTATAGTTAGGCAAGATCTTGATGACTATATTTCAAAATATTTTTTTAAAAACTAATTTTTAAAAACAAATGAGGAAATGTATAAACATAATAAAATGATGTATGCATGACAATATAATATGAATACAGTATGAATACATTATTATATAAGAATGCATATGATGACAAGATAAAATGAAATGCAAATGCATGAATGATTTAGGGCTTGGGGTCAGTTTGGAGTCTAGGTTAGGGTTAGGGTTTAGGTTTAGGTTTTGGGTTTAGGTTTAGGTTTTGGGTTTAGGGTTAGGGTTTAAGTTTAGGGTTAGGTTTAGAGTTTAAGGTTTAGGGTTAGGGTTTAGGTTTAGGGCTTAGGGTTAGAGTTTGGATTTAAGGTTTAAGGTTTATATTTGGGATTTGGGATTTAAGGTTTTTGATTTAGGGTTTAGGATTTAGGGTTTTAAATTGAGATTTTTGGGTTTGGGATTTAAGGTTTGGATTTGGGATTTCAACTTTGGGGTTTCAATTTCGAGTTTCACAAAAAAAATTTATTTTAGAGTTTTATGGAAATAGACATGAAATGAATGTAAAATTACAAGAATGCTATTAATTTTATAACTAAATAACACAGACATGTAATGCATAAAAATTTCAAGACAAAAGTGGATCAAACATGGAAAACTTTAAATTTTTCTTTGAATGTTCCACCATTGTTCATCCTTTAACACAACCAAACAACTTCAAGAATTCATCAAAAACCACCATCAAACAACATTTTTTCAATGAAACTTCTTATTTAAACATTTTAGAAAATTGCTAAACATCATAAATACATAGCATAAAGCATGGATCAAAGAACCATAAACAATTAAGGCATGAAACAAGGTTCAACCAAACCAAACACCACCATTGCCGAACCTTCATGATATTTTCTTGCCTCTATTTTTGTTTTCATTTCATCTATACAAAACAATTATCACTTGGAACTTACTTCGTGAAGAAATTTACTACATTAAAATAACTTCAATAAATATATAATGATCCAAAATTGCTAAGGAATTCATATGAACAAAAATGGTAGCCAAACAATAACATATATATTCAATCAACCCCAAAACATGCTAAATAAACATATAATCACCTTTTAAGCATAATAAGCCAAAATTTGAAGCAACAAAGATATGAAAGAGGCCAAGAAGAGGTTCGACCAAACCCAAAGGACATTATTGTTAAACCTCCGCTAGTTTTCTTTAGTGGATTTAGGGTTTTTCTCACTTGAATTTTGGCTTCAATCCAACTATTAATTAATTGGATGAAGTTGTTTCAAGTTTCAAGTAAATAAAAACAACTAAAAGCTTTAAGAAAAACAAAGAAAATGGATTAAACTAGCTTGAAAATGTTAGGGAATGTGATGGAGAATGCATGAAGATGGAAAAATAGTATTAGGAATATATAACTCCAAGACCAAACACAAAGAATTTCTCTACCCTTTTTTTCATAATTTTTTCCAAATTTTTCTCCTCCACAAGCTCATCTAGTTTTTCACGTTTCCTCCTCTAGTTTTTTTATGCAAAAAGAGTTCTCTCTCGAATAAAGAAGAAGCCAAGAAAATATCTCCTAAGATTGAATTAAAGCCATAGGATCAAATCTCATTCAAAGGCTAAAATTCCTCCCTTGTTTTTAATCCAACGAGCTACCTTTAGCCATTAGATTAAGATTCTATATGAGATCTAATGGTCCACATTGTTTAATACAAAGGTGTAATTTTTAAAGTCTCTAAACCAATAAAGAAAGCATTTTGCCCTTAGTACAAAATTTTTGGTATCGAGGCCATTTCTTAAAAATCAATGTTCCCATACTCATATTTTTTTTATTTCCAAGCACCAAAAATCATGAAATATTATGAAATTAAGATCTAAAAATTTTCGTAAAAATTCGATGTTGGGAAGGTCAAATTATAAAAATACCCCAAACTAGGGTATTTTAGTAATTTCACACCTCCAGGGGTACCACTATCATTTTGAATGCACCAAAAATTATCAAAATTATAAATTATGATTTGGAAAGTTTCATGAAAAATCGATCTAGGGAAGGACAAATTACAAAAATAACCTTAAGGGGTATTTTGGTAATTTTACACTTCCCAAAGTGTGATCTAGGTTTTCAATACATAAAAAATCATCAAAAATTTAATTACAATCTAAAAATTTTCATAAAAATTTAACTTTGGGAAAGCCAAATTACAAAAATATCTCTAAGAGCATTTTGGTAATCTTACACATTTTGAAATACAAAAAAAGATTTTAGCTTTAAAAAAAATCACCAATATCAATTTTAAACCACATTATTCCAATTTGGTTGTGAATTGTGAGGATTGACAAGGGTTCTATCTATTTTAACCAAAATTTATGCAATTTTGACTTTATTTAACTAATTTTTACTTTGTTGATAAAGTTTTACTAGAGTTGACTTTGAGGCATTTGGGTCAAATTGGTCTAAATTTTGATTTTAGAACCTTGTCAAAATTAGAAAAATATTGGATTTGAATCAGGTTAAATTTTGAACACTTCACAAATGGCCAAAATTTTGCTTGAACAAAATTAGGTGTTTATAATAATGCAATGTGACAGGTCACATGTATCCTTATGGCTAACATAACCCCTAAGTTGTGAAGCTAACATGAGAATATGGATGCTCTGATAATCATTTTGCACCTCAAAGAGTTGTTTGACAAACAATGATGAATTAAGAGGTTTAAGCCTGTAATGAATGTTCCAAACAGTGATGTTTGAAAGCACTTCGATCAAAATGCATTATCTCAAGATAATCAATTAGATTGAGAAACTTGGACAACTAAGATTTGTGATGGATCATGAGTTAATTTTGATTTGATCTTGTCATCTCTTCCTAGTAGCTTTCCACAATTTGTAATGAACTTCAATATACATCAGATGGAAGTAACATTACCACAATTGATGAATATGCTTGACACTACTGAAAAACCCATTAAGCATAAAAAACTTAAGCCTTTTTTAGTTATTTCATCTAAGGCAAAGAAGAAGTCAGCCAAAAATAAGGAAAGTAAGAAGGTTGATAAGAAAGGGGATATAAGTAAAGCAATCAAGCCTACTAGCAACATCAAGAATGACAAAGGTGTATGTCACCATTGTGGTAAAGAAGGTCATTGGAAAATGAATTGCAAGGTCTACTTGGCAAGCTTAAAGGAGAATAAGTCTAAAGAGACTTCTACTTTATGTATGTTTATAATTTAGATCAATCTATCTTTTCTTGAAACATCTTCTTTGGTATTGGATACTAGATGTGGTTCTCACTTATGTAATGACATACAAGGACTAAAGAAAAGTAGATGCCTAAAGAAAGTAGAGGTGTTTTTGCATGTTGGAAATAAAGCAAGTGTTGTTACCTATGTCATTGGGACTTATTATTTACCTTTACCTTCTAGTTTAGTTTTAGAATTAAAGGATTGTTATTATATTCCTGTCATAACTCCAAACATCATTTTAGCTTCTTATTTAAGTATGAATGATGGATACTCATTTAATATTAAGGCAATTGTTGTTCTTTTTATTTAAATGATGTGTTTTATGGAATGGGAATATATCATAATGGCTTATATATTTTAGATTAAACAATGATGTTCTCAATATAAATGTCAAGAATGCTAAACTAGATAAACCAAATTAATCTTTGTCAAGAATGCTAAACTAGATAAACCAAATTAATCTTACTTGTGGCATTATAGGTTTGGTCATATCAATGAAACAAGAATCGCAAAGTTACATAAACAAGGATAATTTAATCCTTTTGATTATGAATCATATGAAAGTTGTGAATCATGTTTTCTTGGAAAGATGACCAAATCATTTTTTACTAGAAAATGAGAAAGAGCCAGTGTGGTTCACGAACTAATACATTCAAATGTATATGGCCCAATGAACACAAATGCTAGAGAATGATACTCCTATTTCATTACATTCACTGATGATCATTCAATATATGGTTATGTCTATTTAATGAAACACAAGTTTGAATCCTTTGAAAAATTTAAAGAATTTAGAATGGAGGTTGAAAAGAAAATTGGTAAAAGTATCATGACGCTTAGATCTAATCGAAGTGGTGAATACTTAAGCCATGATTTTCTAGGTTATTTAAAAGAGAATGGGATTCTCTCACAATGGAGTTTTTGAAAGGAGAAATAGAACCTTGTTGCACATGGTTTAATCTGTAATGAGCAATTCAAATCTTCCTATATCTTTCTTAGGTTATGCACTTGAAATAGTTGTTTATCTTTTAAATATAGTTCCATCTATATCCATTGACAAAACACCATATAAGATGTGGAAATGTAAAAGACCTAACTTGTCACATATAAAGATATAGAGATGTGATGCTTATATGAAGCATGCGCAAGCTGACAACTTTGAAACTAGATTGGTTAATTGTAAATTTGTGGGATATCCAAATGAAACTATTGGATATTATTTCTACAACTTTGAGGAACAAAAAGTGTTTGTTTCTAGACATGATGTCTTCTTAGAAAAAAAGATTATCTTTAAAGAGAATAGTAGGAGTAAAATAGAACTTGAAGAAGTTTAAAAAACACAAATTGACACAAGAATGGAACTTGAGCTAATTGCTAATGCATCAAATATGCTATTGAAAGTTTAAAGTACATAAGAACTCCATAAGTTAAAAAGATTGGCCAAGTTCCTAAAAAATATGATCATAAATGATGATCTTACTACCTATCAAGATGCAATGTTGGACATTGACTCTGAGAAATGACATAAGGCCATGAAATCTGAAATGGAATCTATGTATGCAAACTAAGTATGGACTTTGGTGGAACCACTCAAAGGAATAAAATCCATAGGGTGCAAGTGGGTTTTCAAAAAGAAAATCAACATGGATGGCAATATACAAACATACAAAGCCAGCCTAGTTGCAAAAGATTATAATAAAAAACAAGAAGCTGATTTTGATGAAACTTTTTCACCAATAGTCATGTTAAAATCTATTAGGATTTTTCTTGCTATTGCCACATACCATGACTATGAGATATGGTAAATGGATGTCAAAATGGCATTCCTTAATGGGAATTTGCAAGAACATGTGTACATGACACAACCCAAAGGTTTTAAATCCAAAATGAATGTCGATATGGTGTGTAAGCTTCAAAGCTCTATCTATGGACTTAATCAAGCATCAAGGAGTTGGAATATACATTTTGATGAAGCAATTATAGAATGTGAATTCATAAAAAATGTAGATGAACCTTGTTTATACAATAAGACAAGTGGAAGTGCAATCGTTTTCAGAGTGCTATATGTGAATAACATATTGTTTATAGGGAACAATATACCCATATTACAATCTACCACAATTTGGTTATCAAAAAAGTTTTGCATGAAGGATTTGGGAGAAGCAACATATGTACTGGGCATAAGAATCTATAGAGATAGATCAAAGAGGTTGTTTGATCTCTCACAATCCAAATACATAGACAAAGTACTAAAAAGGTTAAGCATAGAAGAATCCAAAAAGGGATTCTTACCAGTGTCATGAGGCATAAATCTTTCTAAGGACATGTGTTCTAAGACACAAATTGAGAAAGATAGCATGAATAAGGTTCTATATGCTTCAGCGATTAGATCCGTTATGTATGCAATGCTATGTATAAGGCTTTATATCTTGTATGCTTTAAGCATAACAAGCAGATATCAAGCAAATCTAGGTGAATGTCACTAGAAGGCCATGAAAACAATCCTTAGATACTTAAAAAGAACTATGGATATGATTTTTTTCTATGGTAGAGCTAAACTCCTTGTTAAGGGCTATTGTGATGCAAGCTTTAACTACAATAAGGATGATAGCAAGTCTTAAAGTGGCTATGTTTTTTACTCTAAATGATGGAACAGTGAGTTGAAAAAGTTTCAAATAGAGTACAACTACAGACTCTACAACCAAAGCTGAATACATCTCTACATCTAAGGCTGCAAAAGAGGCCATTTGGATTAAGAAGTTCATAACTAAACTAAACATTATTCCTAGCATTATTGATTCAATAACAATCTATTGTGACAACATTGAGCTATTGCTTAAGCCAAGGAACCAAGGTCTCATCTAAGATCCAAACATGTATTAAGGTGACATCATCTCATTAGAGACTTGGTTTCCAAAGGTAATGTTAAAATTGAATGAGTACCCATTAAGGATAACATTGTCGATACTCCTACTAAAGTTATGTACCAGCAAAAACATGATAAGCATATAGTCAAATATGATATTAGATACATGAATGACTAGCTTTAGTGCAAGTGAGAGATTGTTGGTATTTTCCCTTCCAGCTGAATCATATTTTGGCTAAGATATTGTCGTATTTATAGTACTTTGATACTTGATATCTTAGAAAGGTCTTATTTCTTTATCATTGAACTTTTATACATATATTTCAATGTTGATGCTTATATGATGAAGTCTTCAGAATATAAATAAAACTTTGTAAGAAAATTACAATGAGATTGTAATTATGAGATCATTATTGCATAAAAGTTATGTGTTCCAAAATTATTCCTAGTCAATGTTTTATCAATAAGAAGACATTGACAAAAGCTATTGAGACTAACACATGGTTATATTATTGCTTATGAAGCAAGCAACCAATCTTATAGGTTGAAGTTTAGGTAAACATGAACCAACATGTAGACGCTTGTTACAAGAACAAGTTCACTAGACATAATCCTACATGAGAATGCTATATGATAGTTCATATAGTGTCTATAGCTACATTCTCAACTGATGCTTATATAAGTGATCTTTTGACTTGAGATTACTTATGATCTTATATGATGAATGTTATACTTTGACTTTACTTTACTTATGGTTCTAACCAGGAATACTCCAGTCAAGTATTATTGGGTATAACATAAGGCATATGAAGATAAATGAAGTAATCAAGAAGGGATTCATCACCTTATGTGATCAAAAGAGTATCTCAACTAGTTTTGATTGAATTAACTTTAGAAATCTTTGGCCAAAGTGAAATAAGATTTTGGAATTGTTCTAAAACTTATTTGTAAGTATATGTCAAGGATAAGACTTAATATGGTTGAACAAGATTAAGTAAACACTAAACCATACTCAATATTCAAACCGAGATACAATGTGATGAAAGGATATTAATTACACATTAAGACAATTCATAGATCCATATTAACTTTTCTTTAATATTTGGAGGTCATGGCAATAAAGCTAGTATTGATCATGATCTATAAACATAAGATTGGCTAATTGGAGAATTGGTGATAAAGACAAAAAGCTTGTTTCATCCATAGTCAAATACTGAGGCCTACAATGCTTGTGTTTATTACCAATATGCTCAAGAACCTACTAGGTCACACATAATAGGACAACTATGAAAGATTAAAATTGAGACAAATTAAGTTAGACTTAATTTGATTTTGGTATGACCAAAAATAGAGAAAATAAAAACAAGAGAAAAAGTTCCCTTGTTTGGTACATTCGGCTAGCATAGGGTTTTTTGTGAAAATTTTTATTCCAAGTATTAAACCTAATGTGGCTGAATGGATCCCCTATAAAAAGAACCTCAAGCCACATTGTCTTGTATCAAGAAAAAAAGTAAGAGTAATCAACCAAGCATCTAGAGTGAAACTCAAGAAAATACAAGAGGTCTTGAAAATACTTACTAACTATAGTATGGCTTTGAATTCACCAAACCTTAGAGAAAGTTATTTCACAAAAGTTTGTGTAGATCACCATTAAAGATTGAATACTTGGGCAGCTTTTTGGCTCAAAATCTATTTAAAAAATCACCAAATTGAACCCAAAGAATTTCAACATCCAAGGTAAGCACCTAAGGCAAAACCTATGCATGCTTGTGAAATTGTTTGTTTATATAATCTTATTTATTAATATTGGCTTTAGGTAATTAAAAATTTTTAAAAGTTCTGTTACTTTATGTAGACACCCAATTTTGTCTAAACAAAATTTCAACCAATTTTTAAGCACTTAAATTCAACCCAATTCAAATCCAACATTTCTTCAATTTTAACAATGTTTTAAAATCAAATTTTGGATCAATTTGACCTAAATACTCCAAAGTCAACTTTGGTCAAATCTAGTCAAATTTAGTCAACAAAGTCAAAATTAGTCAAACTCAGTCAAAAGTGGTCGAATTTGATAAAAATGGATAGAACTTGGAACAAACCTTAAAATTCACTCACAACCTAATCGAAATTAATATGGTTTACATTTGAAATTTGTGATTTTTAAAACATAAAAAAAATTTTGTACTTTAAAAAATGTAAAATTACCAAAAACACCCTTAGAGGTATTTTCATAATTTGGCGTTACTAAAGTCAAATTTTAGTGAAAATTTCTAGTCCATAATTGAATTTTTTAATGATTTTTGATGCATTGAAAACCTAGATCGCATAGTGAAAGGTGTAAAATTACCAAATTACCCCATATGGATCTTTCGTAATTTGACTTTCCTAATGTCAAAATCTCTTGAAATGCTCCAAACCATGGTTTGATATTATTAGATGCTTTTTAGAATTTTAAAAGCCTTGATTGTACCTTAAGATGTGTGAAATTATCAAAATACCTCTTAGGGGTAAGTTCACAATTTCATCTTTTCAAGATTGATTTTTCATAAAATATTTTAGATCATGATTTTTGGTGCATCTGAAATCATAACAGTACCCTAAGAGGCATGAAGTTACCAAAATACCCCTTATGAGTATTTTCACAATTTGACCTCTCGAGGTTGAATTTTCACAAAAATTTTCATATCTTAATTTCATAATTTTTCATAATTCTTTTTGCTTTAAAATCCTAAAATGAGCACAGGAACATTAATTTCTAAAAAAATAGCCTAAATACTAAAAATTTTGTGCTAAGGGCATAATGGTCTTTTTACTTGGTTTAGGGGCTATAAAAAATTAATTTTTGCAGTGCACAATGTGGACCATTAGATCTCATAAGAATTCTTGATCCAATTGTTAAAGATTGCTCATTGGATTAAAAACAAGGGAAAAATTTTGGCCTTCGGATGATATTTGATTCCAAAGCCTTAGTTTACTCTTGAATAAATATTTTTGGTGGCTTTCTTCTTCAGAGAAGGGGAAGATTTTGGCATGAAAAACCAGAGGAGAAGAATGTGAAAAAAAGTGGGAAAAAAAAAGAAAGAAAAACTTTGGTGCTTTTGTTTGAAGGTATCCATCTCAACATTCACCCTTTGCATTTCTAGCATCTTCGTCTCTCTTTACATTACATTTTCATTATATTTCATTCATTTCTTCTTTGATTTCTTGAAGGTTTTTAGTTTACTTTACTTGCACAAAGTTTGAATCAATTTTCATCCAACTAATCAATGGTTGGTTTGAAGTTGAAATCCAAACAAAAGCAACAAAATCCACCATTAAGAAAACCAAGTTAGAGGTTCAGCCATGTTGTCCTTCTTGTAAGCTAAACCTCCTCTTGGCTACTTTGAGATTTTTTTAGTCCTTCAAACTTATTTGTGATGTGTAAATGAATAATTACCTTGATTTTTGTATAAATTATGTTTGGTTAATGAAATATGTTAGTGTTTGGTTCATGTTTAAGTCTCACATATTTTCTTTAGTTTTTTTTAGCTTACTTCATGTTAGATAAACGTTTCTTTGTGATTCAAGTGTGTTGTATGATGAATGAGTAAGTAAATGGTGCTTCTTTTGATGGTATAGAGTGAAATCATGCTTAAGGTAACATCATGGGAGGTTCAGCCCTTGTACTTTTCTCCTTGGCCAAACATGTGTTTGGCTTGATGATCATTTCTTGTTTGATTCATAATTGGTAGATGATGCTTTAGTTATAAGTTTCAAGTTTCCATACAGTTTAATTAAATTTCTAATGAATGGTTTGTTATTGTTTGGTTGATATTCTTATTCATGAGGTTTCCAAGTTATATTAGTTTATTTTGTGTTTGTTGAAATGGTTCCAATGATTTTCAACTGATCAATATTTGTTTGGATGATAAAAGATAAAAAAAATGCTTAAGAAATAGATTAGATAGGTTCGGCCATGGTGTCTTTGTGTTTGGCCAAACCTTGCTTCATGCTTTGATGAATATTTGCTATTTTTATCCATGCTTTATATTATGTCTTTATGATGTTTGCCAAGTTTCTAACATGTTTCAACAAAAGTGTCATTGAAAAAATGTTGTTTGATGTTTTATTTTTTGGTGAATTTTTTAAATTGTTTGGTTGTGTTTAATGATGAACAATGGTGGAACATTCAAACCAAAATTTAAAGTTTTCTATATTTAATTCATTTTAGTCTTGAATTTTATCAATTACATGTTTGTGATATTAAATTTGAAAATACTTTGGTTTGTAATTATGTTTCAAGGTTATGCATTTGGCACAAGCATTCATTAATTGCACTTTTCTAACTTACATTCATTTCATATCCAATTCCATAAAATCCAAAAAAAAAAAAAAATCAAACCCCAAAAATGAAACCTTAAACTCTAAACCCTAAACCCTAACCATAAACCCTAAACCCCTACACTAAATCCTAATCCTAAATCAAAAACCAAACCATACACCTTAAATTCCAAACCCTTAACCCTAACCCTAACCCTAACCCTAACCCAAACCCTAAATCTGAACCTTAACCCTAAACCTTAAATCCTAACCCTAAACAAATCCTAAACCTAAATCAAAATCCTAAACTTAAATTGAAACCCCAAATTGAAACCATAAATCTAAACCCTAAACCCTAATGTACACCACAAACTAATCCAAATCCCAAAACTAACCCTCAAACCCTAAATCAATCATGCATTTACATTTCATTTTATCTTGTCATCACATGCATTTTTATATTATCATAGATTCATACTTTGTCATTCATATTATATTGTCCTGCATTCATCACATGTTATTATGTTCATGAATCTCATGCAATTGTTTTTTTTTTTTAATTGGTTTTCAAAGTAAAATGTTTTAAACTAAGATAATGTCTCAAATAAATATAGCCATCAAGATTTTGCCTAACTATAAGAGGACTCTTGATGATTATTATTTATGATAGCTATTATCTCGATTTCAATGAGGCAATTTAAAAACTTTTAAGTTAGAAATATTTTTAAAGCTCTACCTAATCATAGGAGAGTGAAAGAGGTGTTTTAATATTTAAGGAGTTTTCATTTTAATCCAAAGTAAAAAAAAAAACAATTTGTTTTAAAAATTGATTTGTTTTAAAAAAAAAAAGAAAATAAAGAAAAGGAATTAATTTTAAACTTTAAGTAAAATAGAACCATTTTAATCAAAATTAAAGGATAACATGGAATCAATTGGTACTACCTTCGACAAACGCTGTAAGGGTGCTAATCCTTCCCCATGCATAACCAATTTTCGAACTCAACTCTAATTTTGCAAATAGCAAATTTGCTCTTTTTCTAAAATTTTTAAACTTATTTTAAAATATTTTATTAAAAGCACAAAAAATTTTGAATAGCCAATCACACTCTAAAAAAATTAATGGCGACTCATTGATTTTTTTTCTTATCGAAAATATTTTTAATCCCCCCATTTTTCCAAAATTTTCCATTTGTCCAACTTTTAATCGCCTAACCGCAAGGTCCCAATATGTCGCAACAACTTAGTGACTTTACTGAGGATATATTTAGAGAGTCAAGCCAAATACCGATTGCATGTTATCCTAAATCTTGGTTTAATGGTCCTAATTAGTGTTTAATCTTAATTCTTTAGTTTTGATTTTCTTGTTTTCTTAAAAAATGAAAATTTAGAAAAAATAAAAAACTGAAATAAATGAAAAAAATTTTTGATTTTAATTTTCTTATTTTAAAAAATATATATAAATTTTAAAAAATTCAAATTCAAAAAAAAATAAAAAAATAAAAAAGGGTGTATATGTGTTTTACATTTCATGCATATTGTAATTATGTGATCCCATTAATATTGTAAATATGTCATATCATTCATATTTTAAGTATGTCATTTCATGCATATTTAAATTATGTCATTTATTATATATTGTTGTTCTTTATTTTGTTCTTAATATTTATGGGGCATTTAGGATAGAGGTAGTTTAGGAAAATGTCAAAGGTTTGATTGTTCCTTCACTCACACTCAAATCTACATTTCATGCATAAGCTCTATACTCGGGCTTTAACTCTAATTAGGAAGAAATAAAGTAGCTACACCCTCATAAGGTGTAAACCTTTGTAATTGCTAATGAAACACTCCTACTTAGATTGATCCATTTTCGTTCATAGCTTGTAATGGGTGAGGATTGGGGTGCCACACTAGTTTGCAATGGACGATAATGTGAAGAGCAATTTAGGAACCTTGGATGTGTCAATTCTCGACCAAGCATATAATGAGCTTTAGGAAGCCAACCCTAGGTAGAGTCATGCCATACCTTCTTTATAGAAATTACTTGAAATAAGTCACATGAAGGGACACCTCTTTCCTTTCCCATTTTTGTGTTGCTGTTGATAATTTTATATTTCTTGCCATTGATAAAATGACATAGGGAAACATTAGAAAAACACAAAACAGAACAAAAGGAACTAAAAAAAATCAAACAAATCTTTAAGCAACTTAAAATTTGGAATAAAAGAAATTGTTTGTTAATTTTTCTTTTGCTTTACATTTTTTTAGTTTTGATACTAATTTTTCTATGTTTTCTTTGTTTTTTTATTTGCATCATTCTTTAAAAATAAAACATCAGGGATATACATTTTAGATAATTTGTTGATAGAAGTTCTCATGGCATTCCAAAAGTTTCGAGTAGGGCCTTTGGCAAGTAAGACATTCTGGGAAATAAATGATCAGTCAAAAAGCAAGCAATAAATAGAAAAGGATTGTTTAACAGATAGGTATTTCGACATTGCCAAAGTTGGTTTATTTGGATTTGAGAAAAAATGATATGATGGATTTGAAGGGTATTTAGAATCAATGGAGGCCAGAAAGGAAGTCAGCCTTCTTAACAAAGTATGGAGATATTGCTCTGTTAATACCATTAAAACCAAATAATCTGATGTTGAAAGCTGCTATAAGGTTTTGGAATCTAGCATATTGGTGCTTCACATTGAACAAAGAAGACCTAATACCTACAATACAAAAAAACTTTACCTTGTTACACTTAGAGCTCTCCAAGCCCGATAGAGTATATTGGAAAGCATAAAAGTTGACTGGGTATAAGAAAATGTTGGCAAAGATAACAAGGGTCAAGGTATAGGTAATTGAGAAAAAAAATGGGATCTAGAAAAAGGGTACTGTGGACTTTTTTACAAGATGTTATGTTTCAGAGTTTGAATAAAGGTCGAGTTATGAAAATGTTTGCTTTGGCTGTTTATAGTTTGGTGATCTTTCCAATGGCTTTAGGATATATAGGGGCTTCTATGGTGGACTTCTTTATGTTGTTGGAACAAAATATTAACCTTTCACTTACAATTTTGGTGAATACCATTAAATCTTTGAATTAATGCCAAAGAAAATTAGAAGGAAGATTGATTTGTTGTATTCAGCTATTGTATGTGTTGATTTAGAGCCATTTTTTAACCACTGATCAAACTCCATTATTGATTTATACGAGATCCTTAGCACTGTTAGCCAAGTTCAACCTAAAGGAATGGCCTAGAAATCTTTCAAAAGAATAGTGGATGGTTTTCTTTTAAAGCTTAAAAAGAGTGGGTTGACTTAGAAAACACCGTGGATACCTCGAGTTTCTATTATGTATAGTTGTGGAGATTAGTTTTGGGTTCCATTACCTAGTATTTGGAGAGCCATCAGTTATGCACCATTAATCGCCAAACAACAATATGGGTCTCAACAGTTTATCCTAATAACTCAAAGATTAGATCAGGTTTAGTTTGACTATGGCATAGAAGGATGAATGGCTAGAGTACGTGTAATCACCAAAGCTTAGGGGCAAACGGTAAGGTCAAAATTAGGAAGAAATACAAATGATGTGACCCTAGGATACCTAGTTTGGAGAGCTAAGCGAGTCAATGATTTAGTGTTGCTGGTAGATCAAGAGATAATACAACTAGTGGTGAAAACCAAAAATTTCAAAAAAAGATAGGTTAACTAAAGTATGAAAAGGTGTGCAGAAGGATATACTAAAAAAGATGACAAAAGAGAAAGATCTGGCTCAGAGTGACCTTAAAGACCTATGCCTGGAAAACCAAAGGCTAAAAGCTCAGTTAAAAGATAAAGTAAAAGAAAGTAAAGGTTGAGATGAGATAAAGTAGCTTAGGGATAGAATTCATTTCTGAAAGTGTAGGGCTTGGGATAATGAGAACAAAATCATTATGATAGTGTGAGAAAAGAAGGATTCACACAAAGCCTTCACAGCCAACAAAAGGGAATTAAGCAAAATCCAAGAAGAAAATGAAAAACTAAAGAAAGAATTGAGATGTGAAAAGAAAAGGCGGCTGAATACTCAAGGAGAAGATGAACTTGGAATAAAAATCAAGGCCATTGAAACACAGGTGCAAGAAAACAAGGATTACATTGCTCGCCTATATAGCGAATAGCAAGAAAAGGAAGTTGAATGGAAACAAGTATACAATTAAAAAGTAGAAGACCGCAAGTATTGGAAGACTAAGAGTCAAGGAAGATAAATGTATATGTGTAGAACTTGAAATTTTTGGAACATATTAGAACTTTTGTTGATTTAAATTATCTTGAAATGAATATCCCTACTTATATTTAAAAGTATGCTTAAACGTGCTAATGAAAAAAAAATGATGGTTGTAAATATTGCTTTCATCAAACTTTTTAAGGCAGAAGGAATGTGTTCAAATAACCTCGCCTAAACATAAGAGGGAATTTTAGCTTTTTCTCAACAATAATAATACAATTGAACTTGCATAACATCCATCATTTGTTTGAATTCATTATTTTTCGTGCCAGCTAAAGATAAGGAATGGTGATTGTAAGCACACTTTCGTTAAACCTTTAAAGCAAAGAGATATTGTTAAAGACCTTACCTAATTATAGGAAGATTTTTAAACTATCTTTTAAGGTTAATAATATGATTCATATCATGTGTTTCTGATTTTTAGGAATCAATAAAAGGTTCAAGAATAGCTCCTCCCAAAGAGACAAGATAAGTTCATTTTACACACTTACATCACTAGAGCCCGTATAAGAGATAAGGAAAGTGAATTTGTCAATCAAGTGGGATAGGCTGGAAAGGGCACAAGAAAAGTTTAAAGAGACAATTACGAGAACAATAGAATATGGATAGATACATAGGAAAGTTGATACAAATGTTGACTGGTTTGGTTAAAGGAAAAGGCACTGTTAAGACGTATAATACGCAAAAAAAAACCATAATGAAAGAACTAGTGTATGTCGGGTTCACATATCCTTATCCCTATATTGCTCAAGCATCATTGGCCACTCATCAACAATATGCTGGTACTTCTGTTAGGCCACCACCAATTTAAGTGAATATCAATCTTGCATCCACTCCATTCGATCCCATTATTATGCCAAACCTCGATGACCCAAAAGAGCAAAAAAAGCTAAAAAGGGTATCTAATCCTATAGAAAGCACTAAAATGAAGAATAAGTATGATTTGTTGGAAGAAAGATTGAAAGCCATTGAAAGGTATAATGTGTATCGAAATGTGGATGCTCAAAAGTTTAGCTTAGTACCTGATTTAATAATACCTTCAAAGTTTAAAGTTTTAGATTTTAAAAAATACAACGAAATGAAATGCCTGTCTATGCATATCACAATGTTTTGTAAGAAGATGACCGATCATATCCATAATGACAAATTATTAATACACTATTTTCAAGATAGTTTTACCGAATCTGCTACAAGGCAGTATGTTCAGTTAAACCATAGCAAGATATATTCTTGAAAAGATCTAGTTAGGGCCTTTATAATGCAATATAAGCATGTTGAAGATTTAAAGCCAGATAGGTTGTCATTGCAAAATATGAAGAAAAAAAAAGTAACTGAAACCTTCAAGAAATATACAAATAGATAAAGAGACATGGTTGCATAGGTCTAACCACCGTTGAAAAAAAAAAGCATTATTCTTTTTGTCAGCACCTTGAGAACCTTTTATTATGACAAGTTAGTAGGTAATGCGACCAAAATTTTAGCCTATATAATGATATCAAGTGAGATTATTAAGAATGCAATCAAAATGGCAAGATTGATAGTTAGGACTCAAGCACTAAAAAGACCCTAAAAGGAAGAAAGAAAGAATTAAAAACTCATGAAGTGATAGTTTCTAGCCCACCATTCATTCCCTACCATCCATATCCTACATACACACCCTATTGCCCATATGCCAACCACATATCTTAGACACCATACCCATATACACCACCATCACCGCCATCATAACAACCCAACTCAGACCTAAAGCTCCCAAATTCACTTCTACTCTAACCATGTGACCTCTTTCCCCACCAAGCAACCCCACCCTTAAACAGAAAAATCCTCACACCACTTTAGAAAAACTTCCATTAACCTGATTCCCATGTCTTATACTGATTTTTGCGCATAATTTCTAAAGTGTCACCTTATTGCCCCAATCCCCATCCAACCTCACAAACCATCATATCATAAATGGTTTAACCCCAAAGCCCAATGTGAATATCATTTTGATGCTATATGCCACTCTTTAGAAGATTGCATTATTTTGAAATATAGAGTGCAAGCTTTGATAAAGGATGGGCAACTAAATTTTAATACCTAAACAAGGACCAACGTTAGAGGAGATCCATTGCCTAACCATGCTAGGGGAACTACCAATGCAATAGAGAAGGGCTAAAAGGATAAAAAGTGGAAAAAAAGGTGAAGA
The DNA here is from genome assembly GCF_002303985.1 of Durio zibethinus. The sequence continues at coordinate 17,566,713 of NW_019168159.1, forward strand.
CTCCTTTGGAACAGGTATATGATTGTCTGGTCAAGGTTGATATGATCCAAATAGTAGGCTCTGAGATTGATGATAGTCATTTAGAATTTGGTCAGATTTGCAAATGCCATGGGATGGTGAAACATCATGTAATCCAAGAATGTCAGGAGTTCAAACAAATAGTTCAAAGATTCATGGATAATGAAATCTTTCAATTCTACGATGAAAAAAATTAGGGTGAAGTAAGCATGATAGCAAATCAATGATCTAGTGGCTTGTTTATCCCATAACCTTTAACCATTCTCTATGATGAGCTGGAACCAATGGCAAGCGAGCCTGCTCCTTATTTCTAAATAGCTATCATAGTATATACACCCAATGCTTTTTCTTACAAGAATGATAAAATAGTACCTTTGAAGTATGATTGTGAGGTAGAGATCCAGGGATCGAAAGTGGAAACATTGAGAATGCAACTAATATATCGAGTGTTGGAGTAATGACCCGAAGTAGTAAAATATATGCCCCTAAGATGCTAGAGCAAGTAAAAAGAGAAAAGAGAAAAGAGATGAAGAGAAACAAAAATGAAGAAAGAAGCCCTATTGCAATGAACCCAATAGTACAGTACAAAAGGCCAGTGACAAAAAAAAGCTTGTGAATTTTTTAAGATTATTAGGCATAGTGAATACAGTGTGATAGACTAGCTCAATAAGATGTTAGCCATAATTTCATTGTTATCTCTACTGTTAAATGCCAAACCCTATAAAAATGCACTATTAAAGGTACTAAATTAGGCATATAAAGATAACATCATTTCTATGGGTAAAGTAAACCATCTAGTAGGAAGTATAGTGGTTCTGAACTATATTGCCTTTAATAATGATGAGATTCCACCAGAAGAGTGAGAAAGTGTAAAGGCCATACATGTTATGGTGAAATGCAAAAGCACACCATGGCAAAAGTATTAATTGATAATGGATCCTCCATTAATGTGATGCCAATTACCACACTCTCCAAGTTACTGGTTGATCCTTCCTACATGAAAAATAGCCATATGATAGTCAGAGCCCTTTATGGGTCAAGATAGAAATGGTTAAAGATATAGAGATTCCTTTGCAAACAAGACCCTATATATTTAATGTGGAATTCCAAGTCATGGATATCTCTCCATCTTATAGCTATTTGTTGGGGAAACCATGAATTCAAACCATTTAGGCAATACCATCATCTCTACATCAAAAGGTTAAGTTTATAGGTAATGGAAGACAAGTCTGTGTTGATGGAGAGGAAGATTTATTAGTTACCAAGACATTGATAACCCCTTATATAAAAACTATAGAAGAAGCACATGAATTCTCTTTTTATGCCTTTGAGGTTGTTAACACCACATATATGGGAAAAGGCTCAACCATACCTACTTATCATTTATCAAAGACTATAGGAAAGATGGTTAAATAGATGTTGGGAAAATGATGGCAACCTAGTCTAGGTTTGGGGCCAACACTTTAGGAAATGAAAGAAACACCAGAGTTTGTGGAGAAGAAAATTAGGTTTGGGTTGGGATACAAGCTAACTATTGTTGACAAAAAAAAGTAATACAAGAAAAGAATGAGAAAAGAATAGCTCGCCTCAAGAGGGAAGAGATGGATGGGAGATGAATGAAGTTTCCATAACTCTACAACACTTTTCATTCAAAAAGGTATGTTTATCCAGGAGTGTCAGAGGTAGGAATACCAATAAAAGAAGTTGAAGTGGCTTTCTCAAAATTGAGTCTAAAGTCAGATGAGATGGATGAAGCAATGACAATAAAAGAAAATATTTTTATGTTTCCTTTCAATGGTTGAGTGATTAAGACCAGTTTGTTTACTACGGTTATCCATGAACCAAATCCAATTGCCTCTACCTAAGGGCATGTGGATAGTTTATATGGGTTTTTTTTTTATGACATAATATTTTCCATTTCCTTATATTTCTTTTTAACATGCTTTTATTCTTGCTAAATATATCTTTGATTCTTTGCCAAAATATCCACTCATATCCTTGCAATCTTACTAATTTTTAGGTTTCTAAATACTTAATATCAAGGATGAATATGATGATTATTTTGGGATTAGATTTGAGAATTTTAAGTTTGATCATGAAGATTATTTCGAGTTGCAATCTTAATAATTTTTAAGTTTCTCAATATTTAACTTCATGGATTATCATGACGATTATTATGGGTTTAAACTCAAGAATTTTGTTCAAGTTAATAAGCCTAATAATGAAGATTCAAAAGGTTGAATCTTACCTCTTGATCTTATTAGACTGGTTGAGCATAAGGAGAAAGTAATAAAACCCCACTATGAGCTTGTTGATTTGATCAATTTAGGGGATGATGAGAATAAAAAAAAATAAAGGTAGGGACTTTTCTTCCATAAAAAGAATGATGAAGATTGAAAGAGCTGCTCAGAGAATATATGGATGTGTTTGCATGGTCATACCAAGATATGCCAGGGCTTAACATAGATGTTATAAAGCACAAGTTGCCATTGATCCTGGAATGTAAGCCAATACAATAGAAGATAAAATGTCTTTGTATAACATTCACATAGTTAGCTTAGGGTTGGTTTCCTAAGGCTTCAATCTTTTTGGTCAAGGTAGCTAGTTAAGAATTGATAAAAGTAATAACATCAACCTCAAATAAACCAGTAGACTTTGTACTAACCTTTTTTTCCATGCCCCACTAGTAATTGTTAGTAGCCATCTCATCAATAAGCTCATTTTCTTTCTTAGGAGTCTTGCTCATAGTTGCCTTTCCAACACTAAATCTAAGGTGGTTTTCATGGGTGTTGTGAGACTATTATAAAATATCTGAGTCTGAAGCCACTAAGGTAGACCATGGTCTAGGCATTACCTTAATAGCTCCTTGAATCATTCACATCCATCTTATAATGTTTCACCATTTGCTTTGCACAAAGGTGGTAATCTCACTCCTTAGCTTTGTTTTTTTACCAATGGGAAAATTTTTGCTAGAAACTTTTGGACCAAATCATCCTATGTTGTGATTGAACCATATAGCAATTTTTTGCCTTGTCCTTAAGAGATAAAGGCAATAAATTTAGTCTAATTGCTTCATTAGAAACTCCATTATAGTGAAAAGTATCATATAATTCAAGAAAATTAGAAAAGTGAAGAATTGCATCATCGCTTGGTAACCCTCCAAACTGCACAAAAGTTTGAACCATTTGTATAATTGAAGGCTTTATCTAAAAGTTATTGGCTTGGATAACTAGCCATCTAATAAATTGTTCAAAACTATTTGCATTGGCAATTGCATAATCTCGTAAAGCTCTTTGCCCTTCATTATTTATATTAGCCATTGGAGTTTGTGCAAGTGGTGCTAATTGTTCTTTTCTTCTTCTTCTTCTAAAAGTTCTTTCAATTTCTTAATCAATAAGAGCTAAGTCAACACTTTTGGATCTGTTCATGCAAACAAGAAAAGATCAAAGAAAAGGTTAGGTTATAAGAAATTAAGAACCCTATATTGATATTAAGAAAACCACTATAATCCCCCGCAATAATGCTAAAAACTTGATTGTGGCTTTTTGTATGGCTACAAGTGCACACATCAAGTAATAAAAGGAAGTATTCCAATATCATCTCTTCAGGGATTATAGAATGTAATGTTTGATTTTTCTTCAAGAACCAAAGGCGAAACATTAAGATCTTATATCTAAACAAATGAAAATTTAAAGTTTGGTTGCAAAGAAAAGTAAAAATTAAAAATGATGTGTAGGCAGAGATCTTGACTTCATTAATTGTCACTTGGGAAGTAAAAAAAGATTACCAAAAACTAGATCTAAGAAAACAATAACTTAAAGCTTAAACATTAAAGAAACTTGAGAAGGCCAAATGCTTGTAGTAAATTTGGAATAAAAATTACATGAAAAGAACTTAAAGAACATAAAAGAAAGTAGTAATCAAATTTTATAACAAATAAAAGAAAGCCTACATCAATCTTGAAAGAAAAAGAAAGCTTAGCTGAAATAAAAATTGAACAACAACATTTGCAACTTGAAAACAAAAAAGAAAAGATCTTGAAAACAATACTTTTTGAATTAAAATAAAATAATTTAAAGAAACAAAAGCTTTGTTATTAGCAAATCTGTTACCTAAGCTAATAATTCAACTAAAGAACTAAAAGAAATAAGAACTAAGAACTAAAAGAAATAAGAGAAGTAGGGGATGAGATGATAGAAAAGGGTGAATGGCCTCCTTATTTATAATGAAGGGTTCAACCAAAAGGGATAAAAATACAAGATATGTTTTCAAATTCAAACTCTAGGTGATAAGGCTCATCCTCATTTTTTAGGAAGCTAGAGCTTGCTTGGCTAAATGGGGTCATGATGGTGCAATCTTTGCCTTTGATTGAATCTTGATCAAATCTTGATAATTCTCTTCCCTTGGATTCGGCAAAAGCTTGAAAATTCAAGAGTAAGTTAAATTTTATCTAACCCTTGAAATTCAAATGGATAAAATCATACTCTAAGCCAAAATCTTCAAGGCTAAGCAACAAGTTTCATGGTGAACTTCTAATTCTTCTTAGCCAAATGTACCTAGCCTTAATTGTGGTGAAATATGTATGAAGGCTTTCTTAAAGTCTTGGTCGAATAAGATGGAGCTTGGACAGTTCATGCTTTTGCCAATTAATCTTCCCCTTTGCATGGCTAAATGGATAGAGTCCTTATGCCACATAATTGCTTCATGGCAAAGCAAAAAGGTCATGCTTGGATCAAAACTTCTTTTTGGTCGAACACGATAGAGTCTAACTGAGCTTGGGGTAGCATGCAATCTTTCTTAGAAGTGGTCTAGTTGAATGCATCATTAGGAGAGTCCTTGTAAAATTGAAACTCTATGAATGTTGGACAAGGTGGTTCAGCTATGAGTTTCCAATATTGGGCCAAAATTGCTTCTTCTATGCTTGCATGCATGGCTTGCATGAAAATGATATCAATGAGCTTTAAAAACCTAAAATCATGAAACAATATGTAAAGCACCAATAATCATCCAAATTTTAAAAATTAGCACCATTTTTTATATGTTAAAACTCTATATATTTAGGTGTTATCACACCCTTACACTTATATCTTTGCTTATCCTCAAGCAAAACCTCAAATCAACAAAATTAAATATCAATAATCATACTAACAAAGTCAAAATCTACATAAATTTCCTATCATGTACTATTGCATAATAAAAAGCTAAGTATAAATGTAGAAGTATAAGAAATTGCTTCAAAAACAAGCTCTCAATATTTTATGCTCAATACACATATACATTTACCCACTCTTTAATTCATGCATATAACTCAAGCAAAAAGAATGTAAAACACTTCATCACATTTCAATTCAAAGATAAAATAGAGTTCATATGTTCACTTTCCCCTTCTCTCTCCACCAATGTTAAACCTACATACTTAACTTAAGATCAAAGGTCTTTTAAGCTTGTAATATAAGGTTTGGGTCAAGATGGGGAAAAGGAAATTTTAGACTTGAAACCCTAAGCTTACTTTCTTTCAACTTTTTGGACTTTAAACAAGTGGGAGCTTTTTTGAAACTTTGACTTGTAAGGCATCACTTTATTATTTTTTTTTAAAGAATACTTAGCCTTTTTGGCTTTCTTAGACTTTGCCTTTCATGTTTGTCATTTTCTTTTTCTATTCCTTATGCCTCTTTTCCTCCTAAAATCATAAACATGTCCATAAACAAGTAACCACAATGGGCTAGACAAAACAAAAAAAGGGATAATAATAATCAAACAAAAGGCTTATTGGCTTATTGTGTGGCTAAAATAAATAAATAAAAAGTTTAATATAAAAGGCTCAAAATAAGGGTACTAGGGATGCATCATAACATGGTGGCTTGAAAAAGGCTCAAATGGTCCAAAGAACTACCTAGATCATCTCTTGAGTCAAATACAATCTAGGATTTTATCTCAAGGGTTGAGTAGGTAAATTCTAGAGCACTTATTCATATCCTCAAATTTCCATGCAACTCCACATCTCACAAACTTTCACAAAAATCATAGCAGTTCATATAAAAAGAATAGAAATATATGCATTAAAATGATATCCAAAGAAAAGCTGCTTAAGAAATCCTTTCGAGTTCCACTAAATTCATAATCAACTTCATATCATACTTTAGTCATTTTTAGAAAATATATGCAACTTCAACTAAGTGAGCATCATAAAGATATTTAGTATGTCAATTTGGTTTGAAAGCAAAAAATGGGTTAAGATTTCAAAATCATTTTGAGTTCAAAAGTTTTCGTTGCCCTTTGCCCACACTTAAAATTGAACAATATAACAAATAACAAGGGAAAAAGAAATACTCCCTAAATTCTTTTCAAGGCCAAATCTCTATTTTCCATGAGGCATCATCCTTGCTTCTCTTCATCCCTAAAAACAAAACAACTCAAACAAAAATATTAAAAACATACATGTTCTAATAAAAGAAAAATTAAGAAAACAAAAAGTATAACCATTAAAATAGAATTTGGGTTGCTTCCCCAAGCAATGCCAATTTTGGTCAAGCTTGACCATCCTTAAATCTATGAAAATCATCTTACCTCTTTGCAAGGAGCTTACCTTGTTGCCTCTTTGTTTGAAGAATAACATAAACAAACTTGGTTTTGAGAGGTGCACTAGCTCTTCTAGTAGGGATAACATACACAGAACTTGAATTCCTTATAAGGCTAACATGGCTAGAACTAGGGGTTCCTAAATGATTCAGAGGGTTAGAAGGTTTATCTATTAGGTAAGACTCTTTAAAGGTTTCTTTTACCTTAATTGCACTAACATCTTCTTCATCTCTAAACACACCATACCCTTCAGATACAAAGTGTAGCTTATTGTTTTTAAATTTAAGGATAAGGTTAACATCATAAACATCTATTAAATCCTTAGAAATAAATAGAAAGGTCTTACTAACAATAATAGAGCATTATCGTCCTTCATGTCTAAGATAACAAAATTCAAAAAGAAAGCATATTTACTCATTTTGACTAGTACATTTTTCAACATCCTTTATGGTAACTTAGCAAATTGATCAAAAATTTAATATTGAATTAGGCAAGCTTCAGCTCTCCACAACCTAGCTGTATAAAAATACTCATAGACATTATATTTATGATAGAACCAAGATTAAAAAGAGCATAAAAATTTTAAATGTCCAATTTTGTAAAGAATAGTAAAACTCTCTGGATCTTTGTGCTTTTTCGACAGGAGTTGATGAAATTTAGGGCTCAATCTTCTAAGAATGTGGCTTCTTTCAATTCTTTGAGCAGCTCTTTTTGAATATGCCTTGGGGAAGGTGGTGCTATGTTGAAACACTACCTATACATTATGGCAGTCATCCTTGACCTTGGTTGCACTTTTTCTTGAACTTTTTGTTCTTCTTCTTATGGATCTTTTTCTTGAATTTTTTCATTTTGAACAAGCTCATCTTGAGCTATTTCTTCCTAGACTATTTTTTCAAGCGTAGGCTAAATGTTTTCTAATAGTACTTTCCCTACTTGCAGTAGCATTTGCCTTTCTTCAACAAACCCCTCAATATGCTCTTTAAGATCTTCTTCATAGTCCATCTCAGCATTCTCCTTCTTAGGTTTTCCTCATAGGTTTCAATATCTTTAGGGGCCTCTAATTTCATAGGGTCAACACCCTTTATAATTTCTCTACCAAATCTCAAGAGTTCCTCATCTTCTAATATTTATTCCTTTCCTATGAAATGTACTTCAGGTTGCCTCACAAAATTGGGGAGGTTTACTATTGTAGGTTCATTATCCTCATTATCAAAATCCTCCATCCTAACATCTTCTAAAGAATAAATTGCATTACATCCCTCATTGCCTTATCTTTTAGGGTTGGATTTAGTATTGCTAGGCAAGGTGCCTATAGGGCGATTGGCTATGGCTTGGGCTAGTCGACCTATTTGGTTTTCTAAGTTTTTTATGAATGTAGTTTGACTTTGGATATTAGCATTGTTAGCTTGCATCAATTAGGTCAACACGTTATCAAAGGTATATTTATTTTCTTTTGTAGGTTGTAATTTGGTGGATTGAAGATGTAGTTATTATTTTAGTTGTTGGTGGTTTGATTAGTTCCAAGAAAAGTTTGGGTCGTTTCACCATCCAAGGTTGCAAGTATTGCTATAGAGGTTGTTGCTTGGGTTAGCTTGTTAGATGTATTGGACTGGTTTTATCCTAAACTAGCATCTTTAAGTGGAATGGGATTTTTTACAAATATCACAAGAGACAAAAAAGCTTTGTATAGCATTCACATGGTTGGTTGGTTTCTTAAGGCTTCAATCTTTTTTGTGAGGGTAGCTAGTTGGGAATTTATAAAAGTAATAGCATCAACCTCAAATAAACAAGTAGACTTTTTACTAACCTTTCCTTCCATACCCCATTAGTAATTATCAACAACCATTTCCTCAATAAGCTCATTTGATTCTCAAGAGTCTTACTCATAATTGCCCCTTTAGCAGCTGAATCTAAGGTGGTTCTCATAGGTGGTGTGAGACCATTGTCAAAACCCTGAATCTAAATCCTTTAGGGTAGATCATGGTGTGGGCATTTCCTTAATAGCTCCTTGAATCATTCCAATCCATCATATAATGTTTCACCATCTGCTTGTAGAAAGATGGTGATCTCATTCCTTAGTTTTGCTATTTCTGCCAGTGGGAAAATTTTGCTAGAAACTTTTAGACTAAATTATCCCATGTTGTGATTGAACCAAATTGTAGTGATGACAACCAACTTTTCACCTTGTCCCTAAAAGAAAAAGGAAATAATTTTAGTCTACTTGTTTTATTAGAAACACCATTATAGCAAAAAGTATCACATAATTCAAGAAAGCTAGAAAGGTAAAGAATGGGAGCATCGCTTGTTAACCCTCCAAATTGTACAAAAGTTTGGACCATTGGTATAATTGAAAGCTTTATTGCAAAGTTGTTGGCTTGGATAGCTAGCCTTCTAATGGATGGTTGAAAAACATCTACATTGAGAACTGCATAGTCTCGTAAAGTTCTTTGCCTTTCATTATTTGTAATAGTTATTAGAGTTGGTACAAATGGTGATGATTGCTTTTTTTTTTCTTCTTCTAATGGTTCTTTATATTTCTTGATCAGCAGGAGCTAAGTCAACACTTTTGGATCCATGTATGCAAACAAGAAAAGATCAAAGAAAAGCAAAAAAAAAGTAAATAAACAAAACAAAAGGTTTAGATTATAAGAAATTAAGAATTCTATATGTGATATTGAGAACACCACTATAATCCTTAGCAATAACACCAAAAACTTGATTGCTACTTTTTGTATAGCCTGTAAGTGCATAGATCAAGTAATGAAAGGAAGTATTCCAATATCGTCTCCTCAAGGATTATAAAAGTTAATGTTGGGTTGTTCTTTAAGTACCAAAGGTGAAACCTTAAGATCTTATATCTAAACAAATGGGAATTTAGGGTTTGGTTGCAAAGAAAAGTAAAGATTAAAAGTGATGTGTAGGCATGAATCTTGATTTCACCAATTGTCACTTGAAAAGTAAAAGAAGATTGTCAAAAACTAGCTCTAAGAAAACAATAATTTAAAGCCTAAAAATTAAAGAAACTTGAGAAGGCCGAATGCTTCTAGTAAATTTGGAATAAATATTACATGAAAGAACTTAAAAAATGTAAAAGAAAGTGGTAGCCAAATCTTGTAACAAATAAAAGAAACCTTGCATCAATCTTGAAAGAAAAAGCAAGCTTAGCTAAAATAGAAATTGAAAAACAAGATTTGCAATTTGAAAACAAGAAAAGAAAAGATCTTGAAAATAATACTTTTTGAATTAAAATAAAATAATTTAAAGAAATAAAAGCTTTGTTATTAGCAAATATGTCACCTAAGCCAATAACTTAACTAAATAACTAAAAGAAATAAGAACTAAGAAAGAAATAATAGTAATGAGGTATGGGATGATGGAAAAGGGTGAATGGCCTCCCTATTTAAAATAGAGAGTTCGACCAAAGGGCATAGGAATATAAGATTTGTTTTCAAATTCAAACTCTAGGTGATAAGGCTCATCTTCATCTTCTATGAGGCATAACCAAATAGGACTTCTTCAAGCTTAAGCATGCTTGGTTGAATGGGATCTTGATGGTGCAATCTTGGCCTTTGATTTAATCTTGATCAAATCTTGATAAGTTTCCTCCCTTCGATTCAGTAAAAGCTTGAATATTCAAGAGTAGGTTAACTTTTATCCAATTTTTGAAATTCAAATGGATAAAATCCTACTCCAAGTCAAAATCTTCAAGGTTAAGAACAAGTTTCATGGTGAGCTTCTAATTCTTCTTAGCTGAATATAGCTAGTCTTGATTATGGTGAAAATTTGTATGAAGGCTCTTTCAAAGTCTTGGCCGAATAGGATAGAGCTTGGAGAGTCCATACCTTTGTAAATTAATCTTCCCTTTTGTGTGGCCAGATGGATAGAGTCCTTACGCCACACAATTGCTTTATGGCTAAGCAAAGGAGTCATACTTGGATCAAAACTTCTCTTTAGCCAAACATGATGGAGTCCAAGTGAGCTTCGAGTAGCATGAAATCTTTATTGGAAATGATCTAGCTGAATGCACCATTGGGAGAGTCCTTATGCAATTGCAACTCTATGAGTGTGGGATAAGGTGGTTTAGCTATGAGCTTCCACTATTGGGCCAAAATTCCTCCTTACATGCTTGCATGCATGGCTTGCATGAAAATTATATCCATATGCTTTAAAAACCTAAATCATGAAAACAACATGAAAAGCACCAAAAATCATCCAAATTTTAAAAATTAGCACCATTTTTTTATGTAAAAACTCTATATATTTAGGTGCTATCATGTATTGGGGCAAAGATATGAAACAAGCAAAAAGAAACAAGCCATCTATTACCTAAGCAAGAAATTTATTGATTATAAAGACAAGTATTCCCAGCTTGAAAATATATGTTGTGCTTTAGTATGGGACTGCTCACTGGCTCAAGTAATATATGTTGTATCATACAACCTGGTTGATGTCAAAATTAGATCCCCTCAAGTACATATTTGAAAAGCCATCTTTATCAAGAAGATTGGCAAGGTGGCAAGTAATGCTCTCTAAATATGATAATATATATGTGGCTCAAAAAGTTGTTAAAAGGAGTGCCATAGCTGATTTTCTAATTAATAAAGCTTTTGATGATTATGAGCTAATGCATTTTCAATTCTTAGATAAAGATCTTATGGTTATCTTATTATTAAAAAAGAAAGAACATGAAAATGTTGCATGGAAAATGTTCTTTGATAAGGCATTGAATGTTTTGGGGAATGGCATTAGAGTTATTTTGATATCACTTAAAGGAGAATATTCCCCTAACGTTTCAAGACTATCTTTTTTCTACACCAACAATATAGCAGAATATGAAGCATGCATCCAGGGATTACAAATGGAATTAAATAGAAAAATCAAGATTTTGAAAGTCATTGGCAATTCAGCACTAGTAATTCATTAGCTAAAAAGTGAATGGGAAACAAGGGACTCGAAGCTGGTTTTATACCAAAACTTCATTACTGGGCTAATAGAGCAATTTAAAGACATCTAGTTTTGACATGTGCCTCAAAAAGAAAATAAGATAGCTGATGCTCTTGCCACATTATCAGCTATGTTCAAACTAAATACAAATATAGAGATTCAACCTATTAGAATATAGACTTTTGAGCTTCGATCACACTATGCGAGTGTAGAAGAAGAAATTAAGGGTCAGCCCTAGTATTTTGACATTATGCAATATCTCAAGCACCAAAAGTATCCTGAACGTGCATCATAAAATGATAAAAGAATTTTGAGAAGATTGGCAATAGGATTTGTATTGGATGGGGCAATCTTGTATAAAAAAGTCAAGATCAGGTCTTGTTAAGATGTGTATGCTACAAAAGCAAGGCAAATACTCGAAGAAGTACACAAAAGGATATATGGGACACATGCCAATGGTCACACGATAGCTAGGCAAGTAATGAGGGTAGGTTACTACTGGCTGACCTTGGAAAGCAATTGTATCAATCATGCAAAAAGATGCCATAAATGTTAGATTTATGCAAATAAAAACCATGTTCCTCCTGCACTGTTGCATATGTTGCACTGTTGCATATGAAGCTAAAATTCCTTCTTTAAAGGTTCTAATAAAAGTACAATTGAAAGAAGCTGACTAGGTTCGCAACCGTTATAAATAGTTGAAATTGATTGAAGAAAAAAAGACTAGTAGCACTCAGTCATGGCCAAACGTACCTGAAGGGAATGATAAAGGCACATGATAAAAGATGAAGCCCAGATGCTTTCATGATGGGGAATTAGTCTTGAAGAGGATATTGCAAAATCAACACAACAATAGAGGAAAATGGACACCTAATTAAAAAGATCCTTATGTAGTAAAAAAGGCATTATCTAGTGGAGCCTTGCTTCTTGTAGAAATGGATGGAAATAAACCACTAAGTCCTGTAAACTCATATTCTATCAAGAAATACTATGCTTAAAAAAGCAAACAAAAAAACAAAACAAAAAGAAATAAAAAAAATAAAAAAAATGAAAAATAAGAGGGTTTAGGTTGAAAACCTAAAAAAGGCAATCTAGATTATAGGGGGAAATACATAAGTTGAAAACTTGAATGAACAACTTAGGTATAAGGAGAAAATAGAAGGAAATTGGGTTTCAAGTTTGAAATGTAAAAAAAATGGAAGCAGCACACTGGTTCAGGAAAAAGAAAATAGAAACAAATTATCAATTGATAGGTCAAGGGGCAGGATTGCCATCCAATGAGTCAACATTACTTAAAGCCATTAATGAGATAGGATTTTCAGAAGATAATTAGGAGTGAACAATCTGAATTCATCTTAATGTTCAGTATTTGGCAATTTTGAAAATTGTTTCTTGTCACCATTTCATTTTCTTACTTTTTTTTTATGCTTAATTATACCTTCATTCCTTTATTGCCATGTAGTTTGAAATCTCTAAAACATTAATGAATACCTTTTCTTTTTTACCCTTTTTATTCAAACCTTTTTGTTCATCATTAATTGAAAAAATGCATTGCATTTAACATGATATTGCTGATATTGAATGATAATTCTCATAATCAAACTTGAAACATACATAGATGAGGTTTTAAGATAACCAAGATAAACAAACATGGGTTTTAAAAAAAAAAAAAACTAGAAATGATACAAATGAGGAACATCAATTGGGATAGGAAAATAAATGATGATTGAACAAAAGATAATGATGGGAAAGAAGTAGAAATGATGAATAATGAATAAGAAAAATAGAAAAGATGAATTATAAGTATAAGGAAAAATGCTTTCGGCAGAGTTTCACTAGACAACCATTAAAGATCAAGGTAAAAAAGATATGAAAAGAAAAAGAGATGCTTGAATTAAAGAAAGACCTCAATCAGATGAGTTTGGGTTGACTGCTGATGATCTAGCCAGAACTACAAATTTGAAGAATACTTGTTATCATGAAAATCTTGTTTCCATAAGTACAAATGCATGATAGGAATAAAATTTATGGAATCATACCGCTTTCTTTACATTCATCACATACATTGCATGCAGAATGAATTTAATCTTAAAGGAACAAATACAATTGGAGAATGAACCTTTAAAAAAGATAGAGAGAAAAATCCAAAGATGAAAAAAACTCTTTAAAAAAGATCAGAATCCATTTCAGAGCTTCCTATCCAACCCAATTTTCCAAATGAGGCCTTTCAAACTTTTTCGAGACTAGATCAGCCTTTTCCAAAATTGATTTTTCAAGTCACTTGCTTATGTTTATAGGAGCTCTGCTTCAAAAAAGTGAAAGAGATAGAGAAAAAAAGAAGAGAATCTACAAAAAAAAAGAGGTTGTTGAAAAAATGAATGAAAATATGAGATATGATAACAAGATTGAGTTCTTAGAAAGAATGAATGTTAAGAAATTTTGAAAATAGATGAAAATTAAGCCTAATTTAGCTAGTACCAAAGAGAATTAAGCCAAGATTAGCCGACACCTATGAAGATTAAGCTTAGTCTAGCTGGCACAAGGAGAATTAAGCCTAATTTAGTTGACACTGAAGAGAACTAAGCCCAATTTAATTGGCACTAAGAAGAATTAAGCCCAATTTAATTAGCACTAAGGAGAATTAAGCCCAGATTAATTAGTTCCAAAAATATTTTTTAAAGTTCATTGTTTATTTTCATAGGAGCCTCTCTAGAGAGATATTTTTAAAGTTCGTTGCCTATATTCATAGGAGCCCTTTTCAGACAATTTTTTTAAAATTCGTTACCTATTTTCATAAAAGCCCTTTCAAGATAAAATTTTTTTAAAGTTTGTTACCTATGTTTATATGAGCCTTTTCCAGACAGATTTTTTTAAAGTTCATTTCCTATATTCATAGGAGCCCTTTTCAAACAAAATTTTTAAAGTTTGTTTCGAATTTTCATAAAAGTTCTTTCTTTTAAAGTTTGTTGCCTATTTTCATAAGATTCATTTTCAAATAGATTTTTACAAGTTTGAGACCTATTTTCATTGGAGCTCTTTCCAGACAGATTTTTAAAATTTATTGCCTATATTAATAGGAGCCTTTTCCAAATAGATTTTTTAAAGTTACCCACCTATATTAATAAGAGCCTTTTTCCAAACAAATTTTTAAAGTTAGTTGCTTACGTTTATAAGAGCTATTAATCTCAAAAAAAAAAAAAAAACCTTTTCAAACATGAAAGCAAACTTCCCCTCAACCCATGGTCCCAGCCAAAATTGGTGTCTTTGCTTTTTACATTATTTTTTATTCCCAAAAATACATAAAAATTGGTAGCTATAAACACCTAATTTTGTTCGAGCAAAATTTTGGCCATTTGTGAAGCATTTAAAATCAAACTCGACTCAAATCCAATATCAATTTTGAAAAGATTTTAAACTTAAAATTCAAACCAATTTGATCCAAATGCTTTAAAGTCAACATTGGTCAAACTTGTCAATAAAGTCAAATTTAGTCAAACTTAGTCAAATTTGGTTAAACTTGATAAAAATGGATAAAACCCGAGATAATCCTCAAAATTTGCAACCCAATTGGAATTAATATGGTTTAAATTTGAAATGGGTGATTTTTAATGCACTAAATTCTTTTATACCTCAAAAAGTGTAAAATTATCAAAACACCCTTAGGGGTATTTTCGTAATTTAATTTTTAAAAAGTTAAATTTTCATGAAAATTTTTAGATCATGAAAATTTTAATGATTTTTGATACATTGAAACCCATATCACACTTTGGAATGGGTAAAATTACCAAAATACCCTTAAATAGACATTTGGTTCGTAGAATCGCAGATTTGGGAGGAAAGTGTAATCCCTGAGAAATTGTGATACCTAGGGTTTTCTTCCATTTTTAGGCATCTCGTGTTCAAATTCACTCATTTGGTTGGGAAGAATCCATATATATTAAATCCTAGATAATTACTATAAACTATTTAGCATATATGATGGTAACTTAAACAATCCAATGTTTAATTAAAGGAGATTATTCAAAGCATTTTTAGCTAGAAAGTGCCTTGAATAATTTTTTTTAATTAAAATGAAGGGATTGTTGAAGATGTTTTTCTCCAAAAAAGCCTTCAATAATCCCTTTCAATTTTTTAGAGGGAATTATTAAAGGTCTTTTTGTAAAACATCTTTAATAATCCCCTCCCATATTTTTTAGGGATTATTCAAGACATTCTTAGCTAGAAAATGCTTTGAATAATCTATTATAAAAAATTTAATGGGATTATCCAAAGCGTTTCTGGCCAAAAACACCTTAAATAATCCCTTTTAATTAAAGATTGAAAGGGATTATTGAAGGCATTTAGGCCAAAACGCCTCCGATAATCCCCTCCAATTTTTTTTAAGGATTATTCAAGGTTTTTTTCCCCAAAAAATGCCTTGAATAATCCCTAAAAAAAATTGGAGGGGATTATCGGAGGCATTTTGGCCTAAATGCCTTCAATAATCCCAATCCCCTCCCATTTTATTTTGGAAAACGCCTTGAATGGGGTTAGTCAAGGCATTTCTAGCCAAAAATGTCTTTAAACAAAGGGACAAAATAAACAAATTCAAGGGACTGACATAAAAATTCACATTGACTTCAATCAAAATGGGCAGCCTGTGTCTAATGGAACTGCCAAGTTAGCTAGTCACATTGGAACAGTTGTTCGTAGTAGCATTTCTATTACATACCATAATTGGCGACGAGTTCCTAATGATCTAAAGGATCATATATGGGAGTCGATTATGGTATGTTTATTCAACTATTTCATAAAATTGGTTAAATGACCATTTAATTGAAATTCAATGTGTTCATACTAATTGTTTTAAATTTATTAGGAACGATTTGATGTCCTAAATGAGTATAAAAAACTTACGTTGCAATCGGCTAAGAAAGCATTTAAAGACTTTAAAAGCATATTGGCAACCCATTATATTTTATCATTCGCTGATAATAGTGATATATTGGTTAATCCTCTTTCATCATATACAGATGTTATCAGTTATCAAGATTGGATGCATTTTGTTTGAGATCAACTATTAGAAGAATTCTCAATATGCATACTCATTCTGTTAATTGTTTATAAGATTTTATGTAATATATTCAATATCTTAATATGTGATTTACCTTATTTCTTTATTTTCTAGAAAATCAAATAACAACAAAAGAACATCCGAGCCAAACAAGTATATCACTATCGGACATTGAGAAAGGGTTATACGAATGTCAAGTATGATCTTGTAGGTATTCATACACTTGTTTTATACTTTTAAATGAATATATATGAACTTTCATTTAATATATTCTAATTCTTATATAGCATTAATTTATTAGGAATCATCTAGCTCTGGCATAAAAGTTTCTAGATAAAATGTGTAGAAACAAAGACATATACAGAAAGATGGATCATTTGCAGATGAAGAAACCGAAGAAATGGCTAAAAAGATTTTCTGTATAACCACTCATTTTATCACGTATGATTGGCTTTGTGCTTGTATGCATGACTATATACTTGTTTAACTTTGTTGTTACGTCTCATCTTATTATTGTCTTTCAGGATGATTTTGCTACTAAATTTAAATCAGGTGAATTGCCAACCGATTATGGCAAAAATCCCTTTCTTTAGCATTAGGAGTGAAAGAAAGACATGGTCGAGTTCATGGGGTTGGTAGATTTGTGTTGCTATCAAAATTCTTTAATAATCAACCCAAACCCCTCTAATGACGAATGCACAATATGAAGCAATCATTTACCAACAACAGGAAAGACTTGATGGCCAAAAGCAACACTTGAATGATCAATAGCAATAACTCATAGCCTTAGAGGCGATGTTGGCAGCAATGTAATCTAGCATGCCTGAAGGGCAATTAGATAGCAACATCCAACAAGGACAAGCTTTCATTCCAAGTCAGCCAACAAATTTCTCCTCTAGTATCACCCATGGAGTATGATTTTGTTTATTCGTTTTTTAATATTTATTTGTCTATTATATTTATTGATTTGGTTTTAATACTTATATTTCATTATATATTATAGTAGGATGTTGGAACTCAGAAGATGACCCTTGCTAAGGCTACCATTAAAGCATTATCTAATTATGCACTTGATCATTTATCCAAAGGAAACGTCATACCATTGAGTCCAAGGATGCATTATTTGATCATCCATCAATTTTTTACATTAGGGGCTTGATATTAAGGCATTTTCTATCCTGGATGAAATATCATCTTCTGATATTGTTGCCTATATGAGGTTAGCTTATAAATTTAAATATGCAAAGTCAATATCTATTAATCTATATTAGGGTGAATTACTAACTAGTATTATTGATTGTTATCATGCAGCTTTCTATATAGAGAGATCAAGGCGAGACAAATGACCTATAGATTCAGATTCATTGACCCAAATATGATTAGTGAGTAGAGTGGCAATGTTATTAATCATGGTTGTCATATGGGTCAATGCATGTAAAAATGGGCTGATTATTTTTTGGAGCCGTATAATGCTGCGTAAGTTATATTCATATAACTAATTATTCCAACCTTACTCGAATATGAGATAATGCCTAATTTGAGTATATCATTCTTATTATTTTGTAGTCATCATTGGTAGCTTATTGTGATTTATACCAATTCCTTTACGCCATATTTATTTAACTTCGTTCAACCAACGATGAAGCCTAACCCTGATATTAATAATTTTATAAAGAGGTATTACATGTTTTTATATTATCTTGTGTTTCTTCATAATTACTTTTATTTTTGTATTAACAACTTTTTACTATGCAATTTAGGGAAATATCTGCAGTTGATAAGAAAGTAAAGATAAAATGGGTGTCAATACCAATAAATGTGAAATTTATTATTTTATGCTGAGTTTGTTTAGATAAATATTTCCTAAACCCATTAAATTTATTTTTCAGGTACCTCGACAACCAAGATATATTGAATGTGGATATTATGTCATTTGTTTTATGAGGGAGATAGTTTTACATGATTTTATGACCACACTATTCAAGATTACTATTAATTCCATACAATAGTAATATCTTCCAATAAAAAAAGCTAAATTATATTCTCATTTATTAACATTTAGTTATGATTTTTTTTTATAGTGAGAGAGTAAATGAAGCTTCACGAAAGATGAACTTGATGAAATTCGTAAAGAGTGGTCTGATTATGTATTATCATTTGCTACACCTTGAAGTTAGAGAATGTTGGTTGGGTGTGAATATATGCATTACATTTTTTATAATGTTTTTAACATGCCATGTTGAATGGATAATTTTTAATTTTCGAGTAGGATATTGGTTTAATATTATTGGTATATGTTTGTTTTATATCAATTGGTAATTTATATCAATACACATATATTGAGTACGATTATTTTATAAAAGTATTTTTATATGGCAACGTTATCAATTATAAATTTGGATGTGTGGCATAATATTGAAATATTACAATGTCCACTATTTAAATTCCAAAATGTAATTCATAGTTTCACAAATATGTATTTGATTCACACAAGTACGAATCCGATATAAATAAAAGTATGTTTAACATGCAAAGCAATGCTTTGCATATTTACAACCTTCCATTTCCTACTTTAATTAAAGAAAAAGGTTTCCAAATTTATACAACGAATCTGTAAACAACATGGAGCGCGATCTACATGTGCCCAGGAGGAGAAAAGTTAAACGATGGGCGATATGCATTACATTCATTTAATTGTTGCCAATGTAATTACATTTAAATATAGCTAGCATCGTAAAGAAAAACTCAATTTTGTGATTTTCTTTCATCATATACTCCCCAACGGTGAGTATTTCATCAGGTGTGAATTTGTTGAGTTGCATAATTTCATTAAAAAGTGACTTTCTTCTATTTATATGCTTAACTTCTGTCTTAAAGTAAACTAAAACGTCTTTCATAACATTCACAGTCCATTCATATGAAGCACCAATGTTGCCAGTCTGATCGATTGCTCCATCATCACTCCTAACATGCTTTTTACCAGACAACATCATCCTAGCATTGCTCAGAGTAATAGATACAATGTCGTCTTTATCATCTCCTCTCTCATTTCCTTCAACATTGATATTAATCTTAGGAGAGAAGTAAGCATCCTCATTAGCATTTAATGATTCAATTACATCAGCTACTATTTCAACTCATTGGCTAGTTGCTTTATCAGATTCGAATATCACTTTAAAATCATCAAAAAATGGGAAAGGTTTCTTCCGTAACCCTCTAGCATGTGGGTGTGATTGGCAAAGTTCAAACAAAGATGAATAAAAAAAACCATTAAAAAAACATAAAAAAAAAATAGATAAGCCATAATATCATCTAAAAAAATTACCTAAACCCACTCATCAAATAGTTCTTTCTCAACTGTGATACATTTTTCTTGATCATTTCACCCAAATCAACTAGAATTTTTCATATCACAAATTACATGATATTGTCTCTTAAGCAGCTTAACCATAGATTCAATATGAGGGGTGGCTTTAACTTGTGAAGTAGGAATGACTTGCTCCAGCATTTATTTAATATAACCTAGTTATCCAACACGAAATGTCCCATTATCCGCTCTCCATCTAGGATCATTGCCAAATAATGTAGGCATTAAACCAAATGCAAATCCTCATCTCTAGTCCATGAATGGTTACCAAAGCCAAAACTATCCAATCATCTTTTGGATGCACGTCAAACGGATTATGATGGATTGTCATATAGTGAAGACATTTCAATTCCTAATCACATGGTTAAACATTTTGAAATAATATTAATATAGTAAATTAAAAACAATCAAGGGAACAAAGTAAACGAATACACATGGAAAGAAAGCAATGTGTTCTCCAAATTGTAATATTCATTGGACAATATCAACCATATGGTAAATAAAATAAAAACCATTTAGGCAAACAAATAATAAAATACAAAACATATTTGTAATATTATTATTCCTCGAATTGTAACCAATGGGTAAACATATCATTAGCCAGATTATCTCTAAACTGAGTCCAATAATCATATGGATCAACATGCTTAATCAAATGTTGATTATTAGATTCATCATGTTGGGAAATACTTCCTTCAGTAATATCCCTTTCAATAGGATCAAATACCATCTCAAACCTAATAAAATTATAGAGAAGGCAATAAGCAAAAATGATTGTACATTGTGTCTTAATTGAAAAAAAGGACTTTTCCTTTAAAATTGCCCATCTGACTTTCAATATACCAAAATATCTCTCGATACAATTTCTTACTTAAGAATGTTTCATGTTGAAGTATTCCTATAGGGTCGTCAGTTGCAATCTTGCCTTGTAATCACTAAGATGGTATCGTTGACCTCTATAAAGTGCCAATAATTTGTCCCATTTATATATCCAACACCACATAAATAGTAATTACTTGTTAGAATGATCAACAACATTACTAATATGGAAACAAGTAATGTTGTTATTAACATTACACAAACATAATAGAAATAATACCTTATAGGATCCTTAACCCATTCCTGTGTGTAATGACATCACTTAACACTCTGTCATCTATTGCAGAACGTTTCCATCTCAGTAGAACATATATGATTTGCATATCTAGAGTGCAAACACCAAGGACATTGGAAGTAATTTCATTTTTCCTAGTCTTGTATCTAGGCTGGTCAATTGCATCAACATTGACTTTAATGTATGTCCCATCTAAGGCATCCAAACAACCCTTGAACCATTTCCATCTATTATCTGTTGAATTTTTTGGTATGGGTTTAGGGTTTTTAAACAATAGCATATGCAATCTTAATACAAAATTCAACACAAAATGAAATTATCTACTAATTGTCTCTCTAGATCTGGCCACTTAACGCTTGATAATCCTATTTTATGTATAGTGGGCAATAATATAGAGGAAGCTAATTACTAGTTCTTCTATTGACATATGTCTAGATGATTGTAAGCCCCATTCTATTTTAAGCAAATGACATAATTTTGCAAAAGTTCTCGAATCCATTCTAATATGATCTACACACTATATATCACTTTCAAATACCATTATGTTTAAGTTTAACTCTCTAGTATGTAGGTTATCATAAGACGCTGCACTATAAGATAGTCTACATCATTTTCTTATGTTAATATTTAATGAAGTGATAGTAACAAAATATAACAAATATAGTAAATTTTCCATCTGGTTCAATTGCATCATAAGCAATGTAACCAATCGCATCTTCTTGAAAGAAAAACCAGCCATAACTATTTAGAAGAAATAATTTTGTTAAAGTTGAAAACATAATGGAAAGCAAATCTTGGCATATGGTCGATGGAATCCTCCTGTATCATCAAATAGAATATAAATCACAAAAAAAACATTGGAAGATTGGAAAGAGTTAAAATAATTTAACCTTAAAACACATAATATATATATATGAAATGCCTTTAATCCAGAGCTAAACGACATCTAAAAAATGAAAAAAAAAGTTCATTGGAAGGCAACATGGATTACATATTATCAATTAGAAAGTATACACACCATTTTGTACAAAAACTAATGATAAATTTAACAGGAAGAAGAATAAATGAAGAATGAGGAAGCTAAAATTTTTTTAAAAAGAAAAGTAAATGCTATGAGGTAAGATCTATTGAAATATATATTTCAATTGTTTTGGTAATTGAATCATAAAAAAGACATATTTGATAGTTTTATTCTCTTCTGCCGATTAGACGTTAGAATATTCATATTGTCATAACACGGTCATCGAAAGGGAAAACAAAATTTTAATATGGGAATATTGAAGGTGGTTATAGGAAGAAACATCTTAATTGATAACCAATGAAGGCGTTTTTCCATATAAATGCCTTAATCATTTATTTATAGGCGTATATGAAGCAAGATCATGACATAACACTCTGATCTATGAACATAAAAAAGAATAGTTCTTAAATAATGATCATTTAAGGCGTTTCGGGCCAAAAACGCCTTGAATAACATCTATTCAAATTTTATTGGGGATTATTTAACGTGTTTTCTAGGCAAAAATACCTTGAATAATCCTCAATTAAAATTGAAGGAGATTATTAAAGGTGTTTTTAACTGGAAATGCCTTGAATAACCCCATTCAATTTTTTGTAAGGGATTATTCAAGGCCTTTTTGGGAAAAAAATGCATGAATAATCCCCAATATAAAATTTTTTTTGGGGATTATTTAAGGTATTTTTGGCCTTGAATAATCACCTCATAAAAATTGAAGGAGATTATTGAAGGCATTTTTTGCTAGAAATGCCTTCAATAACCCTATTAAATTTTTTGTAAGTGATTATTCAAAGCATTTTATAGGTAAAAACGCCTTGAATAATCCCCAATAAAAAAAAGTTTTGAGATTATTAAAGGTGTTTTTGGCCAAAAACATCTTGAATAATCACCTCATAAAAATATGAGGGGATTATTGAAGGCATTTTTAGCTAGAAACGCCTTGAATAACCTCTATTAAATTTTTTGCAACTTAAATAATCCCTAAAAAAATCACTGAGGATTATTAAAGGCGTTTTTGGCCAAAAACACCTTGAATAATCCCTTACAAAAAATTTATTAGAGGTTATTCAAGGCATTTTCGGCTAAAATTGCCTTCAATAATCCCCTCATAAAAATTTTTACATATTGTTCAAGGCATTTTTGGCCAAAAATGCCTTGAATAACCCCATTCAATTTTTTGTAAGGGATTCTTAAAGGCATCTTTCATGCCAAATGCCTTATATAAACCAAAATTTTTACTAGCATAAACCTACAACTGACTTGCATTCCTTTTCAAACATGCTTTTCAAAATGGTAATGACTATTTCATAATTTTTTAGTTAGGTCAAATTTAAAAATAATGCTACTTTCTTCTTTTGAATCCTAGAATACCATAGGGAGAAATGGATTTTTCATTTTAGGACTTTGGGTACTATTGGAAAAATGTTAATTTTTCTTAGAATCATATTACTTTAAACCAAACATTGGAATCAAATACCCAACAGTAAGATTCCAGAAGAAAATGTATGGATTCCCCCGAACAAAATGCCATCTAAAGGTATTTTCGTAATTTGACTTTCCTAATGTCAGAATTTTGCAAAACGTTCTAAATCATGGTTTCTTATTATTTGATGATTTTATAATTTTGAAAACCTTGATTGTACTTCAAGAGGTGTAAAATTATCAAAATGCCCATTAAGGCTAAATTTGTAATTTGACCTTTATAAGATTGGTTTTTTGTGAAAGTTTTCAGATCATGATTTTATAATATTTGATGACTTTTTGTCCATTCAAAATCACAATAGTATCCTAAGAGGTGTGAAATTATCAAAATATCCCTTAAAAGTATTTTCGTAATTTGACCTTCTCGAGGTCAATTTTTCAAGAAAATTTATAGATCTTAATTTCATAATATTTCATTATTTTTTATGCTTTAAAATCACAAAAATGAGCACAAGAACATCGATTTCTAAGA
This sequence comes from Durio zibethinus, assembly GCF_002303985.1. The sequence goes on from NW_019168159.1 coordinate 17,590,760, forward strand.
AAATGGCCTAAATGTCGAAAACTTTATACTAAGGGCAAAATGGTCATTTCACTTGGTTTAAGGGCTGTAACAATCCAACCTTTGTAGTGAATAATGTGAACCATTAGATCTTATATGGAATCTTGATCTAATGGCTAAAGAATGCTCCTTGGGTTAAAAACAAGGGAAAAATTTTTGTCCTTTGATGAGATTTAATCCTAAAGCCTTGGTTTACTCTTGAATAGATATTTTTGGTGGCTTTCTTCATAAAGGGAAGGATTTTGGCATGAAAAACCAGAGAAGAACTTGAAAAATAGAGGAAAAAAAGAAAGGGAAAAATGTGAGAAAAAAAAAGAAAGAAAAAACTTTGGCATTTTTACTTGAAGGTATCCATCTCAACATTCATCCTTCACATTTCTAGCATCTCCATCTCATTTTACATTACATTTTCATTATATTTCATTCATTTCTTGTTTGATTTTCTTAAAGGTTTTTAGTTTATTTTTCTTGCACAAAGTTTGAATCAATTTTCATCCAATTAATCAATAATTGGTTTGAAGTTGAAATCCAAACAAAAACAACAAAATCCACCATTGAGAAAACCATGTTAGAGGTTTAGCCATGGTGTCCTTCTTGTTGATCGAACCTCCTATTGCCTACTTTGAGATGTTCTTGGTTCTTTAAACTTGTTTGTGATGTGTAAATGAATAGTTGGCTTGATTTTTGTATAAATTGTGTTTGGTTAATGAAATATGTTGGTGTTTGGTTATTGTTGAAGTCTCACATATTTTCTTTAGTCTTTTTAGCTAACTTCATGTTAGATAAAGTTTCTTTGTGATTCAAATATGTTGTGTGATGAATAAGTAAATGGTGCTTGTTTAGATGGAATAAAGTGAAATCATGCTTAAGGTAACATCATGAGCTATTTAGCCCTTGTGCTTTTCTCCCGGCCAAATCATGTATTTGGTTTGATGATCATTTCTTATTTGATTCATGGTCAATAGATGATGCTTTAGTTATAACCTTTAAGTTTCTATATGGTTAGATTGAATTTTTAATGAATGATTTGTTGTTGTTCGATTGATACTCTTGTTCATGAGGTTTTCAAGTTATATTAGTTCATTTTGTGTTTGATGAAATGGTTCCATTGATTTTCAAGTGATCAATATTTATTTGGATGATAAAGCATAAAAAAAATGCTTGAGAAATAGATTAGATAAGTTCAGCCATGGTGTCTTTGTGTTTGGCCACACCTTGTTTCATGCTTTAATGAATATTTGGTGCATTGATCCATGCTTTCTGTTATGTTTTTATGATGTTTGTCAAGTTCTTAACATGTTTAAACAAAAGCATCATTGAAAAACTGTTGTTTTATGGTTTTTTTTTTTTTTGTGAATTTTTTAAGTTGTTTGGTTTTATTTAATAATGAACAATAATGGAACATTCAAACCAAAATTTAAAGTTTTCTATCTTTGATTCATTTTAGTCTTGAATTTTCATGCATTACATGGTTGTGATATTGAATTTGAAAATATCTTAGTTTGTAATTATGTTTCTAGGTCATCCATTTGACACATGCATTCATTAATGGCATTTTTGCAATTTGCATTCATTTCATGTCCATTTCTACAAAATCCCAAAAAAAAAAAATTGAAACCCCAAATTTCCCCTCAAACCCTAAACCTTAAATCCAAACCTTAGATCTTAATCCTAAATCCAAACCCTAAACCCTAAACCCTAAATCCCAAACCCTAAACCCTAACCCCAAACCCTAAACCGAAACCTAAACCCTAACTCTAAACCTTAAATCAAACCCTAAACCCTAACCCCAACCTCAACCACTAAACATAAAACCCTAACCCTAAACCCTAAATCCAAACTTTAAATCAAAACCTTAAATCTTAACCCTAAGCTCTAACCTAGAACCCAAACCAATCCAAACCCTAAAACTAACCCTTAAACCCTAAATCAATCATGTATTTGAATTTCATTTTACCTTGTCATCACATGCATTTTTATATAATTATACATTCATACTTTGTCATTCATACTATATTGTCATGTATTCATCATATCTTATTATGTGCATGCATCTCATGCATTTGTTTTTTTTTTTTTTTTAAATTGGTTTTCATAGTAAAATATTTTAAAATAAGATAACATCTCAAGTAAATATAGTAATCAAGATCTTGCCTAACTATAGGAGGACTCTTGGTGATTATTATTTATGAGAGCTGTTTCTCAATTTTAGTAGGGCAATTTGAAAACTCTTAAATTAGAAATATTTTTGAAACTCGACTTAATCATAAGAGAGTGAAAGAGGTATTTCGATAGTTAATGAGTTTTCATCTTGATCCAAAGTTTTAAGAAAAAGAGTTTTTTAATTTATTTTATTTTTAAAAAATAGAAAAAAAAAAGAAAAGAAGAATACAAATTAATTTTAAACATAAAGTGAAATAGGACCATTTTAATCAAAATTAAAGGATAACATATAATCAATTGACACCATCTTCGACGGACACTGTGGGAGTGTTAATCCTTCCTCACATGTAATTGACTCTCAAACTCAATTCTAATTTCGCAAACTACAAATTTATTCTTTTTCTAAAACTTTTAATTTAAAATGTTTTATTAAAAGGACAAAAAATATTTTTGGCTTATCGCACCTTAAAAAATATTAGTGGCTACTCTTTAGTTTGTTCTTTTGATTAAAAACATTTTTGATCTCCTTGTTTTTCCAAATTTTTTCCATTCATCCAACTTTCGAGTCAACCTACCCCTGAATCCTAAGATGTTGCACCACTTTAACTCTGATAATGATACATAATTCCCTTCACTTTGTACTCAATTTTAGTATTTTTGAACACTTGACATCATAAATTAATGTTTGCCATAAGTGATAAGTTCTTGGATGTTTTGTACAACATGTAAATATATAAATTTTAGTCACTTTAATTTATCACATCAAGGATATACATTTGTCGTATAGTATCTTATGATGGCCAAGAAGGTTAGCTTTCACACTAGAAAGTTTTAGACCTATTATGATATCTCAATTTGTTTTAAGAAAAATTAAAAGTTGTTGAAATATAATTTTGTTTTGACAAATATTCATTTTACTTGTTTAACTTGCAATTAAGATATTGGTCTGATTATCTTAGTTACCATTATCAAACTTAGCAGTTATCGATTTTAAAGTGCATATTATTGTCATTTGTTGACAATGTGTTTTAAAGAAAATATAATATTGTTTTACACTTATCACACATGTGAGAGTTTTGAGAAATAAAGTTTTGTGCCAATAAGCAAACTATTTGTTTTGTTTCTATTAGTTCAATTCTTTCCTTGAGAATGTTCCCCAATGTTTGTTGGTTTACTTTTGAGAGAGAAGAAGAATTTTATAATTTTCTCTTATTTCACTTCCCTCGTTTTGAATTATATATGAATTCATTTTGAGAAGTATTTCAAAAAATGATAATACAAAGGTTTAAACATTTTTTATCATTATTATTTTATTAATGCCAAAACTATACTTTTAAAGGAAATGAAAATCAATGGGAGTTTTTTGGCATATTTTTTAAAGCAGTAAGAACTCATAAATGTCTTAAAGTTATTGTTTTAAAGATATGATATGTGTTAAGGTCAGTGGGAGTTAATAGGCTATTGGTTTAGGCATGTTAAAACATTGAGAATTTTGTATTGTATGAACATATGAATATGAAAATTTGTTCATAATAAATTAATAATAAATAAGTGGTTTACTAAAATGATATAATGAAAGTACAAGAACAATAATGGTTATCACATTTAGCATGAGAATAGATAATACATTATTTTGTTATGACTCCATTTATTGAAGTGTTCCCTATTTATTATTCAAAGTTTGATTGGAGAATGTTTGTGATTCGCTAGATCAATGGGATACATAAGTTTGTTATGACTCTATTTATTGAAATGCTCTTTATTTATTATTCAAAGTTTGATTGGAGCATGTTTGTGATTAGCTAAATCAATGGAAGTCATTGTGATTTAATTACATGATTACATTTTTTCTCTATATGAGAATTATGGTATTACCAAGCTCATAATATAGATATCTATAGGTATAGAAAATAGAACCTGTTAATGTATTGGGTTGATTCTAACAATGATGTATTGTAAATTTGATTTTGAAACCATTTTTGTTTTGGGTTTTTTTTTTTATTTTGTTAAATGCATCTCATTTGATTGCTAATTACCTATAAGATATAGTTCGAGATGAATAAGTTCATAAGGTACCAAAAACTTAAGTGGACACAATTGTTTTATATATACATCATACTTGTTATTTATATATGACTGCATGTGCACATCTTAGACTGAAATGTCATATTATAAAATCTTAAGACTTTGTATCGTCTTAAGTACAACCTTAATGTCATTTGAGTATGTCTCATAAATGATACCAGAAGTAACCTCAAGGATAAATAGGAGACATACAGGCAAATCTGGATGCCATGGAGATTTCTAAGCAAGTTTAGAGAAATTAACAAGAGGACTGACAATGAAAATAACACATTAAGATCACATTTAAGTGTTATTTTCTTGCTACAAAGCTACACTAAGATATATTGTTGATAGAGTATCTAGTACTTGTAACCATAGATTGCTCTTATGTTAATAAGGGGCAAAAAGGTTACGATGATTTGATATTAAATGATTTTGTTAGACATTATCATTAAGATGTTGTCTCAACAGCTAAATTATTTTTTAATTATGGCCACAACAAAGTAAAGTTAATCAACCTGGAGTATTTTTTTCTAAATTATGTTTCCTTAAAATCAAACTACCCAATTAATATTACCCAAGTGGGAGAATGTTAGAATTTTTCAATAAATAGGCTAATATTAATTGGTGATTTTATAGTTTAATAAAATATGTTGATAAATTTAGTTCTAATACGAGATAAGCATGAGAGCTCAAATAATTTAATGTGATAACCTAAGTGTGGGTTTTGCAAATCTTATTGAATCAGTATGGTTTGGTAATTGTGTAAGCCTTTGACCCAATAAACCTTTAATGGGGAGGATTTTAGGGTTAAAATAAAAAATGACTAAAGTTCCCTATTTATTTCTAAGTAATAATATCTACCCATTGAGAGCTGTCAATAAGAGAAAAGCAAAGAGAAAGACCTAGCCTCTTTAGGAATTGATGTTATTTTCGCTTATTATCTATAACTGTCCAAATAAGTACGCAATATAATTAAACTAGTTTATAACCTGTGCGATGTATAGATTAATTTTATTTATTAATTAAAATATTTTAAATTTGTGAAATTATTAATTAAAATTTGTTACTACAAACAAATTGAAAAGACTATATTAAAATATCTATCAACAATGAAACATTAGTTCACAATAAAATATTTATGTAACCAATAGATAAAAAAAATTACTTTTGATCCAAAAGAAATTTTTTGGAATATAGTTTATTCCCACTTTTAAATCTATGTGTTTCCAAAACCAATGATTAATGTGAGAGACCTACTTTAAGTTACAAAAATATATAAAAACCTACTTAAGTTACAATACAATAAAAAATAATATATAAATTCTTGAATTGAAAAATATTTATTGACTAAGCAATACTTATTATCATTACCTTCATGAAAAATAATATTTTGTAACTTAATATTTATATGCACAATTCATGTTATCACTTTTTTTACTTGAGAAAAAATGTGTTAATATAAAAGTTTAAAAGATAAATATTTAAAAATTTAAATATAGTAGCAATAATAATAATTATTCTCTTTACTTTATTTTTTCCCACTTTTCATTTAATAAAGCATTATAATAAAAATAACCTTGCATGTTAAAAACTATTATTTAGAGCTTTCATATGTCTAAAACATAAATAGTAGGATTAACGACTAACCAATTATTTGGCATCTAAGTAGGATCTTCACATAGAGTAAGATTTTCACAAAGTTAAATTCAATACATAACACAAAAAATCAAATGAATGAAATACATATATATTATCTATAAATGAAAAAAATATATACCTCTAAATTTTGTTTTAGTGTTTGTAAACTATGATCTTGATAAAAAAAAAGTAATTAAAATTATTAGAAAATGTGAAGCAAATAAAAAAAGAGTTAAAAATAAATAATAATGTTAGAAAATAAAATTAACTCAAAAAATAATTGACATACCTTAACTTAATTGTAATATTGATCAAACCATTAAAAATATTAAGAAATTTGCATTAAAAAAGAATTTGAATAAAAATAATGCACTTGTTGGATTATTAGATGTGGAAATACATACTTCATATTTAACTTGTAATCAATGCAAGTTCAATCAAGGAAATATTAAAAGATTTTGAAAGTATTAAGGATATAATAAGTTATTTTAATTTGTTTGAATTTTTTTAAAAAATACCAAATATTAAAAGATTATGAGGAAATCTATGAAGATATTAAAATTTTCAAATTTAAAAGAGATATATGTATATTATTGAAGATTTTATTTTAAAAGATATATATCTAAATTATATTTAATTTGTATGCTTTACATATAATTAATCCAAATATTTAAAGTAATATACATGGGAAAAAGTCAACAAAGTAATTTAAACTATAATGATTTAATAAAAAAAATTAATATTTAAAAGTTAGCATTTGAATTTTGGATTTGACATATATTGAATATAGAGTTAATTGAGATTTTTTGTGATTTAAATTAAGTTAAAGTTTATATAAAATTGAAATATTGGATAAATTTAATTTTTAAATTTTTAAAATTATTTAGTAAATAATTAAAATTAAAGAATTATTTTATGTATGAATTGTACATGTAAGTGATCATGCAAAAATGCTTATTTAGACGTATATTTAAAACTATCTTATGTGTCATCAAAATATATTGTACACATAAGATTACACGTGAGTAAATATTATAAGGTATTCTTGTATGTTGTAACATAATATTATATATGAATGAATTTTTTATTTAAATCTTAATAAATTTTAATCTATAAATATATTTAAATAATAATTTTATCTATAGATAATATCTAATCAAATAATAATATTTAATTTTTGGTATTTTAATATTTATCCTCAAAAAAAATCTAATCAGATAATTACTTGATAACTTTAAACTCAAAAAATTTCATCAAAGTGACCAATATGGCTTAATAGAGTTTAAAAATTATTTAACACATTTTCTTATTGCTGCTATTTAGTTGTGCATTGTGATTTCATCTGCATAAATAAATGAAACAAATTTATTGAGTTTATTTTCTCATTTGTTTTTAAATTATAATAAAAAAAGATATTAGCTTAAGTGGGTTCTAATTAAATTTATTATGAATTAAGAAATAGAAAAAAAAATGTTACAACTTATTTGGAAAAAAAAATCCTACCTAACGAAGTGAATAGTATGTTTAGTGAAATAGTACCTATCATAAAAAAAAAAAGCATATTAGTTAATATAGTAAGAATAAACTAATAAAATGAGAGATTAAATTAATAGTAAGGAAAATACATTTAGCTCATATTTTTTGTGAGACATTAGGAAAGTTATATAACTAAGAATTACCAACAATGAGAGCTTTCTTAAAGTTGTTATGGTATTTATATCTTTTTTTCTCATTTTCTTAAAATATTAATATTAAAAGTCTATGACAAATATTGATTTAAATTTAAATTTTATTTTAATTCAAATATATCTAAATCTATTTTTTAAAATTGGTAGATTGTTTATTAAAATTATCTTTATCTATAATGCTTAAAATATTAATATTAAAAGTCTATGATAAATATTGATTTAAATTTAAATTTTATGTTAATTCAGATATATCTAAATCTATTTTTAAAACTGGTAGATTGTTTATTAAAATTATCTTTATCTATAACTAATATATTTAAAAGCTGGAGATAATACAATAATTATTTATCAAAAATATTAAAGATATTAAATAATATTTTTAAAAGTTTTGATAAATTTAAATAATCATGTGAAGTGCATAAAAATTGGAAAAAAAATAAATTATTTTAAAATTAATTTTAAATTGAGGTGAAGTGATATATAGAAAAAAAGAATTTCATTAAAATTTAAATTGATTTTTGATTAAATTTTAAAATTTTAGATAATTTAATAATTTTTAAAATATATTTTTTATAAATAATTTAAATTTAATAAATATCTTATATATCATCATAATGAAAAATTTTAAAAGTTATCATACATGTCGAAAAAAAAACTGTCCACATAAACGTTCATATCAACAAATATTATTTGGTAACTATGTATATTGCAATATAACATAATATATATATATATATGTATATATGACTTGGTGTTTTACTACTCACGTATAATTTTTGGAATTTAAGGTTATACGAAAACTGAAATTTTTTTTTTTTTAAGAGAGGATGTGGCTTTAATCGGGCTATTGCTTACTTTTCGCTGGAATGATATTTGTACATATACTAGTCTTTGTCATACTCAAAATAGTTTGATGTGGAGTTTTTTCCGTCTGGTAAATGTAGGAAAGGCATTGATCATGGAGATTCTATTTGCTCTTGCAAAAATTGCAAGATGAATTGCATTTCTCATGTTAAAGCTCCATCATGCCATGCCAACTTTTCAAGTAGGAAATATCAGGATGTTAAATACGTCTTGGCCTACCTGGTTTCATCTATCTTGTTCGTTTAAATTTGTTTCATTTACTATTTCAATTAGGTGGATTGTCCCTCTATTTTTAGCTTAATGAATTTAATCCTTACGCCTATAATGTTAATAAAATATTATATATATATGTATTTTTTAGTAATAAGGATTTGAGGTTTGACAACTTCAAGTAAATACATTTATGGTTTATTTGGATTTGGATGACAATAGTCTTTATGCGCTTAACCTCTTCCACTGCTCAACAATAAATTAAAATCTCGCAAGATGTCACCTACTCTTTGTACATATAAACATTGTAACGTGTGGCTTTCCATTCCATATTTGTCTTTCAAGGTGGTTGCTTTTTTGAGGCGACGGTGTTAATTCCTTTTTCACAAGTCTTGAAAGTTTAGGATTGCTTTTAGTTTTCGACTCCAAACCTTTTTTTGCTCTTTTTTTCTTTTGAATGATTAAAAATAATAATATTTAATTTATTCAATTAATCATTTTATTTATTTTTATTCTTATTCTTTTTAAAATAATTTAAAATTTTTAATTCATGTACAAAATTAGAAATTAATCGGGCATAAAATTAAAAAAAAAAAAAAGGTTATAAAATATGTCAACTTTTATTGAGTTTGACCAAAATTTGTTTTTATTAGGCTTGACTCTTTCCCAATAGTTTTTATTTCTCTTCATCTCTGAGGGATTAATCCTGAGATCATCCATTTTCCACATGATATTCTCATTTATTGTTATTTGATTTTCAAATTCAAAGAAAAAAACAACTTTTTGAAAGTTTTTGAATCGTATATTTATTTTTTAAAAAAAACTTTTTCTGTGTGTGATTGATTGTATTATAATTTTTGAAATTTTTTTATGATTTTTATATTTTTTATCTTTTATTATGTAATTTTATCATTTCTTTTATTTTTTATATATTTTTTTTGTAATTATTGAATTCTTTTATAGTTTTCGTAATTTTTGAAGAATTAAGGATTGAAAAAGACAAAAAGAGAGAGAGAGAGAGAGAGAATCAAATTTTAGTTTAAAATTTTTGGGAATTAGTATTTGAATTATGGTATTTGATTTGAAGTTTTTGGAAACCAACTATTTTGAGTATTCGGTTTAAAATTTCGGAAAATTTTAGTATTTGTGAATATTTTTGGTTTAATTCTTTGCAAAAAAAATTTTTCTGGCCAAAAAAATATATTTTATTTTTCTCTCTCCAGTTTTAATATCTTTCTTTTTCGTTTTTCTTCTTGTATTTTAATTTGCAAGGTTTTTAATATGACTTTTTCATATCTCTCTATGTACTTTTCATACATATTTTTTCTGTATTTTGGCATTTTAATATTAGAAAAGAATAATAGTAGTTAATAAAAATAGAAAAAGACTATCACTAATCAATACAAGAGCAACCACATAGGAACATTTTTCTTATAATATTTTGACCTTAAAAAACCAACCCTGTGGGAAGTAGTTGGCTGCTATGTAGTTTATGATATATTCCATCCTTTAATCGACGGGACTTTTTTTTTTTTTTTTGAAGCATTCAAAAAACTTGGAGATCCAAGAAGACAAGCAATCTGATGCAAAGTTCTACTTTTCATTATAAAAGTGAAATAATTATTGTTTTGAGGTGATTTTTAGTGAAAATTTTTTGGTTAGATGTATATATTATGTGATACGTGCCTAATCTGATTGGAACTTGTGCTAAAGTACTGAATTGGTTCTTTTATAAGTTGAACTATTATTTCATTTTTTTGCATACAAGGCTTATTGTTTGTTAAGATCCTTGTTTTAAAGATTGCTCTTAGCCGTTTGGGAGTAGGTGCGAGAGCTGCTGGCATTTCCTAAGATTTGTTAAGGGCTAATCAGCGTAAAAAGGGTAGCAGAGGATAATATATCATTCATACCGATAAGCGAAATATAATCTCTTTAGAATGTTCTCTGTTTTCTCGTCCGTAACTACCTCTTTTTCTGCTTCCTCTAATTTCTTCTCTGTTCTTCATCGGTGACCACCATTTCTGTCATAAAAGTTTTTTTGGTCGTACCATTATGCTATACAGAATGTTTCCCATTAAAAGTAAAAAGGGCCTTGATAGATTATTAGACAAGGCAACATGGGACTGCACCGGGATGCTTTTGGCTTTGCTTTCACTTCTTCCACTAGATTATACACTAGTTTTTTTTTTTTTTTTTTAATGATGAAATCATAAACAGTTTCAAAGACCAGTTAAAAATCCTTGATTTTTGGTCACTGCCTCAAGATGATGAAATATCTTCAATATTCATTCCCCACTGTTGATGAAAAGAATAGTACCCCAAAAAAAAAAAAAAAATAGCAGCAACCGCAACTATATTTTTCGGTGTTGTCACCATTTTGACAATTTCGCATTTCCATTCTCTCTGATACAGCTTTGTTGTGGTGAATGATAACATGTGTACCTCAAACCCATATATGATCATGGGGGGAATTTTGGCCCTTCATAAGACATTTACGAGAAAGCTTTGAGCCAATAAACGCTGCTACTTTGCAACCATGCATCAGCTCAGTTGATCTTAGGTTTTGGTCGTCCTGGCTTTAGCACAAAATATAGAACACCTAAAACAATCAAGATAGCAGGAATTGTTGTCACATCGAACTCTACATGTACTTTCCTCTCTTTTGTGCAATGAATTGGGTGAAGAAGATATATGGTTGTATTCACTTGATCAACAAACCTGCATAAGAAAGTGAAATTACCAGATCAGCCCCAAAACTTTAACTGCTTGCACACACACAGAGAGAGAGAGAGAGAGAGAGAGTGAGTAAAGAACAAAAACTTCATCAGAACATGTTTAGCACAAGTGGAATTGGTCTCTGTTTGTGCTCAAAAAACAATTAAAACATAGAGAGAAGGGTGCCAGAAGAGACACAAGCAGTAATCCTGGGTAGAACTTGCAATTATTAGCATCAATAGAAACAAAGAGCTAGCAAACCAAAAAGTCAGTCTACAAGGGTAGGGGTTCTTACTGTTTATAGAGGTGTAAACCCAAAATCCAAATCTCACAAACACACACTAGGGATTCCAATTTTCTACCAATGTGAGATAACAGTTCCTATATGCCACATTGACTTGAGGGGAAATGGGAGGAAAGAAAATGAAAAACTTCTAAGAGGCTTCTTACCTTTTGTGGCCAAGGCATTGGTTACCATACTTCTCCAAAACGCACAGTTCAACCTCTCTCTCTCTCTCCTGTAATTAGCTATTAAAATAAGAGAACAAGAAGTGGGTTCCTAATAATTTTCTTTCGCTCGTTCTTTTCAAGATCCCAAAGTTTCTTGAGGTTTCAGGTTTTGGACTAGAATCAATCTGAATTTCAACAGGCCATTTTAGTTCCATAAAATAAAACCGCCTCACCTATGGTCATTGCAGTTGAGTTCATAACAGTAACCCCCATGATAATGAATTAATTGAACTAAGTTCACAATTCAATGGAATGTCATAAAAATCAAAATCCTTCTGGAAGTCTCACATTTTTTTCATAAACATCATACCATCAAATTCAGGAAAACAGTTTGCTTTTAACAAATCAGAAGATATTACCACAAAATGGACCATCCTCCAATGTAATACCATAAACATCTAAATCACAGCGGGCCTCTGACATTTTTAGCTCAACAAATAAATCATCCCATCAAAAACACTTAGTTTGAAGAGATCAGAAGATATTACCACATATTTAGGCATCGAGCTGCAGTGGTAAATGATTACTGAATTATAAATGCCAAGTACACTGAGCAGTTAGATTGTACCAACAACCAATTCAATTAATTGAGAAAACAAAATCGATCCACATCCCCATCATCCAAAGGCAAAAGACAGCCAAAAAGCTTGGAACTAATGGCTGGATACAACTGCTTATAATATTTGCTTTCTCTATTTTCATTTGCTTAATGTTGCTTAAAGAGATTTATAAGCTTCACCTCAGTTCTTCCCAGCATTTATATGTCAAAATTTCCATCCTTTTAAATATCATATTTTTCTCAACAAGTATTTTGCTCGTCTTTTTCAAAAACTAGAAGTCTTAAGAATTTAACTACACTACTTGAGGATTAATGTGTTTGCATGCAGATGCTCAAATTTAGGGGAAAAAAATGCATCAGTTGCAACTGCCCAAAAGCTCATCATCAGAAGCCTTACTTTTCTAACTGACAAAGTAATCTATGCAAAACAAAGATCTCAGTTCCGCATGACTATTTTGAAATTTAACCAAATAATAAGGACAGGAAATAATAAAGACTTTTAGCAAAAACAAACCCTTTGGTTGCTTCCTCTAAGGTATATAGCAGTCTCATGGCATCTACATAACGCAATTCTCCAGCAATAGTTGAAATCTGAAAAAAGAGAAATGCGTGTTAGCTTTTAAAGTAAACAGTTACTACCCATCATATAAGTATAACGTGGTATTAATTGAATTAATTAAATAAAATTAATCAAAGATGACAAGCAGTGCACTTACTCTCCTCCATAAGCTGACAACATAATTATATTTGTTCACTAACTCACGCTCCTGAGACTGGAAGTGTTTAAAGGTTTTCTCAGCTGCTATTTGTTAAGTCTCCCATTGTAGAAACTTCATTTTTACCAAGTCAGGACTAAATACACTCTAAAAGCAATTCTTACTATAGCAATGTTTCGAGTATCAGATTTTGTTGACTTAAAAACCCGTCAAACTGCAGGAACATTTTCTTGTGGAAACAGTCATGCCCTAATATATGGTACAAAATATGATAAATAAGAGGTACCAAGCCCACAGCCATGGGTGTATTTTAAATCCAAGTCTAACATGATTAGGGGGATTATGAAAAGGCCACCTTCCTTGCATAATTTTGTGTTTGAGCATGTTATGAATCACATGGGCGCAAGCATGCTGTCCTTCTCAAATTATTTATTTGCAGAAAAGGATACTTGTACGCTCCCAGAGTAGAAGGTGAATAGCTGAATTGACCAGCTTTATTGACTCCTCAAGAGTTGTGATGATGTAGCTCCGAGCAATCGTATCTGATTGAAATTTTGATATATGCCAGCCTTGAGAAGTAATGGAGAAAGGGTTGCATCCCACAGACCATACCCAATCCTGTCAAAACAGAAGCAACAAAGTTTGCCCAAATTATTTAGGGTCACCTTACTTCGCCGCATGCTATCGCCTCTTCATTGCAAATGTCAGCTTTATATGCACATAGGACTCACATGTTAAGTCAATGTGACATAATATGCGTTTAGTGACATAATATGGATTCAACAACCAAAGTGTATATGGGAATAAGGCAACTCAATTATTTATCATATATTGTAATTCACATATCTAGAACACCAAGTCAGGCATTTTTTCCCTTTTAAATGGGCGTGCTAGACCCTCACCGTATTGCAAGGCGGGGGTGGCAACACTGAAGAATAGCCCCCACCACAGTGGCAAGCTACTATTATGGGCCCTTCCCTTCAAGGGATTTTATATTAAGTGAACCAGAACACTCGCCAGTTATCAAATCCGAAACCGATAAGAGCAAATGCTACAATTTTCTTTTCTTTACAAAAAAAAAATTTACAAAATTTCAAGTGAATCAGCAGGCTCTGATGTTATCAGATTGTAAACTGAAAACAGATACTACACTATATTCATTTTTGACCATTATCAGATAACACAATCTTAGTCAAAGTCAAAAGGCATGTTCACACATCATGTATCAGTTCCAGAGGATAGAAACAGAAAGTAACTGACAACGACAAAGCAGACAAACCAAAATATGGCTGTACATGTGCATAGATGTCCTGCATCCATGCATGTGTGTTTGTGTGTGTGAGAGAGAGAGAGAGGGATTAAAATAAAATGCAAATTATAAGGGTGAACTTATAGAAAGAACTTGAAAGGTTTCATCTTCAAGATAAATGTGCAAGAACTTCCTCCACCAGGCCCCACGCATAAAAGGAGAACGGCAATTTCAGACCCTTACTTTTTCAAAAAAGGATTGGTAAGGTTGAATGTAAGCATCCTCATTACTTAATCATGGGTGAGAAAATTAGCAAACCTCGATTGCAGTTTCATGGGCATGACTGTAGACAAAATGAAGGGGTAGCAAACCAGCCAGATGTTCAGACACGGCAGCCAAAGCAGCTTTGATGGGCCTCCTGAATATAGGGAAAAAGGACAAAAACAAATAAATAAATAAAGACAAAAAATAATTGTGCATCTGTCAGGTTGTCTGCTGCATGATTCATCAAAGTTTGAAATGGTGAAGGAAAACACATGATGCATCAATATACAAATTGCTTTTGGGATTAACATAGTTCTGAACTCAATGCCATTTTAAAAGAATCATCTAATACACAAGAAAGAAACAATGCCGGAAAGCACCATCTTTAGCTTTTGCAATTATTTTGACCAAAAGCAACTTCATTTTTCTTTTATGAGATTACATGTACATGTAGAATTAGAATTAAAAAACCTGCAACACATGCAACATAATTATTACATTCAATAGAAGAAACCAAACAAACAAATCAACAATCAGCATACAGCTAGAAAATTCCAACACAAGCTTGACCAAACCCACAAACAGTGGAACTTGAATTTCAAACCTAAATGTTCTAGGGCCACCTCCTTGTCATGGCGACAAGGCCTCATTGCGACCATAAGAAACTTTATTTAGATATCTAATCAATAGGGGCATAACATCTAATGCTTGGTCATCCAATGTCCCAGTATATAACAGAACACATGGCATAACTTGGGATAGGAGTTCTGCAAATAACAAAAGAGCTGACTTAAAAAGACAATCCAATTTAGACAAACAGAGTTGACAGTCTAAAAGTAAGCTGATTGAAAAGATTACAACTTCCACCACTAACTTGCTGGCACATGTTTTTACATTTTACTAGTCAAATGGATTGATGCCTAAAACTCTTTGCATGCGTTTGGATGAAGGATTTCGAGGAAATTCATTATAAAAAGAATTTTAAAATTCTAAAATTAAATTACTTTGTTTGGATAAATAAAAATTAGAATTGCTAAAATTATTGAAATTTGAAACAGGGATTTTAGAAGGCTCAAATTCTCTTTTTAAATTCTACCTCAACGTGTGAAATTTGTGAAATTCATTGGTTTTTTTAATAAGATGTCAGCATTTCTTATCTTTCTTCTTTTACATAATTTTTATTTTATTTAATTCTAACTACAAAAACTCAATTTTTTATTTTTTTAATGTTATTGGTAATATTTATACATTTTTACAAATATAATGACACCCATATTGCATATTGCTTTGATATTTTTCTTCTTTTATCTCGAATATCATTATTTCTCAATCATAATTAATTTTTATCTCATCAAATTCCAATATTCAAAATTTCTTTCTAAAAATATTTATCCAAACAATGCAATTAAAAATGTTAGTATATTGAATTGATGCATTTTAAAAATTTCAAAATTCCTCATCCAAACACATTTAGATGAAGGACATTTAAGCAACTGAAATAGCACCAAATGAGTAGCAAGACAAACAATGCCAACTCTGCTGGAATAAACTCATCACTCTTTGAGCCAGCATAGGCATTCTTTTTGAGAAATAATGCATGATACAGAATAGCTAAAGTATGAAACCCCTTCCTTTATTTATTTCTTTAAAGGAATGATGCAAACGCAAACCTTAAATCCCACAAAAGTGATTTTCCATTGCACTGCAGATGGCTTTCCCAAGATGATGACTCTGATTGGACAATAATAACCATATCAGAGAGTGACTTGGCCTGATAATGTTTGTCCACTAATAACGGATCAGTATGAATAAACCAAAAGATTGGAACTTCCAGAGTGGACCGGCTATGAGCATGTGATCCTGCATTATTTAAGAATCAAGTGAGATGTTAAATTCAAAAGGCAAATGAAACAACCAATAATTTAGCTTGGCTCCTACATGCAACAAATTGGCACATGCAATGTCACGAGTTCACCTAAAATACAGCCTCAATTCCATATACTGAATGTCTACATTTGAATTGGCACACAATTTTAGCAAGAAAATGTTGATGTTTTAATAATATTGATGTTCAATGGGTTTAAATTCCAAAAACATTAAAATAATCACCGGAATTAATTTGGAATCAGAAAAATTAAAAGAGTTTGAAATGTTAAGAAACGGAGTAGGGACAGTTGTAAAATGTTGCAAAATGGAGAGTTAAACAATCAATTTGGAAGAAAGGGAGTAATAGAGTTTTTATCCATGCATGTGAAATCATGGAACAAATATTTTGAGTGGTGAGTGGTAATATAAACAAAATGAACATATGTTGTGTAAAGAAGTAAATAGGGCTCCTTCAGTGCATTTAAGAGGAAAACTAGAACTGTACTGGCCAATTGACACTACAGTAGGGAAACTCAAACCAAAGAACTTTCGGAATACCTAGAACCGCCACATTCAGAAGAAAATAAAAGATTTGTTTCAACCTTTCTTTTTCCTTTCCTAGAAGAAACAATCAGTCAGAAAGAGGCTATATTTGGATTTGAATACGAACAAAAGATATTAATGTTATTAAGATCAGGAGTTTTGGGTTTTGTTGTGGGTAGTCATCAAAATGAAAGCTACAAAATCAAATGGATTTTATTCCCCCAGTGAGCAACTAGAAGACAGTATATGACCTTTGAGAGATCCATGATTGTTCAGCCTCTGCAACTGATATTGGAGAATTGAAGAATCAAGATAGGAACGTATGGTTTTCCTGTATGTTCCATTAACGAGCAAAAGTGGGACAGCTGCTGCTCGTCGTGCCACAGAAAATGCCATTGCCAAAGCAGGATCTTCTGAAAATGATAACCTATAATTCTTATAAATTAGTACGGCTAGGAACCAAAAAAAACTTACAAGCCAATGAACTAATAATTAGGAGAGAAACGAATAAACAGTTTCAACAACAATTGCTATGGCAACAAATGAAGCATAGGATTTCTACAAAAAAAAGCATCTCATGCAGACCTTAAGATATAGAATAAGACAAACAGCATTGCCACGTTGGTTAGTGAAAGGATTGAGGCTGATGATTTGAGCGGAGATCTTAAAACTTAAGCTGTAGACACTCATTCAGAATGCATGGATGCTGAT
Source organism: Durio zibethinus (assembly GCF_002303985.1). Next base: position 17,608,541 of record NW_019168159.1, read on the forward strand.
TAAGGGATTAAACTATTTAAGATTTTATTTTGTTATTTTGTTGTAATAGCATTGAAGGTTATTTTAGTTTTCTGTTTATTGAGTTTAAGCTCAAGGGAATTATTGCAATTTTAGAATTTGCTAGAAATTTCAGATTGTCTCTAGAATCTTATTTTGAGTTTTCCTTGTCAAATTAGGTTTTCTTTTAAGTTTAGTTTGTTAGTTTTCTATTTGTAATCTAAGTATTTTTTAAGTCCTACTTGGAAAAAGAGCTGTAATTCTTTTAGATTGGAGCTAGAGTTGGCAATTGGGTGGGTTCTAGTTACTTTTGAGTCCAGGTTCACTTCATGTTTGGGTCGTCTCAGATTCATGCCATCATGAACCATGTCATAGTTGAGCCATTTTAAGTTCAAGTCAACTTCAATTCGGACAATTTTGAATTTGAACCATTATGGATTCGAACTATTTCCAGTTCAATCCATCTCAGATTCAGGTGGATTCGGGTCACGTTGGGACATAGATAAGTTATCGGCATTTTTGTAAATTCGAATACAATAAATAATTTTGTTTTCTTCCTACTTGATGTCAAGCCAAAATCGTTGATTAATTTAATAAATTTAAAATGAAATTGTGATATAAAAAGATTGATAAATATTTGTGTAATATAAATGGTACAGTAGCTTTATCTATATGCTCATAATTAGTATTTCTTTTTGTGCATTTTGTTGTTATCGTTTTAGGTATTATTATTTTTTATAGAATACCAATTTCAATTTTTCAAAAATTTCTTCCAATTTATAGTTATTTAATTGATCAATTAGATTTATAAGATTTATAAAAAGAAACTCATATGCTAGTTAGAAGAAATTCTAGAAATTAAACTGATTGTATTTAAACTTAAAACTAATTGTGTTGATATAATTATATAATAATATAAATAATATTCATTTTCATTAAGGATTTGTTCATTAACTTATTTTAGACAAAGTCATTTATTTGCAGATCAGAGCATTGAGGATTATAAATTCAGATTTTTACAAGTTTCAAGTCGGATCGGTCTTGAGTTCAGGTTGCTTTGGGTACGGGTCACTTCAAATTTAAATTGATCCAAGTGCAGACTGTTTTGGGTACAGGTGGATTATTTCAGGTTCAGGCTTTTTAGGTTTAGTTATTTCCGAGTTTGGATCTTTAATAGTCAATCCGGATTGGACAGGGTTCAATTTCAAGTCACTTTGGGTATGCTTTTAGGTTTGGTCAAATTTTGCCACCTCTAGTAGGTGCCTATATAAATATCAATGTAATCTTTCTTTTAGAACACAATTTAGTATTGGAGATTTTTCAGCATTGTAACAATTATGGTTGTGTTATCCAATCAACCTTAGGTGTGTCTCCTAAGGAACCCTACAAATGAAGCTTAGGGGTCTTTTTTTATTTAATTTTCCCTATCTTCCTCTAGAATTTAGAATAATTTATATCAGAAAATTATCATAAGTCCTAGCCCTCAAAGCTGTCTTAAATCACTCTCCTTTTGTCTTTATAACAAAAATAAATACCCAACAATGTAAATAGATTCCAAAAAAAGAAACAGAAGATCCAAAAACTATAACTTGAATCCCCCTTGTAAACACCTATGTCTTTTTCAGAAACCCACACTTGTACATCTTTTTTTTTTTAAGTAATTAGTAATTGCAATTCTAAAAGTTCTTTTATGTTTTATCATCATCGCAAAAACCCTCATCAATGCTTATTTTCAAGACTACATCCTTTCATCAATACTGAACTCCATTTTTTAATTCATTTTCTACAAAAAAAAAAAAAAAACTCTCAATCTAATTTCAAATTTACTTCCACTACATATCCTACAAATATAAAAGAAACTATGGACTATAGATACAAAATAAACAACCATATTTATCCGGTGTCACCATTCAAAGCAAAATTTTATAATGGGAAACAAAAAAGAACAAAAAACAAAAAGAAAAAACAAAGAATAGTTCAGAATGCGTACACGTGCTGACTAAACATTACATTCTGTGAAGGTATCGACAAAGAGGAAAGCCCATCCTGGAGAACCTTTAGGTCCACTGGCAATTGTTTAATATGTCTAACTTTCTGTATCAGTGAGAAATTAGAAAATACAATTTAGTATTTTGATAAATAATCCTTGGAAAATTTTCAGATGTATCATACCTCCTGCGTGATGAAAAACAATTGATACGATAACTTCTCATAATAATGGAAAGCACCATCAGCAACTGAAGGAGATATTATGTGTCTCACAGATCCCCATAGGGTCGCACCAAGGTGTGCAAGGAAAATATCCCGAGCAACTGTGTAGTTTTGGAATTCCTGCACAGAAACAACTCAGTTCCAAAGAAATGCAATTTTCTGGTTTCAAGACAACAATAGCTTGAATAAGAGTGTAGTTACTATAGATGATCCCCAAAAGTCCTAAAGAAAATGTTATGCTGATATTTTTCATGGAAATAAAGGATACCTCATGAGTATCACTGAACAAATTCCAGTTCTCCATCCGTTTTAAAGCATCTATAGCCTTCCTCCGGTGGCTCTCATCATACTCTTCACCTTCAAATGACTGAAGCTCTTCTTTTAAATCCCGCATTCTCTCATCAAGCTCTGAAATCATAAATCTTCGTAGTGAATAAACTTACCAGATATTTCATATTAGAAACTTGCAGAGTATAAAATTGCATAGCACCATAACTCTTACAGAAAAAATATTAGAATTAAAAGTAAATTGAATTTTTATAAAGCCATTATCTTAGACAGCCCAGCCCAACAAAATAAAGAAACTAATTAATAAAACAAGTATGTAATGAGAAACATTTAGGCAGTTAAATCTCAAGGAATGACTTTACCTACAGATTATATATTGTTCCATTGAAACTAAAACAAGTGATTCAAAAGTAAAGATTTCATTGCAAAAACATGAGACAACAATAAATCTTCATTGTAAATAGACTTGATAAGAATGGTCTGCCTTAACACCAACCATCTACGCTAATATCCTATGTTGTTTTGACTATTCGTGATCCTTAAAGCACCTCTGTTAGATACATATTCAACACCTCAAAGTGAACAGTAGTACAATGTATGACCCTCCAAATTAAAGGAAAACATAGTATAATATCCCCAGTCCAAGCAACATACTTCACGAATCCCCTGGCAACTTTCCCAAAAAGAGGAAGCAGAAACAAGAAAAAAAGCAATGAAGGTAGAAATAGCTCGAAACATACCATCACATAGAGAGAGCTTAACTTTCCTTCCTTTACAATGCTTGAAAGCAAAAAGCTCATAGATATCAATCTCCGCTAGAAGAATATCAATTGCCTGATGATCTTTCTGCAATATTAAATCCAGAGTCAATTAAAGAAGAAAAGTGCAGAAATCTAATAGAGAAAAAACCTTCAATTGCATATTAACAATGAGCCTCCAAAACAGTAGAGAAATTAGTTATCAGTTTAAGCTTATTTGTTAGAAGTATATGCTCCATTTAGGGATGAACAACCCATCGAGGGACAAACACAAGACAATCCAAAGAAAGCCAAGAGACTGTTTCAAGGGGACGTCAATGGCTAAAACCTTATGAATATACTAATAAACCAATGACTGCCAAAGTCACAGAAAGGTACCTGAGACACAACATGCAAGTGCTTTAACATCATAAAATCATATAAATCATGACTTTTTTGGTCATATACTTTACATTTACATAAAACTAGTGGGAAATGTGAAAGAGAAAGTTCTGTTTGTGGTACCAAAATGGTTATATTAATCAAAATTTAATGTCATATAATTTAGGAAGAGAAGCAGAAGATATCAAAAAAGTACTACTTTACAGGGAAATGTGAGAAATTTCGATATTTGATGAGGAAAGGCCAAGCTGGGAACAGATGAACCCTTCCATAAGTATGTATATTTATATGAAATGTGTTCTGCATAAATAAATTAATATAAAAATACAGACACACTCAACTTCCGGCACTTTGAATCCTTATTGAAGCATGGCACTGATAAATGGAACCCTTCAGATGGCAACTTTTAAATGACAAGATAAGAACCATATATAAATTCCATTATAAAAATAGAGAAACACTCTCCTCAATTCAAATCCTACCATGATTTTGTGATGCATATAAAGCAACAATTGCCACTGTTTGTGCGAAAATGTGTATAATTAGTATCAATGTATTCACATGACCATGTAGAGCAAACATACATCACCAAATACAGCAAACTTTTCCTGAATTGCATCTTGCAAGCGATCTTCAGCTTCATCTTCAGAAATTTCTACTTGCCACAATGAAAACAAAAGTAAGTGCAGATAGGGGCAATCAAAAGTAATAAGTGACAGTTGAACAGATGACCTTATAAATATTTTACAAATACCAAATTAATTAAGCAGTTATCATTAAGAAAGAAAGCATAATAAGAATCAAAGAAATAATACAATGTTTACAAGAAAGAATTCAATATCAAAATGGCCATACTAACAACAAAATATCAAAGACAAATTTCTAAGAATTTACTGACGAAAGTTGATAACAACCAAGCATTAGTTTCATTTACATCCGGGAACATCACCAAGTGAATGTTTCAAACATAAATTAATAAATAAATGAAAAGCTAAACAAAAGAAAAAAGAATGATAATAGCACCTTCAACAGCACCTATGGTCTTTCCCACATTTGGCAAACTTAATTCTGTTCGCACACCTTCTCCACCAACCGCAGGTCCCCAGGAAAAAGGTCCAGCACTCAAATCAATAAAAGCCCACCTGACACAGCAATAGTAATAATAATAATACACACATACACATTATTACAACAGTCCAATCTGTACATGTTTTTCCGTGTACTAAACATGTAAGAGAGAGAGAGGAAGTGGGTGAGAGATATTTTGAACCTGTCCTTTCCAATCCATGTATCTGTTAGACATTCTGCATGGTGATCATTGAAGTCCCCAGACTTTAATTTCCTTTCAAGAAGAAGCTTCATATCTTCATTCTTCCCATTTAATAACTTGTGTTGTTTATGTTATAGATATATTTAAAAAAAAAAAAAGGAAAATGTTAAACAAAAGTTGCAGACTTGTCAAAGTCTAATGATTCTTGATTGTGCATCAAATAGAAAAGATGTGAAAAACAAGATCAAGTACCTGTAAAACTTTGTTCTGAATTATTTCAGCAGTGTCCTTTCCTTGATACAACTTCTCAACATTCATCAGTGCATCTAAGCAAATATTGTGCCATTCCACCTAAAAAAATTATCAACCATAATTAAAAATAAAAACCTTAATTGAAATAGTTGTGGCTCCAAGACGCTTCTTTGTGAGCAACAAAATGATATACCACACGTGATAGTTTACTCTTAACAAAAGAAAACCAAGAATTGAAATTTCATGCATCCTTTTGATATTAGCTGTCAATATTCAGATATCCACACTGAAAATTCACTATTACAAGTTTACAAAAAAGTAATCTCAAATTACCAGGTTAAAGTCGAAGGAATGAAGATACATGTCATTGTCATAACAAGAAATCCAAAAGAATATAATAAAATGAATTGGGGAAGTAGAATTAGTTAAAATGATGGGATCAGTAGTGCCAGTTTACAAACAATATACTCAGATTACCAGATCAAAGTCAAACAAATGAAGCAAACAGATTGCATTAGGAAAAGGGACAGACCGTGTCAGTTTCCTCTGTAACTGTCCATGCAAACTTTGCCATTGGATGCTTTCCATACAACGGTTTCTTAATATTATCAAGAGCTACAAATTATTCAACATATTAATTCCCAGAAAGAAAAATGGGAGAGAATCCCAACAACTGCAAAAAAAAAAGAAAAAATGAAAACAAGAAGCACACAATTTCATACCAAGAACACTTCCTGGAACACTCCCTGACTGAAGGATTTTACTTTGCAGACTCTTATCCTGATAAATAAAAATTGAATTAAAGCAGGTTTTCAAGTATGAATGTACCAGGGAAAATGATAACAGGGAAGCAAATATTCTACTACAAAATTTACCAAGACAGAAAAGGAATTAACAAGTACAAAATGATGATAAATGATGATAAACTTTATTTTACAACAAAACTGAAAAATGATACTTAATGGACAAAGAGAACAGAAACTGGAACATATAAGCAACAAAGAAACCCTCAAGTACCTCTTTCAGAAAAGTAATTTCTGACTCGCTTAAACCTCTCCTGCCAATTAATTTTTTAAAAGCAAAGACTTTAAGAAAGAAACAGAAAACAAATAAATAGCTGAAGAATTCATCTATTATGAAATAGATATAAAAATAAGTTTAACTACCAGGAGTAACTGATCCATATACCAAATAAATAAACAAGAAGCTAGATAAATATGGTAGGTAGAGGAAGATCCTGAACTTTTGTCACCAACTAAATGGTGGTTTAGCCTTTTGCAATAATGACTGGTGGTTTAACCTTGAGACTAGAACATGTTAATAGCGTATCAGTTCATAGAATATTGCTTTGCCATTTGAACTTGGAAGTACAAAATTTTATTTGCAAAGACTGAGAAATAATGTACATTTTTCTCAAGATTTAGAGGCTATGGTATGGAAAGACCATTATTAGTGCGTTCTGCATTTTTGTTGATGGAAATCTAATATACGTTTGAACTCAGAAAAGATCTTTGTTACAGTTATGGCATATATAGCACTATAGCTCACTCACCCCTTCTGCAGGTTACACATGCTACTCCAAACATAATTTGTCCAAATACAGATAACTGAAAACATGTTTTTCTGTGCATACATAAAGGGAAGTCAAAGGGTGAGGAGGATTCAAACCTTGGACTCTATCCTCTTAAGGGGGGTTACATCTGCAGGCCAAGCCTAAATCATTATAGAAACCATATGGTTGAGCCACCAAAATGAAATTTTATAATTTAAGTCATAGTTCTTTCCTCTGTTACATGGACTCATCATTTTTTGGTGCCATACCCGTGTTGACATGACACAGCACAGATACGTGTTGACTCAGCAGTGAAACTTTTGGATGTTACTCCCATGAGCCAATTCAAACAACAAAGGAAGAAAACGAAGATCAGAGAAGACAGAGGAAAATAGCTGATCAGTTGCTTCAAATTGAGATCAAATGGAGAATTCTTACTACAACCACTTTCGTGCACAAATCTAATCCTCAAATCAAACATGAAATTAACCCTAGATAACAACATGAAAGAGAGAGGGCAAGGAAGAGTTGTGAGGAAATATAAAGAGCGAATAAGAGAATGACGAAAATGGAAAATACAGAATAGAGAATGGCATAAAGCGTGAGAAGGAACTGAAAAGGTTACAAGAAGATAAAAAATGACAATATCTGGCCCAGTAAATCATGTGATTCTTTTCCAACAACAACACATATTGAAGCCTATATAATATTATTGTCTTTGTTATATGCCCATATAAAATAAACAAACAAAGGAATAGAAGATCTAAGCTCCTTTGGTTTTGGGTCAGCATTTGCCCAATTACTATTCAATTTTCTTATATTGGGCCAATATAAATGCCTCAAAGGTTTATGTAGACTTATATAGCCAATTTAGAAGTACCTTTCTGTTCCCTATAATTTTAAAAAAGTATCCGTGCACCCATATCCTATTTTCAGAAACTTTTTCAGCCAAATCCTTGAGTCCAAAATTTAAGAAATGATGATTCATGCATGCCATGGCTTGTAAATCATGTAACATATTGGTGACAAGTGAAAAATGCATTTTTAACTGTCTACAAAATTAGTTTCTAATCAGAGAAACAGATGAAAAGGAAAGAGGGGGAAAAACCTAATTGTGATTGTATTAACCAATTCAGCCAGCAATAATATAGTCCCACTCAAAGTCAAAGGTTCAAGGAGATTGCAACTCCAATTAGTGCAATAGACATGCACGTGCCATGCAGCGAGAGTGAGAAAGGAAGTAAAATACAAAATGGCAATTCCTACATCAGAACTTCCACAACATGAATTTTGTGCAAAACCAACTTCAAATGAATTTTAGTCCTAAATGAAGGGATCGCATTGAGCAATTGATCCATCCTTCAGAACCAAAATGGATTTGCCAGGTTACCAACGGTTATATGTTAAACAGATGCTTCGGTCTTAGTCAACAAATCTAGATTTAAATAGGAGTGCACCAGATATTCCACTCAGTTTTATATAGCCTGCTGAAATATCAAATAACCTTAGATTATGTTGGAAGGAAAAAGAACAGAAATTTACCTCAGTTAATTGGTATGAACCAAGAAATGTTAAGAGCAATAGCTGAAACTAAAGGCAGAAGATCGAAGGGCTAGATCATATGGATGTTTTTACAATTTTGGCTTTGTTTGTCCTAAAAACATAGGGAAAAAATATAAGAATATTGTCTTACTAAAATACGCACCGGTAGCCATATTTAGATCTTTTCAAATCACGAGAGGGATTCAAAATGAAGATGTTATATGCATCTTCAAGCTGAAGATATTCAACAAGGCTAGTGACAAGAACATCCATCATGTCCACATCTACTTGCCAAAGAGAATCAGTGCCATCCCTGTCAGCAATGAGCCATAATTTACTGAATGAAGCTAAAGACATGTAATTCAGATTACTAAACCTAAGCCAACCAAGTGAGAAAAATATTCAATAAGAAACTCTAACAGTCTATAGAAAACAGTCTGCACAAGGAGACTATGTTCTTAACCAGCTAGAACATCTAATTATTGAAAGTTTTCATCAAAACATTTGACCATTGAATGTTTTCCTCATCTCACAAGATTTGAAAAATACAAAGTTCAAAAATATGCTAATAAAGAAAAGAAGGATCCTAACTTGAATATGCCACAATATGTAGAATAGAGTACTGGACTAGAAACCAAATGATGCAACAAAACAAATGAGTAGCAATGATAGATCCCCACCTATAAGTGTACAAATGTATCAAGAAAGCAATAATCTACATTTTTTTATTTTCTCAATTGAATTATATTATAGTCTACCAGAAGGGTATTGCCCATAGGACTTTAGAGATGTTTGAAAAAACCATGAAGTACCTATTTCCTGATCAATTTCAGTGGTTGTCATGTGAAAATTAGATTTTTCATAGTTAAAAAAAATAAGGAATATATAAGTCATATTTGAGCCCACATGTAGTGACAACCACCCCCACACAATTTAAAAATATATATATGTTATTTTTCACCCATAAACAACCAAGTAAAAGAGAATTTGGGTTAGGACTTGCTTCACCTGTCACCAGATACATCATCTCTACGTGCGAAAACATTGATGGCACGCTCAAAGACAGAAGTAACCTTTTCACCCATTTGAATGGCATGGACAGAGAAACTGCAGAGAATTCATCAATACATTACAATAATATGAAAATCTTAATCTAAGAGTTGGTAGGAAAGAAATCATGCAAACAGGTGTATAAATCAACAAGAAGTTAATTCTAAAAAAAAAAAAACCACAAAGTATTACTTGTAATTTATATGACTGATGATGGGAAGATGGTGATGTTGCATTTTATCTATGCTAATTTTGTAAAAAGGGGTGAGAAGTTCTCCAATTTGTGGAACTCGTGTATGTGCAAAGATGTGATCTATTTTGGTGAACCATCGCTCAAGTTCTTCCCGATGAAGCTTGAACTCTACTTACAAACAAAAAAACAAAAGTGATCAAGGAAATGAAATATCAGAATTACAAGCATTATTAAAGTGAAAGAAGAAAAAGAAAGTAGTAAGTGAAGTAAAAAAGTGATACCATGGTTCCCCTTTCCTTCAAATCCTATGAAAATGAAATTGACAGGAACCGGAAGGTACATAGAATCTACTTCCATAAGGTTTAGGTAATTTGCAATGTTACCTGAAAAAAGTAAGAGAGACAGATGGTGAACTGAAATGCAATTCCTGAAATTGAAAAGTGAGAGCATATTCAAAACCAAATTAACACACACTTTGTTCAATTACCTGCCTTGGTGTAGTTGTAAACGCCCATTTTAGGACTGCTGGTTTCTAAATCATCGAAATCTGAAAAAGATTATTGAAAAAATTTAAAGAAACAACAACAAAAAGAAGAAAAAATGTAGAAAAGAAAAAAAAAAAAACCTATATATATATATATATATTCATGGGTACCTCCACGTATAACAGCCTCACTCCAAAACCTACTCTTTTCCTTAAGATTGAACAAAGAAAAAACCGAAGAGGAAGAAGACTTCCCACTCTTACGACCTCCAACTGTGGCGTTTGCTATCAACTGATTATTACCATTCCCAAATCAGTACACAAATAACAGAATCTTAAAACAAAGAAAGAAAACCCTTTCAGAAAGTAAAAAACAAAAAAAACAAAAAATTGAAATTACCAGTAACATCATACAAACAAGGAGCAGAGATCTGATTCCACCCATCTTGATTTCCACTCGGAATCTCACTCTCAGACCACGATGCACCGCCTGCGCTGCCCCTCCCTTTTTTCCCTTTTTTTTCCTTTTACAAATTTTATTGTTGGCACTAACCTAGGAAAGAAGATGCGAAAGATGACATATGGACATGTCAAATGTGCTCGGGTACCCCCCCCTTTTTTTTTTTTTTAATTCCTATTTCAATAATTTTGTTTCATTTTCTTTCAACTATGAATTTAGTATTACTAACTCAATTTATAAAATTACGTAAAATCAAAATAAAGTGACAATAATCTAAATCTATATTTATAGTCCATCTGTCTATAATATATAAAAAAAATTAATTTGGAAAACTTTCCTACTCATTATATTTTTAAATTATTATTTAAATCTTTTATATTATAAATATTAATGAAATTGATTCATTTTATAAAGTAATAATTTTAATTTACAAGATTTTTATTAAATGAATTATTTGATTAATTAGATTTATCAATTCATAAGTAAAAATTCTAATTTAATGTGATTTTTAGGCAAGTTAATGCAACTTTTGGGTACTTATATTCAACTATATGTTCAATGAATTATAATTATTATTTAAAATAAATAAAGGCTTAAGGGTCAAGAAGACCTTCAAACAAAAATTATTTATCAGTTAAGTTCTTAATGTTTTATAACATTCAATTAAGTTTTTTATTTTCAATTTTAATCAATTAAACCCAAATTAGATGAAAAGTGGTTAAATGACTATTGAACCCGTTACTGTCGTTACAAATAACCCACATGGATTTTAAATGCAAACATGGCACATAACATGGAAAAAAAAAAGTCTAACGTGGTAATAATGGTAGAAGAGTTTGATACAAGTGACGTAAAAATCATCCCCTAAAAATCAACTCTTAAACCTTTGCAAACCCTAAATATTTGAAATCCTTAAAAATCAATCTCAAAATTTTGAATTTGAAAATGAAAGTTCCCAAATCAATTACTAAAAACAAAATCAAGCACTAAAAACAAAAATTCCCAAATAGCAAAAATGAGTATGGGCTTTTTGAAAGTTCCCAAATCGTAAAATTCTTTTCGAAGAATCTTGGTAACTATGAATGGAAAAAAGTTTTGCTCAAAGAACTTGAAAATTGTAATCGATCTCTCAGGTAGTAAAACCTAGCTAAAACCCACTTTGATTTCATTTATTCCGATGAAAAATTTTGGGAAAAATTTTATGCTGATTATTGCTTTTTTCTTTTATTTGTGAATGGGTGGAGTTTGCTTCATTGAAAGGCGATGACAAAAGCCAAATAAAGGTAACAAAAGATGGGTTTGATCCAATTAATCTAGCAAGTAAGCTAAAAAATAGTGAGTGTGAGTGCTGTAAATGGCGAAAAGAAGGATAAGAAGAAAGATGAGGTGCAGCCAATGGCGTCTATATGGCCATATAATCAGCTTTTATATATGTATTAAGAGTTGCCATCATATGGATATACCCAGCACCATGACCCTTAGTCCATTATGTAAGAGATTAGGATTTTACAAGGGACAACAAAATAGAGATACAACTAAGCTTGAGAAATCTTAACATTTTTTTTTATTTTTAAATGAAAAGAGGCCACATATGCATTTATGGAGAGGGAAATATCCCGTCTGCCACGTCAAACTTTTTTTATCCACGTCATGTGCCATGTTTGCACTTAAAATCCACATAGATTATCTGTAATGGTAGTAAGGGGTTCATCAGTCATTTAATCACTTTCCATCAAATTTAGGTTTAATTGATCAAAAATTGAAGATAAAAGACTTAATTGATAAATGATTTTTTGTTTGAGTGCTTTTTTTTACATTTAAGCCATAAATAAAAAATATTCACTTGTTACATATGATCTGATGCAAATCTTAGCATTTGGTTTTTAAGACCAATTAATTTTATATTATAATAGTGTTCATGTGTTACTATAGGTAGATATGATAATTTGCGTACTTATAAAGTGTAAAACAATAAAAATTCATATTGTGTTTTGTATTTTTTATTTTTGTTAAACCCTCATATGTTTTTTGTTAAAATTTTAATACACGTCACTTTCATGTCTTTTTTTGTATAGTTTTCATGTTTTGTCACCATATCATGTTTTGAATTACTTGGTCTAATCGATGATCAATTAAAAAATAGATGAAAAAAAGAAAAAAAAAAAACAAATGGAAATGAAACATGGATATCTTAATCCTTCTTTTCTCGTAGAACTAATTTAAAAATACCAAAAACAAACAAAAATTGTAAAAGTGAAAAAATGATAAACAAAAAAAGTAGAAAAAATGAGAAAAAAAAAAGCTAACAAATGATGCTATATTGACATCTAATATTGAGTTTAAAATATAATTTCTTAAATTAAGATAAAAACCTTTATTAATATAATAATATATATCTATAAAACTAAATAAATAATAAAATATATAGTTTTTTATGCACATCAAAATTGTTTAGGACAAAAAATTATAAACAAGTTTGTTTAAAAGATTAAAAAAAAGGCAAAAAATATCAAATAAGATATCATGTTGAAACTTACGTTAATATCAATTTTTTTAAAAATTATCAAATTAAAAAAGTAACTAAAAATATATTTTTAATAATGATATCAAATACGTCCAAAATAAAAAAATACTAAAACTATTTGAAAATATTTATCAAATAAAAAAGAGAAAATTTGTAAATAGAAAAAATAAAAAATAAAAGCGAAAAAAAAAATCAAATTACTTGTTATATGATATACTTTTTGTATCAAGTGAGTTATCAAAAAAATAAAATTTTAAAAAATATATAAAATATATAAAAATGAAAAAAAAAACTAAAAAACTAAAAAAACACATGACATGTCTTTCGTATTAAGATGGTTTAACAAAAAGTAAAATATAAAAAAGATTAATTAATTTTTTTATAAAACATGATATCAAGTGTTTTAAACTAAAAAAATAAAAAAATTTATTTAAATATTAAATTAATAAAAATATAAAAAACCCATAGCACCAAATAAAAAAATGTAAAAAGATAAAAATAAAAGCGAATCCCACAAAAAATATATTTGAAAAAGTAAGCCGTACATTTAAAAAATTTATGAATTATAAAAAAAATTAAAAAAACGCAAAACAAAAAAGTGAATATCATAAAAAATTGTGGACTTTATTGAAAAAAAACATTAAATATAATATAAAAAGTAAAAACAAAAACAAACTAAAAAAAAATTGAGCCAAAAAAAAAAAAACAAAAGTAATGAATCCCACTAAAAATAAAATTTTTATAATAAAATATATAAAAATTTTTAAAAAGATAAAATATAAAAAAGGCAAAAAAATACCTAATAAAAAAACGATAATGGGTCTCTCCAGTTAAAAGTAGTCTAAAAAATAAAATTAATTTAATAATAAAAAATATAAACAAAATTTAAAAAAGTAAAATTTAAAAAATAACTAAAAAACCCTAAAGTATGTGTCCTACCTTAGTGTCCCACTTAAAAAATGAAATGGTTGAAGCGGGGCCAACATTACCCTTTCTAAACTAAAGCATTTATAGATTAGAAAAATACTAGTGCTCTACTATGAGTTTATAAAGTAAGCATTTGTATTACAAATTAAACATGGTATTAATAACATTGGTTATTGTAATATACTTAAAATTTTCTCATATAAAGTATAATAATCATGGAATATCTAATTATCAAAATTAGGTTGCAAAAAACAAAATAAAAAAGATGTCATAATGTATAGATCCATGAATCTATCACTAAACATAGATTATGAGAGTCGCCACTAATATTTTTTGTTTAGGTATTGATCACTTGATCGAATCTATCCCATTTAAATAAGAGTTCTAAGATTAACATATGTATATTTAAATAGTAGATTCTGATCCACAAAACCAGGTTTTATGTTCGAAAGTATGATTACGTGTGAGAAAGGTTATAGCACCCTCACAATGCCTATCTAAAAGATGGTATCAGTTTGATTCTAAATAATCCAAGCATTGAATATGTTTATAATTTACCAAAATATTTAACGTCAAAATTAATCCTAAAATTACTCTAATAGTTTGGTAGCAATTTAAGATAATTCTCTCACATCAGGAGTATTCATGAAAACTAGTGTCACATCTTGAAGAAGTTTCGTCATCAAATTTATTAATGTATTTTATTCAGAAAAATTAGTAAAGTCCTCCAATAGTTTGATGGGATTTACTTTGAGTAAATCTCCCAATAGTTTGGTGAGATTTTATTGGAAAGATATTTATAAAATTTTATTTTCTTTGAAAAATTCATTAAATCTTCTAATAGTTTAGTAAGATTTAACCTAAGATACAATCTTCCAATAGTTTGATAGGATAAAAATTATTTTTTCATTTTTTTTTGAAATTTATTTATGAAATTTTCCAATAGTTTGGTGAATTCCATAAAATCTAAATCCATGAAAATTCTCCAATAGTTTGGTAAGATTCATGAATTTATTTGAAAAAAATTTTATTTATTTACTTATTTATTATTTGTTTTCCAAAAACAATATAAAGAATTTTTTTATAAAATATTTAGTAATAGATCACTTAATAAAAATAACAAAATAAAATAAAATAAAAAATAAAAAAAGCTAAAAATAAAAACTTAAAATGTAAAATAAATAAAAATAAAATAAAATAACTTACGATCGGGTCAAGTCGATCCACGAGCGACATGCAGATCCTACTCAAGTTCATGCAGATCCTGGGCACTTAGAAATGACGTCGTGTTGAAACAGTATAAAAGTCGAGTTCTCCATTTTTTTTAAAAGCTCTTAGTCCCCACTCTCTCTGACTCGAAAATTCTCTAACTTTTCTCTAGAAAAACCAAGAACATTCAATCAAAAACTGAAAAACCCACTAGTTTCTAGAAAATATAGCCAAAATTCTGCCAAAAAATTTAAAGCTTGGGGAAAATTCATCGAAAAATTTAAACATTTAACCAAAAACCCAAATTTTCAAAAAAATTTCCAAAAATCACTAAACATTTCCAGAAAATACAATCTAATACAAAACTTTAACCTTAATGTCAGTGATTCAAACCTAACCTAAAAACTTCAAACCAAACCCAAAAGTCTAACTCCAAAATTCTATAAACCTAAACCCTAAAATCTTAGAAATTTAAAATTCCAAAAACTTAAACACAGAGTTTTTTTTCCCAAAATTTTTAGTGTCTTGTTCTACCATAAAGTGTTCAATTTATAGGCTATCATCAGTAGCAATTTTAGGGATCAAACAGAACTAATCCAGGCTTGAATCCTGGGATTAGATTATGCCTAAGCGTGATTTTATGTTAAGTCTCAGCTGATTTGTCTGGACTGAATTAAAAAACTTTAATTCAATTCTACATTAAGGCTATTGATCATGCAGGATTGAATTCCATTAATTTAACCAATTCTTAATTTTAGTTTCCTTATTCAATCACTAATTAAGAAGAAAGGAAAGAAAATAAAAATAATAAAAATAATAATAATAGAATTAATAATAATAGTAATAATAATATTAGTAATAATAGTAAAAATAAAAAATAAGATCATATACTATAATAATAATAATAATATAATAATAATAATAATAATAACAATGATATTAATAATAATATAATATAATAACGATATAATGTAACATACTATACTATAATAATAGTAATAACAAATAATAATACTAATAATAAAAATAATAATACCCCAGATAGATGGATGTCTACAGCTACCCCTCTTTGCACATCTCTATTGATAGGGATGATGCAAAGACTCGACATCTACTCTATTCCGATCTAAAAATAAGATTAAAATCAGTAAATGGAAATGACCGAGATCGAGCTGCTAGTCAGAAAGGTGATTTGAATCGAATCACGATCGAACAACCGAGATTGAATCGCAAGTCAAGAAAAATAATCTGGATCGAGCCGAGATGAAAGACTGGGATTGAACCATAAGTTTGGAAAGCTGACCTAGACCTACTCGAGGTCAAAGCTAGGTAACCGTGGTTGAACCATGGTCAAAAGATGATCTGGATAGAGCCGAGATCAAATGACCAAAATTGAACTGCAAGTCGAGAAAATGATCTGGATTAAGTCAAGATCAAACAATAATGATTGAATCGTAAGTATGAAAAAATGATCTAGATTGAACCAAGATCAAATGATCAGGATTAAATCGTAACTTTGAAAAGCTGACCTAAATCAAGTTAAGGTTGAAGTTATGCAATCATGGTCGAACCGTGGTTAAAAGATGATTTAGACAGAGCCAAGATTAAATGATCGAGATTAAATTGCAAGTCAAAAAAAATAATTTACACCAAACTAAGATTGAACGCTAGGTGATTGTAGTTGAACCATGGTCAAAAGAGAAACTAGACAAAGTTGAGATCAAAATGAGTGATGAATGATAATGCAATGATGCAAGTGCATGCCTTATCTAAGATGCAAATGAAATGTCAATCGTGGTACTAAGGCTCTTATAGTTTTCTTCACATTCTCATTTTTGTATATTTCTCGTAAGGAGATTATATAGCATTCTTTGTTACTTAGGATAAGCATTTATCTTTATCCCAAAAAGAGCTTTCGACATCAATGACTTTATCATATTTTGATGATTTCATCTTTGGCCTTCATCTCTTCTAATTCTCTCAAAGTAATAGACAATCTCTTATGACATTGCTCAATTATTAACCATTATCTCAATTTTAAAATATGAGATGCAAGTTATTTACTTCTTCTATTCATGGTAAGACATAAAAAAAGAAAAGGTAAATATTGAAAGTGGAACATTAATAGGATGAAATGAATATCATTTATTTAAAGAAAGAAGTAAATTATAGATGATGGCAAAGGAACAAAATATAGGTGTATAGGGATGGCTATTTGGGGTAATAATGCTCTAAGACAAACAATCAGATAATCATGACACCAAATCTTGGATTTTTATAAAAAACTTAACCATATAATGCCACAGCACTTCAAAGCTCTTCAAAATTCACTGACTTTGGTGTGCCATATAAGTGATGTCGTATCCTCTTTATCCAAATCACCTTTTTAGGTTTTCAACTCAGATAATCCCTATTCAGTTCAAGCCATCTTTTCGGGTTTTCAACTTGAACTCTTCTTTCTTTTATTTTTTAGCTTAAGCTGCCCTTTTTTGGGTTTTCAACATAAACTTTTTTTGGCTCAAGCCATCATTTTTTGGTTTTCAACTTAAACTTTTTCCTTTTTCTTTAGCTTAAGCCACCCTTTTGGATTTTCAACTTGAACTTCTTTTTTATTTTTTTTTATCTTTTTAGCTTAAGCCACCCTTTCGAGTTTTCAACTTGAACTTTTTTTTTTTTTTAACTCAAGCAAAGTATTTATTCATGGTACTAAAAAGATTATCTCCATCCATTTATGACAAAATTAAGGCTCTTACTGAAAAAGCCATTTTTACAACATATGGTCATTTCCAATTTGGAGTCCATTTTCCCTTATCATTATGTTAACTTGAGAGAATTTTTTCAATACCAGCTCTCATTTTCAAAATTGATAAAGTCAAATCTTTTTGTCATAAGGCTCTCATCATTCTTTTTTGCTACAATTACCTATGATAGAGTGTTGCTAATATTTTTTCCTCAATGAAGTTCAATTGTTCATAGTGCTTTTAGATCTATTTAGCTTCCTCTAATCCTTCTCTTAAGACCTTCAAAAATGGTATCTCTACTTCTACTGGTAAAACGACTTCCATTCTGTAGACCAAAAAAAATGAAATTGCTCTAGTAGAGGTACATACGGATGTTCGATAGGCATACAGAGCAAAAGTTAATTTCTCATGCTAGTTCTTATATATTTCAGTCATCTTTTCCCAAATCCTCTTGACATTTTTATTGGCAACCTTTACTACCCTATTCATTTTTAGGCGATAAGGAGTTGAATTGTGGTGCTTAATTTTGAACTAAGCACATACTACTTGCATCATTTTACTATTCAAGTTTTTTGTATTGTCTAAAATGATCCTTTTTAAATGTCTATATCTATAAGTTATTTATCTTTTTATAACTTACAGACCACTGATTGAGTTACAATTGTGAAAGAAGTTGTTTCAACCTATTTAGTGAAGTAGTTAATCATCACAAAAATGAATATATTCCTATTTGATGCCTTTGAGGTGATCGGACCAATAACATCCATTCTTCACATAGAAAACAGCTAAAGTGATGCCATAACATATAAAACAGTGGGTGGAGCATGAATTTTATCGACATAAATCTAGCATTTATGACACTTTCGAACATAATCAATGCAATCTCTTTCTATTGTCAACAAATAATATCCAGTTCTCATAATTTATCTTGCCAATATAAGTCCATTTGCATGTGCTCCACATATGCCATCATGAACTTTCGTAATGATCTTTTTGGCCTCAGAGACACCAATACAGCATAATAATACTTAATCTTTACTTTTCTTATACAAAACTTTCTCATCTAAGAAGAATCCCATAACCAGTCTTCTTAATACTCTATTATCATTCTCTATTATTGGGTCTAGGTACTGCTGATGTTTTAGATATCACATAATGTCATAATACTAAGAATTTCCATCTTTTTCCTCCTTTAGACTAGTATAATGCACCGACATATCCCTGACATTTAACTTAATGGGCTGAATTTTATTAGTATTACTAATTCGTACCATTACAACCAAAGTGGTCAAGGTATCTGTGATTTGATTTTCTTCATTAGGCAATTTTTCAAACTAGATGATCTCAAATTGCTTGCACAACTTTAAGATGTATTTATGGTAAAAGATGAGTTTTGAGTCTCTTATTTCCCATTCTTCCTTCAACTGATATATAACCAAGGCTGAATCTTCGAACGCTTTTAATACTTTAATTTTTCTTTCCGAAGCAGCATGTAATCCTATAACACAGGCCTTATATTTAGCCATATTGTTAATATAGTTGAAGTTTAACCTTGTTGTAACAGGGTAGTATTGTCTTGTTAGAGATATTAAAACTGCACTAATCCTATGGTCCATGGCATTGGCAATTTCATCAAAATACATTCTCCATGATTTGTCATCATCATTATCTTCTTCTAACCCTGAGATGACCATTAATTTTTCATCTCAAAAATCAAGTTTTATGGGCTTATAATCTTCAGCAGCTCAGTCCATAAGAAATTCAATAATGACATTTCCTTTGATCGCTTTTTGGTTCACATAAACTATGTCATACCCTGAAAGCATCACTTGGCATCTTGCGATTCTTTTTGACAATGATGGCTTCTCAAAGATATACTTGATTAGGTCTAATTTAGCTATAAGCCAAGTTGTATGATAGAGCATATACTGCTTGAGTCTTTTAGCTGTCTAAACCAAAGCACAACACATATTTTTTAGTGATGAATACTTGGACTTGTACTCTGTAAACTTCTTACTCAAGTAGTAGATATCTCTTTCTTTCTTACCAAACTCATCTTGCTATCTCAACATACTTCCTATTGATTTTTCATGCACCACTATGTATATAATCAATGGCATTGCCACAACGGGTTGTGCCAATATTAGAAGATTTGACAAGCATTACTTAACCTTATCAAAAGCCTCTTGACATTCCCCATTCTATTCATAGCGATTATGTTAGCTTTATAGGTGAAATGGTGATCCAAAAGGCGAGTGAATTAGATTTCTCTAAATTCTTCCCAAACAATGATTTCAAAGTAATTGAATGAAAAATTAAAAACAATATCAAAATATGATGCAAATAATAATAAATTGATAATTTTAAACCAAATGCAAGGTAAAGAGATAGGGATAGAAAAATCAAACATAATAATTTATAGAGATTAGGTCTTTCTTCACAAGGCACCTATATTCTCTCTTCTTGGTTGTCCACACCAAGACTTCAATCTATTAATCTTGAATTAAAATTACAACTCTATCTTTTTCTCTCTAAAGCTTAAAATAGAAACCTTATACACTTTACTTTCTAAGCTAAGTAGCAACTTCTTAATTCCACAAATTTAAGAGGATACCTCACCTCTTAATTATAGAATTACTTAATAAAAATGCAAACTAAAAACACCTCTTAAAGGTTAAGTGTTCGCCTAATGAAATATAAAGAAATTTGATGAATGAACAACAACAAGAATTTGGATATAACAAATACAAAGATATAGACTTTAAAGCTTTAAAACTTTTGATTTCTTTGAGAGAATGAATATATGACTTATTTGATCTTGCTCTATTAATTCATCAACCTTTTTGGTATATTGAAAATGACCAATATATAGAGAAATTGAAGAGCTAGTCATTGGGGATATTTAGGAGAAGAAAATAGATGTTGAAAACATGAGAAACTAGCCATTGGAGTTGTTCCAAGGCATACCAAATTGATCCTTTTCATGAGGGGATCGATTGGTTCATGTTTTGGAACCAATTACGCATTTGAAAATACCTACTTGATTGATCTTTTCTTTAAGAAGATCATTGGTTCAAGGAGGTGATCGATCCCCTCCATAGAGTGATCGATCTTTTTTTCAAAAAGGAGCACCAACTTGCATTCTGTAAGAAAAATCAATCGATTCATTCCCTGAGGGGATCAATCCTTTCCATCTGGGTAAAAGTCTCCTATTTTGCACTCTACTCACTAATTTGATCATATATTGAGTTATACAAATCTAAATCATAAACTGTTTAAAGATTTAGAAACTAAACTTAAAGGGCTTTTTATTCCTATAAAATTCATCACCTAATTCATTGTATACGAATTATAATGAATTTTTAAAACTATCTATTTTAAATTTTAGACAACTATAAAGTGTCTAGTAAATATTTAAAATATTTTCTTAGAAAATTTGAATTTTGATTTTATTTGATCCATTAGAAAGTAAACTCAAAGAGCTTTCCAACCATATAAAATTCAAATATTAAAGCTTTGTAAATTAATACAAAAAAAAATACAACAAGTTCAATGTTGGAAAACTTTGTTTTTAAAAACAACTTTCTTAAGTTATTCTATTTCTCAAAACCAATATTATCAAAATTGTATTAAGTCCAAAATGAATAAGTTCACATTAAAAACAACAATTGAACTTTCATTTAAGCTTAAATAAAAAAAATTTTAATGATGCTTTTAATTTTAGAAATAAAAAAGCACAAAGAAAGGTTTGTTTAAACTTTGAAAATCATATTATTTATTTAGTACCAAAATATAAAACTTAAGAACATGTACTAAATAAATCTTTTTCAAAATCTTAATCAAGCTTATTTAGCTTAATGTTTTGTTATTTTAAAATAAGGATTAATTCAAGACTAATAATATGTTTTCAGGATTAAACGCTTACTACTACACCAAAAGCTATAGCTGATAGTAAATGTGTAACTTTATTTCTTTATTCTTTTTGGTAATACAGAGTCCCATACTAAGTGACAGGTGGACATAAGAGGTTTCGCAAAGCCTTTTTGGGATACCTCACCCATTAGGCCTCAACAGTTTGGGTTGTCATACTACATAATCTAATCCATCATGGGATACTTTACCCAAATGATCCGACATACGAGTCCTTAAAGGAAACCGTTGGACCCCATAATCTAACAATCTCCCTTCTAGTGGCATCTAGGAGACTTGAACATGCAACATTGCTCTGATACCAATTTTCAAGATCAAACACTTACTACTATACCAAAAGTTATAGCTGATAGTAAATACAACTCTATTTTTTTATTCCTTTTGGTAGCACAAAGCCCCATACTGAACGATAGGTGGACATAAGGGGCTTTACGAAGCCTTTTTAGGATATCTTACCCATTGGGCCTCTATAGATTGGGTTGTCATACATCAGAATTTGATCTACCATAGAATACCTCACCCAAATGAATCGACATACCGAGTCCTTAAAGGAGATTACTGGACCTCATATCTAATAGATTATTTTTTCAGAGGAGTTTAAAAATGAGATCACATTTAAAAGTAAGCTGAAAAATGAATCGAGAGATGTAATTTAATCGGCCTAAAAATCCTCAGACTTTTTTAGGTGTACTTGGCAGGGAAAAATTTTGAATAGCCTAAATTTTATCTCGATCAACTTTTATTCCCCTTTCACTGACTACAAAATCCAATAATTTTTTTGACTTAGCTCTGAACGTGCATTGGATGAGTTTAACTTGAACTAAAATTTTTTTAACCTCTCAAATAACTTTTTGAGGTTAGCTACATGATTTTCTCTTTTTCAAGATTTTGTAATCATATCATCCACATATACTTCAATCTCTATGTGTATTATATCATGAAAAAGTATCACCATAGCACTTTGATAAGTTACCCTAGTATTTTTTAGTCTAAAGGGCATGACTTTATAACAAAAAGTGTCATACATAGTTACAAATATGATTTTATTTCATATCATCCTGAGCTATTTGTATCTGATTATAGTTGAAAAATCCATCTATAAAAGCGAACACTATATGCCAAGCTGTATTGTCTACCAGTGTATCAATGTGAGGTAGAGAAAATTATCTTTCAGCTAGCTCTATTCAAATTGCAGTAATCCATGCACATTCATACTTTTTCATCATTTTTAGAGATAGGTACTATATTAGCCACCCATTCAAGATACTTGGCCATTTGCAAAAAGCTTGTATCAAATTACTTTTTTACTTCTTCTTTAATTTTTAACATCTCTGGTTTCATTATTTTTAACTTTTGTTGAACTGGCTTACACTTAAACATTAGGGGTAACCTATGTTCCATTATTTCAGTGTTGAGCCCAAGCATATCTTTGTATGACTAAGCAAACAAATCTCTAAATTCTTGAAGTAGATCTTCTAATCATTATTTATCAACTGCTGGAAGTGAAGTACTAACCTTGACTCTTTTTTATTCTCAACATCACTTAGATTGATCATCTCAATAACTTTCTGATAAGGCTTGATGGATTTATTCTTCTGCTCAATTAATGTCATTAAATCTGGAGGCAAAGCGTATTCTTTAAAATCCTCTTCAATGTCAAGTTTATTAGTATTAATTGAGTTTTCAAAATTAAATCCATGATCATTATAATGATTATCTTCATATTCATTTGAAAACCTAAAATTAAATGAAATAAGAAATATTGGCAAGATGTTTTGATGGAAAAATGAATTGAATAGAAGAAATGGATAAAATGCATTTTTTTATCTTTATTAAAATAATAAAAAATAAAAGGCCCAAATATAAGAGATAATCTTAATGCCTTTGGGTATAAGCAATTAAGAGTTATAGTTACATTAAGAAAAAATAAAAAACAATAGGCATTTGAATGGTACTTCAATTTTTCAGTTCATAGTTTGGTAGGCATGGGTAAACTAACATTTCATCCTTTCGACTATCCTCGTTTACCACATAAATGGACAATTCAACGAATCTTCCTTTAACCTTAGTTCTTCTTCAGTATTCTCTTTAGCTTCTAGTACATATATCTTTCAAAAGTAAATGTTTCATTCAGATAGAGAATAACCATTGGCTTATTTCTTGCCCTTCTGCCATTGTTTTGCATTTTTCCAATTTCATAATCTAGACCCAGTCTTTTGATGTTATCTTCAATCTTTGGTGGTTCTTTTATCCCTTATAGATTTTTTCCCAAATTGACTATAATATTTCAACCCTTATTGATCATTTGATTGATCATAATTTATCAGTAAAAGCATTCTAATGACTTTTCTACAACTTCTACATATAGGTCATTTATAGGTTGAGTTACCAACAAATCCTTTTTCCTAGTCATAATCACCAATTAGCCTTTCACATTAAATTTGATCTTTTAATGTAATGAGAAAGGAATAGTGCTCGCAATGTGAATCCATAGTATTTTTAATAAGTAACTATAAGATGGAGAGATATTCATGACCTAAAACTTTATGTTGAAAACACATGGCCCAATCTGCATGGTTAACTCAATATCTCTTAATACTTCACATCTGGTCCCATCAAATGCTTGGACCCCCATATGACTCTTTTGATGTAGGACATATCAAAGAGTAATCTTGTCAGAGTAGATATAGGCATAATATCAATAGCTGATCCATTATTAATAAAGACTTTTGCTATTATGTAGCTTTTACATTTAACAATGATATACAAGGCCTTGGTACTTTCTTTACCCTCATACGAAATCTTATCATCATTGAAAGATATATGATGTGGTATCACTAAGTTTCTGCTAAATGGTTCATATATTTTACAAATACATTCTGTACCATATAAGCCTGATTTAATATTTTCAACAAGGCATTACAATCTGGTTTTGAGTTCATAGAAGTGATAGCAAAGAGATTCAGGCTGGTATCTTATGTAATTATTCCACCATAGAGTATTCATTATGCTTCACTAGTTTTAAAAACTTGCAGGCCTCTTTTTTTTAGTACAGACTTTGAAATGTCTCTCTCTGGAATTGATTTTGGCTTAGTCTATATTTTCGTCACATTCGTTGCTTTCGCTAAGGTCTCTAGAGTATAACATCATCTGTTTCTGGTTATGTCACCTATACCTAGTATATTGGTAGTCTTAGATTTTGGCATAACTTTTTTTTGCCCTTGGACTGTTACTTCACAACCATATTTTTTATGGTATAACCTTTTTATCTTTGTAGGGGAATTAGCTTGGAACTTTAAAGATTATTAGTTTGGAAACAAACTTACTTCCAACTAATTTTGGCTTCTCATCATAATGAATGGTGATAGACTTTGGTATTTATTTATTTGTCATGGCCACTTTAGTATTTTTTAATGCCTCTGACTCCTCATACAACTCTATCTGGTAGAAATCCATTAATTTTTGTCCTTATCATAAAACTGTCAGCATATCTTAATAGAATGCCTTGAAGCCCCGTTATGATACTTGTATCTTTAGTTTGGGACACATTCTATGATAAGTGTATAGGGCCACTGGTTGTATTAATTTGATCTCATATAAATCATCATCTAGTTACTCGAATGACATGTTTTGATCTTCTTTACTCTCTTTTTATATGCCTTTTATCTTTATTCAAGGCATTGACTGCATGATTAGGTTAGGGATTTCCTACGATATTAAGTGTTGAGTTTCCACTAGTATTAAAGCTTATTAACCCTTCTTTAATTAAATTTTGCACCGTATGTTTCAAAAAAGTGTAATTTTTAGTAGAATGGCTAGTCACCCCGTAATGACAATCATAATGGATAGTAAAATCATATCATTTAAGATAAAGATGTTCAAGCTATTTCACAAAGATAGAAACAATCAAGTGGTTCTTGTAAAGCACTTGGTACAGTTTGATGTAGCATATAAGAATGGGATTAAATATAGGTTTTTTTTAGGTTCGTGATTCCCACATACCATTTGTTGGGTTAGCTGGGTGAGTAAAAAAACCTCATTATGGTTGGATAAAAAAGTTGTATAGTTGGTTGGTAGGGTGTAGTAGAAGCATGACTCATAGTATGGTGATATGTGGGGTAGGTTGGCTAAGGGTAATTTTTGAATTGCTGTTATTCAAAACTCACAACTTGAGCATCACTTTCTTTCTTTTTAGGAACTCTTCAACAACAGAAGACTCTTTTCCATCAAGTTTACCATTTTTAATGACATTTTTTAAGATCTCTCTCAAAATCACTATATCAATAAAATTCTTAGTCATGTTATCTATCTTTTTCTCATAGTACGATGACTTTAGAGTATTTATAAACAACATTGTGATTTTTTTTGTAAATGGTGGGTGTACCAGAATAGCCATATCCTGTCACATTTTGAGCATATCTCTTAAAAGACTTAGATGTTTTCTTTTCCATTCTTTGTAACCAAAGGTGATTAAGAGTCATATCAATGATGTGGCGATACTGATTGATAAAAGATCAAGTTAAATCCTTTCATAATCTTATGCAAGTCTTATCAAACCAAACAGACCACCTTATAATAGTCCTGGTTAAACTATCCTAGAAAATGTGTATAAGTAGCTTTTTATTACTAGCATGTGCTGCCATCTTACGATAATACATTATGATGTGTGTAATAAGACATTTAGTATCATTGTACTTTTTAAATTTTGGCACTTTGAACTTAGGTGGTTTCATTATGTCTAGTACTAAACAAAGTCTTATAGCATTTATGGATCCATAAAAATGAATGCCTTCTATAGCTTACAATCTTTCTTTAATCATGTTCATGACTTGATTAGTTTTAAAATCTTTTGAGAGTGTAGCCATCTGTAACTTCATTTTTTTTAGTCTTATCTAGATTAGAGATTTAGATTGGTTTAACTACCTTTTTCAGTGAAGATAAGATTAGTGTAACTCTGAACATTCCCTTAACTGGGTATACAAGACATTGCCAAGTAGCTATAATTTGGGAACATGGTTTTGTTGTGACTGAAAGCTTAGAGTGGTTTGGGTCGATGTGAAATAAAACCTGGAGGATACAATGCCTCAGTAACTTCATATGGGATATCTTCTTCCATTGCTTTCCCTTTATTTATCTCTTCTAGAGCTTCAAAGATCTTACTTAGCTTCCCCTTAATTACCTTCTGAGCCTTTTCTAACCTTTTGAAATGGTTTATATTATTTTGTTCCATCTTCTTGGTTCTAGCCCGAACGTATACGAATGTTGAGCTATTCTTACACCTTAATACCATAATTTAAAATCAGTGATCATAATATGATAATGAATGAATATGATGCAATGCATGAAAAAAAAAAAGAAAATATTTACCCTTTTAAAGATTTCAGCAAAAGTGAACTTTCATTTATTACATAGAAGTCTGTTTTACATCAAGTTTAATATTTTTCCTTTGTAAAAAAGCCTAACTTACTTGTACTATCTTTAGCTTCCTCAATGAAGTTTAGTAGTCATTGTCTATAATCTTTTGCTGACATAACCAAATCCCTCAATGTTTTAGCTTTCTTCATCATTTCTCTTGTCTTGATCAATGCCTTGCCTATTTGGGCTGTAAGATGCTCTATGTACCGTAGTCTTCCTAACGCTTCTCCTTTACCAAACCATACATCATAAGATAATTTTTTGTGCTTTTTTATGAGTGCTATGATATGATTTCTCTATTTATTCAATTTTTGCTTTAGCATTTAAATGTATTCTCTGATCATTTCATTTTTATGCTGAGCTTCGACATAATCATTTTCTATCTAGGCACATTCTCTTTTCAGCTTTTCATTTTCACAAGTCAAATCTATATTCTTTATTTCTTTGGCTTGCATCTATATGTGCATTCTTTTGTGTTCTTATCAAAACTCTGTTAACTCTTTAAAGGCATTATCCTATTTTTTAATAATCTTTTTAGTCTTGTTGTATTTTGTAGAAATCTTATGGACTTGGACTTCTAATTTTTTCTGTTTTGTCTTTCCACTGTTCTTTTTTTCTTGAAGCCATAGAATTTCTTGTTCAGTTTCTTTTTTTCCATTTCATGTTCCTTTCTTGCAAGTTTTGACTCTAGAGGCATATTGTCCCACTCTTGGTTCCCTGACTAGCAATGGTCCTTAGATATACTCTTAGCTCTTTTTGGCTTTCTAAATTAGATATCCCTGAGTGATTTTATCAATAAATGGTCTAGGGCTCACCCTCTTGGACTTCTTCTAGGCCTTGATTATACTATCAATCCCCTGAAAAGTTTTAAGCTCTTTATACGAATAGTTAAATTGGCTAAGCTTGTATGTCATAGGAATAAACATTCAGCTTCACACTATCTCCTTACCATCAATGGTGCATAACTTATTGACCCCCATAAACCTAAGAGTGGAACCCCTATCTTATCTTCACATTGATACAACATAGGTTTTCGATTTATCCATGGTGCTAACCATTTCACTTTACTAGCTATTAGCTTTTATAGCAGACTCTTATTTTTTTCAAGTCTTTGATTTTGGCCATTTACTCTTACAAAATTCCCTAATTGGATTTCAACAATGAAAATAAAGTTCGAAGAAAATACTCTTCTTGCATTCGAGATGATTCTTCATCCATAGATACAGTAGTTGTATGTATCTTAAAAAAAGTGCTTTGTCATTTTGTTTACAAAAGTTCAAAGATCTGATGGTTTCGGTTAATATAACTGGTGAAAGATTGCACCCATTTTTAATCTATTCGAATAAATCCACCACTTCTATCTCGATGTGGCTCAAGACTTTAGGGAAAATAACCATCCCATATATGGCTAGAGTGAACACCTTCATTCCTTCATCGTCATCTAGATGTTTGACAATGAAATCTCGGAGACATTTCTATAGAATACCCTTATCCTCTCTTTTTTTTTGAATATATGAGTCTATAAGCTCCTTTCCTACCCTTAAAATATGAACTAGCTTCTTGTGATTCCCTTATTTGTGCTTTTTCATATATACTCTATTAGGATACTAAAGATACATATCCACCAAAGTCAAATACTTTTTTATTGTTAATACTAAATCAACCTCATTAAAGATAAAACAATGATAAAAAAGATCCCAAAATTGTACCATCACCTTAATGAGTGAATTATCAACCTTTATTGAAAAAAGACATGCAATATGTCCAAACTTATGACAAAAAGCTTGCCGTTTTTTAAGGAGCCATGCTATTTCACATATCTAATAGGCTTTTCAAATCATTCTATTTGAAAAGCACATGAACCTCCTTTGGCAAAGTAGAGACATAATCGGATGGTAAACAATCCTTTTTTTCTCTTTTCCTCTTTTCTAACTTTTTCTTCACATCTATGGGCAAGTGATATTTAAAAAGTATAGACGAGGTGCAAACCTAACATTTTGTGGGTTTCGTGAAAGCTTTTGTTGAAAGTATTTTTAAGACAGTAACAATATGCAATCTGCATGTATGCTTATGAATATGCACAAAAGAAAAGAAATAAAAGAAGACAAAAAAATCAATTAGTCATCTTAATAAAAAATACAAAATAAACATTATAAAGCAAGTAAAATAACAACATGACCCTAAATTTTGAGTTGACTATAAAGAGTGGAAGGACATGGCTCTACCTATGGTTAGGCTCTTAAAGTTAACTATATGTGGTTTGGATTATTTTAAAAAGGTTTCCAAATTGTTCTTTATATCATTGTCCATCACATACTAGTAAGGCACCCTGATCTTTGCCCATCATAAGCTACAAACGAAAATGGTTCAATTTGAGTGGGAATGTTTCCTAGGCCCAAATGGAGACATAAGATTTCACGAAGGCATAGGTACTTCACTTCTTCTTAAGGGTAGAGCTCAGATGGAGAGCTTTATGTTATGCACATGCAAATGAATGACATATATTATATATAAATAAATAAAAACAGAATATAAGTAATGAAAAGAAAGAAATAAGAAAGAAAGAAAATAATCTCAAATTTATTAAGCAAGGCTTAGATAATAAAAAATCATTTACTGGCTTGACTTTTAATAGTCTCCAGTGGAATTATCAAACAGTCATAATGTATAGATCTGTGGACCTATCGCTAGACATGGATTAAAAGAATTGCCACAAATATTTTTTGTTTAGGTGTGATTGATCACCTGATCGAATCTATCTCATTTAAAAAGGAGTCCTAAGATTAACTTAGGTAGATTTGAATAGTAGATTCTAATTCACGAAATTAGATTTTAGGTTTGGGAGTATGGTTACATATGAGAAAGGTTATAACACCCTCACAATACCCATCCAAAGGATGGTACTAGTTTGATTCCAAATTATCCAAGCCTTGAATATGTTTATAATTTACCAAAATATTTAATGTAAAAAATTAATCCTAAAATTACTCCAATAGTTTGGTAACAATTTAAGATAATTCTCTCACCTCAAGAGTATTT
Organism: Durio zibethinus; assembly: GCF_002303985.1. The sequence goes on from NW_019168159.1 coordinate 17,638,764, forward strand.
ATGGAGACTAATGTCCTACTCTAAAGAGACTCCATTGTCGAATTTATTAATGTGTTTTATTCTGAAAAATTAGTAAAGTCTTTTAATAGTTTGGTAGGATTTACTTTGAGGCAGATCTCTTAATAGTTTGGTGAGATTTTATTTGAAAGATATTTATAGAATTTTATTTTCTTTGACAAAACCCATTAAATCTTTCAATAGTTTGTTAACATTTAACTTAAAATACGATATTCCAATAGTTTGGTAGAATAAAAATTATTTTTTCATTTTTTTGGATTTTATTTATGAAAATTTCCAACAGTTTGGTGAATTCCATAAAATCTAAATCCATGAAACTTCTCTAATAATTTAGTAGGATTCATGAATTTATTTGAAAAGAAAGAATTTTCTTTATTTATTTATTTATTATTTGTTTTCTAAAACAATAGAAAGAAAAATTTTTTTATAAAATATTTAATAATAGATCACTCAATAAAAATAAAAAATTTTGTAAAATAAAATAAAAAAATAATAAAAAAGCTAAAAATAAAATCTTAAAATATAAAATAAATAAAAATAAAATCAAAAAATAAAATAAAATCAAAAAAGAAAAACTTGCAATTGGCTTGGGTCGATCCACGAGCAATGCACGGATCCTACTTGAGTTCATGCAAATCCTGGGCACTCAGAAACGATATCATATTGAGATGGTATAAAAGTCGAGTGCTCCATTTTTTCTTCAGAAGATTTCGATCCCCTTTTTTTGGCCCCAAAATTCTCTGACTTTTCTCTAAAAAAACAAGAACATTCAAATGAAAATTGGAAAATTCACCAGTTTTTAGAAAATATCACCAAAATTCTGTTGTGAAATTCAAAATTTACTGAAAAATTCACCAAAAATTTGAAACAGTCAACCAAAAACCTAGATTTTCTAGAAATTTTCCAAAAATCCTTAGAAATTTCTAGAAAATTCAATCCAATCCAAAATTCCAAGCTTAACCTCAGTGATTCAAACCTAATCCAAAAACTTCAAACCAAACCTAAGAGTCTAACTCCAAAATTTCATAAACCTATACCTCAAAATAAAAAAAATTTAAAATTTTAGAAACTTAAACATAGAGTTTTTTTTCCCAAAATTTTTGGTGTCTTATTCTATCATATGGTGTCCAATTTATGGGCTGTCTTCAGTAGCAATTTTAAGGATCAGACAAAATCAATCTAGACTTGAATTCTAGGATTAGATTATGCCCAAGCATGATTTTAGTCTAGGTCTCAGCTGATTTGTCTGGATTGAATTAAAAACCTTTGATTTGATTATGCTTTAAGACCATTGATCATGCAAGATTGAATTGCATTGATTCGATCGATTCTCGATTTTAGTTCCCTTATTCAATTAAGAAGAAAGGAAAAAAAATAAAAAAAATAAAAAAATAATAGAATTAATAATAATAGTAATAATAATATTAGTAATAATAGTAAAAATAAAAAATAAGATCATATACTATACGATTATAATAATAATAATGTAATATAATATAATAAATATAATATAATATAATATATAATATAACAATATAATGTAACATACTATAATAATAGTAATAATAATACTAATAATAAAAATCATAATAGTAATAAAAATCAACCCCGATTAACTTCGAACACAGATGGATGTCTACAGAAGATTCATCAAAATCAATCTTATTATGAAGTCATCAACTTTATGATGCAATTTTCAGATTCACTTCAAATCGGCATTGATTGGATAAGTTTCTTTACTTTCTATTAGTGTGAAAAATTATTAATCTAATATAATTGAAAAGTTGTGAAATACAAAAAATCTCATTGCAAAAAATGGTATCTTAATTTTGATTTTTCACTTGCTAGCCATCTAAGCATCAAATTTCTTGAATAGAAAGAATCATAAGTATATTTTAGCAATCAAAATAAATATAGTAAAATCAAAAGAAAAACTTATTAACCTATAATTAGTTTAGGTGCAAGTTTGAGTGGAATCTTATAACAAATTAACTATAATTCTTCGGAATTAAAAGAAGAAAAAATGGATAAAGTATATCAAATCTATATCATAATAACAAATCTTTAATTTCTTGCTATCGAGTAAGATATAAATTTGTACCCAAAATTGTTACTAAAAATTGTTTGCTTTGCACATCTTTGCAAAGATAAAATATTTTGTATGGAAATTGCTTTGGGGTGTCTTACCAGTTAAGGAAGTCCTTAAAAGAAGAGGGACCTCTATTGATAACTGATCTTGTTTTTGTGGTGAAGTAAGTGAAGATGTTTATCATGTTTGTTTTGATGTGTTTTAGCTGAGCAGTTTGGGTAAAGATATGCCCCTGTCTACCAGGTTTTTTGAGGCCTGGTCATCATCAACGAAATTTTAGCTTCTTTTTATGATTGAAGCAAAGTAAATGGACAAATTAGAGTGCTTTTGTCGAATAAAAATTGATGTCTTCATGATTCCATTTGTGGTTAATCAAGAGCAGTTGCTACAACAACTAACAAAATGGTGAAGGATGTACGTGCACTGGTGAGCTTATATGGAGGTGATAACAGTTACATTTTTTTATGGCAATGATCACCGTCGAGTGACCATGAAGTTAAAATTAATGTAAATGTTACTTTTAATGCTTAGAATGGTACAATAAAGTTAGTAATGGTTGTTAGGGATGGGAGATGATGTGTTTTACTAAGTGCAATTGTCACGCCTTGGGCGGGCACACCAGGCACATCAAGCACACTAACACGCGCACTCAAGGTTGAGGCTCACGCACCAGGTGCATTGGTGGGGGTTTATGCACAAGGCCTTAGAAAGAAGGCCAAACCATCTGCACAGCATGCAGCCAGCCTGCACGACTAAGGCCTGGCTTGCATGATGGTCGCACCATATCCAGAAGGGCCTAAGAAGGAAGATGCACAAAAAGATCTTCTAGAAGCTCACAAGATCAGTAAAAGCCTTCTGGTAGATCTGGTTGACCCTTAGATTCAAGAAGTAGAATCCTGATTGATTGTAATCTTTGTAATTCCTTAATTTTAGCCTTGATTCTAGAAATTTAGCCATAAGTGTAACTGAGAGCCTCAACTATAAATAAAGGGCTACTCCACCTTCATTTGTATATCATCATCATACACACTTCTTTTTCAATAACATAAAGTATATTCTAGCAAACTTTCTTGTTCTTCTATTTCTCTCAAACTTGTGCATTCTGCCCTTCCCATTATTCTAGTGCCCGTACACTTGTGTTTTAGGCTGACTTAGGCTAGAAAGAGGTGATTCCAAGCTTAAGGTCGTATGATTTTTGAGTCTAAGTGTCAGAGCCTGTGACAGTTGGTATCAAAGTAGTTTCAGTTCTGCTTATTTATGTGTGTGCAAGTTAAATCTCAGTTGAAAAAATAGCATCCCAGAGTGATGTCGCTAGCTAGCAACCAAAGGCCTAGGAGCAAGAGCGTAGAAAAGATAAGAGGGCCAGTTCGAGAGATATATGGTCTACCATAGATGAGAGGCTAGCCAAGGTAGAGGTGACTATGGGCAACATATAATAGAAGCTTGATAATGTGGAAACTTACGTTGAAGTGCTAGACTCCATAAAAGAAGAGCTTAGGGGTGAGTTACAAGCTACTCTCAACCAAAGCATAGACGTGATCACCCAAAGGAATAAAACCTTGGAGGTTGTGATGGAGACCATGCACAATGGCATAGAGGCTATGCACAAGTAGATAGAAGAGCTCACCAGCGAGCTCATTGCATGCAAGACTACTATTGGGAATGACATGTTCACAAGAGCGTCTAAGTCTCAGATGGATGTCTCTAAACCCAAAGAGTTTAAAAGGACTATGATGGCCAAAAAAGTAGACAATTACCTATGGGTATGGAATAGTACTTTCAGGCCATGGGCATGCAGAATGAAGTGATTAAGGTAAGCACCATTGTTATATATCTTACTGATGTGGCCTTATTATGGTGGAGGCACATGTGTGATATTGTGAGGTGTAGGGGCACCAAGATTAGAACTTGAGTAGAGTTTCAAAAGGTATTTAGAGAGTAGTTTTATTCAAAGTATACCGATTATGAGGCACAGGTAAAGTTGCACAAGTTAAGCCATTAAGGGGACATAAGAGAGTATGTCTAAAAATTCTCTGAACTGATACTTCAGATTTCGAATTTGGGTAAGAAAGATGCTTTGTTTGCTTTCATGGATAGGCTAAAGTTGTGGGTGAAGCATGAGCTACAACAAAAAGGAGTTCATGACTTGGCTAAAGCCATAACTACTGCTGAATCCTTGATAAAATTTAAGCCATTAAACAAGTTTGAGTCTTTCAAGCCCAAGGGTAAGGGCAAGGATGAGAAGGACTGAAAGAAGCAGTCCAAGGGTAGAGACTATGGCTGATAGTCTAAGGATGGGGATCGAGACCATTCAGACAAGGATAGTGAGAGGAAACCACCGGCAGGCAAGTGGAAAACAAAGGAAAAACGAGAGCCGCTCACATATTACCTATGTGAAAGGAGCCACATAGCACATAACTACCTAAAGAATGGCAAGTTGGCTACTGTAGACAAAAAGTTTGATGAGGAGCTAGAGGTAAAGGTAGTAAAGTTTGGGTCATTGGTGTTTAATGTTATCCAAAATAAAGGAAGTCGCAAGCCAAAAGGCTTGCTATTTGTGGATATGATGGTTACAAGTCAGAATGTGAGCGTACTGGTAGATACAAGTGCCTTACATCTTTTTATTTTAGGTGATAGAGCCTAGAAGCTTGGATTGAAGGTACAAAAATAGACTGGTACCATTAAGATGGTGAACTCTAAAGAAGTGCCAGTCATTAGAGTAACACGAGAAATGGAGTTACAGCTTGAAGACTGAAAAGGCAACAAAACCATTGAGATAATACCTCTTGATGACTATAAATTTATGATTGGGTTGAATTTTCTTGTTCGAATTAATGCCCTACTTGTGCCTTTTACTAATTGTATTTGCATTTTGGATGCATAGTACAAATACCTAGTACCATTGAGGTGAGGGTTCGGAGTTAGGTCGAGGGTAGTGTTAGCCATCCAATTTGCCAAAGCGGTAAGCATAGAGGAAAACACCTTTTTAGCAGCCCTAAAGTATGAGGAACTAAGGGAGATGAAGATTGAAACACCCTTAGAGGTACTAAAGGTATTGGAGTCCTTTAGCAATGTGATGCCCATAGGGCTGCCTAGTAAGCTACCACCTAAGAGGGAGGTGGACTATAAGATAGAGCTGGTGTTCGAGGCCAAGCCACCAGTTAGAGCCCTTTTATCGAATGTCCCTATCAGAGTTGGAAGAGTTAAGAAAGTAGCTCAAGGAGTTAGTTGATGCTAGCTTCATCAGGCCATTCAAAGTGCCATATGGTGCACCTATTCTATTCCAATGCAAGCATGATAGGTCATTGTGACTGTGTATAGACTACCGAGCTTTGAATAAGCTGACCGTCAAGAACAAGGACCTTAACTTATTAATTACAGATTTGTTCGACCAACTTGGGAGCACAAGGTGGTTGACCAAGCTGGATTTGAGGTTGGGCTACTACCAAGTTAGGATCGCTGAGGGAGATGAGCCCAAAACAGCATGTGTCACTCGGTATGGTTCGTATGAGTTCTTGGTTATGCCATTCGAACTCACGAATGCCCCAACAACATTCTGCACCCCCATGAATAAAGTATTTCAGTCGTTTCTTGATCGATTTATTTTGGTTTATTTAGATGACATTGTGATCTACAACTAGACTTTGAGAGAGCATGTAGACCATTTAAGGCATGTGTTCGAGGTGTTACGAGCGCACAAGTTGTTTATTAAGAAGAAGAAGTACTCGTTTGCCCAGTAGGAGATCCCATTCCTAGGCCACATAGTGAAAGGTGATAGGATATGCATGGATGAAGGCAAGGTGTGAGCCATCCTAGAGTGGGAATCGCCAGCCAAGGTCACTAGGTTAAGGTCTTTCCTTGGGCTGGTCAACTATTACAGGCACTTCATTAAAGGCCACTCAGCAATAGCCACGCTATTGATTAACTTACTAAAAAAAAGAAAAGCATAGGAGTGGAGCATAGGGTGCCAAGAAGCCTTTGATTGATTGAAGTAAGTTGTGATCGAGGAGCTAGTATTAGCTTGCCAGACCATGCCAAGCCATATAAGGTGCATACGGATGCATCAGACTACATAATAGGGGGTGTGTTGATACAGAAAGGACATCTAGTCACGTTCAATAGTAGAAAGCTAAATTAGACTAAATGTAAGTACACGATCTAGGAGAAAGAGATGACTGCAGTGGTGCATTACTTACGCAATTGGCATCATTACCTATTGGGGTCAAGGTTGTAGTCAAGACGGATAATGTGGCGACCAGTTACTTCCAGACGCAGAAAAAATTATCCCCTAAATAGGTGAGATGGCAAGATTTTCTTACGAAATTTAATTTTCAGATAGAGTATAAGCCAGGGCAAGCGAACTTAGTGGCAGACGGCCTGAGTACAAAAGCTAACATTACTACCATTAGCCAATCAGAAGGGTCACTAGTGCTGTACATTAAGGATGGACTTGCGCATGATCCCATAACCAAGGCTCTTATGGAGTACACTTATTAAGGTAGGACTAGGTGATTTTGGGTGCAGAATGGTTTGTTGTACACCAGGGGTAGTAGACTGCTTGTATCACAGCATGAGAAGCTCTGTAGGGAAGTTTACACAAGTGCCATGATTCAAAGTGGGCAGGACACCCAAGAGTGAGTTGCACCTTGGCGTTGATAGAGGATCGATACTACTGACCGCACATGAGAGACAATATGGAGGCCTATGTGAAGACTTGTCTTATGTGCCAATAGGACAAAGTAAAGCTTAAGAAACTAGGCGGTCTCTTAAAGCTATTGCCAGTGCCAGAACGGCCATTGAAAAGTGTTTATCTGGACTTTATAGTCGGTCTACCCAAGATAGAGGGGTTTGAAAGCATCATGGTAGTGATGGATAGGTTTTCCAAGTATGGAATCTTCATTCCAGCAATCAAAGAGTGCCCAGTCAAAGAGGTAGTTCGATTGTTCCTGAAGAACGTGGTTAAGTATTGGAGAGTGCCGAAAACCATTATTAATGATCGAGATGGGCATTTTACAGTCATGTTTTGAACTGAGTTATTCAAGCTATTGGGGTCATACTTAAATTTTTTCACTAGCATGCATCCACAAATCGATGGGTAGCCTGAGCATGTGAATGGACTATTAGAGGTCTACCTCAGGCACTATGTGAGTGCCATGCAAAGGGACTGACCAAAGCTGCTAGATGTTGCCCAATTTTCTTACAACTTATAAAAAAGTGAGGCAACGAACCAGAGTCCATTTGAGGTTATGACAGGTCAACAACCACTAACACTCGATTCAATTGCTATAGGTTATACAGGGCCAAATCCAGTAGCATACAAGTTTACCAAGGCTTGGTAGGAGCAAGCTGACTTTGCCAGAGTCTGTCTTCACAAAGCGACAAAGAGGTCAAAGAAGTGGGCAGACCAGAATAGACGGGATGCGTAATTTCAGGTAGAAGACTTGGTTTTGGTGAAGCTGCATCCTATTGTAAGCTATAAAGGGCTACACAAAGGCCTAATCCGAAGGCATGAGAGAACTTTCGAGTAGTTAAGAGGGTAGGTAAGGTTGCCTATAAGCTGGATATGCCACCCAAGCCGAGGGTACATCTGGTGTTCCATGTTAGCATGCCCAAGCCGTTTCATAAAGATGAAGGAGATCCAGGACGGGTAGAGTCAAAGTGTACACCATTGAGAGCTAATGCCTCATATGAGAAGGAGGTTTACAGCATCATAACTGATCGAGAAGTGAGGTAGAAGAACTACCAACCAAGACAAGAGTACTTGGTGTGGTGGAAGAGACTTTTAGACAGTGAGGCGAGCTGGGAACCAATAGAAGACTTATGACAGTTTGAGGACCAGATCAGGTAGTAGCATACAGAGGATGCAATGAAAGCATTGCGCAATCAGATGGGGGAAAATGTCATGCCCTGGATGGGCGTGCCAGGCACATCAAGTTCACTAGCACGTGCACCCGAGGTTGAGGCTCGCGCACCAACCACACTGGCAGGGGTTTAACGCAAGGCCTTAGATGGAAGGCTAAACCGCCCACACAGCATGTAGGCCAGCCCGCACGGCTAAGGCTTGGCCTGCATGATGCCCGCACCACATTCAAAAGGGCTCAAGAAGGGATATGCATAAGAACATTTTTTAGAAGCTCATAAGATCAGCAAGAGCCTTTTGGCAGATCTGGTTGACCCTTAGATTCAGAAAGTAGAATCCTGATTGATTATAAGCTTTGTAATTCCTTGATTTTAGCCTTGATTCTTGAGATTTAGCTATAAGTGTAGCTTGAAACCTCAACTATAAATAGAGGGCTACTCCACCCTCATTTGTACATCATCATCATACACACTTCTATTTCAGTAACACAAAGTATATTCCAACAAATTTTCTTGTTCTTTTGTTTCTCTTAAACTTGCGCATTCTGCCCTTCTCATTGTTCTAGTACCTGCACACTTGTGTTTTAGGTTGACTTAGGCTAGAAGGAGGTGATTTCAAGCCTAAGATCGCATGATTTTTGAGTCTAAGTGTCGGAGCTCGTGACATAATGACCAAGGTAACTCATGTGCAAAGTTCACTCTATGTAGATGATGAAAGCTATCCTATTTGGGTTAACTATGGCAAGTGATTATGGATTCGAATCTGTAAATGTAGAGAGTTATGCATCTTTAGTGGTTGAAGAGATTAGCAAAGCTAATGTTTCTTGTTGGGATGGCATGGAAATAGTTTTAGATATTTTGGAGGTAGCTTCATAATGCATAAAGTGTCAATTTGCTCATGCTAGGAGAAATGTAAATTCACTAGCTCATGATATCGATAGAGTTAATTGTCTGGTGGGATAGCACTGCATTTGGGCGGAGTATTTACTTGATTCTATTTGTCATATTGATTTTGGTACATCTAAATAAAAATCTTCTATATATATATAAAAAAAAATTGATAATAAACAAAAAGTTTTGACCCCAATACACGGTATTACCATGTGATGTTTAAACATGCAATGATTATTTTTGTGGTGTCCACGTGCATGCAATCAAGAAATGGTGGTTACCATTTTAAATAGATTCTTTGTGGTGAGATCCCATGAGATCTTACCATTTTGGACCGTTAGATATGATTGAGGCTATTAGGATCTTTAGATGTTTCTTTTGATAGGCCTATCATAATAAGAGAATAACTTGCAAGTAGCAACCTAGATGAACGGCAAAATATTTGATGGTTTGCAAATAAGCTAGAAAATGTTGTATTAGTCCTTTTATTTTATCTTTTTTTTATCAAACTGCCATGTCAATGTAACGTGTTGATAACTTTTGTGATTTAAATTACACACCTAATCGCTAAATTATAGCTCTTTTCCCAACTAGATCAGTAAAGTTTAATTTGTCCCCTTAAAATGACTAAATTTCATTAAGTATCCCAAATTAAGTCACTTAACAAATTTTATTCAATCCATTTGATAGAAACATGACATGGCAATCATGTCACACCACATCAGCAGTCACATAAATTAATAAAACCACTATAAGTTACTGTAAAAATATCATTTTTGTTATTTTTTATTTTATAAATTCCCTCTCTCTCACTACCCTCTCTCAAATGAAATTTGACAACCATCATAACAATTTCAAACCATCGGACCACCATATCGGCCGCTATCAATGGAGTTAGAATCAGAAACAGCAGATAATGCCTCATTTTTGCCATAAGAATACTTCGAAAATAGAAGACAAATCTTCTTCATTGGCAAAGGCAACAACTCATCCTTATAGCAATAACCTAATGGAATTTGGATGCTGCTATCATTGCTACGATTTTGGTAATGGTGAGTAACACACCATTAGCCAATAGGCAAGAAAGACTTCACTCTTGGATCAAAGAAGGTAAGGATTAAAGAACAAAAGCAACTTCAGAGACTTTAAAAAGCATGAAAGTCTTAAAACTCCACTCAAGGGAACCCAATTTCTTGAAGAAGCTTCTTCAACTTAGAGAAACAAAGAGAAACTGGTTAAGAAGTATCTATATACGGGCTCAGCTGTTGCTTTTCTATTTTGAGCTTCACCAACTCTATTGTCACTCATCACATTTGGTGTCTCCAATCTATTAGAAACACCATTAACATCAGGAACAGTACTTTCATTTCTAGCAACTTTTAATATTTTACAAGAACCATGTTACACATCATCCATCTCTCCTCTCCCAAAAATACCAAATATAAAAAACCTATACCCATCTCTTTCTTTTTCTCTTGCTTTTAAGTCTTAGATTTAACAAAATAAAAAAAACCACCTTCATCATCCCAAGTCCAAACCCCATAATTTCCTATTGCAAGCTCAAAAGCTGAAGCAGAAATCAATAGTGTGAAATATGTATGTAAGCACCAACACTACTAGCAACAATACGTATGTAACCCTTTGGTCAATCAACGTTTATGTAGTGCCCATCAAAAAGTTAAAATTCTAAACGTTCAATCAAATGGCATTTGATCTTGAAACTCAGATATGAACAAACATAGAGAGAGAACTAATTGTCGTTTGTAGGGGCAAGGGCAAGATCAAAGACTGGGAATGGCGGAGTACAGCAGCCAATGTGGTGGTCATGTGGTTTGAAATTGTTATAGTAGCTGTCAGATTTCATTTAAAAGAGGGTAGTGAGAAAGAAAGAAAAACTAAAAATGAATAATTTTTTTACAGTAATTTAGAGAGGTTTAATTAGCTTATGTGGTGGCTGATGTGGCGTTGACATAGCAGCCATGTCATGTTTTTGTCAAACATATTGGATGAAATCTGTTGAGTGACTAAATTTGGGATACTTAATAAAGTTTAGTGACCTTAATGGGACAAATTAAACTTTAATGACCTAGTTGAGAAAAAGAGGTATAGTTCACTGACTAGGTGTGTAATTTACTCTCATTTTATGATTAACCCAAAACTATGTTGTCCATAATCATGATAAATCAATTCTTTGTAATTTTTTTTTTTAATTTCTTAAAAAATATTTTACTTCTTATGAAATGATAAAGGTGAATGTGTGACTTTGTACTATTATGTTTAAATTAATATCATGGAGTTTTGATGCTAGTCCATACGTTTTTATTAACTGTTCAAATTAATTCAAGTTGCATTTTTTATGATTGCAGTTGTTGTTTGACTTATAATATGCTTACTAAGTGTATACCTTAGTTAATTTTAAATTGAAAATTTTTACTCCGAAAATTTATTAAAATATTTTTATTATATGATTCTTCAATTCTTATTATTAATTTTATGAAAATAGTCATAAGGTTTTAAATCTATAATATTTTAAATTCTTTTAGTTTGTCTTAATAATATGCTCATAATAGCAAGATTGGGGTTGAATTCACCCACCTTTCTTTAGGAGTTCAATGGTTCACCCATTTCCTTCTGGAGTTAAATTCTAGTAAGATTTCTTTTCGGGTTTTCTCAACAGAGTAAAAATTCAAAGGTGATTTTGAGTGGCTTTGGTGGCAAGAGGCGACGGAAATCATGGCGGCGTTTAGCTTTATAATTAGGTTCTTGGATTTGGGATTTTAGGGTTTCTAGATCGATGAAAGGAACTAAAGAAAAAGGGGTAAACAATTCAGAAGCATTTAGAAAAGAAAATCACGGAAAAAGAAAGTGGAATGAGAGTTTTTGAGGTTTAAGGCTGAGTTAAGGCTGAGGACGTTTGGTCGATGGAATCTATCTTTTCCTTCAAATTTTTAATTTTTCCTAATTTGATTCCATAATTTGATTAGGAAACGTTTCCTCTCGTTAAGAATCTTACAATTTGAATAATGTCAAAAAGGGAAGTAAAGAGATTCAGAAACCCTCCATCTCCTTAGTCTTTTTAAATTTAGGGAAGAAAGTAAATTTTTTCCTCATTTATCCTCATTTAATTGTATTTTTGGATTATATTATCCTTTCTAATCTCTTAAAATTACAAAACAAATATTTTTTAGTAGAGTTTAATCTTTAAAAATAAAAATCCAAGAAAAATTAGGTTTTTTTCAAGTAATATTTTTCTATAATTAATCTTTTAAAAAATTAAGGGAAAAGATAGTTTTTTTATTAAAAAAATGTAGTCTTTGAGACTTTAGATTAAAAAACTTAGAGAAGAAACTCAGGGAAAGAAATCCATTAGCTTTAATTAGTTTGGTAGCATACTTAAGACACAAATTTAAGACGGTAGATTATAAATAGTTTCTCCCATTCTTCCTTTTGAATGCTTTTATGGTTATAGATTCCTATGCTCTAACCATTTGCACCAATATTATTAAAGCTAGTTAAGCAAGGCCAAGCTCATTGGCGGCAGGGGATTATACCTACACCACAAGCTTTTTAGAAAATTGCCGGCAGTAGGTTAATGTTCAACGGGGGAATAAAAAGGTTTGATGATTTATCTATTTGTATTGTGTAAAATATAAAATTTGTATATTTTATTATATTTTATATAATAATTACGTATCATAATTCATATTAATATAAAAACATGAAATATATATTTTTTATTTTATTAAATCATATATAATTATTATTAAAATTTTAAATCGTGTCATCCTCGTATTCATTTTTTATATTGTGTTCATTTGATGTCATCATATCATGTTTTAAATTGATAAATCTAAAGAAAAATATATTTACTTAGCTTGTGAGAATGGTAATAAGAGTGTTTGTATCAAATTACAACTTTTTTTTTTGGTTTTAATCTTATGGTCTTTAAGGTCCTTTTTCCTATGATTTAAAAGAAAAAACCTCAAGGGAAAAGAGAATGTTTTTGAGATAAAAAATATAGTTTCTTATATGATTAAAAAAATAAAAAAATTATAAAATTATTATGTTTTAAAGATAAAAACATTTTCTATTATGAAAATAATTATTTTTCAAAATTTTATAATGTCAATATAAATTATGTTTTGAAGATAAAAAACGTAGCCTTTTTCCTACGATTAAACAAAATTAAAAAATATTACATTTTTAAATAAAATTATAATCTATTATGAAAATAATTATTATTCAAAATTCTATATTTCAATATATCCTATACTTTTAAAACAAAAAATAATGTCTATTATAAAAATTTATTGTGAAACTAATTATAATATATTTTTTATCATATATCTTCATAATTTACATGTTAAATAAATAAATAATTTACATGTTAAATAAATAAATAATTTATATGCTAAATATATTATATATGCCACATAACAAAATATACATTAAATATTTTGAAAATATTTATGTACAAAAGCTATTATATATAAATAATTTAAAATTTTTTTAATCTTTTATTATTTTCAAAAAAATATTAAATAAACCATTTATATGTTAAATTAATTATTAACATGTTAAATAAATAAGTAAGTAATTTAAATATAACTATCTATTATGTATTATTCACATGATATCAACTAAAAATATAACTAAGGGAAATTTAGTAAAAGGTGTTATCAGGCAATCCTACATTCCTTTAATTACATGTAACTGAAATAAGCATATGAATATAATTTTATGCGGAACTTGTCAAGTAAAATGATTTAAGGGAGAATCATTTTCTTTTTGAAAATATTAGATTCTACAAACCAAATACCCCTTTGGGTTTTTTGGATTTTTTAGATTGCAACAACAATCAATAATCAGCAATAGCAACCTAACAAGGAAGAACACAATAATTAAAACAATTATACACAACAATAAACAATAATAAAAACAATTAATAGGTAAAAAAAATTAATAAAAGAGGGAAAAAAAGGTTTTTGTGTTTTTATTTAGGATTTATGGGGTTTTAGGAATTGTTGGTTATAAAGGGGAAAATGAAAGGAAGCAATTTTTAGGAATTGAGATTTTTTGTGGTGGCAATTATAGAGAGAAAAGATGGCGAAATTTATGAAATAAAACTTAGATCTTGGGTCTTTGGTAAAAATTTTCAGAGATCAAGGGAAAAAGAATGAGAAGCCTAGAGTATTTTATATTACGAGCTTAATCTTGTTGGGTTGAAATGGTTTATTGGAGTTGTTATTTTGTTAGTTGTTCGGCTGGTTCATGTAAACATCTAATTTTATCTAGGCAAAATTTGGCCATTTATAAAGTTCTTAAAATTTAATTTGGTTTGAATCCAACACTTTTTTAATTTTGACAAGTTTTAAAAGATTAAAATTGGGACCAATTTGACTTAAATGTCCTAAAGTCAAACTTGGCCAAACAAAGTCAAACTTGATCAAAATTGGTAAAAAATGGTCAAAATGGTTAGAACTCGGGTCAACTTTCACAATTCATAATCAATTAGAATCAATGTGGTTTTAAATTGAAATTTATGATTTTTAAAGTATTTAAAAGTTTGATTGCATTTCAAAAAAGTGTAAAATTATCATAGTGCTTTTATGAGTATTTTTGTAATTTAACTTTTTTGAATTCAGATTTTGGTGAAAACTTTTAGATCATAATAGAACTTTATCATATGATTTTTGATGCATTAAAAACCTAGATCACACTTTGAGAGGTATGAAACTACAAAAATACCCATTATGGGTATTTTTGTAACTTGACCTTTTTAAGGTTGGAATTTCATGAAAAGCTTTAGATCATGATTTTATATTATTTAATAATTTTTGAAATATTAAAAATCTTGATCGTATCTCGAAATATGTGAAATCACTAAAATACCTTTTTGGAGGCATTTGGTTCGCGAAATCTTGGATTTCGAGAGAAAATGTGATATTCGAAAAAATGCGATACTCGAGGATTTTTTTTATTTTCAAGGCATCTTATATTCAAATTCACTCATTTATTTTGAGAGAATCCACGTATATTACTTTCTGTATAATTACCATAATCTCCTTGATATATATGATAGAAACTTTTCATTTTGTTTTATTAGTAATAAATACCTAAATGACAAATGATGCCTTTAGCAGCAAAAGAAGATAAATATTTTATTTTATTTTTGTTTTTGTTTACAAAATATCATCAATTGAGGCATTTGACACTTTTTTTAGTAACAAAAATTAATAGGAAAAATTGTTAGAAAAAATATCAATTAATGCGTTTGTGACTTTATTTATATCACAGAAAAAATAAAAAATGTTCCTTTAAAAGGATCATTTAAGGCGGTTCTATACAGAAAACGTCTTAAATAATCTTTTTATAAAAAAAATAAAATGATTATTTAAGACATTTTTTGTACAGAAATGCCTTAAATAATTCTTTTATTTTTTTATATTATGGATAATTTAATAATTATCCTTTAATTTATAAAAAAATAAAAGAATTATTTAAGGCATTTTTGTACAAAAAATGATTTAAATAATTCTTTTATAAAAATATTAACCTTAAATCTTAAAATATAAAAGGATTATTTAAGGTATTTTCTATATAAAAAGCTTTAAATAATCATTTTATAAAAATATAAAATGATTATTTAAGGCATTTTATATACACCTTAAACCCTAAACCATAAAATATAAAAAGATTATTTAAGACATTTTTATACAAAAACACCTTAAATAATTTATTTATAAAAATATAAAATGATTATTTAAGACATTTCTTCATGCCAAACGCCTTAATTACAATATAAAAAAAAATTTTGTACAAAAACCTATAACTGAGATCCAGTCACTTCCAGACATACTTTTCAAAAGGGTAACGACTTGTTAACTTTTTAAGTGAGATGGTGATCTAAGAGTGGGTGAATTGGATCTCTCTAAATTCTTCTCAAATAATGATTTCAAAATAATTTAATGAAAAATTAAAATCAATATAAAAATATGATGTAAATGACAACAATTGATATATCTAGAAGTATATATATAATCAACAATGAAAATAAAGAGATAGGGATAGAAAAATCAAACACAAAGATTTATAAAGGTTTGATCCTTCTCCTTAAGGCACCTATATCCTCTCTCTTGGTTGTCCACACCAAGGCTTCAATCCACTAATTGAATAAAAACTCTTACAAGATACAAACCTATCTTATACTAAATCTCTATCTTTTTCTTAAAACTTGATAACAACCTCTACCATTACAATATCAAGAGGATACCTCACATCTTGCTTACAAGATAACCCAAATAATTTTTGAAAAGTAAAATACCTCTTAAAGTTGAATGTTTGCCTAATAAAGTATAAAGAAATTTGATGAATGAACAACAATATAGCTTGGATATAATAAATACAAAAGATATTGAATTTAAGCTCTAAAACTCTTTATTTATTTGAGAGAATGAAAATATGACTTGTTTGATCTTACTATCTTGATTCATCAACCTTCTTAGTGTGTTGGAGTGGCCAATATATAGAGAAATTGAAAAGCTAGCCGTTAGGGATGGTTAGGAAAAAAAATAGCCATTGAAAGCATGAGAAACTAGTTGTTGGAGTTGTTCCAAGGCATAGCCAATCAATCCCTTCCATGAGGGGGGATTTATTGGTTCATGTTTTCGAACCAATTTGCCTTTGAAAATCATGACCTAATCGATCCCTTCCATGAGGGGATCGATTGGTTCATTTTGCAAAACCATTTCATGCCTTGAAAAACCACTACCCGATTAATCCTTTAAATGCAAGGATCGATTGGTTCAAGGGGTGATCGATCCTTTCTTCAACCATGAGCACCAACTGTATTCTGTAAGAAAAATCAATCGATTTCTTCCCTAAAAGGATTGATCCTATCCATGGTTGGGTGGTTGTCTCCTATTTTGCACTCTACTCACTAATTTGGTCATATCTTGAATTATGCAAATCCAATCACAAATCGTTAGAAGATTTGAAACTGGACTTAAAAGACTTTCTATTCATATAAAATTCATCACTTAATTCATTGTGTACAAGTTATAGTAAAATTTCAAAGCTACCCTTTGTACAGTTTTTAGACAACTACAAAGTGTCTAGTAAAAGTTCAAAATCTTTTCTTATAAAATTTGGATTTTGATTTTGTTTGATCCATTAGAAAATAGACTCAAAGAGCTTTCCAAACATATAAATTTCAAATATTAAAACTTTGTGAATTAATACAGAAAAATAAAACAAGTTCAATGTTGGAAAACTTTGTTATTATAAAACAACTTTCTTAAGTTAATTTGTTTTTGAAAATCAATAATATTATTAAAATTGCATTAAGTCCAATATAAATAATTGCACCTAAACTTTGCTTAGAGATTAGGGAGTCTAGTTGGTTTTTCTATATTTAAATATCTAATCCCAAAGTTGCATCTCATCATTATCTATGACATACATTTACATGTATTTATTTAGATCATTGCTTGCACTCATTATGCAAATGTACATATTTTAATTATCATTGTTTATGGTTAATTATCACATTTTTTTACTACAACAAATTTGGCAATTTGTGACACTTTTTCTAAGTGATGCATTATATGTTGTCACACAAAGTATGTAAAAGGTGACAAAAAATATATTTCGTCACCTTTTTATATTGTTTTGATATTTTGTATGATAATATATATAATCATCACATGATAACATCACCAAAATCTTGCCGCCAAATTTTACTGCCAAATTTATTTAATGAAAAATATTTTTGTGACTTTTTTTTATTTTAGGCGACATTATAATTTTGTCACAAATAATGTGATGAGTTTTTTCTAATAGATTTTAGGTGACATTATTAATTTTTGTCACAAATTGAATACTTTGTTAACTATTAATGACATTGCAATTTTATCACATTAATGTATGGTGTTATATGACAATAATATAAATGTCACAAACTTTTATCGTCGAATTTATTTGATGAAAAATTTTTTTGTAATGTTTTTTATTTTAAGTGACGTTTAAATTTTGTCACAAATTTAAAATTTTATCTGTGATAAATTTTTCTAATAGATTTTAGGTGACGTTATTAATTTTTGTCATAAATGTAACACTTTAGTTAACTATTAATGACATTACAATTTCATTACCTTTATTTTATGGTATTATATGATGATAACATAAATGTCACAAAACTTTTACTATCAATTTTATTTGGTGAAAAAATTTTTAGTGACTTTTTTATTTATTTTAAGTGATGTTATAAATGTCACTAATTTAAAATTTTATTTATGATAAATGTTTTTTGATAAATTTTAGGTCTGTTATTAATTTTTGTCATAGATTGAATACTTTAGTTAACTATTAATTACATTATAATTTTGTCATGTCAATGTATGGTGTTATATGACGATAACATAAATGTCATAAACTTTTATCACCAAATTTATTTGATGGGAAATTTTTTATGACATTTTTTTATTTTATGTGAGTTATAATTTTATTACCAATTTAAATTTTTATTTGTGACAAATTTTTTTTGATAGATTTTAGGTGACATTATTAATTTTTGTTACAAATTGAACACTTTGGTTAACTATTAATAACATTATAATTTCGTCACATTAATATTTGATTTTATATTACGATAACATAAATGTCACAAACTTTTACCGCTAATTTTATTTGGTGAAAAATTTTTTATGACATTTTTTATTTTAGGTGATGTTATAATTTTGTCACTAATTAAAATTTTATTTGTGATTAATTGTTTTTTTGATAAATTTTTGTCACAAATTGAACACTTTAGTTAACTATTAATGACATCACAATTTCATCACATCAATATTTGGTGTTATATGACAACAACAAAAATGTGACAAACTTTTACTGCCAAATTAATTTAATGGAAAATTTTTGTAACATTTTGGATTCTAGGTGACGTTATTATCCATCACTAATTGTTCAAATTAATGTGTAATTTATAAGTGACGATTTGACTTAGCTTATATATACCTATTATTATAACTATTTAAGAATATAATTCTTTTATTGAGCATAATTTATTTATGTATTCATATATGAAAATTTTATAATTAAAGAAAATGAATTAAATATTACATATAATAAAAATTTTAAAATACACATATTGTTTATAATTTTAAAAGAAATTTTAAAATTTTAAAAATTTCTAATTTAAAATTTTTGATAAAAGAAATTTTTTAAAGTAAAAAATTATTTTTAAATATATATGCATTAAAATTTTTGCAAAATATTTTTAGAGTCATTGCTTTTAATAATAGATGATACTTTACTCCTCTATATCTTACCCAGTATTATCCCTACTTAGACATTGATGCTATTGATATTAAATTTTGTCAATAAACAAGTTCATAATTTTATAATGTATAATTTATTTAGGTAACATTAACATAAAAAATTTATCATAATTGAAAATTTTAAACTTCAACACACCAGTGTATATAAGATGATAATCGACTATTTTATTAGAATTCTTATTGCTATTAGCAAGGTTATAATAATGGGATCATAGGTTGAATCGATGTAGATGTAATTGGTAGATTCATTACTAAGCTAATGTCTTTTTATTATCTTTTGCTTTGAAAATGCTTAATTTTATATAGTCAAATGTGGTCATAATTTGATCACCTTGACTTTTTGTTTGACTATAAGGAAATCAAATACTTTCTTGACATATAAAACTTTTAAGAAATGAAAGAAAATCAAATACTTTCTCGAAATCAAATACAACAAATTGAGATTTTTAAATAAAGAATTTTAAGAAATCAAATATTTCCTTGGCATATGACTCTTGAACCACAAATTATAACTTTATATAAAAATTAATTTTAGTTCAAGTTTCCCTTAAATTTCTAAACTATATGGTTTTAGATTTTTTATTAGGTTTTTCACATTCCCTCCAAAACCATGCTAACAATCTTGTGGATTGTCTTTTTGCCAAACCTGTCCATCCTTCAAACTCTCTTCTGCTCTACTTGTCGTTGGCAGGCCACTCTCCTCTACTTTTCTCAAGCCATTGTTGATCGATGAAGCAAATTCAATTGTCACTGATTAACTAGAAGTGCCCCTAGGTTTGTCTTCATATCTTTTACATGTTGAGTGAAGCAAAAATTAGTTAATATTTTGTTTTAGGCTTTTTTTAAATGTTGTTTCTAATTGGATTAAAAGTAATGTAAATACTTGAAATAATTAGGAATAATTCTAGTGTTTTTAAAGAAATGAAAATGATGACAAGGGTTTTGGTTTTAAGATGACCTTGTTATTGAAGTTTGGTTTATATTCTATTCTATTCTGTTTGGTCTTTGAAAATGATAAGAAGTTCTTTTCAAATGTATGCATCTATAATTTTGTGAAGGTTCTATGAAAATAAAAAAACATTTAAGAATTCCTTGGGATCTTTTCACTTATCTAAAATGAAAAAGATGAGTTTCCATTATCATGTTTGCTAATATTCAGGCACAGGGCTTCCATTTATTTTTTATTTTAAAAAAAAGTGAGATGGCAATTTGCATGATAAGGACTGACTTTTATGGATTATTTATAACTCAATTCTAACCTTGGTATTGAAAAAAAATCCTTATGTTGAATTAAATGTTATTAGCCCATAAAACAGCCAATCAATGACCAATTTCAATAACAAGAACAAATATTCACCTCTATTAGTTTGCTAACTATTATGATTTTCCCCTTGTTCTTGTCATTGAAGACTTCAAGGGCTTTTTTGTATTCTCTTTCTTATGATTATCAAAACTATTGAACTTTAGTGTTGCTATGATAATGACAAGAAAATATTATAGTAGAAAAGTGAATTTTCAGCTATGAACCATTTATATGTACATATAAACCTAAGCATTTTTACAACTACGTATTTTGATCAATCAATCGATTTGTTTGGTCTCTTCTTTGCTACATTTTTTCTTGATGAGCATAAATAGATCTATTGTTTGCTCTATCTCTATGATCACTCGATGACCTAGTTATTTTAAGTGGTTTTGTGTCTATGAGTCTATCCTATATATTAGCTCACACATCCATCCCTCTAACCAAGCCTAGGCATGGGTTTCTCAGATCAAAACAAAATGGTTTAGCTATTCAACTTGATGTTATTAGAATCACTTGTAGGCACAACAACCAAATCATTTTAAGGGGCCCATGCAGTAGAAATTGTCTCTCCATTACATTATCAATATGGAATTATGTTCAAGTTTAGTCATTCTCAGAAGGCTGCAAAAGAGCTTGTATCATATGTTATATTGCCATTCACCAGAGCTTTTTTTAGGTTCCAATTTCATTCCTAAGTTTAGGGTTTTACAAATTTTACCCATAAAAAAACAAAAAAAATCAACTTTTAAGCATTGTAACTTTTGTCTGTCTCCAACTCATCTTTCATGTAATGAAATGAGGCGTAACCCAGCATTTCTATATATTAGGATTAGGATTATATGGCATGAAACTTGTCAAGAAATATCAAGAAAATTTTATCTTGTTGTTTAGAACTTGTTTGCTGTTCATTATAATCAATATTGTCTAGTGATTGTCACACTTAACTGCTAAATTTAAAAGAGTGACCACAAGCTTTAATTACTCTTTCCAACTAAAATTTCTAGACAACCAAAAGATAAGATTTATATTCCTAATAAATCATTCTATCACACCAAAGTTGTTAAGTTTGGTATGTTAATTGTGGTAAGAAATAAGATTGAGAAAAATTTTGGAGACAGATTATCTACTAGGAACTTGTCACCTGATTCAAATCAAACAATTAGAAAATCCCACTTGAAGCATCTAATTTTTCTCCATAGATAGACCTGTTAATGAAGTTGACTTGAGAAAATATTTTATACAGGCTTAAAAGAAATAGGAAAAAATGTCCACCACAAATATAAAAGTTTGAACTTTAATCATCTTTCGACATACCATCACTTAGATGTAACCAAAAAGAAAGGAAAGAAAAATAAAAAGCTTAAGGTTCCCTTAAGTATAAGCTTTTCAATAGTAATTAAAATGGAATAATGACAAAAGAAATAGTAGGAAGTGAAAGAGAAATTTCTCAACTAACCTCCAAGGAATGATGCTTGAGTAGTCAAACCACACAATGAAAAATAAGCACTTGGTAAGGCAGAGATCTTTTCACATGCATACATCTCATTGGTCTTTCATCAGCTCAAACATGTCCCACTTTCTAGCTCCCTTTTGATAGGTAAAAAATGTAAAGAAATCACCAATTACTTAAAGTCTTTTTCATGCAACCCACCTGTCGACCAATAATATACATACTTCACCAAAATATTCATATTTTAAATTTCTAAAACATTAATTATATAAATACAAATACATATTCATATGTATAGACATATACATATACATGTATATTTGTATATGTAATTAGAAATATAAAACAGGATAAGGACTTCTTATGAAGGCATCATTGTAGTTTTTTTTTTATCATTTGCTGAATGAGCTATTGATTTCTTGCAACTTCTATTCTAATGTGCCTTTATATTTTGTTTGTTTGCTTGATAAAAAAAATTTCAAATGTTGTGGTCACACTACATGTGAGTTATAGATGCTAGTTATTATTTTTTTGAATTGTAATACTTTGCAATTGCTAAGATAATGCATTGATAATCTTGCTAAGACAATCTACTAGTAGTGCATGAACCATTTGCATGCTTAAACATAGAGTTCTTCAGTTAACACTTCTTTATTTGGTTTTGTTTTGGATTGCCTGGGCAAGCTAATTTTAGTAAAAATGTTCTTTGTTCCTTACTTATTTTTCCTATGCTACTTATGCTACCTTTGTTTTTTAGTTCTACTTCTACCTGTACTTGTTGTTTGTAATGTTTGATGTTTTGCAACATGTTTCTTTATTGTAGAGATTGTCAAAAAAAGTTCTCTCTTTGTCTTGAAACACTTGAAGATTGTCAAAAACAAAAATAGGTAGGAATTTTAATATAGTTTTGAGTTGCATTATTTCTTGTTAGCTGCTAACAAAATCCTTGTATGATGCACTAGCCTTAGGTTCTATAAAAGCATATATACATATTGAATGAACCTTGATCACTTTTATGTGCATGTTTAGGGAATATGAATATTTCAATAGTGTTTAGAGCACATTATATATATAATTATAATGATTGAATTTTATCATGCTTGGTTTAGATTGAATTATTATGAATGTTTCACATGCTCTATGTTTAGATTTTTTTGTTACCTAATTTCATAAAGTAATTTTGTTTAGTGTTTAAATTCTTTAGGAACATACGATTAACATGGATAAAAGTTGGATGATGGACTCTAAGTATTCTAACAAGTATATTGTTGAAGTTTCAACTTTTATGAAATTTGTACATGCCAATATAAGAGTCGTATGTAAAATTTATTATCTTTATCGAGTTTGCTTAAATGTATTTACCAAAAGTCAAGATGAGGTAAAAGATCATTTTCTTTTAAAAGGTATATCAAAAAGCTACACCAAATGAATTTATCATAGTGAGCAATCCAATTTCACAATGCCAACTTTTGGTAATCAATCTATTGAGAGTACTAGTTTATATGAAAGAACAATTATTAATGATGGACTTTTGGATAATGGTATGAATGATCTGTTAGAAGATGTATTTCCTAGAGTAAATGGAGATGATCATGGTTTTAATTCTAATATGAGTGAGAAAAATGCTAAAAAATTTAGCAAACTTGTAAAATTGTTGCACATAAAGGTTTAGTGCCAAATGAAAACGAGGCAATAAATATGATATTGGGACTATTAAGGGAGGGCTTTCCTAGTAGTACAATTTTTTCATCATACCTTGAGGTAACAAGAACTTTGAGAGACCTAGGACTTAATTATGTACCAATTTATATGTGTAAATATGATTGTGCTCTATTTTGGGGGGAGTATGAAAATAAACAAAGTTATCCTACTTATGGGATGTCAAGGTGGAAGGTTGTTGACAAGCAAATTCCTTGAAAAGTCTTGTGTTATTTTTTTGTGAAACCAAGACTTCAAAATGTCTAAGAAAATAGTAGAGGATATGTAATGGCATGAGAAAAAGTGTGTTGATGATGATATACTGAGACATCCAACAAATGGGGATGCTTGGAAAAATTTTAATAAAAAGAATGATTGGTTTGCACATGATGCACAAAATGTTAGACTTGGCTTAGCAACTGATAGATTTAACCCTTTTGGGCTTATGAGCTCTGCCTATAGCATATGGCCCATTGTGGTTATGTCATATAATCTTTCACCTTGGAAATGTATGAAGAAACCTTTCATGATTACGTCATTTCTTATTCCAGGATGAAATTCACC
Organism: Durio zibethinus; assembly: GCF_002303985.1. The sequence continues at coordinate 17,662,979 of NW_019168159.1, forward strand.
AAGAAAAGACATTGATATATACTTGAGACCATTGATAGATAAATTGAAAGATCTATAGGAAAATAGGTTGAGGACTTATGATGCTTACAAGAAGGAATATTTTCAAATGCATGCTACAATTCAATGGATTATAAATGACTTTTCGACTTATGGGGATTTGTCAGGTTCGAGACCAAAGGGTATTTGGCATGTCCAATTTGTAATGATGATGTTTATTCATGAAAGTTGAGAAATAAAATTTGTTATATGTATCACTGTTGCTATTTGCCTTTTGATCATATTTGGCATAAAAGCAAAATGTTTGATGGTAAGACAAAAAATAGGCCAAAGCCTAAGGAGTTATCTGAGAGTGAGTTTTTAAAATAGTTAGAAGTTATGAAAGATGTCAATTTGAGAAAGCATCTAAACAAAAGAAAGAGAAGGCGAACTCCTGAAGAATTGAATTAGACTAAAAAAAGTCTTCTTTGAGTTGCCTTATTGGCAAATACTGAAGTTATGAAATAATCTTGATGTCATGCACATTGAGAAAAATATTTATGATAATGTTTTAACAACAATGTTGAATATTGAAGGAAAAACAAAAGATACAATAAGTGTTAGGTTAGATTTATAGGACATGAAAACAAAAAAAGAACTGCATTTGAAAAAGCTTTCAAATGGTTTTTACGTGATGCCTTATGCATGCTACACTTTATCAAAAGATGAAAGAAAGACATTTTGTAACTTTTTGAAATTAATGAAGTTTCTAGATGGATATGCTTTGAACATCTCATGATGTGCCAATGTAAGTGATGGTAAGATTTTAGGATTGAAAAGTCATGATTGTCATATTCTTTTACAAAGACTACTTCCAGTTGCTATTAAGAAGTTTGTACCAAAAAATGTCTTTGAAGCATTGGACAATCTTAGTAATTTCTTTTTAAGATTGTGCTGTAAGACATTGAAGAAGAAGGATGTGGAAGATTTATAAGTAAATATTATCCTTATTTTGTGTAAGTTGGAAAAAATTTTCCTCTAGCATTTTTTGATGTGATGGTGTATTTGGTTGTACATTTACCACACTAGATCATACTTCGAGGACCTATGCATTATCGATAGATGTATCTTATTGAAAGTTAGATAAAATTTTTACAAATTTATTTTCAAAGTGTTTAAAGTGATAATAAAATCTTATAAAGTTTCATTTGTTTACTAATAGGTTCTTAGGTAAACTTAAGATGTATACATGAAATAAAGCTCATCTAGAAGGATTTATAGTTGAGGCATATACTTCTAATGAAGGCTTAACATTTTGTTCTATGTATCTTTTTAGGATTGAGACAAAATTTAATCGAGAAGAAAAAAACTATAATAGAGGTAATCAAGTGAATGAGAATGCGCTAGTTATTTTTTCAAAAGGTATTCACCCTTTTGGACCATCAAAATATGAGGTCTTGTCACAACAAAAGTATGAAAAGATTCAATGGTATATATTGAACAATTGTGATTAAATTATGATGAAATTAAGCCATATTTAGAGTAAGTCTGTTGTCTTCAATATCTAATTATTAAAGTAAGTTAAATTTTTAGTTCAATAAGCTAACTTCGATTTCAATTATTTTTACCATGTTATAGAAAACATAAAATAGAGCTTGAAATGCAAAATAGCTTATCTATAAAAAAAAGTCATAAAGAGCAATTTCCCTTATAGTTTAAAAGACGCATAAGTAAATTATATTTATTGAATAACAATACACATTGTAAAATACTTTTAATAATATTTATATTAACTTGTGTTCCTTAAATGATAGGTTACATGGTTGTAAGATCAAAGTTCTAAAAAAATTTTTAATGAATTACTTTCGTTCGTTTATGGTCTTGATAGACTTATTCAAAAGTATATAGGTTGCATTGTTAGTCGGGTGAGGTATCACACAAAAAAGCATGATTTCCATTTGAAAAGTTAGAATAGTGGTGTGATGGTTGAAGGCAATCATGAAGATGTGCAAATTGACTTTTATGGTATTCTTATTGATATAATTCAATTGGATTACATAAAAGATTATCAAGTTGCTTTGTTTAGGTTTGAGTGGTTTGACCTTGATAGAAAAAGAAAAAGAATTCATAAAGATGGTCATTTAGTAAGTATCAATGTTATTAAATGTTGGTATAATAATGACCTATTTATTTTATCAATTCAAGCAAAGCCAGTGTTTTATTTAAATGATACCAAGTTCGGGAAAGATTAGAGAGTAGTGCAAAAGTTTCATCATAGGCACTTATATGACGTTTTAGAGATGTAGCCTAATGAAGTTGGTGAAATGTTTGATATGGAAGAAGATCAAATAGATCAAGAGAAAGAAATGTTTGACAGTGATAGGACTATACAAATTGATGAAAATGAAGGACCATTAGATAGGGATGATATTGCTCATAATATCATTGAGTTTGATTTGATGGAAAAAAACAAACAAAATACTTAATGTCATTGAGTCTGATTTGATGGAAAAAACAAACGAAATACTTAATGATGTGTCAATGGAAGAATCTGATAAAGATGGTGAAGAAAGGCTTGAAGATTGTAGTGAAGAGAAGGAATTTGATTATGATGAATATGACTATTATATAGATCCTATATTGTAACTATTTATGTTATTTCTTATATTATGATAAATACTACATTGATATAGTTTTTTTTTTCTAACATTAATAGTTGTTTTATACATTGCTTGTTATTTTATCTAGATAATTACTTTTTAAATCATGTTTGCCAACTTTGTTTAAATCTTTGGCCTATGAATATTATTGTTACAACTAATTTAAGGTAATTGGCATATTAATTATTGTGTTTTGTTTCTTTTTAATTTTATTATACCACAGATAGATGATTGTTTCCAATTTTATTCACTCATTGAAAATTTTGGTATGAAATCATTTTTTCCAATGTATATGCATTTTTGGTTTGCTAAATGCATAAAGAATGCTATATAGATCAAGGGGTTTTACTAAATACTATGATTTTTAATGAATGTATTATGTACTATTTCTTAAAACAACATAGTGTTAGTTGTAAATTTGATTACCTTGTAGACATGAAAGGCATTCCAAAGAAAACGACTTTAACAGCTTGCTCGTAATTTATGTGCAAGTAGTTAAATGTATGTTATGGGTACTTGTAATTTTTTTAAGGTTTTGCATTATTTATGATGGCTGTTTTAAGCTTTAGGTTAGGTTTATAACTTGCAAAGCTGCATTATTTCATGATAGGGTTGTGGATTGTATTGGTTCTTAAAAAATAAAAGCTTCAATTCACCATGCTATTTAAATGTATTGATTTTGTAGATGTAACTTCTATGCCATTTAAAAAGGTACAAGGCCTAACTCGAGGGATAGGACTAGAAAAACTCATCAAAGGGAAAAACAAGCTAGTAATAAACATACCAACAACTAAGGGTAGACCTGTTTGTAAAGTTTAATAAGCTAAATTATTTTCTGAAATTGGAGTCATTACTTGACTATTCATCTCAATCCCAACAAAATGGAAAGCTATAAAGGATACAGACAAGTTGCATGCCTTTAAGAGACTTAATGTAAATGCAAAATATTATTACAAAGCTTATTATTGGCTAGTTTTGAATTTATATTCTTTGAATATATCAATTAATTCATTTTTCTATTTTAAACAAAGTTTCAAATTAAATTGGATGATGACTATGTTAAGACGTCTATCTTGTCAATTTTATCAAAATTATCAAGAAATCAATGATACAAGCTTTACTTGCACTTTAAAAAGTTTCCAAATGCTAAAGTGGCACGCCAAAACAACCCACCGAAGTATAACTTGGCTCAAGAAAATTGGGAAGAGCTTTGTGATTTGTTTAGTGATCTTGAATACCAAGTTATTTTCTTATTCACATTTATGTTTAATTGACACATGGTAATATGTTTTTTCTTATTATTTTCTTAAGTTTTCATGCTTAAAATTGATATATAATAATTATTAAAATAAAGCAACAACCAAATGAAAGCTTGCTTTTTCTTATTATTTTCTTAAGTTTTCATGCATTGATATTAGTTTAGTAATTATGTTTAACTGTTTAAGGTAATTATATAACAATTATTAATTCTGCTCAAATATTAAACATTAATATATTGATATTATTTCATTTTTTTTAAATGAAGAGGAGGTGTGATACAAATGCTAGAGTTAGAAAAAAAAAGTCAAGTTAACTCATAACCCAAGATCGATGGCCTTTATGGCTAGTTGCTATTCTATGGTAAATTTTTAAGTTACAAAAATTATTCAACACCATTTTTTTCTATTTGAATACTTTTTTTTATCATAAACACTTTTATTGTACGTACAATTTTGTAGCATAAGGATGATGAAGAACCTAACAGAATGGAATTTTTTAAGGCAACTCACTACTTAGAGAATAAAATATGGTCAATACCTGAAGCTCAAGCAGCCTATGTAAGAAATTTTAAATTAATAGTTGTAATTTTATTATTGTAGTATGATTTTTTGAGTTAACCAAGATTTCAATTAAATGTTAGGAGAAAATGGTGGAGTGACAATCAATTCCTATTGAACAAGGAATATAACCTAAAACTGTTGATGCTATTAAAAGACTTGGATACAGTCTTAAACCTAATACTAAAACCTTGTCTGCAAGTGCTGCAAACTTAGAAGAAAGTCTTCAAAAGACATAGAAAGAACTTTAGCAATATAAGTTAACTTTTGGGTTTTTTAAAGCTCAAATTGAAGCTATAACAAATGCTTTAGCAGTTGCTAGAATCCAAGTGCCCAGCCCCTAATTTCTAGGTATATACTTGATTCTATTATGGTTGTGATGTTGCTAGAATTATATATCTAGACTTTCTTTGATACCCAATTCAAAAGTGAGAATTGATAGTTTTTTTATCATTCAGTTTTTAAAAATCATTTAATTTTTCTTTATTTGCTAAGTCTTTATGAAGTTTACTTGTCAATTTCAAAGTTACAAAAAATCCCATAGTTCCACTACACCTTCAACAAGTTACAACTATATTTGTAAAAGGAAAGCTTTATCTCCAAATTCTCTATCAAAGGGCCCTTGTCCGGTTCTTGTGATTCTTGATTTGATATGGTTGCCAGTGCTATGTTTATGTGTTTCTGCTTTATTTGTTTACATGTTTATATCATACTTTAAGTTATTATTATAACTTCTGCCTTCCTGTCTTGATTTGGATGATAAAACGTCATTCCTATGATGCAAGATATATCAAAGCATGATAATAACATAGGCTCATTAAAAGTAGGTGCAATTGTAATTTTCCCATGATTTATTTGAATTGATTTAAAAATATGCTTGAGGTAACGATGATTACTTGTTTAAACATGAACCACCCATCTTTTGTCTATTTCCTATGATTAGTATCAACATTGCATATTGAGAACTTTACTTGTTAATTTGTTGACAAGATCTATTCTTTAATATTGGGTAGGGCCTCATTTAAAAATTTCATATGCATAAAATAGATTAGTTTATGTTTTATATTAGTTTTGATCTTATTATGTGTATTGTGATTTATTTTGATTTTTTTTTATTCATTTATTGCAGCTTCAAGTAACATAAACCTATCAGCAACACAATCACCCTCGACATAAGATTTAGATTGAGAGCTTGAAGATAAGATTTCGATGACTACCTATTTCATAGTTATGACTCTTTGTTTTTTAAACAATATTATTTCTATATGATTTTAGAATAGACTTTAAAGAATATAAAACATTTAAACACCAATTTAAATATTTGGTGGATTTGCAAGAACACTACATTAGATTATTCCATAAAAATATTTTTATATATAGGATTTAATAACATTAATTATGTCACCAATACTGTGATGATTTATCTTTTTATCTCTAATATATCAAATTTAATCATTTATTTCATGATGATTATAACCTTTAATGACATTTTTTTTATAAAAAACTAACGAAAACTAACGTCACAAAAAAATGAAGCATAATGTGACGTTTGATTTTATTGACACGTTTGACATTATCTTATAACCAATTGACGATAATTATGTTACCAATACTATGATGATTTACCTTTCATCATTAATATATCAAATTTTATAATTTATTTTATGATGATTATAACCTTCAATGATGTTCTTCTTTATACTAACGAAAATTAACATCATATAAAAAAAAAACATAAGGTGACATTTGATTTTATTGTCATGTTTGACATTATCTTATAATCATTCATGACAATAATTGTGTCATCAATATTATGACAACTTACCTTTTGTCACTAATATTATGACAACTTACCTTTTGTCACTAATATATCAGATTTTATCATTTATTTTGTGATAATTATAGCCTTTAATGATGTTTTTGTTTATAAATAGCTAGCGAAAACTAACATCATAAAAATTAATGCATAAAATGACGTTTGATTTTATTATCATAGTAGACATTATCTTACAATCATTAGTGATGATAATTTTGTCACTAATACTGTAATGATTTACCTTTTGTCACTAATATCTCATATTTTCTCATTTTTTGTGACAAATATAGCCCTTAATGACTTTTTTTTCATAAATAGATGATGAAAACTAGTGTCATAAAAAAAGGGTGACATTTTATTTTATTGTCATGATAGATTCATAATAGGTGATGATATTTTGCTATTGTCATATTAGACCTTTAGCAACAATCAAACGTAATGAATGTCATGACGTTTAATTTTTTTGTCATGGAATATATAGCGTGATTGTCATAACGTCTAGATCCGAGGACCTATTGTTAGACATTGACTTGAAGAGTCGCCACAAATCTTTTTTGTTTAGGTGCGATTGGCCACCTAACTAAATTTGTCCCTTTTAAAGAGGAATCCTAAATTCAACTTAGATATCTCTAAAAGGTAAATTCAATGTCTGCGAAACCAGAACTAGATCTGATAGTACAATTACGTGTGAGAAATGTTATAACACCATCACAATATCCATCCAAAGATGGTGTCATCTCGATTTTGTGTTATCCAATAAGCTTTAAAAATTATCAAATAATTAATTATTGAAAATTATCTTTAATTGACTCCAATACTTTTGGTAAAAAATTAAGAAAATTCTCTCAGCTCAAGAGTATACAAGAAAACTACTATTTAACTTGCAGAGGTTTCATCGTCGAATCATTTAATATTAAAAATTTTTCAAAAAAACAAAAGAAAAAAGGGATGATTTTGATATAAGTCTCTTTTGTGTTTTATCAGACAAAAACTTATGCTTTTATACAAGGAAAATTGATACTTTCAATTTTTCCTTAAAAATATTTTTTTTTAGAATTTTATTTTTAAGAAAAATTGATATTTCTAACTTTTTCTCAAAATAATTTTTTTTTGAAAATTTTATTTTCAAGCAAAATTGATATTTTCAACTTTTCCTTAAAAATATTTTTTAGAAATTGGAAATATTCTTAGAAATTTTATTTTCAAAAAAAATTGATACTTTCAACTTATCTGTAAAAATAATTTTTTTGAGAATTTTATTTTTAAGAAAAATTGATACTTTCAACTTTTCCCCAAAATGCTTTTTTTTTTTTGGAAATTTTATTTTCAAGAAAAATTGATACTTTCAACTTTTTCTTAAAAATATTTTTTAGAAATTGGAAATATTTTTAGAAATTTTATTTTCAAGAAAAATTGATACTTTCAATTTTTCCTCAAATTTTGTTTTTAAAATTTTTATTTTTTAAGGAAAATTAGTACTTCTAACTTTTCCCCAAATTTTTTTTTTGAAAATTTTATTTTCAAGGAAAATTGATATTTTCAACTTTTCTTTAAAAATATTTTTTAGAAATTGGAAATATTTTTAGAAATTTTATTTTCAAGAAAAATTTATACTTTCAACTTTTCCTCAAAAATATTATGTTTTTGAAAATTTTTATTTTATTTTTATTTAATTAAAACATCTAAAAAATACTCCTAAAAATAATTAACACATAAAAAAACAAATAATTAAATAAGCAAATAATTAAAATACAAAAAAAAAAAGAATGGCTTGGCTTAAGGGATGGGGTTTGGTGGCTCGACTCAGCTTCAAGGATCGATAAGTAAGTGAGTCAAGCGCGGGTCAGAAACGGGTTGACGCTCAGGTTGAGTCACTCGTTAGAAAATGTGCGGATCCTGGTACCTTCTTAACCTGCTAAATAATGCCATTTCACACCTATATAAAAGCCAAAATCTTTCTTTTTTTTCATATTCCCTTTCTTTTCCTATTTCTCTCATTTTTCTCTTTTTCTCTCCCTCTCTCTTTAAAGTTAAAGTTTTTGATTGAATTTTCACCAGGAATTGGAAAATTGCACTAAAAAGTCACCAGAAACTTCAAGTTCGTTGAAAAATTTCACCGAAATCTGAAAATTTTCCAGAAAAATTTTAGAAAAAAATGACAAAAATTCTTAGAAAAATCATAAAAATTCTATGATTGCTTCTGGCTCTCATAAATATTTTTTTTATCTTTTATCTTATGTATTTTTGTGTGTTCTTCTTTGATTTGTTCATGGGTTGTATTTATAGAGAACATTCAACAGAGTTTCTGATCAATTAGGAATTCCTCTTTAATTGGATTTCCACATTATTAGAAACTCTAAGAATTATCCTGTAGAGATTGAAACCAATTGCAATTCTGCCAGTGTATACGCATGACAGAGTTTGCAATCTTTCCTCTTTTTTTTTACTAATAAAATAAATAATAAAAATTTAAAATAAAAACAAGAATAATAATAATAATAATAGTAAAAAAAATAAACAATTGGGCCTATCACTTGGACCCCATTAAATCGGGTCTTATGGGTTTAGGCCCTGACCCTATTGAATCAGGCCCAATGGGCCTGGACTCGGACCAATTAAGGTGTCTATAGCTGCCCTTTTTGTGCATTTCTTGTGCAACAAAAATTGTGCAAAGACGTAGACACCCTGCATATGTTCATCCCAACATATTCATCTTTTTCATTTTTTGTTCTTTTTTTTATGAAAAAGTAAACAAAGTTCCTCTAAATAGAGGCTCAACGACTTTGAAAAAAAATGCTCATCTAAACAGAGGCACCATAACTTTGAAAAGTAAAAAGCTCATCGATAATCATGTCCAAAAGAGTCGTAGATCATACCTGATAAAATTTGTAATGAAAACTCAAAGATTCACAATTTGAGTTTAAAATCCAAAGGTTCAGATTCACAAGAACTTTTCAGCTTCACAAGAACTCATTAAAATTTGATTCTCAAAGTTTCAAATATGCAAGAATTCAATTTTGTAGGATCTTAAGATTCACATTTGCAAGACTCACACCAACACCTCAAAGATTCTTATTTGAGTTCGAAGATTCACATTGGATAAATTTTGGGTTTCACACCTCAAAGATTTTTATTTGAAATTCAAAGATTCTCATTTGACACTCAAAGATTCTTATTTGAAGATTCTTTAAAGATTCTCATTTAAGAAATCAGGATTCTTATAAAAAAAATTCACAATTTCTTCTTTGAGTGACTCAAAATTTTATATGTCATGATCAAGGATACAAGTGCAATAATTTGGATTCACACAATAATGTAGATGCCATATCCTAAATCATAATTTCAATGTTTACTGGTTAATGCATGTCCAAACAAAACTTTAAATATTCATAGAATCATGTACATGTATTGTTCAAATGACGAAGCAAACATAATGCATGTAATGTAGATAAATGTCATGAAATTATGGTAATATGGTTCTTAAGCCCCACCATCTCACATTTCACGTTTCATCAACTGATCTCCATTATTTTCATCACTTGACCACCATTCATAGGCTTATCAATAGTAACTATTTTAGAACAAATTTTGTTTATTGATCCATACTATTTTCATCACTTGATCACCATTCACAGGTTTCTCAGCACTAGCCATTCCATAATGAATTTCATGCATTGATTCTCATCATTTGATCATAATAACATAGGTTATGTTAACCAATCTATCACTATATTCATCTTTTGATCACATCATCTTTTGGATTTCTTTTCAAAAGAATGTAAGAACCTCTTAAACACATATTCATTCATTCATTATCATTTTAATTCCTGACAAATACAGTGCAATCACACATTTCCTTGATTCATTCTAAGGACGTACAAATAAAATAGCACAAGGTGCATTAAGAAAAAGGTAATCAATGAGGAGTGAGTCTGGTACAAAAACAAACAGGAAAAAAAACAAGTTGGATACATGTCATTGGGACGACTGGTATATCCAAACAATGAATATTTGGAGAATTCTAAACATTAATCCAAGATTTTTTTTTCAAAATCTCATTCCATCATTTTGAGCTTATCAAACTTTGTTCAGCTTTGATAGATCTTCAGATGTCTCTGATCTTTCATATATGTGAATTGCCTATCAAACTCTCAGCTCAAAGATTTGTCTATAAATTGCCCTTTTAGGGTTTCAATTTGAGTCTTTCTTTTTTCTTCATTTTCTCTCTACTTACTTTTTTATTTTTTTTATTTCTTTATTTTTTCTCTTTTTTTTTTCATCCATTTTTCTTTTTTTTTTCTCTTCTTTTCATCTTCCACCAATTGTTGATATCTCTCACACATTAATCTCTATAGCATGATTCCATTATTCCATCATGACCACACCTTTGCCCAACATATGATCATTTAATTTGAGCATTCACACTTGATCTAAATGGACTTTTTAAGGTTATAATGTAGGCCATGGTGAGGGGTCATGAAAGAAATGGATAAAATAGGCTCAAAACATGTGTTTAAAAGGTTCAGAACCAAAGAATCATTCATTATTTGATGTAACTTGGCATTTTACCCCCATTCCCCATTATTTCACTAATATTCCTTTTTCGTCGATCTTATTCTTCATAAAAGAATTCCCCTTACTTTACCCCAAATCATGTGTGGCATTCATTTTCTTTTTTTTCTTTTTTTTTCTTTTATTTCTCTTTCCATCTTTGAGATCTTTTGTGATCTTTTACCTTTTTTTTTTTAAAAAAAAATTACACCCCAGATTGAAGGATGATCTTTAGTTGGGGTTCTTTAAAAATGATCATAATAGGCTCAAAGAGGTAGCAATGAATGGTCTTTTGAATGGTAAAAGAAAGATGGCCATTTTTCATCTTAAATGTGAATGCTTTTTTTGAAGATCATCTATTGAACAAAAACAAGCTCATGGATCTTCATAAAAGATTGCATCTTTAAGATATATCCATCTCATATCTGTCAGTAATTTTTTTTCTCAAATAATCTTCTCAAATCAATGTGAATGAGTTCTCAAAATTAAATCCCAAAATTATTGTTAGCATCATTATCTAAACATTCATCATTTAGAGTTCAAAAATGGGAATAAAAAGTTATGAAAGGTGACAACGAATAGAACATTGATTGAATGAAAGAGAACATGTAATAAAATGCATTATCCTTGCCTTTTATTAAAATGATAACAAATGAAATCCTATTGCATAAAAGAAATCCTAACATTACTTTTAAATGAAATCCTAAAATGACAAGTAGCTTTTAACCAGCTTTGACATCCTTATATAAAATCATGCCCCTGTACAATTAGGTGAAGGATTTTTATTAACATCTTGCCCCTTTGATTCGTTAAAACTCACTAAGCCTTGCTGGATCAAACTTTGCACTTTATGTTTAAAAGTAGGGTAAGTTTTAATAGAATGACCAACATTCCCATTATGATAATTGCACGTCACATTAGCATTGTACCATTTTGGATAGGGTGGCTTTAATGGTTCTAGAATAACTGGAGATACCAAGTTATTCTGGATCAATTTTGCGAATAACTCAATGTAAGTTATGGGGATAGGGTCAATATATACCCTTTCTTGATTATCTCGAGATCCTCTTAAACTTTTTTCTTAGTTGTTAGGCCTTAAAGCTGGTACAAGTACTTAAAGGGCTGACTGTGGATAAGTTGATTATGGATATGGTTGGTAAGGTGAGATATTATTCACAATAGGACAGTACAGAGAGTAACCTTATGGTGGATAAGGTTGATAACCCCTGAACTGTCTATCAAAGCTCACGACTTGAGTTTTAGCCTCTTTATTCTCTGGTGCCTTTTTGGTTTCTCCTCTTTTCAACTTACCATTTTTAATGGCATTCTCAATGATTTCGCTTGAGATTACCATGTCAACGAAATTTTTTGTGACATTTTCTATCATCTTTTCACAATAAGGAGATATCAAAGTGCTGATGAATAATACCGTAGTTGCTTTCTCCATTAACAAAGGTTGTATTTGAAAGACTATGTCCCTTCATCTCTTAGCATATTCTTTGAATGATTTAGTCACTTTTTTTTCATATTCTATAAAGAAAAATGATCAAGGGCCAAGTCTATAATATATCAATACTGATTAATGAAAGCATGGGCCATATCGCTTTAAAAATGAATACGGGTCCTATCTAGCTAGACACACCATCTAGCAATAGAACCCGTAAGGCTATCTTGGAATACATGCATCAATAGCTTTTCACTATTAACATGGGTAGCCATTTTTTGATAATACATGGTAATGTGAGTTTTTGGACACTTTGTACCATCATACTTCTTAAACTCTGGCACTTTGAATTTTGTATGGTGGTGGACCTTGTGTGGGTTGGGTTTGATGTGGCCTAAAACCAGGAAGGTACAATGGGTCATCCTTCTCTTGTGAGGGATGGTCTTGTTGGCTGGTATTCTCCTCTACACTTTTTCCCTTATTTAACTTGTTCAAAGCCTTCAAAATCCTATTCAACTCCCCTTCTAGCTTCTCTTGAGCTTTCTCTATCCTCTCAAGCTCTTGTGTTGCACTAGTGAGTTGCTTGTGTGGGATTCTTGGTTGATAGAGCTATCTTTGAACCTTGATACCATAATTATGATCAGAAATAAAATGCTATGATTTATGGAATGTAGATTGTCATGGATGAAATCTAATATGAAAATGATGCATATACACAATGTTACATATGACAATGAAAATGATGAATGACATGATAATGCAAATGCACAAAGTTAAACAAATAAAATGGTTAGATCACAAATTATTCTTTCTTGTGTCCTATCTTCGGGTTATATCTATCAATGGATAGGAAATGTTCTATCTTAGGGTTGGACTCTTAAGTGCACATTATATGCTAGGTTAGGTGATTTTGATCACTAAAGGTTCCCAAATTGTTCCTTACATCATCATCTATCATAGACTAATAAGGCATTCCAATCTTCACCCATCACAAACTACCATCGAAAATGATTCAATTTGAGTGGGAGTATTTAACTAGCCACCGTAAAAGTATTAAAATCTCACAAAAGCATAGGTACTTTACTCTCTCCTAGAGGGACAGAGCTTGGGTATAGAGCTCATATTATGCACATGCATATGAATGACATGGTTAATAACATAAATAAAAAAAATCTTAACAAAGAATTCACTTTTATTAGATTTTTGGGATAATACAAATTTATTTGCTAGCTTGACTCTTAGCAGTCCCAACAGAGTCGCCAAACTGTCATAACGTCTAAATCCGAAGACTTATCACTAGACATTGACTTGAAGAGTCACCACCAATCTTTTTTATTTAGGTGCGATTAGCCACCTAACTGAATCTATCCCTTTTAAAGAGGAATCCTAAATTTGACTTAGGTATCTCTAAAAGGTAAATTCAATGTTTGTGAATCCAGAACTAGGTCTGAAAGTATGATTACATGTTAAGAAAGTTATAGCACCCTCACAATGCCTATCGAAAGATGGTACCAGCTCGATTTCGTGTTATCCAATAAGCCTTAAAAATTACCAAATAATTAATTATTGGAAATTATCCTTAATTGACTCCAATACTTTTGACAAAAAATTAAGAAAATTCCCTCACCTCAAAAGTATACAAGAAAACTACTGTTTCACTTGCAGTGGCTCCATCATCGGATCATTTAACATTAAAATTTTTTTAAAAAGACAAGGAAAAAGGCATGATTTTGATATAGGTCTCTTTTGTGTTTTATTAGACAAAACCTTATGCTTTTATATAAGAAAAATTGATACTTTCAACTTTTCCTTAAAAATATATTTTTTTATAATTTTATTTTTAAGAAAAATTGGTACTTCCAACTTTTTCCCAAAATGCTTTTTTTGAAAATTTTATTTTCAAGAAAAATTCATACTTTCAACTTTTCCTTAAAAATATTTTTTTTTAGAATTTTATTTTTAAGGAAAATTGTTACTTCCAACTTTTTCCCAAAATGCTTTTTTTTTTTAATTTTATTTTCAAGGAAAATTAATACTTTCAACTTTTCCTTAAAAATATTTTTTACAAATTGGAAATATTTTTAGAAATTTTATTTTCAAGAAAAATTGATACTTTTAACTTTTCTTCCAAAATATTTTTTTTTTTGAAAATTTTTATTTTTTAAGAAAAATTGGTACTTCCAACTTTTCCCCAAAATGCTTTTTTTTTTTTGAAAATTTTATTTTTAAGAAAAATTGATACTTTTAACTTTTCTTTAAAAATATTTTTTAGAAATTGGAAATATTTTTAGAAATTTTATTTTTAAGGAAAATTAATACTTTCAACTTTTTCACAAAAAAATTTTTTTTTTGAAAAATTTTTTTATTTTATTTTTATTAAATTAAAATATGTAAAAAATACTCCTAAAAATAAATAACTCATAAAAAAACAAATAAATAAAATATAAAAAAAATGAATGGCTCGGCTCCAAGCATAAAGAATGGCTCAAGGGGTATGGCTTGGTGGCTCGGCTTGGCTCGAAGGATCGACAGGTAAGCGGGTCAAGCGTGGGTCAAAAATGGGCTGGCACTCAGGTCGGTTCATTTGCTAGAAAACACGCGGATCCTAGTCCCTTCTTAATTAGCAAAACGATGCGTTTCACGCCTATATAAAAGCCAAAATCCTTTTTTTTTTTCAGATTCCCTTTCTTCCTTTCTCTCTCTTCTTTCTCTTTGTCTCTTCCTCTCTTTCTAAACTTGAAGTTTTCAATTGAATTTTCACCGAGAATTGAAAAATTGCATTATAAAGTCGTTGAAAACTTCAAGTTCATCGAAAAATTTTGTCAAAATCTAGAAATTTTCTAGAAAAATTCCAAAAAAAATGGCAAAAATTTCAAGAAAAATCCTAAAAGTTCTATGATTACTTTTGGCTCTTCTAAACATTTTTTTTTTGCTTCTGTCTTCTATATTTTCATGTGTTCTTCTCTGATTTGTTCATGGGTTGTATTTATAGAGAACACTCAATAGAGTTTCTGATCAATTAGGAATTCCTCTTCAATCGGATTTCCACATTATCATAAACTCTAAGAATTATCTTGTAGAGATTGAAACCAATTGCAATTCTACCAGTGCCTACCCATGGCAGAATTTGCAATCTTTCTTCTTTTTTTTTACTAATAAAATAAATAATTAAAAATCAAAATAAAAATAAGAATAATAATAATAATAATAATAGTAGTAAAAAAATAAATAGTTGGGCCTATCACTTGGACCCCATTGAATCGGGGCCCTATGGGTTTAGGCCCGAACCCTTTTGAATCAGGCCCAATAAACCTTGGCCCAAACCAATTATAGTGTCTACAGTGATGAAAAACAAATATTTAGTGACATTATTCTATATGCCACTGATGACCAAATTTGTTGTAGTGTTTGTTTTTTGATTGAAACATGTTTCAAAAAGTTAATTTAAAAAAATTAATGAAGTTAAAATAACATTTCAAGAAAATTAATTTTTAATACTCTGCCTAGCTGTTGAAGAGTCACCAAAAATTATTATTTGCAAATAATATTATTTTTATTTCTAAAGGAATTTGGTGGTGAATCTTGGATGGAAAGGATTATCTTTGAATTTTGCTTAGATGTTGGAGAATTATAAGGTATTTCTTTAATCTAAAGATTTTCGTAATATTCCGAAATAAAGATTTTCAATTGATTTTCTTTCTTCAAAAGGAAGGAAATTATTATTAAATCTTAAATAAAAACCATTTTTAATCCAAAACTATAGATAGCGGATAATTAATTGGTACCTATTTTTACGGGCGCTATGAGGTGCTAATCTTTTCCTACGCGTAATCGACTTTCGAACTTAGTCCTATTTTTGTAAAGCAAAATTGTTTTTTTAATAAACTTTAAATTCATTGTACTATTTCATTAAAAAGATATATTTTTGGACGGCCAATCACACTTTAAAAAAGATTAGTGATGACTCTCCTTTTTTGATTTCCAAAAATGTTTACGTTTAGGGATCGAGTCTTTGGAACAATATGTTATGACAGCTTAGTGACTCTATTAAAGACTTTTGAGAGTCAAGCCAGAAGTTAATTGCGCATTATCTCAAGTTTTGGATTTAATGGTTGTAATTAATATTTAATTTTAATTTCTTTCATTTTGATTCTTTCAAAAACATTGCATGATAGTTAGTATCCAGTTTTGATTTTATCATTTGTATTTCTTTTATGTTATTTTGGGTGATATATCTTTGTATGCATTTTGCATATTCCTTACTTGCATAAGCTGTGTACCTAGAGCTCTATACCTCTACATTTGCGAGCAAAATGCTTCCATTTAGATTGAACCATTTTTGTTTACAACTTGTAATGGTTAAGAATTGAAGTGTCTTACTAGTCTGTAGTGGACAATGATGTGAAGAGCAACCTAGGAACCTTTAGATGTGTCATTTTTCAGACAGCATATAGTGAGTGTTAAGGGAGTAGTCTTAGGTAGAGCTATGCCAATCTCTTTCATAAAAATTACCTGAATTAAGTTATATAGGGAACACTTCGATAAGATCTGTGTTTAAGGGTAATAATAGTGCAAAAAAAAAGTCTAAATAAAAAGAAGGAAAAAGTAAAAGAGAGATTTAGGATAAGTAAGGAGTTTGTCATCTTTTTGGAATTCAATCATTGCCTTGTACATCCATCTTTAAGGTGGTTTGTATATTTTGGGTTGTTCCACTTTTGTAGATATATTTGCACCATTATCATACTTAGGCATTCATAAACATATTTTGTGTAGCATGCAAATTACGAATTATTTTGTGTCATTGATTCAGCAAGAATAATAGCATAAACACTTTGGTTTAAACCTTGAAATAAAATATCTATTTTTAATGGGTACAAAAAGCTAAAAGTATGAAAGATTAATTTGAGGTCTGAATCAGTGCATTAGAATGCAATCAAAAAGTATTTGGTTATGACATTCAAAAGATGACAAAATAGCTTGTCGAGTTGACGAAAATGGTTGATAGACTCAAGAAACTTAAGTTGGTGCCTTCACAAGGGTCTTTACCAATTATAGCCCAAGTAAGTCCTACAAACTCATGGAATCACGATTAACTGATTCTTGCTAGCCTGAGCACATTTCTTGAGCATGCTAAAGCATTAGTGGTTTAAGTAATAATCAAGGTCTAGACAAGATTATGAAAGGGATAAGTGATTTGACCATCAAATGTCTGAGCTTTAAAATCATATTTCCAGGATGCAGTCACCATGTTCTATACAACCTTTGCAAATTGTTTTAAACCTGAACCTGCATTCAAATCCTTTTCATCTCTATCTTCAACCTCTTTTCCAAGCATTTAGGATTAGGCCCCAAAACTTCATGCAATCTTTGAGAAGTTCACATCTAAACTAAAATCTTCAGTTTTTCATTCCTCAAGCACTTGTTCAACCAAATTCTTGACTCTACACCTTTGCACCACCATCGAATGCTTGGACTTCTAGTGAATATGTTGCCTAAAAATTACCTAAGAAAAAGAAATAGTAAGATCATATCCCCATTTCATATGAAATACTCTTTCTTTATCTACTTGAAAAATATTTTATTGCTCGCATGTCTTTGAAACCTTTAAAGTCTTCATATCTACAATGGTTCGACCCAAATGCAAGATGAGAATACCATGGTGGGAATATGAGGTACTTCATTGAGAATTGTAAGGCTTTTAAACACAAGGTGCAATCACTCATAGATGCAAAATGGTTCAATCTAACGACAGTAATAAGTTAAAGATCTAGAAACAATGAAAAGATGATGGCATAATGATGAACATGGTGGAGTTTTTATTTAAAAAAGGTCTTCAAGTGATAGGTTGTTGAAAAAATGAAATGTTTTCTGAACTTTTTCTGTTTGGAAAATATTTTTTTTTTATGGTGTTGTCTTTTCAAACTTGTATATATAAATTATGGCTTGTTTCTAATATTGCCCTTATTCCAATTTTTACACTTTTCACCAAAAAATTTGCCATTCATACATTCATTCATTTATTCATTTATATATCCACTCAATAAAATGTAATTCATGTATGCTTTAAAAAGAAGGAATTTCTTCAAGAATAGTCCTAACGATTTTTTTTAAAGATCCGAAAAATATTGATTTGATAAGGGTAGATGGAGGAGATTATTGAGGAACATTTTGTTTAAGGAAATGATCAACCTAAAGGACCTAGCTTAGGAAGCTTAAGAGAGAAATCATGAATCTAGATGAACAGAGGGGTTATAGTCACTTATAAAAAAGGATTCAAGCTATTGAAGCTAGAGATAAATCTTGCGATGCAAAGGAATCCTAACTAGTTCCAAATGTGGTTATTTCACCTAAGTCTAAAGTTTTGATGTTTGAAAAGTATGATAGAATTGGATGTCTTGAGATACATTTGGCTCAACACTATTATAAAATGGTTGGGTATGCCCATGACAAAAAGCCACTTATTCATGTCCTTCAAGAGAGTTTGACTGGGATAGTAACCATTGGTATCATAGTTTTAAAAATAACAAAATTCATACTTGGAGGGATTTATCGTAGGCATTTTTAAAGCAATACCAGTACATGTTAGAGATAGCTCCAAGTCAGTTAGCCCTTTAAAACATGAGAAAAAGCCCTAATAAGAGCTATAAAAATATATTGCTAAATGGAAAGAGGTAGCATCGTAAGTGTGACCACCCTTAATTAAGAGAGGGTGAAATTTCCTATTTGTGGATACTCTTCCTTTGCTGTATTATGATAAGTTGATTGGTAATACGTTATCAAAATTTACAAATTTGCTATTTACTGTGGGTAGAATTGAGGATGGGATAAAAAGGGGAAGAATTATGGATGCTAATGGGAAAATTCATAATAAAAGGTAGGGATATATTTAAGATGAATATGTCCAAGAGACAATTATTGAAAGACGAAATGAAAAAAACCTTATCATGATATAAGAAGATTTGGTAAATGACTATTCCCATTGGTATTGTTCCCAACCGACACCTTAGGCTAGTAACTTTTATCCGTATGCTTCAATTTCTTCGCCACAAAGATTCATAAAACAAAAAATCAACCCAAGCCATCCACAAAGCTGTAAGAGAAAAAGAGTCAAAATGTATCATTCACTCTCAATGTCTTACACTGAGCTTTTCACTTTATCTATAAAAAATATATGATTTCCATTATCCCCACAAAACCCAAAAAGCATTTTTACCTAAAGTGGTATAATCCTAATGATAAGTGTGAATTCTATGATAGGATCAAAGAACATTCCATAGAAGATTATACTGCCTTTAAAGATGTAGTTTAGGCTTTGATAGGTGCAGATCCTACAAAGTTTGAGGAATTGGTTAGTGGTTATAATGATTGATAACAACGGAATTAAGGAGCTAAAGCACCAAGTGAGGAACTTTTTTTTTTTGTAATTTTGAATGTCATCTCAAAAGCACTATTAGGAATGTGAATGTTTAGATCAGTTCTGAATGTTTGCATTCAATGAATGGATATTGTTTATCATAATATCTCATGGATTTATGAATATTGTCCTTTGAGCTTTTGATTTTTTTTAAGTTTTAAATTTATAGATTTTCTTTGAAAGAAAAATAGTAAAAAGGGTAAATTGTTGGATTTGAATAAAATTCTATATAATTAAGTCCCAAAGTTATAAAAAGATAAATGCCTAGGAAAAAGAGAGAGAAAGAAAAAAAGAGTTGTGATAAAAAAAAAAAGAGTATTAGAAGAGCTAGAGATCATTATTAAGAGTTTGTCAAATACCTTAACACCTTTTTTTAAATCATTTAGTTGATTCCATCCATTAGCCATAACCCTTTAAAAGCCATGAATTTGAATTCATGAACCTTGCCTTTGCCTGATAATATTGTGATATCAAAGAATGATAATTTTTTTCTAAGCAATAAACAAAGAAACATCTAATTACAAAACCAAAAAAAAAAAAATTTCTAGAAGATTAGGTATACATGTTATTTTTTAAAAATTTAGATATGGTAATTTGATATATCAATGCTACGCTATGGCTCTAAAAATTTTCAAAATCGAGGCCACCCCAAGTCTTGTAAATAACCTCAAACATACCAACCTTTTAGTTTTGTACCATAAAATTGGCTTGGTCAAGTGTCTTAGGGATATGTTGATTAAAAAAGAAAGACCTTATTACCCTTAAGATAGCTGGAGTTATGATCAACTCATTCATTTTCTTTTTGTGGAGTGACATGAACTATTTGATACCTTAAATGGGTTCATTTCACATGACTTTTTTCTTGCACTAACTTTCATTAAAGGTGGTTTATTAAAATGGGACACTTTCCATGAATCACACCACTAGTAAAGTGGATTAATGTATGAATTATAAGGGGCATGTTAAAAAAAAAAGAAGGGAAAGAAAAAAGAAAAAAATGATTATGACATCATGCACTTAAGAAATTAAAATAAATCCAAGTAAAGACCTAATTCGCAATTTAGTTCCAACCATTCTTTTTTTTGACTTGTGTGTTAGTCCCCAATCATTTGTCGTAATTGTGAATTATTCTAGATCATTTTCACAACAAAAAAATAAAAAAAAAATTCTTCTTAGGAAGCAGAATCTAAACAAAATTTTTGTTTGTCTTTGGATTATTCATAATTCTAAAAAATATGCAAAGAGAGGTAGCTGTAGACATTTAATTTTATTTAAAATATTTTATAATTTTAATTTGAGCTCATTTTTGTAATTGGGCCTTGACTATCATTTTTTGAGCCCATTACATGGCCTACTTTTAAATGCTCTAATATGAAGCTCGTTTGTATAAGCCCAAATAAAAGCCTAAAATGGCCCAATAAAAAGCTTGATAAAATATTCCTTTTAAAGCCCAGTAATGGCCCATTATTGGCCATTAAATAATAAATTAAAAATTGAAACAAAAAAATTAAAAAAAGAGCTTGCCCTAAAAAAAAAAAGCTTGAAATAACAAATAAAACAAATAAGGATAACTAAAAAAATAAAGCTCAAGCTTGGCCACAAAGCTAAGCCTAAACAAAGTCAAAACCCTTGGGTCATTCTTAGAAACCCATAATTAAAAGATTAAGAAGAGGACTATTTGGGCTAGGTAGAATCATGCATAGGCATTGCATGAGGTTACACGTGAAAAAAAGAAAAAAAAAAACATACATTAAGGTTTACTTAGGAACATGGGGAAAAAAAACTGAAAACACAAAAATAAAAGCAGAGGATAGGCATTTGGGTAAAAAAAACAAAAAAAAGATAAAAAAATCTGAACGTGAAGAAGTAGAAAAATTGGGCAGAAATGAAAAATATACTAGCAAAAGTAGAAAGAAGATCAAAAGCATTCAACAGAAAGGATTAGCAAACAGAAAAAAAAAAGAGAGAAGGAAAAACATGCATTGAAAGTAAGCATTTAGTAGAAAAACTGGTAGAACTGAAAGAAAAAACAGAAGTAATAATAAAAAAAATGGTAGAAAAAATATAAAAAGCAGAAGGCACTAGTGAAAGGAAAAGAAAAAAATGAAATCAAAAAAAAGGGGAGAAGCTGGCGAAACTAAACTTGTAACAGAAAAGAAAAACTAATAAGATAAAAAGAAGAGGACGCAAAACTAGTAGCAAGCCAAAAGAGGCAATTGTAAAAGACCAGTAGTAGTAATAAAAAATAGAACAAAAGGAAAACTAGTAGCAGGAATGGTAACTCATCTCTCTTTCCTTTCCTTTTAAATATATGTAATATAGGTTTGATGAGTTCATGTAGCTAGGTTTGGTTCATGTTAGAATTTTTCCTTTTTAGGCTTTTGGGTTGTTAAAAAATAAGATAGCAGTTTAGTTTTTCATGCCTTGTTCCATGAAAAGTAAACTAAAAAATAAAAGGGAAGATGAGGTGTACTATACAGCATTTTAACTAGCTTTTGCATCCTTTTTGGGAGCTAGATTACTAAAAAAAAATAGAGGAGAAGATCACTTGTTTTTACGTGAAATAACTTGAAAGGATTCTTTAAAGGTCTTTTTCTTCTTTATTTTCCTCTTGTTAGCTGTGTGTTTTTATGTGAAATTGGATTACCAATGCTCCAAAGTGTTCAAAATCCATGGCTTTGTACAAAAAGTTCATTCCTACATACCTTATACAAAAAATGATGATGTTTTTTCTCCAAAAAATATGATAAATATGATAAATGGTCTTTAAAATGAACATAACAATAACAAATAAAAATAATAAGATAAGTTATATATAAATTGAGAAGGAAGAAGTGATTTTAGGCTTGTTGGTGCCATGCACATTTCCTATTTTAAAAATGATGGCTTAGTTTAGGTCATTTGGTTTTGTTTTTGTTAATTTACTAATTTTTAACACTCTTAACTTCGATGATTACTTAATTCATTTACAATTTAATTGTCCAATAATAATAAGTGGTAAGCAAATAGAAATAAAATAAAAATAAAAATGCAACTAAGAAAAAATTTTAAAAACCATACCTAAATGTTGGAGGAGATTTAAAATCAAATTTTGAAAAGTTTAATTTCGAGTAGCTGTTGGGGAATTAAATTTTATTAAAGAAAATTTGATTTTAAAAAAGACTCTAGAATATTGAAAATATAAAAGTAAAAATAAAGAAATAATAACAAATAATAATAGTAAATAATAATAATAATAATAATAATAATAATTTTAATGAAAAAGGAGAAAAGTGTAACAATAATAATAATAACAAATTCTTAAAAATCATAAACAAATTCTTAAAGAGGTTTGTAAAATTTTGAAACCTTAAAGTGAATCCGTAAAGCCTAAACCTTAAAATGAAACCCTAAACCCTAAAATAAAATCATAAACCCTATATGCAAACCTAAACCCAAATTACCCTTGAAATCTAAATCCATCGAAACCCCAAAATTATCCTAAAATCTTGTAGATTTGTATGAAAACTTTTAATAAAATAATTTGCTCCCAAATGCTGCCTAAAGGATGGGATATTTAGGAAATCCTATTTCATTAAGATTTTTCATATAATTCCTTAATCAAAGCAATAATAAGATTAAATAAAGAATAAAAATGAAAATGAGATCTTAAAAATAAATAGCTGTAGCTGAACTCTACTTAGAGATTAGGGAGTCTGGGTGGTCTTTTTATATTTTAAGACCTGATCCCAAAGTCTTATGACACATATTTGCATATATTTATTTAGATAATTGTTTGTACTCATTATGAATATGTACATATTTTAATTATCAATGTTTATGGTTAATTATTGCATCTTTCTTTTTTTGCATGAAAATTTTTTCGAAAAATTGATTTCAAAAAATAATAAAATTAAAATAACATTATAAGGAAAATAATTTTTTTGTACTCTGTTTAAGCGTTAGAGAGTCACCAACAATTATCATTTGCAAAAAACGTTATTTTTATTTTTAAAAGAATTTTGTGGTGAATCTTGGATGAAAAGGATTATATTTGAATTCTACCTAGATATTAGAGAATATAAGGTATTTTTTAATCTAAAGATTTTCACAATATTCCTATATAGAGATTTTCAATTGATTTTCTTTCTTCAAAAAGAAGGAAATTATATTAAATCTTAAATAAAAACCATTTTTATCCAAAATTATAGATAGCACATAATTTTTTTTGTACCAATTTTTATGGTCACTATAGGGTTGCTAATTTTTCCTCATACATAACAGACTATTGAACTCAATCCTGTTTTCATAGACCAAAATTATTTTTGAATAAATTTTAAACCTGTTTTACTATTTTAATGAAAAGATAGATTTTTGGGTGGCTAATTACACCCTAAAAATATTGATGATAACTCCCTTTTTTTATTTCCAAAAATGTTCAAGTTTGGCTATTAAGTCTTCGGATCGATACATTATGATAGCTTGGTAACTCCACTAGAGATTTTTGAGAGTTAGGGTAGAAATTAATTATGCATTATCTAAAGTTTTGGATTTAATGGTTGTAATTGATATTTAATTCTAACTCTTTTCATTTTGATTCTTTAAAAAACATTACATGATAGTTAGTATCTAGTTTTGATTTTGTTGTTTGTATTTATTTTGTTATTTTGGGTGATTTATCTTTTTACACACTTTGCATATTCACTTGCTTGCATGAAATCTATACTCGGGCTCTGTTTTTATTATGAGAAAGTTAAGTAGCTATATTTTTGTAAGGTGATAACCTCCACATTTGCTACTGAAATGCTTTTACTCAGATTGAACCTTTTTCATTTACAACTTATAATGGGTGAGGATCGAAGTGCCTTACTAGTCTGTAATAGACGATGATGTCACTTTCCAGCCCATCATATAATGAGCTTTAAGTGACCAACCTTAGGTAGAGCTATGCCAATCTCGTTCATAAAAATTATTTGAATTAGGATATATGGGGAACACATTAATACAATCTGTGTTTAAGGGTAATAATAGTGCAAATAAAATTAAGATAGAAATAGAGTCTAAATAGAAAGAAGAAAAATGCAAAAAATAGATTTAGGATAGCTAAAGAGTTTGTCATCTTTCTAGAATTCAATCATTGCATTCTACATTCATTGTTAAGGTGATTTGTATATTTTGGGTTGTTTCATTTTTGTAAATATATTTGCATTGTTATCATACTTAGGCATTCACAAACATATTATGTGTCGCATGCAAATTAGGAATTATTTTGTGTCATTCATTCAACAAGAATAATAGCATAAACACTTTGGTTTAAACCTTAAAATAAAAATCTATTTTAGTGGGTTTAAGAAGTTAAAAATATAGAAGATCAATTGGAGGCCTGAATCAATGTGTTAGAACATAATCAAAAGGAATTGGTTATGACATTCGAAAAATGACAAAACAGCTCGCCAAGTTAACAAAAATTATTGATAGACTCTACGAACTTAAGTTTGTGCCTTCTTAAGGGTCCTCACTAGTTTCAGCCTAAGTAAGTCTTATGAACTAAACATGCTAAAGCATTAAGTAGTTTAAGCAATAATCAAGTTCTTAATAAGATCATGAAAGGGATAAGTGACTGACCATGCAAATATCCGAGCTTCAAAATTTGATTTCCAGGATAGAGTCACCAAGTTCCATACAACATTCACAAATCCTAAATAAAGGAATTTTATGGCGAATCTTGGATGGAAAAGATTATCTTTGAATGCTACCTAGATGTTGGAGAATTATTAGATTTTTCTTTTAATCTAAAGATTTTCACAATATTCCTAAATAAAGATTTTTAATTGATTTTCTTTCTTTAAAAAAAATATTATTAAATCTCAAACAAAAACCACTTTTATTTAAAACTATAGTTAGAGCATGATCAATTGGTACCAATTTTTATGGGCGTTGTGGGGGTGCTAATCTTTCCCCATGCATAATTGACTCTGAACCCAATCCTGTTTTCATAAACCAAAATTGTCTTTTTAATAAACTTTAAACCTATTTTATTGTTTTATTGAAAAGGTAAATTTTGGATGGTCAATCACACCCTAAAAAAGATTGGTGGTGACTCCTCATTTTTTGGTTTTCAAAAATGTTTACATGTAGTGATCAAACCTTTGAACCGATACGTTATGACACCTGTGATGAATCAAAAATCCCTTATGAAAAATTAAGTCTTTATGCCTTCCATTAACATAACAAACAAAACTTTCTACTAGTGAAAGCTTGTTAGACTCACTCAAGGCACTCATTATTTGAAATAAGGTTATGTTATGGTTAACGGTTCTTACCTAACAACATTATATTTTTGAATGCATAAAACCTTAACCATATAATGTTGGAGGTAATAATTGGGTGAATCACATTAGATGTGGTTTGATAAGAAATTGTTACCCAATTGATTTAGGAGTCACATGGGATGTGGTTTTATGTTCTTGATGAGTTGGTTCTATTGGAACTAGATGCTAGTGTTGATGAAAAAGTATGGTGGGTTTATGAAACCTATAAAGATCATGTTGATCAAGTAGCATGCATCATGACAGCTAGCAAGATCCCCTAGTTGTAAAAGTAACATGAAAATATAGATGCTTTGGCAATCATTTTGTACCTTCAAGAATTATTTGACAAAGAAAGATGAACTGAGAAGTTTGAGACCTTTAAAAATAATTTTGAATAATAAAATCTGAAAGCACATTAGTTAAAGTGCATTGTCTCAAAATGATCAATTGGATTGAGAAACTTGGATAATTAGGATTTGTGATGGATATGAGTTAAGTGATAACTTGATCATGTTATCTCTTTCTAGTAGCTTTTTAAAATTTGTGATAAATTTCAATATACATCAAATGGAAGTGTCATTACCATAATTGATGAACATGCTAGACACTGCCAAGAAATCCATAAAGAATCAAAAGTCTAAGGCTTTTATAGTTTCTTCATATAAAACCAAGAAAAAATTGGCTAAAAAGAAGAAAAACAAAAAGGCAGATAAGAAAGAAGAATCAAACAAGTCTATCAAGCCTATTGGCAACATAAAAAAGAACAAGGCTGTTTGTCACCACTATGGTAAGAAAGGTAATTGGTGGAGGAATTGCATGGTCTACTTGTTGGTATTTACCTTGTAAGCTAAATCATTTTTGGTTAAAATATTATCATATTTGTGATACTTTGGTATTTGATAACTAATAAAGGTTTTGATTTTTTTATCATTAAACTTGTATTGTATTTGGTTGTTGATGCTTACATGATAAAGTCTTTAAAATATAAATAAAGCTTTGCAAAGGAATTACAATTAGATTGTAATTATAAGATCATCACTACATAAAAGCAATATATTCCAAAATGGTTCCTAGTCAATGTTTTATCAATAAAAGGACACTGACAAAAGTTGTTAACATTAGCACATGGTTAAAATCTTGCTTATAAAGCAAGCAACCAATCACATAGGTTGAAGTTTAGGTAAACTTGAGCTAATATATGGGTACTTGTCGGAAGAATAAGTTAACTAAACATGACCAGAAAAGAGAATGTTGTCTGTTAGTTCACATAATATCTATAGCTATATTTTCATGTGATGGTTATATAAGTGATCCTTTAACTTGTGATTACTTATGATCTTATATAATAAATGTTATACTTTGAATTTACTTTACTTATGGTTCTAAACAAGATTGCTCTAATTAAGTATTGTTGGGTCTACCCTAAGGCATATGTAGATGCATGAAGTAATCAAGATAAGATTCATCACCTTGTATGATAAAAAAAGTATCTCAATTAGTCTTTACTGAATTAACTTGAGAAATCTTTGGCCAAAGCAAAATAAGAGTTTAGAGTTGTTCTAAAGCTTATTTGTAAGTTAATGTTAAAGGTAAGACTTAACATGATTGAATAAGATTGAGTAAACACTAAACCATTCTCAATGTTCAAGCCACGATGTTTAGTGATAAAGAGATATTAATTATACATTAAGACCATTCACGGATAAGTTGTCAATTCATATTGACTTTTTTTAGCAATTGAGGTCATAACAATGTAGCTAGCATTGATCAAGATCTATAAACATAAGATTGGCTAATTAGAGAATTAATGATGAAGTTAAAAAGTTTAATTAATCTAAGCTAAATATAAAAGATTATATGCTTGTGTTTATTGCCAACATGCTAAAGAATCTAATGGGTCACACACAACATGACAATTGTGAAAGGTTAAAAATTAGGACAAATTAAGTTGGACTTATTTTGGTTTGGGTTAGACCTAAAGATAAAGGAAATAAAACAAGAGACACAATGTCTCATTGTTATATACATTTGGCTAGCACAAAGACTAATTGAGAATTATGCAATTTATGCACAACCCTAAATTAGCTGAACCTACCTCTATAAAAGGAATATGAGCACCTCTCTTACAAGAAGCTAGATGCAAAAATAAGCAAAGAACAACTTAAAGAGAATAAACTTAAGACACAAGAAAAGAAGGTTTTTTGAAATACTTACTAGCCAGCATATTGGCTTTGTTCTTCTTATCCTTAGATAAAGTTTTTTCACAAATATTCATGTGGATTGCCATTAAAGGCTACACATTTGGACAACTATTTGGCTTGCAAAAGAATTTGGATAATCACTTGCTTGAAGCAAATCAAAGTCAGCATCAAAGGTAACCAACCTTAGCCGAAACCCATATATGCTATGTTTGTATGATCTTGTTTATTAGGTTTGGCTGTAATGAGTTAAAAATTTTAAAATTTTGCTACTATAACTTTTTATGTTGATACATAATTTCTTTTACTACTTGGCAAGCTTAAAGGAAAAAAAGTCTTAAGAGACTTCTATTTCATGTATGTTTACGATTTAGATTAATTTATCTCTTTTTGATACATCTTCATGGGTATTAGATACTAGATGTTGTTTTCACTAATGTAATAACATACAAGAATTAAAGAAAAGTAGATCCTTAAATAAGGAGAGGTATCCTTGCGGGTTGGAAATGGAACAAGTTTTATCGTATATGCCATGGAGACTTATTATTTGCCTTTACCTTTAGTTTAATTTTAGAACTCAAAGGCTGTTATTATATTCCAATCATAACAAGAAACATCATTTTAATTTCCTATTTAAATATGAATTATGGTTTTCATTTAATGTTAAAGGCAATAGTTGTTTCTTTTATTTAAATGATACTTATTATGGCATGGAATATATGATAATGGTTTGTATGTTTTTAGATTAAATAATGATGCTCTCAACATAAATGTTAAGAAACCTAAATTAGATAAACCAAATCAATCTTACTTGTGGCATTGTAGGCTTGGTCATATAAATGAAACAAGAGTCAATAAGTTACATAAACATTAATACTTCGATCCTTTGGGTTAAAGATCTTATGGAACTTGTAAATCATGTTTGCTTGGGAAGATAACTAAATCACATTTTTATGGAAAAAGAGAAACAGCTAGTGTAGTTCTTAGACTAATACATTTCAATGTATGTGGTCCAATGAATACAAATGCTAGAGGAGGATACTCTTATTTCATTATATTTACTGATGATCATATAAGATATGGTTATCTGTATCTAATGATACACAAGTTTGAATCCTTTGAAAAGTTCAAAGAATTTAGAAAAAAGGTCAAAAAGCAAACTAGCAAGAATATCATGACACTTAGATCTAGTCAAGTTGGAGAATATTTAAGCCATGAGTTTCAAGGTTATCTAAAAGAGAATGGAATTCTCTCACAATGGAATCCATTGGGAACACCACAACACAATGGAGTTTTCGAAAGGAGAAATAGGACATTTTTGGACATGGTTTGATTCATGATGAGCAATTCAAATATTCTTATATCTTTCTGAAGTTATGCACTTGAAACAGTAACTTATCTCCTTAATAGAGTTCCATCTAAAACTATTGGCGTCATACCATGTGAGAGATAGAAAGGTAAAAGACCTAACTTGTTGTAAATAAAGATTTGAGATTGTGATACTTATGTGAAGCATGCACAAGCTAACAAGCTTGGAGCTAGATCAGTTAAGTTTAATTTTGTGGAATATCCAAAGGAAACAATAAGATATTATTTCTATAACTCTGAATAACAAAATGTGTTTATTTGTTTATTTTTAGACATGCTATTTTCTTGAAAAAAAAGTTTATACTTAAATAGAATAGTAGGAGTAAAGTAGAACTTAAAGAAGTTCAAGAAACACAAATTGACATTAAAATGAAACTTGAGCCTAGCTAAGGCATCAGATGCATAGCTCCTAAGAGATATGAATTTCTTGTAGACAAGGATAAGTTGATCATAAATGATGATCATACTACTTGTCAAGTAGCAATGTTGGACATTGATTTTGAAAAATGGCATAAGGCCATGAAATCTATGTATACAAACCAAGTTTGGACTTTGGTGGAACCACTTGAAAGGATAAAACCTATAGGGTACAAGTGAGTTTTCAAAAAAAAAAATTGATATGGAAGGTAATGTACAGGCATGCAAAGTTTGGCTACTTGCAAAAAGATATAATAAAAAACAAAGAGTTGATTTTGATTAAACTTTTCTACCTATAGCCATGATAAAATTCATTAAGATTTTGCTTGCAATAACAGCATACCACAACTATAAGATATCACAAATGGATGTCAAAATGACATTCTTTAGTAAAAATTTACAAAAAAAAAAATGTACATGACACAACTCGAAAGTTTTGAATCCAAATAAAATGCCAACATAGTGTGCAAACTTCAAAAGTCCATCTATAGACTTAAGCAAGTATCAAAGAGTTGGAATATACATTTTGATGAAGCAATTAAAGAATTTGTATTCATAAAAAACGTAGATAAACCTTAAGTATATAAAAAGACTAATGGGTGTGCAACTGTTTTCATAGTGCTATATATGGATGACATATTGCTTATAAGGAATGATATACCTATGTAATAATCTACCAAGATTTGGTTATCAAAGAAGTTCTCTATAAAAGATTTGGGTAGGAATAAGGATCTATAAAGATAGATCAAAAAGGTTGTTTGGTCTTTTACGATCCAAATGCATAGACAAAGTGTTAAAAAGCTTTAGCATGGAAAAGTCCAAAAGAAATTTTTACCAATGTTGCAAGGCATAAATCTTTTCAAAGACATGTGTCCTAAGACACAAACTGAGAAAGATCATATGGATAAGGTTTTATATGCTTTGGCAATTGGATCTATCATGGATGTAATGTTATGCATAAGGCCTAATATCTCATATGCCTTAGGCATAACAAGTAAATATCAAGCAAATCTAGGTGAATGTCATTAGAAGGGTATGAAAATAATTCTTAAATACTTGAAAAAAACTATGGATGTGTTTTCTATATATGATAAAGCTAAACTCCAAGTTAAGGGTTATTATGATGCAAGCTTTTAGTTTGACAAAAATGATAGCAAATCTCAAAATGGCTTTGTTTTTATTTTGAATGGTGGAGTAGTGAGTTGGAAAAGTTTCAAATAAAACACAACTACTAATTCTGCAACCGAAGTCATTTACATCTCTACATCTGAGACTACAAAAGAGGCCATTTGGATTAAAAGGTTTATAACTAAACTAAGTGTTTTTCCTAACATTATTGATATGATAATTGTCTATTATGGCAACAATAGGGTAATCGCTTAAGTTAAGGAACTAAGGTTTTATTAAAGATCTATACATGTATCGAGGTAGCATCATCTCATTAGAGATTTCATTTCTAGAGGTGATGTTAAAATTGAATAAGTACCTACTGAGAATAATATTATTGATCCTTTTACTAAAGTATTGACCAAGTTAAAACATGATAAACATAAATCACATATGTTATTAGATACATAGATGATTGGTTTTAGTGGAAGTGGGAGAAATTTGGAATATACCCTTTAAGCTAAATCAATTTTGGTGAAAACATTGTCATATTGTGATATTTTGATATTTGATATCTTATAAAGGTCATAATTATTTTTATCATCAAGCTTATATGTATTTTTATTATTGCTTATATGATAAAGTCCTCAGAATATAAACAAAACTTTACAAAAAAATTACAATGAGATTATAATTATAAGATCCTTGTTACATAAAAGTTCTATATTTTTAAAAGTTTCTAGTCGATACTTTATCAATAAGAAGACATTAACCCAAGATATTAAGATTAGTACATGATTATGCTCTTACTCATGAAGTAAGTAGCCATTCTCATAGTTTGAAGTTTAGATAAACTTGAGCTAATATGTGGGTGCTTGTTATAAGAGTAAGTTCACTGAACATGACCTAAGATGATAATGCTATATGGTAGTTTACATAGTGTCTATACTTACATTCTCAGGTGATGGTTATATAAGTAATCCGTTGACCTAAGATTACTTATCTTATATGATGAATGTTATACTTTGACTTTACTTTACTTATAATTCTAATCATGAATACTCCAGTTGAGTATAGATGGGTATGGTATGAAGCATATGAAGATGCATGAAGTAATCAAGATGGAATTCATCACCTTATGTGATCAAGAGAGTATCTTAATTAGTTTTCATTGAATTAACTCTAGAAATCTTTAGCTAAAGTGAAATAAGAGGTTAGAATTATTTTAAAGCTTATTTGTGAGCTAATGTTAATGACAAAACTTAACATGGTTCAACAAGATTGAATAGATACTAAACCATGTTTATTATTCAAGCTGATATGCTTAGTGATGAAAAGATATTAATTATACATCAAAACCATACATGGATTGGTTATCAAGCCACATTGACTTTCTTGAATAATTGGGGGTCATAACAATGTAGCCATAAACATGAGCTATAAATATGAGTGGCTAATTAAAGAATTAATGATGAACTCAAAAGGTTTGATTCATTTAAGTTTGAACATAAAGATTATAATACTTATGTTTATTGCTAGCATTCTAAAAACCTAATAATTCACATATAATAGGACAATTATGAAAGATTTAAATTTGGACAAATTAAGTTTGACTTAATTTGGATTGGGTTAAAGCCAAAGGTAAAAGAATTAACAATAGATACAATGTCCATTTGTTATAGTAATTGGCATGCATAAGAATTAATTACGAATTAAGTTAAACCCTGAGAGAGCCGAACCTTTATCTGTATAAGGAACATTAGCCGTTTTTATTGTAAGAAGAATAAAGTATACATTTTTATCTCATGTGTTAAGAATAAAGTTGAGAAAAAAGAAAAAAATGTTTTTACGATACTTACTAGCTTGAGTATCGATTTTGTTCCTTCCATTTTTAGAGAAAGTTTTTTCGTAGTTGTTCACCATTAGAGGCTAGGTGTTTGGATAGCCATAGGCGTGCTAAAACAAATTCAGTGAGCTCTTGCTTGGTGTAAAGAAAAATTAGTACAAGAGGTAATCTACTCCTAGCTAAAACTAATTATTGTGTTGTTATGATCTTGTTGATTGATTTTAGCTTTAAGGAGTTGAAAATTTTTAAAATTTCATTATTGTTATTTTGTATATCGATACACAACTCCCTTTAAATAAAGAGGAGAAAGGAAAACCAAAAGAGTTCTCTTATTGTAATGACAATCTTGAAGTTTTATTAACTACAAATAAAGCTCAAGAACAATTGATGTTATCCCTATATGCCATACATGGTATAGATGGGTTCCAAACTATGAGAATACAAAGAGTTATCAAGAACCATAAGTTGATTATGTTGGTTTATTCGAGAAGCATCCACAACTTCATAGACATTTCAATAGCCAAGGCTATTGGGCTGTGCATAAGATAAAATTATCAAATTGAGGTGACAATAATAAATGGAAAAGGCTGACAATAACAAATGCACCTTTAACAATTTAGAGCCTTATGAATTGTATCTTTAAGGCATATTTTAAAGAGGTTTGTACTAGTGTTTTTTTATGACATTTTCATATACTCATCTAACCTAGATAGCCTTTTAAAATAATTGGGGAACTTTTTAAAGCTTCTTAAAGCTTATAGGTTATTCCTTAAGAAAAGTAAATGTGAGTTTGGGGCAACGAAAATAAAGTATTTGGGGCATGTAATTTCTATCCGTGGATTGGAAATGGGTAAACACAAGGTCTCAAGCATTCTAGATTGGCCTTATTTAAAATCTGTTAAAGACTTGAAAAGGTTGTTAGGACTTACAAGTTATTACAGATGATTCATTAAAAATTATGGTATACTAGCCAGACCCTTAATAGAACAATTCAAAAAATGTTGCTTTTAATTGGAATGAAGCAACTATAAAATCTTTCAAAGAGTTAAAAACTATCATGACCACTACTTAAAAAATGATGCCTATAGCCTATTTAGTAAGGCATTATTAGTAAGACATCAAGTTCTTTTTGTATATAAAAAAAAAATGATGGTTGTCTTTTGGTAGTAAAAAAATGGAATGTATACCTTGATAGTAAGCATTTCATTATTAAAAATGATCACCAAAGTTTAAAAGTCCTTTTTACTAAACAAGCTACTACACTTGCATAACAATTATGGATTACTAAGATGATGGGTTGTGACTACGAGGTCATCTATAAGAAAAGTGCTTCTAATATTGTGGCAGATGCTTTGTCAAGAAAACCTAAGTTGAATTCAACTCAAGTTTTGGCACAATTCACAAAATGTACTAGCTTATTGAGTAAAATTCAAGATTCTTAGAGTTAAGATCCAAGATTGCAGAAGCTGATAGAATATTTGCAATCTAATCCAACTTTAAATTTTTAGTATACTTGGTGTAGAAATCAATTGAGAGAAAATGGAAACTAGTAGTGGGAATGATATTAGCATTGAGACAAGGATTATTACTTTATTTTCATGACATCCTTATTAGGGGCACTTAAGAATAAATGTGAATATGCATAGGATTACAAGAGTCTTGTATTGGAAGGTGATGGAAAAATATGTGAAAAAAATACTTAAGGAATGTTAGCAATGCAAGGACTTTATAGACTTCATAGAATCTGGTATGACACCTCCATGGACTTTATAGAAGACTTGTCTAAATTCCATGGTAAAGATACTATAGTGGTGGTGCTAGATCAGTTTTGCAAATATACTCACTTTATAACTATATCACTTTTTCACAGCTTTAATAGTAGCTCAATCTTTTATGGATCATATTTTAAATTGTATGGGATGCCAAACTTGATTATTTCAAACAAAGATAAAGTTTTCATGAGTAGGTTTTGGTAGGAACTATTCAAAAGGCATAGAACTACTTTAAACATGTCTATTGCCTATCATCTTCAGTCTGATGGCTAAACAAAAATAGTCAATAAGTGTTTAGAAACCTACCTAAGATGCATGGTAAATGAGGCATCAAAGGAGTGGAGTAAATGGTTGTCATTGGCAGAATGGTGTATAACACCAATCATTACTTTTCCATAAGCACAACTCCTTATGAGGTGGTATATGGCTAACCTCCCCTAATGCATCTACCATATCTAACATGAGATTCGATGGTGACGTTAGTAGGCAAGAGCATACAAGCTAAGAAAGTTACAATTCAAATGATGAAATTCTATTTGACATGAGCTGAGGTAATGATGAAGATGATGGTTGGTGGAAGAAGAGTGAAAGGGAATTCAAGATAGGATATTAGGTCCATGTCAAGCTACAACCTTACAGACAACAATCAATGATGAATATGAGTTGTAATAAGTTAGTTGTCAAACTTTTTGGACCATACATGGTCTTAAAAAAAATAGTACAAATGAGGCTATAAACTAAAGGTACCTAAGAGATCTAAATTTCATCCTACATTCCATGTTTCTCAACTTAAAAAACATGTAGGTGATTCTATATTATAATCACAGTTGCCTATTGTGGGAGAAGATAGAACTTTGAACAAGGAACCAATTTAGATTTTAGACAAAATGATAGTCAAGAGATGAAATAGGCTATTATTGAATTGTTAATGCAACAGACAAATTCTTTCCCAAAAAATGCAACTTGAGAGGTCTTATTTGAGCTAAAAAAAGAAATTTCCTGTAATTGATCCTTAAGGACAAAGATCATTCTCAAGGAGGAAGTGATGTTACGAACTTATTCATGCTAGGCTAAAAAAGGTTATTGGACTTGTTATTTTGTTATTTGTTGGCTGGTTTATTTTACTTTTTTGTTATGGCCTATGTTTTAATGCTATATTTCTTTTTTTAAAAGTATTTTAGTTGTTGTTACTGTTAGGAGGAGAGATAATATGAAAATGGTTTTTGGTATCCTAGAATCTCAGGGTAGAGCTAGATAAGTTTTAACCAATGTAAAAAAGAGCGAATAGGGAATTGAAAGGCATTCTATTATGCAATACAATTATCATATTCTTTCTCTTTTATTCACATTTTCTTTATTTCTTTCTCTACTCTCTTTTTCTTCTTTTATTTCTCTCTAAAAATTGTTTTTGTTTTATAATTTTGAATTTGAATAGTAACATTTTGAAAAAGGATTTTGTTTTCAATTTTGGTGATTGGTAGATGATGGCTACCTAAGGCTTATGGTGGAGGAGGCCATGAACAACAGTGGTTTGTAGGTTGGGATATCAATGTTCTTGAGAAGAAAGAATCTATAAAAAGAAAGGAAAATACTTTGATGATAGAAAAAGAAAAGAAGATTAAAGAATGAAAAAAGCTTACTCCATTTTGGATTTTATCTAAGACTAAAACATTGTTGCTTTTATAGCTAAGGAAAGGTAGTATATAACTTGCTCCAACAACTTAACCTACATTTATATTCAACCCAAATATACTCTAGTGTCTTGTGACCTGCTTGATTCGAATCAAACCCAATTAGATTTGATTAACAACTTTAGATTTTATTTTTTTTTATATTGGATTAAAGCCTAATAGACCTGTTCATGTACTAAGCAGAGTTAGATTCGAATAAGGCTTAAATAAGGTATTAATAAGTGCTAAACTTGTCCAAGTTCGGCTCAATCCAAAAATATAGGCCTCATTTTGCTATTTAAGTCTAGCTGGTTTTTAGAATAAGCTGTTTAAGCCAGCCCAAATTTTATTTTATTTTTTAAAATAAAAAATAAAAATATTTTTATAATAAATATTAACAAAATAAACCATAAAAAACTAATTTGTTAATTTAATTTGATGTTTGAATGAGATTGATATATATATAGGCATAAGGTATTCATGCATGCACATGTATTATTTAATCACCATTTATTTTTATGAAATATAATTATAAATATTAAAGTATAAAATAGCTATTTGGATTGTGTCTGGCCTAAACCTTAAATGTTTTGCCCAAGACCCAATCCATTTTTTAAATTAACCTAAAATTTAAATCTAAACCTATTTAACATATCTAAAATTCATACCCAAACCTTTTTAAATTTTGGATGGGTTTTCGAATTTGAACAGATAGCTTAATCCTTAAATAGGTCAAAAACCCAACTTTAATAATATATAATAAAAAATTTTATATATACTGTTATTTTATAATATCAAAAAATTGAAAGTATAAAACTAATATGCTTAATTAAGATTAAATAATGTATTTGAAATATTTTTATTTTATAAGTAAAATACTTATTATACAAGAAATAATATAATTTATGAAAATTATATTCATGCTTAGCTTTTTTTAGTTTTTTTTTTTTTTTTTTTTTAAGATGAAGATTGAAAACTAACTCTTTGATTTAGTCACTTACATACATTTATCATTAAATAAAGTGTTTAAATACTTATTTCATCTTTTAACTTACATTTCATTTTATTAAAATAAATTCTTAAAAATTTTAATTAATTATATCAACTATAATATTAAAAAATATACATTTTTAAAAAATTAATAACATTTACATAATTTTTTTTTTTTAATTCTGTAGTGAAGGGCAGGTAATATTTCTAGGATTAAAGATTATAAGAGTTAATTGCATTTAAAAGTAAAACTAAATATATTAAAATTATTATTAGTATAGTGTACTTTTAACTTATATACTTTAATTTACTGCTAATAATTAATTTATTCTCACTTTATGTTTGGTACAAAGAAAAGAATAAATTTTGAATGTTTTTTATAGGAAAAAGAATTCATTTTTCATTCTTATTCATAAAATATACATTGGAAATATAAGAGTAAGAAAAAAAAAAGATATAAGTGTCGTATATTTATAAGAGTGTCTTTCGTATAAATATTTTAATTTAAAAAAAATATATAATGATAAAATCATATATTTAGAAAATTATAATATTTTTTTAATTTTTTCTATCTTTACAATCAAATATATCAATGAAAAGAAAAAAATTTATCTTTTTATTTTTCTTCTCTTTTAGTTTTTCATGTTTTTAATTTTCTATTTACCTTATCAAGTAAAACCTTTAATTTATATTTTATAAATATTACTAAAACAATTAAATATCAAATTAAATTTCTTCTTACTTTGTTGAAATTAAATGATAAAATTGAGAACAAAAAGAGCGGCATTTGAAAATAGAAGACCCTCCCAAACAAAACTTACAAATCTCAACTTTGCAAATTCGAATTTCGAATTTTCCCCGATCACAAAAGGCACAAAAAAAAAACCACTTCGGCATTTCCTTTTTCGTGCTATATTATGATAGTTGGCTTCAATTTCCCTTTTTAAGTTACACCAGTTACCTCACGAACCGGTTCTCCTTTTAAGTCACAAATCTTTTTACATTTTGAATCGAACGATCCAGGATTATAGTGAACAGATCTGACCATCATAATTCAAAGAATCTCATATTTAACCCCCCCACTAACGACCGTCAAGACATAACGGTAAAGTAATCTTGGATTTGGTGTATCCTAATTCGATTCCTCAGCTGTCAATAAACGACGCCCGTCAAACCTGAGCTGCCTGCAACCGCTGTCGTAGTGTTGCTGTATTATAACTGCAAAAGGAAATTTTTTATTATAATTGGTTCTCGTGCTTTGTCTAGAAGTTGCACTTGTCAGGTAGGTACCACTCTTCTTGTTTTAGCTTAGCTTAGCTTTGCTTTTCTTTGCTTTTTCCTTGCTTTACTTTGTTTTTTCCTTCCTCTCTCTCTCTCTCTCTCTCTTCTTTCCTCTTTAGAGCAGGGCTGGCTGGCGGAGGCTTATAGATTCTTCAACGTCTTCTCACTCCACCGGCTGGAAGGATGGATCCTTAACTTCTTCATGTTCGCGTTGCCTCTTCTTTTTCTTTCTTTTTAACCTTACTTTTTCTTTCTGTTAACCACCATATCCGTTCCTTACTAATAATTCCCTTTCTCTGAAACCATCTTCCTGCAATCTCTACTGGGATTTTGAGCTCTTCAAATTCTTCAGTAGTGCAAATATATGCTGTTTAATAAGGTTAAACCGTCGGCGGAGTCTTAAATCATTTTCCATTATCAGTAATAAGTAGCAGTAGTTTTCCAATATCAGTAATATGGGTAACTTTTACTTCATTTCTCTTGTTTTCTGATATGGGTTTCTGAGTTGATGGTTGTTGCTTGGTGTTTCTGCTAATTATATGTGCTCCCCACATCAAAACTTTTCATACTTTTTCCCTGAATCTTCTCACCCTTGCATTCCCAACTTCCACTTTTTACTAGATTTGCTTACCCACTTCCATTTAATCTCAATCTTCTGCCTTTAGTGCTAGCTTGGAACCAAAAGGTCTAAAATTTAACATTAAAGCTGCTGATAGGAAGAATATGGCGAAAGTTGCAGTCAAAGATGGACTTAATATTGGGGTTTTATATTTGTTTGCGATGTTGTGCAGCGTTACTGGAATTGGTGTGAACTGGGGAACACAGGCATCCCACCCTCTACCCCCAGACACTATAGTAAAGATACTAAGAGATAATGGGTTTCAAAGAGTGAAGCTTTTTGATGCAGATTATGGTACACTTAAGGCTCTGGGTAAGTCTGGGATTGAGGTCATGGTGGGAATCCCAAATGACATGCTTGCTTCTGTGGGTGGCAGCATGAAGGCTGCTGAGAAATGGGTTGCCAAAAATGTTTCCCAACATATCACCTCCAATAATGTCAACATCAGGTTAGCTTTCTATTCTTTCCTTCTGTGTTTTTTTTTCCGTTCAATTCAGCTCCTATCCTGTTGCTTAGATTACAACTTTTAATGGCCAATGTCATTATTTACATCCGCTGTGGCTGGAAAAGTCAATATAATGTGTTATCCTTGTGTTTTTCTTTGAAATTCTGCTTTCCTTGATCAACCATCAATTGAATTTCATCTTTGAAAATTTCTTATTTATATATGTTGTTAAGGCCCTCCTTACTGAATTTTTGATGTGACATTTTCTCTTTTTTCGCTTTCAGTTCTGACTGCTACTTGAGCTGAAGCTTCAGTAATTAAAATTTTGGTGGTCAGTTTGAATTTAAATTTTAATATAGAATAACTAGACCTTTATGCTAAAATATCCTTTAGATTTCGGTAACCTGGTTTGATTTGACTTTGTAATTGGCACTGTATTCGTTGATGTGGTACTTTGGAAATGAAAGGATGAATTCTAATGAATTTTGCCAAAGGCAATTATGATCCCAGAATACAAGAATATAGCAAAGTTCATAAACTCTTTGAAGAAATTGTGAAAAGTTCTACTAATGAAAACGAAAGTGGTAGTCCTTTTATTTTAGGCAAGTAAACTTAATTTTTCGGAAAATAATTAGCAAAATAAATTCTATATTTTCTTGAAATATAATTAAATTAATTTTAATTTCTGAAAAGTTGTCCTAGTTTCTTAGTTGTAATTTCTTAAACTATTGTTTTGATCAAGGGTGAAGTCTGGGCTCTTGTCTCTGGTGGGAATATTACCTACAATGATTGTAGTACAATTAACCAATCACAATTCAAAATTGTGTCGGGACCATCAAAATTTTATATGGAACTCACACTTACAAGTGCTGGACCCGTAGATAATATATTTATTGTGATTTGATAATTGTAGTATTGTAGTAAAAAGAATTGTAAATGAAATGCTCCCATATATATATATCATAAGTTTAAATGTTAATGTTTTGATGATAAAATTTTAATAATACTTTGTTATAAAGAAATTATGAAAACCTTTAAAAGTTTGAATATGGAGCTCATGGAAAAATACAAATTGTAATTTTGTTAAAAAAGAATTAGCAAAATCATATTAAATAACAATATAATCTCACTTTCTTGGGGGACTGAAGGATTTAAATCTAGCTCTATGAGGAGGGGGTACATACGTCTATCATTAAGTAAAAAGCTCGGACGTTGGTATAAGATTTTAAATATAAGTTGTTTTTTTAGTCGGAACCATAAGAATATGGCCCCTTTGTTTTTGATCCTTGCTTTGACCCTATCTCAATGAGTTTGGTCCCTGCCTTTTCCCTATGTAGTCATTCATTATGGCATTTTTTTTTATCTAAATCAATCAAGTTAACATTCTTTCTTTATTATTATTATTTTGAAAAGCAAAGTAAGAATATTCATATGATCAATAAATTTTGGTCAAATTCTGGATTTAGTCCCTTCATATAATTTGTATAAATTGAGAACCTTTATTCTCAAAATTTGTTAATGTAAATCAAATTGTTAACATCGTCAAACTTCCATTAAGATCATTAAGATTGTTGATGTATGTGTTGATTGTATTGATGTGTCATTGATCAAACTAATGGTGTTAGGTTGGAATTTTTGGAGATATTAAGATTTAAATTGTCATGTCGCTTTTTAGGTGGCTACATGACATGTTTTGGCCCAAGGCAACCATTTTTTCTTGAATTTGTTTTCCTAGTCCTTGTTATAATCTTATATTAAATGCAAATTAAGCACAAATTAAGGTATCTTATTCCAAATAAAACACTAAGAGAAAGAAAAGAGAGGGAATGAAACGAAGAGGAAGGAGGGAGGAAGAAAGACAAGAAATGAGATTAGAATGCATCAAAGGCAGTTGGGTAAATGAAGGAGAAAAAGTCTTTGATGCTGGTGACAAGCGGTGGTGCTGTTAAGCACCTGAAAGTTTAACACCAAAAAAGCTATGCAACACTTTTTTAATTTTTAAAATTCTCCAAAATTCTAGCCAAGCTCCAAACAACGCAACATCAGTTGGGTTAATGCCATGTTAGCATGGTCAATGCACATGTCAACAATCTTTGTTGAGGAAGCTTAATGGTTTTAATGATTGGACTACCATTGAAAAATTTTGAGAGTATAGGGACTCAATTTATATGAATTATATTAGACTGACTAAGTTTTGGTAAATTATGGGGACTAAATTCAGAATTTGACCATTAATTTTTGTGAATAATTGGTTCCTTGCAGACATTATTTTTTTGTCACAAAGTTATCTTATTAAATGTTTCATTGTGTTGTCAATCAATGAAACTGGTTTTAAATGATTGTTGATTGGACTGGACTGGTTTTTTAAGTTCATAACGCTTGTTTGTATTTGGCAGGTATTAGATTGAATGACCAAAGTATTCAAAAGTTTCTAGAAGTTATATAAAATAACTACTGTTTATATGAGTTTTATTTATAGCACATCTTAATAATCCTTGTAAAACATTTTAAAAGCTTGGATATGGACTTATAGATTAAACTTAACCATTTTTAATCACCTACCATTTTACCTAATATGCATGGGATGTCCATTAGAGATTCTCATTTCATCACTCATATCTCCTCCAAATTCTAAGTAATAGAAGTGATTGA
The DNA here is from genome assembly GCF_002303985.1 of Durio zibethinus. The sequence goes on from NW_019168159.1 coordinate 17,705,312, forward strand.
ATTGGGATGCAGTTAATCATATTGATTTCCAATCATTAGTGTATCTTATCCAAGGCTGCTTTTATTTTACGAGTAATGTCAAACATAGTGATTACTAGAGAATCTTTTTGCATGATCTCAGGCACTCTAAACCAATTTTTTAAAGATAGGGAATAGTTTGGTACTTCTTTTCTCTTCAGGGGTCTTATTTAGTTATGATACTACTAAGCTTCAATGATCTAACTCAAATATGCTATAATCCTAGCCTTTCTCTGAATAGATGCCCTCGTGCCCGCACTCCCCCCTTCTTTCTCCCCTTTCTACTTTTCCTATCCAGATTGCTTGTATAATACAGTTTTGCATGTCATAATATCCCTACAACCTGAATTTTGATTTTGATTCATCAGGACTTTTGATACAATGTACTTCTACATATATGAGGTATTTGGGCTGGTAACCCTTTTTTCTCAGCTGAAAAGAATTTATTAATAAAGTAACCAAAAGGATTAGACTGACACTTAATTAAAATATCCTTAAAAGGCTTGTTCCTCTTTGGAAAATGGCTGTTCACCTCTAGACATGACTAGTTAGCGAAGACATACTTAATATGTAACTTAAGTTCTGTCTGGTGTTGATTTGGATGCATCGACAGTTTATCTCGTGTGGTTAAAGTTTTAAGCTTGCTATGCCTCTTCTCAGTGCAATAACCCTGCAAATTTGCTTGAAACTTCATCTTTGCTTATACAATGTTTCCCAACGACTTATGTGAGTTGACATTGATCTTTTTGGTCTTAAAACTGATTAGCTAGTCTATGAGGCAAAGCAATTGACTGGGAAATTTGGTTTGGACTGTTGCATTAACCACTTGATCAAGTATAATAACTATTCTCTTTCTAACCACTTGATTATCATTTTTGGAAATATCCCTATATATTCATGTATTTGAGCTTTTTTACAACTGCATACATCCTTAAGATGTTAGACTATGACATAAATTTTGGCATATTTCCAGGTTTTATTCTTTAATTTCCATTGCATTTTATTGTCATTTCCCCAACTTAGCTTCTGCTTTGTCTACAGATATGTTGCTGTCGGTAATGAACCTTTCTTGGAGACGTATAATGGCAGCTACCTTGGAATAACCTTCCCTGCTCTTCGGAACATCCAGTCTGCCCTGGTAAAAGCTGGGCTTGGTAGCCAAGTGAAGGTTACTGTTCCCCTCAATGCTGATGTTTATTCAAGTTCAAGTGGCTATCCATCTGGTGGTGACTTCCGTACTGATATCCATGACCTAATGCTTACAATTGTCAACTTTTTGAGTGTTAGTGGTGCTCCCTTCACAGTGAACATCTATCCCTTTATAAGCCTCTATTCTGATCCCAACTTCCCAGTCGAGTATGCATTCTTTGATGGCAATGCATCGCCACTAAATGATGGTGGGATGCTATACTACAACATGTTTGATGCTAATCTCGATACTCTTGCATATGCATTACAGAAGAATGGATTTGCAAATTTGCCCATTATAGTTGGGGAGATTGGGTGGCCCACTGATGGAGACCAAAATGCTAACATAGAGTATGCCCGACGTTTCAATCAAGGTTTTATGTCTCATATTTCAGGTGGGAGGGGAACCCCAATGAGACCTGGGCCGATAGATGCATATTTATTTAGTTTGATCGATGAGGATGTTAAGAGCATTGCTCCAGGAAATTTTGAACGCCACTGGGGGACTTTTACTTTTGATGGGCAGGCCAAATATCCTCTCAACCTTGGTACTACAAACTCTGGAGCTTTAGTTCCTGCAAAAGATGTTCATTACTTGGAAAAGAAATGGTGTGTGATGAGGCCTTCAGCCAGACTTGATGACCCACAAGTGGCACCAAGTGTGAGCTATGCATGTGGGCTGGCTGACTGTACTAGCCTTGGTTATGGAACATCTTGTGGAAATCTTGATGCTAGGGGGAACATATCTTACGCCTTTAACAGTTATTTTCAGAAGAATAACCAGCTTGAAGTAGCCTGCAAATTTCCGAATCTTTCAATGATCACAAAAATCGATCCCACTCCCACAGTGGGAAATTGTAAATTTCAGGTAATGATCCAGCCGTATTATGAATCCGCTGCTGCACAAAGATATGGGTTTACCCTGAAGCAATTGGGTTTGGTTTCTGTTCTTATTCTTATTTTGCTAACGGTTCTATGAATTGGTAGGATTCTAATTGAGGTATCATTCTACAAACTATTCACAATGTTGGCTGTTGGAAGGTGTATCGAAGCTTATGAGCGATAAATGGTAAAGATGTCTTGAATTTTGCTATCCTGAAGGCAAACTTTTGAAGCTAAGGATTTTGATTTAGAATTTTAATTATTTGAGTCGGATTTAATATTTTGATGTGAGGTGGGTTTAGATGGGTTTAACATCCTGGATAGGTGGACTGGCATAGTTTCTGGTTTACAGGTTTGTTGGTCAATTCCTAAGGCCAAGGGGCCTTAATCATGTTGGTTTGGTTTTTATTTCTATTTTTGTTTTTTGTTTTATCCTATGATTAGTTATCGTTATCCCATTTATTTAGGAATAGAGATTTTAAAATAATGCGTATTCATAGGTTCTACCTTGCTTTGATTCGATATAAGTTATTTTTTGAAACTCAAGGTTATTGGGTCGGAATAAGCTTTCATACAAAAATTGTTAAGGCTGGTCAGAGTCAAATTTAGAGTGTTTTTGTTTTGTTTCGTTTTAGGGTATATATAAAAATATATATTTTATTAGTTATTTAATTATATATTATATTAATAAAATTATTATTTAATATTTTAATTTAAAATATTAATTTAATAAAAAATAATATATTTATATATAATTTAGATGTAATTTCTATTAAAAATAATATTTGCATGAACATTGTATTGAATTAACATCATTGAATTAATTTTAATTAAGTCAAATATGACGCCGATTATGTGTCCGAGTCGATATCAAGAAACTATTAAGAAATGAGGTTAGAGTGAAGGGGAGTATGAATCTGTCTCGGTGCGTTTATCATCCCTACCAAGTTCATATGTCGAAGGAATCATGCTTTCCATGGCATACTTTTTCTTTTTTTTTTCTTTTTGGGTCAGCCATTAACATTCTTTGTTCAAGATAATAATAGAGGTACAACAAATGTATGATTTTACCACTTCGTGGAAAAATAAATACTAGAGAAACATAAAGTTTAGAATTTAGAACACCAGACAGTATTGCTTTGCCTGGCACATTGGGAAGGGAAGGGAAAATAATGAGAAGAAAAAATGAAAGAGAGTAAGGGAAGCTGTAAATAGAAAAAAACATAGAGGAGAGGAAAGATGTTAGTGGCAAAGTTGTAAATAAAATTGTTAATTTAATTGGAGTTAGTGTAGAATGCATTAGAGCTACTCAAGAACAATAGCAACAACGTTGACTATTTTTTAAATCAGTTGATAAATGATTAGAGTTAATATTTAGAGGTTATGAGTTTGAGAGAATTTAAATATATAATATTTTTTTCAGTTAGATATGTAGTTGAGTAAGGAGGTTTAAGAATAGATTAAGAACTTAAAAAAAGAACAATAGACAATTGCTTCAGCACATGTTAGGAACAGAAATAACAGCAACCCAAGTTATTCAAAATTCGATCAAAGCTTAGCTATTTAAGTTGTTTGAATGTTGGTCAAATTTATTCGATTCTTAGATAGGTTATTTATATTTTAAAGATGAACTAAATTAGGATCAAGCATTGTACAGAAGATAAGCTTTAGCTTACCTATCTAATTTTTAAACTTAATTTTTGTGTATATATGTACAACACTAAAATCGAATGAAATGTGTTTTTTCAACCAAAAATTATGTAAAGCTAAAAGAACCTTAATTCAATCAAACTAACGAAAACGAAATCAAATAATCAATCAATAAAAAAAAGATGCAATAATTTAATATAGTTTGGTTCAACTAACATATGTTCATAGATAAGAAAAAAGATCTATTAATTATAGAGAATTACATTAAAACAAAATCAATCTTACTCACAATTAATATTCATAGACCCTATCAATTTTTTTTAGTTCTATGAAATATTCTTAACCCAAACAAACAAATACCCATATGCATCAATGCACTATACTTATGTGGACCATCTTAATTTTCTCTAGTCTACTCAAACATACACTGCTATAAATACATTAATATCTTACAGTCCTATCCTGTAGTCTTATGGGGTGTCTACCCCATTAAACCCTATAACTTTCTTACATCTTTTTTCTCATACCTAATCATATAAGAACTCCACATATTTATAACCATATTAATTTACCTATCAAGAATCTCTTTCCTTTTAAAATTCTTTTTGTGTAGATTTTCATATTCATTAAATAATATTTAATCAATTTCAAATAAATCACTTATGAGATTTAAGTTTGTATTTTCAATAATCTCCACCTTGGCTCAAATTTTATCAAATCATCAATTTTAATGCTAGACATATTTGGTTGCACCTACAATAGAAGTCTTATACCAATCTTCTCTATATGTCTTCACATTTTACACTTCATGCAAATTGATCTTCAAAATATGAACTTTATCTTCTCCTTTGAATAGATGTTCTCTAGGCTTACCTTTTCCCATATTTTGAACTTTCAGCTTTGATATCACTTGTTAAGATCACGATAGCTCTAATATCACTTATTATGCTAAAAAGCCCCCAATCAATTAAACAATCCAACATAGCTGAAGCGCAATCAAATAATTAATCAATCACACAAAAACAACAATCTAACGTGGTTCAGCCCAACTAACCTACATCCACGAATAAGAAAAAAGATCTATTAGTTGTATAAAATTATATCAAAACAAATCAATCTTACTCACAATTAATACCCATAGACTCTATTAATCTTTTCTAATTCTATGGAGTATTCTCAACCTAAACAAACACATATCTATGTGTACTCATGAACCATACCTATGTGAATCATCTTAATTTCTTCTAATACATTCAATCATATACTTCCCTAAAAACATTAATATTTTATAGTCCTATCCTATAATATTATGGTGTGCTTACCCAATAAAATTTTATAACTCTCTTATATTTTTTTTTCATATCTAACCATATAGAGATTTCACTTATTTATAATTATACTAACTTGTCTACCAGCAATCTCTTTCCTCTTAGAATTCTTTTTGTGCTAGTTTTATTGTCCCTCAAATAATATCTAGTCAATCCAAACAAATCTCTTATAGGATTTGAGTCACTATTCCTAACAAATTATATTGTTCTTTGAATGGTATCAAAGTTTTTCTAAGCCTAACAGCATTTATGATTCAATGGCCTTTACAACCACATACACTTTGGCTCCATACATTATAGCTACTTTTCATTATAGAGTTATCCAAATTAATGCCACAAATTACCTTCCACTCAAATTAAATTCCAAAATTTTTCCATCTTGGTATATATGCAACTTGACACACTTCTAAATAGCTTTATTTTATAAACTATGTTAATGGTACATATCCTAGTTCTATTCCAACATGAAACATTCGAAAAACCTTAAGTCTAAATCTAAAATACATAAAATAGGTCACGTAACATGAATTGATTCCACATGCCATTGTCACTTCAATCACTGAATCAGTGATCCTTAAGATAGCCACCTTTTAAGTCTTCAATTGAAAACTCAAATGGGGTTTTTTTTTTATGGAAATGAGTGACCTACTTTACATATAAATTATTTTCTTAAGTGAAAAAGCCAAATGAGTGACCTTCAGATTGAAAATTTTTATTTTCTTAAGTGAAAATGTATAAATTATTTTCTTTTTATTAAAAACTCAATTTTTTAAGTGAAAATGAATGAATGAATTTGTTTTACTTTTTTCATCTGGTAAGCTGGTATATTTAACAAGAGCATAGGCTTTTGTTTGTTATTTGCTTTGAATCTTTAGGTTTTTAAATGGCCACACAACTTTAACTTGTTGCTGAAATGCAGGAAAAATTGATATAGTAATTGGCTAAATTTTAAGAGGTTTAGAAGGAAAGAATCCCTTGCTTCTTGGGTGGCACATATAATTTCTCTCCTTGTCTCTTATAATCTTTCAAATATTAAAGCAAGGTGAGATAGGGTTTTATAGAGGAAAAAACCTTGCGAAGGATAATTTTGTAAGATAATTTTTATCTACATCTATATCTATATCTATTTTCTTTTCTTTTGATAATTTTGTCTATAAAGGAAAGATAATTTTGTTTTGATTTCTTATAGTTTATACTCTTTTCCATTTTTATATACATCTATACCAATTCTGGAAACCAAAATCCATACTTTGATGGGCATATTATATCACATTATAATAAAGTTCTTGTCCCTCATTTTATATTAGCCTAATAACATGTTAGAATCTGTATCTGCTTACATTAATTGAATGAAATTTCATAATTTTTTGTTTTCAAGTCATAAAATTGAGTGGAACGTCCACTGTTAGGATACTTTATGCAGCTATAAATGCTTTTATACTTTTCATCTTTTTGAAGATCTTGCAGATGACATAGTTGGACTACATTTTTGGGAGGTATATCATGTTTTTTTATCTAATAAGTTAAGGTGTAGGTTTACATTTTATTTTTAGTTTTTTAAGGTGGGGCTGTAGGTGTCTAACAAGCATTATGGGCTTAACACGACATAAATAAGGTGTAATGGTAGTTTTTAGAAAATGAAAATATTGATATGACAAGACATGATAATAAAAAATATTTTTTATATTTTAATGTAAAAAAATATTCAATAAATTTAAATATCGATAGTTTTTATTGATATATAATCAAATTCTTTGCAAAGCTCTCTTGTCATTATACAAAATATATCATAGGAAACTCAATGTAATTACTATCAATGTTCTATTTGTAAAACATTTATACTATTTGCATTTGTATAATATTTATGTATTTCTTTGTAAAATATTAGTATAATAGTTATATTTTGGGTTAAATATATATTTCGCCCTTGAACTTTAAAATTTTTGTCACATTGGTACCTAACGAATTTTTTTGTCATATTGGTTCTTGAATTTTCAAATCATTATTATGTTGGTATTTCAAACTAATGCTATTAGTCAGTTTTGTTGATGTAGCATGAACATTCAATAAGATACTGACTCGTTTAAAAAAACTCCAATTAGCATCGCATCATCATTACCTCGTTAGTATAAAAAAGAAAAATTAAGCAAAAATTCTAAAAAATTTAAAAAGTTAAAAAAATATATAAAAATTCAAAAAAAAAAATTAAAAATTTTTACAAAATTCTAAAAAAATCTAAAAAATTCAAATAAAAAATCTAAAAATTTCTAAAAATTTTTAAAAAAATTCTACAACCATTTAAAAAATTTAAAAAAAGATCTACAAATTTTAGAAAATTCAAAATAATTAAAGAAACTTGAAAATTTTCAAAAAATTTTATAAATTTTTTTATAAATTTATATTTTTTATAAAATTTAATTTTTATAATTTTAGTTGTTTTTATAATTTTTTTATTTTTGAAAAATTTTTTATAAGTTTAAAAAATTTCAAATTATGATTTTTTTAATTTATAAAAATATTACATATTTTTAATTTTTTATAAATTTTAAAAAAAAAGTTGAGAAACTGGAAATTTTTTTTGAATATTTAAAAATTTTAAATTTTTTAGTATTTTTTAGAAATTAAAATTTTTTATCAATTTAAAAATTTTAAAAATATTTTTACAATTTTTTAAAGAATTAAAAAAAAATTAGTGTTGTTTTGAATTTTTTTAAAGTTTTTAAAATTATTTTGAAGTTTTTTAAAATTTTTAGAATATTTAAAATATTGTTTGAAATTTTAAAAAAAATAATATTTTTGAGATTTTTAAAAATATTTTATAATTTTAAGAATTTTTAAAATTTTTTAGAATTATTTATAATTTTTTGAAATTAAAAATTTTTTAAGGATGTTAAAAATTTTAAAAAAGCTTTATAATTTTTTTTTAGAATTTTTTAGAACTTTTTTATAATTGTTTTGAATTTTTTTTTAGTTTTAAAACTTTTTTGAAGTTTTTAAAAATTTTTAAAAATTTTAATATTTTTTGAAGAATTTTTTTAATTTTTAAAAAATTTTTCTTTTTATACTGACATGGCAATGACGATGTAGTGCTGATTAGACTTTTATATATATATATATATATATATATATATGTTAGCAACTTATTGGATGTTGATGGCATGTTAGTAAAATTGACTAATGGCGTTAGTCCAAAGTACCAACATGATAGTGATTTGAATGTTCAGGTACCAATATGATAAAAAAAATTTAGGTATCGATGTGATAAAAATTTTAAAGTTTAGGGGTCAAATATATATATTTAACCCTTATATTTTTTAGAAATAAAAATTTTCCTATTTAATTTTTTAATGATGAACTTTTTTTCAATTTAATTCAATTTAAAATGATATTATAAGATGAATTCATTGGAATAATGATGCATTTTTTCAATTTAATTCAATATAAAAGAATTTATTTTTAAATATATAAGATATATAATTATGCACTTTTATTATAAAATAATATATCTTTAAAATAATAATGCACTTTTTTCAACTTAATTTCAATATAAAAGAATTCATTTTTAAATATATAGGATATATAATTGTTTCAAAAATGCTAAGGATCATGCTTGGCTTAATCACTAAATATATTGGTCTTATTAATAGTTTTATTAAATTAGAAAATTTGATCCAAACATGCCCTTCCCAAAATCATGTAAGAGGCCTAAATTTTTTTCTTTCTTCTCTTTTTGTTTTTTTTTTCTTTCATATTTTCCTCTTTTTTTCTTCATTTTTCTTCTCCTTTTTTTTCGGACACTTACTGAGTTTTCAATTGCTATTTTTCATCGCTAGTCGTTGTCCACTAGCATTGGAATTCGTTAAAAAAAATGTTAGCAAATTCCTTTTAGCCTTGTTTTTCTTCCTATCCAATTAGATTATCCAAAAACCAAATAAAAAATCATAGATCTTAAAAAATATATTTAGCTTTCTTCATTTTTTTTTTCATTTTTTGGCGCCTACTCGTGCGGGACAAGTCTTAACTATGTCAAGATCATGTTTAAAGTAAATTTTATGTTTTTGTCATGCTCTAGAGTATTTGATACGTATTTTGGTGTGTTGGTGACATGTTCATGTCAAATAAGAATACCGAGGGCTTGCTGCAACCTTCGTACTTCCCAAGTGTTTAACAACTATCATGGAATAAGTTGTTTAGTTCTTAGATTAACTTTCAAACTTTTTTATTTAAAAATCTTAATGAAATTGGATTCTTCTTGTTAACCTTGGATTAAGTCATTCTTATTATTACTTCTAGAAATAAAATTTGATTTGTAATTTTACACACAGTAAACACTTACTAAAGTTATTAATTTCATACATATTATTGGTGTAAAATTTGATTATGTTTGAGGGAGAAAAAAAGAAAACTTTGATTTTGTTTTTAAGTACTGGGAAAAGCAATATTGAATTAAGTACAAACATGGAAATAAAGACAAAGATGCAAACAAAGAAAACATTTGAATTGGAAAAGAATTTCAAGATTCTCTTTTATTTTATACGAAACGGAATGGCACATAAACAAGCATTTAACATAGATGCCAACAATGAATTTTTTTTTTATTCTCATAATTTTGTGTGGCATTTTGGATTGAGTGAGATTAGTGATTGATTCTTTTAGTTATTTAACAGTTAGAATGCTTTGGAGGGAAGCACTTGAAGTTAAATAATCTAAAAATATAAAATCATATTTTAATGTGCTATAGGGCTTCCTTTTTTATGTATATAGGTGAATATAACTTTAAGGTCTCTATCTTTTATTTTAGTGTTTAGTGAAGGTAAATTGTTTAAAAGAAGAAAAATCTAGCTTCCAAGAAAAAAGTTTTACATTTGTATAATTTTTTTGTATTGATGTTAGAGTTATTTGTTTACCTATTTTTTAGGATTTAAGATTTTGATATTATGATAAAATGTACATGTGCTAATTTCTAGATATATAGATTATATAAGAATAATGTACAATATTATAAGTACAAACATCATTGGAATATCTTTGCTACTTTTTATGACTTAAGCTTGTCTTTGAGATGTTTGATATTGCATTATGTTTGATTGTTGTGTGATTGCTTAATATTTATATATTTTGTTGTTTACTCCATTTTTTATTATGACAAAAAAAAAAAGAAAATTTGAAAATTAGACATTTGAGTATCGAGAATTCAAAATTGCTTGTGATTGGAATAAACAGCTATAAAACGAAAATTATGAAACTTGGAACCAACAACCATATGTATATATTATTATAAGTATGTGCACATGTTATTGTAAGTTTATATACATGTTACTATAAGTATAGAAGAGAGATTTACTTACACCAATGTAAGTGTTGCATTTTTTTTTTATACTTGGATTGATATCCATAACACTTACACTTAGCTATTTTTATCCAATGATAAAAAAAATTGACACTTACACTGATGTAAATAGATCCCTACTCATAAGTATATGTATATATTACTATAATTATATGTGTATATTATTATATGTACATTAATTATTCTATGAAAATATTGAGACTTAAGATCAACAATTATATGTATATGTTAGTAAAAAAATATATACATGTTATTATAATTATATGTACATGTTGCTATGATTATATGTACATGTTGCTATAAGTATATGTATATTAATTATTCTAAGGAAATGATATGATGAGATTTGGAATCAACAACTATATGTACATATTAAAATTATTAAATATATTATATTCAATACAAATTATTAAAGTTTTTACATCATGAGTTAAGGGATTGGGTACAAGTAACTGTGAAGAGCAATATAAAAAAGCACTAAAAACATAAAATTTTTTATCAGTAATAAGATTTTTTTTAATTTTTCGTCCTTTAAACAGCACAAGTTAAAATCTTGCATTAATTCTTCAAAAGTACTATTTTTATTCAACATCATATAACTGTTCATCCTCTTACATAATTTTATAGAGTTATCATTATCAATGACAAGGTTACCATCAATAAATCTTTTGCTACCACTTGAATCACTCATTTTGAATTGTCAAGACATCAATGTTAGTTTTTTGCAAAGATTAAGGTTTATTTGTTGTTAATAAATATGTTAATAATGATATATTTAGCCACAATTAAATTAATTATATGAAGGGATAAGTTTAATTATATGAAAAATATATGAATTAAATATATATGAACAAATATAAAACATTAAACTAAGAACCCTTAGCCTAAATTGTAACTTAATATCATGCACAAAGTAGCATGTAGCCATGTAGTTAAAAACTATAACATATGTACATGTCTCATAAATGCATATATATTGAGTATAAATATATGTACATTGTATTTATATATGAATTAATTATATAAACACAAAATAATCTATAGTTATATACACAAATCTATAACATACCATATAAATATATATATGTACATTGTAATTACAACATATGTACATGTTTCATAATTACATGTACATTGAGCATAAATATTTGTACATTATAATTATAGCAAAAGAAAGATTTTTAACACTCTAGTTTGATTTATTTTGTATAAATATTTATATCAAACTACATAAATGACCTATCTAAGTAACTTTTAGATGTTAAAGTAAGATTTTAAACTTAAACCCATGCATCACCTACACGATTTGATCACTAAGACATTAGCAAAAATTAATGTAGGATAAAACTATGTTTGATAACTTCTTCAATGTGTGCAAATACATATAATACTCTAAAAAGACAATTGTAACCATTATTTATGATTTAATATATTGCTATGTATAGCATATATATGAAACAATTGATGTCATTTTAAAGACTTAAATGCCAAATATCTCTAGTTATCTATTAGCTTAAGCTTTATTTCATTTGTGCAATTTCTTATGGGTTGCTATCATATTGACATGTTACAAAGTAATTATAAAAGCGATTAGTCCAAAAATAAATTCTTAAGAAATTAGAATGGGGGCCTTTATGATGGTTCTTTCAGTTTTTTAACATGAATTAAGATTCATTAAAACAAATAAATAACATGAGTTAGTCAAAAGTTACAAATGAAGTAAAGCTAAAAAATTAAATAAGAATGATGTGATTAAAAATAAGAGAAATTATTTTTGTACACAAGGCATAAAGTTGCAAGCAAAGCAGATGTATATTATACATATATAAAATTAAAAGGAAACCTAGCAATTTGCAACGAAAGCATTAAAAGAATCATCAAAGTTTAATATTTTTTTCTTTATTAAGGTAACCCATTCATGCATATAAACCAAGAAATAAGAAACAATAGGAGCTAATCATAAGCTAAAAATGATAACCTAAAATTCTTGAACATTATGGAAAATTACATGGAATTTATTAAAAAAATAAAATTTATTTATTTATTTGAAAAACTTCAACAATCAATCAAGGAAAATCTATAAAGAATGATTAGGAAAAAAGTATTTTATATTTAACTTGTTTGGGATGATAATTCGATTTGAGTATATAAATACTATATGTATAAATAAAAATTAGCATTCGCTAAGAATGGAAAGGCAACTTAATTATGGTAAAAAAAATAGCTACTTTTATGCTTAACATGAAAGACACACACAAGGCAACCAAATGAAGTAATTTGAAGGTTGTTCTATATATGTCTCTCAAATTGTTATTTTCCTAAAACTATCACCACTTATAATGATCAAGCTATATGTTCTACTAAAAAGATTTTACCTCTAATGACATTGTTAATTCCTAACATCTCAGCATAAAGGTGTTAAAATAGTTTTTAACATCTTATACAAATTTGAAAAATCTAGTTCCTTAACAACATATTGAAAATTTTGAAGTAAAAATTTTTTTTTATATATTATTAGAAGATAATAAAAGAAAAAATAATACATATTTGAGTGTTTGAACTAAAACTCCTTCCTTATGTGAATTGTAAGAATTTTCTTACCTCTTTTCAATTTTTTTCTTTTATCTTATTTTCTTTTGCTAAAACACTTCTCATTGTCACCTAAAAGTACTACTCTAAAATAGAAAGTTTCCTACCACAATTTCTCTTATTTTTAGACTTTATATGAAAAAGGTAAATTTTTTATTTCAAGATTTGGGGTTGACTCAAACTTTTTATTTCTCAATTATGGATTCTTTGCAATTTGATTTAAACCGTTTTCTTCTCAATCTCAATGACATATACATATATATATATATATATATCATATCCCTTTAAGCAATAAAATTAAACACCTAACAAAAAAGCATAACAAAGATATTAATTAGTATTGATTTCAAATTCTCACCAAAAACCATTGTGATTAGCTTAAATTAAATGCATAATAATAAATTTGTCATTAAAACACATAATAAAAAGGAAAAACATAAATTGAGCCAAAAATAGAGAAGAAATTATAGTTTCGAGAGCTTTAACAAAAGAAACTTTCTCACAATCACTAAGATAGACAAGATTTGTGGAGGATTAAATAGGGAAAAAAGCAAAAAAAGTAATAAAGGCTTGGAATGGAGACTCTAGGTGTGCCTAGAGGAAAAGTTAAAAAGAATGTAAAGCATAAAAAAGGAAGGAAGTGAGAATTTGTTGATTGGGACTAGGGATGGGAAAATAAATTGGACGAATTCATCTCGATTCGATAGGGTTGAATCCTTTTTGAGATTGGAGGTTGGGTTAGAGGTGAGTCGAGCTATTTTTCCTAACATCAAGTTTGGATCAAAATTAGATTTTAAGTTGCACCATCCCAATTGGATCTTAGTATATATAAAAAATATTTTTTTATTTACTTAATTTTATATTTATATATATATGTTATATTAATAAAGTTATTATTTAATATTTTATTTTAAGGTATCAACTTAATAAAAATATTTTATTTATTTATAATTAAGATATAATTTATATTAAAAAATAATATTTTATAAATATTAACTAAATTAAAATTATTAAATTAATTTAGAATCAAATCGAATAATATTTATGAATATGCAAATCGGATCAAGTAGGAAAAAATAATATTTTGATATTGGATTAGGTCAAAATCAAATGTAAATGTTAAAAAATTGAATTAAAGTCAAATCAAACAAAACTTTATCTCGATCTTATCCGTTATCACCTTTATTTAAGATTGAATTTGCTGCTAATGGAAAGTAAGAAAACTTAAAATTTCACCTTTAAAAAATAAGATCAAAAGACTAATAGCAATTTCCTTTTAATTAATTTTATAATTTACTATTTCTTTTAAATAATAATTTTTTTCATAAAGGGTGTTCGAAATACATCAAAAAATATTCTCTATATACCACTAAATTTTTTTTTTCAAAAATATCCACATTGCAAATACAATTTTAACCTTTAGTAAATGACAAAAATACATTCAATAGCTTATACACCTCAAACCACCTTCGTTTATCTCGAAAATGGATTTTCGAAATTTATATTATATTTTCGGTAATTCATTTTCGAGAAAAAAATATGAATCTCAAAAATGAATTTTTCGAGAACACAATATAATTGTAAAAAAATTCATTTCCAAGAATCATAATGCTTTTTCAAAAATAAAATAAATCAATCTTTTTATCAATGCCTGACACGAGAAAATTGGATGTGCCACTGACAATGTTCTCAATAGATTGATAAATTCAATAGTAAAGATTGGTAGCTAAAAGATTATAGGTTCTTATTACCGGATTTACCAATCTGTTGATGACATTGTTAAGGTCAATGTTTTATAAAGTATTCAAGTTCGGACTAGAATGCATGCACATAGATGAGTCATGGATATGGCCATTCTTACTTGATTATATGTGTGAATGGAAGAGACATGTTAGTGCTTAAGCATGCATGGGTATAAAAGTATTTTTTTTCTTGGGATTAGAAAACCAAGAACCTCAATTTGCCCATACACAACTAGAAAATTAGAAAATGGTGTTCTCAATTTTTTGGAGGCTAAGAAAAAGAACAAGTTATGCCAAGCATGTTGAGAACACCAATTTCAATTCCATTCGCACACATGATCAAGTAAATGGGTTCATAAGCATGATTATGTTTTTTAGTAATTAAAAGTGAAATCGAGCTTATCGAAAATAGATTTTTGAGAAGATTGAAAGCTTCTGTGGTCTTCTCGATATGAATCTCCAATAAGCTTTTAGTCTTATCGAAAATAGATATCCAAAAACCTTTAAGTCTTCTTAAAAATGAATATTCGAGAATCTTTAAAACTTCTCAAATATCTTTTTTTTGAAAAGCCTCAAAGCTTTTCAAATATTCATTTTTTAAAAGCTTGATTTCAGAAAGTGGAAAAAAAAAGAGAGGAAAGGTAAGAATGAAAAATAGAAACGTGAGGAATGAGGTGTATTTAGTAGAAATAAAAAATTGAAAATTGAATTTGGGGTGTATTTAGAAGTTGAGTTTATAGAGTAATAAATGGGATGTAAACAGAATTCCCCTTTTCATAATACCAATTAATAAAAAATTTTTTTGTTTAAATCTTTTAAAAATTTGAAGCAAAAAGTCTGCATCACAAAAAAACACTTTAAGCAGTGAAACATTGTGTTTAGGGATGATAATAAATTGGGTTGGGGAGGGTTTTTGCTTACCCTAAACTTAATTTAACTTTATAAGCTTAATACTCAAACCTAACATTAAAATATAATTTTTATACTCGAACCTGACATTAAAATATAATTTTTTATATAAAAAATTATTTAATATAAAATTTTATAAAATATAATTGTTTATAGAAAATATTATTTAATATAAAATTTGTAATATAAAATATTATTTTTTAAAAAATATATAAAATTAAATAAATTTAAATATTTTAAAATATATATATATATATAAATATTAAATTAAACAAATATATATATATATATATATATACATATATATCGAGTTCAAGCAAGTTTGCATAAAACTTGATTCCGACTTTTTTTCAAGAATACCCAACCCAATCTAACCTAAAATTCGATTTAAAAAAAAATTGATCTTATAAGATCGAATCGAATCGAATTGAAATCCAACAACTATAGATTGAATTGTCAACTCTAATTGTGTTTTGAAAAAGAAAATAGTATATGATCTTTATATATCTTTAATTTTTTTTATTATTTTATGCATTTTTATATTTTAATTTATTACTATGTTTTTTCAGAAATTCAAAATACTTTTTTCAATCCAAACTCTTTTTACATATGTAAAATGATAATTTTTAGGGAACACCTTTATCGCCGGTTATATTGTCGTGTTGGTTAAAACATAAAATTTGAGAATTAACAAAACCCTTTCAAAACCCTTGCTCAGCATCTCATTTGCGCAACGCCGCCGATGAAGTTTCCAAAACATGTTGTGCACAGGCGCTACAGCGGCTGCAGAACCTTCAGGGACAGCGCCGCCACAACCATCAAATTCGTGAGAGACCGTGGCCTAGACCATGCAGTGGAGCGAGAAAAGAACCTTCGGCCGCTCCTAAATGTTAAGAACCTCATCAAATTGGAACCATCAAAGTCCCTTCCTATCTCTATAATCTCCCAGCACAAAGACTCCCTCAGGATCCCTTCCCGACCCATCGAATTCATCCGCAAATACCCTTCAGTCTTCCAGGAATTCCTCCCCGGTGGAATCGGAATCCACCCCCATATCAAGCTGACTCCAGAAGTGCTCGATATTGATGCCGAAGAGCATTTGGTTTACCAGAGTGATTCTTACAAGCAACTAGTAGCTGACAGACTTCTGAAACTGCTTATGATATCAAGAATGAACAAAATACCCATCAGGATTCTTGATATACTGAAATGGGATCTGGGTCTTCCTCAAAATTACTTGAAAACTCTCGTCCCATGTTTTCCCGATTATTTTCGTCTTGTTGGGTCTGAGGACTCTGGTCAATTGGAGCTGGTTTGTTGGAGTGATGAACTGGCAGTTTCAGTTCTGGAAAAGAAGAACATGGAGGGAGGATCAGTGTATTCCAAGGGGATGCCTATAGCATTTCCTGTGAAGATTTCAAAGGGATTTGAGATGGATAAAAAGGAGAAAAAGTGGTGGGACGATTGGCAGAAATTGCCTTATGTTTCGCCATATGAGAACGCTCTTCATCTTCCACCAAAAACAGATGAATCTGACAAGTGGGCAGCTGCTGTTCTACATGAGATTTTAAATCTTTCTGTTGCAAAAAAGGCAGGGAGGGATGATGTGTTGTGTGTTGGGGAGTATTTGGGCATAAGGTCAAGGTTTAAGAGAGTTTTGCTTCACCATCCGCACATTTTTTACTTATCCTGTAAGACTGGAACTTATACGGTGGTTTTGAAGGAGGCCTATAAGAGGGGGTTGTTGATCGAGAGTAATCCATTAATGAATATTAGGAATCAATATATTCATCTTATGCACACTGTCAGGGAACACCTTTCTAATCCTAGTGGAAACGATCAAGAAAAGAAGGCAACCAGTGGTGCACCCAAAAGGGAAGGTGGTGGTAGTGGTGATGATAGTGAGGACGAGAACAATGAGCTGTCAGATGCCTTGTCTGGTTCAGATATTGAGGATGGTGACAGTACTGTTGAAGAGTATGGATATGAGGGCAGCCGGAAAGATGCTCGTGAAACTGCAGTAGTTAGTAGAAGAGGAACAAATAAGAGGAAGAATGTAGACTTGAAAGCACATTTGCCTGATGGTAAAGGTGAAAGCACAAAGGGAAAACATCATTGTGTGACTAAAACCAAAATTCTGCCAAATGGTTCTAGTAATGTCCATTGGAAATCACAACAGAGGTCGTCAAATTTACGTCAGAGAAGCAGGAGGTCATTGCCAGAATAGAATTCTATTCACTTTTGGGCCTGGTTTGCTGCTTGAACAACATGGACAGGTTAGCTTATTGATCTGATTCTTCTCCTGATATAAATTTCGGAAAGAAAAAGAGGGGAAAGAATGACCAGTTTGAGGCACAAACCAAGGTTTTTGTTAGTATTCAAATGAGTGACGGGACAGAAAAATTGATGCTGTCTGTTTAAATGGCTGGGTTGAAGTATTGAGGGCTGAGGCTATCTTTGTATTATTAATTTGGTTAGAAGCATATTGTCTGAAAATCAATCAGGTTTAAGATTTTATTGGCTTTTCGTCTTTATACCCATTTTAACTCCATGCATGTGTCTTTCTAAGGTATTTCTACCATGGGAAATTACATGTTAATGAAGTGTTGCAATCCACTTCAGCTCTATTTTAATGAGATAATGAAAATAACTAGACTTTCAAGAGTCCAAATGTACCATGGTTCAATTGTCGTTAGCATCTATTGTGTTGAATTTTATTAGCCAGTTGATGAGGTTTTATGCATAACGGTTTTGTATAGGTCCAATGACAGATTTCAGCTAGTCATTCTTCTACTGTTTTTATTCTTTCTTGGTTCAATTTATGCTAGCACTTTTTTTTGTGTTTGTCTCCCACATTTGCAAACATGTTATGTTTTGACATGGTATAATAACAATTTATCATCTGCTTTCTATGAGGGAGACATCTAACATTATTGATTTCAATGTGTACTAAATCTGAGGTTTTTTTTTCTTAAATTATTATTATTGAGAAATAAACCAGATTTTATTATTATTAATGAATTTATGCTACTTCAGCTGCCATTTTGGAGCTTATTTCTATCCAACAATGTAGACTGTTAACAAAAATTTAGGTGAAGTGCCGTGTGTGTGATGAATCCAAGTACCTTATAAAATCTGCTAAACATGATAAATCTTGGCCTTCTTACGTTCCCTGTTCTTATAGTTGATAGTTTTCCCCCTTTTTCTTTAGCAACTATCCATGCTTATAGTTGAAAAACATGTGCAATATATTTGTTCATTTTTAAACTTGATTGTCTTTATTGTTAATGGAATAGACTCCCCATTCTCTTGCATGTTGTCAAGCTTTTCGATTAGGATGCTTTTTTGTTTTGGGTTAAACTCCTTAATACAATATATTCATTTTTATAATTATATTATGATGATTCATTCGCTAATTGGTTTAAATCTTGAACTTCGGTGGCACATAATCTAGCCATACTTTGATGAACTCTAGTCTGTTCTAGTTGCTGATGCCTGCTAGTGCTAAATATATCTCAGTTTTGTTTCTTGCCATACTTTTTTCTTGGAATAGTGGTTTGTAGCATACAGCATACTAATGATTTTTTCTGTTTACCTTTTATATATTTTTTAGGTAAGAGGGAAAACCTATTGCAAGGCACAGAAAGGGGAAATTAAAGAACATAAGGGGAAGAATGTGGTATATTAAAATATCCCTGTTCATGTCCAATATTTTCTTGGTTTTCAGCTCTAAAAGATTTTATGACCTGTGCATCTCATAGAACCAATTAGTTGCCGCTGCCACCATTCTCTTTTGTTTTGGATGCTATTGGTGGTCTTTTGGTGGATTTTGACTTCTGGATTCTTTTTTCTTAAAGGGGTTTGATATCAATTATCTCTGGTACCAGCTTTTAGAAAAAGAGACACAACAAGGTAGCAGTAACTTATCTTTGTATAAAGACCAACTAAAGCTTTTCCTATCAGAATTCAAGTTTTAATGTGAGGATGCTGGTAGTAATTGTCTTGGTTTCATGTTTCTTAACTTGAGATTATGATGTTGTAATGTGTGGGTGCTGCTAGTAAATATAGATTTAGTGTTGTTCAGCTCCCTTTTTGTTAACTCTGTTCCTTATTTTTAACTTATCGTCGTCTCCATTTGGTTGAGCATTATTTTGCTCAGTCAAGAATTCCTCCTCAATTAGAGTAAGTATCCAATTAGGGACATGCCCAATTATTGTATAGATGAAAGATTTGAAAAATAATAATGATAATAATAAATAAATAGTTAAGTGTGAGAAACAAACTAGAATCTACAATAGCACATGTAAAAGCAAGAATTGTCTTCTCTATACTCATCGGGAAGTAGAAATTTTGTTTACTCAAGAGTGTGAGGAATAAAACTAGAATCAAAAGAAGCAACCTAAGGGAGTACCAAGTCAGGCCAATATCATGATCCGTTTCAGTTGCCAAATCCAAGAGTGCAAAATCCCTAATGCACAATATATTGAGATCAACATAAGTGGTACAAAGGGAAACTTATCTCCAAGAAGGTAAGGATGCAAAAAATGACCCCATATTTCAACAATCAAAACACCAAACAGGTAACTCTTTGCAACCCAATCAAGCACAAACCCTCCTTTCTCAGCAGCACATCTGGAACTTCCTTTCAAGCCAAATTGAGCGGCCTTCTTATCAGCCTGTAAACCGGCCTTCATTGATACATTCTTGGTGAATTGTGCAGAAAAACAGAACCACATTAGGATAGAATGTAGCAGCAACAGCAACACTTTTATTGGGTATTCTTGGGCTTCGTGTAGAAGGGGAAAGAGTGAGTAGCAAGACACTGCATGGCATATACAGAACAATATCCATGTCATTTTTTAAATTTCATGCTAATAAGTGATAAACTGCATCTCAATATTTTAATTTTGATGCCCTACACAATTCAACTTTAGGTATTAAACTGAAGTTGTCATGGAAATATCCAAGCATGATAACATTTTTCACCATCAGTCTTATAATTTAAGAGCAACTTCTGTTCAATCTACCTAATAGAGAGTTTTAATATACAAATTTATTTCAGGTTATTCATCTGATAATAAAAATTATGACGAAATGTGACTGAAAGCAGTGTAATAACTAAAATAAACTAGGTAGTAGCTGAAATCATAGAAGCAGATCTATTCATCTATGGTACAAAATGGGTAGCATGAAGCCAAGCAAAACACTGATCATAAAGCAGGCTCTGTAAGTGTAATATCTGTACAAGTTCAATAATCAACCAATAGATAACAGAGAAAAGGAGAAGCATTACCTATAGATAGCAAGAAGTAATGCTTTGCATCCTCCAAACTTTCCACTGCAACAATAGCGAGGGGGATGACAAAGTGCAGTGATGCTTTCTCATGAACATGCCACCCAAATAAGAAACCACATGTGAATGCATAGGCAATTGATCTGGCAATCAGCCTTGGTCTGGGATCCCTCCAAGTTTTGAAAAGACAGGGAGATAAGGCAAGCAGGACCATTATGAAGGTTGCCATTGGAGTTATCTGCCATTGCATAGAGATCAAATATAACACCAATTACTTAGTACATTAACCTCAGACAGAAAGGAAATGGCATCTCATCAATTGTTAAATATCACCAAGCATCCTTGTTGATATCTAACCATCCAACTTGTAGCCAAGGCCTCTCCTCTGAGCTGACATGATTATCAAAGGGATAAGAGATTTGGGATTGGGGGGGTTTGAATGAATAGATCAGTCTTGACTAATGAACTACTTGGATAGACCTAGGATCAATTGATTGACAAATATGTCTAAGATCCACCCTACTATGTTTACTGAGTAGCCTTACCTGAGGTAATATAACAAATGGGGATGCATCACCAACTAGTCCACCAGTGAATGAAGCTGCTGGTGCCAGGACATTGAAGCCAAACTTCCTCAGAAAGAAAGCAATTCCTTTATCTAACATAATATAGAAAACCCAAAAGTTTGGAGCCCAATAAGCATGGCAGAGTCCCCTGCCAAAAGGAAACATGCGGCGGATGACTTGTGGTATCTGCAAGGTATTTTTTGTATACTTAATGCACCATGTATAATAGGTCAATGTAATTTAATGGCTTCACACATTCGTACTTTCAGCATGACTAATAATCGAAATCAAAAAATTTGCTAAAAATATGCCCTTCTACGAATGAGAAGAGGAGGATACAAGGGCAACCAGGGCAGGAGGTAGAGATAGTAGGGTAGTGGTTAAAAACCAGAAACTACAGCACCACAAGCTTCTCATTTCACCAAGATCACATATAACTAAATTTAGTTAAATCTGTGAAGCCTAGTTATCAGTTTTGATATCAACCTCATTCCAATATTTTGCTATTCGATAATTCTGCAAAATTCCAAAAATAAAGGCAACTCGTGCATATAAAATGAAGTGAGGTTTTGTTTTTTTTTTGTTTTTTCGCCCAGTTAAATGCAGTAAGTTTAGTCCTCATCCACTCTATCCATCAGAAATGAAAGAAACAAGAAAAGACAGAAACAATGGTATCAGCTAAGTAACAGATCAAGAGAAGAAAAAGGGCCAAATAATATGGTTAAAACAGAAACTCACTGCAGAATAAGCCAGAAGAACAAATCAAAGTAAATCAAGGGATGAATTACCTGCCCATGATAAACAAACGGCCCATATGCTGCTGCGAAAACTGCCACAACAACAGCTCCCATAACAGAAAGCCGAGTAAAACCCCGAACCACCCCACCCCAACAGTAATGCCTCAACAAGTAAACAAAATAAACAGGAGCCGCCACTGCAAACAAATGCTTAAAACACAACAACACAGCAAACAGAAAGCCACCCATCACATCTCTTCCTTGTGCTAAAAATGAGATTGACAATAACAACCAGCCAAACAAAAATCCATTGTACTGAAAATGCAAATGGTCCACGATTATGAGTCCCGGAGACCAAATCACCAAAACCCATATCAAATTTCTCTTGAAAGAAGCCAAAGTTTGAGTCGATCTGTAAACCCCATATAAGAGAAATAAATCTGAGACGATCACTGAAATCCTCTGAAAATAGATGGCAGAATTGGCTTTGTAATTGAGGCCATCATGGAGATGGACGATCTGTGGGTCAATAAGATGAGCAAAAGCGGAGAGGAAGCGTTCCAAGTAGGCAAAGAAGGGAGGGTAATCAAGGGTCCATTCACTCGTCTCATCGGAGTACCATTGACTGAGAGGAAGAGAGTGGGTAATGGCCAGCCAGTGACGATGGACTTCCAAGTCTGTGCTGTGGTAGGATGGGATTAGTAACAGCTTTATGGTTGAGGCTATGCCGAAAAACCACACAAGCTGTGCTATGGCTACGGGCGTTTTTGGACTCTCTTGCTCTTCCATTCAACAATTGCAATGCAAGCAAAAAGAAGAGGATATTTCCGATTAGACAACAGAGTAACGGCAACATTAACTATAAAACTCATTAACTAGTTTCAAGGGTTTGTCTCTGCTTAGGCTCCTTTTGTTCCACATAACTCGACATTCACAAAATGTCTTTTAAGAAACATTTTTATATTTAAAAAAAAAGTAGAAACTTTTTATTATTTGAACGAATCAATAAAAAATATTTTATACTATTTGATTGATTTTTAGAATTTTTAAAATAATATTTGCATAATTATTAAAATATTAAAAATTATTTATTATTAAAATTATTAATTATTTTAATAATAGTATTCAGTATTTAAATATATATTAATATAAAAAACTTAAAACAAAACTATTTATTATTACGTATATTAATATTTCAAAATATTTAAAATAGTAATTTTATTAATATAATAATATTAAAATAGTAATATTTATTATTAAAATATTTAAAAATATTTATACCATTAAATTAATTATATTTTATAATGAAAGTATCTATTATTAAATCATAACAAAATACTAATTATTTATATTTATTTTTAAAATAGTAATATAATCCATTAATAAATAACCTATAAAACTATATATTTTCAATTGAAAAATATTAAGAAATTATTAAAACATTCATATTATGAAAATATAATATTATTATATTATTTATTATTAATTATCAAAATAATAAAATGATATTTTTAATATATTATTATTTATTAAAATAATAATATAATATTGTTTTTATTGAAATATTAAAAATATTGTTGTTTAATAATATACAAAATTAAAATACCAAAAGACTTTTAATATTAATATTTTAATATTTTAATTCAAATTAAAAACATATATTTTTATTAATATAATAATATTTTCAATTAAATCAAATCAAATTCAAGTTTAAAATACATGTTAAAGGTTTTACTTAAGTAGAACTATAAAAATACCTAGAATTAAAATATCATAAGACTTTTAATGTTAATATTTTAATTTTTATAAGTAAATTAAATAAAAATATTTTTATTAATAAAATAATATTTTGGGTGAGTCAAATTAAGTTTGAATTTAAAGAAAGTTATATCAAAGGTCCTACTTAAGTAGAATTGTAAACATGAGCTTAGTAAATAGGACTATCCATAAATAACCATTTTTTTTTTTGAAAATTATCTTTCTTTTTCTGGAAAGGAAAAAAATTTCGAAAAAATAGTCTAAGTTTTTGTTAATCAACCGATTTTCTGTTGAACAAATATAAAAAAATATAAAAATTATTTTTCAAAGTTATTTTTCATGAAACAAATGAATCACTTTCGAAAGTTACAATTATATATCTCACTAAGATATCATGATATCCATGATATATCATGAGAAATTAAAAATATAAATTTTTTAAAAATAAAAGTGACAAAAATGAGTAAATAAGTAAATAAGTCAAAATAAAAATATAAAAATAATTTCATTTACCTAACCAATTAAAAGAATATGATAAATTAAATATTTTGTACTTTTTAATCTATTTTTATAATTAATAACATTAAAATAAAAATTCAAGTATAATTATGTCACTTGTAATTATAATAAATAATATTTTGTTATTTCTTCATTATTAACAAATAGCATTATACTACAACAATAATTAATACAAATTTTATCATTTATCTTAATAAATTTTTATCTTTTAATTTTAAAATACAATTATTTTTATACTTTTTTTAGTCTTAAAAGTATTCTTTTAGTTATTTGCATTATAAATTTACAAAAAATAATTAATTTAAATATTACATTGCCAATTTAATATTTTATGTAAATAAATAAATATATATATATTTATACATATTCTTGTCTTCCATTACGTTTAAAATTATCATACATCTTTTTTAAGGTGTTATAACACTATGTGCTCATTTTATATTAAATTATATGAATATATATTTATAAAGATAATAATTAATTAAAATTTTACATTATCGATTTAATTATCTATGTTATATTAACATATTCTTACGATTGTTCTTTTCTTCCACTATATTTAAAATTGTTAATTATTTCTCAATATTTAACAATACTTACCCATTTAATGCCAAATGATACAAATTTTATATTTTCTTTAACCTGTTTAGGCTATTATTTTTTTTATTATTTATTAATTAATTTTCTTATATATTTAAAAAATAATTAATTTAAAATTTATGTTGTGAACTTAATTATTTAAATTATAATAATATTTTCCTACGGTTATTCTTATATTTTATTACATTTAAAATTGTTGTAGCCATTTCTTATTATGTTACAACACTTTTCTTATTATCATTCTTATCTTCTATTTCATTTAAAGTTGTTATAGCCATTTTTTAGTATGTTACAACACTTTTAATCCATTTTATATTAAATTATATGAATTTTACTTTTCCTTCCACCTCTTTACATCGCCTATATATTTTATTATTTATTAGCTATTTTTCATATATATTTATAAGAACAATAATTAATTAAAATTTTACATTATCAATTTAATTTTTTATGTTATAATAATATCTTCTTATGATTGTTATTACTTTCCATTGTATTTAAAATTATTATAGCTCTTTCTTAACGTGTGTTTCAACACTTTTTGTCCATTTTAAGCTAAATAATATGAATATTATGTTTCTTCTTACATGTTTATATTATTTTTTTTAAGTTTGAGCTATTTTTATTGTATATACAAAACAATAATTAATTACAAAATTACTTTGTTAATTTAATTATTTACGTTATAATAATATCGTCAATTATATTTAAAATTATCATAACTATTTTTTAAGTCTATGATGGAACTTCTTATCTAATTTACGTCAAGGGATATGAATTTTACATTTCCTCTCACCTTTTTACGTTACTTATATATTTTTTTATTATTTATTAGTTATTTTTCTTATATAATTATAGCAGCAAAAATGAATTAAAAAGTTTTTGTTACCAACTTAATTATGTATGTTAAAATAATATTTTCTTACAATTATTTTTATCTTCAATTACATTTAAAATTGTCATAACTCTTTCTTAGTATGTTCGACACTTTTTACATATTTTAAGCTAAATTATACGAATTTTATGTTTTTCTCACCTACTTTCAATACCTATTTTTTAATTTTTAACTATTTTACTTATATGTTTACAAAAGTAATAATTAATTAAAATTTTATGTTGCCAATTTAATTATTTGTGTTACAATAATATATTTTTGTAATTGTTCTTATCTTTTATTACGTTTAGAATTGTCAAAAAAATTTGTTAGTATGCTATGACACTTTTTATCCATTTTATGTTAAATAATACAAATTTTACGTTTCTTCTAATTTGTTTATGTTACTAATTTTTTATATTATTTATTATCTATTTTTCTTATATATTTATAAAAATAATTAATCTAAACTTTATGTTATTAGATTAATTATTTACGTTACAATAATATCTTGTTATGATTGATCTTACCTTCTATTATATTTAGAATTATCATAGCTTTTTCTTAGTATGTTATGGTAATTCTCGCCTATTTCAAGTCAAATGATATGAATTTTACATTTATTCTCATTTGTTTATATTATCTATTTATTTTTTTAAAAATTTTAGATATTTTTCTTATATATTTATAAAAATAATAATTAATTAAAATTTTATGGTACCAACTTAATTATTTACTTTATAATAATATTTTTTTTATGATTTTTTTATATTTTATTACATTTAGAACTATTATAACTATTTTTTAATATGTTACAACACTTATTACTTATTTTATATTAAATTATACTAATTTTACGTGTTCTCTCACCTTTTTACGCTACCTATATTTTTATTATTTATTAACTATTTTTTATATATTTCAGTAACAAAAATAAATAAAAAATTTTATTTTTTTAACTTAATTATTTATGTTACAATAATATCATTTTACAATTGTTTTTTTTATCTTTTATTATGTTTAAAATTATCATAACTTATTCTTAGTATGTGTTGCAACACGTTTAGCCATTTTATGCCAAATAATATAAATTTTATATTTATTCTCACATGTTTTCGTTACTGATTTTTTATTATTTATTACTTTTTTTTCTCATATTTTTATAAAAATAAGAATCAATTAAAATTTTATGTTACAATAATGTTTTTTATGGTTATTTTCACAGTTCATTAATTTTAAAATTGTAATAGCTCTTTTTTAATGTCTTACAACTTTTCTAATCCATTTTATGTTAATTGATATAAATTTTATTATTCCTTTTACTTATTTATGTTAATAACATTTTAAAATTAATTGTTTTTTATTTTTTTTTTATTTTTTAAAATATATTTAAATAGTTTTAAATATAAAATAATTATTTTTATTTTTTAAAAATTTAAAAAATATGTAAAAACTAATAAAATTATATAATTTGGTTCGATTTATATATTTTTAAATTTTTTACTTTTCGATCTGAAGATCAAATTGAACCTAATTAAATTATAAATTATTCAAACTTAAATCAAACCAAATAAAATAAAAATCAATCCAAACTAAAATATAAAATATTCAAACTTAAATTAAATTAAATAAAAAATTGATTCAAATCAATCTAAATATTACAATTTATAATCAATTTTTTGATTTTTTAAATTTTTTTCTCACCCCTAACAAAATATATACATTTTGTATATACCATAGGCATTAAGCTAATATATAGCCATGACAAACAAAGGTAGCATGTCCTTGAATTATTTTAATCCAAAACAATGTTGTCAATTTGATAAAATTATAGTACTTAGGACCCAATGATTTCACTAATTATTTTAAAACAAAGAAAGTCACAGCGCGATAAAAAAAGAATTTAATTTTAACTGTCAATCATATAAATTATTTTAAATTTAAATTATAAAATAAATAAAACAATTGAAAAAGAAAGAAAACAAAAAATAATGAAAAAAATAATTTTGATAAAAATTAAATTTTAAAAAAAGTTTTTGAAAAGTAATTTAATTTTTTAAAATGATTGATTATTTATTAAAAGATAAATTATAGGAAAAAATAAATTTAACTCTAATCTATAGAAATTATTATAGAATATCTATTTTTTAGTTAAAAAAATTTTAATTACATTTATATAAAAATTATAAATTGAAATTATTTTTTTTTATTTTGACTAATAAAAAAGTTATTTTTTCTTACTTAATTTTAATTTTACATATAACAAGCATCTTATCCTATAGGAAGACATCACCTAATCTAATTCTATTTATAATTTTATATTATTTTATTCTATTTGTAATCTTATTCACCAAACATGTTCTAAATGAATTGTATTAAAAATTGAAGGGCAAGATAAAATGTATGATCAAAGGAATTATATCAAATTAAGGCATAATACTATTCAGTAGCACAGTCAATGTCTATTACTGCAAAGAATTCTTGACTCCAATTTGTTCAAGAATTTAAAAACATGTAATATCGAATCAATTCCGTATGTTGGATTATCTAACTTTACTCTAATTTTCGTTGTTTCATACTATTTTCATTCATTGCAGCCAAATTACCTGCCTTGTACTTTCTCCTCTCCAAGTCTTCCTTCAACCGTTGTAGCTTTTGAACTATCTTAGTTGCCATTTGAACTCTTAAAGTTGTTATCATTGTGCCATGAAAGATGAAAGAAAATAGAAACGAACATAACCTAATTGTTGAAACAGAGATTTACTAAACCAAATTAATGCTTCTTTCCCCACCATATTTAATGGGAAAAAATATTTGTATTCATACTAATCAAAATCAACTAAATGGCTGTCACTTTACTCCTTCCTATCCTCCAATATATGATTATAATATCTTATAACATTAACTATGATTTACACGTTTTGGATTATTTTGTCGAGATCTTTATGGAAAGCTTCTGGCTTGTTAATTTTCAAATTTAACGTACCAATTTCGAGGGAAGAAATATGATTCTTAATTAATTTCATCATTAGATAAAGATCACTTAAAGTTCACAGGATTATTAACACGACTCTCCTTCATGAACATATAAGCTTAGCCATATATTTGCAAGATTGGTCTTACAGAATTAACAAAGGAAAAAAATTAAGAAAAGAAAAGAAAAAGAAGATTAAAGATGCAAAGGAAATGGTATAACGTGAAATACTATTATAGACATTGAATTTTGTCTGGGTCTATTGGATGAAATTTCATTTTTAAATTTTGTTAAAATTAATAATTAAATGTAATATTAAAATTTTTTTTTTTTTTAAAAAAGGGATAAGGTTAGGCATGGTGCTGTGTACGGCACTAGCCTACCCACCTATCTCTGCACAGCACCATACCTATGGAACCCATACTTAGAGCCCCTGCACCTTACTTGCCCCAACTACCCAAAGCCATCGACGTTACCCTGCCATGGCACCTATACCTTGCCAGGCATCTACTCCACCCATCATCTTAGGAGCCCAGCCTCATAAAGCACCCAACTTCTTCTCTTTTTAAGGCTCTCGAACACATACCTCTTCCATGCATATACCAACACCCGCATCCAAAACCAAAGCACCAGACTTTAGGCACCCTAGCCAAGACTCCATACTTAGCCCCTGCAACACGACCACGAATCTAGCTAAAGGCCCAGGCTTTGGCACCCAAACAACCTAGCCCTTCCACATTGACCTTTGCACACGAGACCTAACCACCCACCAATTGCCCTTTCTTTGTTGCCTCGCCTTGGTAAAAAAAAAAAAATAAAACCCCCTACCCATTGAAAAGCAAAAAAAAAAATAGTACATAAATAAAAAAAATCACAGTCCTCCCCATAAAGAGGAACCATCAGGGTTGAGCTACCTACAAAAATAAAAAAAATTCATCAATTTTGGTTTTTTTTCCAAAAACCAAAACTTTAAACCCTGATTTACGTTGATCGGGGTTGTTTCTTGCAAAAAGAAAGGTGAATTTGAGCTTAGAAGATCAAAAGGAGATTTTAGGTAAATTTTGGCATTTTTCGATCATTGGTGACCACTGGTGGCGACCTCAGGTGGTGTTCAGCTCAACAGCATGGCACTTGATTCTGGTGAGGCCAAAAAGATTTTTGGAGCTAAAATTTTTTTTCTAAAGAAAGGATAAAATGAACTAAAAAAAATGTTGACTTTTATATAAAAAACAATGAAGCAAAATGATGCAGTTTTAAGGGAAAGATTTGTGCGTGCTCGTGACTTTACTTGAGATCCATGCAAGTTGACCTGGCAACTTGCTTCAGCTAGCCCTCAATTGGTTCAACCGAACCGCTCACCAAACTGCTTTTTTGTTGATCCAATTGAACCAGTGTTAACAGTTCGGTTCAGGTAAAAATTTTTTTTCCTTTTTTGATTTATTTATTTATTTTTATAAATATCATTTTTAATTCTTATTATTAGTTAATCATGTTTAATTTTCTTGTTAGAATAAATATTTAGTTTTTTTTAATATTAATGATATTAGTAAATAACAATAAATCTAAATCATGATTTTTTTTTTAAATTTCATTAAAAAAATTTAAAATAAACCTTATAAAATTATTAAAAAAATAATAATAATAATGAAAAATGATTTCAAAATTTTTTATTTTTCTTCTTTAAATAATAATAAAAAAATAATAAAGTAGAATAATAACAAAAAAATGCTAAAAAAAACAATAATCTAAAAAGTGATAATAAAAGAAAGTGATAAAAAAAATTTTCCTAGCCTAGTGTCGTAATGTATTGGTTTAGAGATTCGATTGTTAGATGTAAAAATTTAAAAAAAATTATGAAAAACATAAAGAGTCATCACCAATATTTTTAGGATGTGATTAGCTACTCAAAAATTTTATTGTTTTAATAAAATAATAAAGTGAGTTTAAAGCTTTTTTAAAAAGATGATTTTCGTTTACGAAAACAAGATCAGGTTCGAGAGTCGGTTACGTGTGGGGAAAGATTAGCTCCCCCACAATGCCTATAAATTGGTACCAGTTAATTATGCGCTATTTGTAATTTTAGATAAAAATAATTTTTATATAAAATTTAATTACAATTCCTTTCATTTTGTGAGAAATAAGATTAGTTTAAAACTTTTTTTATTTAGGAACATTAAGAAAATCTTCAAATTAAAGAAATATCTTCAAGTCTTCGACATAAAGGCAAACTTCGAAGAGTCTTTTCCATTTAAGATTTACAAACATTCCTTTTAAAAGTAATAAAATAATATTCTTTGTAAATGATAATTATTGATAACACTCTAACATCTAAGTAGAGTAACAATCAATTATATTTCATAGAATGTTATTTTAATTTTATTTATTTAAAACTAAAAATTTTTAAGAAAACTTTTGATGTAGTAAAAAAATGGATTATAATATAATTAATATTAAACATCCATAACTAAAGCAAACACACACACACACACAAATACATATATATATGCATTATGAACGAGGACATTAATTTAAAAAATGAAACATATGCAAATAAAGATCAAATGTGAATTTAAGAATTAAGTTTTTAAATATAAAGAGACCACCTAGACTCTCTAACATTTATGCAGAGTTTGGGTGCGACTTTTTATATTTAAAATCCCATCCTATTATTATTATCATTTTTTATTTTTATAATCATGGTTTTAAGAAAATGAATTTATTTTCAGAATACCCCAATGTCTAGACGACGTTCGGGAATATATTACTTCATAAAAGATTTTCATACAAATCCTTAAAAATTTAAAACAAATTTGGGGTTTTGGGTAGATTTGGGTTTAAATTTTAAGAATTTTTGAACCTTTTTAAAAGTCTCTAACATTTAGGTAGACTTTTGGAGTAAGTTCGCTTTTATAATTCTTTTAAAAAATGAATTTATATATACGTATAGATATATATTTCTTCTTTCTTCAAAATCATTATTATTATTATTATTATTATTATTATTATTATTATTATTATTATTATTATTATTATTATAAAAAACATATCAAATATAGATTTAAGTATGAAAGATTAAATTAAAATGAGCATAAGAATTCAAACGATAAAGAAATGATCAATGCATAAAAGAACAATCATAAAAAAAAATGCATAGATATAATGAAAATAAACTTTATTGGAAACAAACTTTAAGCTTTATAATTTAAAATTTTAAGTAGAATACTTTCCTAGACTTATCCTTTTTTGACTAAACAAAAATAAAGTAAGAAAAAATATTCAATGCAACATCCTTACAAAAATGGTTCCTTACGCCATGACATGGACAAGATGTTGTGCAACAATCTTACAACAATGGCCCCCACGTTTGACTTTCAATGCTCATGAAAATAAATTTTTATTCATTACAAAATTCTACCCACAAAAAGATGGTAAGGGTTTATTTCTTTCGAGACAAATTAAAGAAAACCAAGGATACGGTCCCCACGTTAGTTTTCATGCATACTTATTACTTTTTTTTTTTTTTATAAAAAAAGGCAATCCTTTCATTACTCTTGCCAGCAATGTGAAAAGAATTTGTAGATTCAAACTTCCTTTCGAGTAAAGAGCATGTAGCGAAAAGAAGAAACTAAGAACCAGACAATTGTTAGATGGTTAAATTCTAGCAAGCATACCTTACCCAACTAAGGACCAACAAGCATGAAGCCAAGATGAAGCTTAAAGCTTTTTGCAAAAAAAGACAAAACAACCATGACAACAAATGTAGTAACCTTTAAATCCTTAACCAACAACCTATAAACAAGAACATGCTAGAATCGACAAAAGTTTGAAGCTTTAAGCTTCTTTAAACAAACAAGTTTTCATACAAACCTTATACCAAAATAGAAGAAAAAAAAAGACCATTTTTCTTATTCTCACATGGAAGAATATGAATATCCAAAAAGTTCAGGAAGATTACTTTCCCTGCCATTTTCTTCAAGAGTTTTTTTTTTTTTGCCAAGTTTTCCTTTTTTCCTCTACGATATTTTTGGTCCTCCTTCATTGCAGATAACAGCAAGCTAGCCTTTTTTTTGTTGGATGTTTCCCGTACCTTATAAAAAATTAATCTTTCTTTTTTATAAATATAGGCCCTTGGATCAAGTAGCATCCGAGGGCCAAAGTTTTCTCTTTTCTTCTTTTTTCAAGGAACAGGCTTTAACCATTGGATCAAAATTCAAAGAAGATCCAATGGTTCACATTATTTACTGCAAAGGTTGGATATTTAGCCTCTAAATCTATACAAAGATCATTTTGCCCTTAGTATAAAGTTTTTGATATTTAGGTCATTTTCTTAGAAATCAATGTCCCATGCTCATTTTCAAGATTTTAAAACAAAAAAATCATGAAATATTATGAAATTAAGATCTGAAAAGTTTCGTGAAAATTAGATCTCAGAAAGGTGAAATTACGAAAATACCCCAATAAGGTTATTTTGGTAATTTCACACTTTTTTGGGAACTACTGTGATTTCAAATGCACCAAAAATCATGAAATATTATGAAATTGAGATCTAAAAAGTTTTACAAAAATCCAAACTTGGAAAGTCAAATTACAAAAATACCATTTATAAGGGTATTTTGGTAATTTTACACTTATCGGGACTATTGTGATTTTAAATGCATCAAAAATCATGAAATATTATAAAATTGAGATTTGAAAAGATTCATGAAAATCTGAGCTCAGAAAAGTCCAATTATGAAAATACTCTCTATAAGGGTATTTTGATAATTTTGCCCTTTCTAGGTACAATAAAAATTTTAGTGTTTCATAAAATCTCTAATTTAATTTTAAACCTCATTGATTTCAATTAGGTTTTGAATTTTGAGAATTAATAGGGGCTCCATCTATTTTGACTAAGTTTTATGTAATTTTAACTTTGTTTGATTGGATTTAATCCGAGTTGACTTTATGTCTTTAAATAGACTAATTTGAGAGCTCTTTTATGAGTTGTAAATAGTCTAGACCCATGTTCACAAATGAACCATGGGTCAATCATATTGAAAAATATTTTGGATAAAATTTGGTGTCTATAGTTGCCTATTTTTGTATATTTCTGAGAATAAAAAAAATACAAAGATATAAACAACAATTTTGTCTAGATGATACTTCTAAGTAAGAGAAAAACCTTTGCTCCTCTTCTTTTTTTTCTTCTTATTTTCTTATTTTCCTTTATTTTTTGTTTTTAGTTTTTTTTTTCAATTTTCTCTTTTGTTTTGTTTTGTTTCTGATTTTTTTTATTTTTTTGTTGTTGTAAATTAATAAATTAGACCATTTGAAAACAAATTTAAACAAAAACTCAATAACTTTTCGAAATAAAATAAGAAATCATGCCCTAAGGTCTTACAAATCTTGAAATTAAAATAGATTCAGCTAGGAAGATTTATGAATCCTACCTAGAGAACTTAAAGATTACGTCCGAAGGTATTAAAGATTGTGCCTGGAGATTTTAGAGATTTCAAAATCTTTAAATGCATCTTATACATTAGAGGTGTTGAAACTTAAAAAATGTTTTACCTGGAGGTCTTAAGGATTATGCCTGAAGGTCTTAAAGATTTTAAAATCTTTGAATGTTCCTCATATATTAGAGGCGTTGAAACGTTAAAAATTTAAAATTATTTTGCCTAAAGGTCTTAGAAATTATGCCCAGAAGTCTTAGAAATTATGCCCGGATATATTAAAGATTTCAAAATCTTTGAATTCTCCTCATACAATAAAGATGTTGAAACTTTGAAAATTTAAAATTGTTTTACCTTGAGGTCTTAAAAATTATGCTCGAAGGTCTTAGAGATTATGTCCGGAGGTCTTAAAAATCTTAAAATCTTTGAATGCTCATCATATATTAGACGCATTGAAACTTTAAAAATTTAAAATTATTTTACCTAGAGGTCTCAAAAATTGTGCCCGGAGATCTCAAAATCTTTGAATGCTCCTTATATATTAAAGGTATTGAAACTTTAAAAATTTAAAATTGTTTTGCCTT
Organism: Durio zibethinus; assembly: GCF_002303985.1. The sequence continues at coordinate 17,740,305 of NW_019168159.1, forward strand.
GAGGTCTTAAAAATTATGCTTGGAGGTCTTAAAGATCTCAAAATCTTTGAATGCTCATCATAAATTAAAGGCATTGAAACTTTAAAAATTTAAAATGTTTTACTCGGAGGTCTTAAAAATTGTGCCTGGAGGCCTTAGAGTTTGTGCCCAAAGGTCTTAAAAATTTTAAAATCTTGGAATGCTTTTCATACAATAAAGGCGTTGGGACTTTAAAAATTTAAAATGTTTTGCATGATGGTCTTGGAAATATATTTGGGGGCCAGCTTAACTGGACATAAGTCTTATCTTATATCATATCTCCTTTTTTTTCATTTTTTCAACAATCTCTTTATTTTTTGTAGATCATTTTCTTTCAACTTTTCAAACCTTTTTGATATTTTGATCTCATATCAAACTATTTTTTTTCTTTTTCTCAATTTTCATGATAGGCTTTTTTTTTCTTTCTCTTTCTTTTTTACTTTTCTTTTTTTTTAATATTTATAAAGTTGATAAATGCAATCATGATTCAAATGTCTATTCTCATCAAATAATGCTAATGGAAATGTCAATGCAAATGTCAATGCTAATGCAAGAATGTGAATGCTTTATGCAAATACATTTGACTTTTTTACAATGTAAATGATAATGTTCCTTTCATGTAAATGCCCCTACAAATATCTTTTCTTAAGATGTAGATGCTATAATGCAAATGCAAATTTCTTTCTTATGATACGAATGCAAATGTCTTATACAAGTGCACATGCAAGTGATGCAAATGCGAATGTCTTTCTTGTGATGAAGATGCAAGCGATGCAAATCCAAATGTCTTTTATATGATGTAGATGTGAATGAAAATTCTTTCTTATGATGCATGTGCAAGTGCAAATGTAAGTGATGCAAATGCGAATATATATATTTTTTATACAAATGAGGATGCAAATGCGAATGTCTTTTTTTTATGATGTAGATGTAGATGCAAATGCAAATGTCCATTTTTTTATATAGATGTGAATGCAAATGCAAATGTCCTTTTTTGTGATACAGATGCAAGTGATACAAAAATGAATGTCCTTTTTTTATGTAGACGTGAATGCAAATGTGAGTGATGCAAATACGAATATCCTTTTTTGTGATGCAGATGTGAATGCAAGTACAAATGCGAGTGATGCAAATGCGAATGTTCTTTTTTGTGATGCAGATGTAAGTGATGCAAATGTCAATATCCTCTTCTTTTTATTTTTGTAGATGTCAAAGTAAATGTCTTTCTTATGATGTACATGTAGATTAAATATCTTTTGGAATTGATACAAATGCAAAGGGTTTTTTTGTGAATTAACAAACTAGGCTTAAATCTTCATCAAGTGCTAGGTAAATTGGGTTTAAATTTTCACTAGGAGCCAATTAAGCTGGGCTTTAAAATCTTTATTGAGAGCCAAGTAAACTGGGTTTAAATTTTTACTGATAACTAGCTAAGCTGGGCTTTCAAATCTCCACAGGGTGTCGGGTAAACTAGGTTTAAATTCTTTCTTTGGTGCCAAATAAATTAGGCTTAAAATTTTCATCAAGGGCCAGATAAACTGGGCTTAAATTTTCATTAGGGGCCAGATAAACTAGGCTTAAAATCTTTATTGGGAGCTAGCTAAATTAGGCTTAAAATTTTTATTATGGGCCAAATAAATTGGGCTTAAATTTTCACTGGTGCTAGCTAAGCTGGGCTTTAAAATTTTTATTAGGAGCTAGATAAATTAGGCTTAAATTTTTCTCAAAGGCCAGATAAACTAGGCTTAAAATTTTCATCAAGTGTCAGGTAAATTGAGCTTAAAATTTTCATCATGGGTCAGATAAACTGGGTCTAAATTTTCATCAAGTGTCAAATAAACTAGGCTTATGTGCTAGCTAATATCGGCTTATGTGCTAGCTAATTTGAGTTTAAGACTTCATTGGTGCCAGGTAATCTGGGCTTGCATGCCTAAGAATTGGCAATCTCTTTCATAAATGAAATGTGAAAATTTTCTTTCCAAATGGGTTGAATGGTTCTCTATATGGATATTTCTGTTTATTCAAAAGGATTTCAACACTTGAAGAGAATAAAAGAGGTATATAATTTTTTATGCAAGCTCATAGATGAAAATAAACTTTTCTAAAAACATGAATTCCTTGAAAACCAAACATATTAACATTTTCCTTAGTCTACAAATGTTACAATTTGATATATGTCGAAGTTAGTTGTAATGGTTTGAGATTTTGAAAGGTTATTTGGAAATGGACAAAAGTTGAGATTTTGGAAATGGACTTCTGTGACTTTAATATTTCAGATCTTTCAATAAGGTTTGGCTTATCTTTGTTTAGTATCTACCATATTTAACAATAGAAATGGCCTTCAAGGTATGCTTTAGACTGCCCTTTTTAGGGTTTTCACCCTAGACCTACTTTTATTTTTATTTTTTATTTTTTTATTTTTTTAACACAACATCCACTTAAAAAATTTAAACATAATCCAAAAAAGGAAAAGAATTTTTCCAAAAGTGATTAACGGTCTAAACAGGAAATTATGTAATAAAGGGAGACCAAAAAAATTCATGGTCATTTTTTCAAGAGAAATTCTTCAATTTTAAGCCTTCATGCTTGATCCAATATGGATATTTCAAAGGTTGTAATGTAGGTTAAGGTTCGAGGTTGTCAAAGAAAATGATACAAAGGCCCAAAACAAGCATTTAAGGGTATTAAAAACCAAAGATCGTTTTTCCATTCAAAGATACACTCTGAGGTCTATTCCTTTTTGTTTTCCACCCATTCATTTATTTTCTTTTTCTTTCTTTTATTCTTCATTTCCTTTCATTTCTCTTTTTTTGTTTTATTTTTTTTCATTAATTGGATTCAGAACTTTTTATGAACTTTTATATTGAGCCTCTGCCCTAACATTTGGGATTCCATTCAAACATCCCCATTCTTAACCTCAAATGTGTTCCTTTTTGCCTTTCAATATAGAGGGTGATCCTTAGTTAAGGTTTATTTTGAAAGAATTCAATTAGGCTCAAAAGGGTAACAAGGGATAAATTTTTGCATTTGTGAAAGGATAATGAAAGACGACCATTTGTCAATTCAAGCATAAACACTTAAATTGAAAAGCAATTCCCTTTAGGAAAATGATCTCGAAGAAAGGTTTCATTTTAACAATTTTTTTTTTTTTGGTTTTGGCATTTTTTATTTTGGACTTTTTTTCTTGTCTCCTTTACAAAACTTTGAATTTGTTAGGACTTTATTGGAATTTGTTTAAATTTCCTAAGTAGATGATGTTATAACCATTTTTCTGTTCTTTTTTCTTTGACATGCCTCCCATGGGTCATTCATTTTGCCAATAATGTATGTCATGGAAGATGCACCATTTTAGCTAACCATCCTTAATGAAAGTTATTGCAAGAAAAAAGTTATATGGAATGAACGAGAAAAGGTCATATAGAATGAACTCATTTAAGGTACTGAATGATCCATGTCACTTTATCAAAAAGAGAATGAATGGGTTGATCATAGCTTAAATTGTCTGAAGGGTAATGAAAAATTTTTTTTATTAATGTGCCCTTGAGATGCATGGGTTAGGCCAATTTTGGGGTAAAGAACTGAAAGGTTGATAAGTTTCGTGGTCAACATGACCCTAATTGACATATGGGTCAGGCTAACTTTTTGCGTAAAACGCTAAAAGGTTGGTAAATATAAGCAACATGCCCTGGAAACACATGAGCCATGCCAAATTTTGGGTAAAAGATTGAAAGGTTGGTGAGTCTACGATCATTTTATAAGACTTGAAATGGCTTTGATTTAAAAAATTTTTAGAACTACAACGTATTATTAACACATCAAATTATCAAATTTGAATTTTTAAGAAAAATCTCATATTTGCCTGATCTTTTAGGAATCTAAATTTATTTCTTCCTTTTTAAATTAGATGTGTCATTGTTCATTGCCTTGAAAAAGAATATCACCTTTTGATATCACAATGTTATCAGATGAAAGCAAGGTTCATAAATTCAACTTTATGGCTTTTAAGGGGTCATTGCTGTTGAATGAAATCATTTGAAAGGCTTAAGAAAGAGAGTTTAGGTATTTAACAAATCCCTAATAGTGATCGCCAATTCGTATGAGACTCAAAATTTTATTTTTCATTTTTCATTTAAAAAATTTTTTTTCAAAGCATTTTTTTTTAACCTTGGGACCTAATTATGTAGGGCTTTATTCAAATCTAACATTTTCCCCTTTTTACCAGTTACAAGTACATAATTTAACATAAATTAAAAATATCAAATTATAATATAAATCCATAGAACACTTCTGATGCATAAGATCTATTCATGTAATGCAAACACTCAAGCATGATCTAAAAAATTCACATTGCTAATAATATTCTTGAGATAACACTCAAACTTACTAACAAAAGTTTCCCATTTGACAATTCACTTTTAGTATCATTGACCTATAACTCTCTCATTATCAAGAATCACTAGTCAATTTTTTAAATTTTATGGGATCTGTATCAACCAAAGCTCGAACTACATCTTTGAAGGTAGTACAGTCTTCTATGGAATGTCCTTCAACCCCATCATGAAACTCATACTTAACATTTGGATTATACCACTTCGGGTACGAATGCTTTTCATACGAAATGGGGAGAGAATCTAACTATTTCTTTTTCTTGGGTAATTTTTGGGTAATAGCTTGACTAAAAGTCTTTGGATTTGATAGTGGTGCAAAGGTTCGAACTTATGCAATGGAGAATGGAAGGATGAAGATTTTAGTTCAGTTATGGACTTCTTAGAGATTGTATGAAGTTTTGGGGCCTAATCGTAAATGTTTAGAAAGAAGGTTGAAAATAGTCATGAGAAGAATTTGAATGCAAATTTGAGCTTAAAATAATTAGTAAAGGCTAGACGAAACTTGGTAATCTCATCTTGGAAATCAAATTTTAGAGCTCAGATACTTAAATGATCAGATCACTCATCTTTTTCATGATTTTGTCCAAATCTTCATTATTGCTCAAACCATTGAATGTTTAGCATGCTCTGAAAGTGTGCTAAGCCCAGCGGGAATCAGTTGATCATGATTTCATAATTCATAGGACTTACTTAGGCTGAAATTGGTAAAGATTCTTAAGAAGACATTAAAATAACTTTCTTGAGTCTATTCACTGTCATCAACTCAGTGAGCTGTTTTGTCACAACTTGAATGTCATGACCAAACTCTTCTTGATTGTGTTATATAGTACTAATTCGGGCTTCTAATTTGTCTTTCATATTTTCAGCTTTTTATACCCACTAACAAAAATATTATTTCAAGGGTTTAATACCAATAATGCTTATGCTATTACTTTTGCTTAATGAATGACAAAATTTCAAATTTGCATGTGACATGTCTATGAATGCTTGAATATGATAATGATGCAAAGATATATACAAAAATGGAATTAAATAATAACTAATATACAATTTATTTTATTTATTAACTTGCATATATATTTTTTGAAAAATTAAAATAAAGGGAATTAAATTAAATATCAAATAAAACTAATTAAATCCAACAATTATTAATAACACATAATTAAAATTTTTTTAGCCTAACTCTTAAAATTCCCCAATTAAGTCATCAAGCTATCGTAACGTACGACCATGAGACTTGATTGCAAGACGTAAAAATTTTAAAAAAATTATGAAAACTATGATGAGTCACATCCAATCTTTATTAGAGTGTGATTGGCCGCTCAAAAGTTTAATCTTTTTAATAAGACAATAAAACGAGTTGAAAGCTTTATTAAAAAAACGAACTTGGTATGCCAAAACAAGATTGGGTTCGAGAATCAATTACGTGTGAAAAAAGATTAGCACCCCACAGTGCCCAAAGGTTGGTACCAATTAATTATGTGCTATTTGTAATTTTGGATAAAAATAGTTTTTATATGAATTTTAATTACAATTCCCTTCATTTTGTGAGAAATAAGATTAGTTAAAAAAAAATCTTTTATTTAGGAACATTAAAAAATCTTCAAATTAAAGAATACTTTCAAAGTCTTTGACATAAAGGTAGACTACGAAGATAGTCTTTCCATGTAAGATTTACTAATATTCTTTTTAAAAATAATAAAATAACATTCTTTGTAAATGATAATTATTAATGACTCTTCAACATCTAGACAGAGTATCAATAAATTTCATGGAATACTATTTTAATTTTATTTATTTAAAACTAAAAATTTTTAAGAAAACTTTTGATGTAGTAAAAAAATAAATTATAATATAATTAATATTAAACATCCATAACTAGAGCAAACAGATATATATGTACATTGTAAACGAGGACATTAATTTAAAAAATGAAACATATGCAAAGGAAGATCAAATGCAAGTTTAAGAATCAAGTTTTCAAATATAAAGAGATCACGTGGACTCTCTAACATTTAGGCAGAGTTTGGGTGTGACTTTTTATATTTGAAATCCTATCCTATTGTTATTATCATTTTGTATTTTTATATCATGGTTTTAACAAAATGAATTTATTTCGAGTTGTGGACATGTATGAAAATTCTTAATGAAATAAAATTTTCTAAATACCCTAGGAATAGAATACTTCATAAAAGATTTTTGTACAAATCCTTAGAAATTTAAAACGAGTTTGGGGTTTTGGGTAGATTTAGGTTTAAATTTTAAGAATTTTTGAACCTCTCTAAAAGTCTCTATCATCTAGGCAGACTTTCGGAGCAAGCTCTCTTTTATAGTTCTTTTAAAAAATGAATTTATATATATATATATATATTTCTTCTTTCTTCAAAATCAATATTATTATTATTATAAATAAAATATATCAATCATAGATTTAGGTATGAAAGATTAAATTAAAATGAGCGTGAGAATTCAAATGATAAAGAAATCAACAATGCATAAAATTAAGCTTGCAATTAAATTCGAACAATCATAAAAAAATTGCATAGATATAATGGAAATAAACTTTATTGGAAACAAACTTTAAGCTTTATATTTTAAAAATTTATTTATTATAAATTTTAACTAGACTAATTTTCTAGACTTTTCTCCTTTTGACTAAACAAGAATAAAGTAAGGAAAAATATTCAATGCAACATCCTTACAAAAATGGTTCCCTACGCTGTGACTTGGACAAGATGTTATGCAACAATCTTACAACAATGGCCCTCACGCTTGACTTTCGATGCTCATAAAAACAAATATTTATTCACTACAAAATTCTACCCACAAAAAATGGTCAGGAACTATTTTTTTCAAGACAAATTAAAGAAAACCAATGATATGGTCCCCATGTTGGTTTTCATGCATGCTTATTCCTTCTTTTTTTTTTTTTTATAAAAAAAGGGTATCCTTTCATTAGTCTTGCCAACAACGTGAAAAGAATTTGTAGATTCAAACTTCCCTTTGAGCAAAGAGCATGTAGTGGAAAGAAGAAACTAAGAACTAGACAATTGTTAGAGGGTTAAATTCTAGTAAGCATACCTTATGCAACAAAAGACCAACAAGCATAAAGCCAAGATGAAGCTTAAAGCTTTTTGCAAGCAAAGACAAAACAGCCATGACAACAAATATAGTAACATTCAAATCCTCAACCAACAACCTGCAAATAAGAACATAATAGAATCAGCAAAGGTTTGAAGCTTTAAGCTTCACTAAACTAACAAGTTTTCATACAAACGCTATATCGAAACAAACATGAAGAAAAGAAAGGACCATTTTTCTTAATCTCTCATGGAAGAACATGAATATCCAAAAAGTTCAGGAAGACTACCTTCCCTCTTATTTTCTTTAAGAGTTTTCTACCTTCCCTCCCATTTTCTTTAAGAGTTTTCTACCTTCCCTCCCATTTTCTTTAAGAGTTTTCTTTTCTTTTGCCAACCTTACATTTCTTTCTCTGCGATTTTTTTAATTTTTTTTAAAGAAAGCTCATCCCTATTCTTTTTGGCTTTCGATTTCTCCTTTCTTCCTTTTTTTTTTCAAAAAATTAGTCCTTTCTATCCTTTTAAACCCCTTCTTCCTCAAGTTTCTTATTGTCTTCATTCTCCTTGCCATTTTCCTATTACTGGCCACTAACCTTTGTCCTCTTTTGTTGTAGGTAGTAGCAAGCTAGCCTTTTCTTCATTGGATGTTTTCCCCATACCTTATAAAAAATTGATCTTTCTTCTTGATAAATATAGGCCCTTGGATCAAGTAGATCCAAAAGACAAAGGTTTTTTTTTTTCAAGGAACAAACTTTAACCATTGGATCAAAATTCAAAGGAGATCTAATGGTTCACATTATTTACTATAAAGGTTGGATCTTTAGCCTTTAAACCCATAAAAATACCATTTTGCCCATAGTATAAAGTGTTTGATATTTAGGCCATCTTTTTAGAAATCAATGTTTCAATGCTTATTTTCAGGATTCTAAAACACCAAAAATCATGAAATATTATGAAATTAAGATATAAAAAGTTTCGTGAAAATCTGAACTCGTGAAGGTCAAATTACGAAAATACCCTTATAAGGTTATTTTTGTAATTTTACACTTTTAGGAGAACTGCTGTGATTTCAAATATACCAAAAATCATGAAATATTATGAAACTGAGATATGAAAAGTTTCATGAAAATCTGAGCTCGAAAAGGTTAAACTATGAAAATACCCTTATAAGTGTATTTTGGTAATTTCACATTTTTTAGGGGACGGCTGTGATTTCAAATGCATCAAAAATTATGAAATATTATAAAATTGAGATTTGAAAAGTTTCATAAAAATTTGAGCTTGAAAAGGTCAAATTATGAAAATACCTCCATAAAGGTATTTTGAAAATTTTGCCCTTCCTAATATACAATGAAATTTTTAGTGTTTTGAAAATTTCCTACATTGATTTTAATTAAGTTTTGAATTTTGAGAATCAATGTGGCTCCATCCATTTTTACCAAGTTTTGTGTAATTTTGATTTTGTTTGATTGGATTTGACCCGAGTTGACTTTAGGTCTCTATACTGGCTAATTTAAAGGCTATTTTATGAGTTGCAAACGATCTAGACCCATGCTCACAAAAGAACCCCAAGTCAATCATGTTGAAAAATGTCTCAGACAAAATTTGGTGTTTACACCTAGATGATGGAAGAAATTCTTTTAAAAATAATTTTGCCAAGATGTTGAGAAATTATAAAAAAGTATAAAAGGATAATTAATAATAAAAAAATAATAAAAATAAATAGATATTATTAACAATAATTTTTTTATAAAAAAAAAACATATGAAAAAATATTATTAATTTTCAAAAATTATAAAAATCGAACTTTCGTTGAAAATCTACCTAGATGATGGAGATTTTTAGAGATGCTCATGTTTTCTTTAAACCCTAAACCCTAAAATCAAAACTGTATAAATCCTAAAATTGAAACCTTAAACCTTCTAAAACCTTAAAAATCGAAAACCCTAAAACCTTAAACACCCAAATTGAAACCTTAGAATCCCAAACCAAAAAAATTTAAAATCTTTTAAACCCTTAAAACCCTAAACTTGAAACCATAGACCTTCAAAACCCTAAAATTTTAAAACCCTAAAATCTAAAACCTAAAACTCCAAAATTTAAAACTCAAAACCTAAAACCCCAAATTTGTTACACAATCCTGAATCATTACTGAAAAATCATTTAAACTTTAAAACATTGACCTAAGCTTTAACCAAGATCATCCCTAAATCCTAATGATGCATGTGAAAATCTCGCTTAAAATAATTTGTTCTTGAATACTGCCTAGACAATGGGGTATTTAGAAAAACTTTATTTCATTAAGTTTTTCATAAGAGTCCTTAATTCGCTTTAACAATGGGCTTAAAATAATAAATTAAAAAGTATAATAATAAAATGGGATCTTAAATATAAATAGTCGCATCTAAGCTCTGCCTACATGTTGGAGAGTTAAAATGATCTCATTATATTTAAGAATCCAATTTTAAATTGCATTTCATCACCATGCATAACATCCATTAGTATACATATGTCATCATGTTATTGTTGGGACTTGTTTTGCATTTCTCTGTTTTTAATTTTTAGTTGCTACCCAATAACACCATCATTTATTTTCTCATAGAAAATACTTTTACAAAAAAAAAAAAGAAATACGTATTTTAAAATGTGATTTTATAAAACAAAAATAATATTCCGAAAGAAATAATTCTTGATACTCTACTTAAATGTTGGAGAGTCACCAATAATTATCTTCTATAAAGAGTGTTATTTTCATTTTAAGTAATATTGTATTAAATCTCAAGCAAAAATAGTTATGTTACGTTTTGCCTAGATGTTGGAGAATTTTAAGATAATTTTTTAACTTAAAGATTTTCTCAATATTCCTAAATAAAAAGTTTTAGCAAAAATTTATTTTTTAAAATAAAGGGAGTTAGTATTAAATTTTAAATCAAAACCATTTCATCCAATACCAAAATAATGTGTGCTTAATTTTTACCAATTTATGGGCATTGTGGGGGTGTTAATCCTTCCCTACACGTAACCGACTCTCTAGCCCAACCTGGTTTTTCGTAGATTAAAATTTATCTTTTTGATAAACTTTAAACCCGTTTTTATAGTTTTATTAAAAAGATAAACTATTGGGTAGCCAATCACACCCTAAAAAAGATTGGTTGTGACTCTCCTCATTTTTCTTGATTTTAAAATTCTTTTCATCTATGGTCTAAAACCATTACGATAGCTTGGCAACTCCATTGGGGATGTTTTTAAGAGTCAAGCTAAAAATTAATCATGCATTACCTGAATTGTTGGATTTTACGATTTTGGTTGATATTTAATTTTAATTTCTTAAAAAAAATAAAAAAAAATCTTACCTGTTAACATCCTACCTTGGTTTTGTCATTCATTTTTTTTTCTTATTTGTTAATTGATATATCACTTTACACACAGTCTGCATATTCATTTGCATGTATGAGCTCTAGACCTAGGCTCTTTCCTTTTAGGAGGAAGTAAAGTACTTACACTTTCGTAAGGTGATAATCTTTGCATTTGCTAGCAAAATACTTTCACTTAAATTGAACCATTTTAGTTAGTAGCTCGTAATGGGTGAGGATTGGGGAACCTTACTAATCTATAATAAATGATAATGATGTAAGAAATAGTCTGGGAACCTTTAGACATATAAATCCTAACCCAGCATATCGTGAGTTGTAAAGCCCAACCCTAGGATAGAGCCATGCTGTCCTTATCGAAAAGATTACCTAAAATTAGGACACTATGTATATTTTATTCTGTCATATAATATACTTATTTATTTGTTTATTTATTTACTTATTTATTTATTCATTTTATTAACATTATTGACTTGCTTAATTCTTTTGTTGCCTTCAATTTTGCTGCATGCATCATATAAGCACCATATTTCTTCAAAGGGTATTGTTTTGGGCTAGTCTTTAGCAAGAAAAACTCTCATGAGCCTACAATGGTATCATTCGTGTGTAAGAACTACATAGAGGTTAAGAGCCAATCATAATGTACTTAGGAAAAAGAAAGGGATTGTTTAGTATATGGTCATATATCAATGCTACTACAATCAGTGTATGTGGATCTCAATCAAAATGACATATCAAAATTGGAGGTTATCTGAAAATAGTAGGGAATAGAGAGAAAAAAAATCCTTTTTCAAGAAATATGGGGATGTGGCACTACTTATGTCAGTAAAGATCGATTAACAGTTGATTAGAGCTGTGGTACAATTTTGGGATCCATTTTATCGATACTTTGTGTTCAACCAAGAAGACTTAGCCCTAATAATTGAGAAATATTCATTTTTACTCCGGATAGAGTCTGCTAATCAAGATAAGATCTATTGGAAGGAGCAAAAAACTACTAGATGTAGAAAAAAGTTAGCCAAGTTGAAGAGATAGACAAGCATAAGAAGGAAAAGAACGGGGTTAAGACTATTCTATCAGTTTTTCTATTTGAGCATATAAAAAATATATTAATACTGATCAAGGGTCTGATGTGGTTGCTCTGGTTGTGTATGGATTGATGATATTCTCTAAGGTATTAAGACATATAGAAGTATCAATGATTGACTTTTTTGAGCAATTGGATAAATGTATAAACCCTTCACTGACTATTTTAGCAGAGACCATTAGATCATTTAAGTTTTGTCGAAGAAAGGGTAAGGGGCAATTCATAGGATGTGCTCAGCTGCTTTTTATTTGGCTTAAAAGTCACTTTTGGGAAAAAGAGAAGATATTGTTTCGGCCATTCTTCATTCATTTTATTCTCATCAGGGAGTTTGTCACCAAAGAATGGCAAAGAGATTGGATAAAAAGTCAATGGATGTCATTATTTCTAGAGTTTACTGGTGAGGATGTAACATGAAAGGCATCATAGATGCTTCCTATGACCATTTTGTATAGTTATAAGTATGAGTCATGGGTACACTTGCTAGGAATATGAGGGCTAATGAGTTATGCACCTCTTATGGTTCAAAGACAATATGACTTGCGACAGTTCATCCCTATAACTCATGAACTCAGTTCATTTAAATTTGATTATGAGGCACTTGGTTATATGAAAATGGTCCATGAAGTCATCAAGGCATGGAAGCAAGTTAATCGAATGAGCCTAGCTAGATTTGGAGATAATATTGTGAAAGGTTACCTTGCATAGAGAATGAAAAGGGTTAATGAAGTTAGGCCTTTACCAGCTGATGTTTCAGATAAGTTGCCCATTCTTATTTCAAGGTTGGTATTGTCAACTTTTGAGATCGCCCAATGAGAATTCAAGATTGAAAAAAAAGTTAGAGAAAGAGAAGATGGCAATGATAGATCAGGTTAACCAATTGAGATATAATTTAATGATAAAAGATGATATAGTACAGAAGTTGACCAAGCAACGAAAGGTATTAAAATAAGATTTGCAAGACCTTTATCAAGAAAATAAGAGACTAAGGTTAGACATTAGAGCTTGGAGGGGATCCAAGAAGGATATCAAAGAATTAAGAGAGATGGTGGAGTATTGGAAGAATATATCTCAAGAAAACAAAAAAGTGATATCTACATTCACCAAGGAATAGCACATATTGAAAGAAAAGTTTTCAAGAGTTTCTGAAAAGGTAATTAAGTGCCAAAAAGAAAACAAAAATCTAAAGGCTGAATTAAAAAAGGAACAGAATAGGAACTTTGATTTGCAAAATGAGAAAAAAAACTTTGGAGTATGAATTAATGAGCTTGGAGTTTCAGTTGGCCAAAAATCTGAATCACATAGACAAGATTTTAATTGAATGGCAAAAGAGGGAGGATTATTGGGCTCGTACTTGTAAATTGCAAGTGAATGCTCGAGAAGTGGAGAGCAAAAAGCTTAGGGAGACAGTAATACATAAAACACTTGACCAGTTAAATTTACAAGGCTGTTTGAAAAGTAGGCAACATGGTCAAAAAAATGAAAGCATTAGAATGAGAGATTATACCAACCCAAAGCAATAATTAGAGATTATTAAACTTTCTATGTGAGGCTAGTGAGCAATATGCTCAAGTCAAATATTTTTCTGGTTTTGATGCAAGAATGATCAGATGATGTATACAGATTCCAATGATTAATGAAAGTTTTTTTTTGTCCCGATTGATCCAAAACATTGTCCTTAATTTGCATTACATTCATTCCATAATGCATTTTAATAAAAGCAAATACTAACATCAATAACAATAATATTATATCATGGGATCTAATTCATGGTTAATAAACTAAGGTTTAAAGATAACGAAGCCAAAAAACCTAGGTCATTCAATCTCGCACAAATATAATACTCATTATCAGGTTCAAATTACAAAAGGAAAAAATGCAACCAAAATTTAAAAAGTCGAAAGGGTACAAGAAGAAATGAAAAAAAGAGTAATGGAGATACAATGAAGTATTGAAGCACAGATGGTTGAATTAAGATGGTTACTATCTAGTTCATTGAAAAGTAAATAAGTCATTGGTGCATCAAGGCTAGGGGAAGAGGTTAAGACAGAGGAGCCATTATACCATCCAGGATTCACCCTTCATCAAGGTTAAACTCATCGGGCATGCACATATAGCCACCAAGTGTGCAACCATACCCTTATGCCAATCATTCTGCTAGTCAACAATAGATTCACTTAAATGCTAACATGAGATCTATCTCGATTAACCCTATCATGGTACCAAATCTAGATGACCTAGTTGAACAAGAGAAGTCTTGTGAAATGCAGAGCCCATTGTGAACTCAAAAATACAAAATAAGTATGATCAACTTGAAGAAAGGCTCAAAGTAATGGAAGATAGTGATATCTATGGGGTTATTAACATTAATGAGCTCAGCCTAGTACCTGATTTAGTTATCTTGGTAAAATTTTATATCCCAGATTTTTAGAAATATGATAAAACAAAATGCCTTTCTGCTTACATTACCATGTTCTGTCGAAAGATGATGGGTCAGACTCAAAATAATAAACACCTGATACATTATTTTCAAGATAATTTAATTAGATCGATAGCAAAATGGTACGTGCAGCTAGATCAAAGTCGATCCATCCATGGAAAGACTTAGCCAAAACTTTTATTGCCTAGTATAAGCATATCCTTGATACGGCCCTTGATAGGCTGTCATTACAAAATATGGAGAAAAAATCAACGAAAATCTTTAAAGAATATGCATATCAGTGGAGAGATGCAACAGCCTAGGTCCAACCACCACTAACTGAAAAAGAGATAACTGTGCTATTTGTCAACACACTGAAAGCCTTATACTATGATAAAGTGGTGGGAAATACAATGAAAAACTTCTTTTATATGATAATTTCGAGAGAAATGATAGAAAACACCATTAAAAGGGGCAAAATTGAAAGGTTAAAAAAAAAGACAACAAATCCAAAAAAGAAAGAACGTGAGACACATGTAGTCACTTACGAAAATTCCTCCCACTATCTTTTTATTCCATATAATCCAAACCCACCATACCCTCCCTATTACCTTACTACCGACCAAATCTCCTAGTAATCATATTATTATTGAACACCCCAACAGCCACCACACAGATCTAGCTTTAGTCTGCAACCATCCAATTACATCCCTATACCTCTAATTCGACCATTCACCTAACCAACCCATCGAAACAATAACCAAAGAAACCCACAAAACAACAACAATCGAAAAAGATCTCAGTTCAACCCAATTCTTATGTCTTACACTAATTTATACCCTCAGTTGTTGAGAGGCCACCTTATTGCTCATGCCCATGTGACACCATTAAAGCCATCTTACCCAAGTTGGTATGACCCCAACGCTAAGTGCGATTTTCATTATGATGTTACAAGACACTCTACTAAAAATTACATGGCATTTAAACATAAGGTGCAAGGTTTAATAAATGACAAGCTCTTAACTTTTGATACCAAATTCAAGCCAAGTATTAGTAGAAACCTTTTGCCATATCACACCGAAGGAAGACTAATATGGTGGGTAATGAAAAACATTTAAGGATTAAAATATGTGTGGATAAAGTGAGAACCCCTTTTGAACATTTGTATAACTGTTTGTGTGAAACAAGTATGATTTAACTGCTATTTTTGGATGATAGTGAAAGTCATGAAGACCTCGACTAGTTTTACAAGTATCATGGAGGAATAGTCAGACATTTGATCCAAGGTTGTGAAGCTTTTAGATGAATATTGCAAAGCTGGATAACATGGCTATCATTGAGTTTTATGATGAATATGATGAGAGCAATGTGAATATGGTGGGTGATGAGCATTTTGGCAAGTTTTTTATCCCCAAACCTTTCACGATATACTCTGATGAGAAATCAAAGCCCACAACCAAGAAAGCTATTTTCTTTCCTATGATGCCAATGACTATTTATGTCCACAGTCCATTCCCTTACCAGATTGATAAAAGCAGTCTTGTGGTAATACAACTATGATGTTGTGATATGAGGACTTGTTATGACATCGAATGATCCGGTATAGGGTGTAATGCAAACATAATAGGCATATGAGGAATGACTTGAAGTGATTGGTGTTATATTCATGAGATGTCAGATAAGGTTAGAAAAGAGAAAGGTAATATGAAAGAAGAAGACATAGGGGAAAGTCAAGGTTTTCAGCCAGTGGTAAGTCCAAAAATACAAATTAACAAACCAATATTAAAGAAAAAAACCTGTGAGTTTTTAAAAGTCATTAAGCACAACGAGTACAGTGTGATCGACCAACTGAATAAACTACCAGCTTCAGCCAGTGGTAAGTCCAAAAGTTCAAATCAACAAACCAATATTAGAGAAAAAAGCCTATGAGTTCTTAAAAGTCATTAAGCATAGCAAGTACAGTGTGGTCAACCAACTGAATAAACTACCAGTTTATATTTTTTTATTATCATTATTGTTGAATTTTGAGTCACATAGGAATGCTTTGTTGAAAGTGCTTAAACAAGCTTACATCGAACATAATATTTTTGTCGAGAAGGTAGATCACATCATCAAGAATATTATAGCCCTAAACTTTATTACTTTTAATATGATGAAATAACTCCGAAGGGGTAAAATAGTGTTAAAGCCCTGCACATAATTGTTAAGTGTAAAACCTATACCATGGTTAAAATATTGATTGATAATGGGTCATCTATTAATGTCATGCTTATGACATCATTGTCAAAACTTCTAATGGACATTTCTCATATGAGAAACAACCACATGATTGTAAAAGCTTTTGATAGAGCATGAAGAAAGGTGATTGGAGATATAGAGATTTTGTTATAGATTGGCCCATGTACCTTTAATGTCTCATTTCAGGTATGGATATAACACCTATATATAGCTATTTACTCAAAAGACCTTGGATCCATACTACTGGAGCTGTACCTTTATTCTTATGCTAGAAGATAAAATTTGTCATTGAAGGGAAACATGTTTGCTTAGATGGTGAAAAAAATTTGTTAGTGACCAAAACCCTGACTACTCCTTATGTTGAAGCTGTGAAAAAGGTGATCAAATGCTCGTTTAAGGCTTTTGAAGTAGCAAATGCTACTTATGTCAAAGAAGGGTCAAAGATACTAATCCCTTAACTGTCAAAGACTACTGGTATAGTGATTAAGCAATATTAGTAAAAGTTGGCAAATGGGACAAGGTTTAGAAAAGTCTTTACAAGGAATCAAGAAGGCACCAAGTACAATTAAGAATAAAGAGAGATGAGGTTCAGGTTATAAACCTACTACCATTGATAGAATGAACATAATGCAAGAAAAGAAAGAAAAGAGAATGGCATGCCTCAAAGGGCATAAATTAGTTAATGAAAGAATGTTTTCCCCTATTTGTATGAGACATTCCATGCTGGCGGATATGTCTATCCTAAATCGTTAAAGGTTGAAAATGGTGTGTCAACAATAAGATTAAAGGAAGTTTTTTTCAAGTTTATATTGGGACAGATGAGAAAGATGAAAAGATGTTCTTTTTTCCTTTCCTAAGTTAGGAAATCCAAGAATAATGCACCATTTTCGTTATCCTTGAGTCATTCAAACTTAAGAATTTCAATTGCTTATGCGCAAAAGCATGTAAAGGTTAAATGTATGGGCTTACTTTCATTATCTTAATAAAATGATGAATGCGATGCATTTCACATATACCGTGTTTTTCTTTTTTTCTTCATTGCTATTTTCCTTGCCCTTGCCAAAATCAGTATATATATTTCTTTGTGATTATACCCATTTTTAGATATTTAAATAATGAACATTATGGATGACCAATGCAATAATGCTGGGTTTGATTTTGACAATTCGATTCACATTAGCAAGTTTGACAATGATGTTGATTCAAAAGACAATGATTTACCTCATAATCTATTAAAATGGATGGAGCAAAAGGGAAAATTATAAAAGTTCATCAGGAATCTATTGACTTGTTGAACTTAAGAGATAGTGAGAATAAGAAAAAAGTTAGGATCAATACTTCATTATTGTCGATTGAGAAACAAAAATTGATGAATTTATTATAAGAATATGTTGATGTGTTTTCATGGTCCTATCAGGATATGCCCAAACTTAGCACAGATGTGGTTGAGCATAGATTGCCTTTAAAACTAGAGGTCGATCAGTACAACAAAAGTTGAGTCATAAGAAGCTGAAAATGTTTCTAAAGATAAAAAAGAAAGTAAAAAAGTGATTTAACGTAGGTTTTTTAGAAGTAGCCAAATACCCTGAATGGGTGGCCAATATAGTCTCAATTCTTAAAAAAAATAAAAAAGTTAGAATGCGTATAGACTACCAGATTTAAATAGGGCTACCCAAAGGATAATTTTTATTGCCACATATTGATACCCTTGTTGATAACACTGCTAAGCACTCCAACTTTTCATTCATGGATGAGTTTTTCAGCTATAACCAAATCAAAAAGGCTCACGAAGATATGGAAAAAACTACGTTCATAATCATGTGAGGTATATTTTGCTATAAAGTCATGCCTTTTAGGTTAAAGAATGTTGGCATCACATATCAAAGGTCGATGGTCACTTTTTTTCAAGATATGATGTTCAATGAGATATAAGTGTATGTTGATGATATGATAGCTAAGTCTCAAGAAGGTGAAGATCATGTTGCTAACCTCAAAAAGCTCTTTGAAAGGTTATGGAGATACCAGCTCAAGTTGAATCCAGCTAAATGCACCTTTGGTATTAAATATGGAAAATTGCTAGGGTTTATAGTTCGTGAAAGAAGTATAGAAGTAGACCCTGATAAGATTCGAGCCATTCAAGAGTTGTCAACACCATACACGCAGAAGGAAGTAAGAGGCTTTTTGGGGTGATTGAATTATATTTCTCGTTTCATATCTCAACTCACCTCAAAATACGATCAAATCTTTAGGTTGCTTCATAAAAATAATCTTGGTAAATAGGACGAAGAATGCCAAAATGCCTTTGAAAAAATTAAACGATATTTGACAAGCCCACTAGTGTTGGTACCACTAGTTGCAAGAAGGTCATTGATTTTATATCTAATGATGTAAGAAAAATTGATAGGATGTGTTGGGGCAAAGCAATGAAACTGGTAAGAAAGAGTATGTTATCTACTATTTGAGTAAAAGGGTTATGGAGTATGAGGCCAAGTACCCCCAAATAAAAAAATATGCTATGCCTTAGCTTGGACTACTCTTAGACTCAGGCAATGCATGTTATATTATACGACTTGGCTAATATTGAAGTTGGATCCCTTCAAGTACATTTTTGAGAAACCATCTCTATCAGGTAGAATAGTGAGATGGCAAGTCAACACTCAAAATATGATATTATGTATGTGACACAAAAATCCATAAAAAAGAGTGCAATAGCTAACTTTTTTGTTGATCAAACTATAAAAGATTACGAGCCTATGAAGTTTAAATTTTCATACAAAGACTTAATGATGATCTTACAGGATGAAGACGATGAGCCTATAAGAAAAATGTGGAAGCTATTTTTTGATAAAGCATCGAATATAATGGGGTAGGGCTTTAAGGCAATGCTAATATCCCCAAAAGGAAATTATTACCCCTGTACTGCAAGTCAGACTTTAATTGTACAAACAATGTTGCTAAATATAAAGCACATGCCATGGGTTTGCAGATGGCCATTAAAAAAAAGATTAAGACACTAGAAGTATATAGGGATTCAGCTTTAGTAATTTATCAACTAAAAGGCAAATGGGAGATCAGGCACCCAAAATTAGTGTTATACCAAAGGCACATAACTAGCTTGATATAACAGTTCAAAGAGATCTAATTTTAGTATATTTCCTGAGAAAAAAATCAGATTGCTGATGCCTTGGCTACTTTGGCAGCAATATTCAAGTTAAATGATAATATGAAAATCTAGCCCATCAAAGTACAAATAAGAGATTCATTGGCCTACTATTCAAATATGGAAGAGGAGGTAAATCAGTAACCATGATATTATAACATTGTGTAATATGTCAAGTGTTAAAACTTTGCCAAGCAGGCCTCAAAAAATGCTAAGAAGATCATCTGAAGATTAACAGTAAAGTTTGTGCTTGATAGAGAAATCCTGTATAAGAAGAGCTGAGATTAAATTTTACGAATGTGTGTAGATTCTGTTGAAGCAAGAAGGATACTTGAAAAAGTACATAAAAGAATTTGTGAAACATATGCCAATTGACATATGATGGCCAAACAGATTATGAGAATGGGTTACTATTGGTCTACAATGTAAAATGATTGTATCAGTTATACCAAAAGTGCCATAAATGCCAAATTTATGTGGATAAAATTCATTCCCCTCCAATCCCACTGCATGTCTTGGAATTACCATGGCCTTTCTCTATGTGAGGAATGGATGTGATCAAACCTATAACCTTAAAAGCTTCAAATGGGCATCATTTTATCTTTGTAATAATTGATTACTTCACCAAGTGGGTAGAAGCAGTTTCATATGCTAGTATTACATGCTTAGTGGTGTGTAGATTTATAAAGAGAGAGATAATATATTGGTATGGGCTCTCATAAAGGATCATCTCAGATAATGCTACTAACTTGAATAATAAAATGATGAAAGAGTTGTATGCATAGTTAAAGATAAAGCATTATTATTTAGCACCATATCGCCCAAAAATGAATGGTGAAGCAAAAGCTACGAACAAGAACATCAAAAGAATATTGGGAAAAATGACTGATACATATAGAGATTGGCACGAAAAGTTACCTTTTACCCTACTTGCCTATAAAACATCAATTTGAACCTCCAGAGGGCCACCTTTTTTTGTTAGTGTACGGGATAAAGGCTGTACTACCGATCGAAGTGGAAATTCCTTCCCTGAAAGTTTTGATGGAGGCAAAATTGGATGAAGTAGATTGGGTTCAAGACTATTTTAAGCAACTGAATCTTATTGAAAAAAAAAAGCTCTCGACACTTAGTCATAGGCAAATGTACTAAAAAAGAATCATGCGAGCACATAACAAAAAGATACAACCTTGGAGCTTTCACGAAGGTGAATTCATTTTGAAAAGGATTTTGCCACATCAACATGACAACAGAGGAAAGTGGAAACCTAATTATGAAGCTCCATATGTGGTAAAAAAAGCATTCTTTAATGGGGCTCTGATATTTGGAGAAATGGATTGTGATGAATTGTCAAATAATGTGAATTCGGACATTGTTAAGAAATATTTTGCTTAGAAAAAGAAAAAAAAGAGACTATTCAAACTAAAAACCTGAAAGGGTGATTTGAACCAGAAGAGGGATCATTTAAGTTGAAAACCTAGAACAATGGCTTAAATAAAGGATGAGTTAGGAGAAAATCCTTCAAAGAATGAAAAGATGGCACGCAATTGGATGAGTCGATGCCAAAATTAAGAGAAATGACTTTTGGGGACAAGTTTTCATTAGTTGTAGATATGGGCAAGGATTGGTTATATAAAATCAAACATAGCAAGATCACAAATGTAAGGAGTTTTTAGGAAAAGATCTAGTCTGAGTAGGTCAAGGTCATTCAAATTTCATTATTTAGAGACCTGATATTTGATTCTTGAAATGTTTTTGAATTACCTATTCTTTGTGTTTCAAAATGCTTATCTTTATCTTTCTAAACCAAAATATCCCATTATCGACTGAGTTTCATATTCAATCTTGAACATGATATCATTGAATTTGTCATTTAAAATTAAGATAATGATTGATAATATTCATAATAGACCAATGTGTCGCTCAAAAAAGAATGTAAGGATGGCAAAAAAAAAAAACAATACAGGATTAAAAAAGTGATGAAATGAAATTGATTGATCGTCAAAAACAAAAAGAAAGAAAAAGGAAAAGAAGATAAAAAAAGAATTCAAAGAAGATTTTAGAGCAACCAAAAGTCAAATGGGTCTGTCAAAAGTCGAAGATTCCAAAATAAAAGGAAATATGAACAACTAGATGAAAATTGAAAGATTCAGAAAGACAAAAATATTGAAAGCAGCTTTAATGCCTAAAAGAATCAAACCAATTTCAAAAGTTGAATTAATATGAATGAAAACGCATGATATAATTCATTGATTGCATCTTTATTATTATTATTATTATTATTATTATTATTATTATTATTTTATTCACAATCATTGCATGCATTACATACCTTTTATGATAAGTTGCATTGAAGATTTCTCTATGAGACATCAAGAAGAATCAACATGTTTTTCATTTTCAAAACAAGGATGATGGTCCAAAAGATGAAATGTTAGCTCTAGCACGATTCTCAAAATCGAGTTTATCAATTTTTCGAGCACCCATTCCTTTATTTTTTGACTCACGACTCAATCCTGGTCACATTTATTCTTTGACTTGTGGGTTAGTCTCAATCGTATTTATCTTTTGACTCACAGTTCAATTCTAATCTCATTATTCTTTGACTCATGATTTAATTATGATCATCTTTATTTTTTAACTTGCGATTTAATCTCGGTCTTTTTATTTTCTGACTCAAGGTTCAATCCCGATCTCATTATTTTTTGACTTGTGATTCAATCCCAGTCTTTTTATTTTCTGACTCATGGTTCAATTATAGTCGACACTATTCTTTGACTCGCGATTTAATCCCTGTCTCTTTATTTTTTAACTCATGCTTCAATCTCAATCGTATTTATTTTCTAACTCGCGGTTCAATCCCAATCTCATTATTCCCTAACTCAAGGTTCAATCTCAGTTGTCGTTATTTTCTGACTCGTGGTTTAATCATGGTCATCTTTATTTTTTAACTTACGATTTTTGACTCCCTATTCAATCCCGATCTCTTTATTTTTTAACTCACGGCTTAATCCTGATCTCTTTATTTTCTAACTCATGGTTCAATCCTAGTCTCATTATTTTACTTGTGATTCAATCTTGATCGTCATTATTCTCTAACTTGCGATTTAATCCTAGTCTCTTTATTTTTTGACTTGTGGTTCAATCCAGGTTGTCTTTATTTTTTGACTAATGGTTCAATTCCAGTCTCATTATTCTCTGACTCACGTTTTAATCTCGATCATTTTTATTTTTATTTTTTGCTTTATGGTATCATCTCAGTCGTTCTTTATCACTTGATTCGTAATTCAATCCTGAACTTAAAAAAAAAATAAAAAAAAATTTGGATAGTAATAATCAAGTTGGCTTCAAACAAAACTGTTGTCTTTATCTTTGCCTTATTCTTTATTCTTAACAATATGCAAAGAGGTGTAGCTATAGACACTAAATTTTGTTTGGGTCTACCAAATAAAATCCTATTTTTAAATTTTGTTAAAATAAATAATTAAATGTAATATCAAAAATTTTTTTTTTAAAAAAAAGAGACAGGTTTAGGCATGGTGCCATGCACGACATTAGCTTACCCACCTACGCCTGCATAGCACTATACCAATAGAACCCATACCCGAGCCCTTGCACTTCACCTGCCCCAACTACTTAGAGCCATTGATCTTACCTGGCCATGGCACCCATACCTTGCTAGGCACCTACTGCACTCACCATCCTAAAAACCTTACCTCATAAAGCACCCAGCTTCCTCCCCTTCCAAGGCTATCGAACGCATACATTCTCTTACGCATTTACCAACACCCGAACCCAGAACCCAAGCACCAAACTTTGGGCACCCCAGCCAAGACTCCATACTCAGCCCCAACAACATGACCATGAACCCAGCTAAAGGCCTAGGCCTTGGCATTGAACAACCCAGCCCTTCCACACCGATCTCTGTGCATGAGATCTAACCACCCACCAACAGCAACACTTTCTCTGCTACCCTACCTTGGTCCAAAAAAAAAAATCAAAACCCCCTTACCCATTAGAAAGCCAAAAAAAAAAAAAACCAAAAAATAAAACTGCATGCAAATAACAAAAACACAATCCTCTTTGTAAAGAGGAACCATTAGCACCAAGCTACCTACAAAAACAAAAAAAAAAAATTCATCAATTTTGGGTTTTTTTTTTTTAAAAAGAGAACATTGAAACTTCAAAACTCGATCTATGCTGATCGAGGCTATTTCCCTCAACAAGAAAGGCGAATTTGAGCTTAGAAAATCAAAAGGAGTTTTTAGGTAAAGTTTGGCATTTTTGGTCACTGGCAACCATCAACGATGACCTCAGGCAATGGTTGGCTATATGACACGACACTGGATTCTAGCAAAGCCATAGAGATTTTTGGAGCTAGAATTTTTTTTTTGAAGAAAGAATAAAATGACCAAAAAAAAGTTGACTTTTATATAAAAAACTAAAGAAGCAAAATGACGCCTTTTTAAGAGGGGAGAATTCGCGCGTGCTCATAACTTAACCTGAGATCCACGCAACACTACTCGGCAAGCTACTTTAGCCAGCCCTCAGCTGGTTCAACTAAACCACTCACCAAACTAACCTTTTGCTAGTCCAATTAAACTTGCGTTGATCGGATTATTGACTAGTCCAATTCAGGTAAAATTATTTTTTCATTTTTAATTTATTTATTTGTTTTTATATATATCATTTTTAATTGTTATTATTAGTTAAGTATGTTTAATTTTCTTGTTATAATAAATGTTTAGTGTTTTTTTAATATTAATGATATTAGTAAATAACAATAAATCTAAATCTTGATCTTTTTAAATTTCATTTAAAAAAAACTTAAAATAAACCTAATAATATAATAATAATGAAAAATGATTTCAAAATTTTTTATTTTTCTTCTTTAAATAATAAAAAAATAAAATAAAATAATAATAAAGTATAATAATAACCAAAAAATGCTAAAAAAAAAAATCTAAAAAGTGATAATGAAAATAAAGTGATAAAAAGATTTTTTTATGCCTAGATGATGGAGGGAATTATTTTAAAAATAATTTTGCTTAGATGTTGGGAAATTATAAAAAAGTATAAAAAGATAATAAATAATAAAACAATAATAAAAATAAATAGATATTATTAATAGTAATTTTTTATAAAATAAAAAAGAAAACATATGAAAAAATATTATTAATTTTTGAGAATTATAAAAACCAAACTTGCTTCGAAAATATATCTAAATGTTGGAGATTTTAGAGATGTCGCATTTTCTTTAAATCTTAAACCTTTCAAACCCTAAACCCTAAAATATAAACCTTAAACCTTCCAAACCCTAAAACCAAAAACCCTAAAACCTTAAACCCTTAATTTGAAACCCTAGAATCCCAAACCCTAAAAAATTAAAAACTTTTAAACCCTTAAAACCCTAAACCCAAAACTATAAACTTTCAAAACCCCAAAATTTCAAAACCCTAAAATTCAAAACCTAAAACTCTAAAATTTAAAACTTAAAACCTAAAACCCCAAATTTGGTATGCAACCCTGAATCATCACCGAAAAATCTTTCAAACTTTAAAACCTCAACCTAAGCTTTGACCAAGACCATCCTAAAATCCTAAGGATACATGTGAAAATCTCACTTGAAATAATTTATTCTCAAATGCCACCTAGACAATAGCGTATTTAAAAATCTTTATTTCATTAAGTTTTTCATAGGAGTTCTTAATTCGCTTTAACAATGGGATTAAAATTAATAAATAAAAAAGTATAATAATAAAATGAGATTTTAAATATAAATAGCCATATGTAAACTCTTCCTAGATGTTGGAGAGTCAAGGTGGTCTCATCACATTTAAGAATCCAATTTTAAATTGCATTTCATCACCTTGCATAATATCCATTGGCATACATATGTTATTATGTTATTGTTGGCACTCGTTTTGTATTTCTCTGTCTAATTTTTATTTGCTACCTAATAATACCATAATTTACTTTCTCATATAAAATGATTTTACAAAAAAAAAAAAAACGTATTTTAAAATTGTGATATTATAAAACAAAAATAACATTTCGAAATAAATAATTCTTTGTACTCTATATAGATGTTGAAGGGTCACCAATGATTATCTTCTACAAAGAGTGTTGATTTTATTTTAAGGAATATTTATTAAATCTCAAGCCAAAAGAGTTTCTTTAAATTTTGCCTAGATGTTGGAGAATTTTAAGATAATTCTTTAACTTAAAAATTTCCTCAATATTCCTAAATAAAGAGTTTTAGCAAAAAAAAAAAATTTTTAAATAAAGGGAGTTAGTATTAAATTTTAAATCAAAATCATTTCATCCAACACTGAAATAAGGTGTGATTAATTGGTACCAATTTATGGGCATTATGAGGGTGCTTATCCTTCCCTGCACATAACCAAATCGAAAGTCCAACCTGATTTTTTGTAGATCAAAATTTATCTTTTTGATAAATTTTAAACCCGCTTTTATAATTTTATTAAAAAGATAATTTTTTTTATGGTCAATCACACTTTAAAAAAGATTGGTGGTGACTCTCCTCGTTTTTCTTGATTTTAAAATTATTTTTATCTAGCGGTACTAAAACCGTTACGACAACTTTAAAACCTCATAAAGATGTATCAATATCCAAACCTCCAATTAAAGCTCTTAAGGAAACATTATGCCATAAATTCTTTAAACTCCTTAAAAAACTTTTAATATCTTTAATCTTTTGGTTTGATACATCAAATTAAATTGCTAAACTTTCTGCAACTGGAAATTATGATATATTATTGAAAAAGATTTATAGATATAAATACAATCAATAAGTCCAAACGATGTGTTTCTGGAGGTGTTATAAATTGGAAAAGAGTGATCGAGAGATAGGCCTACACTTCAGCATCTTTGTGTAAATTGGAAACTATCACAAGTTGAGTCCATGCTGTAGAGCTTGCGAACCAAGAATTCTACCATTACACTCAACAAAAGCTCATAGAAAACTATAGTTTATAACAAAGTGAAAAAAATTAAAACCACTTACCTTTCATGTTACAAATAAATGGCATGTTTATAGGCGAAAAAATCTCTGACAGTTATATGTCCATAACAGAATTAAAAACCTTTACATCCAACATCAAATTAGACAAAACTCAAATTTAGAATTGGGACAAACTTGATATACAAAAACTTTATAAGGGGAAATCAACAAGGAAAACAATGAAAAATACTGAGAAGAGAGCAAAGTTTGTGGATGCGTTGGGAAGAAACAGATGTAAAGGGTTTTTGGCAGAAAGTATAAAAAAAAGTTGTTTTGTAGAGATCATACATAAGTTGCACTTTAGGAGAAGTGGTGTTAATAACCAAATGTAACAAAAACCCAAAGTCAAGAAACTTCAACTGAAATTTTTAATAAACAGAGAGAGAGAGAGAGAGAAAAACAGAAATTAAGGAAATTAAGAAAACATATAAAACACAACTGAAGCTACTCCTAATGCCCAAACAAACAAATATATATATATATATATATATATATATATATATATAAAAGAAAGAAGCTCACCTTATTATTTTGACCAAAATATTTGTTGAAATTAATTGAAAAGTTCATGTAATCAGAAAAACAAACATGTGTCAATAAAGTTAATTATTTGATAAATATCGTCAAGAAATACAATAATTAATATAATTAACTTTAAAGCGTATTGAAGACGACCACAATACTCTTTAAAGTACACAAATCAGTCGCAATCTCTATTGATTTTATTTACTTGATAAATATGGTCATAAACCAATATAGAAGAAAACCACAATATACATCTAACATGTGTCATTAAACTTATTTAACATACAATTTAATGTTAATAACCGTTATTAACTTTAATGGAAGAAATTGCATACATCTTCTATTAGTTTGGTATAAAAAAAAATTAAATTCTTACTTTGATACACCAACTTTCATTCTTTCAAGTGCTTTGATATTTTGTACTATTATCGCCAGTCATAAATATCTAGCTATCGCCATGCCAGCTATTATCACATCTTTAAAAAAAAAAAATTTTCTTTTTTTATTCTTTCACTTTCACTTTTTATTTTTTAAAATGAATTAAAAATCATATTTAAATTTTTTTGAATTTTTATTTAAATGCTGACATAAAAAATAAATGATGTGACGATAATTGAATATTTATGTTGCATGTCATTATTTTATGGCTATTAATATTATGTATGCAAATTGACTAACAGTATTAGATTGAAATATCAAGTGCTTGATGGAATGAAAGTTTAGAAGTGAGAATTTTGTTTCTTTAGATATCAAATTGATAAAAAATATATAATACACAAATAATTTTTGTATTTAACCGTAAAAACAACAAAAGAATAGTAAAACCCACATGCAAGCAGTAGAAACCTAAATGTTGAGAAGAAATTCCACATGCAAGCTCAATAATAGTAATAATAATAATAATAATAATAATAATAATAATAAACCCAAAATTGAAATTCAAAAGCTCAATAGGACAAATAAAGAAAAACCCAAAAGTGAATCATAGCAAAACCATTGAATCATTAAGAAAAACAAAAAAAAATCAAGAACAAATTCAGCATCTAAAGTCATATCAAACTAAAAGTCTCCAATGCAAATGCCAAAAATAACCGCTGAAACAAAAAAAAAAAAAAAAAAGGAAGATCTGATGGAGAACAACTAAGAAAAACCATCAAAATTTGCGAAAGAACAAACAAACGAAGAATAACAAAGATTAAAATTAAATAAAATCATACCCCGAGCTAAAAAGAATCAAAGACAACACACATGCTGCAAAGAAACCAAAACCAAGAACAACAAACTAAAACTCTCTATTGCAAAATTTCAAATCAAAATCAAATAAAACCCAACAAAGAATCGCACAAGAATAATCCCGTACAAACATAGAGAATGAGAAACCTAAAGAAAAGAAAAAGAAGAAGCTCCTATGAGGAAACTAAAAAGGAGATTCTATTCACACCCCTTTTTTACTCCTCACACCTTTTTTTTTTTTTTAAATCATTTTAAAATAAAATTACTTAATTATCTTTTCTTCACACCCCTTCCACTTTTGAGCTTTTGGATTTGCAAATCCAAAAACCTCTTAAAAATCTTTTGATTTGCATATCTAAAAGTTTAAAAATTTTTGTGAGATATTTTTTTCAATTTTTTTTAACTTTTTAAATTTACTTGATATGAAAATCTGATAAGTTATATGCATATTCATTAAATTATATAATTTATTGTAAATACATAACCAAAAACTTTAAATTTGAGATGAAAATTTTAATTAAGTAATTTCACCTAAAGAAAAAATTTAAAAAAAGTTTGGTGAGGAGAAAAAAAAGGGGTGCGTTTAGAACCTCCCAAATTAAAAATGTCCCCAACAAACATTAAAACCAAAGTTTTAACCTTGAAGCTTAAAAAGTGTCCCAAAAAAAAACAAAATGAAAAGACCAAACTGACCCAACAGCAAAGTAAATGACCGGAATACCTCTCCATCCAATTAGCACAGAAAAGGTAAATAGTCAACACCTTATTAAGCAAAATTCTGCATTGTTATTGAATTTTCTCAACTTTAATAGTTTGTTATTGATGATTATTGATATTGATCGGAGAAATGATAATAGCTCTAATACCATCGACAACCTCTATAGCATATAACGCACTGTCAAAGTCAACTTTTACTTCCCCTAATAATGGTGCTTTCCAAGCTTCCTTTTCTGTAGTTGGTCTGACCAAAATCACTTCCTATTTATGAAAATTCTGCAACATGTTCTCTTACAAACACTTATGTTCTGTGGCCATTTTTGAGCTCACTATTCTTAACAATGGAATCCTTGTTATTCCAAATAGCCTAACAAATGACCAAACTTTCCTCAAAGACTTTTTGTTTTACACCATCTGCTACCTTAATAAGCCATATCATAGAATTGGACTCCTTTGCATCTATACATTGCCCATTTAAACACATATACTACATTACACCGTGGACACTCTTTAAAAGATGTAAAACAGTTTCATCGTGAAGTTTACATAGAGGGCATAGGCCATAATTAGTAACTCTTCTTTTTAACAGATTACGGTAAATTGGCAGCACCTTTGTTGGAATATATAGTAATTGTGGAATTAAACACTTACATGATTAAGTGCAAATCGTCGGCTTGATTCACTGGTTGAGAATAAGATCATGACTAGAAAATTGTTCAATTAATTCACACATAAATCATTTGCTTCGATTCCAAGGTGTCTGAAAGTTTTCTTAGAAATTTTTTCTCTTTTTCCCCTTTCCTTTTCTTTTTTGATTTTTCTCACGTGTGCCATATATTTATAAGGGAAAGGAAAGACGACATGCGGTTATTATTTTTTAAAAGAAGGACATACGTTTATTATGGTTTGAATTCAAACCAATCTATTAACAACTTCAGGGAGTTATTAATTGATTTCGAAAACAAAAAAAAAAAAAAAAAACTGCCATTGGTAGTTCCTTTGGCATGTTGGGTTCCACCCATTATGGGTGGACCTAACATCCAACATCTCCAGCTCGCATATAATGGGTATGATATTCTCATCGTCAATTTCAAAAGAACAATATCCCTTTTCTCCACAAAATTCATTTAAGGAAATAGGTCGCGTGACTGACATATTTTATCTTAAAATTGAAAAGACTAGTATGAAAGTAAATAAATAAAATGACAAAATTAAAAATAATATTAAAAATATTAATGTAAACGCGTGAGAAGAATAATAAAAATAAATAATATTTGATGTGAAATGAATAAAAAGTATCTTAATCACTAAAAAATAGTTACCAAAATAATAAAATGTTATGAAGTGTAAGAATAAAAATATTAATATATTGTTTTAACATAAATAAACAAGCTGCCTACCTAAAATTTAAATTAATGGATCTTTTAAAATGTTTGTGTAAATGTATAAACTTATTTGTAAATATATATAGTTTATGGTAAAAACAAAAAAGAGAAATGAGTATGATTTTAAATAAATAAAATTTAAAAGTAAAAATATTTATTGAAAATATTAAAAATGGAAGTATGGAAAGAAAAAGAAAAATAAATAACATATGATGTAAAATGGGTAGCAATGGTGTTAATTCGGTTAATATTGAATCGAATTAATCGATTTATGTTATTTTATTTTCGTTAACTGAATCAGTTTATTAATTTGTAAAATCTTATCAATCAAATTTAATTCCGTTAATTTTGGAATCAATCGAATAAAAAAATATATTTAAATTAAATTATATTTTAAATTCTTAATTTTTCATATTTAAAACAAACTAAATAAATTTATTCAACATACTATTTAAATATCAAAGTATTAAATTAAAAACTCTAACAACTTATAAAATTAAATAGTCCTTTTCATTTATTTTTTGTTTTATTTTTGAATTTTTTATATTTCAATTAAAACTTTGGTTAATTTGATTTTCGAATTGAATTAACCAAAAATCAAAATTCTTTCAAAATCATTTTCAATAACCAACAGAAATTGTTGTTTTTAGAGATATCTTTTTGTTGGTGATAAACTCCTAGTGATGATCCTTGGTAGACTATTGGCACCAAAGGGAAAACTAACCAAAGTTAGAATATGGCTTTCAGGCTTGTTGTAAATACCACCTTCCTTTAGATTTATTTGCCCTCACCTATTCTAGGGATGCAACAGGGGTTGTTTAAAAAGTTTATAAGATACAATGAAGGCTTGGTTGAATTTACTTTGCACTAATGAGATTCAAACCACTAAACATCATTAAAGTGAGACAGAAATAAATTTTTTTGAGCAAGGTTTTCTATAGTAAACCAAGTTTAAGAGACTTGTCTTATTTTTATAGTGAGAGGGAGAGAAATTTGATAGTTTATCAAATGTTTCATCCTATATCAAATGTGTTCTTCCAGCTCTAAGCATAGAGAATGGAATCAAGGGTTGTGTCTTTTAATTTGTGTTGTTTCATTTAACAATTATGTTATTTCATTAATTACATACCCCTTTGAATAACTAACAATGTAATTATTCACCTTTTATAAGTGAAAGATTACTCTTGAGTGATTCTTATTCATTCAAAGAGAAATCACTTTTTGTTCTTCAGAAAACAAAGTTTTCGAATTATGGCATTCGATTGCCTTAGTGTAATTTCATAACAAAAGACTTTTTCATGCACGGCAGTCAGTTGTCCTTACAAGGCATCCAACTGCTCAAATTCATTTTCTTAACAGATGCTTTTTTGTTTTCTTACAAGCTATGGGCAGTCGATTCCCTTGTATGGGTAGTCGATTGCTCCTTATCAAAGCTTAATTCTTAACTTTGTTTTACTTAGTTTCTCAACCATTGATTAACTTATTATATTTTATCAATT
The DNA here is from genome assembly GCF_002303985.1 of Durio zibethinus. Next base: position 17,772,443 of record NW_019168159.1, read on the forward strand.
AAGCTTCCATTAATTTGAAAATATTTTCAACATAAATTAATTTAGTGACAAATCGATTAATCAATTAAATTGGTTCAGTTGATTAATTCGATTAAAATTAAATATGAGCACCCTAAAAATGAATAAAATATATTGTAAACATAATAAAAATTAAGAATAAGTTAAATAAAATATTATTTTAATGTATATAAGTAAAATGACATTATTGGGCTTATTCAAACGTTAGCATAAATTTTTAAGTTCAATAATAAGAAAAAAGCATATAGTATATAGTAAAAAAATAGATTCCAATATGAACGTAAACAAATAAAATTTAAAATTAGATAAAATATTTTACAAGTACTAATGTAAATGCATGAAAATATAGATAAAATTATATTATTTGATGTAAAATGATTAAAAATTATGGTAATGAAACATAGTAAACTATGAAAATGATAAACGTAAGGAGTATAAAAATAAGCATAATTTTTATATTATTTCAACATAAATGAATTGATTGTTTATGTAAAGTTTAAATTAATTAAACATTTTCAAATGTTAGCATAAACGTATAAATCCAATAGTAAAAAATATATATAGTTTTTGATAAAAAGAAAAAGAAATTTGATAAATTTAAGCGTAAATAAGTAAATTTTAAAAGTTAAAATTTTTTTTATTAGAAATATTAATGTAATCATTTGAAAAGAATAATAAAAATAAATAACATTAGGTGTAAAATAGGTAAAAAGTGTTAAAATCAACTATAAAAATTATAAACACTAGAATTACTCCCGGCTACATTGTGGTAGACTAATTATTTTAATATAAAATAGTTACAAACCAAAATAAAAAAATTATTATAAGAAAATTAATATTAAAATATATATTATTTCACATATCATTATTACATTGTTTTTTATTTTTTACAAGTTATATTACGAGTGTTTTATTTTTATTAATTATTTGATTAAAATGAATAATATTTTAATTTTTCGTAGATTATAAACCTTTTTATAAAAATATTTAAAACAAAAGAAATGAAAAAAGGAAAGTAACTTTCTGTTTTTTATTTTTATATCTTTTTATATTTATAATTATTGTTATATTTTTATTATTTTATTTTATTCTATTGTATATATAAATGATAAAAACTCCAAACTTATTAAATAACACACCTAATTATATTCTAACATCGAGAAACTCTCACATTCCTTTCTCTAAATCCAATTAAAACTTAACTCATTATGTCCTAGTCTAATTAAAACCCAACACAAAATTAATTACCTACATAAATCCAATAATTTCTTAAAATTTTTTAATCAACAATAGCTATTTGACAAACAAAAAATATCGTAATAAAATCATGCAAATAAATCTCAATTTATTTGCATATTTTAATTATGATATTATTTCATGGTGATTTTTTTTTATAGAATTTTTGTATCATAATAATTTGTAAATAAATAAAAAGAATTCAGATTTCATTTTTGATAAGATATTTAATAAATTTGACACAAAATCTCTTCAAGTAAACAACGAGTTTATTTTAAATACTTTTGAGGTGATGTTTCTTTGTTGTGAAAATCTAAAGATTTTTTTTCAATATTTAAATATTAAAATTAACAAAAATCATTTTGATTAAGGCTTAAATAAAATAATATGTGATTAATTTGTTATTAATTTTGAGTATTATGGGGATACTAAAATCTTTTCTATATGTAATTGACTTCCAAATTTAGTTTTGTTGATATAAACTAAAACTTATTCTTTTTAGGGGTTATTAGTCAAATTTAGAATAACCATACAAAAGATAAATTTACATAGGTGACAAATCACTTCCTAAATAAGAGAAAAAAATTGTGACAACTTCATAATTTTTTATATCTAATGGGCATGTTCTTGGACTAGAACTTTATGACAAAAATTATCTCCTAATATGATATTCTTCAAATCCAAATATACCTAAGATAAGACCCAAAAATGACTAAAGGGTTAATTAAGGTATGAAATAAATTGATTAGTGTGATTTGAAAAAAAAGAATGTTGATAATTTTTTTTCTTTTTCTTTGTTTAGAACATTTACATTAAAATAATATCTTATTGTATTTATTTAACACTTCAATAAGTTTATATTTTCATAATTTGTTTTAATTGATTTCGATATTTGACGTCAAATATTATATTTTTTTATTATCTATTTTGGAAAATTACATTGATATTTTAAATATTTTTGTAACTTTTACACTTTAGTTATTTATGTATATAGTGGATTTTTAGAATAAACTATATTTTTGTTAACCATTAAACTTATACATTTACGCAAATATTTGAAGAAAACCAATTAATTTAAACACTAGGTAAATAAGTTATTTATTTACATTAAACTAATATCAAAATTACATTTATTTTTATATTTTATTACGTTTATAATTATCATTATTTTTTTTAGTTGATTACTGCAATTTTTATTCATTTTTTATTATAAGTTTTTTTTTTTAACTTCTTTCTCTTGCATTTATGTTATTGGTATTTTCAATCTTATATTTTATTTTATTTCGTTCATATTGATTTTTTTTTTATCATAAATTATATATTATTTTTATCATTGGTATTAAATATTTAAACTAACATTCGAAGAAAGTCAATTCCTTTAAACTTCACCTTGTCAAATTATTTACTTATGTTAAAATAATATTTTATTGTACACTTTTTCTTATAATGCATTATATTTACAATTTTCATAGTTCGTTTTTTGATTAAGAAACTTTTTATATATTTTAAGACTAATGTTACTTATTTTTATTTTTCTTCTGACATACTTATATTAATATTTTTAATAATTTTTTAACTTTTAAAATTTATTTAATTATATTCAAACTGATCATTTCTTCTGTAAAAAATACCATAAATTATATATTTTTTGCTATTGGACTTGTACATTTACGCTAATATTATAAGAAGATAAATTAATTTGAACTTTAAGTTGACTTATACTTTTACGATAAAATAATATCATAATTATGCTTATTCTTACTTTTTAACACATTTATAATTTTCATAATTTATTTTGGTTGATTTCTATAGTTTTTTCCCATTTATGCTAAATTAACTTTTTTTATTTTTCTCACATATTTATGTTAATATTTTAAATTTTTTTTGTTTTTATTCATTTTTTTATCATTTATAATTTTCATAATTTATTTTGGTTGATTTCTATAGTTTTTTCCCATTTATGCTAAATTAACTTTTTTTATTTTTCTCACATATTTATGTTAATATTTTAAATTTTTTTTGTTTTTATTCATTTTTTTATCATAAACTATATTGTTTTTTATTATATTGAATTTAAATATTTAAATTAACATTTAAAGAAGGTCAGTCAAGCTTTAAATTTTACATTGCCAAGTTATTTATTTACATTAAAATAATACTTTATTATATATATTCGTGTCAATCATTATCTATAAAATCTATTAAAGTTATTCCAATTTCTCAAATTCAATGGCACCTAATGTGGGACATAAAAATTATTAGAGGGTTAATTAAGGCATGAAATAAATTGGTAGGAGTAATTTGGAGAGAGTTTTGGTGTTTTTCTTCTTTGTTTTTGACACATGGCAATCAATGTTTTATTTGTTTTTATTTTGGTATTTTTTATTTTTGTTTCGTTTTGTTTTGTTTTTTTTAGTTTTATGTATTAATTTGCCTTTTTTTATTACATACATACTTAAATTTTCAGATTAGAAACATGTTTTGATCATTTGACAAACATAAAAAAAAAAAAAACAAAAAATATGTGTTAGACAAATAAATTTATTTATTTTTCTCATATAATTTTTAGAAGAAAATTTTAGATGAACATTTTTCCAATGATGAAATTAAAAAAAAAAAAATTGCAAGTGATGTTTCAAATTCTTAATGAGGAATTTTCTTAAAATCTTACAAAAAATGTTGAAAAGATTTTAAAAGTATTTCAATAAAACCTAGATTTTGGCAATTAAAAATTCAAGTCAAACTAAGAAAAATTCAAAAACCCAAAATTCAGCCACCACAAATCCATATGACCACCGTGAATCTTGTCAGAAACTTCAAACTCTTATCAAAAAACTCAAATTAAAACCTAGAAATTACTTTGAAAATTCTAGAAAACCAAGAAAAACAACAATCTAAAAAAAAAACCTAAAATTCTAGAATCTTCCAAACAACTTAAAAATCAAAATTCTAGAATCCTAAAAATTTAGAAAAATCTCAAGATCCAAAAACACCAATCAAATAATAGAAGCCTAGAAACCCAAAAACCCATAATAACTCCAAAAAATACACCAAAAGTTCAACTAGAGCCCATAACTCAAAATCAAATTTTGTATGCTCAAATTACTTATTGTGTAATGCTTGCTCGAATTGCTTCTATATTTGCTAATTGTTTCATTCTTCCTTTGATTGAAAATTTGGGTTTTTTCTTATAAGGATGAAATCCCACCTCAATTTGGAAAATCCAAAATTTTCACTAATTCTACCAAAAAAATTTAAGGTTTTCTTTATGTAATCTTTCCTTTTTCCATAGTTGGGGTTCAAGTATTTCCTTAATCAATTTATTCTTAAATTTCTAATCTCAATAAGATCTAAGAACCAAATCTACCAGTTTTCTTTTGCAAATTAAATCTTTACGTTTTTCTTTTGTTTCTGACTTTTTTTTGTCACATGGTAGAAAACTTGAAAATAATTTAAATAAAACTAAAAGAAAAACTAAAAACCAAAATAATAACAATAAAAATAATAAAACAAAACAAAAATAGATTGAACACATTTTTGGGCTTTTTGATATTGGGCCTAAATCCTATCTCATATTTATAGTCTAATTGTATAATTCTACAACCCATTTTCAAATCAAAATTCAAAGCCTAATAAATATCAAAAAAATTTCCAGACAAAATGTGAGGTTGTCAATTGCTTCATTTTGCATATTTTCTGTAAAATATGAATTGAACAAAGATAAAAGACTTCCATTTTATTTAGGTTAAGAAAAATTGAAAAGGCCTTTCTTAAACAGAGGTTTTGAAACTTTAAAAATTTTAAAAAGCTCCCATTCAATAGAGGGTTTGAAACTTTGAAAACAATAATGAAAGAGCTCTTCTCACTAGAGGTTATGAAAACGTTAAAAATGAAAGAGCTTATCTCATTAAAGGCTATGAAATTTTAAAAAAAGAAAGAGCCCATCTCACCAGAGGCTATGAAAATTTTTAAAAATAAGAGCGCCTCTTACTAGAGGCTATGAAACTTTAAAACTAAAAGAGCTACTATTACCAAATGGTATAAAACTTTAAAAAATGAAAGAGCTCATCTCACTAGAGGTTATAAAACTTTTAAAACTAAAAGAGCTCATCTCATCAGAGGCTATGAAACTTTAAAAAAAATTTAAAATACTCCCCCCCATCTAAGGCTTTGAAAGTTTAAAATTCAGGCCTAAAAGGGTACCTGGAGGTTTTAGGGATCATGCCTTAGGTCTTGAAAATTATGCTAGGAGGTCTTACAAATCAATTCTTATCTTGAAAAAATTCCATCTCAATAAAGGCTTTGAAATTTTAAAGAAAATAAACAATTTTCTTTTCATGTCCCAATATAGTTTTGCTTAAATCTCATCACATGCCAGCAAATCTTAAATCTTGTCATTTCAAACTTTTTAACATTTTTTCAATCAAGTATTGTTAAGTCTAAAATTTTCTTGAAAACTTTTAGAATTTCAATTTAAAATTCTAAAGTCAGAATTAAATGCAATAAATGTTGTCATAACGTATAAATTCGTGGACCTACTGCTAGACATGAATTAGAGGAGTTGTCACCAATCTTTTTTGGTTAAGTGTGATTGGCCACCTAAAGCAGATTTTGATCCATAAAATCAGAGTTTAGATTCGGGAGTAAGGTTACGTATGGGAAAGGTTATAGCACCCTCATAGTGTTCATCCAAAAGATAGTACCAGTTTGATTTCAGATTATCCAAGCATTGATTATATTTATAATTTACCAAATAATTTAATATTGAAAATTAGTCTTAAAATTATCCCAATAGTTTGGTAGCAATTTAAGATAATTCTCTCATCTTATGAGTATTCATGGAGACTAGTGTCTCACTCTAAAGAGGCTCTTTCATCAGATTTGTTAATGTATTTTTATTTAGAAAAAAAGTAAAGTCTCTTAATAGTTTGGTAGACTTTGAAACAATCCTCCAATATTTTAGAGGATAAAAAAATTATTTTTTATTTATTTTTTTTTTGAAAACTAATTCATGGGATTTCCCAAAAGTTTAGTGGATTCTATTTTAAAAATTAAATCCATGAAAATTCTCTAATAGTTTGGTAGAAATCATGAATTTATTTTGTAGGGATTTTTGTTTAAAAAGGATTTTTTTTTATTGAAATGATTTTTTTTTGTTTTTATAAATATTTTTTTGAAAACTTAAAAAGATTTTTTTATTATTATTTTGCAAACTTATTTGAAAAGATTTTTTTTGTTTTTTTTTTTACTTATTTGAAAAGTTTTTTTTATATAATTATTTTTTAAAAAACCTATTTATTTTCAAAAATAATTTTTGCAAAATTTTTCAAAAATAAAACCATAAGAAAAATTAAAAAATTAAAAAAAAAATAAAAAAAAATGAAAAAAGGAAACCTTGCAATCGGGTCAGGTTAGAGCACGAGTCAACGTGCGGCTCGTCGGGTCAGAGTGCGAATCTTAGGCTGCCTAAAATGGCATCATCTTAGCCTTGTATAAAAGCCAACCTCAGTGGTTTTTACTTTTAAAATCCCGTCTACTCCCTTTTTCTAGATTGAGAAGCTCTGACTTCTCTTTAGAATTCCCTAAGAAACCTACCGGCAAATTCAATCAGAAACTTAAAATCCCACCGATTTCTGGGAATGTCGTCAAAAAATTCAATTGAAAACTAAAAAACCCACCAGTTTATGGAAAACTAGCCAGAATATGGTTGAAAATTTCAATCGATCATCGAAAAAATATCAAAAACTTCAAACATTCATAAAAAAATTCATATTTTCTAGAAAAAAATCTAGATTTTTAATAAAAATTCCAAATTTCCCCAAAATTTGCCCAAATTGCTCCCCAAGTCCTCTAGAACCTTAATCCAACCTCCAAAAGCCTAAATCTAACCCAAAGATTTCCAATGAACTCAAAATTCCCAAAATCGAAGTCCCAAAAACCCTTACTACCCAAAAATTTTGTAGAACACCATTTCTCCCAAAAATCAACCGTTTCCCCCTAAATCATTCCCTTTGCTATCTCTATTGTTCATTATAATGCTTAATTCAATTTATAAGCAGCCTTAGAAATTGGACAAAATCCAATCCCAAGGTTCAAGCCTAGATTGGTTCTATCTGAGCATGATTCTTAGCTAGATTTTGGTAAAATTGAAAGCCTTTGATTCAATTCCATTAACCAAAAGAATTCAATCCAAATCCATTTCCTTAATCCTTGGCAATTACAAAAAAAAAATAAAAACAAAAATAATGATAATAATAATAAACTATGTACAAATAATAATAATAATAATAATAATAATATAACCATAATACTATAATATATTGCTATATAATATACTATGTTAATGTAATATAATAATAAAAATAACCCTAAAAATAATCCTATTGGCCTCAGACACATATGGGTCTCTACAGCTGCTTCTCTTTGCACATTTCTATTAAATAGGAATAATGCAAAGACTTAGATACCCATTCTATTCAAGTCAAATCAGTGAGTAAAAATGACCAGGACGAAATCACAAGTCATAAGAAATGATCTAGACTGAGCCAAGATCGGGTCACGAGGATGAAACCATGACTCAAAAATGAAATGATCGGGATCGAGTCAAGGTAAAAAATAAATGATCAAGATGATGCCATGGGTTAAGAAAGTGATTTGGCTTGAGCTAAGATCGGATCACTGGGACTATGCCGTGAGTCTGAGAGTGACCAAGATCGAGTCGATGTCGTAAATGAATGCCTGGAATGATGCCGCGAGTCCGAGAATGATTTGACCTAAGTTGAGATCGAATGACTGGGATGATGTCGTGAGTTTGAGAATGACCAAGACTAAGTCGAAGTTGTAAATGAATGACTGGGACGATGCTAAGAGTCTAAGAGTGACCAAGACCGAGTCAAAGTTGTAAATAAATGACTGGGATGATACCGTGAGTCATAAAAAAGTGAATTTCACTCTAAATCTAAAGATTCATAGTTTGGACATTCAAAAAAATTGTGAGGTTCTAAAAGTTGAAAGATCCTAACATTCCAACAAAATTGTAAAGATTCAAGCTTTGCAAAGGCTTTCAGATTTGTAAGAATGAAATATTTGCAAGATTCCAAACTTTGCAGAGGTTCTAGATTCACAAAGGTTTCAGGTTCGCAAAGATTTCAGATTCACAAGAAAGAAAGATTGGCAAGATTCCAAGTTTCGCAAAGGTTTTAGATTTGCAAAGATGCAATGTTCATAAGGATTTTTAGATTTGCAAGAAAAAAAAATTCGTAAGATTCCAAGTTTCGCAAAGGTTTTAGATTTGTAAAAATGGAAGGACTTTCAGATTCACAAGAAAAAAAGTTTCACAAAGGTTACAAAAATTATCTAAACTGAGTTAAGATCAAAATGAGTGATCAGGATTAAATCGCGAGTTAGAAAATGAGGAGACCAAGATTGAGTTAAAAAATAAGGCGACCAAGATCGAGTCGAAGTAAAAAATAAATGACCGAGATGAAACCATAAATTATAAGAAATGAACTTGACTAGGCCAATATCGAATGAGTGATGATAGAGTAATGCAAATGCATGCCCTATCTGATATGCAAATATAATGTATTTAGTGCTGATGTCATGAAATTTCAATTGTGGTGGCAAAGTTCTCAAGACTTCACTAGCCTTCTTAGCCTCTCAATATTAATAGTCTCAAAAAAAATTTTGTTAGTTGATCCATGTCATTCTTCTTATCTAATCACAACTCACACGTCGTGTCAACCAATTTATCACTGAATTTATTATCGAGTCATCTTATTTGCCCCCTTGTAAATCATTTTCTCATGTTTCTTTTCATTTATCTCATCATGGATTTCTTTCAAAAGAATAGAAAACTTTTTATGAAAATGTCATTCATTTATTTGCCATCATTCAAATTAGTGACAGACATGATACATTTTCTTGGTTCATTCAGGGAATGTTCATTTGGTGAAAGGTAGGAGAAATGGATCTTTATTATTAAGGGAACAAAAGGTAGGGTCAAAAACAACTAAAAGGTGAACAAAAGCAAAATGCTGAAATTTATTCAAATAAGACATTAACATCCAAAATAATTATTACTCTGACAATTTTGAACCCAAACTTATGATCATCTTTTGAAAATACATTTCATTAATATCTTCAATCTTTGAGCTAATCATTACCCTTATTTCGGGGACATGAAGTTGTTTTTTCAAGTTTTCACTTAAACTACCCCTTCGGGTTTTTAGTTTAAGTATTTTTTTTCCCTTTTTTTCTTGCTTTTTTTTTTTGCTTTTTTTTTTACACACCTTTTTTTTTTTAATTTTTCATTTCACTTTCCCTTTTGTTCATCAATGACACTTTGATCAAAGCTTCACATGATCCAATGGCAAACTTGCCCTAATTTAATTCATGATTCTCCAAAACAACTATTCACATTTGATCAAAATAGATTGATTTTTAAGGGATGTAATGTAAGCTAGAGTAAAGGGTGCCAAAGAAAGGGATAGAATAAGCCCAAATTGTATTTGAAGATAGTCAAACCAAGAATCATTTTTTCATGTAGGGCACTTTGACAATTTACCCTATCAATTTTTTTTTCTTCTTTCTTTTTTTTGCTTTTTTTTTTGTGGAGCACATTGGCATTTTGCCATATCAATTTTTTTTCTTTTTCTTTTCTTTTCTTTTTGGCGGAGCACATTAGCATTTTGCCCCATCAATTTTTTTTTTTATTTTTTCATTTGTTAGGAAAACTTGATCATAAATTTCTCAAACTTTGCCCCCAATGTGAGGGTGATCTTTGGTTAGGGTTCTTCAAAAAAAATTTCAAAAGGTTCAAACAGGATAGCAAAGAATGATTTTTTTTCTTTTTTTTTGGAAGGATAGAAAAAAAGATGACCATTTCTCATTTCAAAGATGAATATTCTCAACGAAGAACATTCATTGACTAAAAGTAGACTTATGAACAATTGCAAGGATCATGTATTGTATCACTTTTAAAATTTTTCACTAGATTTATCTTCTTCAACGATCTCAATGAATCAACCATCTTCATCTATCAATCAGATCATCATGAATGATATTTTCAAAGTCAAATCTTGAAGTATCGGCATGACTATACGAACATTCATTATTTAGAATCAAAAAATGGTATGGGAAAAGTAAATATAGGTATTCGTACGAAAGAAAAAAAATCATGAAAATGCATCAAGCATGTCACTTTATTAAAATGATGAAAAATAAAATGAAATCTAAGTTCATAAAAAAAGATCCATTTTATCAAGAAATTTTAAGATGGTGAGTAACTCCAATCAGTCTCCCCTAAAATTATGCTCATGAATGATTAGGCGATGAGTTACCATCGACATTGGAGGCCATGTTTCCACTGGTATCAAAATTTATCAGCCCTTATTTGATCAAACTTTGCACTATACATTTCAAAAGGATGTAATTTTCAGTAGAATGGCCCATAACCCCAAAATGATAGTCATAATGAACAGTAGAGTCATACTATTTGGGATAAAGAGGTTCAAGTTATTTTGTAAAAATGGTTGCAATCATACGGTTCTTGTAAAGCTCTTGATATAATTTAATATAACCTATGAGAATAGGGCCAAAAATAGCCTTTTCCCTATTTCATGATTTTTATGCACCACTTGTTGAAGTAGTGGGATGAATAGAGGGCCTAAGAAGGGATGGATAAAAAGGTCATGGAATTGACTGGTGAAGTATAGCAGAAACATGACTTGCAAGAAAATGATATGTGGGATAGATTGAGTAAGGGTAATTTCTAGATTGCTACTTATCGAAACTCACTGCTTGAGTCTCACTTTCTTTTTTCTTTGGTATCTTTTTAGCAGAAGACTCTTCTTCTTCCAATTTATCATTCTTGATTGCATTTTCAATGATCTCTCATGAAATCACCATGTCGACAAAATTTTTGTCGTGTTTCCTTTTATCTTCTTATAGTATGGCGATTTTAGGTGCTCACAAATAGCACTATTATTTTTTTCTGTTAGGGGAGGTTGTACTTGAGTAATGACATCCCGTCATCTTTGGGCATATTCTTTGAAAAATTTAGATGTTTTTTTCTTCATGCCTTGTAATGAAGATAATCAGGGGCCATATCTATGATGTAATGATATTGGTTGATGAAAGATCGAGTCAAATCCTTCCATGACTTAATGTGAGTCTTATCTAACTAGACATACTATCTTACAACAGACTCGGTTAAACTATGCTGGAATACATCCATTAGCAGTTTCTTATTGTTGATATATGTTGCCATCTTATAATAGTACATTATGATATACGTAATTGGGCACTTGGTACCGTCATACTTATCAAATTTTGGTACCTTAAATTTTGAACGGATCACAACACTTAAAACCAGGCAAAGGTTGACAGCATCTATGGATCCATAGAAATCAATGCCCTCTATAGCTTGCAATCTTTCCTTAATCATGCTAATGGCTTGACCAGTCTTAGAGTCCTATAGGGTTACAGTCGTCTGTAGTTTTTTTTTCTCTTTAATCTCATCCATTTTCGGAATTTGGATTGAGTCATCTGTCTTTTCAGTAAAGATAAGATTGGTATAGCTCTGAACATTCCCTTGATTGAAATTTAGGAACGTGGTCTGTTGTTGATGAAAGCTTGGAGTGACTCGAGTTTGATGTGAAACAAAACCTAGAGGATACGGTGGTTTAGTATCTTCATGTGAGATGTCTTCTTCTATTACTTTTCCTTTATTTTTTTTTCTAAAGCTTTTAGGATTCTGCTCAATTTTTCTTCAAGTATCTCTTGAGCTTTTTCTATTCTTTCAAGCTAGTTTACATTGTCTTGCTCCATTTTTCTAGCTTTAGCCCGAGTATGGTACCGGTGTTAAACTATCCTTGAACCTTGATTTCTCACAATTATGGTATAAATTTAAGATAATGTTTATAGATCTATCAAATTATGCATGAGAATGAATGCAATGATACATGAATGCATGCATACACAATAAAAAAAAAGTTAATAAGCATAATATGTAATCTACATAAATGTTTATGAATATGCATAAAGAGAAAAGAAATAAAATAAGACAAGAAAATCGGTTAGTCACCTTAAAATAAAGAATAAACATTACAAAGTAAGTAAAATAACAACATGACCCTAGATTTGGGTTAACTATAAAGGGTGGAAAGACAAGGTTCTATCTATTATTGGGCTCTTAAAGTTAACTATATATAGTTTGGATAGCCTCTAAAAGGCTCCTAAATTGTTCCTTATATCATAGTCCATCACAAACTAGCAAGGCACCCCAATTCTCGCCCATCACAAGCTATAAGCAAAAAAAGTCCAATCTGAGTGAGAGTGTTTCGCAGGCTTATGCAGAGACATAAAATCTCACGAGGGCATAGATACTTCACTCCCTCCTAAAGGTAAAGCTCGAGTGGAGAGCTTATGTTATGTACATACAAATGAATAACAGATATATATATATACAATGAATAATTAATTGAGCATGTATAAGCAAATGAAAGAACAAAATAAATGAATAATTAAGCAAGTATAAACAATGAAAAGGAATAAAAAATAAATAATTAAGCAAGTATAAAACAATCTCAAATTTATTAAGCAAGGCCTGGATAACAAAGAATCATTTACCGGCTCAACTCTCTAGTATCCCTAGTGGAGTCGTCGGACTGTCATAACATATAGATCCGTAGACCTACCGCTAGACATGGATTAAAGGAGCCACCACCAATCTTTTTTGGTTAGACGTGATTGGCTACCTAAAGCAAATTCTGATCTATAAAATCAAAGTTTAGATTCGAGAGTATAGTTACGCATGAGAAAGGTTATAGCACCCCTATAACGCCCATCCAAATTATGGTACCAGTTTGATTTCAAATTATCAAGCCTTGATCATATTTATAATTTATCAAATAATTTAATATTAAAAATTAGTCTTAAAATTGTCCTAATAGTTTAGTAGTAATTTAAGATAATTCTCTCACTTCAAGAATATTCATGGAGACTAGTGCTTCACTTTGAAGAGGCTCTGTCGTTAGATTTGTTAATGTATTCCTATTAAAAAAAAAAGTAAAGTCTCTCAATAGTTTGGTAGACTTTGAAACAATCCTTTAATATTTAGATGATAAAAAAAAATTTTTTTTTTTATTTTTTATCTTTTGAAAACTAATTCATGAAATTTCCTAATAGTTTGGTGGATTCCATTTTAAAAATTAAATCTATGAAAATTCTCCAATAGTTTGGTAGAATTCATGAATTTATTTTGTAAGGATTTTTATTTCAAAAATATTTTTTTATTGAAAGATTTTTTTTGTTTTTATAAATATTTTTTTGAAAACTTAAAAAGAGTTTTTCTTATTATTATTTTGAAAAGTTATTTGAAAAAGATTTTTTTTGTTTTTTTTACTTATTTGAAAAAGGTTTTTTATATATATATAATTGTTTTTTAAAAAACTTATTTATTTTCAGAAATAATTTTTACAAATATTCTCAACAATAAAACCATAAGAAAAACTAAAAGATAAAAATAAAATAAAAAAGAAAACCATACGATCAGGTTGGGCTAGAGCGCGAGTCAACACGCGGGTCACTTGGTCAGAGCACGGATCTTAAGCTACCTAAAATGACGTCATCTTAGCCCTATATAAAAGTCAACCTCAGCATTGTTGCTTCAGAATCCCCTTTACTCCTTCTCTCTCTAAACTGAGAAGCTCTAACTTCTCTTTAGAATTCCTCAAAAAACTCACTGGCGAATTCAATCGAAAATCAAAAACTAAAAATCCCATCGGTTTCTGAGAAAATCACCAAAAAATTTAACAAAAAACTAGAAAACCTACCAATTTTTGAAAAACTGGCAGGAATATGATTAAAAAATTCAATCGATCACCAGAAAAATCATCGAAAACTTTAAACATTCATCAAAAAATTCATATTTTCCAGCAAAATCCAAATTTTTCATAAAAATTCCAAATTTTCCCCAAATTTGCCCAAATTACTCCTTGAGTCCTCCAGAACCTTAATCTAACATCCAAAAAGCTAAATCTAACCTAAAAATTTCTAACGAACCCGGAATTCCCAAAATCAAAGTCCCAAAAACCCTTACTACCCAAAAATTTTTCATAACACCAATTCCCCAAAAAATCAATCGTTTTCCCCCAAATCATTCCTTTTTCTCTCTTTGTTGTTTATTATAATGCTCAATTCAATTTATAGGTAGCCTTAGGAATTAGAAAAAATCTAATCCTAGGGTTCAAACCTGGATTGGTTCTGTCCAAGCATAATTCTTGGCTAGATTTTGGTGAAACTGAAAGCCTTTGATTCAATTCCATTAACCAAAAGAATTCAATCCAAATCCGTTTCCTTAATCCCTGATAGTTAAGAAAAAAGAAAATAAAAACAATAATGATAATGATAATAATAATAATAATAATAATAATAATAATAATAATAATAATATAACAATAATACTATAATATATTGCTATATAACATACTATGTTATATAATATAATAATAAAAATAACCCAAAAAATAATCCTATTGGCCCCGAACAGTTATGGATGTCTACAAATGCTATGAATGCAATGCATGAAATGCAAAAATCAATGTCATGTATCTCTAATTATAGTAAAAGGTTCTCAAGACTCTTCTTCATGTCTTCTTTCCTTTTCAACTTCTTATTATATTCTTGTTTAGTTTTTTAAAACTGGCCAACAAATGTATGAACTAGTTTTATCATTTGATCATGACATTTGGAATGTTTCTTCTCCCATTTATAAGCTACAAGGATAAACATCCTTTTAAACTTTCTTTCATCATTTTTATTTTATTTTCAATCTGCCTCAATCACTTTCAACTATTTTTTTGAAATAATGTAAGGATATTTCATATTAGTCATTTGTTCAATCATTATCATTCCAATTTGATAACAAATGTAATCTATTGCATTTCTTTAATTCATCAAGGGAAAGAAAAAATTAAATGGTGAAGAACAAGAAAAATCAAATAAAAGATATTCATTATAAGAGTAAGTTTGGCCAAGAATAAATAGGCAAAAAAACTATTTCAAAGTAAACTACCAAGATAAATAAGTGAAAGGGTTCACAACATCTAATATAATGAATATTCAAATAATTCTAAACAAATTAATTTTGAATTCTTTTTCAAAAATTCATTCCATTGATATTCTTGATCTTTAAGCTCATCAATCAAAGCATCATCCATACCTTATAAGATCCTAAAATGATATTAATCTTCATACATTAAAGCTATTTTTCAAGTCTTCAACTTAAATGTTTTCTTTTTTACTTAAATCACCATTCATGTTTTCAATTTAAGTTTCCCTTTTTCCTTTTTCCTTTTTTTGTAAATCTTTTTTCTCATTTCTTTTCCTCTTGACTTATTAATGATTTCTCCATCAAAATTCCAAACAATCTCATTTTGATAACATCACAGGCCTACTTTAGTTCAATGCATGATTTTTCAATTCGAGCATTCACATTTGATCAAAATGGATTTTTAAGGCATGTAATATAGGCTAAGGCAATGGATTATAGAAAAAATGGATAAAATAGGCCTAAAATGTATTTGAAAGGTTATAAAATATATTTGAATGGTTATAAACCAAATGATCATTTCTCATCATGTAAAACACCTTGGTATTTTGTCCTATTAGTTTTTTTTCTTAATTTTTTTAATATTTTTTTCATATTTTCTTTCACTTTTAATTTTGCGCTTTTCATTATTTTTCAAGCAAGATTAAGGATCTTTATTTTCTTTTTTTATGAATAAGTTTTTTTCACACTTTATCCCTCAATGTGAAAAGTGATCCTTGATTAGGGTTTCTTCAATAGGAATTCAATAAGCTAAAAAAGAATAGCAAATAGATATTTTATTTTCATGAAAGGAAAAGAAAGATGGTCATTTCTCATTTCAAATATGAATACTCTTAATGAAGAACTTTTATTGACTAAGAGCAAACTTGGGAATAAATCATCACAAAAGCCACATATTACCTTCATATTTCAATGGGTGAAACTCTTTGTTAGATTTTACTCATTTTATAAATTTTTCTTCCTTTTACTTCAGTAATCTTAATAGATTAAGAGTCTTAAATTAGTAATATGAATGATGTTTTCAAAATTGAATTCTAAATTATTGTCATAATTGTTTAAACATTCATTTTGAAATATGAGAATGAGTAAAATATGAAAGAATATATAAATAAAATGGAATAAAAGAAGAAATGAGAGGAACATGCATTTGTTATCTTACTGAAATGATGAAAGATAAATAAAAGACTAATACAAAAGAACTCTAAAATATTAATAAGTATTTAAAGACTAGCATTATTTCCTAAAATTCTTAAAGTGACAGATATTCATGAAAACTTCCTCAAAATTATGCTTCTATGTGATTAGGGAAAGGGTTTTTAATGACACTCGACCTTGTTTCTTGATCAAAATTCACCAAACCAGTTTTGACCAAACTTTGCACTTTATACTTTAATGTCGTGTAATTTTTTGTAGAATGACCAGTAATCCTAACGTGATAGTCACAAGTAGCATTAGCATCATATCACTTGAGGTAAGGAGACTTTAAAGGCTCTAAATAAATTGGTGCAACCAAGTGATTTTTAATAAGTTGAAAGAGTGATTCAATGTATGTTATAGGGATTGGATCTATGAGAGCTTTTTCTCTTTTCACCTAGTTCTTAGGTTGAGCAGTTGATTGATTTTTAGATGTATGGTTAGGTACAGATGCTTGAAAATTTGTTTGCAATCTTGGTTGCATAATTGGTTGATAAGTATATTGACTTGGAGAGATGTTGTTTATTGTTGGGTAATAAGGTTGTTACATCAGATAAGGATAATAAATGGTAAAGCCTTCAATTTGTTGTCCCTCATAAATTATAGCTTAAGTATCTTTTTCTTTCATTTTCAATATAGCCTTTTTATTTTCATTAGTTGCATTATCACTTTCAAGCTTGCTATTCTTAATTGTATTCTCTATTATCTCTCCAAAAATCACCATATCAGTAAAATTTTTAGTGACATTTCTAATCATCTTTTCATAATATGGGGCTTTAAAAGTATTAACAAATAGAACAGTAATCTCCTTTTTAGTAAGCAATGGTTGAATTATAGTATTAGCATTTCTCCACCTCTTTGGCATATTCTTTGAAGCTCTCGATGTCTTTTTTTTTCATACTTTATTAAGACGGACAATCAGGTGCCAAATTTATGATGTGCTTGTATTAGACAATGAAAGCCCTTGCTAATTCTTTTCAACCATGGATACAAGTCCTATTCAGTTGTACATACCATTTGGCAGTAGAACCAGTGAGATTATCTTGAATAGCTTTTTATCATGTGCATGTATAGCCATTTTACGCCAGTACATTGTGACATGTGTTATGAGGTACTTAGTTCCATCACATTTCTTAAATTCAGGCACCTTGAATTGTGGTGGAATTACCACACTAGCAACTAAGCATAATCCAGCAACATCCATTGATCCTAGAAATCTGTCTTTTCAATAGCTTTGAGCCTTTTTTCTATGAAGTTCATCTTTTTTGAGATCCATGAAGGGAATTAACCATCAATAATCAAAGTTAATGCAACAAAATTTTAAAATTTTTAATTCCCTAAAGCCAAAATCAATCAACAAGATCATACAAACACACAATATATACAAACTATATGGGTTTTAGCTATGGTGTGAACCTTGTGTGCCAAAACTCTTTTGGTCCAAGGTGGTGATCTTCCAAATAGTTGTTTAAGCCAAAAAGTTACCCAAGTGTGCAACTTCTAACGATAATCCATATGAACTCTTGTGAAAGAATATTCTTTAATATAGAAAAGAACACAAAATATGCTCTAACTAGTGAGTGTTTACAAACCTTTTTGTTTTCTTTCAAGTTTTTATTTAGACATTCTCTTAGCTTATTTTTGCATCCAAAATGCTTGCAACTTATAAGAGGAGTGGTAACTTAATTTTTTTTTTTTTTTATAGAGGGACATTTAATCATATTAGGTTTAATGCAACACATGTATATTTTCATAAATATCCTGTGGTTGGCCGAATAATCTAAGCAAGGAAAGTCACTCTCTCTTGTTTTATTTTCTCCATCTTTTGGTTATACCAAAAACAAATTAAGTTCAACTTAAATTGTCCTAATTTTAATATTTCACAATTGTCTTATTATGTGTGACCCATTAGGTTCTTTAGCATATTGACAATAAACACAAGCATTGTGAGCCTTAGTATTCAACTATAGAGAAAACAAACTTTTTAACTTCATCACTAATTTTTCAATTAGCTAATTTTATGTTTATAGATCATTATCAATGCTAACTTATTACTATGACCCTTAATTGCTAAAGAAAACTCAATATGACTTGACAACCTATCCATAAATGATCTTAATGTATAATTAATATTATTTCATCACATAACATCTCAATTTGAACATTGAGTATGATTTAACGTCGATTCAATCTTATTCACCCATGCTAGGTCTTGTCTTTGGCATTAATTAAAAAATACGCTTTACAATAATTCTAAACTCTTATTTCACTTTAGGCCAAAAATTTTTGAAGTTAATTCAATCGAGACTAGTTGAGATACTTTTTTTATCACACAAAGTGATAAATCTCATCTTAATTACTTTATGTATCTTTATGTGCCTCATATTATATCAACAATACTTGATTGGAGTATTTTTTATTAGACTCATAAAAAAACCAAAGGATAATATTCATCATATAAGATTATAATTAATCTCATGTCAAATGATCACTTATACAATCATCACATGAAAATGTAATTATAAATACTATGTAAACTATTATATAACATTCTCATCCCAGATCAAGTTTAATAAACTTATTCTTATAACAAACACCTACATATTAACTTAAGTTTATCCAAACTTTAACCTATTGTAAACACCTCATTTTAACCAAAAATTTTTCTAAAATTCATTAAACTTCAAGTTTTGATTTGATTGTGTTATTGGCTTTTAAATAAAAAAAATGAATTTTAAGCCCAAGGGTTAAAAGCCCAAAAATTTTAATTTTGATTGTAATTTTAATTTGGATTTGGATTTGGATTTAAATGTTAGTGTTAATTTTGATTTGATTTCAAGGAAGATCTTGGATTCAGTTTTGGTCTTAGATTTAATCTCAGATTTTGAATTTATTAATTAATCAGACATGGTAATTCTTAAAATTCAATACACGGAAGAAAACGGAAAATCACAGAAAAAATCTTGGAGATTCGGTGAGCATTAAAATTTGTCCAAATTGAAGTATGATTTATCTTTATAAAACAACTTCCAATCTGCAATCACGGGGGCTGGACAGTCCCAAATCAAGATCAATCCGAGGCCATTTAAAACAAGCAATTTTGAGCAGAGTCTATGAATCAACAGAGGGCAGGAAAGATCAAAGCCTTCATAAGCTACAATCAAGCTTATAAAATAATCAATTCCAGAACACAGAGAAGCAACTGGTAGAAGATTTCAAATCCAGGGTTGGAAATTATACACTGTAAAGCAAAAATCAGTAGCAACAGAAGCCAAAATCCAAACAGAGCCAAGCAATTCCCGGTAGTGACCAGATAAGAGAGCAATTCACAAACAGGGGAGGGATCAACAAAGAGGGGACAGAAAGCAAGAGCAATCAGACAGCAATTTGGCAGTAAGCTTTCAAGTAATTCTGCAGCAATAAGCATCAATCAATAAGCAATTCAACAAAAAAGTAATTAGTAGCCTTTAGCCGTGCAAACCAGAGGAAGAATCGACAGCAGCAAGTCTAGAACAGAAAATTAAGCAATCAAAACCAGTAGGCAATTCAAAGCTAAATTCCACAATACAAGCAGCAAGGAATTCACCAACTAAACCTCATCAGCATAAATAGTCGCAAGCAAAAATCTAATAAACCCAAAAAAACCCGAATTAAGAAACACAAAAAAACCAGTGGTCAATTCGCTAAATGGAAAGCAACAACTTAATTGAAATCCATCAACCCAGGACTTTAAACAAAGCCCGAAAGCTTCAGTAATAGAGGAAGGAAAATGGGTTGATTTTGGGGGTTGATTCGATGGTTTGGGTTGCAGCTGGGTTTCACTTGGTGAAGGGGGAAGCAAGAAGGCTGATAGCGACGAATGGTGGATAGGTTGGTGGTGGTCGAACGACTGTGAGTTCACTGGTTTCTGGGTTGTTGGCTACTGGCCTTTAAAGTTGTTGCAGAAGGGAGAGTTTGTGGAGAGAACTTAGCACAAAAACAAAAAGAAGGCTGCTGGGGTTTGGGTCTGGTGTTCGACTAATTTTTTGCTTTGGCTGGGTTGTTTGTCTGGTAGAAAAAGGCTTGAAAGTTCGATTCCAGAGAAAAGGCGAAGAATCTGAAGCTTGACAGAGGCAAAGCAAAAATAAGGAGGATGTGCTGAAACGATAATGGTTCACCTCGAGGAAAAGCTAGAGCCGCGTGAAAGATTGCTGACCCGTAACCCTAGTGATTCGCGCGCCCATTTGTTTCCTGACCCGACCCATTTGTTTGACTTTGACAAGGTTTTTTTTATTTGCTTGATATTTTATTTGTATGATATTTTATTTGCATGATTTTTTTAATATATTTGCATGAAATTTATTGTTTATTGCATGGTTTATTTGCATGATTATTTCTATTTGCATGAGTAATAATATATTTGTATGATTTGTCATTATGATTTTTTGTTCGGGGGACTCGATCACTAAATTTGATAAAAATTTTCGAAATCATCACTAATCTTTTTAAAGAGTGTGATTGATCACCTAAAAATATCATTTTTTAATAAAATCTTAAAATTAATTAAGATTTATTAACAGAAGTTTAGGTTTGTGAAACCAAGATTAGGTCAGAGAGTACGGTTACGAGTGAGGAAGGTATTAGCATCCTCACATCGCCCATCTGAAGAATGGTATCAATTAAACATGTCTAATCTTATAATTTTAATAATGCAATATTTGTTTATTTAAATTTAATTTCTTAAAATTTATTTATAAAATATATTTTTTATTGTGAAATTAGTATTATTATTATTATTATTATTTCGTATTCTATAAATTCTCCAATGCTTTGACAAAATTTATAGAAAATCACTATTTAAAAAATATTTCGAGAAAATTGACCATTCATAAAATTCTCGAAATCTCGTCATAAGAAATTTTATTTATTTGTTTTAAAAAAGATTTTAGGAACCTCTCGACTCTTTGGTGAGATCTCAAAATTTATTAAACAAATTTTAAGATTATCTGGAATCTTCAGTGAAATACTAAAAAATTTAAACAAATTTTAAGATTATCTCAACTTTTGACAAGATCCTAAATAAAAATCAATTTTTTTTTAGTTAAAGGAATTAATTAATTAATTAATCTTTATTATGATTATTTTAAAAAATTTATTATCTATTTTTTAATTATTTTTTATTATAAAAAATTTAAATTATCCCGACTCACCAGTGAAATCTAAATATTAATTTTTTATTTATATTAAAAAATCAAACTTTTTCAATTTTTTATATTTTTTTAAAAATTTATTCAGATATTAATTATTATTATTATTGTTATTATTATTATTATTATTATTATTATTATTATTATTATTTATTGTTTTACATTGTTTAAATCAATCTTTATTCCAATAAAAATAATTTTGGATTATCCTAACTCTATGTTGAAATCTAAAAAATTATTTTTACTTACAATAATTAAAGAAAACTAAACTCTTTTAGCTTTCCCTAACAATTACATTTAAAAGATTCATTTAAACAATTTATTCTTTTATTTTATTTATCATTTTTTATAATTTATTTTTTTTAGCAAAAACTATTTTTTAAATTATCTCAACACTTTGATGAAATTTAAATAACATTTTTTCTTGTAATAAAATTTTATTTTCCTTAAATAGTTATTATTATTAATTTTTTTACATATTATATTTTTAAGTCTTTATGTTATTTTAGTTTTATTTTTATTCTATTTATTTGTTTCTAAAAGAATTATTAATATAAAATAACAATAATAATAATAACAATAATATCATGAAAAAAAATCAACATAAAAATCAATACAAAATAAATAAAATCAAAATCAAAATAGAAAATAAAAAGAAAAAGAAAAGAGAAAACCTATAAAACGGGTCGGGTTGGCGCGCGGGTCAACGCACGGGTTGGTGCGCGGATCCTACGTGGGTTGGATGCGAGTCAGACGCTTAAAATGGTGTCGTTTTAGAGTGCCTATAAAAAGCCTGTTTTAGCTTTTTTTTATTTTTTTTCTTTCCCCTCTCTCTTTCTACCATAGAGCTTCTCTCTCTAAACCCAAACCCCCTCTTACTGGCAGTCGCAGTTACCCAATTTTTGGTTGGTCATCGTTGTACACCAGTGATCGAAAACTTCAACTAATGCCGAAAAATTCAAAAATTCTCAGATTTCAGCGATGAACCTAGATTTTAGTCGTCAAAAAATTCAAAGTTTTCTAGAACCCAATGACCCAAAAAAAAATTCAAAAATTCCCAAACTAACCCTTTTTGTTTTCTAAACACTCTTTCAAGCCTAGATTTTTTAAAAAAACTCTTAAACTTCCTAGATCGAAAATTTCATTCTCGATGATTTTTTTTTTTTTAAATTTCTTTTGTGTTTGCTGTTGGTTCCTCTGTTAAAGAGGACTATGAGTGTTTTTATTTTCGCCTAGGCTTACCCTTGTATTTCTCCCCAATTAGTTTGCAAAAATTGGCTCCATTTATGGAGCCTCTAAGATTCAAATCCTAGATCTCTTGGGATTTTTTTTGTGAAAAATTTGGATCCTATCCAGTGACTTTTGGTCATCGGATTTTATGCTGCCAAGTTAGGCAGTGTCAAAAAAAAAAAACTACTTTGGCAACTTGATTTCAACTATTAGAGTTGAAACCATTTTTTTTTTACTTTTTCTTTTCTTTTTTTTTATTAATAATAAAAAAAAACAAAATTATAATAAGACAAAATTGGTGCTTACATGATTTATTATTTGCATGATTACATGATATTTTTGTAGAGGTATTTTGGTGTGATTTTGCCATAATTTTATATTTATTGCATGATATTTTGGCATGATTTTGGTGTGATTTTATTATTTTTATTGGCATGATTTTGGTATAATTTTCATATTTTTGCATCATTACATGGTTGCATGATTTGATTTTTAATAAAATTTTTGTATGGCGATGTTGTGTAAATAAATAAATGGATTAGAATTGATTTATTTGCATGATAAAAAATTATCTTTGATTAAGATTTAGATTAAGGAACACATAATTAACTTGATACCAATTTTGAGGGTAAATGGGTGCTAATATCTTCTTTAAACGTAACTGATTCCTAAACTTTAGTTCTACTGATATAGACCAAAACTTTTTTTTTTTAGGGACTCTTAGTTTACACTTAAGATAACTTTAAAAAAGATAGATTCACATAGGTGGCTAATCACACTTAGATAAAAAAGATTGGTGGCGAGTCCATGATTATTTGTGCCTAATGGGTATATTCTCGAGCCTAAACGTTATGATAGTTTGACAACTCCGCTGGGGACATTAGAGAGTCAAGCTATTAGTTAGTTATGTGTTATCTTATGCCTTACTTTGATAGGTTTTATTATATAATAATTTATAATTTTCATGTAGACTAACCTATTTTATGATTTATTATTTTTTATTTTGCAAATTTTAATTTTAAGTGCATTGATTTATTTGATTATTTGGCATGTCTCTTTATACACAACACACTTACATTCATAGATAAGCTCTAGACCCAATACTCCACATACATAATAGAAGGTGGGAAGTCTTTCATAGCTTAGTTTGCCCCATATTTCCTTGCTGGGAGATCCTACACGTAGTAATACCGCTCTTCGTAGAGGCTTCCTGATGTCTATTTCCACCGAGACTCGTAAAAATCTTGGCCATCCTCTTTTTTCCAAAGTTGTGTCTACTACCTTTAGGATGCCTATCTTCTCTCCTATTCGTTGGCCATTCTCCTGGTTCCTCATCCCTAGCAATAACCCATATACCCAAACCCAAAACAATGCATATTGAATTAGTATTCATCCAGCCTCAAATCTCTTCTATATTCTAGAATAGGACTAGTTGTTTGTCAAAAGACCATAGAGAACCCTCCAACACTCTTTCTTTCGTCAGCCATGGTTGAAAATTTAAACAATAAAAGATTATTCTCCAAACCTATAATTTCCACTTCCTTCGCCAATCGTCATATCAGTTTGATCGTCCCTTTGAGTGCTTCCTTATTGAAGAACCTTTGTGTTAATAATTTTCCAACAAGCGCCATTTACACTTTCCTTTCGCACCCAAACACTTCCATCGCGATACAGTCCTTTTTTTCCTCTATTAACCTCAATTGTTCCCACATTTCATTCAACTCCGTTCTCCATTATCACCCTTTCTTTCTCTACGTTGAAACTCTTAAAACTACTCCACTTACTAGATCCTTAAAGACCATCTGAGCAATCCTAATGCAGTAATTTCTTGCATTCGAACAAGACTTGCACTTCTTTTAAAGAGCCCTAGTACCCGAGAAGACTTTAGGAATTATGTAATATTTTAAACTTAAAAATTCATATTATCTATTTTTAAATTTTACGATATCCTTTAATCTTAAACGTGTTGTAAAAAATATTCCAACAAAAATTTATGAAAACATTAAAAAAAAGCATCACAAACTATTAAATTATTTATGAGAAGATGTGATCCAAAACGAAAGACTATTGGATTCATTCAAACATGCCCATTGTCAACTGTAGTTACCTTGGAATGTCATTAGTCAAATGATAACAGGACAATACTACTTATTAATAATTTATTTGGTATTATGTTCATGTATAAATGTTATATATTATTAATGAAATACATAATAATAGTTTATAAAAAATTTAATCTTAAATATATTTTTAAAATTAAATATATTTTTTTTATAAAATATTATTGTATATTCACTAATCATATACTATATAATATATTAAATATGAACTCACTTATTAATTAGTAGTAACAAAAACAAAACATATTAATTGCCATTTTCAAAGTCATAGTAGTTGCCATTTTTCTTTTAATCTCTGGTCAGACCAAAATTATTATAATCGACGGATGAAGGAAAAAAACTGCTTTTTCGGTCACGTTGATGTCTGCTTTGAGAAGTTTGAAGTTGAATCCTTTCAACAATCCCAATCGTGTTCAAAGTCGGAGAAACCAAGCGAAAGCAACTCCCCAGTTTAGAATTAGTTTTATTTGAAGAAAAATGTGGTCAAAGTAGTATAGTTTGATTTCCGGGCATCCAAAACTCCACATCCTCATCTTTGTTACCCTTGTTGTGGGTTGTGGTCTGTCTTTCTGCTCTGTAACATGCCTTTCTTTGCCACCTTCCTCCTCATATTTCGGCTACTTGTTGACCACCTCGTCAGGCCATCTCTTCAATCACTTCATTCGCCCCAACTTCACCGCTTCCTATTTACAATTGGTTGAGCAGGGTGGCGCCTTCTTGGAATCTCCCAATGCCACATTCAAAGCCTCCATTTACAATCCCAACGAGCAGCTCCCTGAATTCTATTTCTCAGTCATCCACTCATCTTCCAACACCATCATCTGGACCGCTAACAGAAACAGACCCGTTTCACAGTCTGCCAAACTTTTGCTAACTCTCAATGGACTTCTCATCACCGATGACTTGGATCGCATTTTGTGGTCAACGCCAAATCTCAACTCTTCCGTCGCGTTCATACAACTTCATGACTCTGGCAATCTCGTTCTGCTTGATCAAGGAAACATTTCATTGTGGGAAACTTTTGATTACCCTACCTACACTCTTTTAATGGGGCAAAGATTGCCTGTGGATATAGACTTCTCGGTTGTGGATGCGGTTTTGCAATGGAATGGGATGACGTATTGGGTGTTGTCAATGGACAACAGGGCCTTCAAGGACTCAAATTCGCCTGTGTCTTTTATGGCCCTAAATGTGAGTGGTTTGTATTGGATGGGAGATGACGGTTAGTCTTTCAGGTGACTTTTGCCGCTCCTGCTGCTACTGGATTCGAGTTTATATTTGCAAAGTTGAGGTCCAACGGAAATTTTATTATTAGCAGCTATGATGGGAGCAAATTAGTATAAAATTTTCAGTTTCCAGCCGAAGATTGCAGAATTCCTTCCATTTGTGGGAAAATTGGGTTTTGTAGCAGTGCAATCTGTTCATGTCCACCGGCTTTCCCCAATGGTATAGACGGATGTGTGCCAATCAATCCTTCTTTTACTTTGCCTAAGGCCTGCAATGAAAGTAACGGTAGTGAAACCAATCATCGGGATTCCTACCTGAAAATTGGGGATAACATAGACTATTTCTCAACTGATTTCGTCGAGCCCCTAAGTCGACGGGTCAACTTATCATACTGTCAACTGCTATCCTCTCAGAATTGTTCTTGCTTGGGGTTTCTCCAGGATAATTCTTCTGGTATTTGTTATCCAATTCAAAACAAAGTGGGATTCATCTTTTCAAGCACCTTTAGCCAAGAAAAATTTTCAAGCTACATAAAGACCATGATTGTAACTTATAATGTATACACGAGAACCGGACGTAAATTCTCAGTAGCAGGTTTGGTGCTACTATCTACATCAAGGGTTTTCCTATTAATTGCCCTTGTTGTAGGATTTGGTGGAGAAGAAGAAAGTGGCATTCCAGGACTGCAGTGGTAAGATTAGGCTCTAAGAACTCGTCTTCAGCAGAGATTGATACAATATCCATCCCAGGTTTACCAGTGAGGATCGAGTATGAGGAGCTTGCAACAGCTACTGACAACTTTAAGACACAAATAGGCAGTGATGGATTCGGTACCGTGTGCAAGGGCATTTTACCAAACGGACCAGTTGTGGCAGTGAAGAAGATTAGGAATTTGGGAGTTGAAGGAAAGGACATTTGGACCGAGATTGCCATCATTGGAGACATTCACAATGTCAATCGTGTTAAATTTAAAGGATTTTGTGTGCAAGGAAAGCAGAGATTTTTGGTGTACGAATACATGAACAGGGGATCACTTGACCGTGCAATCTTCAATGATGAGTCAGTTTTAGAATGGAAGAGATTCGAAATCGCGCTTGGAACCGCGCGGGGCCTTGCTTATTTGCACGGAGGGTGCCAACCCAAGATCATCCATTGTGATATAAAGCCAGAAAACACTCTGCTACATGACAATTTACAAGTGAAGATATCAGATTTTGGGATTTCAAGTCTGCTAACTCCTGAACAATCCACCCTACTCACAACATTGAGGGGAACTCGAGGGTATCTTGCCCCAGAATGGCTAACGAGCTCTGGCATCTCGGAAAAGAGTGACGTTTATAGTTACGGGATGCTTTTGCTTGAAACTGTGAAAGGGAGAAGGAATTTCTCTACACAAATAGTAAGCAACAGCTGTTCTTGTGCGCCATCAGGCTTGGAACTAGAGCGAATGTATTTTCCTTTACTGGCATTGGAAATGCATGAGCAGAAAAGATACTTGGAGGTAGCCAGCCGACCCAAGGCTGGAGGGAAGTGTGAAGAGTGAGGAGGTGGAGACGCTAGTGCGAGTGGCCTCGTGTTGCGTGGAGTTTGAGCCAACGAGTCGACCGACTATGTCTAATGTCGTTGGCATGTTGGAAGGCTGTCCGCCTCTGGGACGGCCAAGAATTGTATCACAAACTTTTTGCGATTCTATGGCCAGAAGATATGCCGAGGCACTGGCCACGTACACGGATGGAAGTGAACTAATTCTGGACCATCAGCCAACTGCTAGTTCACGTCTTACATTACATCCATTCACAACACATCTCCGGTCCCAAATAGTGTTTTAAACTTCCATGCTTAAAACACCCATCAACTGCTAGTTCAGTATGTAGTTTGTTCATACTTCATTATTGGCTTACCAATATATAGTCGTTAATACTGCCATTGCTTTGCAAATGAAGATATTTATGTCAATATCATTATTTGAGATTAAATTTTTATTTTTTAATAACAAATACCATTTTTCATGTATAGTGTAGAACAATATTATTATAACAAATAATTAAACTAATTTAGTCTATTCAACTTTTAGCAATGATTCATATTTACCTTGCTGATTTTAGGTTAAATCAATAAAAGGAGCTTATTTTAAGAAATTTTTTTTTTTTTTCCTTTAATTTGTGGTGAATCTATATATTAGATATGGTTTTTCCATTTTTATTTGTTTATATATATTAATTTATGGAAATTAGTTTTTACTTTAATTTTTCCATTTTTCCTTTAATTAAAATCTATATATTAGATATGGAAATTAATGGTTATTTTTATTTATTCATTTACTTTTTTGCATTTAATGATTGTACTACACAATTTGCTTATCCACAAATTTCTTTTCTTGCGACATTACCCTAAACATGATTTTTATCAAATTTGGAGAAAAAAAACTGAAAAAAAAAAAGGTACCCTAAACAAAAAAGACCTGAAAGTCACCTTTTAAATCAATAATACATCCAGACGAATGACCTTAAAAGAGTGTAGCCAGAAATTATGATGCTTTGCCAGGAATGGAAGGAAAAAAAAAAAAAAACTTAGTAGCTATTGGTGAGAAAAATTACACATTGAAAATAACAATAATACTAATACTAATAATAATGTAACACAACATATTTATAGGGTTATTAGATAATAATTAGAATATATAGATAATTTTAAATTGATAAATATATTTCAAACTTTAAAAAAAATAATAAGTGATATTGTGATTTTAAATTTTAAAGAAGTTAAAAAATATATATTATAAGGAAATTTATTAAGATAAAATTATCTATTTGAGATTTAAAGTTTGAAATTTTTATTCGGAGATTTGATTTTGAATTTTATTATTCACTTTTTTCAAGTTTACTTCGATTTTTTTTTTTTTTTTTTATGAAATTAATAACAAATAAGAGGATAAAAAGATAGGAAAAGATTATTCATAAAGAGTGAATTTATAATTTGTAAATTATCTTGTAGGAGTCTTTAAAATATGGATAGTATATGTCTAAAATATGGAAAGTACATTACGTAATTTATTAATTTATATATCCATATGTGATTTAATTGGACATATATAGTAGATTATGATTATCATGTGCTTTTTAGTTGGTACAG
Organism: Durio zibethinus; assembly: GCF_002303985.1. Next base: position 17,801,899 of record NW_019168159.1, read on the forward strand.
AAGCTAAAAGGATGCAGGAAATTGTTACAGGAGACAGCAGCCAGTACTCGGAAGAGGATAGAGGAGAAGGGAGATTTTTGGGGAATATTATGACAATCTTTTTCACTCTGTTGGTGGTAAGGGATTGGGGACATGTTCTAACATATATTCCTAAATTGGTTACAAATACCATGAACAGCATCTTCCTAATGGTACGTAACATTAAATTAATGCCAAAGTTATGTTTAACAAAATTTTGGGATTACTTCTTTAACTACCATAAAATCCATATGAAAATATATAAAATTAATCAATATTTTAATTTAGTAAAAATTTATTAGTTAAAAAGAAATTAATTAATTTCAAATTTATCAAACATATATATCATTCACTATTCTCATTATTGGAATTCTTTTTTTTTTAATTTGCAATTTTAAATTTTTTTCTTTTTAGATAATATAAATATCTGAAAAATTATTTCATCCACAGTTAGTAAAATTTTTAAATTTCATAAGTAAAATTAATGAGAGAACACGTCTTTGAAATATATTTTAAAAAATTAAAAATAAAAAAATAAAACATGTCAATCTTTTCATTTATAAAATTAAAAACTCACATTGACAATGTATAAAAACAAACTCATAAATATATTAAAAATACATCACTTGCATCCTTTTTCAAGGAAAGCAAGGTATTTGAGAAGTGCACCCACTCAACCCCAGAAAATAAGGAAAAACAAAAAAAGAAATCTTCCATAATAAACAAGGAGGGTGAGAAAAAACCACTTATCTCCTTCACTTACTCTCATCCATAGGGTCGTCTTTATTATTACATGGTTGAGGTCTTAAATCCTTGTCATCTAGCTGTGTTTCTCCTGACTCGGACATTTTGGAAACCGAATCTTCAAGAGCCTCGAGGAAAGACAGAACAGTGAACTTGTCTGCAACAAATCAAATGCTAATTAAATAAATTAATTTGATTCACCTTGAAGCAGGCATAGCACTCTCCAATACTATACACGTTTGCCCTTTAAAAGAAAATTTATTTACAATACTAGCAAAGCTATAGATTATTGGAACTGCAAACTACTCACATTTACTTGGATCGATACCAAACTGAGACAAATCTATCTGTCCTGTTCGAAGTACCTATAACAGAGAGAAAGCAACCTCATGAAATTGAACAGTGCCTTGTAATATTACAAACAAATAATAGGGTGGATTCTAATTCCTCTAATTCCTCACATAAGTAAATGAATCTACTTGTTGACGGAAAGGTGGGCTCTGCAGCAACTCCAACATATCCTCTGGTGTCCATCGGCCCTGAAACCTCAAAAACTTCAAATTGAGAGAACGGAAGATATTGAAAGAAAACTAAACAAGGCAACCACTTTATACCTCAGGTAAATATGAAGCTAATCGGTCTTCCAACAACAATGTCTCAATCAATGGCATTATCAAATCTGGCTTCAAAATGTCATCTAACCCTAAGCCTGGTAGGAAAATAAAAAAGGGGTAGAGATTGAGTCATGTCAAAGAAAAAGGCTAGAAAAAATGTTTAGTTATAACTCAAACTACTTTCTTCCTAATGTTAAGGTATCAAATATGAACAACAGCGGACTGTTCTTAAGAAATAATATGCTGATTACAATTCTATGACTACAAGAAAAAAGGTTGACCAATATTGCTTAACTTTGAAAGCCACCAACATCAAGCAGAAACTCATGTTTCATAAACTGCCCATCAGACTACCGTCACTCTCAGGATTATGCATCTAGCTTACGCCATTAATCCTCGGTAACACTCCCTACAACCATATGCCCAGACTCCCTAACCCCTCCCTCCCCTTCCAAAAACACACATGCACACACGTAGAAGTGAGTTCAAACATCCACAGGAAGTCAACAGCCTGGAAATTCACAAATAATGGCAACTACAAACTCAAAAGTAAAATATTACCAGATACTATTAAATATAAAAAAGCAAAACCATCACCTCCATCTGGATCACCAGCTATCTCTGCAACAGATACAATCACAAAACAATCATGTTAGAACTCAAAATAATCTAATGTCTAATCAAGAAAACAGTGTAAAGCATTCTGCAACTAATGAACTAAATACCTGCTGGCCCGATACTGTTCAATATTCTTTGCAAGTCTTCCAATTTAACTGGCCCTGATGAAGAAGCTACATCACTAATTGCTTCAGCACCTATGTTTGTAACAGTCAAGTTTCCGGCTCTGAAATGTTTGGATAGAAAAATAATAAGAATAACAACCCATCAGTGGGTAATATCTTGAACAAAATAAAAGGACTATGAAAACCATATAAGAAATGTTCTGTATAAGGTTGCTTAAGGAGACACATGGCACATCCAGATCAAATTACGAAATGTTCCTTCAATTTCCTTGAGGCAGATACACAAAAGGATAGCAAATTATCCAACCTATGGATTTGGTTGCTATTTAAAATATTTGTACTCAGGTTGTTACATGCTTGGAATGTCACTTCAGGAAGTCTAGATGGAATAATACAATGTTCCATACCTAATCTGATTGAAAAATAATAACAACCTTACCCATTGGTTTAGCACTGAATTACAGAGTCATTCTACAGGTCTAGTGATCACCCTGTAAGATGGTGGAGAAGAATCAAAACAGAATGGCTCCACTTGTTATCAAATAATTTAATAAAATCCGCTATCATGGCATGCTATATTAGAGCTCAAAATCCAATGACTTCTTTCAATATAAGGTCTATGAAGAGAGGATACAATGGTATGAAAATATTGATTTTTAAAATGACTAGCATTTTTTGTTATGTAAATTGCATGTGAATACTTGTTTTATATTTATTTTAAAACAATAATTATATAAAATAAAAATATTTCTACAGCTTAAAATTTGAAATAAAAATAATTGAATTTTGTAATATTAAAAAACAAACTATTATATTAAGAAAAATATATTTAATGGAAGTCATTAAATGTAATTAGAATTTTTATTATTGGATAAATGTTATTAATATTTATAATAAAAATTATTTTAATGATATTCATTTGATACAATTAGAATTTGTATTTACAGATTGGATAAATCTTATCAATATTTATTATAAAAATATTGAAAAAAGGCAATTAAGATATATAATTAGTAAAAATGTTCATTTTCGTCAATTCAAAAGTTTTTCAACATCTATACTTTTATTTATTATATATTATATATTATATATTATAAATAGATTATAGATAAAAGCATCTAAATTACAACAGCCCCAACAGCATGATCATTTGAAATTCTCAAACTCAAAAATACTAAGCTCTCAGAAACGGAAAATTTGAATGCAAAATTAAAGGAGTCTTCATTTTCTACAAAGTTTGGCATCTGTCTATATAGACATACCACATCAGGCCACAGTTTCTTTCCTGATATAGACATACTTACCCCTAGAATTGATGCCCAAAAATCAAAGCATTTGCTCTGTTTCTACAAGACTTTTAAACCCCCATTTCAACCCTTAAAACCAATTACTTATTTATTGCAAACTGATGTTGAACTTAGAAGTTTTGTCAACAAACATTTATTATTCACATCTATTTGTATTTTTGGTCCCCTAAAGCCAAGATGGTAATAAAGTGCTGTCATAAATTTTTATTAGGATGCTATAGCTTTCAATTTCAAATACTGTCTCATCTATCTGACCTTTTTTTATGCAAGAACATTAAGATTCTTTAGGAATAGGGCTACCAGAAACAGTTCTTGCGGTTGTCAAATTGGAATTCAAATCTAAAATTAGATCTTTTATTTTATGAATCAAGAATTGAAAACTGAATTATAAAAGTGGGCACAAGGTCTTAAACTCAATATTCAATGTCATGCATAGTTCTAAACAAACAAAGAAGCAACATATATTGAAAATCTAACAAATTTAACAATTATTAAAGCATCACATAGCTTGATCTGAAAAGGCATTTTCCCTTGTAAAATGCAATTCAGCTTGAGCCACAGCATGATTGGTTAACACTTAAACATATATCATATGCCTAGCATCCAGATCAATTTGAAAAGACATACATTTGGCATCCATCTTTCATAATTCATATCATGTAGGAGGTAACGCACAGAAAATATATCCATCCGTATTTCAATGCATAGCATCCTATATCTACACTTTTAAAACAATACCATCAGCGAATGGAAAGTTCAGAAATGCTCAAATTTCAAAATAATTTATATAAATGGAAAAAAATTGTAAGTTCAATTCACTTTAAAACTCTTGGATAAAAACTATTTCAGTTTTTCTCTATTTTAGCAGGAAAAAACCATACAAAAGAACAAACAAACCAAGAAAGAAAGGGAAAAGACACATTCTAATAATATAACAGCTGAATCTTTAGTAAGCTTATTCAAAGTGAGCTCTATAGGTTTTTTTTTTTATTTTCTATCCACATCCTCTTTGATGTTTCTCTCCTTATGGACTTATAAAGCTGTGGAGTAGCAATATAAAGGCCGCTATTTTGCAGTAACATCATCATCTGCCACTACTATTGAAGCAAAAACGAGTGAGAATGCCATTCACGTCAGAGCGTAACAATAAATAACAGCAATAACGGTCCATTATTGCCCCAACTCTGTTTTCCGTCCAAAGAAAAAGGAAAAACAATCATGGGGCTTTCATCTAAGAAGAGCCCCAAAAAGCAGAATACACAGCCTCAGTCAAACTCAAACACTAAATCAAGATCAAGCACAAACAAGTGATTGAAGGTTAAGTAATTGGACATGGGGCTTCGAGTTTTGAAAGGTGCGCCACTCAGAGGGAAGAAGAAAGAGAAGAAGAGAGGCTATTTGGAGCTGGACGGCGAACTAAGCAGGGGCATACAGTGGTTGGAATCTGGAGGTGGCATTTCGGGTTTATAAGGAAGAAGAGAAGGAAACACTAGTGAGAGAAAAAGAAGAGGGGAAGAAAAATTGATTAGGCTTTTAGGATTTTTTATCTATACCTAGGAACTAAAACGGAAGTTTTGGGGTTAAGGACAAAAACAAACGAAGATAAAGAGGAAAGAAATAGAATGTGGCCTTGGACCCAACCCATACCAGGTTTTAGCCCAACAGTTCGCAAGTAATTGGTTTCTTGAGCCTATTGGATCCATGATTTTGGGTCTTAACACTAAGATCTTAATTGAGTATAATTTTTATACTTTTTAGTTTTTTATTTTCATACTTGTTCATATTTAATTCATGTCAACAATATTTTTTAAAAAAGTGTGATTTAAGATAAAAATATTTATGAAAATAAATAAATAGTGAATGAGTGTATTATTGTTAAATTTTTTTCATTATAAATATTTATAAATGATATGATACATTATTAATAAATAAGATAATGTGAATCTTAGAAAATAAAATTATAAGAAAGTCTTCATACTGATTTCTAAGAAATCTTTAGATGAAAAATTTTCTCCAAATACCGTCAAAGCATTGGATAATTTAAAAAATTCTTCAACGCAAAAGACTCTCATTTACTCTCAATGTAATATTATTAAATATGAATACTTGACATTCAACGTATTTTATTTTTATTAACTACTAACATTTGTAGAAATTCATTATTAAAAATAAGAACCTTTGTAAATATGAATATTTTATTATAATGGCAAAAAATTGTCTCTCATATAAATAAAAGATCATGAGTCATAAAACTACTTTAAAAATTATTAAAAAAGAGCTTTTATAATTATAATTATAGTAACCATATTTTATAATAAGTTGTGCAAAATTGAAAAAAATTCACTATCGCTATTACCGCAATAACAACCGTCACATCTGCAATTGCAATAAAAGTGATGTAACCGAAAGTGTGACCACTACCGCAATCTAAATCCCTATCTCTACTCTTACTACAAGTATCCTCCACTAAATCACATCTGCTCACCACATCTTCTCTTTACAAGTTCAAATCAATTCAACTGTATTTTATCTCATTTCTCCCTTAATGCGTGCAATTCTCACCTTTTCCCTTATGCATTCATTCCTAGTTGTATCTTTATTTATATGCTTGCACATCTAGCATGGCATTCTTATATCAACCACACTCATCTTTTGCATATCTTCAAACTTCACATTTTCCTGTATGGCATTGCCAATCTTATGGCCACTTGCATAATTTTCCTTAAACTTTGAACAGAATTTTGCAACAAACAAGACTCTCAATACAGCTCCATTTCACCAATTCTGCTCAGTTCCTAAAGCTGCTACACAAGACTCCCAAAATTACTCACTTTGAAGTCTGTGTTGTCTACAATTTCATTTGGCCAAAAAAATCTACGATTTCCACTGATCCTCCACCCCTACTAACTTTACCAACTCAAGTCAAGTCCTAAGTAAATTTAGAAAAGAAGACCACTTCACCAATGAAAGTGTGGATAATAAACATCTTGTGGTGAGCCTTACCAAAAATTATTTATTATGAAGAAAGTGTATGTGTCAAAATTCTTGGTTATTCTAGTTTTTAAGACCACCTAACTGTTTCTTATTAATAACTCAATGCCAATAAACAAAAAGGGAAAGCAAAATCCCATAGATTGAGCAAGCAAGATTAGAAACATAATAATATAGGTCATACACGAGAATAAAATCCAAAGCCAGGAAAAAATTAGCACATTATCATCTGTGTCACATATCAATTACAATTCAGTCCCTATAGTAACTATGCTCATTGTGCAGACAATAGCTTTCCTTGGTAGCAGCCAAGCCAGAGAAGTGTGCCATTTTAAAATATGAGCCTGCTATTTAGGCTAATTTGTTTTATTCCTTTCTTTTTGGCTAAGCCTATACTTTAGTCCTTTCGAATCTGTTAGATTAAGCTCTCAAGTCCTTTATAAAATAATTTATTCATTTGAGGTGCATTTTGCTCTAAAGTATAGTTGTGTTTTAGAAATCCTAGTGCAACTAGAAATCAGCAATTCCATAACCAGGCCAATAATATTTGTACTGTCAACTTCATCAAAGTTGAGCTTCCGAAGATGAAAATAACAATGTGATTGTTATTTCATTCTTATTTCTTGCTTCTTTCCCAAAAATTTCAACAGTTAAAATATCTTCAAATGCTGAACCCTGCACAAATTTTTTTTTACCAGTACAGACTAACTAATCTTCCCCTAACTACTTGATACATACCAAATACAAGGAAAATGAAAATTGAAAATAAGAGTTGTCTGAAGAAACTCAACTCAGAGATTTTTATTAAAATTCAACTTACAAAACCTAACTAGAGCATTTAGTCTTCATATAGAGATAACACTCTCAAGAAATTATGAAAAAATGAATTAATATTTTCATCTAGGTTGTAACATTCATAACAGATAAAACATAAAGAAATAGTAAATAAATCCTAATAGTTATAATTCCTAATCAACAAGGCAGAAAATATCTAACTAATAACTAGAGATAAATTTAATATATGTAACACAACCATTGATATCATAATCCTTCCAATTACCAAAGAGATTGGGTAACCTGATGCCCAATATCATCCTCCAGCCATTAGCTCAACAAATTCAATCTTAATTGTGCTATATCAACCTCTCGTCATTATATTGATATATTTAATCTTAAAATTGATTCTAAAACCCAACACCTCTTCCTAAATTATTTACAAACACTAAAATCTCTAATTTCTCTAGACCCTAATCCACCACAAATCATGTAAGTCGGATTCCTCAATGTGCCCAACATCTTTTTAATACTAATTTTATCAAAAGTATCATGACCATTTTAATAGTGTTTTGCTAAGTAATTGACATATATGATGCAAGGAATATGAGAGGCTAGACCACAAGACATCTGAAATCTAAGTTCATGATAACCATAAAATTTAAGTTTTTAATTTGAAGTTTGCAAAAACCATTTATAGAATTGTTTCTAGGGCGAGAGGGGAGGAAATCTTTGTAGCAATGGCTTTACCTTGATGAAGTATCATCTTCTACCATCTCTTCAAGCACTCGCAAAGCTGCAGATCCATCAGGCTCTGGTAGACCAAGGAATTCTGTTGAATATAATAATAAAAAAATCAGAATATCTGGAAACCCCCCACCCCACCCCAACCACATCGATCGAATATTCATGCTTCAGAGAACAAACTTAATGACAAAGTAATCCATTTATACCTAAAGGTTGATTGATGAAACTATTGACTGAGAAACATAATAGTGAGTCATCTTCAGCTTTAGACTCCTGAGAGATAAAACAACTTATCAGTAAATAGCAGAAACCAAGATACACAGGAAGCAAATTAACAAATCTGACCTGCATCCAAAAAAAGAACTTCCGGTCATCGGTATTGAACCTTAATATGTAAACCCTGCCTGATGCTTGATTAACCTAAGTTAACCAAGAATAATATTCAAGATTAGTTTAAAGAGCTAATGGATTCCAATTTGATAATTAACTCTTTTAAAATATTTGAATAATTCAAAAGTAAATTAAATACCTTCTCAAAGACAGCTTCATCAGGAAAAATAATCTGATCCTATAATATCTTGTGTCAAGGAAAACTAAAAAAGTGCTCAAAATAAAAGAAATAAAAAGACACATTAGATGAAGACTTTTTATGATGAGGCAATGAAACTATTGTTGAGTAAGTATAGAAGCTTAATGGCATGTCTGAATATGAACTGTGAAAATAAGCTGTTAAGGAACAATAGTTAAAAATTGATTCTTAATCATATCAGTTGTTAACCAGAAGGGAATATAAAAATCATGGTGGACAATGAGAATGATATTGTCACTGGCTTGCAACTAGAAGATACGGGCGACAAAGCTAACCATTTCAGTTATTAACAAGATGAGAAGATAAAACTAAAGTGGATGAATAATAATTAAAATAACCAAAAAAAAAAAAAAAACAATGTGTAAGATGCAAACATTCTGAACCAACCTTAAACTCTTAGAGACACATAACCTCTAACTACGTTTTAGAATCAAATGCATGCATGTGTGCATACACACACATGCACAAAATCACTGCAGCACCACCAAATATATTCTTAAGACTACTATATCAGAAGCAGCATAAAACAAAAGTCATAACTGACATACTACTGTAATTAAACCTGTAACAGCCTCAATGTACAGACAAGACAAGTTCTTAATGAAACTAAGCTTCTTAATGAGTACTAGACAATACCCATGCATCTCCATAGTTAAGGGCCTTAAGGCCATAAATGAGAATCTCGATGTCTAGCATGGTGCCCATTATAGCTGCACATACTTTAGAATCAAAACTAGCTGAAGAGTCAAATATACTAGGGATAGTAGACACAAGAATTTGAGACATCTCAGAAATTTGTAGCAGATCTTTGGCTTTCTTGTGTCCATTACTTGGCCTCCGAAAAACTTATGTAAACAAGGTAAAAGCTTAACTGAAAGAACATATATTTGAAAAAATATTAAATAAAAACTTCCATGGTATCCAGCAGAACCCATGGCCCCCAGAAAATAATCCACGTTTAAGTTGTGTCCATAACTTGTGCAGTCATAAGTTGCTCAAGACAACCAAATAAAGCCACCTCTTTGTTCCATTAAAGGTGATAAAGCTTCAGCAGCCATTGAAGAACCTAATTCGCTGCATGTAATCTTAACACAAGCAATTTAGGATTTTATGTTATGAATGGTTAGTTTGCCAAGTTCAAAAATTCTATTAGCTTAGACAGATTCCAACATGGAAACATAGTCCTATTTGGTTAAGTAGTAACCTAGGAGACAATATAAACATCAGTTAGTATTTATATTTTAGTATATTTTAGTAACTTTAGAATGCTTTTGATTAATAAAAATGCCTTTCGATTAATTAAAATGCTAAGTTATCTGGTAGGTATGAGAAGCTAACATATTTGCTACTCTAAATCTACCTATCATCCATCGGTATTTTACTAGACCTTTAATTAACAAAGTTATTCATTATTTGGTTTATTGAGAAATGGATACCCAGCTTACTTTTTTGCTCCCTCTCCCTATAGAGACAAAGAGAGAAAAACCCTCACATATAACCATGCAATATATAACTATTTTAGTAGGTTTCTAACTAATAAAAGTAATAATTATTTGGTTAATTTAGGCGTTCATTGTACTCTAAATGATATCCCCTTTTGCATATACTTGAAAACATTTTACAACTTGTCTATATCCAAATCCCACCAACTAGATTCTTCAAATATAATAGCATATATGCTGCCAAAAGTTGCAGCAAACTTTTCCTTGCATTAGAACCCTTCTCCAGTTACCATCCCACCATTATCAAACCCTAGTCCCAACTCTTCCCTAGCCTTTAACCTCAAAATCCCTAAATGTCCTCCTAATTGATGCACGTTGCTGCCCTCCAGAAGCAAAATTCCTCAAACTTGACCAATGGTATTCAATCATTTTCACTTGTTAGTAAAAATAGAAGATTAAAGGTGGCATAATCCAGCAAAAGTGCATGAACTGCCTAATGCAAAATCTCAACACCAAGCAACAACACCATTATGAAAATAACTTGTGGAATTCTCAAGCAAGAGACATTGGGATACCATGATTGTTAATGACCTTTTCACAAATATAAAGGGAATATACCTATTTCAAATATAGCAGAATTAAGCAATCCAATCGAAAATGAATCACAAGAATGAGATAGAATGTGATGAGTGAAGCAACAGAGAAAAATATAGGAAGTGGGATACATCTTCAATAACATTTTGAGCACGATCAAGCCACTGAAAATGCAACAGTCCCTCCTCACCCTGGCAAGGAAAGTCGGTAAGCTCACAAATGTTGAGATAAAAATTAGTTAAAATGGATATTCTGAAGGAAATATAATCAATTTCACTAGTCTAAACACAAGCTGTAATTTAATACAAAAGATAAAATGACATGTATATTAGAAATTGCTTTGATTGATAATACCCTAGCTATGCGAACGAGTCCTTTACGCGTATCGGGGACAACCCTTTTTCCTTCTAACAACATTTTACCAGCACGAAACTCCAGCAACGTTTCCTGCCAATACATTTCAAACATGATAACCTAAGACATCCATTCATTGCAAAAAATTTTCGAAAGCTTTTTATTTTACTCAGGTATTTAGTTGAGACATTACCAGAACTACTGGAAAAGCTTCAGCGGTGGACGAACTCATTAGCTCCACTTCTTTCAGTAACTTGAAAACAAAAATCAAACCAATTTGAAGAGAATTCAAAGCCCAAAGCAAAACAAGAGATAGACTTCAAGAAACAAGCCGACATTAAACGAAGTGCTACAGAAAACCCTAAAATGAGATGGACAGTTTTTATAGTAAATTGTTTTTGAAACAAAGGGCACACTGCATATATGTATTATTCATACCTGTTTTTATATAGCTGTATATGTGTTTGTTGCAGAATTTGATCAATTTCTTTTGCATGTCACGGCGAGGAAGCTAAGCTTGAATACTGTATATCGAAAGCGGTATATCGAAAGCGGCCGTGTTTTGGCTTTGCAATTTCAGACACCTAACTTATGCTAATATTACCAAGTTGACGTTTATTTTTTTTTTTTTAATACCATGCTAAATTATTATAAAATATTTAATATTGTATTTAAATTCTAAAAATTTATATCTAATATTTACATTATAAATTTATTAATGTGATATATATTTTAAATATAACTAATTTTAAATGATAACTAGTTTTAAATTCGTGTAATGTACAAAAATATATTCATATATCAATAAATCTTATATAGATATAAATTTTTTAAATGATAATATAAGTTATAAAGTTATGAACAACTCATAACTTATATAATTATTTTTATTTAAATTTATATATTTTAATATAATAAAATAAATTAATTACATATTACATATACTTATATAATTATCATCAATTTATAAGAAAATTCAAACTATGATTTATTAAATCCAAATAATCTCTAAACAAAAGATAATAATATTTTTTACTTCAAGAAATTAAAAATTTCATCCTTAAAATTAATTTCGCATACAAACTTATTGAAGTGAAGATGCAACAATTAATTCTTCAATATTTCTTGTTATCTTTGAAGTTAGTATCATTTTACTTAATGAGTCAATAGATTTTACATATGAAAGTAAAGAGATAGATAAAACAGTAATTTGTAATTTGATAATAGTTGAGTTATAATGTAGACTATATAATTTTATAACAAACATAATCATTATAAGTTTATACATACATCTTCTAATAATTTTTTATATTCAAACTTAGGAACAAAATCATACACCTTATTCATTGTAAGTTTAATACTATTTGTCTCAAGATTATACTTAGCTACCCTTGTTTCAAACACACAAAATTTATCTCTGAGATCTTCAAACATTTCTTAGATTTTATTTATAATCTACATTTTCCTAAATTATAAGTATAAATATATCATTTAATTAATTTGAATATTAAATAATATTAAAATAATTTTTAACTTAATACCATAACAGATATTTTATAAAAATTGTTAGTATCTCTATTAATTAAATCTTTAGCTTTTGTATTGAATTGTACAAACATAGCCCTTCCAGAATTATCATATACCTCAATATTTAACATGTTCTTATAAAAAATGTAAATTTCTACAATTTAACTATAATATAATAATTTAAAATATTTTTATTATCATCATGGAATAATAATTTTTTTATGTATCAAATATAAAAAATATAAATACTAATTACTTTGGAGTTGGATTAAGGACATCAACATTGCAAGAATAACATTGGAATTTTTCATTAACTTTAGATAGTTTCTTGTTACACTTACATGACATATAGTACTAACCAAAAATGGTATCAACCTTTATAATAGTAACTCTACTGGTGAAAGACTTTCCTTGTATAAACCCAATCATCAACAAAAAATATTAAAAAAATAAAAAATAACTTTTGAGCAACACAGACCAAGAAACACTGCAAAGTAAAAATTAGAGAGAAAATTGAAGTAGAGTTAAACAGTGATAAAAAAAAATATAAAATTAGTAAAAAGTGGTTAAATATGTATTATGCTTAACCTAAAGCTATTTATACAAAATGTGTGTTGTAGGTTAATTAATAAGATAATTTTAAATTATGAAAGTTAATATTGAAATAATAAAAATTATGAGTGAATAATGGTCTAACAAAGGTAAGTTAATTGATATTGAAATATTTTATTATGGAATTAACAATTAGAAATTCTTTAATTCAAACAATAAAATAAAATAAATTTATTGTATTTAATAATGGCAATAAAACAAATTAAATTTTAATTAAATCAACGTACATTAATATCTAAATTTTAAAATTATAAAACGTTACAAATGAAATCAAATGAAATCCAAGTGCATTAATATTTTATCAAATGAAATCAAACGTGTATTAATATTTTACAAAATAAAATCATATTTAATGAAATATTAATCTATCAATCAAATATAAATTAATAAAATACTTTATTTCATTAATTTAATTATGGAGAATTAGTTTGAAATATTTGCTTTTTATATTTACACATGAAATACATCAATTACTGGATACTACATTTAATCAGATATAAATGTATGAAATAATTGATTAGAGAATCAACTATTTTATAATTGTAATTGTAGTATTTATTAATTTATTAATTATATATTAATTGATTTAATTTGTCAAATTAAGAAATTTTTAAAATTTTAATTCTTTTAATATAAATTGAATTGAGAGTGATTTAAGGTTAATAATAAAAACATAAATATAATCAATTTAATTTTTTAAATTATTTTTAAATTAAAAATGTATTAAATAAAATAAAGTATATTTATTAGTTGTCACGTGGTGATTTTTGAGACCATCCACATGTCAACAGTTTAAGCCGTCCACATAGAATTTTTTTTTCATTTTTACTAAAAGTTTTGATTTTTATATATTTATATAAGATATGTAGAGCACAAATAACCATCTAAATATCACATTAATTAACATATTCATATTTTAAATATCATATTAGAGATTTTTAAAATTTAATATTATATTAAACATTTTACTATAATTTAAAATTCATTCATGTCATTATCTTTTTTTTTTCTTATTCTTTTTCACTTTTTTTAAAATTTTTGAACAATTAATTCTTCTATATTAATTAATTTTAAAACTTATAATTAATAGTCAAAATGGGACCTCGAGCATTTCGAGAATTTGAGATCATGTTAAGGACTTTTTTAGTTTTATTGGATTAATTTTTTTAATTTATTTTAGCATGTCATTGAAGTTGGGATCAAGTTTAAATTTAGTTTTTTTAATCTGAATTATTTTAGAGTTAAATTTTTAAAGCTCAAGCAAATTTAAGCTTATTTTATTTTATATTTGAATTTTTTAAAAATTTAAATCTTTAATTTTTTAATCAAATCAAGTTGGATTAAATTTATATTTAAATCTTTTTTAATGAATTTTTGAATGTAAGTTTATTTTGCCATCTGTAATTAGAACTCATACTTTTCATGAAAATAGGTAAATCCCATAAACCACTTTGAATTATCTTAAAAATAAATTTATTGCTTTCCCTTGTTTCAAAATGATTGCTTTTTCCTTTAATCATTGTTGGTTAATCTCCAAGCCTCTTTGCATACCTTATTTGTTAGTAGTTTAGAATATGATACATCTTACATTAGATAAAAAGATTTAATTATTGATAAATAAAATTAATTTTTGTATTAATTTTATTTATATTTTAAATAATTATGTTTAAACATAAATAATTATTATATGACAAATTATCATAATTATTTGAATATAAATAGATTTTTATTCATAAAGGTCATGATTATACAAATGTCATAACCATTTAAATATATATTTATATCTATTCATTCATTATATCATAACATATAGATCCGTAGACCTATCGCTATACATGGATTAAAAGGAGTCACCACTAATCTTTTTTGATTAGGTGTGATTGACCACCTAAAACATATTCTGATTTACGAAAATAGATGTTAGGTTCGGGAGTCGGTTATGCATGGAGAAGGTTGTAACACCCCTACAACGCCCATCCAAAAAATGGTACCAGTTTGATTTTAAATTATCCAAGCCTTGATCTTTTTTATGATTTATCAAATAATTTAATATTAAAAATTAATCTTAAAATTGTCCCAATAATTTGGTAGCAATTTAAGATAATTTTTTCACCTCATGAGTATTTCTAGAAACTAGTGTCCCATTCTAAAAAGACTTCATCATAAGATTTATTGATTTATTTTATTATAAAAAAATTAATAAAGTCTTTCAATAATTTGGTAAGACTTACTTTGAAGCAATCCTCTAATAGTTTAGAGGATAAAAATTATTTTTGTTTATTTGAAAAGACCTTTTTTTTATTAAAAAGATTTTTTTATTATTTTGAAAACTTTATTTACAAAGATTTTTTTTATTTGAAAAAAAAAATTTTAGATTTATTTTTCCTTTTTTTTTTACTTTTAGAAACAAAATGGCAATAATAACCCCTTTTTTCCAAATTAAAAGCCAGAAAAATAATATATAAAAAAAATAAAATAAAAATAAAATGAAAAAAAACCTACGATTGGGTCAGGTCAGAACGCGAGTCGATGCGCGGGTTGTCGGGTCAACACGCGGAACTTGGGTTATCCAAAATGATGTCGTTCCAAGCTACTATATAAGCCAAGGCTTCAATGTTTTTCTCATAATCACCCGAGCCTCTCTCTCTTTAACGCAAAAAATCTTCTGCCTTCTCTTTAAAATAAAAAAAAACGTGTCGAAAAGTTCAATCGAAAACTAAAAATTCCACTAATTTTTGGAAACTTCATTGAAAAATTCAATCAAAAATTGGAACACCAACCGGTTTCTAGAAAACTTGCCAAAACCCCACTGAAAAATTCAATCTTGCCAGAAAATTTCATTGAAAAATTCAACCTTACAGGAAAATTTCGTCGAAAAATTCAAAGTTCTTCCCCAAACCCAGAAAAAATCCAAAAATTTTCCAAACCTTCCTAGAAAACTCAAAAATATTTCTTGAACCTTCTCAAATCTTAAACCTTACTCCAAAAACCTAAATTCAAACTCGAAACTATAAATCAAACCCTAGATCCAACACTAAAATCCCAAAAACCTTTACTACCATAATTTTTCCAGATTATTTCTCTTTATCAATTTTTATGTATTGTTCTCTGTAAAATCAGTCTAATTTATAAGCAGTCTTAAAAATAATTTTAGGAAGCGGACAGAATCAATCCCAGGCTTGAATCTTGGGATTGCATTCTGTCCAACGTAATTTTTTGGTCCAGAATTCCAACAATACGATTTGCAATTAAAACTTTAACCAAGGATTTCGTTCTGATTTCTTGTTTTCTAGTCCACGTACAATTAGAATAGAAAATGAAATAATGAACAAAAGAAAAGGACAAAAAAAAATGAAAATAACAATAATAATAATATAATAATAATAATAATAATAATAGTAATAATAATAACATAATAATATAATAAGAATATAAATATATACACAAAAAAACCAAAGAAAGAAATATAAAAATAAAAATAAAAATAAAAGTATAACAACAACAACAATAATAATAACAACAACAATAATAATATTAATAATAATAATAATAGTGACATTAATAAAAAGAGTCGGCCCAATTAGACCCGGACACAAATGGGCCTAGTTGGGCCCAAACATCAATGGACCTATTTGGGCTCAAACACCAATGGGTCTAATTTGTCCCAGACATAAATGGGTGTCTACAGCTACCCTTCTTTGCACATTTTTGTTAGACAGAGATGTTGTAAAGACTTAGACACCCACTCTATTCAAGTTGAATCAAGAACGATCTTTGAATATGAACAATGACCAGGACTGAACCAAGATCGAGTGACCAGGACTAAATCATAAGTCAAGATGAAGTGACCAAGACTGAGTCGAGGTCAAAAATAAATAATCAAAATGAAACCACAAATCATAAAAAAACGATGTGGATTGAACCAAGATTAAGTGATCGGGATGAAACCATAAGTCAAAATGAAACGACAAGATTGAGTCGAGGTCGAAAATAAATGATCGGGATAAAACCATGAATCATAAGAAATGATCTGGATGAGCCAAGATTAAGTGATCGAAACGAAACCATGAGTCAAAATAAAGCGACCAGAACCTAGTCAAGGTAAAAAATAAATGATCGAGATGAAATCACAAATCATAAGAAATAATCTAGACTGAGCCAAAATCAATTAACCAAGATGAAATCACGAGTCAAAATAAAGTGACCAGGACAAAATCAAGGTCAAAAATAAATAATCGAGATGAAACCATGAATCATAAGAAATAATCTAGACTGAGCCAAGATCAATTGACCAGGACGAAATCACGAGTCAAAATAAAGAGACCAAAACTGAGTCGAGATCGAAAATAAATGATCAGGACGAAACCATGAATCATAAGAAATGATTTGGACTGAGCTAAGATTAAGTAACGGGACGAAACAGCGAATCAAAATAAAGCGACTAAGATCGAGTCGAGGTCGAAAATAAATGATCGAGATGAAACCACGAATTATAAGAAATGATCTAGACTGAGCCAAGACCAAGTGACCAAGATAAAATCATGAGTCAAAATAAAATGACCAGGACCGAGTCGAGGTTGAAAATAAATGATCGGGATGAAACCACGTTTCATAAAAAATAATATGAGCTAAGCCAAGATCAGATGAGTAGATAATGTAAGTGCATGTCCTATTTAGAATGCAAATGAAACATCAATTGTGCTACTAAGGCTTTTACATTCTCATTTCTGCACACCTTTGAGAAAAAAACCTTTTTTCGTTAGCCTGAATACTTATCCTAAAAAAAATTGTGGAAGCCACTTTTCTCTTACTTGGAGGAATTTATCTTTGGTCTTTGTCTCTTTTAATTCTTTAAAGTAACACACAATTTCTTATGACTTTGTTCAATTATTAATTATTATCCCAATTTCAAAGTGGGGAATGCAAATTATGCATTTCTTCCATTCATAGCAAGGTATAAAGAGAAAGGACAAATATATTGGCAATGTATAGAAATAAGATAGAACAATAAGATGGCTTTCATTTATTGGGATAAGCAATAAATTACAAATGATGGTATAGAGATAACAAGAGAGTATTCAGAAGTGACTATTTGGGGTAGCAATGCTCCAAGACAAATGATTAGATAACCATGATAACAAATCTTGGATCTCTTTAAAAAACTCAATCAAAATACGATGCCCCGACACTTCAAAGCTTTTTGAAATTCATTGTCCCTGGTATGCCTTCCCAAGTGATGCCATTTTTTATTCACCTGAGTTTGTCTTCATTCGATTCCAGCTACCTTTTAAAGTTTTCAATTCGAATCATTCCTTTTGGGTCCAAGTCATCCTTTCGGGTTTTTAACTTAAACCTTTTTTTTTGGGTCAAGCTGTCTTTTTCAGGTTTTCAACTTGAAGTTTTTCTTTTTTTTTTTTTTTAATTCAAGCCCCCATTTTGGGTTTTTAACTTGAAAAATTTTTTTTTCTTCTTTTTTTTAGGGTCAAGTAAAGTACTTCTTCACGATATCAGAATTAATAAGTGAACTACTGGGGTGATGGACCTTGTGCGGATTGAGCTTGATGTAGCCTAAAACTAAGAGGGTATAGTGGGTCATCCACTTCTTGTGATAGATGGTCTTGTTGACTAGTGCTTTCTTCTATTCCTTTTTCCCTTGTTTAATTTGTTCAAAGCCTTTAAAATCCTATTCAACTCTTTTTCTAGCTTCTCTTGGGCTTTCTTTATTCTCTCAAGATGATTGAAATTTTTTTGTTCCATCTGTCTGGCTCAAGCCCTTGTATTGTATTGTGAGTGAGGTTACTTGATGGAGCTATCCTTGAACCTTTAGCACCACAATTATGATTAGAAATGCTATGCTATGCTTTATGATAATATATTGATGCATGAATGGAATGTGGATCTTCATGGATGAATGGGAAATATGCAAATGATAATGTTTAAACATGATCATGAAAATGATGCATAGAATGAAATGATGCAGATGCACAATGTTACATATGATAATGAAAATGATGCATAAAGTAAAACAATCAAAATGGTTAGATAAACACAACTAGTTCCTTCTTGTGTCCTAGTTTCAGGGTATATCTATCATTAGGTAGGAAGGGTTCTATCTTAGGGTTGGCCTCTTAAGTGTACATTATATGCTGGGTTAGAGGATTTTGACCACTAAAGGTTCCCAAATTGTTCTTTACATCATCATCCATCGCAGACTAGTAAGGCAATCCAAACCTCACCCATCACAAGCTACCAACAAAAATGATTCAATTTGAGTGAAAATATTTTGCCAGCCATTGCAGAGGCATTAGAACGTCATGAAAGCATATGTATTTTACTCCCTCATAGAGGGATGAAACTCGGGTATAGAGCTCATGTTATGCATATGCATATGAATGACATAGTTTGCAACATAAATAAATAAAATGAATGGAAAAAAAAGAAAAAGAAAAAATCCTTACAAAGAATTCAATTTTATTAGGCTTTTTGGATAACACGAATTTATTTGCTGGCCTGACTCTCGGTCGTCCCTAGCGAAATCGCCAAACTGTCATAACATATAGATCCGAAAATCTATCGCTAGACGTTGACTTGAAGAGTCACCACCAATCTTTTTTGTTTAGGTGCGATTGGTCACCTAATTGAATCTATCCCTTTTAAAGAGGAATCCTAAGTTCAACTTAGGTATCTCTAAAAGGTAAATTCAATGTCTGCAAAACCAAAACTAGGTCCGAGAGTACGATTATGTGTGAGAAATGTTATAGCATCCTCACAACGCCTATCGAAAGATAGTACTAGTTCGATTTCGTGTTATCCAATAAACCTTAAAAATTACCAAATAATTAATTATTGGAAATTATCCTTAATTAACTCTAATACTTTTGGCAAAAAATTAAGAAAATTCTCTCACCTCAAGAGTATACAAGAAAACTATTGTTTCACTTGCAGAAGCTCCATCGTCGGATCATTTAACATAAAAAATTTTTCAAAAAGATGAAAGGAAAAAGGGATGATTTTGATATAGGTCTCTTTTGTGTTTTATCAGACAAAAAACTCATGCTTTTATATAAGAAAAATTGATACTTTCAACTTTTCCTTAAAAATATATATTTTTTTTAGAAATTTATTTTTAAGAAAAATTGGTCCTTCCAACTTCTTCCCCAAAATGCTTTTTTTTTGGAAACTTTATTTTCAAGAAAAATTGATACTTTCAACTTTTCCTTAAAAATATTTTTTAAAAATTGAAAATATTTTTAGAAATTTTATTTTCAAGGAAAATTGATACTTTTAACTTTTCCTCAAAAAAAATTTTTTTTGAAAATTTTTATTTTATTTTTATTAAATTAAAACATGCAAAAAATTCTCCTAAAAATAAATAACACATAAATAAACAAATAAATAAAATACCCAAAAAAAATGAACAGCTCGGCTCGAGGGATTCGATGCAGCTCAATGAGTAAGCAAGTCAAGCGTGGGTTAGAAACGGGCTGACGCTCGGGTCGGGTCGCCCACTAGAAAATGTACAAATCCTGGTCCTTTCTTAATCTGCAAAATAATGCCATTTCATGTATTAATAAAAGCCAAAATCCTTCTTTTTTTTTAGATTCCCTTTCTTCCTCTCTTTCTCTTTTTTCTCTTTTTCTCTTTCTCTCTCTAAAGTTGAAGATTCTGGTTGAATTTTCATTGGGAACTGGAAAATTGCATCAAAAAGTCATCGAAAACTTCAAGTTCACCAAAAAATTTCATCGAAATATGGAAATTTTTCAAAAAATTTCTAGAAAAAAATGCCAAAAATTCTGATAAAAATCTTAAAAATTCTATGATTGCTTATGGCTCTCCTAAACGTTTTTTTCTTTACTTTTATTTTCTATATTTTCGTGTGTATGTTCTGTGTACTCAAGCCTATATTTATAGGCATTGATCAGAATCAATGTTGATTCCTCCTTTGATTGGGATTCAAGATTATCAATCTTTGAATCCCAGTCTAACTTTACCACTCCATAATTTACGGCAACTTTTTTCTCTTTTTTTTTTTTCTTTTTTTTAATCATTATCTCCTAAAATTAAAAAAATAAAATTCAGAATAATAAACCAATAAAAATAAAAAATAAAAAATTGGGCCAATCTGCCCCATTTTGACTAGATTTGAGCTAAGCCCAATGGGCTTAGGCCCAGACCCTGTTGAACCAGGCCCAATGGGCTTAGACCCAGACCAATTAGAGTGTCTACAAAAGGCATTTCTAGCTAAAATCACCTTGAATAATTCATGGATTATTCAAGGTATTTTTGACCAAATTCAATAATCCATGAATTATTCATTTAGAAGGGATTATTCAAGAAATTTTCTATCAACAAAGCATTTAATAATCTTAATGTTTTTTTTTGTTGGAATATTCAAGGTGTTTATGCCCAGAAAATACCTTGAATATTCCTTTACAAAAAATTGAACGTATTTTTTTTAGGTAAAATGCCTCGTGATCATTTTTAAAATTTATTCTCTTTTCTTAAACTTTGGAATCTCAAACTGCTAATACAATGAACGGTAAATATTGTTTTATAAAAAAAAAACTTTTACAAATAACATAGAAAATATTTATATGAATATAAATACTAATATATATGTAGATTATTTATAATTTGACTTTTGATCTAGAATGATTTTAAAATTTTATAAAACCATATTAAAACTGAACTATTAATTGAAACCAAATTAATATAATATTTAAATTTAAAAAATTTTTAGTCTAATATTTAATTATAAATTTATTAATTAATATAATACTTACAAATTTTATTTAAAACTTATTATCATTTAAAATTAATTAAGTTACAAATTTTATTTATTAATAATTATAGTTTTTTTCAAATTATAGTTTTTAAAAATTTTTATTAGAGGAAAATATTATGAATTAATTTGTTTTTAAAAGAAATTAGGAATAAATATTTTTTTGAAATTATATTGATGGTTATTATAACCATTAGTATATAACATATTTATACTGATAGATATTTATATACCATCAGAAAAAGTTTATCTATACCGACGAATTTACAATGTGTTGGTATAGGCACTGTCTATACTGATAATAACAAAAATTCGTTAGTATAGATACTTTTTACTTACATAATTTGGCCGTCAATAGAGATAAATGTCAATATATAGCATACTTATACTGATGGATAGTTATATACCGTCAGAAAAAAGTTTATCTATACTGACGGTTGTATAAAGTGTTGGTAAAGGTATGGTATATTATAACGGTATTAAAAAACCATCAGTAAAAGTCTCTTTTACTAATGCAATTTGACCGTCAATATAACCAAGCAACAGTATATGAAAAATTTTTTGTAGTGTGATGCAAATGCAATTATCAAAATAAAGTATTTTGGTTGCCTCAGAAAGGTCACTTTTGTTATATTGAGTTGGAAATCATATTTCTCCCACCCACCAAACTTCATATGTACAACAATTTAAATTTGAATGTTTTTCAAAAATTCCCAAAAGAATGGCAACAATCATTACCCCAAAGTAATAAAAAAATTACCCCACATAACAATTTTCCATGACTACAACAAAAATATATCAATTCTTTAAACCATGTGACATTTAGATTTCTTGAAAATTGGTGATTACTAACTAAAATGAATTAGGTGAATTGCATCTTGGTTTTTACAAAAGAATGAAATGATTTGACACATTAAGATTTCAGTTACTAAAAAAGACTTTGCTACTAAATGAGAAAGGGAGGATCAATGTTTTTTCATCTAGGTTCACAAATGAATGTTCAAATGATATGTTTTGAAGCACAATCTATTTTGGCACTCCCTTAGATTCTTAATAATTGGCATTTTAACAAATGCCAAGACTAACTATGATAGGTTCAAAATTTTTAAGAAAGGCTCAAATTTCAAAATAAATCTTCAAACTAGGTTAATTTTCTTATGTTTCTCAAAGCTTTCCAATTATCATTGTTAATTCAAAATGCCTTAATTTATTGCTTTTCGATTTGCATGTAATTGTATGAGTTGTTTTTAAAATTCCAATTTTACTCTAGACTGCCTTTTTGAGTTTTCACCCTAAAGCTTCATTCTTTCTTTTTTTTCCTTTTGACTTTTTCATTATGCATTTAAAGACTCAAAATTCATCCAAAATAAAAAAGTGATGGTGATTTCTTAAAAAAAAGTTCTTCAATTTAGATATCACACTTGATCAAAATGGAATTTTCAAAAAACGTAATGTAGGATAAGGGTTAGGGTTTCGAAAGAAATGATAAATATGCCCAAAAATGTGTATAAAGGTAATCAAACAAGCGATCACTTCTTTTCCCAAAAGAATTTGTCATTTCCACTTCCTAGAACATGCATTTTCATTTTCATTCCTTTTTCATTTTTTTTTTTCATGTTTTCACTTTTGACAAATTGAGTTCAAAATTTTGGAACTCTATTTACTACAAAATTGTCTTGTGACTGTAGGCATTGTTTCCTTGTCCTTAACTTTGGATCTAATGTTTTCTCAAATTGATCGTTATTCATACTTGTGCCTTGTGTAGAGGGTGATCATTAGTTAGGGTTTTTTTAAAAAAAAATTCAATAGGCTAAAAAAAGATAGCAAATGGATATTTTCTTTTTGTGAAAGGAATATGAAATATGGCCTTTTATCATATCAAATATAGATACCTCTATCAAAAACCAATTATTGGGAGAAGATTTTTTCCTCTTTGATTTTAGAATCACTTGAATATCTCATCTGCATGATGTATTGATACATCAAAGGAAGTCTCAATTACTCTAAATATTCATGTAAACTCTGTTTTATAAAAGATGAAACGAATGCCATCTAGATTAAAAGATATTGAAAAAATCAAATATTTTGGCTTTTTGGAAAATATGCCCCAAGATGTGGGCAAAGGAAAATTTTGGGATAATGAGTGAAAACGAAAATGAATGTTACATAAATCAATATGTCAAACAAGGATATTGAAGGGAGATAGCCTTTTCAGTAATTATGCCTCAATGAAGGAATTGAAAAGTTTGAGCTTTGCGAAGAAACTTGGGTAGTGATGTATTTGGAATAATTTTGACATTTATCAAATTAGCAAAAGCTAGAAATTTTAAGAGAGTGCTTTATCTATTGGCTTACAAAGAATTTTTCAAAAAAGATTTTCAACTTTCATTACTCATAGCCTTAATAAAGATTATTAGCTCAAAAATCTTTTTTTGTCGAGTGAAAATCAGGATGATGAGACTTAAGAAGTTAGGTTTTGAATGATGTGATCCTCAACTAAATTATGGTATGAAATGGTAAGTGAAATAACTAGGTATAATCATTCTTAGTAATCACCAATTCTCTCAAGATTGTTTCCCCATATTTTTTGACAATGAGCATTTTTCAATCATGGAAAGAAATTATGTAGGCTTTTATTGTTAAACAATCTTAAATTGAAAAAAGATAAAAGAATATATACAAATACCATAATGAAAAACAAGAATTCATATTCAAAACTTAAGTGCCTAAAACTGAAAAAACAAGGGTTGACCCAAACAAATGAAATAATGTACATACAATTATGTTCACATGGATAAAAATGTATATGCAAATACATGTATGTAATGCATAGTAAAAACATGAATTCATATTCAAAACTATTTACAAATTGAAAAGACAAACATTGCCCCCAAACAAATAAAATAATATATATACAAAAATGTTTACATGAATAAAAATGTACATGCAAATACACATATGCAATACATAATAACAATAAGAATTCATATTCACAACTATATACAAAATTCAAAAATTAAAAAAATTACTCGTTAATTTACAATTAGGTATTTACATCTTTTTATACATGATAAAGTGAAATGAAATATTGCATGAATGAATGGACAACAAAAATATATGTACAAATGCATGTATGTAATGGATATAATCCTAGATCATATAACAAGAAGATATTACATTACAATTCAAAATCCCACTTATTTTTCTTTCATTTTCCTTTTTTTGCCTTTTGAAGAAAATTATAAAAAATAATTTTATTTTTGTACAAGTTCAAAATTATCTTGACAAAACATAAGTATAAATAGATATAAGGTAAGTGAATAAATAAGTCCTTTCATGTATCCCATTTTAGGGTTTTAAAGAATGGTAAGGCTTTAGCTTATGGTCGGATCCTTCTGGTTTATTTACATGCTAGGTTTAAAGGTTTGACAATCTAAAAGCTCTCAAATTATTCCTTACATCATTGTACATTATAAACTAGTAAGGCACCCTAATTCTCACCCACTATTATAAGCTCAAATGGAAAATGTTCAATTCAAGCATGAGTTTTTACTAGCTCAAATGGAGGTTATCATCTCACGAGCATGTAGGTACTTGCTCCCTCCTAAGAAAAGACAAAACTTGAGTCTGGAGCTTATACATGAATGATTGTGTAATGTGTGTGTAAAGGGATATACCAAACCAAATAATCGAATAAATTGGTACCATGAAAAATCAAAATCTACAAAACAAATAAATAAATTAGTACACATAAAAATCATAAGCTACAAAATAAAAAAGTAGGCTAGTGCACATGTATAATCACAAATAATTACATAATAAAACCATCAAAGCAAGACTTAAGATAACACATAACTAACTAATGGCTTAACTTTCTAATGTCTCCAGTGGAGTTACCAAACTATCATAATGTTTAAGTTTGAGAACCTGTCCATTAAAAAATATATTAAGTTTAAGAGATTTTGTCATCGAATTTATTAAATATCTTATCAAATTCATATTCCCATTCCTTTTATTTATTTACAAAATATTATCATACAAAATTCTATCAAAAACACCATGCAATAATAACATAATCAAAACATGCAAATATTTTAATAAAAATCATGCCAAAATATCATAATAAAAATCATACCAAAAATCATGTAAAGATATCATGCAATAAATATAAGAAAAAAAAACATCATGTAAAAATATTATGCATGCAAATTATTATAATAAAAATCCATGCAAATAAGATCCATGCAAAATGTTGTATAATAAAACATGCAAATAAATTAAAATCATGCAAAATATCATGTAAATATATATTATAATTATTAATGCAAAAATATTATATAAATATCATGTAAAATACATATATTAAAAAATCAAAAAAATAAACTATAAAAATCTTACTAAACCTTTTTCTCCTTTCCTCATCACTTTAATTCAAGCACATAAAAAAATAATAAATAAGAAAATATAAAAACAAAATAATAGAAAATATAAAAAAAATAAAACCAAAAAATAAAACAAAACAAATAAAATCAAAATTGAAATAAAAATAATAAAAAAAATGAAAACTTACAATTCAAGTTGAATTCAAAATGGGTCAACGAATGGGTTGCCGGGTTAAAGCATGGGTCAAAGGCTGTTTCCAAATAATGTCATTTCGATTGCATATGAATGGCATAAAAATTTAGATTTTCTTAAAATTCCCTTTATCATTCTCTCTAGTTTCTATCTTCCCCTCAATCTCTCTAAAAAACCATCGAAAAATTCAAAGGTTTCCTAAAAACTGACCAAAACCCCAGAATCAGGCATTGAAAAATTTAAACGGTACCAAAAAAATTCAAACCAACCCCAAAATTTTTCAAAAAACTAAACAAAACCTAGAAATTCAAAAAATCCTAGAAAACTTAGCAACTTCAAAAGATTTGAATCAAACCTAGAAATTAAAACTCAATTCCAAAAATCAAACTAAAAGACTGAGAACCTAAAAAATCAAAACCTAAAACAACCTTTAAGAACACCAAGAATTTTATCCAATTTCCTAGAACCAAAATCTCAAAATTTTTCTTGAATTTTGCGTGATTGAACTTTTGATTGCTTGATTGCTTCTATTTGTAATTGCTTGTCATGTCAATTGCTTCTTGATTGCTACCTTTTGATTGTAGATTTGGGGTTCATTTATAGGGCTTCAACTTGGAAAAATACCAATCCCACCAAATCTTGGATTATTCTTAGGATTTTATCTTTCTGTTATTTTTCCATATTTCAATGAATTGAAACCCAATTATTTCCATTAGCAATTGATTTTTAGATTTTCAATTTCACTAGGATCTAAAATCGAATCTACAAATTTTCCTTTTTCAAATTAATCACCATGATTTTTTTTTCTTTTTGATTTCTAAGTTCTTTTTTTTTCAAATGGAAAAAAAAACTAAAAATAATAAAAATAAAAGTAAAATAAAAAGTAAAGATCAATAGGAAAAAAAATAAAAATAGATTGAACACAATTTTGGCCTTTTTTTTTTTGTAATCTTTGGACCTAAAATTCAATTTAGCAGTTAAAACCCAATGGCAATTTTCACCTATAATCAAGAATTCAATGCCCATTTTAATACTGAAAAATTTTCCTGACAAAATGGGTATCTACAGTCATTTAATTTTAATGTTAGATCATGTAATAATATTGCTTTCAATTGATAACTTCATTAACTTCACATAAATATAAAGTCTTATTATCTATATCTTGACTAGATCCTTACATGTTTGTTATAAGTATAGTGATATCTATTTTCGTTTTATGAATCAAATGACAAAAATAGTCTCAAAATTCGATCCTTAATGCTAATCCAAGATGATAACAATTTGGTTTGCTTTGATTTTGGACAAACTGTTGATTGATGTACAATATTCTAATTTATCTGAAATTGAGCCAAATACATCTTTACGTTGAATTACATTCCATCCCTTTGGTTAGTTGATTTTGAAAATATTTTTGCTCCCATTAAGTATAAATTCTGGATTTGTCCCCAACAATACATGGCATTATGTGAAAATGTCATGTCAAGAAGTAATTAGAGACTAATAATTAAGTGACCAAAAAAATAATTTCATAAATGTTTGTGGCTAAACTGTAACTTTTCAAAGTTTGATGATCGCCTAAAGTTGGGTGATTAACGTGTAGTTTACCCTTTACTTTATGGCAGTCGACTACCTT
Organism: Durio zibethinus; assembly: GCF_002303985.1. The sequence continues at coordinate 17,829,945 of NW_019168159.1, forward strand.
AGAAAGGGTAGTCGGACCGACCAGGGAAATTGACTGCCATGATTAATTTTTTTCTAATTACATTAAGAAAATTGAGTGCCTTAGGTAGAATAGTCAATTGCCTAACTTGGTAAAGTGTTTTAAAACAAAATTACATAGGGGAAGTCGAAAGGGTTCCCAAAAGCATTCTAATACCTAGTTCAAAAGTAATAATTTTGTGCTGCAACAACTAGTTTGTTTTCAAATAAGTAATAACCTTTTGTATAAAATAATCTTTCACTTGTAAATGGTTGCCAAAAGCACTTATTAAAAGGTGTAAACTTAATGAATAGACAGATTGGCTGAATCAGTCAACACAATTGAGGATTCACAACTCTTCAAATTGATATCTATAAATAGAAATGTCATAATTTATTCCAAGAGACTTTTTTCATACAAAAAGTACTAAAGTTCTATATTCTTTTCCTCTTGTCCTCATCAATAAATTAAGGATGTATTTAATACACAAAATTATGATAAGATAAGATAAAATAATATTATGATTAATATTAGATTAAATCATATCATCTTATTTTGTGTTTGATGTGTGTAAAAATTATGATATGATAATTTATTTATTGAGCAAAATTATCTTTTCTCAAAGTTTATATAATTTAAATAATTGATTAATTTTTAAGGATATAATAGTACATGTAAATTTAATTCCATGAACTAAAAATAATGCTCTCTACTTTGAGAAAATTAAATCATCTTATACCAATAGAATAATTGATCCTCTTTATAATTTTATCCCTTTCTTTAGATACAAATTAAACATGATATAAGATAATTATCATTCTATCATATCTATCATCCTATACTCCAAACATGACCTAAGTTTCTTAAATATTATTCCTTATAAAAGTAATGTATAAGAAAGATGATTTTGCTACTCATTAGAAAGTATTTAGTAGTTTGATTTCATTTGTGTAAAGTGAAGTCAAAGAGGGGCTTCATTGAATCCTATAATTATTTGATTCACCCTGCTACACACGATAAATGATGAGGATTAAATAAAGTAAAATGACATTTGTAATATGCTTTGAAGCTGTATTCTCTCATGCGATAACATTTTTTTTTAACACCCACCAATCTCATCCAAACCAACAAACAACAATAACTTAATATGGAGTCCTAGGTAGAGGCCAAACAAGCTCTTCATCTTGCTTCTTTAAAGTTGGAAGTACCTTGTGCCTACGCTGTAGAAGTTTCCTCCGATACCAATTGCTCCCCTGATTGAGTGAAGCTTGCGAAATGGATTGCCTTTGCATATATATGCCTAGATCCAGTCTATGCATAAGGAGCCTGCATTAGTAAAAATAGACGATATATGCTAATACAAGCATGATTTCAATCGACCATGAATCAGAAAATTATGATAAAGTTCGTTTTAATTACTCTATGATTATGTTGGGAATCCGAGCATGATAAAAAGAAATTTCAATTTTCAAATTTATTTACAACATTATGTGATAGAGATCATGAATAACCAGTATCTAGTACTTTTAAGATTATTTTCAAACTTATAAATTTGTTATACTTCTATTTAATTGTAAATTCGAAATACTTATACATGCAAATATTTTAATACATATACATATAAAATATAAATATTTTAAATTTATCTTTGCATATCCTTTTAAATGTATATGTTTATTAAATCTTAATTAATTGCAATATAATGTTTGCATTCAACATATAATTTATTTAACAAATTACCTAAATCCATTTACTCTTTCAGATTCATGTTATGAATAAAGTTACTTTCATTAAAAAGTTAATCTTGATAGGCCGATACTCTCCTATACTAAAGGCCTAAAACAAAACTAAACTTATGAGGCCGACAATAGGAAAGTAGTCTAGACAAACTTAAATGAATGTCGTTTATATATCACTTGTTCTAGCTAGATCTTGCACACAGGTGAAGTAAGTCAGCATGTATCACATTTGGCTTGAGTCATGCAATTATGTCTCTAAATATAAGAGTATAAGGTAAAAGGTAGAAAAGGTAGACTAATCTTACTCTCTACCATAGCCATTATCCTTACTTTTACCACCTTCCTCACCACATAGTTACTAACTTCAGCAAAGTGCATCCTAGAATCCTAATCCATGTGCCCCTTTGATCGTTATTTTCTCTTTGACTAGTTGGTTGAGCCTTTTTCCTAAAGTTACTTACGGACCTTATTCTACTAATCCAAAAACACTTCAACTAATCTTAATTTATCAATAATTATATTTATGTTTATATTTCTTATTTGCATGCATACATATAAAGGGCATTAAGTTTTATCAAATTTTTAGTTTTATATGTATATTTTTATTTCAATTGAGTTAACATTTCATTAATAGTTAGGAATAAAATTTAATAGTTTTTTTTTTTGGGGGATTTGAATAAAGTTAAGATGAAATTATTTTATATAAATTATTGTTATGTTAGTAGTAAATTATTTCAAATTAAAAAAGTCATTCAATATAATTATCTCTTTAATTTACATCTAAAAGATAAATCATTTCATTAATTATTAGTTTTATTAAATTAATTAAAAAGAAATTTAGAAAAATTAACAAAAAGATGAAATTATTTTATACGAATTACTATTATGTTAGTAGTAAATTATTTCTAATTAAAAAAATCATTCAATACAATTATCTCTTTAATTTACAACTAAAAGATAATCGTATCATTAATTATTAATTTTAATTAAAATTAATTATAAAAAGAATTTTGAAAAATTAACAAAAATATATTCCCTTTGATTCGCCAATCAAAAGTTTAACACACATTTATACTTTGATATTCTCTGCGTTTCACTTTTTTTTTGTTGAATTTTCTAAAATTATATTCTCTTTTTTTTCAACACTTTAAACTGTTGCTTTTATATTTAATTTCATAATTTTTTTTAATTTTTTAAATTAAAAACTAAGAAACATCAATTTTATAAGAAAAAAAAAACCTAAAATTTGAATATTAAATACACTAAAATTAATATAATTTTTTAAATTATGTGAAAGTCAATAAGAGACAAATAAATAGGGATGGAGAGACTCTATAATAGTACATAGTTCTATCTATTGCACTTGAATATATAAAAAAAATTATAAGTCAAAATATATTAATATTATATTTATATATATAAATATAATATTAATATATTTTGAATTATAATTTTTTTAAAATATCAATGAGTAACTTTTTTTATTTAATAAGTAATTCAACAATAAAGTTTAAAAACCCTATTTGTCTAAAATAAAAAAAAATCTAATACTAAAATAATTTAATTATATGGATTAATATTTTATACACTAACAATGTATCACTTCTAGATACTATCAGTAAATAATAAAATAACACATCATTTAATGAATAAAATTTAAACTTTTCAAATCCTTAAAAATAAATATTAATAAATTTATTTAAGATTAATTAATTATAATTAACAATTTATCCTTCCTTAATTTTTTTTATCGCCTCCATTTTCAATCGTCATAATGGATATCGCTTGACTTTCACCATCACCTATCGCAAAAAGAAAAGCTCTTCTTTAATCCTCACTTTATTTAATCTACACCCCAAAAGTAATCCTTTTTCTTTTTGCTTTTTTTCCTTAATTAGGGCTTTGAGCCAATCATTGATTTTGATGGATCATTGAAGGATTACGTATCAATTCAGCTTCGATCATAGTTTTGGTATACAATAACTTTTCCTTTGATCTATTTGTCTAGAGATATTTAGTGAACAAGGATAAGGAAAATCGCAATGAGTCCAAAGAATGCCATGTGAATCATTGTTAATGTTATAGGAAATGAAATTTTGAAGTATTCGGGAGACAAAACCCACAGCAATAAAATAGAGATAGTGCATCACAAAAATGAAATAAAAAATTCATAGCTTACTTTAGTTGGAGCTTGATAAATCTTAGGCTTTTGTTGCATGATATTAAGGAAAAAAAAAACTTAAAAGAGACCAAGAAAGTAAACAATATACAGAATGTAAAGCGAAAAGAAAGTAACAAGGACATTAAGAGATATTGAAAAATGGAGGTTTTACCTTGTTGTATAATATAACTCCAAAAAAAGCAAAATGTATATGAATAGGTTGAGATAAGTCAATAGAAGTGACTTGTTTATCATTTTGGTGGGTTTGTTTAATTTCTTGTAACCACATATCAAATTCAAAATTGTAACAAAGAACAAACAAATAGTCTTTAATTTTGTTTTCTTTTTTTGACAATAAAGTAGTTAGTAGTTTTAGACTTCCATTTAATTAATTGTATAAAGTTTGAATTTCTTTTTGCTTTTTTATAAAGTTTGAACTCGCTTTTGTTTTTTTTTTTTTTTTTTAAGCATGACTTCATGAGAAATAAGATTACAATTTTTATATATGTAAATGCCACCTGATCATGATATATATAATGGTGTGGAATCAGAGGTGATTCAAATTTCTATCTTAATTGATTGATAAGGTTTTTAATTTTTGTTACGGTGATGACGCTTTTTTATAAAGAATTAAATGTTGATAAAGTTAGTCAAGATTACAATTCTGAAATTATTACAGAGTTAATTGATAAAAATCATGAGTATTTAGAACCATTTATTGGAATGGGGTTTCAATCTTTGAAAAAGACTTTAGAGTATTATATTAAGTATGCAAAACATGAAGGATTTGGATTTCATAAAATCCATATTACAAAATCTCGAAAAGCTCAAGTGATTATTGGATAAAAATTTGTTTGTTCATAGGAAGGTTATCATAACAAAAAGTAACCCTAAAGGAGATAGAATTCAAACACTACCAAATGAGTCATGAGTGGGATGCAAAGCCATGATTTATGTGTCCAAGAAAAATGATGACAAATGGTTCATTTCTAGATTTATAAAAGATCACACTTATGAGCTTACTACTCTAAAAATTGCTCAATTTTTACGTGTTCACAAAAAAAAAAAAAAGTTCAACATAATTTAATTGATGTACTTGATGATTCAAGAATTCGTCCTAGTAAAATCATGTCAGTTTTAGTTAATGAATAGGGTGGCATTGATATGGTTGGTTTAACTAAGCATGATATTCAAAATTATTTGAGTAATATAAGGCAGAAACAACTTAAGAAAGCAGATGAACAATTAGTGCTTACTTATTTCAGGGAATGTTAGTCGAAGAATCCATGATTCTTTATGCAATATAAATGGATGCAGAAGGTTAACTAGCAAATTGTTCTTGGGTTGATTCTAGGTTGTTCTCGAATTCCCTTCTGCCGCTGTCAATATTAAGTAGTCAGTTTTTTTATTTTCGGTGGTAAGGAAAAGACTACGAAGTAGCTTTCTTCTGATCAAGTAAAAAGAAGGCCCAACAAATTTAAAGAAAAAAGAAAAAAGGATGCGCTTATCGATGTGAAAGCCTTGGCGAGGAATCCTCAATTCTGCATAGTCTTGCATGGCTGAAGGAGTTCGGTCTAGCTCGTTTCTAGGCCTTTGGTCATAGACTATAGCTTTTGGCCCAACTTATTTAATAAATAGGTATAAAATGCCTTTTGTTCTTTTTACTAAAGTTAATCAACATCACCAATCCATTTTATTTGGTTGTGCTTTGTTGTGGAATGAGACAGAGGAAACATTTATTTGGTTATTGAATATTTGGTTGGAAGCAATGTTTGGATATCATCCAAAAACAATCATTACAGATCAAGATACCGCTATAACTAATGTAGTTGCAAAGGTTTTACCACATACTAAACGTCATTGTTGCAAATGGCATATTGAAAAAAAAATTCCAAAGAATCTTAGCCATGTTTACCACCAATTTGATGAGTTCAAAATACATTAGTTCTTGATGAGTTTGAATTGGAATAGGTTGAAATAATTGAAAAGTATGATTTGCAAGAAAATAGTTGACTGAAGAAGTTGTATTCCATTTGAGAAAAATAGATCCTTACTTATGTGCAAAACAACTTTTGTGCTGCAATGTCTACTACTTAGAGAAGTGAAAATATGAATAAGTATTTCAAAGATTATATCAACTCAAGCACCTCTATGAGTAAGTTCGTTATTCAGCATGAAAAAGCCTTTGATGCAAGATATAACAAAGAGAGGGAGAAAATTTTCAAAACAATGAATTCTAAATCAATTTTGAAGACATTTTATCCAATAGAGAAAGAAGCTTAAGAGGTTTACATAAGAAAGATGTTTAGAAAATTTCAATATGAGTTTAGTCATTCTCAATAGTATGTTGCAAAAAAGATCACTATAAATGAGTAAATGTATAATTATAGACCTCATAAGTTTGACAAAAAGAAGCCTGAATATGTTGTGACATTTGTTTCCTTATCAACAACTACAACCTGTTTATGTCACATGTTTGAATTTGTAGGCATCATTTGCAAGCATCAGTTAATAGTTTTGATTAAAAAAAAAAGATGCACTCATTACCTAATCGATATGTTTTAAATCGATGGACAATAAATGCTAAAAAGGGAGAAGTAGAAAGCATATTGGATGAACAACATGATACTGCTCTAAAGTCTTCAATGATGTTGTTTAATAGTGTCATGATTCATTCTTTAGAGTTTTTAGAAAAAAGCTTTAAGATTTTAAAAATATTAGGATAGGCAATTGGAGGTTCACAACGGTTATTTGAAGAGCTTGTTGCTTTGAAAACATCTTAGGAAGAGAAAAATAGTAGGTTGGTGTTTTGACAAGTGAGAATGTTCTTAAAGATGCTTCAAAAGATTATGAGACTCATTTTTTAAGTCATAATATAACTTTGCTTGATCCTCTTCATGTGACTACTAAAGGGTGTCCTTAAACTTTAAGAATGGAAAGGGCTTTAAAGCAAAAAAATAATTTAAAAACATGTTCATTCTATAAACAAAAGGGTCATACAAAGTGCACTTGCCTATTACAAAAACAATCATGGTATTGTTTGATGTTTTTAAATTTGATATAGTTTACAATATTAGCATTTTTTAATTTTTTTTACTTTTACTTTTTTGAAGGTGTGACTCTAATCAAGAGATAGTGTCAAATCTCAATACTGTTAAACTTATTGTTTCATTCAATCAAATTAGGTAATAATAAGTCAATATTATAATAGTTTTAGTTTTTTTACTTTGTTCAAACATGTTAATTAAATTATTTAAACTATTAATAAGTAAATTTGTCTTATTAGAATTATGAATCACTTAAAATATCTTTGTATATGTAGGATCCAAGTGTGGCTCAAAATTGGTATCAACGATAAACAAATGTCTTTAAAGTCTCATGCTACAAATTTCACAGTATAATAATTTATATTTTATATTATTTATCTCCTAAACATTGATAAAATTTTATAGAAATATCTTATTTATGTATTTTTTAAAATATTATTTGTAATTTTTTTATTTAATTTTCTTGTAGGATTTCATGACTATCATGCAATAATTGCCTATTGGGAGGCATAACTGTGATTATAATGACATTTTTTTCATTTAAAAATCATTATTAGTTATCAAGATTGGTTGTCAATTTTCTCATTTCTAAATCATTATTGATTATCAAACTTGGTTGTCATATATTCTATGATTTAAAAAAAAAAAAATTTAGAATTTATGGTACCCAAAAAAAAAAATCCAAAGTTTATGTTACCAACCTATACCATCACACCTCAATTCCTTGCAAGCAAAACAACCCTATATCACAGTATCAACAGCATTGATCCCCTTATCAACTGTTTCCCATGCAGCTTTCACAGCCTCCAGGGAACACCATGTGCTCACCACAATTGGGTACTTTTCTGAATCCTTAACCCCTTCATGTCCTATAACCTAATTGTTAATATAATATGTATAATTCTATCGAAATAACACAAAAAACATCGTTAATTGCAGAGAGAGGAACCAAAAGGTCCCAAACCCATATAAAAAAAATTCAAGAAAAGAACATCTTTTTTCCAATAATTACTAAGGAAAACAAGGTAAAAAGGAAGACAAGTGAAATGGATAGGTTCTTATGAGCCATTTGAGATAGAAAAGTTGAGGATCCTATTTCAGATCATGAGTTTTAATCACATATTCCAAAGAACATAAGTGGACTTTACAGGTGAAGGTTGCAAGGCTAGCATCACTTGTTACGTTAACCACGTGTGGGTTACAGACAAATAAAAAAAATCTTATGAGTGGTGCCTATTTGGGTTTTGTCATTTGTGTTTTTTTATTGAAAAATAAACCTTCCATTCAAAGTAATCACTTTTAGGCACATTTCGTTTTTATTTTTTTGGATAAATCATTTCATTTTCATCCTTTTTCCAAAATAGACAATATGTCACAACATAAATATTTCTCCAAATACAAGTGCGTTAAAAAGGAACTCCCTAATAACCAAAATGTATAGGTACACGTGCAAGTACTTCACTAGATTTGGCTACCAACAAAATGTCCACTACTCATCAACAATCATCTTGACCAAACTTTGAATTTCATCCATAAAGATGATTGATTTTGCTAGGAACCTTTATGTGGCGTGAGTAAAAGGGTTCATCTCAATCATTTCCAGACTGTCTTATTAGCATCTATGAATATGGGATTGTGTTATTCTATAATGCATTGAATAACCTCAATGGCACCAAAATCAATTAGCATGCCATCATCCAAAGGAATGTGGGATGAAGCATCCATAATTGGATACTTTTATTTCTATAGAACTTTATACCAATTCCAGAGTCAAAATGTTGTTGCAGAATATCCTAGAAAAACCAAGTTGAATCATCCTTTTTTTCAAATCCTTCTAACCACTTCTGCTACACATTCACCCAAGTGTACCCCTTTGAAGGACCGAATCCTTGCAACACAAATGGTAATCATCTTATCACATAATTATGTTAAACAATCTTTGTGGACAAATTAACATATTAAAGCTCCATTAGGTTGATGCTTTTGTTATTCAATTTGTTTTCAAAAAAATGAATATAAAACAAAAGGCCAATAGCAAAAGTATCAATAAAGTAAAACAAAAGATTTAACAATTCTTACCAGTGGTTACCAAACAATACTGCTCATCACCTAAAAGAATTAGCATGTCAATAGAAAAGTGTGAAATCATGGTCAGTCACAACTCAGAAACAATAGATAGAACTCAGTTGCTCTTAGGACCTTACCTAGTGTTTAAGGTATAAGGGTAGAGCACATGCCTAAAAAACATGCATGCTTGCACTTGTTTATAATACTGGTTTTTTCAGTTAAACATACAATGTAAGCATGCTTGTAAGAAAAGGTGTCTGCAAAAGCCAAGATAATGAAAAGCCGATTTACCAAAAAATAACCATTTTTTATAGGAAAAAACTCTCACCAGATAACTCCCACTTATCAAACTTCATTAGCCATGTGTTTGAGCCAATTGGTGTGGATAATACACGACCCACCCGACCCAGAACTGTTTACCTTTTTGGTCTCCATGGTACCCTTTCATTGTGTGTATGCATTCATGAAGAGTTTTCTCAACACCAGATGGAAAGACAAAAATAGCAAACGAATCCTGAAGAAAAATAATGAAAATTTAAAGCATGATACAAATTAGTAAGCTTCAAAGACTCAAAATTATATTTTATTCACATAGAAGAAAAAAGAAACCACTGTTTCCTTAGCAGAAATTCTGGCCAAGAAAAGAATCAGTACAATTATTTGTTAAAATTCAACAGTGGCTTGGTAGATCTGTGATTAACCATAAATTTGTCCAAAAACTGATCCGCAAGCATTTCACCTGTGACAAATTCTAATCTTTGGTTGAATGTGGGAGTTTTTTTCTTAGTTTATCATCTTACAATAAAATCATGTTTTAGATACATAATATTGCTGAAGAACAAGTCTGTACACTTTCATCTATATGTTTTCCTAATTACCTAGCATGCATACCCAACAGTCCCACAACTTTTCATACCTGTAGTGCCCTCGCTTTGTGAGTAATGTGGTTATGCTTGTCGGGTACATTTAACATAGAATAATGAAAGAATAGACAATGACAATAAAGGACTCGTATATAAAATCATAGGACAGAATGCAAAGATGGAATGTATTAAAATATCTGATTCACTTGTATACCTATCTACCATAAAGCTGATTCATTCTGTTCAGAGACGGGCTTTAAATCATGATAGGTATTAAGAGTCAAATTTCCAGTGTGTAAAGAATTCAAGTCAGAACAAGAAATAGCAGCTAATGATGCCCCTAAGAAGAATAAACAAATGGAGGACAACTAAAGCAATAGCACATTGTTAATTCATTAATTAGAAGATGCTGATAGAGTGACATGGTTATTGACTTTTTTTTTTTTTTTCTCCAAATAGTAAGAGGAACCTAAGACGTTGCCCAAAATTTGATGAACTGAAAACTACCATCATAAAAACATAACACTAAGAAAGAAAAAAGGGCAGCAAACATACACAAGAAGCTTTCAGACTTGTATATTTCTCACAGTTGTCAACCTCCCCTCGCCTCCATCGCTCATAAAACAAGTAAAATTTCACTACTTCATGACCATGATTGACAAGATCGAGTTTACATTTCATAAAATCAGCAACATCTCTTGGAGAAGTGTTTGAACCAAGGTTAAAATGTCCAATGGCTTTTATGATTCCAGCTGCTCACCTTTCTTTTGCATGGATTATATTAGGGTTACTTCTTGCATTTTCAGTACGCCATTTTAACAATTCTTTTTGGGCATCGCTGACCTGCAAAGGGGAAAAGATCAATGGAACAGAAATAGCATCAACGACTATTACAGTTTTTAAAGGGCTAATAATAAATCTGAATTATTTTAAAAAGTAGAAGACTACCAACCATGACTCCATACACTTCTGGAATGCTAAAGAGTTCAGCATCATTTCTAGAATCACCATAGATATGAGTATTAATAGGAAGTTTTCCCTCAATCTTAAACTTATTCAGTAAATATGCAAGAGCCTGCCCTTTGCCTGCACCTTGTAGTAATATATCCATGTTAAAGTGAGTTATCTCACGTCTAATAAATTTTTAATTTCCTGTAGTCTTATATTTAAGTTAAGCCCTCCATTTACTGTCAATTGGTTTTAAGTTTGATGCTTAACATGATATTAGAGTCAAGATTTTCTTTCAGTTATCTTTTCCTAATTGTCACATAGAAGACTTTTTCTATCTTTGCCTACACGTGATAGGGGTCATAGGGGTCTGTTAAAGTGAGTTATCTCACATCTAATAAATTTTTAATTTCTTATAACCTTATATTCAGGTTGAACCCTCCACTTATTATCAATTGGTTTAAGTTGGATCCTTAATAATTCAAGTCCATTCCTCCACTATAACATCCAACTGGCACAGAATAAGACACAATTAATAATATAACTTTCAATGAATATGAAACTATTAAGCAAGTAAAATGAAGAAGAAATGAATACCAATGTGATGTGATCTGATGTATATCTTTCAAAATATATTTACTTTGGCATGCATAATATCCTTGGTAGTAAGTTGAATCTTACCCCTCGCCTTTCCAAACAGTCAGAAAGTTTCTTCATCACTGTCTGGGCCTTAGTCTTATCGATATAAAAGCTAACCTCGTGTGGTCTCTGCTCTGTTTCTGCTTGCAAGATCCAACATGCTTGAATTCGTTAAAGATGTCAAGAGCAGGTCCTATATATTTAGCTACATTGAAGATGCTTTCAACAGAATACTATTAACGTTTAGATATAAGGTTGCAGTATTAACTAGACCTGAAGAGTGAGCTCAGAAAACTTGCAGGCTTCTTCAGTAACTAATGTTCGCATCCCATTTCTGATTCAGAAATTCAACCCAGCCATCATCTGGTAGCATTGAGCTACTATATGTTATCTCAGTTTCCACTGATAAAATAGTTATATCAGGAGTCAACATGGGTTTCTCTTTCCTCAACTGTTTGTAGAATGTAGGTGACCTCCTAGTGGAGAAAACCAGCAGAGAGTGATGACGATAATTCGACTCCCACAGTGCATTAAACCAAAGCAAAGAAATGTTCTCAGGATCATGATGATCAACCTACAAAAGGAAAATATCATCATATCCAATTAAGCAACTGTAGCACAAGCATTTGAGAGAAAATCAATAACCAAATGTTAAAGGAAACTGCCAAAAAAAGAGAAAATTTGCAAATTGAGAGAAAATGATCAAAGCTGAATTGATACATAATCCTTTTCAGTGATCCACCAAAATCAATGATCAGTGCAAAGCCATAACTAGGGAAAAAAACAAAAAGAAAAATGATTATCTTTGGGTGCAGATTAAATGAAGCGAGGATCAATGAAGAGCTTTTCATTTTGCCAGAGGTGATGGTGAAAGTCGAGAGATGTTCGTCGATTGAAGAGAGAAGCGGTAAAAAAATTAGGGAAAAGCAAAGTTTTAATTATAATTAATTAACTCTAAATAAATTTATTAATATTTATTTTTAAGAGTTTGTAAAATTTAAATTTTATTCATTAAATAAGATATTATTTTATTAATGATTGATAATGTATAGAAGTGATATACTATCAATATATTGAAATATTAATTCTAATTATATTATTGGTATATTGATGTTTGACGTAAGTAATATTTAAGGAATGTAAATTAAGAAGTGAGAAATATAATATAGGTAAAACATTAAAAAAAAATAGATTAGTGTAATTTTTTGACATAAAAGATCACAATATGAAAATTGAAGAATGGATGTGTTGTTGGAACTTAAACTTTAGACTTGATGGATTTTTTTTTTTTAAATGATAGGATGAATCAATGGATCTAAGTTTTGAGTTCACAATCTATATATAATTAGTGTTAAGAAAAACAAAATTAAATTCATTGAACTTCAGTTGTTCCCTTCAAAATCTCCAAAAAATAAAAACCAAACATAAAGAGATTAGATTGCTCAACCCTTCAATTAAAAGAGTCTTAATTCAAGGGACTTCACTTGTCATCCCCACCGGCCACTGAAGAATAGAAATCTTCATCAGTACCATCCTTGGGCTTTAATTCTTCAATTCTCTCAATAGCATCTTTCAAATCTAATCTCTCCACATCTACTACAACTCAATCCAATCTTCAATAGCTGGAGCATCAATTCTCCATCACTGTTCTTTATTGCTCCCATATCTTTGTCAAACACCCCAACATCTGTTGACATTTCTTGTTCACCAACTAAAAACTTCACCCAAATAGCCAAATCCTGTTCATCACTACTTTTGCCCTTTTGCAAGAAGTTTGCAGGGAACTTTCCGGTTAAAATCTCTAAAATCAATACCCCACGATCCCATACGTCAGTCTACCTTGTAATTCTACCATGTTGAACATATTTAGGTGACTTATAAGCCACCATCAGCTCTTGAGCACTCTCTTAGTTGATAACCGGGATCAGACCATAATCAGTGAGAAGGGGTTCAAAAGATTCATCGATGAGAACATTTGAGGATATGAGGTGACCATGGGGTGCAATCCAACTAGGTAAATCCTTGTACAGGTATGCAAGGCCCTTGGCTACTCCTTTCACAATCTTCGATCGAGTCGGCCAATTAAGTTCCGGCTGCCCCAAAGATTGGTGACCTGAAAATTAATTGAAAAAGGAAACTAGTCAAACCTATTGTATATATTGGAATATGTATGTGCGTATGCGTGTGTGTATATATATATATTTAATTAATTGGTACTAGAATTATTAAATCACAATCTATTATATATAGGGAAAATAGCAAACCATGAATTTGAACAGCCAAGTTTCCTTCTTTAACAAAATTGGAAACAAGAAGCTTCTCCTCCTTCCTATAATAAGCGACGAGAGGAAGCAAGTTATTATGTGTCAGTCTCCCTATCCTCAGATGCTCTTGGAACTTTTCTTTTGCAGCGTTATTCATCTTTTTATACCTCTTCACCACCATCACAGGCCCAACTGATAGAGTAGCCTTATAAGATGACCCAAAGCATCCACTTCCCAATATCTCAGCTGAGGCTTTTAGCAAGTCTGGCAAATCGAACCTCTCTCTATCATTCCTCACGAAAGAAAGTTTTACAATCATCTCTGAACCCTTCTTTCCATTCCCTGAGTAGTTTGGGAACCCAAAGGTGCCATGTTCTTCCTTGAAACCTACTTTTGTTCCAAGGTTTGATGGTGGAGCCTCTACTGATAGAGGCGGTTGCTGCTTTCTGCGTCTATTGATTATGATGACTGCAACTATTGCAAGTAGTATGAACACCCCAACTATGACAAGGATCATGATCACCCACATTAAGGGCTTGTAGCCGGTAATTGGACTAATTTTAGGGTCAGAGTTTGGAGCAACAGTGAAGCCACATGTCTTCAATGGTTCTCCACAAAACCCTTTATTACCTGCATATAATTAACCACAAAAAATGGTGGATTCTAAACTCTATATATCACTAAGATTTGAGATGAAAACATATTTATATGCAGGTAGGTTTTGTTTGCAATTGCATTTGTGTATATATATACTAAAATAAATAATTAGAAATAAACATGAGAAATGCGGGTACATATAATTAAAGATAATGATCACTCACTCACTAACTCACTCATCTAAAAACATGCTGGCATTCATCCTACTAAGGCTTGCTGGTATAGAATGTTAGGAAAATAGGGTCCAGTCCCATGTAAGTGGTTTTGGACCAAGTAAAGGTCATGGGCCTTGATCTTTTATTTTACACAGAGCCCTAGCTACTTAATAAAAAAGAGGTGGGGTTGTTTTAGGTGTGTGTCGAAAACCAAGCAGAGAAAGAAGAAAAGCCAGGAAAAACAGAGAGAGAAAAAAAAGAAGAGAGAGTTGGTTGAACGGAAGTCGATCCGTGGTTCGATTGAGTTGGAACCTTGTTAGGAGGTTTATGATTCAGAGTTCTACATTCTGAACGGTGAAGATCAGGTTTGAAGCTCTCTAGGAACAAATTCAGGGTGTATTTGTTGAGTCACTTATTTGGTGAGATTTCTCTAATTGTTTCTCTAGTAGTTGATTAGCTCTAGTTTTAGCTAGAGAAGAACTTTGTATAACTATTATTTGATAGTGAAGATTTTTCTGGTGGCCCGTGATTTTTTCCCTCTACACTGGAGGGTTTTCCACGTAAATCTTGGTGTGCTTTATTTTTTTTGCGTATTTGATTATTGATTGTTGTCTATTGCTTCTGTATTGTTATGATTATTGCTTCAGGCGTAACAAGTGGTATCAGAGCGAGAGTTATTTTGAGACATCGATACAGAAGCAACCCAGGATAGAAGTAAATTCTGTTTGAGATCATGGAGGGTGATACAGGTTCCATGATAAAATTGACAGCATCGAATTATTCAATTTGGAAACCTATGATGGAGGATCATTTATACTGTAAAGATTTGTATGAGTCAGTATTGGGTGATTCGGCTAAACCAGCAGATATGAAAGATGAAAGCTGGAAGAAGCTAGGTAGAAAGATGCTGGCTACAATCAGAAAATGGGTTGATATCAGCATGTTCCATCATGTAGCGCAGGAGTTAGATGCTCACATTGTTTGGGAAAAATTGACAGCATTGTATGAGAGAAAAATAGGTATGAATAAAGTTATGCTTGTTAAAAAGATTGCAACTTTACATTACAGGGATGGACGATCTGTTACAGAGCACTTGAGTGATTTTCAAGATATATTTAATTGGATGACTACTATGGAGCTTAAAATGGATGATGAAATGAAGGCGTTATTTCTTTTGGGTTCATTGCCAGACAGCTAGAATACTCTAGTTGTGACTGTTCTTAATTTAGCTCCTGATTATAAGGTGACATTGGAAATGGTAAAGGACAGTATGCTTAATAAAGAAACAAGGCAAAAAGATGTAGACCCTGGAAATCAAGCTCTAGTCACAGAAAACAGAGGTAGAAACATCGACAGAGGTCAGGACTCAAAAGGCCGTGGTAAGTCTAAACATAGATCCAAGTCTAGAGGTAAAGTGAAGTGTTCTATTGTGGTAAGGCGTGTCATATAAAATGAAACTGTAAAATCTTTAATTAAAAGCGAAAAGATGAGAAAGGGAAAAGTTCAGATGATAGCAATATTGCAACAATGAATTCAGATAGTGATTCAGTTACTTTGATTTGTACACATGGTGATTGTAATCATGTTAGTGATCCCGGCATTGAGTGGATAGTTGACACAGGAACGGCATATCATTGTGTTCCTGAGAGAGAGTTGTTTACAACTTACAAAGTAGGAGACTTTGGTTGTACCAAGATAGGAAACAAGAGTGTGTCGTAGATTGTTGGGATTGGTGATATTGTTGTACAAACTAGTACAGGCTGCATGTTGAATTTGAGGGATGTCAGACACATTTCAGATATGAGAATGAACTTGCTTGCTATTAATGTCCTTGATAAGGAGGGATATGAAAGCAAACAAAAGAATGGACAATGGAAGTTTCTCAAAGGATCTATGGTAGTTGCAAGGGAAAAACTATGCTGCACAATGTATAAGACATGGATGCAATTGAACAGTAACCAGGTAAATACCGTTGAAAATGATGCTTCAGCAAACTTGTGGCACAGGAGGCTGGCACACATGAGTGAAAAAGGGTTACAGGTTTTGGCAAGGCACTCTCTCATTCCCTTGACCAAAGGTATGTCTCTCGATTCATGTGATTATTATTTGTTTGGTAAGCATCATAGAGTTTCTTTTCGTAAAAGTTCTCAGAAAAAAGAAAATAGATTAGAATTAATTTATTCTGACATATGTGGTCCCATTGAGGTTAAGTCATTAGGTGGTAGCAAATATTTTGTTACTTTTATTGATGATGCTTCACGTAAGACTTGGGTGTATATGTTGAAATATAAAAGTCAGGTACTACAGTATTTTTCAAAATTTCATGTCATGGTTGAAAGAATGACAGGGTTACCCTTGAAGTGTATTCGAACTAATAATGGTGAGGAATACACATTTAAAGGCTTTGAAGAGTATTGCTCAAAGCATGGGATCAGGCATGAGAGGACAGAACCTAGAACACTGCAGCATAATGGTATAGCTGAAAGAATGAATCGTACCATTGTGGAAAAAGTCATATGTATGTTAAGGATGGCAAAATTACCAAAGCCATTCTGGGGTGAAGCAGTCAACACAGCTTGTTATTTACTTAACAGGTCACCATCAGTTCCTTTGGGCTTTGACATTCCAGAAAGAGTGTGGACAGGAAAAGATACTTCATACTCTCACTTGAAAGTTTTTGGGTGTAAAGCATTCATGCATGTGCCGAAAGAGCATAGATCAAAGCTTGACAGTAAAGCTACACAGTGTGTGTTTGTAGGATATGGTGATGAGGAATTTGGCTACAGGGTATAGGATCCAGTAAAGAGAAAGACAGTCAGAAGCAGGGATGTTGTCTTTCATGAAAAAAAAAATCATAGCAGACTTTGAGAAAAATGAGAAGACTACACAGGTTACTGTTGAATGTGATGTTTAACACCGACAGGGATTCTACAGGAAAGAGTCACAGATGGTGGAAATGAGCAAGAAACAGAACTTAGGGATATGAATAAGCCAACCACAGTAGGTGATGAGCCAGATGCAATTAGCTTTAAACAGGGGGAGCAATCATCTCTACCTGAGAGTGTTGAGTAGGGGAGCTACCTTCGACATCAAGTGATGTAGAGTCTCAGCCCAGGAGATCTACTAGAGAGCGCAGGCCATCTACCAGGTATCCAAGTTCAAATTTTATTTTAGTTACCAGTGAAGGGGAGCCAGAAAGCTTCCAAGATGTGCAGGCTACTCCGGATAGAGAGCACTGGTTAAAAGTAATGAAAGAAGAGATGGAACCATTACGAAAGAATAGTACTTATGATCTTGTTAAACTTCCAACAGGGAAGAGGCCATTAAAGAATAAATGGGTGTTCAAGTTGAAAAAAGATGGTGACAAATTAGTGAGGTATAAAGCTCGATTGGTAGTAAAAGATTTTTCTCAGAAATCAGGCATCGATTTTGATGAGATTTTTGCTCCAGTTGTAAAAATAAGTTCTATTCGAGTGGTACTGGGATTGACAGCTAGTTTGAATCTTGTGCTTGAGCAACTTGATGTTAAAACTGCATTTTTGCATGGTGATTTGCAGGAGGACATTTATATGAATCAGCTTGAGAGTTTTAAAGTGAAAGGGAAAGAGCACTTAGTTTGCAAATTGAAGAAAAGCTTGTATGGCTTGAAACAAGCTCCGCGACAGTGGTACAAGAAGTTTGATTCTTTTATGGTGAGTCATAGCTATAAAAGAACAGCAGTGGATTCTTGTGTGTATGTTAAACAATTTCCTAATGGTAACTTCATTATCCTATTATTAATGTTGATGATATGTTGATTGTAGGACAAGATGCTAGTATGGTTTGCAGGTTGAAAGAACAATTGTCTAAGTCCTTTGATATGAAGGATTTAGGTCCAGCAAAGCAGATTCTTGGTATAGACATTATCCGGGATAGGAGAGCTAGAAAGCTGTGGTTGTCACAGAAAAAATATGTTGAACGAGTACTCAGTAGATTCAACATGCAACATGCTAAATCAGTTAGCAGTTCACTTGCCAACCATTTTCATCTAAGTAAGAAATCTTGTCTAGTGTCTAAGGAAAAGCAACTAGCTATGTCTAGTATTCCTTATTCTTCTGCAGTCGATTCTTTAATGTATTTTATGATTTGTACAAGGCCTGACATTGCTCATGCAGTTGGTGTAGTGAGCAGATTTCTTTCTAATCCAGGGAAGGTTCACTGGGAAGCAGTGAAATGGATTTTTAGATATTTGAGGGGTACCTCAAAAATGTGCTTGACTTATGGAGTTTCACAACCAGTTCTAGAAGGGTTTACTGATGCTGACATGGCAGGCGATCTTGATGGTAGGAAATCTACTTCAGGGTATTTGTTCACTTTTGCAGGAGGAGCTGTATCTTGGCAATCTAAGTTACAGAAGTGTGTTGCTTTGTCAACTACAGAGGCTGAGTATATTGCAGTAACTGAAGCATGTAAAGAAATGCTTTGGATGAAATGTTTTCTTCTTGAATTGGGGTTGAATCAGAAAGAGTATGTGGTATTTTGTGATAGCCAGAGTGCTTTAGATTTGAGTAAGAATACCATGTACCATGCTAGAACAAAGCACATTGATGTTAGATATCATTGGTTACATTCAGTGATTGAAGAACAGCAGATGCTATTGAAGAAAGTCCATACTGATAAAAATGTAGCAGATATGTTGACTAAGATACTTCCTAGGGAAAAGCTTGAGCTTTGCAGTAACTTGGCCGGAATGAGTTCCCTGGCCAAGGTAAGTTCCAAATGAAACTGCTATGGTGATGAATCTCCTCCTAATGGGGCTGGAGGGGAAGATTGTTAGGAAAATGGGGTCCAGTCCCATGTAAGTGGTTTTGGACTAAGTAAAGGCCATGGGCCTTGATCTTTTATTTTACACAGAGCCCTAGCTATTTAATAAAAAAGAGGTGGGGTTGTTTTAGGTGTGTGTCGAAAACCAAGCAGAGAAAGAAGAAAAGCCAGGAAAAATAGAGAGAGAAAAAGAAGAAGGGAGAGTTGATTGAACGGAAGTCGATCCGTGGTCCGATTGAGTTGGAACCTTGTCAAGAGGTTTATGATTCAGAGTTCTACATTCTGAACGATGAAGATCGGGTTTGAAGCTCTCTCGGAACAAATCCAGGGTGTATTTGTTGAGTCACTTATTTGGTGAGATTTCTCCAATTGTTTCTCTAGTAGTTGATTAGCTTTAGTTTTAGCTAGAGAAGAACTTTGTATAACTATTATTTGATAGTGAAGATTTTTCTGATGGCCCGTGATTTTTTTCCTCTACACTAGAGGGTTTTCCACGTAAATCTTGGTGTGCTTTATTTTTCCTGCGTATTTGATTATTGATTATTATCTATTGCTTCTATATTGTTGTGATTATTGCTTCAAGCGCAACATAGAACCCTCCAATTCATTATTTGAGAGATCCACCTTCTGCAACCCCTTCTGTTTAAAATCTGGTTTTTGACCCGAAAACTGGTTGCCATCAAGTTCAAGCTTCAAAAGCTTGGGCAGGGTGGTCAATGATGTAGGAATTGCATCCGTGAACCGATTTTGTGATAGATGCAACTTCTTGAGCCAAATCATACCTGCCAATGCATTCCCAGGAATATCTCCAGAAAATTGATTGTTGGATAAATGAATGGATTTCAATGCACTAAGTTTGTTCGAATCCGAGATGGGGCCATTAAAATTATTGTTCATAAAGCTTAACGTTCTCAAGCTGGGCAAGGCGGCTAGGGTATTGACATCAATGGTGCCCGATAATCCCATATTCTCGAGTTGTAGACCCCAAATGGTGCTTTTATCGCAAAGAACGCCAACCCAATTGGCACGTTTCCCATGGCATAGAGGGTTGGAACTGTTTCCCAATTTTGCAATGCAGTGGCATTAGTTAAGGAAGATTTGAAGCTGACAAGGATTTGTGATTCCGACAATGCTTATGAATTAGAAACAAAAAGCATGGATAAAAGAAGGAAAAAGGGTAGAAGATGTTGAAGGTGAAAGGCCATGGCAATGGAGCGGGGAGGGAAAGCGCACAGATGGGGCAGCGTGGGCGCCCTTCACAAGGGGAGCTGCAATGGAATTATGTTGGGAGTT
This sequence comes from Durio zibethinus, assembly GCF_002303985.1. The sequence goes on from NW_019168159.1 coordinate 17,850,578, forward strand.
TGGGATAGAGAGAAAAGACGAGATGTTGGTGGAATTTGGATGGCCTGGCATTGCCTGCCATACGAAAATTAAGTTTCTAAGAATAGCATCGGGGTGTTGAATCCAAGGGCATGCGTTATGTTGACAACGTCTTCGCCTTCATTTTCTGCCATGTTGCATCAGATACATACGGCTACTGCCGTTTTGGAAGGGTAAATATATGCCACCCATGCATGCATTTAATTCATTAATTAAAATTTATTATTATAAGAATAAATTAAAAATATTATATTAAATTAGTGTAAACAATTAAATTTCAATTCATAATTCCTAATGAGAAATTTTATGTAGTTTATAGATAAAGAAATTACCTTAAATCTTAAAAAAAATTCATTTTGAATATATTGATCTCCACTTTTAGATATTTAGCAGTTTCAAAATTAATGATTTAAATGTAGGAGATCTTACTCAAATTACATAGCGGTAAAGAATTAATTTAGAGATTATTAAAATGAAAAAGCAGAATTTCGTATTATTACATCCATAAAAAATAATATTTGTGACTTAATATTTTTGTGCAAAATTCATGTTATCATTTTTTAGGTTTAAAAAAATGTATTAATATAAAAATTAAAAATATCAATATTTTAAAATATAAATATAATATAGTAATAATATCTATACTTTTTGCTCCATTTTTTCACTTTTCATTTAGTCTAAAGATTATAACAAAAAATATCATTCACATGTTAAAAAACCATTATTGTGAAAGCTTATGAGTTCAAAAAATAAAAAATAGTAGGATCACTTAATTATCATTTTTATTTTAAAATAATCATTAAATTATTAAAATTTTTAATTTAGTTATTAAAGTTTAAGTAAGTATTTTTTTCATCTAATTGTTAATCTTTAACAATATGTTGAAATGACAATATTACGTTAGATGTTAAGTGTCAGGTGTCATTATTATATTTACAATATTTTTTTCAAATTTATAATGTCACATCAATAATTTCATGTGACATATTAAGTGGCATGACAATATCAAGTGACATTTAACAATTAACATGATATTACCATATCAACATATCGTTAAAAAATAATGGTTAGATGATAAAAAATATTTATTCAAATTTTAGTGACTAAAGTAAAAATTTTAATAATTAAATGAACATTTCAAAAAAATTAAATATAGTTAAATGACCAATAATATATTTTATCTACTTTATAATTACCTTTTTTAAATAAATAAATAAATAAATAAAATAAGCAAAAACTCACATTAATTTCACATTCATTCCTGGACGATTTCATATTCTCTTTCATAATTATTTGTGATATATATTTGGATTTTTTTTAACAACTCATTTACTGTTCTTTTTTTCAATTTTTTACTCACAACCAATATCTTCTCTTCTTCAAGCAATTAAATCCCTTATTGAAGCTTCAATTCTTTATTGCTTTTGGCTGGATAGTATTTTTTTTTTTTTATGAGAAGTGAATTGTTAAATAGATTTTTTTTTTGTTTGAACCATGGTTGTGTGTACTAGTAAAAAAAATTTTTTTTTGTTATTCACTAATGGTTCCTTGCTTTGACACAGTTATAATGGTCATGTGTCATGTATATTCATGAATGCTTTTAAAGTCAAGTCCATGCTCCTAAAAGTAATACTACTTCTATTCATATAGGTGAACCATATAATCATTCCAACATTAAATTGACATGTTCTGGATTCATTAAGATTTAATTCTCAAACTTTGCACATACGGTTCAAGTACTTATCTACCTTGGGATGATTTTAATTTAAAGTACTTGTGATCACTTACCAATGATATACTTTATTCATTAAAACTCAAGACTCAATATGTAATTAAGTGTAGAGCTAAGGTTCCATCATGTGTAACTTAATTTATAAACTTGAGTCCCATCTCTATAGAAGTTTTAGACACCATATCTCTTGTGAAACCTTTTGTCAATGAATTAACCAAATTTCCACTTGACCTGACAAAATCAATGGTAATCACTCTTTTTTTTATGAGTTGTTTAACATAGTTATGTTTTAGACCTTTGTGTCTTGACTTACCATTATAAACTTAACTATATGCTTTTGTAAGTGTAGCTTGACTATCACAATGGATAGATATTGGTGATATTGGTTTTGGTCATAATGGAATTTCTAATAATAAATTCTTTATGCCACAAATTCAAATGCCATAGGAGAATTAGTTATACAAGTTTGTTTTTTAGAACCTTAAGAAACCACATCCCCACCAATTATGAAAATCCATCCACTATGGATGCATGGTCCTTCATATTGGTTATGCCACTTGAATCAGTATATCTTTTTAAAATTGAAGGTTCACCACAATAACAAAGGCCATAATTCATAGTTTTTTTTTAACTATTTAAAAACTCTTGTAATAGCATTCTAATGCAAATTACTTAGGTTACCTGTATATCTACTAAGCTTACTAACTACATAGGCTATATCTAGTCTAGTTCAAGTAATTGTATACACTAGACACCCTATAACTTTTGGATATTCAAGTTGTGCAACCGACATATCGTTATTTATAGTTAACTTCAAATTAGAATCAAAGGGTGTTATGATTGTTGCACTATCAAAATGATCAAATTTTTTAAGAATCTTATCAAATTAATATGATTATGACAAAGATATATTAGAATTTTCTCTAATAATCATGATTCCCAAAATTACATTTGCAACACCTATGTTTTTCATAGCAAAATTGTTAGACAAAAATTTTTAATAGTTTCAACTGGTTTCAAGTTCATAGTAAAAATTAGCATGTGCTCAACATATAGACATATAATGACACCCTTTTTCTTTTTCAAACTTTCTATAGACACATTTATAAGATTCATTGATCTATTATCCATTAGCTAGCACAACATCATCAAACGTTTGATGACATTACTTAGGAGCTTGTTTAAGTCCATATAAAAACTTAATTAAATTACACATTTTCTTTTCTTGACTGGAAAGTATAAACTTTTTCAATTGTTTCATATAAACTTTTTCACCTAATTTACCATTTAAGAATGTTGTTTTAACATCCATTTAATGAATTTCAAACTTATAAATGGAAGCTAATGCTATAACCATTCTGATTGTAGCAATTTTTGCTACTAGTACATAGGTATTAAAATAATTAATTCCATGCTTTTGTGTAAATCCCTTAACAACAAGTTTGGCTTTGAACTTGTCTATAATTCCATTATCTTTATTTTCTTTTTGAAAATCCGTTTGCAACCTATAATTTTGCAACCATGAGGTTAGTCAACTAAGATCCATTTATTGTTTCCCATAATGGAATCAATTTCATCATCTATAAATTCTTTCTAAAATATTACATCTTGAGACTTTATCGCCTCTTCAAATGTCTAAGGATCAAACTCCATATTGAAAATATATTTAGTATGTTTGTTGATTGTTTCTTTTGTTCTTTCAACTAAGAACAAGAAAATTTTCATATAAAAGATTTTAACCATTCTTGCTTTTTTACTTGGTCTAGGTATAAGTTTGTCTTATTTTTCAATGGAAGTTACCTTTCCTTGCTCTTTTGAGCTATCTAAAGCAATTTAATTTGAATTAGATTCCAGTTTGAATCTATATAGCATTTTTAGATTCAATCACCATATTAATAGGTATTGAGTCATTTAGTTTTATCACCATAAATCTATATGCATTACTATGTTGAGCATAGCCAATGAATATACATTTAATTCCCTTTTCACCTAATTTCTTTCTTTTAGGTTAGGGAACTCTTACTATCACTCTACAGCCCCATACATTAAAATAATTTAGGTTAGGCTTCCTTTTCTTCCATAATTCAAATGAAGTTAACTTATTCCTTTTGTTAAAAACTCTATTTTGGATATGGCATGAAGTTAACAATGATTCACCCGAAAACCCTTATCTAAATTGGAGTAGAACAACAATGCATTAAACATTTTGATGAATGATCTATTTTTCCTTTTAGTCACACCATTTGATTATGGACTATTAGGTGGTGTTATCTTCTCTATCAATTCTTAAAGTCATAATCCTAGAATTACAATGCAATTCTATTTCATTTTTATAAGTTTCAAGCTCATCCAATGCTTTATCTTTAGAATACATCAAGTAAACATAGCAACTTCTTGAGTAATCATCTAAGAAAGCTACAAAATACTTTTTACCACTTATTGAAGGAGTAGTATGTAAATAACATACATCACATGTACTAATTCTAAGGTCTGAGAACTTCTTTCAACTTTATAAAAAGGTTTTCTAGTTATCTTAGTATGCACGTATGTTCTATATTTTTCATCATTCATTTTAGCATTTGGAATTAGATTTTATTTATACACATCCATTCTTCTATAATGAATATGTTCTAAACTATAATGCTAAAGATCAAAAGAATCAAGCAAGCAAGCAAAAAAATTAGTATTATTATTAATCATAATAAGGGATACATCAAGTTTAAACATGCCATTAGTGGTATAACTCTTTCCTAAAAATATGCCACCCTTAGACAAGATAAATTTGTCACATTTAAGAACTAACTTAAAACCATGCTTATTAAACAAACTAGTGAATGCACAATTTTTCCAAACTTCAAGAGATACAAAATATTGGTAATTGTTAATATTTTACCGAATGTAAATTCCAAATCAATTGATCCTTTCTTTTAATTTAGGTTGTTGAAAAATCTCCCTAGTATAGTACATTGCCTTCATTTGCTTCTTAAAAAGTTTTGAATAAGGCTTTGTTGGTACAAACATGCTTTGTGGTGCTAGAATCAATCCACCATGTTTCTTTGTCTTCTATGACATTGATTTCAGAAATTATAGTAATAAAGTTTTCTTTGGTTACTTTAAGTGCTTCTTTCTTTCTTTTTTTTTTTTTTTTTATTATAGGGCAATCTTCCTTGAAATGACCTTACTTCCCATAATGGAAACATGCCTTGAACTTATTGGCTTTTGGTAAGAGCTCTTTGCTTTTTATAAATGTAGATGGCTTAATATTTTCTATTACATTGACCTTAGAAGAAACAACTTCCTTTTATTTGTCATTTTCCTAGCGATATTGCTTTTTTAAGTGAAAATAACATGCAAGTTCTTCAATATTAACATCTTTTTTTATGTTTTAATATTTTCTTGAATTTTTTTCATGATGATAGAACCTTATCATTTATAAATTAAGGACATAAAAAATATTGCTTCCATTTTTATCTTGTATTGTTTGAACTTATTCAAGATAACCTTAATTTTAAGAAATTGATCCATGATCGATTTAGCATTAGTCATCTTATACATGCTTCATCTTGAAACTAGGAACTTTTTTGGATGTATCATTTTTTTTCATATATCTTACTCCAACTTATCCCAAACTTTTTTTGCGAATAAGCATATAATGTAAGTATTAAATAAAGAATCACACATACCATTTAAAATGCAGCCTATGCATTTATAATCATCATTTTCCCATATTTTCCTGTTGCAAGTTTCATTGCAAGATTCTTTCGATCTTGGAATAGTAAAAATGTATGCAATCTTCAATGTGGTAAAAATTATATGCATATTTTGTTGCCACATTAGGAAATTGCCTCAATGAAACTATTACATTAGTTGGAAATTGGATGTCATTTCTTTTATAGAATTGATATTGTCAATATTACGTGAAAAAAAGCTTTAAAATGGTTAGAAAATAACTTATGCATAAAAGTTTAAGAAACCAACTTGCAAATACTTGAATATTATGATATTTTTGTAGCCTTCTCCTTACGTCGTTGGAGTTGAACAATATGGACCTTTAAACATGATGAAAATGACTTTAAGGTATGCTACAAATGCCACTTTTCTTAAGGTTTATTTTGCTCTAACTAATTATAATATGCAAAAAAGTTGAATGACAACGCCTCTAAGATACAATAAAGTTTTGTCTGTTCTTATTTTGCACTAGTAAAACAAACCACTAAATACTCATTGATAAGAACGAAAATACCTTATCTTTAATAAAATTTTTTGCAGCAAACAATGCTAAAAAAACTTGCCTTCAATTTGAGAAAGGATTGGGAAAAAAAAAGAGTTGTTTCTGAATCGAATTATCATTAAATATACTCACATCAATCTCTATTTATAAGGATTGAATCATAAAGTTGTGACTCTTTGATGGTATTGTTTTAATCAAAAATCACTTTTTTTTTTACTAGAAATGTCTCTTTAAAAGATTACAAGCATATTTATTCATTTTAATAACCAAACTTTTCATAAATAGGGAAACCAATTTTTACATTTCTAGAAATTGTAACTTTTCATGCAAAACAGTCGATTCCACCTAGAAAGTAGTTGACTATCTCTTTGTATTTCCAATTGTTGACAACTTTATAAAATAGAGTTATTTAGACTTGTTTTTAGTGCTTAAATGAATGGATTTTTCTTTATTCTTAGTAAAATAATATGTTTTTTACTCATAATATGCTTAACTTGATGATGTGTAGGTAATTTTGAAGAAAAGAGAAACTCTTGCTACGTCCTAGAGAATTCTTAACAAATTCTACCTTAACTTGGAAAAGATCAACTCACCATTAGTTTTCTTACTTGAAGAAGGTTGTTTCACTTTTACTTGGATTCTTAGTTTCACTAGGATATCCCACTTTGACTTGGAATTCCTACTTTAACTAAGAGATCCATCTGTGTGAAGCTTACTTAAGGAAAGTTTTTTTAGGTTGACTACGAAATCCTCAGTCGACTTAGATTCTTACCTTCACTTGGATTTTACTTTTTCCTACTTACGATAGGATTTTCAAGGATATAAAAGACTCTTTTAAGAAAGGGTGGCATACACTTGAGATTTAAATTTAGAATTGGATTTTTTTTCTTCAAAAAAGAGTCTACTTGAATGCAAATTCCAAGAAGTTTTCAAGAAACACAAGACTTATTCCAAGTTGAAGTTTTAATTCTAAAAGGCTACCAAGGGTTCAAAAGCAATTGCAACATATTATTTTCTCTTGAAAAGCCCTAACTGCACACCATACTTCAATTTTAAGAGATTTAAAGTTCAAAAAGGGTTAAAAAAAGTTAAGTAATTGAAAATTTCAAAACAATTTAAGCTACTTAAAAAATTAATCGTATAAGAGTCTTTGCTAAAAAAAAGGTTGCAAGCTATGCAAAGTTAGGACTTTGAGAGCTGCTTGAGATAGTTTAAAAGAGACCAGCTAAGCATGCCTTTCTTCTGCCAAAAAAAATAAGTTGTTCTTGTATTCTAAAAGGCCATGTCAACTTTTATTTATCTTTTTAAGCGCCATATCATATAGAAAGAAGATTTACATATCATCAAAATCTTGACAAGTTAGCATTTAATCTTTCCAATACTCAATCTCATACATTAGATCAACCCAAGTCAAATTAACACAACAAAGATTTAAGTCAAGAAGACTTCTTCATACAAGAATTTTAACTTGGCCAAACCTAATCACTTTAAGAGTTCAAAATCAAGTCAACCAACTATTAATTTAGGGTTTTATGTAATTTTGTTCTATAAATAACAAGCTTAACATTAGGAAAAAACACGATTAGGATGACAGCCCATCCTATATCTTTATAGGGTTCTCTTTTATTATTTTATTATTCTTTTAGGCTCTTTTTAATTTTAAAGCTTAAGGTCATAGACCAGCTATTGTTCTTGTAAGCTTTTGTACTTTATTTTCTTAAGTTTTCAATTCAATTCAATTTCTTTCAAGTTAATTTCAATTTTTACAAGTTTAATTTCAATCTTCAAGCACTTTAATATTTTTTTATTTTTTGCTTTAATTTAAGTTCAAGCTCTTTAATTTTTGTTCTTGCTATTTACTTTAATTTACTATTTTAATTTAATTCAAGTTCAATTCATGCAATTTACAATTAATTTAATTCTGCTTTAGCTTGATTCAAGGTTTCTCAAGTTAAATTTAGTTGCACAAGTTATAATTTCAAGTTTTAGATTAGTTTAATGATTATGCATGATTTAAAGTTTAATCTGCTTAAGTTCAATTTTGTTAGTTATGATTTAAATTTATTTACATTGTTTATGATTCAAGCATGTTAGATTAGGTTTAATTTGCTATTTTTAAAGTTTTCATGAGTTAAATTAAGTTTGTTAAGTCTAATTTCAGTTTTTGTTTTAGTTAATTAAGTTTGTATGATAATTTGATTTCTTAAGTTATTGTATTAGATTTATTATTTAGTTTAAGGAATATAGAGTTAATACTTGTTTTTAGGTTGCAGCTTAAATTTGATTTTACCTAAATTCTTTTTACATGTTTAAGTTTCATCTTTATTTACAATTTTGATTTACTTAAGTCACTGTTTTTAAGTTTAATTATTTGTTTTTGTATATTTATATTTTGGTTTTAGGTTGCTAGCTTGTTTAATTAGATTTTTGCTTAAGTTAATTTTCTATTTTGATTAGTTAAGTAGTTTAATTTAGTTCTTATAAATTAGTTTCAATTTGTCTAAATATAATTAAGGTGTTACCATTTCAGTACTTACTATTAATTCTTTTACAGTCCTTATGGGAACAATACTATACTCATCCTATATTGCTTGTTATAATCTGTGCACTTACGGTAGAATTTTTAGAATGCTTTTTGAAGTAAAGTAGTTGACTTTTTTATAAAGTAGTCAACACCTTTGACCTTACAAAATGCTTTCTACATATGAATAGGTGATTGCCCCTTTGTATTTCTAATTTTTAAAATGCTTTTTAAAGTAGGGCAATTGACTCTTTCATAGAGCAAGTCAATTTTTTTCACCTTACAAAATGCTTTCTATACATGAGCAGTCGATTGTTAATCATATATCAATCAACAACTTTCAAATTCCAGAAAGGTTCTATATTTGGCCTCTTTTAGGGTAGTTGACTTCTCTTCAAGGCAGTCGACTACTATGGCATAGATCAATTTTCAAAAGACTATACACAATGGAAATCGATTCCATTAGGGTTTGGAATAAATTCCACTCACTTTTCAACTATTGCAGTCTACTGCTTTTAGGTTTGTAGTCAACTGTTATTTATAGAGAATCTAAGTTTAGCTTTTATTTAGCAAAGCAATTGACTCTATGTACTTGGCCGTCAACTACTCTTCTTGGAAGTTTAAGGTAAACAACTATTTTGAGTATGACAGTCAACTACTTATATACATAGCCTTATTAATATGATTATTCTAAGTCTAGAATCATATCTTTTAATCTTTGGAACTTTACCTTAAGTCATCTTTTAGCTTAATTAGATTTCTCTTTGATTAAGTTATTACTTAATCATATTTTTTTATTTTGAAAATACTTTCTAACATAGTCAATACTCAAACAGTCACTCATTTTACATACCCATATGGAACCTCTCATTTTCCTTTAGTCTTATGAAATGTCTGCTCGTAAAACCTTACAACTCTCTTTATATCTTCCTCTCATACTTAATCCTATTGAAACTTTCATTATTTATAAGCCTTGTGCACTAAAACTCCTTTTTCTTTTAGAATTCTTATTGTTTGTCAAGTAATATATAGCTAATCCCAAAAAATCTTAGAGAATCTTTGATAATTCTATATTTTGTATAATTATCATAGGTTTTTAGGGCTTTTTATGATGAATTATTACTTGATCCTAGAGAAATTATGGTAAAAATACTCCTAATTATGCAAATGTTCAGTTTGTAGGTAAACATATGAAAAAAAGGACAAACAATGATTTAAAGTCAAATTGATAGCATTTTGGTGCCAATTCCATCATTTGGCCCAACCTAATGCAATGCCTTGTCTAAATGCTTCTTGGGAGATTTTCCTAAACTTTTTCTTTAATTTCTTCTTTCGCATATTCAAACTTAATTGAACTTCAATTCAAGTCTTATTCTTTATATTTTTCATGATTATTTTTCCTTTCTTAGCTCATTAAAGCTTTTGTCACCTTTGTAGTAAAATGCATGAGCTCTTAATTGAACTTCAATTCAAGTCTTATTCTTTATATTTTTCATGATTATTTTTCCTTTCTTAGCTCATTAAAGCTTTTGTCATCTTTGTAGTAATGATTTCAAGGAATTATGGTGCAATTTTTTAGTTGAATTTTTTTCTATAATTTTTTTTAAATGAATTGGCAACTAGATGGTGTTTTATGGGTTAAATTTTGAAAAAGAAAAGAAGGGGAAATTGGTGCCTAAATTTAAAAGAAAGAGAGCTTTGTAGCCATTAGATGCAATTTAGATCACAAAAAGAAGTTGGTGCCTAATTTTGAATTAAATGAAAGGCCAATGGATAGATGTTTAGTTGGCATTTTGAAAGCTCCTTATTGATTATAATTCTAACTTTTTTGAGAATTAATGATCAAATGAAGAAAGCTTGAAAAGAAGAGAAGAGGAGGAGTGCAAATAAGAAGCTTATAAAGAAAGCTTTGATGACATGAAAATATGTAGCACTTGTGGCATCCTAGCTAGCATTTTGGAGTGACTTTATTGGTTGGAACACATCATCCTTGGCTTATAAATAGACCTTTGTATGGAATTTAGAGGGAGAGCTCCATTTTCAATTTTTGCAATTTACTTTTCTTGTAACTTTTCTCTCCAAAGAGTTTTTTCTTTGTTCATTTATAAGGTTGTTTAGAGATAAATTTCCTTTAATTTTTAAGCAAAATTTACATTATTGCACTTTAATTTTCATGCACTTCAAATACTCTACAACGAAATTTCAATTCATTTAAATTTCTTGCACAATTACTTGCATTTTCCTTTACTTTCTCAATGTTGTTTGGCTATTTTCTTTATTGTACTAATTTAAGTTTTTGAACTTAAATTCAATGTTTTAGTTTGATTTTTAGCCTTTTTTTTTTTTTGCAAACTCTTTATTCATTGCATTTAATTTTGGAAATTTTCACATTTAAATTCTCACTACAAATTTTTCTAAAATTCTAGAAAGATTCGGCTAGAAATTTGGCAACAGAGGAGGTAGCAGGTGGTGGCAGCACCTGTGGTGGATTTTTTCCAAGCTAGGCGATCAGTCCTCTTTTTCTTTTTTCTCGATTGTTCATTTACTTGTTTACTTCAAGTTTTACATTTCTTTGCACTTAATTTGATGCTTTTAATTGCTGTTTGGTTCAGTTTATTGTTGATTCCTCTATTTCTTCTATTTTTACCTTTAAGCATCTTTCTAGTTCATTAAGCTTGTTTCTTTATATTTTGAGATGATTTTTTTTCATGCCTTTAAAGTTTACATGTTAGTTGATATTACTTTAGTTTGCCTTGAGTTCATTTGCTTTGATTTTCTTTTTTTTTACTTTTGAGATGAATCATAATGTACCATGCAAAAGCTTAAAAAATGTTGGTTAAAACTATAAAGCACTATAAAAAAAAAGGACAAATAGGAAGAAAGGCACAAGTGAAGCCAAGTTAATGCCAAAGCAATGAATGTTGTTTATAAAGCATTAGATCTCGACGTGTTCTATGTTATTCTACTTTCTTTACCATTGAAGAAATATGGATTAACTAAAAAAGCTATATATATGGTGCAGTCAGGGAATGTGAAGCAAAGCCTAGTGAAAGATCAAGCTTTAGTAAGCATTGTGACTATGATGAATCTAATAAGGTTTAATCCTTAAATGAAGAGTACTTGATAGCCATAAAAATGATGGTTACTACATACTTTTGCATGGTGAAAGTCAATCAATTGTAAAGTCTCATTTATTCAATTATAAAGACTATTTTCATTAAAAGACAAAATGAGGTTGTTTTATCAAGCAAATGATTATGAAGTTTAAAGAGTGATTGTTAATACACATCATGTTTCCACAAAAAGAAAGGTGGAGATAGTGTTATTATAAAATTGGAAAGTAAATTTAAAAGGTAAGAAACTTTTTTAAATCGAAGTCAAGGCAACATGCTAATACACACCATCTTTTGTACATTATTAATAAGGGTGTAAACGAGTCCAACTACATGTAAGTTATACAAGCTAGCACATGTTGGATAAGGCTAAAGGTGATAATTCTTCACAATTATTTACAAGAATAATCTCAGGATAATTATCATTGGGATCTATCATATAGAGGATGAGCTTCGACCATCCTATTTTACCCTTAGCTTAGTATTATAAATAAGCCTCTCCAAGCTCTTATTTTCACACCATAACCATTCCATTCCTTTTTCTGAGTAATTCTGCTCTAAACCTTTCCTTAGAAATCTTCCCAAAGCTTTTAAGAAAATCTTCTCATTTGTCCCATTTCAACCTTGAAAAAAAAAAAAAAGCTTTTTTACCTTCATTTCACCCTTCTACTTTACCTTAAGACCATAACCTTGTCCTAAATGTATGGTTGGCATTGAAGAACCAAATTGAGCCTATTTTGTTAGATTTTCCTTAACATACTCGATGCTTTGATGAGAATAAGGTGTCTCTTGAAAGGACACTTATAGTGCATTACAGAAAGCTTTATCTATGTGGACATTTTATAGCCCAATACGATCCTTGGCATAAAAAGCTAGCAAATAGTGGCCTTGACTTTATATCTAATCCATTATTTGACATTGGTTAGGGGCGTGTCTCTATTAGATGGTCTTCTATCAGCTTGTCCATTCAAAGGTTTGTCCACTCTAGCAACTTTTTCACTATCACCAAAGCTAGAGGTACTACCATTCGATTGACGGTATTTTTGCTTGAATGAGCCATCAACATAGTTATAAAGATGTTTAGTGGCAGCCATTAGGATGGCCACATCTTGTATCTTCTATCTTTAAAACTTTACCCTAGCCTACAACTAAGACCTTCAAGGAAGTAGAACATTTCATCATTTTTAGATATGTCCCTAATAAGTAGAAAAACTTCTCTTAAATTCTCAAACCAACACCATTTACACCAATTCACGTAGTTTTCATCAAGCTAGTATTCCATATTTTCAAGAGGGAATTAGTTCTTCAACTCTTATTTAAACTCTAACCAAGTTTTGATTTTACACTCATCACCTGTAAACTTTAAACACCGCCATAACTATCCATCTCTTGCAAGATACTTTAAGGCCATGACCACCTTATCATTCCCTCATTCAATACAAACAGCTCAAAAATATTGTTCAATGTTTAACAAGAAGTCATAATTTACTTCACATCCCTTGCCCTTTCATATCACTGTGTTTTTGGAACATTGGCCCTTCTCCTTCTGTCTTTTAAGTTAGAATCAAACCTACTTATAGCCATCAGTAATAGGTTCACTTAAGTATATAGCTCATTGAAGTGGTTTTGAAGAAAACTTACAAACCCCCTATTTAATAACTCAAGGTAGCTATCATATTGGATAGCACTGTCGGGCTACCTCAATCTTGTTGCTATGTCACCATTTGATCTTTCAAAGCAGGCAGTGTACCCTTAAGCTCTTTTATCTTTTTACGGCCATTTGACTTGCTTCTCATAGAAACCATTTTTGCTTTCTCATTATCACATCTTAGTTGCGCTTTGCTACCTCGTGTCACAGACTAAACTTTGAATCAATTAAGCAATAGCTAATGTGGCACTTTGATAAACTCTTCCCCACAAGTCAATCAGGAGAACTTATATATATAATTAAACAATAAGTAAGCCATAAGTAACTCTAAGGGGCATTCAATGAAATATCGAGCCTCGATGGGTGTACACTAAGAAACCCATATGCCCTTAAAGGAAAATTATTTTATTAATTTAGAAAACATTACAAATGATTACAAAAAAAGTATCATGTTTTCCAAATCATCGAAGCCATATATAGGTATCTAGATGGATAGTTTAGTACATATCTAAACCAATGAAGCAACCAAATAACCATTAACTGCCCACTCTCTCTAAAAAGTAAAATAGTTTTTACAAATATACTATAAGAAACCATTAAAGTGTTTGAAATAAAACACTTTTTGGAAATACATAAAAACTACTCACCCATAACTCTTTTACTCAATAATGGCCTTATATAAGATTGGCTCATGACACTTAGCCATCATTGCCAATCTCACCACCATGTTGCATGAGCCCTTAAGCCTAATTTGGATTGAATCAAAGCCACAACACAATGCAATTGAGGCACTTTTTGGCTCAAAAGTGTCATGATGATTTGTTTAACAGTCATGGATGTGGCGTGGTGAAAGCATTTCCACCATACTACACCTTATGGAAAATCTACAAGTGCATAAAATCGTAACAAGTAATGTAGAGTAAGTAAAGTATTGTTCCACAAGGATTTACAAATAGAGTGAATCAAGCACTAATATTGTCTCAACTTACTTATATTTGGAGAAATCATAATAAGAATGCAATTACTAAGTAAACTAATCAAAACATTACTTAAATAATACTATTAAACTTAAAGTATGCAATCGTAACAAATTAAGATGAAATTAAACCTAAACTAATACAAACAATAAGTAACTAAGTAAATTAAAATGCAACCGACTTAAGTTAATTTAACTGAAACTTAAATTATGCAAGAACCTAAAATTAAGCCTTAAGTATGAAGGATTACTTAAAGTGAATAGAAGCAATAATGTATAATAAAAACCTAATCATGCAAAAGTAAACTAAACATATAATCATGAAAAAACACTTTAACAACAACCTAAAGATAAATTATATTTGCTTTGAATTGAAGTAAAATAAAAAATAATCTAAACAACCTAAGCAGCACGCAATTTAAACAAATTAACTTCATTAAAGTTTAACCAAATTCAATTAAACCTAAGAACATACAATCTAACCAAATTAATCTTAACTAACTTAGATAACAACAAATTAAATCATTACTAAAGCATTAACATAGAAACTAAACTAAAATTGATTAATTAAAACATGCAAATATCAAATTAAAAAGAAATAGCAGTAAATTGCATAAACCTAAATTGATTTGAATTGAAAAAAGCAAAGAACAGAAAACTTATACTTGAAAACTAAAACCTAATTTGCCTTGAAATCTGAAACTTAATTGCCTTGAAAACTGAAAATAAACTTGAACAACTTAAATTGCGGTAAAAAAAGCTTAAGAACAATAAAATCTTAAAAAATAAGAAAAAATTAGAAAATAAGAAAAAAGCTCATAAACTAAATATTGATTTGTCACGCCAACCATGATTACCTAAGCTAGCTATTTATAGAAAAAAATTATAAGGAATCCTAAAGTTAGAAGGATAAGTGATGGTGACTAGAGCTTTCTTTAACACAAAGAATGCTTTATAATTTCTTTTAAACCTTTGGTAGCCTTTTTGAATAAAAACTCTAACTTGGACTAAACTTTAGCACTTATTGGACCTTTCTTGAATTAGGTTTAAATCTTGAAATCAATCGGTCTCAAATCAATTTCTTAGCTCTTGGACTTATTGTCATAACGTATCAGTCCAAAGACTAGATCGCTAAAAGTAAAATATTTTAAAATCGTGAAAAATATAGGGAGTCACCACCAATCTTTTTTAGGGTGTGATTGGTCACCTAAAAATTTTATCTTTTTAATAAAACAATAAATCAGGTTTAAAGCTTTATCAAAAAGATGATTTTGGTCTACAAAAAACAAGATTGGATTCGAAAGTCAGTTACGTGTGAGGAAGGATTAGCATCCTTACAACGCTCATAAATTGGTACCAATTAATTATTTACTATTCGTAATTTTGGACAAAAATGGTTTCCTATATGAAATTTAATTATAATTCCCTTTGTTTGTAAGAAATGAAATTAGTTTAAAAAAATCTTTACTTAGAAATATTATGAAAATCTTCAAATTAAAGCAATACCTTTAAAGTCCTCGACAAAAAAGTGGAATTCAAAAATAGTCTTTCCATTTAAGATTTATCATAATATTTTTCTAAAAAAATAAAATAACATTCTTTATAAATAAAAATTATTGATGACTCTTCAACATCTAGACAGAGTACCAATCAATTACACTCCATAGAATGCTATTTTGATTTTATTTGTTTAAAATAAAAAATTTTAAGAAAACAACTTTTATGTGGTAAAATAAAAGTATTATAATATGATTAATATTAAACCAGCATAACTAATACAAATATATATATATATGTATGCATGAAAACATACGCAAAATGATGATTAAGTGAGAATGTAAGAACCGGGATTTCAAATATAATGAAACTACCCAAACTCCCCAACATTTAGGTGGACCATGGATGCGAATTTTTATATTTAAAAAAATCCCATCAAATTATTAGTATTATTGTATTTTTATAATCAAAATTTCAAGAAAATGAATATACTTTTAAGCTATGGAAATGCATGAAAATCCTTGATGAAATAAAATTTCCTAAATACCCTAACATTTAAGCGACATTCGAGAACAAATTACTTCATAAAAGATTTTCATGTAAATCTTTATAAATTTAGTACGAATTTTATGTTTTAAGCAAGTTCAGGTTTTAATTTTAAAATTTTTACAAACCTCTCTAAAAGTCTCTAACATCTAGGTAGACTTTCGAGACAAGCTCATTTTTATAATTTCCAAAAATAAATTAAAAATTTTTTATATATCACTAATTATTTTTAGTATAAAACTATTATTACTATTAGTAAAGAAAAATCTTTGAAAGGCACGTAGAAATTAAGATATATAAATGTATTCAAAGGACATAAACAAATTAATTTAAAAGCTAATACATGTACAAAAGAATTATACAATCAAAACCTTGGCATAATCTAAAAATAAATACGATCATCAAATAAAATAGTTATGCAAAAAGATGTTTAAACATTCTTACACCCTAATTGTTTTATTATTCATATTTGCATTATCAACATGATCATCATTATGAATTATTTTACAGCATGTAGTAGCCATTTTCTTGATGAAGGTAAGAAGAAAAAAATAGTAATAATAATAATAATAATAATAATAATAAATCCAAATCCATATTTAACTGAAACTTTCTCTACATCTATAAGTTATTCATGTATGGACTGAAGAAACAGAAGTGTAAAAGCAATCTAAGTAACAAAATAATGATGGAACCATGCACAACATTGATGTTTCCACTACATCAAAATACTGGGCAAACAAAACAATAGTAGGACCATGCCTTGCATTTGATATTTTCATCATACATGAAAGCTAGGCAAAAAACCATAGTGGGACCATGTATTGCTAAAAAGAACATGAAAAAATTAAAGCTTGAGAGCTTATGCAAAAATCCCACATGAATAACAAGTTGGAAAAGTAAAAAAAAAAGATTCGACCCCTCCATATAGGCCGTTTACCTCTTTTCCTTTTCCTTCAACAACCACAACCATTGTTCCCTAAAAGCTTTCAACTATGAGCCCTTCATTACCATCAGTACACCCAAGTCTCATATAAAAAAAAGAGATAAAAGTGATGCTAGAACCTTTATGGGCAACAAAGGAAATAGCTTTCCAAATCTAGGTGGAAAAACAACCAAACCATGGCTACTCATGGGAAACCAAACAGCTCAATTTGGTTGTCTAGACGTTTTTCAAGTTTCTTTACTAGTTCCAGCTATACTACTAGAAGTTGGCCATAAAGATGGAAGAGCAAGAACCATGAAACGTTTGTGGAATAAGGCCAGTTGTAGCAACTGCCATTGGAAGAGGCAGAGGCCATTCAACCATACCAAAAAAAGGAAATGGAACTCTAACCATTCGATAAAAAAAAAAAAAAAAAAACATGTAACATGTAACATGTAAAGCTTCATACTTCACCCACATTCACATTAAGGTCCAAGCATGTAAAGAAAAAATGAAAACATTTTGTAGAGAAGATTATAACTGGTATAAAAATGGAGTAAGAATAATGATAATAATAGCATACATGCACCCTTGTGTGGGCTACTCACCTTTAAAACTTTTTTTTTTGTTTTCAGCTTTCCTCTTTTTTTTGTTTATGCTCTTTTTTTTTTTTCATATGCTTCCTCCTTCTCCCCTTCTCTGTTCCAGTAGCTTCTAGTCTCTTCTATATATGGCAAACCCCCCATTCAAAGAGCAAGATCCCAATCTTGCTCAATGAGACCATTGGATGAAATCTCATCCAAGTGCTATAGTTCCTCCTTCTTCTCCATTCCAAGGAGCTGTTTTTGGCCCTTGGATTAAAAGCCAAGAGTGGATCTAATGGCTCAGATTAAACACTACAAAGGTTAAATTTTTATACCCTTCAAACCCATGAAAAAGATCATTTTATCCCTAGTGTAAAGTTTTGATATTTATGGTCATTTTCTTAAAAATCAATGTTCCTATGGTCATTTTTAGGATTTTAAAGCACCAAAAATCATGAAATACTATAGAATTAAGATCTAAAAAGTTTCAGGAAATTTCGAGCTTGAGAAAGCCAAATTATGAAAATACCCCTACAAGAGTATTTTTGTAATTTCACACTTTTTGAGGTACTGCTATAATTTCATATGCAAAAAAAAATAATGAAATATTATAAAATTAAAATCTGAAAACTTTTTTGAAATTTCAAACTTAGAAAAGCCAAATTACAAAAATACTTTTATAAGGGTATTTTGGTAATTTTATCCTTTTTAGGGTACTATTATGATTTTAAATCCACCAAAAATTATGAAATATTATAAAATTAAGATCTGGAATATTTCACAAAAGTCCAAGCTTGAAAAAGTCAATTTACAAAAATATCTTTTATAAGGGTATTTTGGTAATTTTATCCTTCTCAGGGCACAATAAACATTTTAGTACTTCAAAAAAATCTCAAATTTAATTTTAAACCATATTGATTTCAATCAGGGTGTTAAAATTAATCTAGATTTTTATCCATTTTAATCAAATTTTGTACAATTTTGATTTTGTTTGACTAGATTTGACCCGAATTAACTTTGGATTTTGAATAGACAAACTTATGAGCTCTTTATGAATCATAAATGGTCCTCTCGAATAGTCTTGGCCCATGTTCACAAATGAGCCTGGATAAATCATTTTTAAGAATGCTCCTAACAAAATTCAATGTCTACACTTATGCTTTTAGTTGAAGAGTTCTTGGAAAATAGAGAAGTAAAATTTTAAGTCGTGTTCTCCTCATGTGCTATCTTTTTTCTACAGTACTCTTCTATCTTCATGCAAATCCTACCTTTGATAGCAATACCCATTCAAACTAAGATATTCTAGTCAAAATAGGAAAACTTTCTTAAAATAGGAAAACTCAAGGCTATCTAGACTTTTCCAAAGATGGATAGAATTTCCAAGTTATCATGCTACATAAGCCTCCAAATCATCTCTTTTAGCCAATGAGAAAAGATTTGCTACCATATCATCAATTAGTAATCCCATGCATGTGTGCCTACATAAAACACCATGGACTTGTATGTAACTTGAATACTTTTATCCTTAATCATAGCCAAACATCCCTTATAGAATTCTTGCATGAATTTTTTTAAATTTTCACCAAGATTCATCAATTTTAACTCTAATAGGTTCAACAAAGAAAATCTTATAGAAATTCATCAATTCAACTTTAAGATTTCCTAGAATCAACAACAACACATCAATAACACATTAGAACAGTCCAAGATTACTCCTAATGTATCGAGAATCATCCAACATTGATCAAAAACTTTTAAGATTATTTAAGATTTATCAAGATTTAATCTTTTCTTCAAGATTTCCTACAAAATAGCAAATTAAGCACATTATGAGTAAAAAATAACTCAATTAAGCACTAAAAACAAGTCTAAATAACTTTATTTAATAGAGTTAATAAACCTCTAAACTTGAACCTATCCTTAAACAAAATAAAACCTTGCTATATCAAAACACATATGCTTAAAATCATATAAACTTCCAATGGTCAAATTTTCATAAGTTCCTGAAAAATTGCATGATGAATATAACTTAAAGAAAATCATAAACATAATTTAAACACCAAGATTGATTCAAGAGTTAGTTACCTTTAAATTGCAATTTCCATGTGTGTTTATGCATTGTCTATCTCATATTAATGCAAGCCATTCAATTATGTTATGAAAACATGTAATTTAACTAATCACATGTACAAATTTCATAAGTTTGCTTTTCACATACTCTCTCTACTAATGTAGTCACACTTAAACCAATGATTGATAGGTTTTTATTAAGCTTGTAATATCAGGCTAGGGTTAAGGTAGGATAAAAGAAAATTTAGGCTAATAACCCCTACACATGCATTACTTAGGATCTTTTTATTTGATGAG
The DNA here is from genome assembly GCF_002303985.1 of Durio zibethinus. The sequence goes on from NW_019168159.1 coordinate 17,870,736, forward strand.
AGAGTTTTCAAGAGAATTATACACCCCCAACTTAGATTTTTCTTTTTATTTTTTTGACTTTTCTCCAACTAGTGTACATTGTCACTTGAGCATTTTTCTTCCTTTTTATTTGAAACTATGTTTCAACCATTTCATACTTTGCACCCTCTTTCTTTTTTTTATTTCTTTAAACTCTACCTTCCTTCCCAAATGTAACATAGCTCTCATATTTTGATTGATTGATCCATATACACATAATGTAAAGTAAACAAATAAAGATAATAAATCAAAAGGTGACTATTTTATATAAGTTAAAAATGAAGAAAGGGTGTATATATATTAGGCTTAAAAGGGGTGAATAAGGATAAAGATATAAAGGTTAGCTTGAAAGGCTCAAACAATCCAAAAATGGCCTAAATTATCTCTATAGTTAAGTGTAATTTATGATTTCACATCAAAAGATGCGCAAACAAATTCTAAAATAAGTATATAACTTTAAAGATCAATGTAACTCCACATCTACATAAACTTTAACTAAACATTCATGTATCTTAATAATTAAGACTAGATGCTCAATAAAGATATAAAGGTTAGCTCAAAAGGCTCAAACAATCCAAAGATGGCCTAAATCATCTCGATAGTTAAGTGTAGTTTATGATTTCACATCAAAAGATATGCAAACAAATTAAAAAGTAAGTATAGAACTTTAAAAATCAATGTAACTCCACATCGATATAAACTTTAACTAAACATGCATGCATCTCAATGATCAAGACTAGGTACTCAATAATGTGGAAATATCACAATTAAAAAAAAAAAACTAACTCAATAAATCATCTCACACTTTCACTACATTCATTTTTTTAAAAAGTTATAATAAAAGTCAATCGAGGTTACTATTAGGATTATGAGAAAATAAACAAAAGAAGTAATATACTGATTCAAAGTATAGTAATTTAAGCTTAAAAACAAAAATTTTGAAAAGTTTTGAAAAAAACTTTGCACAAATTTTTTCTCCCCCTGGCTTGACAAATAAATTGTCCTCAATATGTAAAAACAAAATAATAAAGCACAAAAGGAAGAGAAATACTCCTCTAATTCACCAAGATTGAATATGGAATTGTAGGAATTATCCATGTGCCACACAATAGCCTAGTTTCCTTATTTCATAGTCTTACAAAAACAAAAATAAAAACCAAAGGCATTTTCCTAATAAAAACGAAATATAAAACTAGTCCTAAGTATGCAAAGCTGGAATTTAAAACTTGGGGGTTGCCTCCCAATAAGCACTAGTTATAGTAAAGTTTAACTAACTACCAAAAATCCTTATCATTGTAAATTTACCACACCCTTCTTTATAAAAACATCCATCCATTTAGCCATCTTTTTTTTCATGACGTTCTCCTTAGAATGGTGTTCTAAAGCATTGGATGTGTATAGCTCTATCAACATGACTTCTTTTTTCCTCCTCTTCAATTCGTATGGCTTTGATTTCACCTCCTTCTTTATTGACTTCTTATATTTCTTAGCATCCATCATCTTTTTTTTTTCTTTTAGCTGGACTTAGATAAATCAGCTCATTTTTAGCATTTATTTCATTCACATCTTTCTTCATAACATCCATCAAAAACTTATTCTTTCTAAGGGTGCTAAGGTCATCTAACTTAAATATAATATCTTTATCTTGGAACCTCATAATAAGCTCCCCTTTGTGAACATCAATTAAAGACCTAGATGTAGCTAAAAAAGGCCTCCCAAAGATAATAAGGATCTTCTTATCATTAATAATGTCCATCATAACAAAATCCACTGGGAATGCATATTTATCAATTTTCATAAGAACATTTTCCCCCATTCCTAAGGGATACTTAATAGATCTATTAGTCAATTTCACATAAGATGCTTAATAGATCTATTTGTCAATTGTGCATAAGTTCTTGAAGGTTTTAAGTCTCTAATACCTAATTTTTTAAACTTAAATGAATGTATTAAATTAATACTTGAACTAAGATAACATAAAGATTTTTTAAAAGATATAGAACCAAGAGAACAAGGAATAGAAAAACTCCCTAAATCACTAAAATTTTATGGCAAATTCTTTTGAAACAAGATGCTACATTTATCAATAAATGTAACATTCTTTAATTCAATACGTAGCTCATCCAAAGTAGGCTTTTTAACTTTTTATGCAAGAGTGAATTGCTATCCACATGGAGTAGACATCTTTGGAATAACCTTTTTTTTATCGTCATATTTCCTTGTCTTATCTTGAATTTTGACTTTTTCCTCCATCTTAGCCTTTTGTTCCTTAAGCTTTTCTTCAACAGCTAGTTTGGCCTCCACAAATAGTCATTCCTTAACTAATTCCTTTATAGTAGCATCATGAATCATTCCACCATTTACAACCCCTTATTTGTTGATTTCTCTTTCATAGCCATGCTTTCTACCTCAAGCTAATCTTCACTTAGATCCTACTCAATTACATCTTCACAAGGATCCTCTTTGATTTTCTCCATTTTTTCTTTCACAAGCTTAACAAAACTCGACATATTCACTAGACCAAGTTCCTCATCATCATAATAATTAACTTCTTCTACAACACCATTCAACTCCTTATCTTCAATGATAATGGATTTGCATTGCTCCTTACCTTACCTTTTGGGTTTTGCTTAGTAAAGCTAGGCAAGGTTCCTTGGGGCGATTTGTGATGGTACTAATAAGCTGACCCATTTGAACCCCAAGGTTTTTTATGGAAACTACTTGGCTTTGTAGGATTTAGGTGATCATCTCTTCTATAGAAGGTTTCTATTCTTATGGTGGGAGAGTTGGGTGGGATTAGGGTTGTTATGGTTGATGGAAACTAGGTGAGTATATGTGTCTAAAATGATAAGTAGTTATATGCCCCTAGTTATTACTTATTACCCTAAGAAAAGTTTGGATGGTGTTTCCAACCTTGGTTATAAATGTTTGAGTATGGGTTAAATTGTTGCTTGGGTTGAGCAATATATTAGATAGATTTGGCTCTAACAAAACATCTATCTTGAGAATGGTTCCCCTTACAACTATCACGTAAGACAAAGGGACTTTGTATGGTTTAATCATGGTTAGGTGTACAGTTGGTTCCTAAAGAATTAAGCCTTTTAGCTAAGGCAGAAAGTTAGCAAGTAAGGGTAGTTAAGGCATTAAGTTCATATACCCCAACTATTTTCTTTGGAACTACCCTTTCATTAGACCATTCATAATTGTTCACGACCATATCCTCTATCAAGTCATATGCCTCATCAATTGACTTGCTCATCAAAACTCTACCAGTAGCAGCATCTATGATTGTTCTAGCTTGCACCACTAGCCCTTTACAAAATATTTAAACTTGTAACCACTTGGGCAAACCATGATGTGGATGTCTACTTAATAACTTGTATCTCTTCCATGTATCAAATAAGGATTCGACCTCAAATTGTTAGAATGTAGTCATGTTCTTCCTCATCTTAGCGATTTTAGCTGGTAAGAAGAACCTTGCTAGAAACTTTTGAACAAGGCCATCCTATATAATAATGGTGCTCGATGAGAGAGAAGTTAGCCAGTTCATTACCTTATCCTTGAAAGGAAAAAAATAAACTTAGTCTAATGGCATCAATAGTTACACCATTATGCTTAAAAGTATCAAAAATTTTCAAAAAATTAAATAACTGTAAATTGGGGTCATCACTAGATAACCCATTAAATTGGACTGAGTTCTGAATCATGATTATGATAGATGGCTTCAATTCAAAATTATTGGCATGAATGGTCGGCCTCCTAATGCTAGGTTGGAAACCATCTAATTATGAGCAACATAGTCCCTAAGTGTTCTTTGATTATCTTATTGTTCAGCCATTGGGTGCCCAAAAGTTGCTTTTTTTTTCTTTTTTTTTTATCTTTTTTAAGTGTCTCCTCAATTTCTTTATCTAGGGGTATTAAATTAGAACTCTCAGCTTTATGTATGCAATACAAGAACAATCTAACAAATTAAACAAGAAAAATAAACTCCAAACTACAAGAAAGATGTTTAGTATCAATATTGAATCAAGTGCACCAATCCCAACGACAGTGCCAAAAACATAATTGAGAATCTACAAGTGCACAAAATTGAAACAAGTAATATAAAGTAAGTAAAATATCATTCCAATAAGGATTCTAAATAGAGTGAATCAAGTACTAAAATTATCTCACCTTTACTTATATTTGGAGAAATCAAAATAAGAATTAAATACTAAGTAAGCTAATAAAAAAACTTAAATAATGCAATTAAACTTAAAAATATGCAATAATAATAAATTAATATGAAATTAAATCTAAACTATTGTAAATAGCAAGTAAATAAGTAAACTAAGATGCAACCAACTTAAATTATGCAAAAACCTAAAATTAAACCCTAAGTATATAGGATTACTTAAAGTGAATGCAAGCAACAATTATAATAAAAATCTAATCATGCAAAAGTAAACTAAATATATAATCATGCAAAAACACTCTAACAGCAACTTTAAAATAAATTCTATATGCTTTGAATTGAATTAAAATCAAAATTAATCTTAACAACCTAAGCAACATGCAATTAAAACAAATTAATTTAATTAAACCTTAACCAAATTCAATTAAACCTAAGAACATGCAGTCTAACCAAATTAATCTTAACTAACGTAGATAATAACAAATTAAATCAATACCAAAGCATTAACATGAAAACTAGACTAAACTTGATTAATTAAAACATGCAAACATCAAATAAAAAAAAAACATCAGTAAATTGGATAAACTTAAATTAGTTTGAACTAACAAAAAAAAAAAAAGAATAGAAACGTAAACTTGGAATTGAAACTTGATTTGCCTTGAAAACTAAAAATAAACTTGAACAACTTAAATTGTAGTAAAGAAAGCTTAAGAACAATAAAAACTTAAAAAACAAGAGCAAAGCTAACAAACTAAATATTAGTCTATCAGCTCCACTATGATTTTTCCTAATGCCTAAGCTAGCTATTTATAGAACAAGAATACAAAGAATCCTAAGATTAGAAGGACAGGTGGATGGTGAATAGGGTTTTCTTCAAGAGAAAAAAATGCTTTGTAATTACTTTTAAATCCTTGGTAGCTTTCTTGAATAAGAATTCTAACTTGGACTAGGCTTTAGCGCTGCTTAGACCTTTATTGAATTGAGCTTAAATCTTGAAATCAATTGGTCCTATATCAATTTCTTAGCTCTTCGACATATGCTTCTAGTTGAAGAGCTCTTAGAAAAGAGAGAAGCAAAATTCTGAGTTTTGTTCTCCATAGTTCTAAGGGAGTTCATTAAAGGAATGTTTCCAATAAAAATTTTTTGTTCTTGCATTTGCTTACTAATTTTCCAAATTAATTCTACAAATACATATAATTTAAAAGGATATGTGAGTGTTAAAGGGTCCTTCGATTTGATTCATATTACGAGCAAAAACTGTATTTTTTAAAGGATTTAGTCCTTTACCTCTCAATGAAAGATTTAAGGAAGAATATACATTCTCGTGATTTGTATTCAAAGGCCAATTAAATTATATAATTATATTCTAAATAGACAAATTGGATTATGAAATTATGAAACATAATTTTTTTTAATTGGATCAATACTTCCAATTGAATAAGCATGAGGAAAAGATCCATGGATAAAGATAGAAAAATGTATTTCTAGTCGTAACTAAATCTTTAATTTTTTTTGTTTTTTGATAGGATAGATTGAAGCAAAATAGCTATCAAATAATAACTTTGGTTTACTAAAGATATTTATAGTGCTGTTATATCTTCATGCAAATCTTACCCTTAATAGCAATATCCATTCAAACTAAGATTTCATAGTCAAATTAGGAAAACCTTCTTGAAATAGGAAAACTAAGGGCTATTCAGACTTTTCCAAGTATGGATAGAATTTCTAAGTCATCATGCCACATAAGCCTCCAAATCATCTCTCTTAACCAATGAGAAAAGACTTGCTGTCATGTCATCTGTTAGCAATCCCAAGCATGTATGTCTATATTAAACACGATGGACTTGCATTTAACTTGAAATTACACATCTATCCTTAATCATAGCCAAACATCCTTTCCATAATTCTTGTATGAATTTTATGAAATTTTCAACAAAATTTATCAATTCTAACTCCAATAGGTTCAACAAAGCAAATCTTATAAAAATTTATCAATCCAACTTCAAAATTTCCTATAATCAACAAAAACACATCAAGTATAGTCCAAGATTACTCCAAATATACCTAGAATCATCCAAGATTGATCAGAAACTTCCAAGATTCTTTAAGATTTACCAAGATTCAATCTTTTTGTCATGATTTCCTACAAAACAACAAATTAACCAAATTAGAAGTAAAAAAAAACTTATTTTACAAAAAAAAAAGTAAAAGTAACTCATTTAAGCATTAAAAACAAGTATAAATAACTCTATTTCATAAAGTTATCAACACCTTTTTTGGTTAACTAGTGCCCTATGGACCAATCAACCTTACTATCGCCAGTACCTTTTTTACTATTCAACTAATAGTTAAGCACTTCACAACTAACAATAAAAAAAAAAAAGAAAAATCTTAGGGAAACTTTAGATAAGAAATGACATGAAAGTTTTTTGTTAAAAAAATAGTATGAAGGTATAAAAGAGAAGGATGGCGAAGATGGTGGGATTTCTGCTAGCACTTAACGACATGCAAAAACAATGACAGATAACAAATATGCAAATACATAATTTTAAAAAAGGATTAGAAAAGGAAAGAAGGAAATGATGTCATTGGAGAATAATAAGAAAACTTTGGTTTATTTAAGGATGATGAAAAAAAATTAATGTTAAATATATAACATAAGGCAAAATGATGATAATACTTTTACAAGCGCATAGATCGTTTAAGTAATAATAATGATCAAAAGTCAAGATATCCTCCCATAGGAATTAGCTAAAGAAGACTTAGTCCAAATATCTATTATCCCCATAATCCCTCTAAGGTTGATTCAATCAAAAAATGTATACAAGACTAAGCTAACAAGAACAATTGAATGAAACCATATATGTTTCTAACAAAAAGTAAATCTATAACATGTAAACTAGAAAAATTAACCAAAACAATAGTTGAAGTAAATTGAATTGAATCTAACATGTGTTGAATATCATTCTAAACTAAAATACTGAAATTAGAAAAGCTTAAATACCAACTAAACAACAACTAACAAGTAGTAACCAAAATTAACTAACATGTAACCAAAAATAACTAACTACTAACTTCCAAAGGAAATGTGATCTAAAAACTTTCTAAAATTGATTCAAACAACTTTTAAATTGATAGAACAACAAGTAAACAAAGATCAAAACACAATTGAAAGTCAATTAAAGAAATGGAATTGCAAAATCAACAAGAAAAGTGCAAACCAAAACTAGAAATTCAAATTTGGAAATTAACCAAATTGAGAGAAAAACTTAAATCTACAATCCTACAACGTGAATAAACTAAAACTAAGCTAAAGTAACTTATATCTATAAGTTAACTACAAGATCCAACAAAGAAATCAATCAAAACAATGCATTTACAAGCTCAATTAACTTTTACAAAAAATCAAGCACAAAAAATGTAAAAATAAAGCAATTAAAAAGAAATTAGTCAAATAGCCTTAGAAAGCATCAAATTTAAAGCAAGGAATTGAATATAAACACGTAAACAAGTGAATTAACAAGTGTAGAAGAGATCAAGAATCAACCAGTCACCTAGCATGGAGAAAAGCTACCACAAGTGTGGTTACCACCTACTACCTCCTCTACTGCAAAATTTCTAGCCTAAAATTTGATGATTTTTAGTAAAAAATGCAAAAAGAATTTGACAACTAAAAATTTCAGATTTGTAGTACTATGAATTGAGAGTTTGCAAAAAAAAATTAAAGCAAAACAAGAAAGATGTAAAAGAGAAAAGCCAGGAAAACTGCACATTGCTCATATCAAAAAACTGCCAAACAACATTAAGTAATCAATTAAAAAGCTTGAAATTGTGCAAGAATACTTAAAGAAAATTAAATTGCATTGTTTGAAACTTAAAATGCATGAAAATTAAATGCAAGAAAAGTAAATTTTGCTAGAAAATTAAAACAATTTTCTCCCAAACAGCCCTTGAAAAGAACAAAGAGGAAACCATTAGAAAGAAAAGAAACCTAAATGCAGAAAAGTAAAATCTAAGAAACATGGTAAAAATCTATAAAAGTTTCCTAAATGGCTGGCTAACCCTCCTATTTATAGGCCAAAGGTGAAGTGGTTCAATTAATAAAAATGCAAGGAAAAGCCAACAAAGCTACTACATTTTCTAGATCATCCCATCTCATCTAACTTGCTTCCTTGTTTGCTTCTCTTTACTTTAATTCACTTTAAGCCTTCTTCCTTTCATATTGTCAGCTCCAAAATGTCAAAATTATAACCAATTAGAACCTTCCAAAATGTCACCTAAGTAGCTACCCATTGGCCTTACCTTTGAATCCAAGAAATGGTGCCATCTCCACATGATCATCACACTTACATCCAATGGTTGTGCTTGAATCCTTGTCTTCACTTTAGGCACCAATTGTAGTAGTTTATCTTTTTAAAATTCAGCTAATAAACAGTCACTTGAATGCCAAATAAACCATGTAAAATTCCAAAAGAATTTAGAAAATTTTAGCTCTTAAAATTAGCTATAAATCCATTATAAACACTAGTAGCCCTTTCTCCTCTTTTAACTTATGTAAGCTTACTATAAATGTGACCATTATTTCCATAAGTTAAACGAGATTAAAAATCATGAAATATATAAGAAGTTAAGCTTGAAATGAAGTTCTATAAGCTCAATCATGCGTAAGAAAGTAATGAAGAAAGGAAATTTCTCCAAAAAATGGCAATTGACCAAGTTTCATACTAATTCGGCCAAATATAGCTTTTTGCCCCAAAATTCCTCTAAAATGAGTCCAAAAGCTCCAAATTTCCTCATTTTTCATATTTTTACCTACATAATGAATATTTATGCATTTAAAGTATTTTTGCCAATTTTTTCAAAAAAACAAACAAATATTCAAGAGAAATTATACTAAAAAGATATAAGAAACTGTTAAAATTTTAGTGCAATCAAATCTTCAAACTTAAGCTTTTGCTTGTCCTCAAGCAAAACAAGATTAAGCTAGAATCATTACTAACTTTTAGTAGTTCATTCAACATGAATGCCTTATGGATTGATTAATGGATAAAACTAAAGCAAAATCATGAACATGTACTAATCTACAAAAATCAACCTAAGTAAAGTTTCTTCCTTACAATGGTTCCAAGTGCAAGTAATACATCTTTCAAATTCTTACATGAAATCTAATGATGATATGTAAAACATAAAAATTCAAAAATGAAGATCAATAAAATGTGATCATGTTTCATATGTTTGCTTATCATATCTTTCTTCATTAATGTAGATAAACATATGACCAAAGATCATTTAGATCTTTATAAGCTTGTAATGTAAGGTTATGGTCAAGGTATGATAAAAGTCATTTTAGGCTCAAGTACCCTAACTATACGTTACTTTGTCTAGAATCATTCAATGTTGAGCTTTCAAAGGAAAGAAGTTAAAGCTTGTCCTAAAGAATCACCCCCAAACTTAGATTTTGCATACTTTCTTTTTTTTTCTTCCTTTATTTGCTTTTACCACTTTATTACCTTTTTTTTCATTTTTTTTTCTTCTTTTTTTTCTTTTAAAAGCTAGCTTGACTTATTTTTCTTTTTTTTTCCCATTCTTTTTCCAAGCTCCACTCTTCTTCCTTAATAACACATAGCTTAAAAATGATGAATGAATGTCCTAATGCACATAAAGTCAAAGACCAAAAGATAGGAAATATAAAAGTAAAGGCTTGGGCTTGTAATGTGGTTTCATAACAAAGAAAAATATCATTAAGCTCAAATGGGTGACTATGAAAGAATTATATCAAGGTTAGCTTTAAAGGCTCAATTGATCCAAAGATGCGCTATATCATTTCCCTAATCATGTGTCCTTTAGGATTTCATCTTGAGACATGATAAAAAAAATTTTTAGAACATGAAACATGATTTCAAAGACCAATGAAAAAAATATCTCATGCTCACATAATCAATCACTAGATAAAAGATATAATTTAATGATCAAAGTATTAACTCACAAATGAAAACTCATACTAAAAAAGTTATTAAATCTAAGCATCATCTCATATTTCACACAATATTCAATCTTTTTCTAAAACTATATTCATTCTCAATCTCTACCTATCATTAGCTTCATGAAAAACTAATCAAAGAAAGCATACTAATGATTCAAGCTACAACAAGTCAAGTTTAATTTCAAGGCAAAATTCAAGAAAAATTCATAAAATTTTGTAAAATTTTGATCAATTTTCCCATACCCACTACCTTAAAGAACATATAGTTTTTTATGTGTAAGCAAAAAGAAATCAAAGTACAAAAGAGGAACAAAAGAATTCCCTTATCAACTTGGAAGTATGGTGATCGAATCTACAAGGTAACTTAGGTTGAAACTTGCACTTCCTCTTTTAAGCTTTTATTTAATCCTACAAAATAAAAAAAAATAACTACACAAAGAAACAACATCAATATGTACAAGGAAAACATAAGTAACATAACAAAATAAGCAAATGAAAACCAAACATCAAAATACAAATGAAAACATAAATTAATCAACATAAAAAGTAAAACTTGAGTTGTTTTCCAAAAAGCGTTTGTTTAAAATCAAAAGCTTGACTTTCATTGGTGTTAGAGAATCACACCACATTTTGTTCCCAAATCTACCCATTTCATTTTTTCTTTAGCACCAAATATGTAATGATGATCTTTAAATGACCACAATGCTCTAAGGTAAACTTGTATCCCACTTTTACGAATAATCTAAGTATATTGCAATATGAACTAATAAACGTGTTCATTGCTTTTAGTACTAATTATATGGGTACCACCATGAATAATATGAGTTTTGGCTTTAAGATGAAAGATTGCTCCATGAATGGTATAAATTGAATGACCATAAAGGTAAAAAGTCAAAAGTATCAAGCTAAGAATTAAAGATTAGGAAAATTTCTAAGTAAGCAAAAAATCTTTTTATATCATCATCATCTAAATCCTCTACATCATCAACTTTTGGCTTTTCTTTCAAATTTTCCTTTATTTCATCCTCATCCATTTCTTTAAGCTCATTAATGGTTTTAAAGAGTTGGTTTTCAACCATATGCATCTTCAAATCATCATACAATGGATTCTTAAAGAACAATGGAAATGTCAAATACATACTATGAGGCTTAATTTCTTATTGATCAAGACCATTGCTAAGACCTTCTTATAGCTCAATGTAAGGAATTGAACCATCATCTCTAAAATTCATATCATTCACTTTTTCCTACATGAATGATTATCTTGAAAAAACTATAAGAATAAAGTGTCTATAACTTGAAGCATAAGATCATGGAATAGAGAAGCTACTAGACAAGTAACTTTTTTATTAATTAGTTCTTTTTCATCCTTAAGCTTAACACTAGATTCAAGAAGAAATGTGTCTAAGAGCTTAAATTATTCTCTAGTAAACTTATCTTATCAACACATCTATCTACCTCATCCATCTCCAAACAATTAAGTAAGTGATCTTTAAGGAATTAAAAAAATGGCTTGAGAGGAATATGAATATCAACTTCTTCTTTAATGCTATCATTTTTCTCATTTTTCTTAAATGATTTATCATCATCAACTTCTCTAGCCATATGTTTGTCTTCAACCTCTACTATCTCTTTTTCTGTAACTTTTACAAAATGTGGAATCTTCAACACAATGAGTTCATCATCATCATCAAATCATATTAAATTTTTTGTCTATAATGATATCTTAAGGTGCATTCTTTTTTATCTAACCAATTAGGTTTTGACTTTATAGCACTAGGCATAAGATCTTAAGGGCAAGTACTTATGGTACGTTCATTTTTACTGAATGGCCAAAAATTCTTATTAGATGCCTCTTGGAGTTTTGCATGAGTTTAAAGTAATTCAGTGAAAGTTTCCTTAAGGAACAATTTCTTTTCTTATGGGAGAGGAGGTGATGAATATTGGATAGATGAAAAGTGATGTAAAGATGAATGGTCTTGTGATAAAAAAAAATATTGTTGTGGTGGAACATAATATGGCACTTGAGGTACTTATGGTGATGCTAAAAGATATAGGGGTGGTGAAAGGTATTGTCGAAATGAAGGTTTGGTAAGATAAATTGGGTTGTACTTGGGTGGTGAACTAAAAGAATATCCCGAATTAATTTTTTACATGTTCTTAGAATGACTCTCCCAAGTTTGATTAGTGTAGGTGTTTAAGAAAGATTGAAATTGTTAGTCAAAAGTACACCTATCACTATGGTTGTTTCCACCATGCATTTCAACTTTTTTATATTGGCTTGAAAATTTATGGACAATGACCTCTAGGTTAATTATTATATAGTCAAAATTTTCAAATAAAAAGTTAGAAGTCGACTCTTTTTTTAGCTTTGTTTTCATTACTTGGCCATTGTACTAAGTAATTATCAAAGGAATAAGATCTAACATGGTCCTCATGATGCTCAGTTACCTCATAAAGATTTGATTCCCACATGAAAAGTAAAATAAAACATAAACAAAAACATAATAACTATGTACACCAAAACTATCTACACTAACCTATCTATTCTAAAGATATGTAAAATGAAAGAAGATGTATGTTCTCTAATTTAAGCTATGCTAAGTCTATGTAAACTAAGTAACTATTCTAAATATGGACAACTAATGAAATGAGACAACAAAGAAAGTTAACTTATGTACACCTTAAACAAACAAAACCAAAGCAAACTAAAATCTAGCCAGCATATGTACATTATCTATAAATGAGCATGTGAAGTATGATATTAGCCTAAGACTCTTGACTTGTAATCCCTGACAACGATACCAAAAACTTGACGTAGTAATAGTGATTAAATGTCAAGATATCGTCCCACATGGATTTGCTAAAGAAGACTTAGTCTAAGTCCATATCATCCCCTCTAAAGTTAATTCTATCGAAAAGTGTATACAATGCTAAGCTAACAATAATAAGTAAATGAAACCATAAGCAATACATATTTCTAACAAAAAGTATATCTATAAGATGTAAACTAGAAAAATTAACCAAAACAATAGCTAAAGTAAATTGAATGGAATCTAACATGCTTTGAATGCAATTCTAAACTAAAATACCAAAATTAGAAAGCCCAAATATCAATTAAATAGCAACTAACAAATAGTAACCAAAATTAACTAACATGTAATCAAAAATAACTACTAACTTCCAAAGGAAATGTGGTCTAAAAACTTCCTAAAATTGATTCAAACAACTTCTAAATTGATAAAATAGTAAGTATACAAAAATCAAAATACAATTGAAAGGTAATTAAAGAAGTGGAATTGCAAAATCAACAAGAAAAGTGCAAAGTGAAACTAAAAATTCAAATTTGGAAATTAACCAAATTGAGAGTAAAACTTATATCTATAATCCTACAAAATGAATGAACTAAAATTGAGTTAAAGCGACTTAGATCTACAAGTTAACTACAGGATCCGACAAAAAAAAATCAAGTAAAACAATGCATTTACAAGCTCAATTAACTTTTACAAAAATCAAAGCAGAAAATGTAAAAACAAAGCAATTGCTCATATAAGAAAATAGAACAATTAACTTTTACAAAAATCAACTTTGATGATTTTTAGAAAAAATGTAGAAGGAATTTGACAACAAAATTTTTCAAATTTGTAGTAATATGAATTAAGAGTTTGCACAAAAAACTTTGAAACAAAACAAACAAGATTTAAAGGAGAAAAGCTAGAAAAACCACATATTGCTTAGATCAAAAAACTACCAAACAACATTAAGTAATCAATGAAAAAGCTTGAAATTATGCAAGAAAACTTAAATTGCATTACCGAAAACATAAAGTGCATGAAAAGTAAATGTAAGAAAAGTAAATTTTGCTAAAAAATTAAAGCAATTTTCTTCTAAACAGTGCTCTAAAAGAACAAGGAAACTATTTTTAGAGAAAAGAAAATAAAATACAAAAAAGTAAAATTTAGAAAAAAATGATAAAAATATCCAAAAGTCTCTTAAATGGCTGGCCAACCCTCCTATTTATAGTACAAAGGTGACGTGGTTTAACCAATCAAAATGCAAAGAAAATCTAGCTAAGCTACCATATCTTTTAGATCCTTCCAACTCATCTAACTTGGTTCATTGGCTTCCTTATTTGCTTCTCTTTGCTTCACTTCACTTCAAACCTTTTTTTTTTAACTTGTGGGCTTCAAAAAATTATATTTATAACCAATTAGAACCCTCCAAAATGCCACCTAAGCAATTATCCATTGGCCTTCCCTTTGAATCCAAGAAATGGTGCCATCTCCATATAATCATCACACTTGCATCCAACAATTATGCTTGAATCCTTGTCTTCACTTTAGGCACCAATTGTAGTAGTTTCCTTTTTCAAAATTCAGCCAATAAACAGCCACCTAAATGCTAAATAAACCATGGAATTCCAAAAAAATTTAGCTCCTAAAATTAGCCATAAATCCATTGCAAGCACTAATAACCTTTTATGCTCTTTTAGCTTATGTAAGCTTATTATAAATGTGACCATTACTTTCATAAATTAAAAGAGATTAAAAATCATGAAAAACATAAGAAGTTAAGCTTGAAATAAAGTTTCATAAGCTTAATCATGCATAAGGAAGTAATGAAGAAAAGTTGGGAAATTTCTCCCAAAAATGGCAATTGACCAAGTTCGACACTAGTTCGACCAAATATAGCTTTTTGCATCAAAATTCCTCTAAAATGAGTCCAAAAGTTTCAAATTTTCTCATTTTTCATATTTTTACCTACATAATGAATATTTATGTAATTATGAATATTTTTGCCAATTTCTCAAGAAATAAGCAAATATTTAAAAGAAATTCATTAAAAAGATATAAGAAAATGCTAAAATTTTAGTGCAATTATAAAGAGAATAAGAAAATGGCTAATGATGTGTAGCATTGTAGTATTGGAAGAAAAAGATGAAAAAGAATGGAGTGAATGAAGATATGGTTTTTACTTTAGGCTTATATAGCAATTTGTTAAAACTACATAACTTTAGTCGAGTTCTAAATAAAAATATATAATATATAAATAAATTAGACTTATTTTTATATTATATAAATATAAGATATCCCAACTTAAAATTTTAAATATTATTTTAATATATAATATAATATTAATATTATTTTGAATAAAATTTTAATATGTTAAATGTTAAATAAAAGTAAAAATATATATAAGAATAACTTATTAATTGCATTTAAAATTAATGTCTTTAATGATCATTTGTTCTTTTCATATAATTATTTAATAAATAAATAACTAAAATAATAAATAAAAAAATAAATAATCGATTTTATGATCAAATAAATTATTAGTGAATAAAATAGATAACTATTTAAATAATAAAGTAAAAATAATTATTTATTTTATTTTAAAATGTATAAATATATTAATATTTTTAAGAAAATAATTACTATTTTGAAAAAATAATAATATAAAGAAAAATATAAACAAATTTATTAAATAAAAGAATTACATAAATAAAAAATAAATATATAATCAATTATATATAAAACAAAAAAGTGAGTCCCTAAATAATCAAATAAAAAATATTATTTTGTTAAATTTAATTTATATAAATATATTATTATTAATTTTTAACAAAATTAATTTTTTGATACCAGACAAATTACTTTTTATATAAATATAATTTTATTAATTTTATATTATTTATTAAATTTATAAAATATTATATACAATCTTTTATCAAAAGTTGTTAATTTTCGTTTTTCTTCTTACTGTAATTCACATTGTTGTCATCATTGTTTTTATATTTAAATATATATCTCATCATTATTTTTTATCACATTATTATGTTAATCAATCTCATAATTATAATAATTAATTTCATCTCTATAATTATTTCTAGTATAATGGGAAGCAATCTCATCCTAAATTAAAATAAACATTTAGTGCTAATTTGGATCATCAATTGGTGACGTTGAGGTGAAATTTGCACCATTTTTTTATCCAAAAAAAACGCTTTCGTGGTGTTTGGATAACACAAGTGACTTTCAGTAGCGTCCAGTTCTCCACCGAAGTTAAGAGTTTTAGTGACAATTCTCACCTTCATTGCGCCCTCCTTCCAATTTTGCCATTGTTCCTTTTTTTTTTTTTTTTTTCTTAAACTTATCGTGACTTGACAAAAGATCCGTGCCATTTTAATCTTTCATTTTTCATTTTTATTTAAATATTAAAAATAATTAATTTTATTGATTTAATATACTAAATAAAATTTGTTATTATATAATAAATTTAAAAACAAATAATACATATTAATATTTTGATTGAATATAAAATTTTATGATTTTAAATGTAATAAATAATATTAAAATATACATAAAAATAATTTATTAATACAGTTTTAGAGTAAAATCCTTACAAGTGTCTTTGGATGAAACTTTGTGAAATTTTGAAGAAATTCGAAATGAAGATATTTTAAAATGCAAGCATTTGTGATTATTTTGTTTGGATAAATATTTTTTTAAAAAAATTTAGTCTATTGAAATTTGATAAGATAAAAATAATTATGAAAGAACAATGATGATATAAAAGATAAAAAATATATATGTAATATAAAATATGTACTATGAGTATTATTAGATTTGTAAAAATATATAGATATTATTAATAATATAAAAATAAAATATATATTAAATTTAAATAAAATTAGATTTTTTTTTATTTTTGTATTTTATAACTAGCAAAGAGAGAGGACTTGGACAAATTTTGAAAAACTACCTATTTAGATGGAATCAAATTCACTCTTGAAATTCTACTTAAATTTTAAAATTCTCTTTTATTTTTATTCAAATAAGTAAATCACTTTTAAAATTTTAAAATAAAATTATCTTGTTTAGCAAAAATAAAAGATATAATGGTCAAAATTCTTGGAATTTGAATGAAAAATTTTAGAGGGCTCAAATTCTCTTTTTAAATTTCGCCTAAATAGATGGAACTTGCGAAAATTCTTAGTTTTATGGTAAGAACTCAATATTTACCATTTTTTTTTTTTGACGATTATTTACTATGTTTTCTTTTTTATACAGCTCTTGTTTTCTTCAATTTTAAATATAAAAACTCATTATAAAATTATTTTTATATTGTTATTAATATCTACATATTTTTACAAATATAATGACACTCATATAACATATTTTTTTAATATTTTGCTTTTTCTTATTTCTCATATCGTTATTTATTATAATTATTTTTTATTTTATCAAATTTCAATATCTAAAATTTATTTCTAAAATGTAATTATCCAAAAAATGTAATTGCAAATTCTGTTATTTTAAATTTACACATTTTAAAATGCTAGCATTCCCAAATTCTTCAAAATTTTAAAATTCCCCATCCAAACGCATGGAGAATTTTAAAATTTTGAAGAATATTGAAATGCTAGTATATGCATCAATTCAAAATAACAAATTTGTAATTGCATTGTTTGAATAATTATTTTTTAAAAAAAAATTAAAAATTAAAATTTCATAAGACAAAAAATAGTTATAATTGAAATATAAATATCATTAAATTTGTAAAAATGTATAGATATAACTAATAATATGAAAAATTAAAAAAAATTATTTAGTGAGTTTTTGTATTTAAAATTGAAAAAACAAAGTTGGGTATAAAATGTTGAGTTCTTACTATAAAATCAAATAATTTCATAAATAATTTGAAAAGAAATTTGAGCTTTCCAAAATTTCTTATTTAAATTCCTAGAATTTAAATAATTTAAATTTTACCAAAAAAAAAAGTTTATTTTAGAATTTTAAAAGTCTCTTTATAAATAAAATCCCTCTTTTAAGTTCCTCATGCAAATAAAATCATTTTACATTCTCACTTCACCACTATTATTGTTTTATTATTCAAATTCTCGTATTATTATTAATTTTACACTATGTTTGGATTGTGAGAAAAAGAAAAAAATAAAAGAAAAATTAAAAAAAAGTAATAAAAACTGAAAAATCATTCATTTGTTTGGATAAACTTTTAATTTAAAAAAAATAAAGAAATAAAAAAGATTTCCTTTGTAATTTTTACTTTTTTAATACCTCAAATTGAGAAAAAAGTTATGAAAAAAAAGTTAAAAAAATTTTATTTTTATGAAAGGATTATTATATCTATTTTTTTATTAACACTACTTAAATCTAATCGCATCATGATCATCTTACAATTTTTTTTCTATCAACTCTTTTTTCTTCAAATAAGTTTCAAGTATTTTTCAATGTAAAGATTGTTGATAAATAATTGCTTTGATGATTTAATTTTTTATGAATGATTGAACATGATTAGTCATGTATATATGATAACTTTTTTATAGATGCATGTATTATTTTTTTTATATCACAACTTCACAATCTTTTATCTTTTGGATATTTATTTCTTATCTTTATTTATGTTGAACCGAATAATGTATCGTTATTCATTATGTAAATCAATAAAATATTTAAAGGTTTGTGGTTTTTTGTTTTCATGTTGACAAGCTATAATTTTATATTTGAGATTTAGTTAACATTTTTATAAGATGTCAGATAATTTTAAATTTGATGATCAAATCGTAAATATTATAAACAAGTGGTCACTACAAAGATCATTTATTTATATATGTTAGGTAGTATAAAAATATATTTATATATTATATGTTATTTCATAAAAAAAAAGTTATAATTTTAAAAAAATAATAATAAATTATTTTTTTTTACTATTTATCTAAATAATGATTATTAATTTTTTTTTGATTAATTTTAACTATTCAAATAAAAAATACATATTTTTTCTATACAAAAACTTTTATTTATTTTTATTAATATTTATCTAAATATAAAATTAACCTCATTATTATAATAATCAATTTCATCATTGCAATATTAATCACTGCTGTTTTCAATATGCACAAAAACGATGTCACCCGCCCGTAAAATGTACCAAAGGGCTAAAGAGGTTCGCTTTTGGCTGGACCTCTTGGGGCTTCCTTTTTCTATTGCTTTTGACGTAGGTAGGAGTTTGAAACTTTGGACAACCATTAAGACCAACTGAACGGATACACAAACATAATTGAAGGCTCACTGCGCTCTTTCACTCTCTTCAATCTAGCCTAATTTCAATTTAAAAGACGCCCAAATGAGTGATGCAGTCTGGGCAGAAATTGAGCGCTCCGAGAGGTAATTTCAATGATTAATTCTTCTTTTTAATTGTAATTGAAGTTTTTGTGTGATTTTATTGATAATATTGGTTTAATTGTTGTAATAGCTTCTTGGTTTGCTCCATGTATGAGGAGGCTGCAGCATTAGCTTCCTCCATAGTACAGCAAAGAGGGCACCCCAATCTATCCATTGATGATGATTTTAAGTTTGAGTTGTATGATGCGATGGTTGCCGCTGGTATGGTCTTGGTTCAGTCCTTGAAACAACTCTCAAGGTAAACCTACCTTCCCTTTTCTTTGTTTGATCTGGTTTGGTGCGAAAAAAAAAATGAAGGGAACGGTGTCTCAGTTTTGCTTTTTTTTTTTTTTGTTATTAGAGCTGATTATGATGCCATCATATGCAGGACATCTATGATTCTGAAGGAGCTCAAAACATTATTTGTTTCTGTTGAAGCAATCCCTGTTCAAGTTCTTCTTACTGGGTACTCTTTTCTTTCTTCTATTAATTCATAATGCTTCTGATTTTTGTGTTATAAGTGCTTCTCTGATTTTATAAATTATGCTATAATTTCAAATGGTTACCCCGAGCTGAATCCGGCTTCTTAGGTGGTCAAGTTGCATAATTTTACCACTTTTCTTCTCATCAGCCAACTACAAACTAATCCTCATCCCTAAACAATTTGATTTACTAACCATTACTCCCTGATGAGTCTATAACTTTGCTCCCCTCATTCTTATTTTCTGAGTCTAGAGATGTAATCATGTTTCAGTGTAACATTGCCATTTTTTTGAGGTCTCACTTGTGAATGAAAGTTGTGCATTTGGCCCTTACCTGTATTATATAAAGTCTTGTTTTGGTGCTCCAGTCATCTTAATTTCTTGGTGTAACATAAACACAAGAAAATTTAGCCTTGAGATACGAATCTGATCCTCTCAGACACTGGTGCTAAATTTACTTCCTTTTTGAATATTCAGGGTATGTTTCCAAATATCAGAAGCTTCAACTTTAGGAGCCAGAGAATTTCTTGAGGATTTTCTTAGCAAGTGGAGATACGTGGATGAACAATGCTATGTCCTTGCTAGTGCAGAAATAAATTTGAATTTCATGGAAGGAAGTGATAGCTATTTTGTCTTGGGAATTGATAAGTATGTTGAAGTTGTTGAGCTGTATGCTGTCATGCTTCTTGGAACAGTTTCCAATGATGTAGACCTTGCGATCTCTTGGGTTGAGCAGGCTGCATTGCCAGAGAAAAAGCGACAGGTAATATATGCCAAGTAGAATTTTCTTTATATTTTTCCACTATTTGATTGTGCATTCACCTGTGTTGTGCATGAATATAGTCATCTTTGTCAAGCTGTTTATGAATTAATTGGAACTTGAAGGCATGATTCATGTTGATGGTGACTAGAGACTTTACAAAGTCTTGAGTAAAATAGTGTCACTCCACATCTGTTAAATTTAGAGTTACCTAATGGCCTTGTATGCTTAACATGGTATTAGAGCCAAAGTTGTTTGTTGCCTTATTTGTTACCCATTATTTATTGGCCAAGTCTTAGCCTGTTTGTTTAGTTGTTAGTGTTGGGCCTAAAAGAAACAGGGAGGAGTGTTAAGTGGTGTTCTACCACATTGGCTAAGTTTTGGGTTTGCTATGGCATTATATTCAAGTTCAGTCTTTTGATGTAACTTGGTGCATGTCCACTGCTAAGATCTTAGTTGGGAGCTTGAGTAGGCTTTATTTGTTGCTTTAGAGTCTTAAAATTATGTTTCTTTAAGTTAAAGTTTTAAGTTTTTTTCTTGAGTTTTAACAGTCATGTAAATTGAAATTTTTTGGTTTGCATGAAATTGCAAATTTGAGTCTAGTGTCTTTCCTTGAGTTTTTCTTTTTCGTTATTTTTTTTTATAGTTAGGTGTTGCTTTAAGTCAAATTTGTGTGTTTCCTAGTTGGATCATTTAATAATTTGAATCTAAGTAGGATTTCTTAAGTCCTTATTAGGTTGCTAGTTACATCTATTTATCTGCATGTATATTTTTCTTCCTTTGACTTGCAATCCATTTCATAGGGTGGACTGCTAATGTATTTGCAACTTCACATCTCATGCAATTTCACGTCTGACATGCTTTGACCAATTTATTTTCTTGCATTTTTCTTGTTATTGTGTTGAATGGCACTTTTATTTTTTAAAAAAATTATGATGGAATAATGTAATTTTCTTTTGCAATGCACCAATTTACTAAGCTTACATGTCTTACTCTAGGAACTTTTGAGAAGATTAGACTCCCTATATTCCACAAAAGTAACAAATTCATCACAAGGCTCCCTGTCACATTTGCCTTTAGCCAAACATGAATCTCATTCTTCTTTGAAGAGGCCAAATATGCCCAAGGGGACACCAAAAGGCTCAAAGACCAGTTGCCTGCTTAATGGAGAGAACAATTTGAAGCAGGCAATTTTGAAATGGTACAGACAAAAATATGGCTGTCTATGGTGGTTTCGTAATATCACTTTGAAGTTCAGTAATTATGAGCTGGTCATATATAATGGGAAATTTTTTATTGGCTGTCTGATCCTTTTCACATATTACATCTTTCGAAGGAAAAAAGTTTCGTTACAGAGGTAAGATTGTTTTGTTGTTCTTTCATGCATTCTATAGATGTTGATGCCAGTAATTTGAGTAGAACCTTAATTCACTATTTTGCTTTATGTTAGCGGTTGCTATTGCTCAGTCTGAGTCATACTAGTTATTTTCCCATGGAATTTGTCGTCGGAAGGATATTCTGCTTATGTTGGATTACCATGTGTTGAGTTGTTTTTATATAAATCATGTTAATATTCACCTAAGAATTGAAATATTGCTTAACTCTTTACCCTGAAAGAGTTGTTCACAGCTTACATGGTAAACTTATTTGAGCGTACTTAACTTTGTTACTCTGAGGAACACATGGTATTAAATAATATGACTCATCCCAACTTTTGCAGATCTGAATACAAAACATGCTTTAGTTATTAATATTTTATGTATCTGCATTCATCTCTTAAATATCTTCAATTAAATTCAATATTATGAGGGACAACAGATTGGAAATGTTATACGTGCCACAGCAAATTCCTGGTAATAGAGCTTTGATAGAAACCACAAGTGCCACCTTGTGCTAGAGGAATCATGGGGAACAATAATTTCTGATAAATTAGAAAATAATGAATGTCTTTTGTAGATGAAGGAAAACTCTATATTATGTTCACGATTGACTGCTTATTTGTTTTAGGATTGTTACAATACGAGCTCTGTCTGTAAAGAAGTCTTTGGTAGACTTGTGGCAACTTGCATTTTCTTACCAAGTAAATCCGCTTGCTGCTATTCAACCCTTGCCTGCTGCTAGATGACGAGGTAGGTCGGTGATGAAGCTTTAATTCTCTGCCTCGCTGCTCCGGCAAAGTAACTACTACTTCAGTTACAATCATCTTCTGCTGATACTTCTCACTTCTCACTTCAAACATGATTATTATTATTATTGGCTTTTACCTGTCATGGTCAGAATGCCTTAAAACAGTCATAAAAGGAAACAAAATAATGGATGGTGGCCATGGGGCTTATTATCTAATTTGATACTTGTGTTTGAACTTTGATGTATTGGGAAATATGAGCTTTGAGGAAAGATATTCGATAGCTCACTGATTTATTTCAAATTTTCATTGTTTGTTTTTCGTAAGTGTAAAAAAAGTGTCTAAATTAAAATTAAATAACCATTCAAGTTTTTATTATTATTATTTTTTTGGATAAGTAAGTTTTTATTATTTTATTATAATTAATTAAGCAAAATTTATTTTCATCAATTAAATTTTTATTAGATAAAAATTGATTAACAGCAAACATTTGTTTTTATTCATAAAATTCGAAATTTAATTAAATGAAAATAAATGTTTAAGAGTTTAATTTGGTATAAATGGATATTTAAAGATTAATTAAATAAAAGTAACGATTTGAGCATACAATTGCAAGAATATGGACAATTATTTAACTTTTGTTAAAAGAATTTATTTACTCGAGCCTTTATACCTTTCCGAACACTGGTGGTTACCAAGCCACTCACTCTCCCCCTATCCCTCGTAACCCCTTTCTATATTGAATAGGCAAATTCATTAACTGTCGATATGGTAAAATGGGTGGATTTGCCCTCCCCCAATACGAATCTATGTTGTGAACCACTAATACTCGTCGTGCCTTGATTATATCACAAACTATTTTTGTTATACACCACCATTTCACAGTGGGATTTTGGATAGGGGTTAGTGAGATAAGTGATAAAGGTTTGTATGTTCTTTCCATACACTTTGTTAATAATTATTTTCATACATTAGCTTTATATCTGAGCTCTATTCTTCTTGCGAGTCTAGATGGGTACAAGATAAAAGGATCAAATGTAAAAGGCGATAGTTTTAAAACGTGTTTAACTGTTAATGATTTAAGCTTTATTTCGCTTCCACCAAATATGTGTTGGGAAAAACAACACCAATGCGCAGCAACCACACACAAAATAACAAGCTCAAATCAAGAATAAGAACACACAAATATATTTGGTTCGGCCCAACTCAAAATGGCCTACTCCAAACCTAATCCACTATCAAATAAATCTTTACAATTGTGAGACTTTTAGAATGAGAAAAGTCTCCTAAAACTCCTTACTCAAAACTTAACCCAAAACCCAATTACACCCTTTAATAGCCTACTCACTTAGCTATTCTCTTGGTGTCTAACTCTCTGGGGTTACTAAACTAAAATCAAAACATCTTATTTATAAGGGTGAAACCCTTTATACTTTTACTAAACTCCCGATGTGGGATACAAGACAAACTCAAACTCACTTAACTTTCGATATGGGATTCTGAGATTCAAGGCAAATCCCAACAAATCATCCCTTGACTTGAATCTCCAAACACTTCAACAGTATCTGCAAAGCTAACACGCTTACCTTTCTTCTTTTCGTTCATCACAGGCATCTCAACAACTGAGCCTCCATCAAACATGTACAAATGATTATTGACCCTATTCCCTTGTAAAATCACACTACCATTCTTGTACACTTTCAACCAATCATTACTACCATAATATGTGTACCCCCGAGAAGCTAACTCACCCAAAGCAATCAAATTGTAGTGACAATTTGGTACATACCTTACATGACGAAGTGTCCTAATAACACCATTGTGAGATCAAGGCGAACATTCCCAATGTCTTGAATCTGCACCTTTTTTTTGTTAGCAACCACAATATCTCCATACTTTTCATTCTCATCCAATTCCACAAAGCAGCTTCTATCATTGCAAACATGAACTGTAGCAGCTGAATCTAAAACCCAACCTTTATCACTTTTCAAAGTCTGGGTCTCATCCACACAAGTTGTCAAAACAACATCATCATCATCAGACACGATAGCAGCAGTATCACTCTTTTCTTCATCTGATTTCTTCTCATCATTCGCCCTTTTGAAAGCAGCCATATCCCTTCTCAGCTTCCTGCAGCGCACTTGGATATGTCCTTTCTCATCACAATAATAACATTCTACATCACTGTAATCTCTGTCTCTTGACTTAGATCTCCATCTCGATCAATCAATCCTCTTTTGAGTCCTCCTTCGATCAAAACCCTCTACAGCTAGTGTACTCCCCCCAGGTGATGAGTTCTGAGCTCTCATAAACCTTTCATTCTCACGCAACAGGGCAGTCACATCATCTAACTTCAAAGTAGACCTGCCCACCAACACAGTCTGAACTAAAGGCCTATAAGACTTGGGCAAAGATGACAGCAAAATTAAAGCCTTCTCTTCATCTTTTAACTCATCAACAGAAATCGCTAGCAATTGAAAAACCAATCTATTAAACTCATTCAGGTGATTATAAAGACTCATACCTTTTTCCATCTTCAGAGAATACAGATCTATCTTCAAACATAATCTATTAGTCAACGACTTCAAAGCATAAATACCTTCAAGCTTATCCCATAAACTCTTCGGAGTACTCTCAGTCAACACACTGTACTTTACTTCTGGAGCTAATGCCAATCTAATAGTACTAACAGCCTTCTTCTGAATCCTATTCCAATTAGCATCAGACATTCCCTCAGGCTTACTACTCTCTAATGCCTGATCCAACCCTTGTTGTACAAACAGATCTTGAATCATACTTTACCATAACATAAAATTACTCTTTCAATCAAATAACGGAATCTCAAACTTAGGCATAGACATACCAGACATACCTTCTTCAGACATCTTCAAACACTGCTTCACGATGTCTTGAACCCACGAACCTTAAACCTCGAACCTCGCTCTGATACCACTTGTTGGGAAAAACAACACCCATGCGCAGCAACCACACACAAAATAACAAGCTCAAATCAAGAATAAGAACACACAAATATATTTGGTTCGGCCCAACTCAAAATGGCCTACTCCAAACCTAATCCACTATCAAATAAATCTTTACAATTGTGAGACTTTTAGAATGAGAAAAGTCTCCTAAAACTCCTTACTCAAAACTTAACTCAAAACCCAATTACACCCTTTAATAGCCTACTCACTTAGCTATTCTCTTGGTGTCTAACTCTCTGGGGTTACTAAACTAAAATCAAAACATCTTATTTATAAGGGTGAAACCCTTTATACTTTTACTAAACTCCCGATGTGGGATACAAGACAAACTCAAACTCACTTAACTTTCGATATGAGATTCTGAGATTCAAGGCAAATCCCAACAATATGGTATACAACAGAGATTAGATTGAATAATCTAGGATCACAATGAAACTTGGAAATATTTTGCACTAATGAAATCAAACTACTAAGCAACTTTGTTAAGGGATGAAAATATTTTCTTTGGTCACAATTTTCTACAACAAACAATGTCTAGGAAATTTTATCATAATTTGAGAATGAGAGAATAAATAGAAATCTTCTTCTTCATTCATTGATTCATCTATTAGAATAATTTCTGGCATCTTAATGTATAGAGAATTTAGTTAAAAGTTGTAATTCTTCAATTGTGTTGTTTTGTTCAATCAATTTATCTTTTCATTGAGTTCACATCTTTTGAAACTCAATAGGTGCAATTTACAATATTGTAAAAGTAAAAACACCTTATGAAGGGTTAGAACTCATTTGAAATGAAAGTAGCAGTTATAGTATTAAGTGCCAAATTTGAACTAGGAGATTCGAATGCCTTAGGGAGGGCATTCAAATCCCCTTTGTAATTTTGTTCCATAACACTTTTTCAAGTCATGGCATTTGAATGTCCAACAAAAGGAATTCAAATGCTTTAGCATAAAATCATGCAGAAGATTTTTCAAACATTATTTTTTAATTTTATTGATTAAATGCTCAATTTAAGATATAAGATTTACGTGTTTTTTTAATTAAAAATATCATTTTTACTTTGGTTCGTTGTAGGACTAAATATTTTCAGGTTTGTTAAAAAAGCCTTCATAACAGATTTGTGGTTCCCACGCATCGAAATAAAGTGGAACTACTCATTTCAATGAAAAATAGGGACAAAATTGTATTTTTACTGGAGAAATAAAATGAAGCTTAATAAAAAAAAGGCCATTAAAACTTAAATGGCTTGCTTCCTCTCTACAACCCTTTTTTTTGCTTTTTTATCAGCACTTTCTTTTTTGCTTTCTTGGTCTCGAATTTTTGTTGCTTCAAGAGTTTCTATTGGGCATTCTTCGAGAGAGGTACGATTAGGATTGAGAGAGTTTTCCTACCTGTTTTGCTCATTTTTTGGAAATTCTTACCATGTTTTACTCTCATGATTTCGAACAAAAGCCTAACCAAAAAAACAAAAAAGGCAAAAATGAGTGGTACTCCTAATTAGATGCAGAATAGGAGCAATTGGCCAGCTATTATGAGGGAAGGGAAAGATAACGCTAGAAAGAAGGATGATGAGAATGATGACAAAGTAGATGATTTTATCAAAAAGTTTAAGCACCAACTAAAGTGTCAAAGGATTGATTCCATCAATAGGTATAAATAGGTGGTGAATAAGGTATTGGAAGGTGACGTAATTTCAATTTTTTCTTAGGAAACTCTTGGTTTTTTTTTTTTTATTTCAGGGTTTAATTATTGGGTTTCAAATCAAATTGCTACAAAATTATACCACATCCTTCCTTGCCTCTTTTTAATTTTGTTTATATCCTTGCCTTTCTCTATGATCCTTTGTTTGTTAAATTTTCCTTTCCAATTTCATTTTTTTCTTTTTTCTCATTAAATTTTGAATAAATTAGTATTTTCTTTTATTAATAAAAAAACTCAACGGCTTAATTTAATTGAAATTAAATTTAACGGCATGGACAATACATGCATGGGTGTTTTAATGCTTTATATTGGAAGCTTTTCCAATCAATTTTTCATGTCTTAAATCGATTTCCTTGATTTGAAACCTTTCCAAAGCTATTATATAGCTTCTCACTCTTTGGTGTCTCATTTCATTGATTAATACATTGAATTTACATCTTTTAGAACTCAATAGGTGTTATTTGCAACCTTTTATAAGTGAAAGAACACCTTATGAAATGTTAGAACTCATTTGAAATGAAACTAGTAGTTATAGTCAAAAGCTATCAAATTTGAACTAGCACATTCGTATGCCCTTAAAAGGACATTCAAATCCCTTTTTATAATTTTGTTCCAGAATAATTTTTCAAATCATGGAATTTGAATACCCAACCAAAGACATTCGAATGCTTTAGTATAAAATTATACCATAAGACTTTCCGGGCATAGCATTTGGATTCCATTAGTTGAGCATCCAAATGCCATAATGTAAAATTAAAATATAAGCTATTTTTACATGGAATTCAAATCCCCATGCATGGGCATTGGAATGTCTTATATTAAAAGCTTCTTCAATCGATTTGTCATGTCTTAAATCGATTTCTTGGTTTGGAACCTTTTTAAAGCTATTTTATAGCTTTTTAATCACTAGTTTTTCATTCTATTGATTAATACATCATGTTTAATTAATTAACTTTCATTCTTTCACTATATTTTGAAAATATTCCAATAATCTCCCATCATTTTTAAAATAAAGTGAGTCCAATACTTCTAAAAATGTTATGCATAATTACAGGTATCTTGTCTATTTAAAACCTTCATCTTAGTGACAAAGTGTAGTTAAGCTAATCAAAATTGCATAGTAAATCTTAGATCTTTTAACTAACAATTCTATACAATAAGTCATGTACTAATCTACACATAAGATTTCAAGATTCAGCATAAGTCATTTAGCATTATCGGCATCACTTGCACTTATATAGGTGAACTCCATCAGAAATACCACATTTAAGGCACTTCAATGTTTTAACTTACAAATTATGAGTTCATTAAGAGTATTTACCCAACCTCCCTCTTTGAACATATGGTTCCAAGCACTTACCTATCTTGGGATGTGTTAATTTATTTAAGTTTTTGTCGCTATATTCAAATGATGTACTTTAACTCATTAAAATTTAAGATTTAATGTCTAATTAAGCGCTAGGTTATGGTTTCATCACGTGTGACTTAATTTAATAAGCTTGAGTAATCCTCTTGGAAGTTCTAGACAGCATTTCTCTTGTAAGTTCTTTTGTCAATGGATCTTCTAAGTTTTAAATTGACTTAACAAAATCAATGGTGATTACCCGATCAATTATAAGTTGTCTAACATAATTATTTTTTTGACCAATGCATCTTCACTTCCCATTATAACTTGCTTATAAGCCATAGATAGTGTAGTTTCAGTATCACAAATTATAGATATATGAAACATTATCTTTGGCCATAAAAGAATTTCATAAAGTAGATTTCTCAACCATTTTGCTTCTTTACTTATTAAAGCATGCCGATAAAACAAATTTTAAAGCAATAGTGGAGTTCGTAATACATGTTTGTTTCTTGGAGATACCTTATCCCCACTAATCATAAACATCCATCCATTTATGGATGTCCAAATTGGTTATCTAACTTCCATTTATGTATCCTTTTAAGATAGAAGGTTCACAGGTATAAGCAATGTCATAGTAAATAGTTTTCGTTAAGTATTTTAATACTCTAGAATTGTCATTCAATGCAAATTACTTAAATTTTTTATATATCTACTAAGCTTACCAATCGTAAAATCTATATATGATCTTGAATATGTTGTTTTATATCCAATCTTATATATCAAACAACTAGTTACTTTTGTATACTCCAATTGTGCAACTGGCATATCCTTATTTGACATTAATTTCAAATTAGGATTATATGATGTTACAACCATTGTAAAATCAAAATGATTGAACTTTTTAAAGATCTTTTCAATATAATGAGGTTTCGATAAGATTAACTTGTCTTTTTCTCTATGTATTCTTATTCCTAAAATCAAATATGCAACATTCATGTCTTTCATAGAATAATTTCTAGACAAGAACTTTTTGATACTTTCTACTTGTTATAATCCATAAAAAAAATTAATATGTCATCTGCATATAAGTATATAATGATACCTTTACCATTAATGAATTTACTATAGACAAATTTATCGAATTCATTAATTACATATCCATTTGCTTAAAAGAATTTCATCAAATTTTTATGTCATTACTTAGGAGCTTGTTTATATCTATATAAAGATTTAATTAATTTACATGCTTTCTTTTTTTATCCCAAATCACAAATCTTTTGAATTGTTTCATCTATTTTATCTCATCTAATTCATCATTTAAGAATGTAGTTTTCATATCCATTTGGTGAATTACTAATTTATAAATTGAGGCTAATGCAATAAGCATTCTTATTGTAGCAATTCTTACTACCAGTGCATATATATTGAAATAATCAATTCTAAGTTTTTGTGTAAATCCCTTATTAACAAATCTAGCTTTGAACTTGTCTATAAATCCATTTACTTTCATTTTCTATAATTTCATTTACTTTCATTTTCCTTTTGAAAATCCACTAGCATCCAATTGGTTTGCAACCTAAAGGTAAGTCTGCTAAAATCTTTATATCATTTCTCATGATTGAATCATTTTCATCATTTATAACTCTATAACGTCTTCCTATAAAGCTATATTTTAAGAGTTCATTTCCTCATTAAATGTCTTAAGATCAAATTTCATATTGAGGCAATATTCAATATGATTATTTATGGTTTCTCTTGTTCTTTCAACTAGAAACATAAAGAAATATGAACTAGAAGTTTTAGCTTTTCCAACTATTTTACCTATTATTGGCATAAGGTTTTCTTCTTCAATTTCGGAAGAACCCTTTCTTAGTTTCGTTTAAACTATTTTAAGTAATGTCCTTAGGATGAGGAATTGACTTGAATTTAAGTTTATCAAATAAGGCATTTCTTGATTCATTTATCGTATTAATAAGAATTGAATAATTTGGTTCAATAACCATGAGTATATATGCCTTATTGTTTTATGCATAACCAACCTTCCTGCATAGTTTGCATGGTATTCAAGTCCATATTAATCAAAACCTAAAAATCAAGATTTCAACACATTAAAGCACTAAATTCATGAAAATTTTTAAAATTTTAAAGTTAAATGGACTTACAAAATGTTATAAATTTAAAAATCATCAATAATTATTCAAAAATACAAAAAATCAGAAATCCAATAACTCAACACCAGTATCGACCTTTCTTTGCCCCAAAACTGCTGGAAAGATGATTTTATCAACCATTTGTTCAATTTCTTTCTCTCTCTCTCTCTTTCATTTTATTTTTGAAAAAAAAAAGATCTTGCAAAATAAGCCCACCCATCCTCTTATTTCAATCTTTTTTCCCTGCTTTCTTCATCTTTTTGATGAATTTTAAATTTTTTTATAATACTCTCATATATTTTCCCTGATCTTTTCATCTTTTTTTTTGCTTTTTTTAAATTTAAATGAAAGAAAGTTTGGTTAAAGTGGTGGTGGTATTAAAGGGTGAATGTGATAATGATAGATGTTTTTGGGTGTGCTAAAGAGATATAAATATGAAAGGAAAAAAAAAGAAAAAAATGATGGAGTACAAAGATGTTGGGTTTTTTGGGAAGTGTGTAAGAGAAATGGATATGAGAAGAAGAAAAAGAAAGAAAACAAAAAAAAAAGGGTGTCACTTTGCTAGCCTTGAATTGATTCTTATTTTGAAATACCAAAACACTAAGTTAAATAAGTTTTATTAAAATTTTAAGAAAGATTTATTTAGTACATGTTCTTAAGTTTTATTATTTTTTGTACTAAAAAATAATATATTTTTCAAAGTGATATTTGATTTTAAAAATATCTTGAAAATTTATTTTAAAATATTTATCTTAATGTTTACATCAAAAATACAAAATTTTGAAATTGATAATTTTTTGTAAGATGTTTTCCAAAGTTTAAAATAAACCTTTCTTTATGTTTTTGTATTTCTTAAACCAATACTATCTTTAAAAATTATTTATTTGAGCTTAAATGAAAGTTCAGTTGTTGTTTTTAAAATGAACATATTCATCTTGGAGTCAAAACAATTTTGATGATTTTAATTTTGAAAAATGAATTAACTTGAAAAAGTTATTTTGTTAGAACAAAGTTTTCCAACATTGAATTTGTTTCATTTTTTTTTATTGATTTACAAAATTTTAATATTTTAATTTTATATGGATGGAAAGCTTTTTAACTTTACTTTCTAATAGATCAAACAAAATCAAAATCTAAATTTGCTAAGAAAAGTCTTGAATTTTTACTAGAGACTATGCAGGACATCTAACAATTGCATAAAAGGTAATTTTGAAAATTCACTATAATTTTTATACATTAAATCAAATGTTGAATTTTATATGTAGTTTCTAAATTTTTAAATGAATCTTCATTTAGAGTTGTATAACTCAAAATATGATCAAATCAATAAATAGAGCATAAAAGAGGGTTTATATAAAGGCAATAGTTGTACTATTCATACAAATTATCTTTTAAACAAATTTTATAAAAATGAATCGATCCCCTATAAAATAAATTGATCCATTATGAAAATGGATCGATCCTTTATGAAAATGCATTGAACCATTCTAAAAATAGTTCGATCCCCTTGCAAAATAGATTGATTCATTCTCCTATAACAATCAAAATTTGAATAAAATTCAAGAATCAATCGATCCTTTAATGACCCGATCAATCCATTTATTCCTGACATCTTCTAACAGCTATTTTGAAAAGAGTAAAGTATGCATTTTCATTTTTCATTCTTCTCCAATGACTATAAACTAATTTCTTTTAAATATTGGACATTCCAACACACTTGTGAAATAAGAGAATAAGCACCAATAAATCTTACATTCATTCTCTCAAGAGTTCAAGAGCATTATAAGATTAGAACTTTAATTTTTTCCATTCTTGTATCCAAGTTATATTTATTTTTTATTTATTATTTATCGTATTTAAATTAGACAAATACTTAACTTTTGAGAAGTATTTCAAAGTTTGTAAATTCTTTTGTATTTAAAAAGAATTTTTAAGTCAAAGGGTAAGGTTTATTTTTGAGTGAAATTGATATGATTAGATAGAATCCTAGAATTTTAGAAATGGTAAAGGTTGTTATCTTAACCTTAATAAGATAGAGCTTGTAATTTGTATTAGAACATTTTTCTTTTGTGAATTTGATGATTGACTAAAAAACCTAAATGAGAGGATGAAAGTGCCTTTAGAGGAAGAACGAACCTCTATAAATTGTTGTATTTGATTTCTCTATCCCTATTCCTTTTAGTTTTATTGTTGTTTATATTTGGTTCGAATTCATTAATTGTTATTAATGCATCATATTTTCATTAAAGATTATAATGATTTTAATTTTTCATTTGATTTAATTAAAATCTTTTTTTGGGAAAGAATTTTGAGATAATCTAATTCAGCCATCTCTTAGATTATTTTCTACATTTAATCTGACAATTGATATTAGAGCTTGTGGTCTCTTTTGTAAGTCTAACAACCTTGAGTAAAAAATCTTATAGCTCAATATGGTTTCCAAGATGGTGAGTAAGTCCTCAAAACTTCCAAGTTTGATAAAAATGAGCTATTAGAATGAAAAATGAGAATGAAACTTCATAATGGCTATGATATTGGAGCATGGTTAATGGTAAAAAAAAGGGCTTGGAACTCCTTCCAAAGATACAAAGTATATGAAACAAATAGTAAATGATGCCAAAATCAAGTGCATTCTTTACGAAGCTCTACATTCCTACAACATCAACATGGTCAAATTACTTAACCTTCAAGTAAATTTGGGATTAGCTTCAAGAGATGTATGAAGAAACAAGAAAAGAAGAGGAACAAATTGTAAGCTACTCGTCAAACCAAAATGTTCCATGCTTTATGGCTTTTAAAGAGCCCAAGGTAAATTTCTCACCTTGTGATTCAAGCTCTTATACTTTTGATGATTGCAAGATGCATTTGATGATCTAGTTATGGAATTTAAGTTAATGAGTTAGAAATACAACAAAATGATTTCAAAATTAAAAGCAAAAAATAAATTTTTGATAAAAACAAAAGATGATTTAGAAATATAATTTGAAAAATTGAAACTAAATTTTGAAGTTTGCCAAAAGAAAAATAAAATATTAGAAAGGGAGAATTTAGATTTGAGAATGAAATTTAAGAATTTGATAAATGAAAAGCATGAAGTTTTATTTAACCTCTCATATGCTAAAATGACCAAATGTAATCATTGTAACTTTCACGGTCATATTAAAGCCACTTATAATATTAGAAGAAATGCTCCATTTATAATTAGGCAAGTATGGATTCCTAAGGGAATAAAAGATATTGTGACTAACTCTTAAGAACTTAAAGAAATTTAGGTACCAAAAATCAAATGAATAATATCTTTTATAAGTGTGCTAAAGCAAAAAGCTACATTGTGAGTTTGAATAATGGAACTTTAGACACAAAATGAAAAATAAGTAACCTCTAATCTAAATTTTTAATTGGTTGCATATTTTTTTAGAATATCGAGTGCTTAATTGTTATTTGATATATGCATTGTTATGCAAATTTGGTTGAAGTTGATTACATGTTATAAATTACATGCTTTTGAAAAATATAAGCTTAATTTGAGTATGCATTTATTTTTGCTCTAAAATATATGATATAAATATATTCTCATAGTTGGTGAAATTAATTTTTTACATTCTTTATATATGTTTATATTTTAAATTTGAGAACTTGTGCTTAAGCAAGATTATGTATATAAATACTGGATATTGATGATATCATGCTTTGTGGAATTATTATTGATGCTTGGTGTGATTAATTATGTGCTTGATTGTTTTTAGATTTATGCATAAACTTAGAAGAGCAAATAAAGATTAATATTTTTGACATTTTATATTTTGCTTTGAAAATGTTTTAGCAAGTTTTTAGGTGTAAAATGAATTTGAATTTCTTGAGTTCAATTATTTAAACTTGCTCAAATATAGAAAATTGATTAATTTGCAATAGTTTTAATTTTTTATAGTGTTACATGCAAGTTATAAAAGATTTTGAAGCTTAAAAAATCAAATTTTATTTTTGAGCATATATTAGCATAAAAGCCATTTAGACAATTTCAAATTGTGATATAAAATTTTTCTAAATGGTTTAAAGAGCTTAAAATATATTTTTATCATATTTGCCCTTCCTAGTAGCCTTATTCAAAAAAATATGAGGTTTTAAGAGTTGATTTTTTTATTTCCTTGTTTCTAAGGCCAAATGACCATTTAAACAAATTTATTTTGTCATTTTAAACTTGCTGAAATTCTCAAGATAGTTAAAAATGAGCTTAAAAAGTTATGAGATTTTTCAAGGTCTTTTCAAAGTAAAAATAAGCTTTAAAGTGTTAAAAAACTTAAAATCTTTGATATATTAAACTTTGAATGATTTATCCTATTTAGTTTGACATAATTAATGTTGCTTGAATGAATTTGATGCCATGAAAATGTGTTTTAATATTTTAATACACTTTGTATAATATCTATTAATGTTTGATTTATGTGAGATCTAAAGAGCTTGATTGAGAGATTTGTTCATATTGCACATGTTTCATGACTTAAACAAGTTTTCTTATATGTGAAAAATATTTACAAACTTATGTCAATGTCATCTAAATAAAAGTCACAAAAATTTGATGTTTTAAGGATATTTTTGCTACTATTCATGCATAAATGGGGTTTGGACCATTGAAAAATTAAAATATATGCATTTATTAAGTATTTGTGCTTTTATCATATCTATTTGATCATTTCAAACTTGTTTGAAATGCTTTCAATGCATAAACTTTGTCCAAAACACATTTTCATAACATGAGCTGCAAAAAGACGTTAGCACATTTACAAAATCATACCATATTTGCTTTAAAATATTTTTATCCAAATGCCTTATTTCCTCAAGTCTAAAATAATATTTTTAATATGTTTAAAATTTATTTTTGACTATAAACATCAAATTTCTAAATTTGAAATAAAAAAACTATAGCTTTTCACTATTTTATTGCTACAATAGAAGAATGGATCGATCCTCTATTCTACTCGATTGATCCATTTTTGTTCTATAATGTAAATTTTGCTCAAAATCCTAAAATTGATCATCCTATAAGGGATACAATTGATCCATCCATGAAAAATGCAATCAATTCAAATTTGACTCTTAAAAAGGAAATAATCCCATGTGCCATGTCATTTAACCCATGTTGCACCCTTTGACCTTTCACATCATTTTATTTTTAATTTTATTTAAGTATGCATTATCAATATTTATTTGATTATACTTTTTTAATACTATCATGATACAAATAATTTTATTAAAATTAATTTTTTTTAAATTGATTTTATTATTTTTCATATTTGAAATTCAATTTCATTACTTTTATAAATCATCATGTGTACATATGGATGAAATTATCTCTTAATGCAATGTTAATGTGGTCAAAATATTTTATTCTTATAAAATGCTAAATTGCTTATTTATTTATTTTTTATGAAATAATTTTGAAATATATTTTATCTTTGTGCTTAATTGTTATTTCAATATGATTATGAATTTGGATTATGATAAAATATTTTAAAAGTATCCTTTATCTTTGAACTCAAATGATCATAATGTTTTGGTTTTGTGAAATATTTTTTAAATATGCTTATTTTGTGCTTAATTGATTTGTTAAATTTTGTAACATATTTTTTAAATATGCTTGTTTTGTACTTAATTGATTTATCTCTTGATTTGTGATTTTGAATTAATATATGATGAACTATTTGATTTTAAATGAAATATATTATTGATTTATCTATTGTTCTTGTCAAGTGTATACTTATATAATAAATATTTTTTAGTTTGACTTGACATACTTGCAACATGACTTAAGTGAATAATTTTTTTGTATGTTTATTTTTACTTTAAGTCATTGTTCATTATAGTCTATAACTTGTGTTGACATATTTATTTTTTGGTGCTAAAATTTTCTTAAATATATTTGGATAATAAATATATATCTTTTTTTTTTAAAATTTTACATGGCTTAACATTTCTTTTGACATATTCTCTTGTGCTAAAATTTCCTTGAACATATTTGAATACTGAATATGTCTTGCTTGTACTTATTATTTATATGGCCTAAAAGGTTTGATGTTTTGCATATTATTTGAGAACTTTTATTTTAGTGCCAACATTATACTATTTGATGATTAATTTGATACATGACCTATAGCTTAAGTTAATATTCATTTATTTGCTTTAGTTAAATGCATCTTTCTTGCAGTTAGCAACTTGTGCTTAATGAACAAAATTTTTTTTTATGACTTGGAATATGAAATTCATGTTTTAACAACTGGTATAATTTTTATCAATTGGTATTTTTGAAACTACTAATGAATATTTCTTGTAAAAAATTTTTCTAAATCTATATGAGAAAAACTTGAGATGTGCATGAATAAGCCTACATTTTGGAATTTTAAGTGTATAATAAGCAAAGCATCTTTATCAATCAAGCCTAAATACATCAAAGATTTGCTCAAAACATTTGGAACAAATAATTCAAAGACAAATGAGCATATCAACAAAGCTTAAAAAGTATAGAGGTAAATATGTTGAATATAAACTTCATACGTTTATGATTGGTTAATCACTTTATCTTATTACAAGTAGACTATACATAATGTTTAGTATGTGCTTTGATATATCCTTGCTTTAATATGTGCTTAAGAGGTATATATACTTTGACTGCATTAAATTTTTGCATTAGAAATTATGGACAAAAATATTATGTGTTTGAATAGGTTAACATTGTGTACAAATTAGTTACCAAGCTACTTGATTAAGATTGTCTTAACATTCTTGAAAACTTAAATTGATTAGTGCACTTTGATCAATATCCATGCTTAGTTCATAATTGCTTTGATGTGATTAATATCTTTAATGCATAAATATTTATTTAAGATTAATCTTTGAACATAACTATGAGTTGATTATATTGATTTCTTGAACTTTAATTGCTTTGCCTCATAGTTTTTGAATTTATGATTTGAAATTTTATATATATTCATTTATTAAGATCATTGAAATAACATGTACCATATTATGTCTAAATATTTGTATTCTATTTAGTATATTACCATATATGATTGAAAGTGTTTTTACATATGCTTGTATGATTTTGATTGAAATATATGTTTGAATACTTGTATATATTTGGATTAAGTATATTGCTTTGCATTAAAATAATTTAAAATATATTTAAATAATTACGCTTTCATTTTTTTTACTATAATATTTTTGTTCATCATATTAGGAAAATCATGTTTATATAATTTTTGGTTATAACATAGTGATTGAACCTCATTACTCATTAATACTCATGCTTTATTACATATGTACGAGCTTTTGATTTTTGTTTGGATAGGATATACTTAAGAAATATTCCTTTTATTATTTTAAAATTATTAATTGAATCTTTCATATGTTTGAAAATGTGTAATATTTGAAAGTCATTAGACAAAATTGCTAATGAATTTTTGCACTTTCATAGATTTTTGTGCTTCTTATGTCTATGCTTGATATAAAGTATGCATATACTTGATGTAGTTTATACCTTTCATGCAAGAATTGTGTTTGCCTTAAATTGTTCATTTTTTATTTTGTTAAAAAAGGAGAAACCTTATAATGCAGTCTTGTTTGAATTAAAATGTTTACATGATAACATATCTTTAACATTTTGTATGAACTTAAATATATGTGTTTGAATACGCTGTTACATGATATTAATGTTTTACATTCTAAGCATATTTTATAATCATAAGATTTATGAGTAACATGCATATCATTTTTTTTTATCCTTTTGCTCTTAAGTTTCATATAGTAAATTTGAGACTATTATTATAAAATGCTAAAATTAGATACATGAAAATACTTTCATTCTTTTACTTGAATACATGTATTTGTATTTCATTATGTATATTACACTTGAATACATGAATTCATTATGCTACAACTTGAAAATATTTTTTTGAAATGATTTGATCTTGAATTTTGTCCTATACCTTAAATTGACCAGCTTTTTGCTATGACAAAAATGGAAGAAATATTTTGTAAGCAATTTTTACTTTCATATACATATATGTGTATGCTTAATAGATATAGATGCTTTAACATATATGTATGTTTAATTATGAGTGTTGGATGGCATTGATTATTAGTACTAAATTAGGATGCAGAATGCATTACTTAAAAGGAAATTTTGCTATGAGACACGCATTGCTTAAGGGTAAGTTTTTCAAAATGGCTTATAAAATTTCAATATGTTTTAAAATAAGTTTTTTTTTCAAGCAAATTTATCTTTAAGTTCTGTCATATCAAAAAAAGGGAAATTGCTAGGCTTTAAATTGATTTTTATTTTGAAATGACAAAACATTAAGTTAAATAACCTTGATTAAGATTTTAAAAAAAATTATTTAGTACATATTCTTAAATTTTATTATTTTTGGTACTAAATAAATAATATATTTTTCAAAATGGTATATGATTTAAAAACTATCTTGAAAACTTGTTAATGAAGGTTGTTTAGAATATGGACTATACTTTAGTGGTATATGGGATAGTCATTAGCAATCCACTCAAGATGTTAGGTATCAATACTATAATTGATAGAGAGATTGTATCTAATCTTGTTAGTATTCTTAGAGTTTATACACTTCATAGTATGAGATATACTGAAAATGTTATTGGTGTGTGGATTAGAAAAAGTGAAATTGAAATTGAGCATGAGCTTTAAGATGTTCCATAAGATATTCCATAAGGAGGCCTTTTTAGTCTACCATTTGATATCTAGAAAGCTTTGCAAAATCTTATTACTCAATGAACAATATGAACTCTATATTAGAAAATATGGAAGTAACCTAAAATGAGTTGGTTTCATAAGTTCAATAAGTGATGACTAAAATTGGGCAAATCAAGACTGTACAAAAGCAAATCGAGCAGCGTTTTCATCATTTCGCTCCTTATCCTCATCTATCTTAATCTATCCTTGGTGCTAAGCCAAACTATTTTTCCTACATTTTTATCTTTTTAAGTTTTTAATTTTCTTAAAGACAAATTTTATTATAGCATCAACATTGGCACTTTACGTATTTTTCTTTAATGGCATGAATAGTTTTCTTTATTCTATTATGCTTGATTATGTGACCTTGAGATATTGTGTTGTTATAAAGCTTCTACTGTGTTCATAATTGTGATTATGTTGATTATTGATATTATACTACTATGGTGGGTTATAGTATTGAAATTAAATAATATTGTTACCTTGAATTGATTGAGCAAGTTAATTTTATGGGGATTAAAAAAATAATATTGGTTCCTTTTAGCTACGAAAAAAAGTATGAGAAATTTATGTATTATGAAATTTTGTTAAACTGCTATATTTACTTATATGTTTCTAG
This sequence comes from Durio zibethinus, assembly GCF_002303985.1. The sequence goes on from NW_019168159.1 coordinate 17,911,020, forward strand.
CATAACAAAAAAGAGAACTTGTGCTTCAATGAATATTTGATATTTTGCTTGTGTCTATGTCTTATAAATGCTCTTAATATTATGATGTGCTTAATTTGCTAACAAAGAAATGAATAAATTTTATCTTGCAATTTTTGTTGAAAGCTTGTTTGATGGATTTTTATCTTGCAATTCTTGTTGAAGGCTTGTTAAAAAATGGCCCTTTAATTTTTATTGATCAGGCTTATATTCATGGTCAACTTTTTCCTCAAAAAATATTTTCAAAGCAAATTTTATTTATTGGTTTTGTCATATCAAATAGGAAGAAACTGTTAGTCTTAAATTGATAAAGTATTTTGAAATGACAAAATAAAAATTTACTCAATTGAATTAAATTAATTTGAACTTAATTTGAATATTTTTCTAGTTTATTATCTAGTTAAAAATGTTTTTGAACAAAAATAATTCATCTCCCATAATTTAAAAACAAAATTAGCCAAAAGTGCTTACAAAATCGATTCCCTTTTCAAGAAGATCGATTAATTTTTTGGCCAGTAGGTTGTCTTATGGGTTTTTCATGAAAACTAATCGATCTCTTCTTTATATGGATTGATTGGTACAAGGGTTCAAAGATAGGATCGATATCCACTATGTATGGATCGATTGATTTTTTTATTACAAGCAAATTTGGTTTAAAAACATGAAAAGGGATCGATCACATAGTCTAAGGAATCGATCACCTTGCAAACAGATCGATTATGTGGTGTTTTTCACGCTTAAAAATGAACCAATCGATCCTCTTTGATATAGGATCGATCAGTTTAGTTCTAACAAGCTTAAACAGACATATTTTCTTGTTGATTTACAAATACTCCCAACATTAAAAGAAGCCAATGGCTCTTTTCACCCTTTTACATATAAAAAGAGGTCTCCTACCAAATTGAGCCATCAAGAATCAAGAAAACTTATTACTTTCATCTACCATCTTCTCTAAACATTAAAGAGCATTTTATTGTAAAACAAGTGCATAAAATATAATCTTGTATTTATTTCTCTTTTGATAATTTCATAACTTTCATTTATACTTCAAATTAGCAAACACCTAATCTTAGAAAGGTTCTCTAAGTTTGCAAAAACACTTCAAAACTTGTATTGTGAGATTGTGAGCTTAAGGGGGAGGATAACCCTTAAGAGATTATGTTGTTGATTGTATAAAGTTTTGAAGAGTTAGGTTGTAACATTTAATATATAATGGATTAGACTCTTAGCAAGTGAGGCTAAAGGAAAAGGTGTAGGTACCTTGAAAAGGGATTGAACCTTTATAAATTTCAGTGTTTGATTATCTAATTGTACCTCTTTTCATTTCAAGTTGTTTATATTGTGCTTATATATTGTGTTTATTTATTTAAAAATTAATATTTGTAATTATTGTGTTAATTGGTGTTCAAATTGTTAAAATTTATAATTAATCAATTCAACCCACCCTTGGTTTAATTCAAGTCTTTAAGCTAACAAAAAATCTCTTCACCTCAAGGGTATCCAAATAACACGCTCATTTCCTTTAAAAAGCTCAGTCATCGAATTTATTAAATATTTTATGAAAGACAATTTATTTTCATCTAATTATTTATTTACAAACATTAATGAAAATATTTGATATTGAAAATTATTAAAATAATCTAACTCTTTGACTGAATTTTAAAAAAATTCTCACTTAAAAATTTCTAAGACTAATACACGCTCATGCATTCTTAAAATTTCATTATTGGAATGAATTTTTATTTATTCAAAATTGATACAAAATAATTGTACAAAATAATTATACGAACATATTTACAATCTCTGAATTCTCAACATCAAATTTTCTTTTTTCTTTTTCCTTCATTATTTTTCAATAACTAAAATTAAATCAAGGTCAAGACAAAACAAAAATAAAAAATAAATAACAGCATAATTAAAAATAAAAAGAGAATTTTAAAAAATAAAAAATAAAATTTTAAAAAATAGGAAATAAAAACAGAATATAGAAACAATATAAAAAAGGAAAAAAGACTTCTGAATGGGTTAGACCTAATATAGGTTAGCACGTGGGTGTAATGTAGGTCACGGGTCAAAATTGTATCCTTCAAATATGAAAATGATACCTTTTATTCTTAGTTTAAACACTTAAAATCATTTTTTTATTTATTTCCCCTTTTTATCTTGACTTAACTTTCCTTCATCTTCTCTTTAAAATTTTCAAAGCTTCAAAGGAATTTTTTAAAAAATCCCAGAATCTAAACCCTTAATTAGTTATTGCTAACTTTGTCACCAAAACCTCTTGCAACAATTCAATAATGTTTAAAAACACTTCATTCTATTATCAAGCTGGTTTAGATTACCTAGTCAATTTAGAGTTTCAAGAAACCTTCTACAATTACCTAGATCTACGCTCAAAACTATGATTGCCACTACCCAAACCACCCTTTTACCATCATTTCCAACAACCCAAAATCACTAAACCCTAGAAAATAATTGAACTTGAAACCTCCAAAAAAATTTCAGCTTCTATCTTCTTTTTTTTTTTCCTACTTAATTTTGCTTGTTTGTTCTTACTTATGTGATTGGTGATTGTATGTATTGTTGACTATATATGGTGTTCTTTTTCATCGGGTATGGGTTATTTAGGGATCGATTGGGTGATTGGTTTCTTTACTGATATGGGCTTTTTCGATTAAGGCCAATTACTAGCTTGATTGCTAGAATTCTCATGGCTGGTTCCTGAATTACTGATTGTTTGCTCTCCTTTTCTAATCACATCAACTATTATTATATAAGGATTCAAATCCCAAATTGAGTAAAAAAATCTCAATGTAACCAAAACTATCAAGATCTGGTTTTAATACTTTTAAAATCTCATTTGCTTTTCCTAGTGAATTTTCCAAATTTAGATTTTGCATGATTTCACAAATCAAACCCTTCCAAAAAAAGTTGGTCATGTTTTTTTCAATTTTGGTTTTTTGTTTTCTTTTTTCTTAACTTTGATTTTCACCAATAAAGAACAAAGAATAAAATAAAATAAAATAAAAAGACTAAATAAAAGCATTATTTAGACCTTTTGATTATGGCATAAAATCAAATTACATAATTAAAAATAAATTGAAACCTAGTATCAAATTAAAGTTCGTGACTCAATAATGTTCGAAGAACTTCTAAATAAAATGGAATGTTTACACAAAATGTTAACATTTTCTTTCTAAAAAATATAAAAGTTTATTTTAAAAAATAGAAGAAAAAAGAGATTGAAATCAATTGGTAAGAAGATGTTTTGGGTTGCAATAAAAAAATTAGAAATTTTATTTTTTAAAAAACTTAAAATTAAAAATAATGTATTTAGGTTATCGTACAAGAAAAGAAGGAGAATATCTAAAAAATTCACATGACATTTTTAACACACGATGGTGCCCGATATGATAAAGTTAGAAAAAAATAAATAAGAGAATAGAAATAATTGAAAAGAGTTTTGGCTTTAAGGTGTGAAGAATAATTTTTTAAAAAGCAATTATGCTTGTATGATACAATAAAACCTCAAACTCTCCCATCAAAAGTAGTGAAAATAGTTACACTGAAAGATTTATTTATAATGAATGAATAGACATAAACTTCTATTCAAATGATTATGACCTTTTGTATAATCATGATCTTTATAAACAAAAATCTATTTATATTCAAATAGTTATGACATTTGTCATATAATAATTATTTTTTTTAAACATAATTATTAAAAATTTGAATAAAATTAATTCAAAAATTAATTTTATTTATCAATAATTAAATCTTTCTATCCAATGTGTAATGCACTTCATTTTAAACTATCAACAATCCCTCACTAGTTTGGAATGTTAGTTTTTAATCTTTAACCTTTCACACAAATAAATATTATGAATATAAGAAGATATCTCTTGATTTAAACATTTAATTAGTGTATACACATTAGAATTTTAATGAAATTGATGGTATCTGCAAATTAAACCTCAACTCCAAGTGTTAGAAATGAAGATATAATACACATAATATTTATTTTATTCTTCTATCAAAAGTTTATAACCGCTTTTAATAATATTATGGCAATGTGCTTATCTTATTCATAAACATTTACAAGAAAGACCCTAATTTTTCTTGTTGAAGCAGTACCACTTTTATATTTATATAGATATAGTTTCCATTATGTCCTATTGCTTTAAAAATTTAAAACTCCATTAAGAATATAAAAACTCATCCTCTTCACGTAATAGATCACAGTAGTTTCAAAAATTTTGATGGATTTTACTAATGCTTAACAGATACATAACAATAATTTATTTTTACCCATTAAACTTTGTAATTAAAGGTTACTAATTCAAAGTTGGGTTCCCATTATTTGTGTGTAATAATAAGGATTTAAATCCATTTTACTTGTAGTACTACTAACAAAATATCTTGGAATTTAATTTTCTTTTATGGTAATTACCTCTATTTGAGATTGAATCTCTAATATAATCACTCTAGACTAATATATCCAAAATTTTCATTTTGCATATCATTTATATGCTTTAAACATTGCTACCTCATTCTTATCATTTTAAGAAATAGATGGTATTAGTTGTGGCCACAACTCTATATTTATTAATATAAAATTCCAACCATTCTATTTCTACACTTTTATCTATTTTAATACAATTATTCTTTTAGTACAATTGGATAAACTCAATGAATAAATCAAGCCATTTTAGTCCCTTTAAGATATTTAAGAACCTTTTATAATTTTACTTTAATAAGTTATACAAAATTTATTGGCTTGTATAATTTGCTCAGAAAATTATACTAAAATTTTACAACCCTATGGTGGCAAATTTTATTTCTCTTTATTCTTATCACCCCCCACCATGTGCAAATATGCATTCTTTTATTAAATAATGTCCTATTCAATTATCAAAATATCATATATACTTAATCAAATCGCCATTTCATTTATCTTTTCATTATTTAATGGTTTTTTTTTATTTTTAAGTAGGAGGCATCCAAATCCACCTTTAGTAAAAGATAACTAGCAAATATTATATATCTTAATATTTTTTTCTCATAAAAGTTTCAAAACTTTAATTTAAACTTAATATGAAAGTATACATAAATAAAATGATGTCAAATATATCACTCTTAATTTTTTTTTCATATACTTATGCTTTTTATAGTTTCTTTTTGAGACTTTTATTCCAACTCTTGGATACTTAAAAATTATTTGATCATAGACAATAAAGCCATATCCACCACAGTTAATGTCATTAAAAACAGTCAAAATTTCCTATATAATCATACAATACTATAAATTTTGTGTCCAAATTATAAAATATATGAAAGTTTTTCACCCAATAAATAGAAAGCATTTAAAGTAACTACAAATAATTATATAACTTCTCCAACTATATTGAAGTTATCTTAGATAATATGTTTATTTCTTGTCAAAATAATATTATATAAATCAAATAATATGAATTATGCATTATTTTCTTGTCAATAAAATGCAATCATGGATTATGAACCATAAAATATGATTTTATGATAAGAACACATATACTTGCTTCTTTTACAAACAGATTTATAAATTTATAATTTCATTTATGCTTAAAGTAATTCTCGAGAATTTTATCATTTTGATTAGATAACCATGATCTTAACAAAATATAATAAGGCTATAAAAGATTACTAATCAAAGTTAGCAAGTACTCCATGTCCATTTTATACTTATGACCATTTAATACCATAATCAAGAAAATCCACCTATAACATACCATAAAATCATGAATGATAAATTAAATAATTTAATTTAGAATAAAAAGATTAAAAGAATAGTTAATAAAGAAAGTAAAATTCAATGAAACTTAAAGTTTTCAATGAATTGTTAATCATTAATTCGTTTAGTAGAATATAAAAACTAAAAAGATAATAATAAGAAACTTATATTGTATTTAGTATTTATTTCACCAAGAAACTATTTGGGCAATTGAAGCATCCATGTATATTTCAAAAAGTCGATTTTGTCAAATTTGCCAATTTCTTTCCTTACATTTTCCTCATGTGAAGTATGAATTTATCATAATTGTCTTTAAATCATTAGAAAACATAAATAAAAAAATAGAAATAATAGAAAAAAATTTTGACAATGAAGCATGAAGAACACTTTTTTAAAGGCAATTATACTCTAAGATATAATAAAGTCTCAAACTCTTCAACTAGAAATAGAAAAAAATGGTTATACTAAAAGATTTATTTATAATGTGTAAACACCCATTTGTGTTTGAGCCCAATTAGGCCCATTGGTGTCCGGGCCTAATTAGGCCCATTGATGTTTAAGCCTAACTAGGCCCATTTGTGTCCCGACCTAATTGGGCCGACTCTTTTTATTAATGTCACTATTATTTGATTATCATTATTATTATTATTGTTGTTGTTGTTGTTGTTATTGTTGTTATTGTTATTATTATTATTATTATACTTTTATTTTTATTTTTATTTTTACTTTTCTTTCTTTGGTATTTCTGTGTATATATTTATATTCTTATTAAATTATTATGTTATTATTATTATTATTATTATTATTATTATTATTATTATTATTATTATTATTATTATTATATTTCTGTTTCTTTCTTTCCTTTTCTTTTGTTTTTTCTTTCCTTTTCTATTCTAATTTGTATGTGGATGAGAAACAAGGAAGCAGAATCAGAATCCTTGGTCAAAGTTTTAATTGTAAATCGTATTGTTAGAATTTTGGACCCAAAAATCACGTTAGACAAAGTGCAATCCTATGATTCAAGCTCGGGATCAATTATGTTCGTTTCCTAAAATTATTCCTAGGACTGCCTATAAATTGACTGATTTTATAGAGAACAACACATAGAAATTGATAGAGTGAAATAGTCTAGAAAAATTCTAGCAGTAAGGGTTTCTGGGATTTTAGTGTTGGATTTAGGATTTGATTTGCAGTTTCAGGTTTGAATTTAGGTTTTGAAGTAAGGTTCAAGGTTTTAGAAGGTTTGGGGAAGATTTGGAGTTTTCTGGGAAGGTTTGGAGAATTTCTTGACTTTTTTTTTTGGGTTTTTTAGGTTTAGGAAAGAACTTTAAATTTTTTGACGAAATTTTCTGACAAGGTCGAATTTTTTGGTGAAATTTTTTGGTAAGGTTGAATTTTTCAATAAGGTTCTGACAAGTTTTCTAGAAACCGATTGGTGTTTCAGTTTTTAGTTGAATTTTCTGACGAAGTTTTTAAAAATCGGTGGGATTTCCAATTTTTGATTGAACTTTTCGGCACGTTTTTTGGATTTTAGAAAAAAAGCAGATGATTTTTTTGGGTTAGAAAAAGAGAGGCTCGGGTGATTCTGAGAAAAATATTGAAGCCTTGGCTTAAATAGTAGCTCGAAATGACATCATTTTGGATAACCCAGGATTTGCATGTTGACAGTACAACCTACGCACTGACTAGCGTTCTAACCCGACCCGATCGCAAGTTTTTTTTTTTATTATTTTATTTTATTTTATTTTTAACCCATTTTATTTTTTTATATATTATTTTTCTGGCTTTAATTTAAAAAAAAAGGTTATTACTACCATTTTGTTTCTGAAAGTAAAAAAAAAACAATTCTAAAAAAAATCTTTTCAAATAAAAAATCTTTGTAAATAAAGTTTTCAAAATAATTAAAAAATCTTTTCAATAAAAAAAAGGTCTTTTCAAATAAACAAAAATAATTTTTATCCTTTAAACTATTGGAGAATTACTTCAAAGTAAGTACTACCAAACTTTTGAAAGACTTTACTAATTTTTCTACAATAAAACAAATAAATAAATCTGATGATGGAGTCTTTTTAAAATATGACACTAGTCTCTATGAATACTCCTAATGTGAGAAAATTATCTTAAATTGCTACCAAACTATTGGGACAATTTTAAGATTAATTTTTAATAATAAATTATTTTATAAATCATAAAAATGATCAAGGCTTGTATAATTTGAAATCAAATTGGTACCATTCTTAGGATGGACGTTATGGGGATGATACAACCTTCTCCATGCGTAACCAATTCCCAAACCTAACATCTATTTTCATAGATCAGAATATGTTTCAAGTGGCCAATTACACCTAATCAAAAAAGATTTGTGGTGACTTCGTTTAATCCATGTCTAGCGATAGGTCCACAGATCTATAGGTTGTAATAGTTTGGTGACTCCATTGGAAAAATTGAGAATCAAGCCAGTAAATGATTTCTTATTATCCAAGCCTCGTTTAATAGATTTGAAGTTATTTTATTCCTTTTTATTGCTTATATTTGTTTTATTATTTATTTTCCTTTCATTATATATACTTGCCTAATTATTTATTTGTTTGTCTTTTTATTCATTACTTATATTTGCTTAACTATTTACTTATTGTATATATCTGTCATTCATTTGCATGTGCATAGCATAAGCCTTCCACCCGAGCTCTACCTTTAGAAGGGAGTGAAATACTTATGCCCTCGTGAGATTTCATGTCTCTGCATGAACCTACAAAACACTCCTACTCAGAATGAACCATTTTCGCTTGTAGCCTATGATGGGTTAGGATTGGGGTGCTTTACTAGTTTGTAATGGACCATGATGTAAGGAGCAATTTGGGAACCTTTTAAAATTAACCCAAATCATATATAGTCAACTTTAAGAGCCTAATAATAGATAGAGCCTTATCCTCCCACTCTTTGTAGATAATCCAAAATTCAAGGTCATGTTGTTATCTTACTTGCTATTTGATGTTTACTTTTATGTTTTATTGAAGTGACTAACTAATCTCTTTGTCTTCTTTTATTTTTTTTTCGTGTACATTCATAAACATTTTTATAGGTTGCATAGTATTCTTGCCTCAAAGTTGTTTTAACAAAAGCTTTTATGGATTCCACAAAACGTCAGGTTTGCATCTCCTCTATGCTCTTCAAATGTCATTCATCTATGGATGTGAAGTTGGAATCAGAAAAAAAGACAGCGAGAAGAGGAAGATTGCTTACCACCTGGTTGTCTCCCTACACTATTAGAAGAAGTTTGCCTATTCCTTAAACATAATGATATAAAAAGCCTATCAGATATATAAAATAGTATGACTCCTTCAAGGTAGGAGTTTTTTTGTGAAAAGTTTGGGCATATTACATATCTTTTGTCAGTGGAGATTGATAACTCACTCATTAAGGCAATGGTATAGTTTTGGGATCCTTCCTATCGATGTTTTATCTTTAATGAGGTTGATATAGTACCAACAATAGAAGCGTACTCAACTCTAGTGGGTATGCATCTACTGTATCTAAATAGAATATACATGAAGAAATATAAATTAGGAAGTCATAAAAAGCTGGGTCAGATTCTAGGAATGGGAAAAGAGGTCATAGATTCATACATTCGAGAGAAAGGAAAGCATAAGGGTATTCCATGAAAAATTCTTTGAGATCTCATTTTCAAGCATCCAGATAATGATCAGGGAATGAATGCATTTGCTCTAGCTATATATGGGTTAGTCATTTTCCCCAAAGTCTTAAGCCATATTAAGATAGAAGTAGTGGATTTATTTGAGCAGATTGAAAAAAAGGTGTAATCCTTCACCAGCTATATTGATAGAAACCATCAGATCTTTGAATTTTTGTAAGCAAAATGACAAAGCATGTTTCATAGGCTGCATACCCTTATTATATATATGGATGAAAAGCCATTTCGAATGCAAAAAAAGTACTTTTACCAAACTTTATTTCTACACTCGGAGTTCGATTAGGGAGTTTTATTAGAGCATTTGGCCAGAAACAAAAAATTAAAAAGAGTGGAAATGTCTACTATAAAGGCTCACAGTTGGTCAAGTAAAATGGTTAGCTCCGTGGATGAACAAAAAACCTATGTTTTATCAATATAGATATGAGATAAGAGTTCCACTTTTAGGTCTATAAAGGTCAATGAGTTATGCACCACTGATGGTAAGGAGACAGTATGAAACTGAACAGTTTACTTCTATGACCTATAAGCTCCGTCAGTTTGATTATTTATATGGAAAGCTCACAACTTTTTAGAAAATTGATGGCATGATTAAGGCTTGAAAGAAATCAAAGAGAGCAAGCCCAAGGCCATTCACTGATAAAGTCATTCAAGAGTATATGATTTAGAGAAATAAGAGAAGTTAGGAGATTATATTTATGCCTTATGATTATCACCTGCCAGTAGGCCAAGAGTTAGATAATAAGCTTTTAGAGTTTAAGCATGAAATGAAAAAGGAGAAACTAAAGGAAGAAATTTTGAAGCTACAGGAAGAAAAAGACCAGTGGTAAAATAAAGCAAAAAAAATTAGAAATCCAAGTTCATAGATTTCTAAGAAATACTGTAAGGCCCAGAAAGTTGTTAGAAAATGAGATGATACCCTTAAAGAGCTAAAGAAGCTGTGACAAGAACATAAGAGGTTGCGCATACAGGTATAGGCTAAAGAAATAAATAATATAAATCTGGCTTGTGAGAATGAAGAGTTGAAAAAAGAGCTTGCCCAAATAGAAAATCACTTTAAAGAGTTTAAACAAAAGAATTAAATGCTTATAGATTACATTTTGACTCTAACATTAAAGTTGAATGACCAAAAAGATCATGTTAAAACCCTCACAGAAAGGCACAGAGAGTTATCCTATTTGGTGTGATGCAATAAAAGAGAAGAGTTGGGAAAACAAAGATACATAGAGCACCTTACAGCTCAAATAGGTAAGGCCGTGATCAAAATAGTCGAGATGGCAAAAATGGCTGAGACACTGAGAGCTTTGATTACACCAGTAAGGGAACATGGACAGAGGTTGCTAAACTTTATTAAGGAGGCTAAAGATCAGTATGAGTAAGTTAAACATTTTTATAAAGGGACAGTATTAGATTCGATGTAAAATAGACTCATATGGAATAAATGAAAGTTTTTTTTTAGTGAATTTTTTTAAGGGGCAAATATTTTCTTTTTTTTTTTTTTTCATGTATTTGCATCACACTTATTCATTCATTCATTATCATAACATCATCATTGAATTTTTAATTATGGTACTAAGATGCAAAGATAGCTACACATCTATACAATACATAGGCTAGAACTAAAAGGATGGAGCAGGATAATGTGAACCGTCTTGAAAGAATAGAAAAAGCCTAAGAAGTACTTGAAAAAAAATTAAGTAAAATTATAGAAGCCTTGGAAAAGGCAAATAGAAAAAAATCGATGAAAGAAGATACTTTACAAGAAGCTACTAAATCAGCATATCCTTCAGGTTTTGGTCCATAACAGAATCAAATCATTTTAGTCTTCTAACTTTAATTGACAATTTTTCCAAAGTATAATTATCCTTGAATGACTTATGTACCTGGTTATAAGAATGTTCAAAGTTATGACAATCCTATTTTCATTGAAAAGATAATTGAGCCCATTCCACTCCCTACTATGGATGAGGTAAAAGAGAAAGAAAAGCTACAAGCAGCTGTGTCTTTAAAAAATTCTAAGATTGATCAAGCAATGAACAGGCTCGAAAAAGGATTATGGGCTGTGAAAGGAATTAACTTCTATGGATCCATGGATGTAATAGGGTTTTGCCTAGTACCAGATGTGGTGATACCACCTAAATTCAAAGCATCGAAGTTTGATGATGGTACTAAGTGCCCCATCACGCATGTCACCATGTATTGTCACAAAATAGTTGCACATGCTAGTAATGAGAAGCTACTGATGCATATGTTTCAAGATAGCTTGACTGGGTCATAATTAGATGGTACATTCAATTAGATTATACCCACATAAAGATACAAAAAGATCTGACTAGATCTTTTGTTAATCAGTATCACCACATCATTGATATGTCTTCGACTACATTTCCTTATAAGGGAAGAAAAAAAAAGCATTTGAATCCTTCAAGCAATATACTCCAAAGTGATGAGATGTGACTGCTTAAGTATAACCCCTTTAACAGAGAAAAAAACTACTGTACTATTTGTGAGCACTCTAAAGTTACATACTATGAAAGAATGATTGGAAACATGACTAAAAACTTTGCTGATATGGTGATTTCGGGAGAGATCCTCGAAAATGCCATAAAAAATGGTAAGCTTGAAAGATGTGAGTCTTTCAAAAAAGCCTCTAAAAAGAAATAGAGTGAGACTCAAGCTGTGAGTCTTAAAGGGTAACAATTTAGAAACTACTTTTGGCCTACCCACCCTATATACCATCACATGGTGAACCATACTTTTGCATCTCCTTACCAATCAACCACCCGATCATCTTATCCATTTTCACCAAGATCCCTTACTCACCCAGTCGGTACTACAAGTAATGTCAAAGAACCACGAATAAGGGAAAAACCCATATTTAATCCTATACCCATAAGCTATACGGAGCTATATTAAGAACTCTATAAAAATCACTTAATTACTTTTATCTTTGCTAAACAGCTTAAACCTTTTTAACCTAAATGGTATGATTTCAATGCTCACTATGACTACCATTTTAGAGTAATGGAACACTCTATTGAGAATTGCTTGCTTTTCAAGTATAGGGTGCAAAATTTAATCAAAGAAAGGTTAATAAGCTTTGATACCAATAGAAGTTCAACATCCAATGTCAATGGGAATCTCTTACCCAATCATACAGTTAATGCTTTGGATATGGGTGAAAAACATGTGAAAAAGATAGTAGAGTAGCTTAAGATGCCATTTACCTAGCTATATGAAGCCCTATGTAAAGCTGAGATGATATAACCAGTGGCTCCATGCACTTATGTGGGAAGATGCATCCCAAATCAAAGATGTAAGTATCATGGTAGGGCACCAGGACATTCAATTGACGTCTACAAGCAATTTCATGGTGAAGTTCAAAAACTGATAGACTCGTATCAAATAGAGTTATATGAAGAGTCAAGAGCCTTGAAAAACATTGAGGTGGGTATGACAGATAGGTGGGTGCCAAAACTTATCCTTCTACGTTGTAAGGAGAAGCCACAATCAATTAAGAATAAGTTTGTTCCCAAGCTAGTAGCTCTCAAAATTCATGCCTATTTCCTTATAAAGATAACAAAACGGTGCCCTAAAAATATGAGTGCGAAATGATGACTCAAGGGCAGCAAAAAAATATGTCGAAAGCTAAAATTGCCCATATAACGAATGTATGAGGCATAACTAAAAGTGAAAGATGTTACACTTTGGCAACTTTGGAAAAAAAAAAGCAGATTGAACCAGAGACTTTAGAGAAAGATACCTCGAAGTTTATGCTTGAAAAAAAAGCCTACGAGTTTTTGAAGCTAGTCAAACACAGTAAATATTATGTGGTGGAGTAATTGAATAAGATACCTGTCAAAATTTCTCTACTATCATTTCTTTTAAATTCTAAACCATATCGTAATGCCTTGTTAAAAGTATTGAATCAGGCTTATGTGGCCCATAATGTATTTGTAGAGTATGTGAATCACTTAACAAGGAATCTAGTGGTATCACATCACATCTCTTTTAACGATGATGAAATTTTACCTGAGGGTAGAAAGAACACCAAGGCATTGCACATCACTATTAAATGTAAAGGCCACATAATAGCTAAAGTCCTTATTGATAATGGATCAGCTATTAATGTCATGCCTATATCCATTTTAGCCAGTTGCCTTTTAATATGTCTCATATCCAAAATAGTCAGATGGTGGTCTGAGCATTTAATTGGACTAGATGAGAGGTCTTTGAAGATGTTGAATTATTTATATAGATTAGGTCATATGTTTTCAACATAAAATTTTAGGTCATGGATATCTCTCTATCATATAGTTGCTTACTAGAAAGACCATGGATCCACAAGGCAGGGTCATCCCTTTCTCATTGCATCAAAAGATCAAATTCAATGTAGAAAGATAATTGGTGATCATAGTTGGGAAAGAATATTTGCTGGTAACCCAACTTATAAATGCCCTATATGTGAAAATGATAGAAGAATCATTTGAATGCTCTTACCGATCTTTTAAACCTATTAATGAGGTGGGTGAAAGACTTAAATTTAGCTAGATTATGATCAATCAGATAGTTAACAAGGGTTGAAGTATCGGGTTTGGCCTAGGTAAAAGTCTTCAAGGGATAAGAGAGCTTCCTAAGATAAAGGATCATAGCTATAGATCAAGATTGGGTTATGAGATGAAAGAATGGCAGAACAACAGTAGAAGGGTAAAGAAAAAATCGATGAACTTTCTTTGGTTAAATGAAACTTTCATTTCTAGAGGATATATGCACCAAAGAACTAAAGAGAACACAAAATAAGAACCAAAATAAGAGAAAGCTTTCGTTAAGCTATCCATTCATATTATGGATAATGAAAGTCAAAATGAAGAAGCTTTGGTTTACCTCTGCCCGTCGGGATATGAATTGCAAAATTGGAGAGTCATCCAAATGCCTATTATTTTTAATTTTTCTTTAATGTAATCACATCTCCTAATTACTTACGCCCAAAAGCATTGGGATAAACTTTTATGTTTGGGCCTTTTATTTTTCATTATGTCAATAAAAGTAAAAGCATGCATTTTGTTCATTTTTTCCATTCCATTCATTATCCCATCAAAGTTTCTTGCCAATATTTCCTATTCTATTAACTTTTAGGTCCCTAAATGAATGTAAAAGTAATCATGATAATGATCCAGGGTTTAATTTTAAAAATTCAATTAATACCGATGAACTTGATGTTAAAAAAGATTTTAAGGAATATACTGTCTCTAGATTTAATGAAGCTAGTTGAGTAAGAGGATAAGACTATTGAGCTTTATCAAGAATTCATTGAATTAATCAATTTGGGTGATACTAAAATTAAAAAAAAAAAAGTTAAAATTGGTACTTTACTCTCAATAGTTGATCAACAACGATTAGAGGATTTGCTCTGAGAGTTTATGGATGTATTTGCCTGGTTCTACCAAGATATGCCTAGGCTTAACACTGAAATAGTAGAGCATAGGCTACCATCGAAGCCAGAATGCAAATCGGTGCAACAAAAGTTGAGAAGAATGAAATCAAAGATGCTGTTGAAAATCAAAGAAGAAGTAAAAAAGTAATTTGATACAGACTTTTTGCAAGTGGCCAAATATCCTAAATGGGTAGCTAATATAGTATCTATTCCCAAGAAGGATGGAAAGATATAAATATATGTAGACTATTAGGATCTGAATAGAGCTAATCTAAAGGATAATTTTCTTCTACCTTATATAGATACACTGGTGGACAATACAGCCCAACATTCAGTGTTATCTTTTATGGATGGTTTTTTTTATTATAATCAAATAAAGATGGCACCAGATGATATGAAAAAAATCACATTTATCACTATGTGGGTAACATTTTGCTACAAGGTCATACCTTTCGGATTAAAAAATATCGGGGTAACTTATCAAAAAGCTATGGTAACCTTCTTTCATGATATTATGCATAAAAAGATTTAAGTATATATAGATGACATGATTATCAAATCTCGAAAAAAAAAAAGATCATGTAGTCAATCTTAAAAAATTATTTGAAAGGTTGAGAAAGTTTTAGCTCAAACTGAATCTGGCTAAAGGTTCATTCAAAGCCAGGTCAAAAAAGTTACTGGGATTTATAGTTAGTGAAAGATGGATAGAAGTCGACTCGAATGAAATTTGGCCCATTCAGAATTTATCTCCTCTAAGCACACAAAAAGAGGTTCGAGGCTTTTTAGGTAGATTGAATTATATTTCTCGATTCATTTCTTAACTCTTTCTTAAATGTGACCATATTTTCAAACTCCTTCGAAAAAATAATCCTGAGGAGTGAAATGAACAATGTCAAAAAGCTTTCAATAAGATTAAATGGTACTTATTAAACCTTTCAATACTAGTACCTTCTATTTTGAGAAAACACTGATTCTATACATAGTGGTATATGAAAAGTCAATGAGATGTGTACTAGGTCAACAAGATGAATCCAATAAGAAAGAGAGAGCTATTTATTACCTGAGTAAGAATTCACATAATACAAGTCCAAGTATTCATCACTAGAAAAAATGTGTTGTGCTTTGGCTTGGATAGCTAAAAGACTCAAACAATACATGCTCTATCACATAACTTGGCTTGTAGCAAAATTGTATCCCGTTAAATACATCTTCAAAAAACTATCACTATTAGGAAGAATTGTAAGATGACAGATGATGCTTTCTGAATAAGACATAGTGTATGTGAGTGAAAAAGTAATTAAAGGAAGCGTCATTGCTGAATTTTTGATAGATAAGGTTGCTGATGATTATGAGCCCACAAAGATTGATTTTTCAGATAAGTAACTAATGGCTATCTCAGAGCTGGAAGAGACGATGATAAGGAATAGATATGGATAATGTATTTCAATGGGGCTGCTAATACCATGGGACATGAGATTAAAATAGTTTTAATATCTCTAACAGAACATTACTATTATGTTACAATAAGATTGAATTTCAACTGCACCAATAATATAGCTGAATATGAGGCTTATGTTATAGGGCTGCATGCTGCTTTGCATAGAAAAATTGAAACATTAAGCATGTTTGGGGATTTAGTTCTAGTCATTTATCAACTAAAAGGTGAATGAAAAATAAGGGATTCAAAACTTATTCCTTATCACAAATACATCTTAGAGATGTGTAAACAATTTAAAGCAATTCAGTTTAAACACTTGCCTCGTGAAAAAAATCAGATTGTAGATGTTTTAGCTACCTTAGCCTCAATGGTACAGATTGATGATACTACTAAAATTTAGCTATCAAATTAGATATCAAGGATGTGCCAGTCCATTATGCTAACTTAGAAGGAGAAGATGATGGCCACCCTTGGTATCATGATATTATGCAATATCTAAAGAATCAGCAGTACCCAGATCAAGCAACAAAAAATGATAAGAGAATCTTAAGAAGGTTGGCTATGAGATTTTTTTGGATGGAGAAATTTTGTACAAACAAGGTAAGGACCAAGTATTATTACATTGTATAGGTGCCTCTGAGACCAAAAAAATTATTGAAGAAGTTCACAATGGCATATGTGAAACATATATAAATAGATATATGATGGTAAGACATGTCATGCTAGCTGGATATTACTGGTTAACAATGAAAAAAGATTGCATTGATTATGCTCAAAAATGTCATAAATGCCAGATTTATATGATAAGGTTTATGCTCCACCTAGTACTTTATATGTTATAGCACCACCTTGGCTATTCTCTATATAGAGAATGGATGTCATTGGTCCCATCACACTAAAGGTCTCAAATAGGAATAGATTCATTTTTGTGATAATTGATTACTTTACTAAATGAATTGAAGTTACCTCTTTCATAACTGTGAAAAGATCAGTGGTTTGTTGTAAATTCATCAAAAAAGAAATAATTTGTAGATATGGGCTCCCAAAAAGAATCATTTTAGACAATGCAAAGAATCTAAATAGTAAGATGATGCAAGAGGTATTTGTTCAGTTCAAGATAAAGCACCACAATTCAACTTCATATCACCTAAAAATGAATTGAATAGTGCAAGCTATAAACAAAAACATCAAAAATATTTTGGAGAAAATGACTTAAACATACAAGGATTGGCACAAAAAATTACCTTTTACCTTACATGCGTATTGAACTTTAGTGCGCACTTCTACTGGGGTAATTTTTTTTCCTTAGTTTATAGGATGGAAACTATATTACCAATAGAAGTAAAGATCCCATCCCTAAGAGTCCTAAGGGAAGTGGATTAGAAGAAGCTGAATGGGTCTAAGAGTACTATAAATAATTAAACTTCATTGAAGAAAAGAGATTAACGACACTCTATCATGGCTAATTATACCAAAAGAGAATGATAAAGGCTCATGACAAAAAAGTTAGACCTCATCAATTTTGAGAAAGAGAATTGGTATTAAAAAGAATTCTTTCAAGTCAACATAATGATAGGAAAAAATGGACTTCGAATTAGGAAGGACCATATGTGGTTAAGAGAGCTTTTTCAAGAGGAGCTTTAATTTTGATAAAAATGGATAAAGATGAACTTCTTATTAATCTTATAGGGTACACATACCTTAGAATACCATCAGTTTCAAATCTACCATAGTACCAGAGCTATATAAATCTTGTCTTTACTGAGAAGGCAATAGAACCAATATAATTCCTTAATTTGGATGATCCAGAAGAGAAAAAAAAGCTAAGGCCAAAGGAAAAAGAGACTTTAGAAGGCTTAAAAGCTGAACAAAAAATAAACTTATTAGAGGAAAGGTTACGGGCCATAGAGGGTATTGGTTTTTATAGTTCAGTGGATGCTGCTGGACTTTGTTTAGTCCCAGATATGGTTATTCCTTCAAAATTCAAGGTTCTGGAGTTTGAAAAATATGATGGTACAAAGTATACGAAAACTTACATTACTATGTACTGTCAGAAAATGACCGCCCATACTAATAATGAAAAGCTATTGATACATGTATTCCAAGACAGTTTCACTGACTCTACTGCTAAGTGGTATGTCTAACTGGATAGGACTTATATCCGTTCTTAGAGTGATATGGCCCATGACTTCATTAATTAATACTGACATATCATAGATTTAGTCATTGATCGTCTTTCTTTACAGAATATGGAAAAAAAGGCAATTGAGTCATTCACGAAATATGCCCAAAGGTGAAGGGATGTAACTTCTTAAGTGTAACCTCCTTTGACTGAGAAGGAGACCACGGTATTGTTCATCACCACCTTGAAATCTCTTTATTATGAAAAGATGATAGGGAATGCAATAAAAAATTTCACTGACATGGTTATCTCAGGTGAAATCACTGAGAATGCCGTTAAAAATGATAAGTTGAAAGGAGGAGAAACCAAGAAAGCATTAGAAAAAAAAAGATTAAAGCTCAAATCGTGAACTTCGACAGACATTTCAAGGGATATCAACCCTATCCACCCCAAGGTTACTCTCTATATTATCATGTTGTGAACATTGCCTTATACCAGCCCATACCACAACCATCTTACTCATCTTTATACCAACTGATTTTTAACCCCTAAGCTCTCACATATAGCTTTAACATCCAACCTCTTGCAAAATCCCAAATTCATCATGTTAGCCTAGCTAGTGGTTAACGAGAGCTACAAGCTACCTGAGAAAAACTCGAATTTGATCCAATCCCCATGACTTATACGGAGTTATACCGAGAGCTCTACAATAATCACTTGATTGCCCCCAATCGTGTAGAGCCACTTAACCACCTTATCTCAATTGGTATGATCCTACAGCCTACTATGACTACCACTATAGAATTGCTGGCCATTCCACTAAAAATTGCACTGCTTTGAAACATAAGGTGCAATGGTTAATCAAGGATGGGATGGTAAGTTTTGATCAAGGAATAGCAGCAACACCTAATGTTAGTGGCAATCCATTGCCTAATCACAATGTCAATGCTCTGAGTGAGAATCAAGAACACATTAATCCAAAAGGGCTTGGAGAGTTACAATGAATCAGGGGGTAAGATATCAATAAAGATCATTCACCTGATTGCATAGGAACGCAATTTTGGCGAAAGATATTAAAGCTTATTAGAAGTTGTTTATTATTTTAGGATTTCTTTTAAAGTAATGTTAGGATTTCTTTTATGCAATAGGACTTCATTTGTTATCATTTTAATAAAAGGCAAGTTAATGCATTTCATTACATTTTCTCTTTCATTCAACCACTATTCCATTCTTTGTCACATTTCATAACTTTCCATTCTCATTCTCAAATTTCAAATGATGAATGTTTAGATAATGATAATAATAATTTTGGGATTTAATAACTCATTCACATTAATCTAAGAAGATTATTTGAGCAAAAGAAGCTAGCTACTAGTAGATGTGAAATAGGTATGTCATAAAAATGTATAGTCTGTTATAAAGATCCATGAGCTTGTTTAATAGATAATCTTCAAGGAAAAAATTCACATTTAAGATGAAGAATGGCCATCTTTCTTTTACCATTCGAAAAACTATTAATTGCTACCCCTTTGACCCTATTATGATTTTTTTTCTAAAGAAACTTGACCTAGGATCACTCTTCACACTGGAGGGCATTTAAAAAAAAAAGAGGCAAAAGATTGTAAAAGGTCTCAAAAAAAAAAAGCAAAATGAAAAAAAGAGAGAAAAGAAAAATACCACAAACAAGTTGGGGTAAAGTAATAAGAATCATTTTATGAGGAATAAGATGGAAAATTAAAAAAAAAAGTAGTGAAATGAATTGGAAAGGGACAAAATGCCAAGTTGTTTCAAATGATAAGAAATGATCATTTGCTCTTAAACCCTTTAAACACATGTTTTGAGCATATTTAATCCATTTCTTTCATGACCCCTCACGATGGCCTACATTACAACCCTTAAAAGTTCATTTAGATCAAATATGAGTGCTTAAATTGAATGATCATATGTTGGGCTAAGTTATGCTCATGATGGAATGACAGAATTATGCTTTGTTGCTTTATAGATTGATGTGGAAGAGATATCAATAATGGGTGAAAGAATGAAAGAAAGAAAAAATGAAAAAAATGAAAAAAAAAAGAAAAATAAAAAAGAGAGAAAAGAAAAACTCAAATTGAAAACCCGAAAGGGTGATTTGGGTAGAAAAATATCTGAGCTTAAAGTTTGATGGACAGTTCTAGCATATGGAGGATCGAGGTATCTGAATATCTCTCAAAACTGGGGCAAAGTTTGATGAGCTCAAAATATTTTCGACAGTCAATGGAATGAGACTTTGAAAAAGAATCCTGGATTAATGTTCAAAATTGTCTGAATATTCATTGTTTGGATATACCATTTATTCCAATGACATGCATCCAATTTGTTCCTTTCCCCATTTATTTTGTACCAAACTCATTTTTCATTAATTACATTTCCCGTAATTCACCTTATGTTCTCTTATTGTTGCATCCCCATAATAAATTAAAAAAATGTATGAGTGCATTATATTTATCACGATTTGAAATACTGATGAATGAATGACAATATGCATAAAAACGTTTTGCATTCCTTTGAAGATAAATCCAAGATAATAAGAAAAAAAAAAGAGATGGTAGAAACCTAAAAAAAGATGATTTGAGAAGCCTATGATTGGTGACCAAGTGACAGGGGACAGAATTTATTCTAATATGGCTAGTATTGAGGGGCCTATGAGTTGTGCTTAAATGATATAGGCAATGAACGAAACTTGTACTAGAATTGTTAGTGCTTAAATGATATGGGGCAATAGACGAAACTTGTTTTGGAATTGTTAGTGCTGAGAAGCCTATGAATGGTGATCAAGTGATGAAAATAATGATGATCGATTGATGAAACTTGTTCCAAAGTGTTGAGAAGCTAAATAAGGAAAAAACGTGAGATAGTAGGGTCTTGAGAACCATATTACCACCTTTTGATTAGAATTTCATGACATTGACATCCACATTTCATGCATTTTGTTTGCATTATTGTTTGGTGATTGTTTGAAACTTTGGTTTGGATATGCATTTGCATTATGTAGTAGACATTTGAATCATGGTTAAGAATATGGCATTGTGAGAATCTAGATTGTTACATTTGCATCATTGATCATGACATTCAAAATTTTGAGTCTCTTGAAAAAGTAATTGTGAATCTTTTGATAAGAATTTTTGAGTTCTGAAATATGAATTTTTGAATTTCAAATGAGAATCTTTGAATTTAGAATAAGAATCTTTGAGATATGAAACCTTCAGATTTGTCAAATATGAATCTTTGAACTCGAATGAGAAGCTTTGAACTTTTAGATGTGAATCTCTAAAGTTTAAATGAGAATATTTAAATATTAGATACGAGTCTTGCAAGTTGCAAATACGAATCTGAATTCTTGCACATCTAAAATTTTGTGAATCAACTTCTGGTGAAACTAAAATTTTGATAATCAAATTTCAATGAATTCTTGCAAAATTGAAAGGTTCTTACGAATCTGAACCTTTGATTTTCAAGCTTAAATTGTGAATCTGTGAGTTCTCATTACAAATCTTATCATATCTGATCTATGACTCATTTAGACATGATTGTCAAGAAGCATTTTATTTTCCAAAGTTGTGGTTGCCTCTCTTTAGAGGAACATTTTAATTTTCCAAAGTTATGATTACCTTTCTTTAGAGAGTATTTTATTTTTCAAAGTTGTGGTTGCCTTTATTTAGAGGAGCATTTTATTTTTCCAAATTTTTGGTTGCCTCTGTTTAGAGGAGAATTTTATTTTCCAAAGTTGTGGTTACCTCTATTTAGAGAGTATTTTATTTTCCAAAGTTGTGGTTGCCTCTGTTTAGAGGAGCATTATATTTATCCAAAGTTATTGTTGCCTCTATTTAGAGGAGCATTTTATTTTTCAAAGTTGTGGTTGCCTCTATTTAGAAGAGCATTTTATTTTTTTCAAAGTTGTGGTTGTCTTTATATAGATGAGCATTTTATTTTTCAAAGTTATTGAGCCTCTATTTAGAGGAGCTTTATTATTTTTTCCAAAAAAAAAAAAAAGATGAATGTGTTGGGATGATCATATGTAGGGTGTCTGTCTTTGCACAATTCCTATTGCATAGGAAATGCGCAAAGAAGGGCAACAGTAAACACCCTAATTGGTTCGAGCCTAAGCCCATTGAGCCTGGTTCAACAGGGTCTAGGCCTAAGCCTATTGGACTTAGCTCAAATTTGGTCCAAATGTGGCAGATTGGCCTAATTTTTTATTTTTTATTCTTATTGGTTTATTATTCTGAATTTTATTTTTTGAATTTTAGGAGATAATGATTAAAAAAAAGGAAAAAAATTTATTGTGAATTATGGGGTGGTAGGGTTGGATTAGGATTCAAAAATTGATAATCTTGAATCCTAGTCAAATAAGGAATTAACATTGATTCTGATCAATGCCTATAAATATAGGTTTGAGTACACAGAACATACATACAAAAATACAAAAAACAGAAGTAAAAAAAAAATGTTTAGGAAAGCTAGAAGCAATCATAGAATTTTTAAGATTTTTCTCAGAATTTTTGGCTTTTTTTTTTTTGGAAATTTTTTGGAAAAATTTCAGATTCTAGTGAAATTTTTCAGCAAACTTGAAGTTTTCGACTACTTTTTGGTGCAATTTTCCAATTCTCGTTGAAAATTTTACTGAAATCTTCAACTTTAAAGAGAGAGAGGGGAAGAAAGGGAATCTAAAAAAAAAGAAGGATTTTGGCTTTTATATATGCGTGAAACGGTGTCATTTTGCAGATTAAGAAAAGACCAAGATCCGCATGTTTTGTAGCGGGCGACCTAACCCAAGGGCCAACCCATTTTTGACCCGCTTACCCGTCGATCCTTGGAGCCAAGCCACCAAGCCGTATCCCTCGAGCCGTTCTTTGTGCCTGGAGTCGAGTCGTGCCGAATCCCTCAAGCCAAGCCGTTCTTTTTTTTTGGGTATTTTATTTATTTGTTTATTTATTTATTTTTTTAAGTGTTATTTATTTTTATGAGTATTTTTTGCATGTTTTAATTTAATAAAAATAAAATAAAAATAAAAAATTACAAAATATATATATTTTTAGGAAAAGTTAAAAGTACAATTTTCCTTAAAAATAAAAAATAAAAATTTTCAAAGAAAAATTTTTTTTAAGGAAAAGTTGAAAGTATCAATTTTCTTTAAAAATACAAAATTTCTAATTTTTAAAAAATATTTTTAAGAAAAAGTTAAAAGTATCAATTTTCCTTGAAAATAAAATTTTTGAAAAAAGGCATTTTGGGGAAAAAATCGGAAGTACCAATTTTTCTTAAAATTAAAAAGAAAACCTTAAAATGCTTTAAGGAAAAGTTTAACCTTAAAATGTTTTAAGGAAAAGTTTAAAGTATCAATTTTTCTTGTATAAAAGCATGAGTTTTTGTCTGATAAAACACAAAAGAGACTTATATCAAAATCATCATTTTTTTCTTTTGTCTTTTTGGAAAATTTTTAATGTTAAATGATTCGACGATGGAGCCTCTACAAGTAAAATAGTATTTTTCTTGTATACTCTTGAGGTGAGAGAATTTTTTTAATTTTCTGCCAAAAGTAATGGAGTTAATTAAGGATAATTTCCAATAATTAATTATTTGATCATTTTTAAGGCTTATAAGATAACATGAAATCGAGCTGGTACCATCTTTCGATGGGCATTGTGAGGGTGCTATAACCTTCTTCACACGTAATCTTACTCTTGGATCTAGTTCTAATTTTACAGACATTGAATCTACCTTTTAGAGATACCTAAGTCGAACTTAGGATTCCTCTTTAAAAGGGACAGATTCAGTTAGGTTGTCAATCGCACCTAAACAAAAAAGATTGGTGGCGACTCTTCAAGTCAACGTCTAGCGATAGATATTCAGATCTATATGTTATGACACTTTCAATAACCTTATTTAATATTTTGTAAAAGATTATTCAAGATATTTTTTGGCTAAAAATGCCTTCAATAATCCTCTCATAAAATTGATAGGATTATTCAAAGCTTTTTTTGCCATAAGCGTTTTGACTAACCCCATTCAATTTTTTCTAAAGGATTATTCAAGGTGTTTTCTCACAAAAAATGAGTTTATTTATTTCAGATTCGTACTTGTGTGAATTAAATACATATATGTGATACTATGAATTATATTTTGAAATTTACATTACGAACATTGTAGTATTTTAATAAATTCACCACACATATGAATTTATAACTGATAACGTTGCTCTATAAATATACTTTTTTCAAATAATCATACTCAATATATGTGTATTCATTTAAGCTACGAATTGATATAAAACAAATATATACTAATAATAATAAACCATTACCCAAATCTAGAAACTTAAATTATCCATTCAACATGGCATGTTAAAAATATTATGAAAAATGAAATGCATATATTTACACCCAACCAACAATCTCCAACCTCAAGGTGTAGCAAATGATGATACATATTCAGACCACTCTTTACAAACTTTATCAAGTTCATCTTTTATGAAGTTTCCTTTACTCTCCCACTATAAAAAAAATTAGAAGTAAATGTTAATAAATGAGAACATAATTTAGCTTTTTTTTTTTGGAAGATATTACGATTGTATGAAATTAATATTAACATTGAATGGTGCGGTCATAAAATCATATAAAACTATCTTCCTCATAAAATGAAGAACATAATATCCATTTAGTATATCTTAGTTGACGAGGTACCTGAAAAATAAATTTAATAGGTTTAGGAAATATTTATCTAAACAAACTCAACATAAAAGAATAAATTTCACATATACCGATAATGACACCCAATTTATCTTTACTTTCTTATCAACTACAAACATTCCCCTAAATTGAATATCAAAAAGTACTTAATACAAAAATAAAAGTAATTATGAAGAAATACAAAATAATATAATAAAATATAATACCTCTTTATAAAATTATCAATATCGGGGTTAGGCTTCGTTGTTGGTTGAGCGAAATTAAATAAGTATGACGTAAAGGAATTGGTATCAATCACAAACCAATGATGACTGTAAAATAATAAGAATGATATACTCATATTAGATATCATCTCAAATTCGGATAAGGTTGGATTAATTATTTGTATGAATATAACTTACAGCATTATACAAGACCAAAAAATAATCAACCCATTTTTGCATACATTGACCCACATGATGACCACAAAAAATGACAGTGCCACTCTACTCACAAATGAAATTTGGGTCAACAAATCTAAATCTATGTGTCATTTATCTTGCCTTGATCTCTTTATATAGGAAGTTGCATGATAGCAATCAACAATGCTAGTTAGTAATACATCGTAAAATAGATTAATACATATTGACTTTGCATATTTAAATTTATAAGCTAACCTCATACAGGCAACAATATCAGAAGCTGATATTTCATCCAGGGTACAAAATGCCTCAATCTTAGGCCCTCTAATATAAGAAAATGATGGATGATCAAATAATCCATCCTCAAACTCAATGGTAATGACATTTCCTCTAGATAAATGATCAAGTGTAGAATTAGATAACACTCAATGGTAACCTGAAGCAAGGGTCTTCCTCTGAGTCCTAACATCTTGCTACAATATATAATGATGAAATATAAGTATTAAAACCAAATCAATAAATATAATAAACAAATAAATATTAAGTGAATAAACAAAATCATACTTCATGGTTGATACCGGATGTTGGGTTTGCTGCCTAACTTGCAACTGAAGCTTGTCCTAGCTGGATTATGCGAACCGACTGGCCTATAGGCATGTTAGGCTGCATTGATGCCAACATCACTTCCAAAGCTACGAGTAATTGCTATTGATCATTCAAGCATTGGTTTAGTCATTAAGTCTTTGCTGTTGTTGCTTAATGATTGCTTTATATTGTGCATTCATCATTTTAAAGGTTTTGGGTTGATTATTGAAGAACTTTGATGGCAACACAAATTTACCAACCCCACGGACTCAACCATATCTTTTTTTCGCTCCTAATGCTAAAGACAAGGGATCTTCATCATAGTGGGTTGCTAGTTCATCGAATTTAAATTTAGTAGCAAAATCATCTTGAAAGACAATAATAAGATAAGCCGTAACAATAAATCTATACAAGTATAAAGTCATGCATACAAGCATAAAGACAATCATACGTGATATAATAAGCAGTTATACATATAATTTTTTTAGCTATTTCTTCAGTTGCTTCATTTGCAAACAATCTATCCTTTCGTATATGTTCTTGTTTCCACACATCTTATCTGAAAACTTTGGTACCAGGATTAGATCATTCCTAATAAATTAACGCTATACAAGAATCAGAATCTATTAAATGAATGTTCATAAATATTCATTTATGAGTATAAAACAACTATGTGAATACTTACAAGCTCATACTTGACATTTGCATAACCTTTTCTCAATGTCTGATGGTGATATACTTGTTTGGCCCAAATGTTCTTTTGTTATTCTTTGATTTTCTAGAAAAGAAAGAAATTACGTAAATCATATAATAAGATATTGAATATATTACATAAAATATTATAAACAATTTTTTGTAATTGGTATGCATACCGAGAATTCTTCTGATAGTTGATCTCAAACAAAATTCATCCAATCTTGATAACTTATAACATTTGCATATGATAAATGTGGATTAGCTAACATATCACTATTATCAGTGAATGGTAAAATATATTAGGTTATCAATTTGCTTTTAAAGTCTCTGAATACTTCTCAGCTGATTACAATATAAGCTTTTTACACTCAATTGGGACGTCGAACCATTCTTAATAAATTTAACACAATTAGTATGAACACATTGAATGTCAATTAAATGATCATTTAACAAATTTTATGAAATAACTGAATAAACATACCACAACCGACTCTCATATACAATCCTTTAGTTCATCAGGAACTTGTCACCAATTATGGTACATAATAAAAATACTACTATGGATGACTATTCCAACATGACTAGCCAACTTGATAGCTTCATCAAACACAAGCTATCCACTTTGATTGAAGTCGACGTAAATTTTCATGTTAGTCACTTAAATTTGTTTATTTCATCCCTTACTTTTTTTTTTTCACTACAAATGTGTCTTTTTCATATTCAATAACAAGAGAAGTATGTTTTTCGAATTTCATAATACCTGTAATTTTGATCATAATTATACAAAATACACCAAACTGTCTCTCTAAATTTCACACAGTAATAAAATATAACTAATATCATACTACAGTTACAATACTAATATACATAAAACATCTTCAAACCAATAATATTTTACAAGTATAAGCCATACTATGATTCCCACCTTAAATAAGAGTTCAATGCAAAACAAATGATGAGTAAAAAAATAACTATAATTTTCACAATACCATTCAACAAACCATAATATTTAAACTAAACTACAAATAAACAGCATACATGCAATGAAAGGAGATTGGACGATAAAGGTGACGATGGAATGAATAAAAATATATATACTAAGGAACAAAAAAAATACCTATATCGAAGAATATAAATAATACAAAAAAATAAAATAAGGACATACTAGTAAAAAGAGAGGTGTGACAACGTTGAGTTGTTAAAGGTTGGTGGCGACAAGAAAGATGAAGAACCAAAAGGCAAACTAAATGATTTAGGGGTTTTGGGTTAGTTGCAATGGAACTTTAATCGTTCACTATATTAGCAGTTTGGGATTCCAAAGTTTAAGATAAGGGAATGAATTTTAAAAATAATCATTAAAGGCACTTTACCAAAAAAAAATGCTTTTAATTTTTTGTAAAAGAATATTTAAGGCATTTTTGGGTAAAAACACCTTGAATAATCCAAAAAAAAAATCATGGATTATTGGAGGCATTTTTGTCCAAAAACACCTTAATAATCCATAAATTATTCAAGGTATTTTTTGCTAGAAACACCTTCAATAACCTCATTCAATATTTTGTTAGGGATTATTCAAGGCGTTTTCTGAGCAAAAATGTATTCAATAATTTTCTCATAAAAATTGAAGGAGATTATTCATGGCCTTTTTGTTCCCACCGTCCTTACCTCGCCTGAAGCTTATCTTGTCTCACTTTCCCTCACCTATGATCTTTTTAACTTTGTAGGTAAATTCCTTGTTTAAATTTTCAAGCTTTAAAACTTTGTTTTTCTTACAAAAATCCCTCATTTCTACATAATTTTTACAAGCTACCTAGATTTATCCTTTTGCAATTGTGAGTTATTTCAAATATTCCCTATTTTTCTAAAACCCAAACCTGAATAACCCTACATTTGTAACCCTATTTCACATCTGTAGCTTTCTTGTTTTTGTTTTGAGCCACTTTGCTTCTATCCTCTGCCTCTATTTTGCTTATTCAACCAAACCTGATCTCGGTTGTGCTTCTCCTAAAACTATATAAGTTTAATTATAAAAGTACGTTTGAAATATTATTCTTAATGAAAATGTGACATTATGCTTACATAGTCAAATTTTATTTAGTGCTTAAATTAAATGCTATTGTTTTAATTTAAGTTTTTAAATTAAATATAATTTTATTACTAGGGTAAATCATCTTACATTTTATGGATAAGGCATGAATAAATCTCACATTAAGAGCTAGTAAAGAATACATAAAAAAAAATCACTAGTTTTTTAGACTTTGCCTTTGCAATATCATTTGAAGATGGAAATATTTGGTATCCTTGTGTTAAATGTGTCAACACATTTAGAGTTTGTAGAAGAGATACATTTGATCACATAATATGTGATGGTTTTTTCAAAGGATATGTTTGATGGGTATTTCAATGGGAGGTCTTAGATGAATGTTTACTTACTAGAATAACTAATGATAAAAAAAAAAGGGTTAGGTCCTGACATTCATGATTTATTACATGATATGATGGCTAAAAGAGCTATGAATGTTGATGTGGATAACAGACAAGCTGAAGATACTAGTGGAGAGCAACATTATGGTCATAAAATTGATAGTGACAACTTTTATGGTTTACTTAAAGATGCAGAAGAGAAACTATATCCAAATTGCAAAAACTTCACAAAGTTTTCCTTTGTAATCTATTTGTTCCACATTAAGTGTTTTAATAGTTAGACAAATAAAGTTTTCAATACATTGTTAGAAGTTTTGAAACTTGCTCTACCAGAGGGTAATACATTGCCAGGGTCTTATCAAGAATTGAAAAAGATGATTTCTGCATTAAGTTTGGGATATGAAAAAATCCATGTTTGTCTCAATTATTACATGTTGTTTCGGAAGGATAAGGCAAATGAAGAAATATGTTCAAAATGTGACGTTTCTAGGGGAAAGAAAGCTTGAATGATGCAAAAAGTGATTCCTAAGATATAATGTCAGAAAAAGAAAAAGTTGTTAAGATTTCAGGTTGGTTTCCTTTAATTCCAAGACTATAAAGGTTATTCATGTCTTCAAAAAATGCTCCTTTGATGACTTAGCATGAATATAAGCATACTAAAAATGAGCGTGTAAGACATCCTACAAATTTTCTAGCTTGGAAAGAATTAAATTCTTGATATCCTAAGTTTTACTTTGACCCTTGTAATATTCACTTGGGATTGGCTTCTCATGGCTTTAACCATTTCAAAACTATGTATGTGAGCATAGCACTTGGCCTGTTATATTGATACTTTATGACTTACCTCTATAGATGTGCATGAAACAACCAAACTTTATTCTTTCCTTACTTATTCCTGGTCTAAAAGGTCCTAGAAACAATATAGATTTATACCTACAACCTTTGGTAGAAGAGTTGTAGAAACTTTAGGAAGTTGATGTTCAAACTTTTGATGCCTTAAAAAATCAAAACTTTCAACTACATGCAGCATTAATTTGGACCATTAACGACTTCCCTACATATGCCAATTTGTCTAGGTGGAGTACTAGAGGAGAGTATGCATGTCTTTGTTATAGATTTGATATTACATCTAAGTGGTTACAATATGGTAAAAAGTATTGTTACATGTACCATCATAGATGGTTGCAACCTAATCATAGATTTTGGAATGACAAAAACTCATTCGATGGGACTCGAGAATTTAGAAGTGCTCCTTCACCACTATCCGAAAGTGAAGTGTCGAAATAGTTGGAACAATGGAATGATAATAAAGATGGGCCATGGAAGAAGAATAGTATTTTATTCACGTTACCTTATTGGGAATATCTTCTATTACATCATAATCTTGATATGATGCATATAAAAAAAAATATTTGTGATAACATTCTTGGTACATTGATTGGGCAAGAAGAAAGTCAAATGATAACTACAAAGCACAACTTGACCTTGTATAAATGGGTATAAGGAGTGTTCTTCATCCAAAAACTCATCTTGGCACTAACACCCAAACTTGCCTTAAGCTTCATATCAAATGAGCTTAATTGAAAAAAAAAATTTTAAGATTCTCAAGGAAATGAAAACTCTAGATGAATACTCTTTAAATATCTTACATTGTGTGCAACTTAAACAATGAAAGCTAATAGGACTTAAAAGTTATGATTGTTATCTTTTAATGTAAGAGTTTCTTCTTATAACAATATGATGGTCTTTACTGATAAGGTGTGCTCAGCTCTTATTAATTTATGTACCTTTTTTAGAGAACTTTATGCTAAAGTTCTAAAAAAACATAAGCTTGAATTACTTGAGTCTTAGGTTGCATCAATTTTATATGAAATGAAAAAGATTTTTCCTCAATCGTTTTCATAATAATAGTACATTTAGTTATTCATTTGGCAAATGAGGTAAAAATTATCGGTCCAGTCATTTATCAGTGGATGTATCTTATTGAAAGGATATATTAAAGTGTTATAGATTTTTTTTACTTAAATTTTAACTATGATGTTTGCTAATGATTTTTCTATTAAACTTTAATTTATATAGGTTTATTCTTATTCTTAAATCATATGTGTGCAATTTGAAGGTTCAATTGTAGAAGGGTACTTAGCAAATGAATGCATAGCTTTTTGTTCAAGATACTTTGATGGGATGAAAAATATTTTTAATCAACCTATCCAAAATGAAAACAAGAATCCCTTTGTAAAGAAAGAAATATCCATTCTTTTTACTATAAGAAAACTATTGAGAACATTAAAATGTAAAGGTTTTAATGTTAACAAACGTAAAAAGGTTTCACAAATTGTACTTGATGCTATAACTTTGGTTCAAGTATATTGATATGTGCTATTTAACTCTGATGAGGTTGCTCCTTTTATAAAGTAAGAACACTTATCTATATGCATATTATACTTGATAAATTTTTTTGTAGTATATTGTATAGTTTTCTAAGAATTTTTTGCATGTAAAAAACATGAGCAATGTATTAAGAGGCATAATTGATCTCCTCGGCTTACACCATATGAGATACAAAAATTACAAAGTAAAACTTTTCATGATTGGTTTCGTCATCATGTAAGTTGCATATCATGGTTGGAATATGTAATTAAAGTTTTTATAGTTAGATTATTATTTTAACCAAATATGAAATTGAATAGGTTGCCAATTTGGATCAACAAAGAGATGCAAACATCACAAATCAACTTAGATGGCTCTAACTGAT
Source organism: Durio zibethinus (assembly GCF_002303985.1). The sequence continues at coordinate 17,943,100 of NW_019168159.1, forward strand.
ATTGTTAAGAAATACATTTGTTATATCATTAATGGTTTTAAATTTCATACCAAGGCATGTGAAAGATACTTGAAAACTCAAAATAGTGGAGTTGTTGTAACAATCAAGATGATGAGTTATGCAAGTACAAGAGATACACAACCTATTGAGAAGGAAAGTTAACTATTATGAGGTTTTAAAAGACATCATTCAGTTGAATTATACTTGTAAATTGAAAGTTGTGTTATTTAAATGTGATTGGATTTATGTAAATAGAGGTTGCAAGAAGGATAAATTTGGTTTCACTCTTGTGAATTTTTCACATCTAACTTATTGTAGAACTAATTTGGTTCATGATCTTTTTATCTTAACATCACAAGCTAAAAAAGCTTTTTATGTGAAAGATGAAAGACATAATGGTTGGGTTCTTGTCAAGCATGTAAAACTTAGAGATGTATTTGATATGGGTGATGAATCATCCTTATATAGAAAGTAAGAGAATAGAGAGATCCATGTTGAATTTGATGATACACATAGTATTTCAAATTGGGTTAGAAATAAAGTTGATGATAAAGGAATGGAGGTCACACTAGATATGAAAAATGAGCATGTAGAAGAAAATTCCATAGATGAACATAATGGGGTGGACATTTTTAATTCTATGTAATAGTTTAAATTGTTGTTAAGGTTTACAATGTAAGACATAGTTCACTATTATTTTATTTTTGTGTTACTAGCTTGAATTACTTAATTTTGTGTGATCATGTAATATGTTAAATTGTACTTGGTGCTTTATATGGTTTACCACTATCAAGTTCTCTATTATATTATACTTACTATATTATGTGTATTATTAGACTTGAGATGGCAAAACGTAGATGATTGAATATCACAAGGGCAAATCATGCCTTTAGTTCTCAATTGCAATCACAATCTAAAGAACAACATATGCCTATAGATTCAGAAGCTTCACAACATAAGCCTTTACAAGAATCTCAAGAACCAATTTCTCAATCTACAAATAATGAAGATTAAGATGAATAGTTGAACATAATTCAAGTATAAAAATGCTATATTCTGTTTATACAATTCTTTATGTGTTATAATGTTACAATTACAATTTTTAATGAATTTAATTGCTTTCTTTACATGTGATTTTTCTATGTAGAAAATGTTCAACATAAAACAACTTGAGGTCATACACGTATGGTTGATATTTGGGATTTGAAAGACGGGAAGCATGTTGTTGTTAAGGTCAATGATGATGTTATACCTATCAGTGATGAATCTTGCTCTTTCATTCCATTCATTGGTAGCATGGTGAGAATACCTAGCTTTGCACCAGTTAATTATACAAATTGGCATAAAATGTCGGATGATAAGAAAGAAGAAATGTGAAAAATATTAGAGGTATCAATATGATAATGTTTTAGTTGCTAGCTAATGCCATGGCAATAATCTTTTAGTTAATAGTTAATAGTAGCAATTCATATAATATATATTGACATTTTCTTTCCAATTACCTTTTTCAAATTGTAGTCAAAGTTTGAATTTCATGAATCTAATTCTGATGAGCTCGTTGATGAAGAAATATTTCAAAAAATTAAGTCTTGGGAACTAAAAAACATGGGTGCTAAGTGGAGGTAATGGAAGAATGAATTGAAGTCTAAATTTGTGATGAACACAAGACATCGGAGGAAATAGCTACAAAGGTTGATGATTTTCAAGTAGACAAAAGTTAATTCTTATTTCTTGCTACATATTGGTTAACTAATAAAGCGAAGGTAAATATTTACAAAATATAATATTTACTTTGTTTTAACACTATGATAATAATTACAAGGTTATTATAATATATCTTTTCTTATTCATTTGTTTAAAGGAAAAAAGTGAGAAAAAAAATAAACTGCTCAAAATTAGATGAGCCTCATTGTACAGGAACAAAATCATTCTCAAGGATCATTCAAACCTTGGTACATATATCAATTTTCCTTATCACACTCAGTTAAATAAATATGAAGTTTACTTTTTATATGTGCGATTTTGTTATTACAATAATTAATGTTATACTTTTGTAGAAATAAAAAGCTAATGAAATTCCACCATCACGTGCTGAGGTGTATATTCTTTCTTATACACGTAAAGATGGAAGTGTTATGACAAAGCAGCTAAAATTGTGATATTTAATTTAGTTATTACTTGCTTTTACTTATGTTTAGTTTCTTTATACTAAAATATTTGTTTACAATTTTAGGAACTCATGAAACAAGGTTTGAGCGAAACTAGTACTCAAAATTCTAAAAAGAGTTTATGGAAAGATGATGTTTATTCAAAAGTTAAAGAACTGGAAAGAAAAAGGCATGTTCATTGCATGGGTACAATATCTACTTCATCTAAACAATATAGTCCTTCATCTTCTGAATTGGTTTAGCATAAGGAAGAGGTATAAGAGTTGAAGGCTAAAATTAAAGACTTGAAATAAACTTTAAGTACTGTCTTATTAGTAATTAAAAGATAATTTCTTAATGAGAATATAAATATCTTGAATACTGTTACTCACATGGTGAATAGAGATATATATATATATATAATATCTATTTAAGTTTATATATATATATATAAATTGTCATCTTGCTCATGAATCTTGAACCTAATGCTAGTGGTGCTCAAAAAATCACACGTAAAAACTATCATTCTTCAAATTCAAGTAATCAACCTAATCAAAATGCAAATGGTAAACTCACCATCACATGATATATATGTAGAAATGCTTTGCTTGATACTTTGTTTCTTAGATAAAATGCCAAATCAATTTTGATTATAGGTTTTGAATTATGTAATTGTATTTTTGAAATATTACCCATCGTCTTTGCCATAATCATTAAATTACACTATAATTTAAAGCCTACTCTTTTTTCCTTAAAAAGGCTTGCTTGCCTTTTTTTTTTTTCCTTTGAAAAGGTTTCCTTATGATGTAAGCATGCTTTGTAGTTGTAGACTTGAATGTTATAATGAAAATATTTGTTTAATGATAATTCTGTTGACTAAAATAATCTTAGGTTGGTTTTATTAAGTTATTATTTGAAATTAAACTAAAAAAATAAAGAGATTACACATGCAAATTAGGTTATTTCTTATTCATTCATGCATTACACTAATGAATAGGATGTCTATAAAATTATTTTAGCTGGTATATAAATGGATGATTACCTTCTGTATATATGAATGAATAAGATGTTTATAAAATTATTTCTACTGGTATATGAATGGACGATTACCTTCTTACCTTTTGTATATATAAGATAATTTACAAGAATTCTAATTGAATTTTTTTATGCTATGCATATGCTTATTTGCAGAAATTTATGACGGGATCATTTATTTCAAGAAATTGTTTATTTACTTAGAGCATTATGTTTGTAAGGGGATTTGGTTTTGTTTTGGATGTTATGCACTTTGTTGAAATAAGGCTATTGTGTTTTGTGATGCTTGATTAGTATATTGAATACTGTTAGCGAGCTAGGTTCATTGAGCTTGTTAGTTATATGATGTAGCTACACTTGTTAACTTTTTTAAGACTTGTGATATTTTGTATGAATTAAAACATTTTGGTTTTGGAAAAGGCTTCTAATAGGTGCATGTATGTTTTTTCTTATTGAAGTGGTTTTGCAATTATTTGTTCATTTGTAGATTTTTTAAGATTATCTTGTTCAGAGTTCTATTAAAGTTTTAAAGTGATCAAAAGATCTTTAGGTTTTTAAAATTATCTTGTTCAGAGTTCTATTGAAGTTTTAAGGTGTCTGGTGGTACAAACTTATAATTGTGTTTTTTAGGGTGAGGTTGTGTAACTTTTTATCTATGTTTATTTTATCGATATTTGTTTTATCAGACTTGGTACAATGACTTTAGTTTTTCACTTATACTAAGTTTGTGGATTATAAATAATTTACTTATAGTTTTAATTTTATTAAATATCTTTTACTTTATTGTGTTTCTTTTTATTTATATGAAAACATATTATATTATAATTATAAATAAATTAATATTAATAATTGAAAATATAATTTTTAAAAAAATTTACCAATGTCTTAACATTTATATTGATGCACTCGATCATTGGAATATTTCAAACGATACTAACAGTCGCCAATTGTCAATAAAATATAATAAAAAAATTAAAACTTATAAGTCTATACTGACAATCTCTAACCGTCGGTATAGGTAAGAAAATAAAAAAATAAAAGTCTATATTGACGGATGCTAAGCGTCAGTATAAGTAAGAAAAATTACAAGTCTATACTGACAAGCGTTAACCATAGGTATAGGTTAAAAAAATTAAAACATATAAGTCTATACTGACAAGTGCTAGCCGTCGATATAGGTGAAAAAATTAGAACAGATAAATCTATACTAACGGGCTTTAAGCGTCAATATAGGTAAAAAACAATTACAAGTCTATATTGACGAGCATTAACTGTAGGTATAGACAAGAAAAATTAAAACAAACAAATTTTTATTAATGGGTGTTAACTGACGATAAAAGGTATAACAATGAAACACACAATAGATGCTATACCAACAAATATATATTTACTGATGATCTTGAACTATAGGTATATCTTTGTAAGCTATTCTAACACCTTAAAAACCGTCACTATAGGTCTATACTGACAACAGATATACTGACAGTTAAAAATTTATCGAAATACACATTTTGACCATCGATATAGGGTTTATGGTGCTATATTGATAGATTTTGGGGTTTTATCGACACTTTTTTAGCGTCACTATATGTCAAATTTCTTGTAGAAAGTACAAATCTTTATTTTGATAATTACATCTGCATAGTTGCTTGAATCATGTATTTGCATCATTTAAGGGATTTATAAGTTGTATAATTGTTTAGATCATGTGTTTGCATCATTTGGGGAATTTATACATTGTATAATTGTTGGACCATGTATTTGCACCATTTGGTCATTGTTTTGAATATTACATTTGCATTATTATTTGTAACATGCATTTGCATCATTTGGTTAGTATTTAAATCATTATTTTGAATATTATATTTGCATCACAATTAGAACCATACATTTGCATAATTTGGTAAGTATTTAGATTTGACATTTACAAACATTTGTATTATTTAATTAAGATTTTCAAATATGTTGAGAAAAATGATGAAAAATGAGAGTTTTGAATCATTGTTTTTGCATAAGACAATTGCATCTAAGTCATAAGGATAACTATTTGTATTTGTATTTTCGGTAGAAAGCATTCATGGTGGAAAAGACCACCCAAATTGGTGGACTCCGAAAAATAAATACATATTGTAGTTATATAAGAAACTATCTATGGCAGTTAATCTTAGGTTTCAAATTAAACTAAAAACCTAATGCTACCCTATTTTCTCCTATGAATGGCATTTTGGCTAAAGCAAAATAAAAGAGAAAAGAATGGCATTTAACCATTGCATAGAGATGATGAAAAGGTCTTACTATGTCTTTTCCTCTTTCAATTTTAGCATGGAATTCGATCACATTAAAATGATGAATTAGTTCATCCTAAACCAAGAATGAGATAAGTCTCATTTATGTATGGGATTATGTGATAAGTTACGTAGAGAACAAGAGAGGAAAATAGAAAGATTGGCAAAGCAAAAGAATAAGACATTCCTTATGAACTCTTCTAGAAATCTCTTGAATCATTGTTTAAGGACTTACACTATAGATAATGGACAATTTTCAAATACATTTTCTTGTCCCTTACCAATGAATTAAGTCGACGTTGCTTCTTTAAATTTTTTGTAAAAGTGTTTCTTCTATACTTTCGCAATTCTATTACGTCTTCCCTATTATTTTTTATATACATCTTGTTCATATTATATTATTATATTATACTTCAATTTGCATTTATATGGGTGAGATAAACATTTGCATTTGCATCTTGGCATGATACATTTGCATTCTCATAATGACATTTGCATATGTGCAAACTTTAAGGTGAAGAAAGATTTGATATTAGAGATAAAAAATAAAATGAGGGTAAAATGTTAAAGATGTTTGACATGATCAAGTTTAAGTTTAAATTAGCTGGCATATAATGAGACTTAAACTCAAATTAGCTAGCATTAGTTGAATCTTAAGCATCGGACACTAATTGAGAATTTAAGCCTAACTATGTCAACATACAAAAAGAAAAATGTTTATTTTCTTAAAGTTTCAAGGCTCTGGTGAGAGATAGCATTTTAAAATTCTCAAAGTTTCAAAGTTTTGTTTAGGGGAAGCATTTTAAATTTTCTTTAAAGGGTCTTAGTCTCTGGTGAGAAAAGTTCTTTCATTTTTAAAGTTTCATAACCTTTGGTGAAAGAAGCTCTTTTATTTTTTTTTTAAAAGTTTCATAGCCTCTAGTGAGAGGAGATCTTTCATTTATTAAAGTTTCATAGCCTCTGGTGAGAAAGGCTCTTTCATTTTTTTTTTTTTAAGTTTCAAATCCTTTGGTTAGACAAGTTTTTCGATTTTTTAAAGTTTTAAAACTTTCGTTAAAGAGGAGCTTTTTGATTTCGAATTTCCCAAAGTTTCAATGCCTCTATTGAGAAGGAGCTTTTTTTTTTTTATTTCTTGAACCGAACAAAATAAATGCCTTTTGTCTTTTTACAATTCTTGTTTTACAGAAAATATGCAAAGAAAAGCAACTGTAGACATCCCATTTTGTTCATATATTTTTTTAGTATTAAAATGGGCTTTTAATTCTTAAAGATAGGATGAAAATTGTCATTGGGTTTTAATTTTTAAATTGAATTTTTGGCTTAAAGATCAAAAAGCCCAAAATTGTGTTTAATTCATTTTTATTTTATTTTTTTCTTTTCCCTTTTGGTTTTTAGTTTTTTATTATTTTTATTTTTTTCCATTTGAAGAAAAATGAAAAAGTCAGAAACAAAAAAAATCATGGTGATTAATCTGCAAAAGAAAAACCTGTAGATTCGATTTTAGATCTTGTTGAAATTGGAAATCTAAGAATTGATAGCTTATGTTAATACTTGGGCTTCTATTCATTGAAACAAGGAAATGTCATTGAAAGATAAAATCCTAAGAATAATCCAAGATTTAATGGGATTAATATATTTCCAAGTTAAAGTGTGATTTCATCCCTATAAAAAAACTCTAAATTTGTGATCAGAAGAAAACAATCAAGAAATAATTGACACGATAAGCAATTAGTAGATAGAAGTAATCAAGTAATCAAATATGCAATTATGCAAAGTTCAAGGAAATTTTTGAGATTTGGTTATGGGAAATTGGTTAAAATTCTTGGTGTTCTCAAAGGTTATTTTAGGTTTTCATTTTTTAGGTTCTTGGACTTTTAGTTTGATTTTTGGAACTTGGTTTTAATTTCTAGGTTTGATTCAAATTTTTTGAAGTTGCTTGGTTTTTTGAGATTTTTCTAGGATTTCTTGAATTTTTGGGTTTGTTTAATTTTTTTGGAAATTATAGGTTTGGTTTAAATTTTCCAACACCATTTAAAATTTTCAGTGTTGAATTTTGAAATTTTAGTCCATTTCTTAGAAATTTTTGAATTTTTCGATGGTTTTTTTTAGAGAAGGAGAAAACAAAAACTAGGGAGAATAAGGAAGGGAATTTTGATAAAATCTTTTTTTTTTTTTTTTTGCCTTTTGTATGCAATAGAAACGATGTTGTTTGGTGATAACCCCTAACAAGTGTTTCAACCTAGCAACACTCATGCTGACTCACTTTAGGTTTGACTTGAATTGCAAGTTTTCATTTTTTTTTTCTTTCTAATTTTGATTTATTTGTTTTATTTTATTTGCTGGTTTTATTTATTTTTATATATTTTCTATTATTCTATTATTTAAATTTTTTTTATTTATTATTTTTCTATGTGAATGAATTAAAGTGATGAAGAAAAGAAAAAAAAAAGTTTAGTAAGATTTGTATAGTTTTATATATATATATATATATATATATATATATATGTATTGTGCATGATATTTATATAACATTTTTGCATAAATCATTATAATATATATTTGCATAATATTTTGCATGAATTTAATTTATTTGTATGATTTATTACATATTTTGTATGAATTTTATTTGCATGGATTTTTAAGACAATGATTTGCTTGCATAATATTTTTGCATAATGTTTTTTTTTTTACATTTATTGCTCAATATCCTTATATGATTTTTGGTATGATTTTTATTATAATATTTTGACATGATTTTTATTATGATATTTGCATGATTTATTTGTATGTTTTGATTATGATATAATTGTATGGTGTTTTTGATATAATTTTGTATGACAATATTTTATAAATAAATAAAAGGAAATGGAATTCAAATTTGACAAAATATTTAATAAATCTGACGATGAAACCTCTTAAAGTGAACAACAAGTTTATCTTGAATACATTTGAGATGAGAATTTTTTCTTATGAAAGCCTAAAGACTTTTTTTTTAATATTTAAATATCAAAATTAATAAAAATCATATTTGATTAGAAATAAGATAATATAAATTAATTTAATACCAATTTTGAGTGTTGTGAGAGTGCTAATACTTTTCTTATACTAACCGACTCTCGAATTTAGTTTTGTTGATATAGACTAAAATATATTTTTTCAGAGATACTTAATTTAAGTTTCGAACAACCTTAAAAGAGATAAATTTATTTAGGTGGTTAACCATACTTAAATAAAAAAAATTAATGGCCGTTTTTTTTTTTTTTTGTTTAATGGATAAATTTTCAAACTTAAACATTATGACAATATATATTAAACTTTAGAGATGATAAAATGAATTCAAATTCAAAAATCCCCTCAAAAAAACTTGAACATGGATTTATCATATGAAAATCAGTTAAAAATAAATATTTGAACTACAAAAACCCGATTCGAAATGACTTGCATTTAAAACAATTCTAGCCTATTATTGATTTGACCTAAATTCATGATAACTCAAACTCAAAATTAAAAATTAAAAATTAAAAATTTTTAATAAAAGTTATTTACTTATTTTATTATAAATCAAATTTGAAGCCTACTTGTACCCGAGATAATTCAACTTAAAAATAATTCAAACTTAAAATAATTAAAATTTGATGTGATTCAAGCACTAAATATGACCTATCCTGACCTCGTCCTTTTGCCACCTCTAATATTTGATGAAACTCGCGAGCTTGTACAATAGATATTCTCTTCATTCGATTGTGTTTATGTATATATATATATATATATATATATATATATATATATATAAATATATATATATTTTAGGATATATGCCATATTTTTTAATACCTAATATTTTTATTTTTATATTATTCCAATTTTATTTTTTTTTAATTTTTAAGATTTTCACATTAATAACTACTTTTAGAAACATTAAATTTATAGTAAAAACTTTAAAATAAAATACATTAAAGTTTTTTTTTAACTCTATGAAAATAAAATAAAGCTAAAGACAATATGAGATGGAGAGTAATAATTTGTTAGGTAAATTACACGTTCGACCACTAAATTTTTCTCTAGTTTTTATATTAATGACCTTACTGTGAAAAATCACTACTTAATCACAAACATTTATAAAATTTAATGTTTTGGTTTCTCAACATTTAGAAGCTAAAGGCCGATTTACATGGTTTTCCACGTCTGATCACATTTGGCACATGATGATAGCCATGTCACTGGACATGCCACGTGACACTATTGACGTGACTTCACAAAATTCCAAAAACAAAAATCGATATTTTAAAAAGAGATAAGATAGATGATCAAATTGTAATATTTCATAGATGACTAAAATAGAAAGTTCCAAAAACCAAATGTCAATATATATATATAGAAAGCTCCAAAAACCAAATGTCAATATAAATATATATATAATATAAAATATAAATTATTTAATTAAAGCTTATATCAGGCATCCTCTAACAACCGTAGTAGCAGGCGGCTGGAACTTCCTCATCAGGTTGATTATTTTGAGTGGGAATGTGTAAAACGAAAAATTATGAAAGGTATTTTAAAATAGATAACAAAATTAATAAAATAACTTATTACACTAAAATTCCAAAATCATTGAACACTAAATTTTTGTAATGACATGTTGATAACGAAATATTAGTAATGGAAATCAAAATGTAAAAAAAAAAAAAAAAAATTACAAACTTTGATAATTAAATCATAGCTTTTCAAAGTTAGATGATTAAAAATAAAAACTTTTGAAAAGTTATAAGTAATCAAACGCGTAATTAAAATTTTTAGAGATAAGATGTAAATTTATTATTGTACTTATATGAGTGGTTTAAATTTGTCACAAATCTTTCAATTTGCGCTAGAGAATACTTAACAGAAAATTTCATTAAAAACTGTTTCATAGTTCAAAAATAATTTTAAAACTGATACGATAAGGAAAAAACAATCATGACACTAAAATTCACATTTTTTATAATTTTTTTTTTTATCTTCTTTTATCTATCATAGCATTTTCTACTAAATATGACACGTGATTCGGATTTTTTATTTTATTTGGATCGCTCACATAGGTAGAATGGTGAATTTGTACCTTATCTCAATTTTTTATATATAGATTGGATAAATCTTATTTATAATAAAAATATTTAAAATAGTAACTTAGAAATATAAAGGACGAAAATATATGTTTTCATCAATAAAAATTATACCAATATTTGTGCTTCTATAAATACTAACTTTTGTCTTTACGTACATTGCACACAATTTTTTATTTATTTATTTTGAAATAATAATTGTATATTGAACATATAAATCCATATATTATCTACAAATAACTAAAATTAATTTTCATATTAGCAGAATCATGCATTAACATTCATATGAAGTTTAAACTGAATTATAATTTTTACTTGCAAATGGGATAAATCTTATTCATCAAATGAAATAATCTAATTATAGTTTTTAATGGAATTTGAATTCTTATTCAAAAACTAGATAAATTTAATTAATATTTATTTAGTTTACAATCTTAAAATGAAAAATTACCAATATAATGAAATTATAATTCTTATTTATAAATTGAATAAACATTATTAATATTTATTTAATATAATTTTTTTAAAATAATAGTTTAAAAATATAATAAAAAAATATCTATTTTCATTAGTTCAAAAATTTTTTAATATATACTAGTTTTTTGTTGTCACACACGTTGCGTGCAAAATTGCCAATACTATTTTATTTATTTCAAGAAAATAATTATATATCATATAATAGCATATATTGTGTATAAATAACTGAAATTTAGATATTGATAAAAACTTCCATTAACATCCATATATTGTTTACACTAAATTATAATTTTTACTAATTACAAATCAGATAAATTTTATTAATTCAACAAACTCATCTAATGAAAGTCTTTTAATGAAATAGAATTCTTATTTATAAATTAGTTAATTTTTATTAATATTTATTTAATATAAAATATTTGAAATGACAATTAGAAATATAATGAATAAAAATATCATTTTTGTCAATTCAAAAAATTTTCAACATCTGTACTTTTATACATCATAAAGTATACACTATAGAGAGATAAAAGCATAAGAAATTAATTAAAAACCTCTTACTACTATATATTTGATACAAAGTTAACGGTGGCTTTCAACTTTATAAGCAGACTTAAAATATTGATACATATTTATCCTTTTTTAATTAGTTTTTTTTTAAATATAATACTTCAACTATTTGTTGCTTTATGTATAAAAGTTTGATTGAATATACATATATATATATATATGAGGATGGATCCAATTATATTAATGTGATTTTTATATTTTTTTGGATCATTAGATCAAAATAAGATTTTAATTTAATAATTTTAATCAAAAAGTTCAAAAAAATATAAGAGTTACACATAGTATAATAAGTGAATCTTTTTAGACTTGTAACTTGTGTCAACGAGTTATATAAAATACTGTATTTATATTGTACTTTGCATAAAAATTGAGTGTTACAGTCTATGTCGTTACGAAAATATAAAATATAATTTTTTTATTTTATTAAACTTATTTATGATTTTTTTTTCAATTTTAAATCATGTTAGCTTCATGTAGCTTCATGTAATTTTAAAAATTTAAGTCATGTTAGCTTCGCATGTCACAATTTATGTCGATAAAAAATATAAAATACAATTTTAATTTTTATAGTTACAACATACATGACTATCATATAAATGATCTTGTTTCTACTGGATTAAGGTTGATAAGTGGATACAACTGAGTGATGCTTTCAAGTTTCACCTACCCCTGAAAGGCAAGCTAAAAACCTATAAATCCATAAGATTACAAGTGCCTTGAATTAATTAGAACTATTAAATAGTGTATATTTGACAATGAAGAAGAGTTTAGAAGCACTCTCTTCCTCTTGTAGAAGCTGTTATGTTCGCATATAGGACGAGGTAGTACAGTTTCTGACGTGCTGCTATAAATTTTGAAAAAAATAAAAAAGATAAATTATATTTTTTGTCTATTTTTGGAGAGTTTTTATTTTGATCATTTAATTTTAAAAATTTTATAATTTGATCATCAATATTTGTGAAATTATTAATATTTGAATATCATCATCAATGTAGTTATATAATGATTTAGTTAATCACCAACATTTTATGAATTTTAATATAATAAATTATTTTATTATTTTTGTTATCTATTTTTTTTCAATATTTTATTACGTGAAATTAAAAATACAAACTTTTATTGCAATTATAACTTTGGCATTATGAAATATAAAATACTTACTTGAATTTATTTAGATGAGTTATATAACAAAGACATAAAATAATACTATTTTAGTAATTTTTACAATTTGAAAATACTCATCAATTTTAAATTTAAATTATTTACTTATAATAAAATAAAAATTCATAACTTAATTTTATGTAATAAAAATATCAAATGTTTTTTTTTTAAATGCTGAAAACTTATTTGATACTCCCAATTTATTTCGATATAGGTAATATGAATAATAAAATAAGCAGATGGATCAAGTTATACATAAAAGCTTTACATCTTCTTACATATTTTTATAATCATTGATTTCAATAGATGCAAAAGATGAGATTAGATCAATTTTTTGACTTGTTTCTCTTATTCTTTTGATCTATTGAAATCAATGGCTAAAAAAATGTGTAAAACTAAAAATTTTTACATTAGTATTAGTTTATCTTGCTCCATAAAATAATTTATTGTATTAAAATTTACAAACTCTAGTGATCAAATCATTTGTAAATCCATGGTGACAATGAACCGTAGATAATGGAGACCAAAATATTAATAAATTTTACAAACATTACTACACTGGTTACCAAATTGTGAAATTTTCAAAGTTGAGTAACCGAAATAAAAACTCTTAAAAGTTAAGTGATTAAAAGTGTAATTTGTCTTTCTTTTTTAATTTTCCAATTTTTTTAAATTAACAATATCACGTCAACAATTTCTCGTGATATATTAAATGATGTGGAAATACCTAGGGATGGATGCATAGTGGGTGCAGTGGAGGCATCTATCCTTATTGAGATCTTTATACCCTTTAAAAATAAATTATAAAAATGTTAAAAAATTTTAATTCCTTTATAATGCCCCCATTAAAAATAAAAATAAAATATATGGTGTATGTTAAAGTCAAAAGTTGTATTAATTAAAAGTAAATGATAGATATTTGAAAAAAAAATTCAAAGTTATTATAAAAAAAGCAAGTGCAATGGTCATAAAAAAACTATCATTTTTCCTCTATCCATCCCACTTGTAGCTTTCACTTTTTCAAACTAAGAAGGCAAGAATAATTTTTAATAGAGAGAAGAAAACTAAAAAAGTAAAAAAAAAATGAAAAATGAAGCCGTTAAACTAAAGAAACAAATTAGAAGTGGACTATTTACTTCTCTTAACAAGATACTCAAGTAAATACTTTTTTTTTTATATTTTTATAACTTGTCAATGTGATAAAGTATTTATTTACTATTTGAATTTTTATATTGGTGAAATAATCTAATTAAGTCATTGATAAGCATGTATAATTTTTTATTATGTTTGAGTTTTTTGTGTTCTATATTTTTTTTTATTTTTTTAGTTATTACTCATTCGGCTAAATTAACTTTAAGTTTGGCAAAAATTAATTTTTATATTGAGATTATAAAAGTAGTTAAAAATTCTATCCAACTTCTTGCATGGTATGGTAGTATGTTTACAATATGTGGTTTGCATTTCTAATCATTTGTTTCAAATGTATGGTAGGTTGATCTTCATTACTATGCATAATTGTATTTTGAATATTTCTTTTTATTCTTTATAAATTACATAAACTAAATTATTTAGTTTAATTACTTATGAAGAACTATCTTCTTAAGAGAAAGCTAATTTTTGAAGAATAATCTAGAATCAATACTAGTGGCACATTGTATATAGAAAGTTTGTGTTGAATTAAACTTAAATAATCTTTCTTAAGATCTCGGCTTACAAAAAAATTTTGGACTATAACGTTAATGATAGAGATAAGGTTAGAAGAGTTTATTTGCAAAAAACTCCATGTCAACCTTATGAAAATAATTTTCTCCAAAGAAAAATTGGAAAGGCATTCCTACATGGTTCAAAGATTATGCTAATTGATTAGAATATAATATAGAGAAGGTTGCCGTTTATTGTTTGTGTTGTTATCTTTATAGATTGGATATTAGAGAGTAAGCAAGTGGTAATTGTTTTGTTTTAGATGGATTCACAAATTAGAAAAAGAAAAAAAGATTTGATATTCATGATGGAGGTCTTAATAATGCTCATAAAAAAGCTTAGAAGTGTTGTTAGGATTTGCTAAATCAAAAGCAATATATTTAATTTGCTTTTGCAAAGCAATCCAATCAAATATAAAAAATTATCGAATTTGCTTAACTGTGACATTTGATTGCATTCACTTTCTTTCATGTCAAGGTTTGGCATTTCATGGTAGAGATAAAACTAAGAATTCTTATAATTAAGGAAATTTTCTTGAGTTTTGTGGATTTCTTGTCAATCATAATGAAACCATTATTAGTGTTTATCTTGAAGAATGTATCAAGAAATTCAAAAGTGATAGTGCATTATATTCAAAAAAATCATGTTTCTATTGTAGCAATTAAAACTACCAATACTATTATAGAAGACCTTAGAGATGGATTATTTTTCATTTTACTTGATGAATCTAGTGATGTTTTAACCAAAGAACAAGTTGCTAATGTTTGTGTTATGTGAATTTTAAAGGGCATGTTATTAAACGTTTTCTTGGTATAGTACATGTTAGTGATACAACCACTTTGTCACTTAAAGTAGCTATTGAAATATTATTCTTTAAGTATAATTTGAGTATGTTAAGGTTTCATGGGCAAGGTTATGATGGAGCAAGTAACATGTAAGGTAAATTCAATGGTCTAAAAACTTTGATCATGAAAGATAATGCATCTATTTATTATGTTCATTGTTTTACATAATGCATCTATTTATTACGTTCATTGTTTTGCTTATCACCTTCAAATGACACTTATAGCCATTGCAAAAAATCATGTTCAAATTGCATTATTTTTTAACATTGTGATAAATGTAGTGAATATTATTGAGGCTTTTTGTAAACGAAAAGATATTCTTCGAGAAAAGTAACTTGATAAAGTTGTTGAGGTATTATGAATCAATGAAATTTCTATGGGAAGGGGTTTAAATCATGAAACAAGTTTTTAATGAGCTGAGGATACACGATATGGGTCTCTAATAAATTTGATCCTTTTAGTTCCATTATTGATGTGCTTGAAATTGTTATAGAGATAGGAATAGCTTGAAGCAAAGAGGTAAAGCTTTTACCTTATTAGATTCGACTCAATCTTTTAACTTTGCTTTTAATTTGCTTTTGATGAAAAGTATCTTAGAGATTACAAATGAATTGTCCTTGGCATTACAAAGGCAAGATCAACATATTGTGAATGCAATGGCATTTGTAAGAGTAGCGAAACAATGACTACAAATGATGAGAGATGATGGATGAGAATCTTTGCACAACAATGTTTCTTTATTTTGTAAATATATATATATATTGTCATCCTAAATATAGATGATATACGTAATGCTCAAACAATGACAAATTTATAACATTATCAAGTTGAGTTGTTTTACATAGTAAATGATGTGTAACTTCAATAGCTCAATAATATGGAGTTGTTTCTTTGTGTAACTTTTTTAAATCCTTGTGATTTTTTTGCAGCTTTTGATAAAGAAAAGTTTATCCCTCTTGCTCAATTTTATCCAACCGAATTTTCTAATGTGGAGCTACTAGTTCTTGACAATCAACTTGAAACTCAAATTGTTGATTTAAAATCTCATGATAAGTTTACAATCTTGAAAAGTATCAATAACCTCTCCATAAAACTTGTTGAGATAAAGAAACATTTTATGTATCTATTAGTATACTTACTTGTGAAATTAGTTTTGATATTATCAATTTTCTATTGCATCAGTTGAAAAGCTTTTTTTTACTATGAAGATTATGAATAACCAAATTAAAGATTCTTGGATAAATGATTGTTTAGTTACATATATAAAGAAAGATATATTTTATCATATTGATAATGAAAAGATTTTACAACACTTTTCAAATTATGGAAACCAAATTCTTTAAAATTTTTATGTTATTTTTAGTTTATTTAATTACATTTAAAAGTAAAATTTTTATGAAAATTAATAAAATATAACTACACTGATCTTGAATAATTTTGATTTTTCAACTTTGAATATCAAACCGAATGAATTGAATGCGTGCGCGAACACACACACACACACACACACACACACACACACACACACACACACACACATATATATATGTGAAACTCAATAAAAGACAACAAAACTTAATTGAAAACCAATTCAAATCAATTTTAAGTTTTTCTTTTTGTCTTTTTTTGGTCTGCTTGCTTCAGGCTGAATTGTTTAACCAAAATAAACAAAGTAAACTTCAATAAGGAGGAAAAAAAAAAAAAGAGTAAAATGCACTTGTAGTCCCAAACCTTTTATTTAGGTTTCATTTTCATCTCTAACCTTTAAATTGTTTCATAATAGTCCTAAAACTTTTAAAATGATGTCAATACAATACTATAATCAAATTTTGCATAAAAATAAAAGAGAATTACAACTTAAGGTAATAAATCCAAAATTATCATTTTTTGCTATCATACTAAAATATATTTATTAGAAAATAAATAAAACTTTTGTCCTTGATTAGAGCTATCATTTTTGCCCTTGATTTTCAAAATTCAACTTAAAATTAGGAAAAAAAATGGTATTTTAGTTTCCTTCTTAATAATTTAAAAAATTTTATTTTCTTTCTAATAAATAAAATTTATTATGATAGCAAAAGTAATAATTTTGGATCCATCTTGATTTTATTTCCTTTCTTTATTCTTATTTTATCAAATTTTATTTCCTTTATATTTATAAATTTTGATCAATGAACATAATATTCAATCCTATTATGAATAAAGCTAGAATTTTTTTTAATAAAGGAAGAAATGAAACATCCCAAATAATATTTTAACACTTTAACTAAACAAAAGTAAATAATAATTAATAATTTTAGAAAGTACTTTTGTAAATTATTATTACTATAATTTGAAACTCTCCAAAATTTTGCCAACCTAACATAACAACTTATTTATTACAATAATCTTTTTTTTTTTTTTGGGAAATATTATATTAGAAATAATTCATTTAAGAACACTTAGCACATGGGAATAATTCCCTTATTGTTTAAACATAAAATTATAGCTAAAATGTAAAGTCATTTAATATATACAAGCTTTATAAATATATATATATATATATATATGTTTTGAGAAAATAAATATCAACTATTCGAGAGTCAAAATTATTTGGGTATATTTCATTCTTTATTTTTGGTTAAAAATAAATTTTATTTTTATTTTAATAGGATTTAGTTTTATATTTTTTATAAAATCTGTAAATACTATGAAATAAAATTTAATAAAATAAAATAAAAAAGAAATAGAATCAGGGTAATAGATCCCAAACAATTATTCTTTACTGTCATAACAAAATGTATTTATTAAAAAATAAAATGTTATAATTATTATAAAAAATAAGGTACCAGTTTTGCCTCTGATTTTAAGTTAAATTTTTAAAATCAAAGGGAAAAAATGATATTTTTGTAAATATATTAAAACTATTTTGATATGTTTTATTTTTTATTAAAAATATTTTTTGGCTTTATTTTTAAATTTTTAATAGAATTTAATTTTATAATTTTATTAAACTTTGTAAATATTGAGAAATAAAATTTAATAAAATAAAATAAAATCAAGAAATGAAACAAAATCAAGACAACGGATCAGCATTATTACTTTTTGCTATCTTTCTAAAATGTATTTATTAGAAAAAATAAAATTTTTATAAATAATATGAAAGAAACTAAAATATTATGTTATCCCTGATTTTAAGTTAAAATTTTAAAATCAAGCAAAAAATTATATATATTTTTTTTTAAGTTTTATTTTCTTTTTAATAAATATATTTTGATATGATTATAAAGAATTATAATTGTGAATTCATTTTTATGATTTGTAATTCTCTTTTATTTTTAGGCAGAGAAACCATACCGGCACCTTTTTAAATAAGTTTAAAAGTATCAAAATGAAAGATTTGAGAACAAAGAAAGTAAAGGGGGCAGTCCATGCGGGTCTAAATTGTAGGCGCCAGCGGAGATTTGAACAGGACGGCAAGAATGGGATGTCTGTCTGAAGTATTAACAGCAGAGCATGCAGGAATTCATGTTTCAACCAAAAAGAAAGCAAAACAAACACCTTAATTTTATGCATGTAATTAGCTTACGAAAACCAGTTAGTTTAGATTGTTTCCATAAAACAAATATAACTCTTAATTAGCCACTATAACTAAGGGAGGTTTATTGGAGATTGAGATGACTGACTAAGGTAGCAAATTTTGGTTGGGTTAGTTGGCAGCGATGGCCAGGAGAAGAATAATTATAATCGACGGACTTGGGTTTCAAAGACAGTGAGAGCGCGATCGGAAATTGATTAAAAATGGCGAGAAGAAATGGAGAAAGGAGAGAGGAGAATGTGGCTGAGGCAGTGGCAGTGGCAATAGACAAGGACAAGGGAAGCCAATACGCTTTGAAATGGGCTGTTGATCATCTTATGTCCAGGGGTCAATCCATCGCTCTTGTCCATGTTAAAACTAAGCCTTCTTCCATCCCTACCCCAAGTATGTTTTGCTTATCGATCTATTTTTATCGAATCTCCATCATTTATTAATAATATATGCACGCATGCATACATGCAGATGGGAACCACGTCAATATTTCTGATGTCAACGACGATGTTGCAAAAGCATATAAACAACAACTCGACAACCAAGCCAAGGAGGTGTTTCTACCTTTCCGTTGCTTCTGCTCGCGGAAGGACGTATGTTCTTTCTTTTGATTTTCTTCTTTAATTTCTTCTAAACTCCAAATTAATTCATAGTATTTGTTATTATTATTATTATTATTATTCATGCTATTGCAACAGATCAAATGTAATGAAATCATACTGGAGGATACCGACATCACTAAGGCCTTAATTGATTATGTCTCATCCTCTTCAATCGAGACTTTAGTGCTTGGTGCACCATCAAAAAGCGGCTTTGTCAGGTTACCCACACTTTGTCTTTGTAGATTTAAATCATGATTTACATATTATACTACTTTCTGCAAACTGCAAATATATACTACCCTACTTATTTCTAATTTTTCTCTGTTTAACACCCCAAATTTCCAACTCCAAATTAAACTCCTGGCTGCTGCTACTATAAGATTAATTTCATGCATGCATTTGAAATCTAATTCAGAAACATTTTGCTCTTCCATCTATCTAATGTGTTGTAACTTTGAATGAGCCTTCAAATGTTGACAGGAGATTCAGGACCCCGGAGGTTACAACTAATGTCTCAAAAGGGGCTCCCGATTACTGCACAGTATATGTGATTGGCAAAGGGAAGATCTCATCAGTGCGATCTGCTTCTGCTCCCCCTCCACCAAGACTTCACCCGCGTGCTCAGCCGCAGCCCCTACCCAGTAACATTCCTGAACTAACAGAACCCCCTTACTCTCCCACGCTTAACCCCAGATATAGAGGTTTTTGCATGTCTCCTCCTGTCATTAACTTGTTTCCACCTTCATTATTATTCAGCCATCACTCACAGGATTTATTTTGCTTCTGTAGCTGTACCTGATAGGCCCCAATATCCACCACGCAACCTAAATGAAGATGTGGAAATCAAGTAAGTTATAATAAGATGATCAACCCTCATTCATAAACATCTAACTAAAAATTTTCAATCCCCTGGAACAGGTCACCATTCACAAGAGGACGAAACCCTATCAAATATGAGCCCTCAATTCCAGAATCTGACATATCATATGTAAGCAGTGGAAGGCCAAGTACCGATCGCATGTTCCCTTCCCTGTATGACAATATGGACTTTGGAACTCCACGGCTTTCAATCAGCTCAGATTATGACGATATAAGCTTTGGGTCATCATACTCAGGAAACAGGTCCATGGAATTCAATTCACAGTTCGAATGTTCATCAAGCTCGGTGGAAAGTGGTAGGACATCATGGTCATCTCAGAATATGGTAAGCATTATTTTTTTGTCATGAAAATTAGCATAATAAATAATAGTAGTTACGCTGAAAAGCGAACAGCAGACAAGTGAAATGCTAGCTATGCAGTTTGGTTTCATATATATGTACTTGAGCAGATACAAGGTAGAGAATCGTACTTAACTGTTCAGATGCTACAGGACGAAGTGGAAGCTGAGATGAGAAGACTCAAACAGGAGCTCAAGCAGACAATGGAGATGTACAGTGCCGCCTGCAAGGAAGCACTCTCGGCAAAGCATAGGGTACTATATATCTAAAAGCTGAATTCCTTTTGAGCATAATCTACAAACTTTTGAAAGTGGTATATAACTATATTAAAATTTTCAACTTTGGTGAAAGTTCCACTAAATATGGTATTTCTATCCTGTTACAATAATGCTACGGTCCTACCAAATAGGCTTGAATTCAGCGATATCATATAGGTATACTTCTACTACAACTAGTTCCATTTTTGTTCATTGTTTTGAAATGATCAGATGCTACAAGACGTTCAGCATAAAGAAAATGATAAAATTCCTGGAAATTTGAAAACACCCTCTGCTACCTGCCCCATGCAACCACCAAAAAGAAAAATAGACAGAGAACACTTATGCCCAGTTTCTGCATATTCTTATTGCAGGCAAAAGAACTTCATAGCTGGAAATTGCAAGAAGAACAAAAAATAGAAGAGGCACGGCTAGCTGAGGAAGCTGCACTGTCACTTGCAGAGAAGGAGAAGGTAAAGTGTAAGGCTGCCATTGAGGCGGCCCAAGCAGCTCAACGGATTGCTGAACTAGAAGCACAAAAGAGAATGAACGTAGAAATGAAAGCCAGCAAAGATGCTGATGAGAGGAAAATGGCAATAAATAGTTTGGGACATGGTCTCAGGTACAGGAAATATACGATTGAAGAGATTGAAACAGCAACAGAGCTTTTCTCGCCATCTCGCAAAATAGGAGAAGGAGGTTATGGGCCAGTATACCAGTGCAAACTGGACCACACACCTGTCGCAATAAAAGTTCTTCGTCCAGACGCAGCCCAAGGACAATCACAGTTCCAGCAAGAGGTGTGGATGCAATTCTAAGCACAAAATCAAGTTTTTAAGATTCACACATGCAATGCTTGCTGTATGCCCAATTTACAGACCTAATAAAATTTTAAACCGCATATTCATTACTCTATTGTATTTAGTTAAGAGTCTGATGAATCAGGTCAGGAGACCTTGTTGATGCATATCACATGATAAATTATAACTTACAGATTGATAATTAAGCATAAGAAATTTAACCAAGTAATTACTTCTGAAATGCCTACAGAAATTTAATCTATGTATATTTTGGTAACTCATGTAGGTTGAAGTGTTAAGCTGCATACGACATCCAAATATGGTTCTTCTCCTCGGAGCCTGCCCAGAGTATGGCTGCCTAGTCTATGAATACATGGCTAACGGAAGCTTAGAAGATCGCCTCTTTAGGCGCAATAACACTCCGGTACTTCCATGGCAAGTAAGATTTCGAATTGCTGCAGAGATTGCGACAGGTCTTCTTTTCCTGCACCAAACCAAACCAGAGCCACTTGTGCACCGTGATCTGAAACCTGCCAATATTTTGCTAGATCGCAACTATGTCAGCAAGATTAGCGACGTTGGCTTGGCTAGGCTTGTTCCTCCATCAGTTGCCAACTCTGTAACTCAGTATCGTATGACATCAACAGCTGGAACATTCTGCTACATAGATCCAGAATATCAGCAAACTGGAATGCTAGGGATAAAATCTGATATCTACTCACTTGGGATCTTGCTTCTACAAACAATAACTGCTAAGCCACCAATGGGTTTGGCTCATCACGTTGAGAATGCTATCGAGAAGGGAACTTTTGCTGAGATACTAGACCCAGCTGTGCTTGACTGGCCAATGGAAGAGGCCTTGATCCTTGCCAAGTTAGCCCTTAAGTGTTCAGAGCTGAGACGAAAAGACAGACCAGATCTGGGACAAGTTGTGTTGCCTGAGCTTAATAAATTGAGAACCCTCGCTGAAGAAAACACGTCTTTTATAACGCTTGGTGGCAGTGCAGGGCCCTCACCAAATCACAGCCAAGTTTCCGCCTCCTCAATGCAGGTAAACCTATAAATGGAAGAAAGCTACAACTATTTTATTTTACGAAGGAAATATCCATCTTATTGTAAGAGCTAAATAAATGAAGGAGATATTTAGTTTTGAATGTATAAATAAAATTACTTTAGTTTCATACTTAAAAAATTAAAAAAAGAAAACCATTGTCAAAATGAAAACCTAGTTAAAGAGGATGAAGAACAAAGAACTTAAAACTTTCTGTTGATTTTGAACGTCAATAAAACTTATTAATTAAATAGAAAGCACATTTGCCCCCATGATAAATCTGTCTCTGATTGTCAGCCCAAACAAATTCTACTGTCTGAGAAATATATAATTTGTCCTCTTCTACTTGCTTCTTAGGATTTTACTAGTGAACCTCAGTTCCTGCATTGTGGATATGATAGCTCAAGGAGCCGCTCAAAGACACCATCTTTAATTGGGGGAAGAAAGTGAGTACAAGAACTTTTCTTTTCTTCCTGTTTCTCTTTCTTCTTTTAGTTTTAAACCTTTTCCCCTTGACACTTATTGTTTGCACACTTTTTTTTTGCAGCTAGAAAGACTTGTCATGTTGAACTAGCCAAAACAGAGCAAGAATTCAATACAAGGAGCCGAAGGTTGCCATCAAAATAGAAGTTCAGAATTCTGAGCATCCGAATTCCATTTATTTCAATTTTCCCTTCATTTATTTCTCCAGACCAAACATTATTAAGAATGTAACTGTACAACTTCTATACGAATCTTATAGGAAGCTGTGCTTCAATATACACAAAGCCACTGAACGAAGATGTGAAGACTTTAATACCAATATATATCTGACACTCCTGGAACTTACAATGAAAAATGAACAGAAGCTCAAAATGATTGAAGATCAAGTTTAGAATCATATTAGGGATATCTTTATGATTTGACGCAACTCTAAATAAAGGTTTCGATAATCTTACTATCCCTATATCTGAAGGATACAAGATCATGCTCTTCCCTTCTTGCAAGTTGTGAGCCACCTCAAAATGATGTTGTTGTTCATCCCAAATGCCAGTCATGCTTTCCCTATAATTGATTGCATATCCCCACATTTCTCTTTCTTAACACCATGGCCATTTAGAAAAAAATACTTATCCTAATTGCTAGCCCATTTCTTCCTACCATCACTTTCACAATGTTCAGCTCATTTTCAAAGTGGTTCATGCTACCAACATGTATAACATACTTTTCAGCCTCCACTGTATCTGCCACAGATAGAATACATGTTACAAAATAAGCAAGATTAACAAAAGGGATCATATAACTAACAACACAGTTATTTTCAAATTAGACATTTTCATCTATAAAGAAATTGCAATTTCATAAAATGGTATCTCTTTCACACAACAGGCATAAAGGACCAGACTATCCTGGATGTCACCTAAATATATAATCACATAGAAGTAATGGGATTATGATCGACTTCTCACCTTAATGTCATAATATATATTCTAAAAATTAAACCCTAACAAAGATTGAAAAACATAAGCTAAAGACCTCTTATGCGGGAGCATCAAAAAGAGGAATAAACATGTAGTTATTTTTTTTAAGTTTCCTAATAGCTAAGTTATTTCGGTAGTTATGGCATGCCTGGATGAGCTAAACTATTGTGGTGTTCACATTTGGTTTTATCTGGAGTAGGCTTACGGTACTTATCTTTTAATTGGAATCCTTCTAATAAAGACATCTTAGGAGAAAAAACAGTGTTCAGGACATACCATGCAGCAAATAGCACAGGAAGATGTATACAGTACCACTTAGCTTGGCTCATCCGGTATGGGACGTTGAGAACTAGGAGAGACACCTTAGGTTCAAGGCTTCAAGCCAAAGAGTTCCCCTCTAATACGACGGTGGTAAGCTTTAAGAATGGAAAATAACAAAATGCTATTCCAACAACCAGAGAAACCATATCTGTATACAAATAGCAGACTGCTATTTAGTAATTCCAAAAGACCTGGTTCTTTCGGAATTGCCTTTTGAGATAAACTGCAATTAGCTGCCTGTAGGTCCATTTCTTTTGTCTCTTGAACTCCACAAACGCCTCTGAAGTTGATTGGAAGTCCCCTTTACCCAAAGCCTCAAACACAAGTGGATCAGTTAACACTAGTGGAGAATCATCGGCATTCATATTGTTCAAAACAAAATCCAGATTTCTTCCAAGTCTTCTATTCAAGTATGCATCTACAACACAACCATAAGTCACCAAATCAGGAACAACGCCTTCATGTTTCATGTGTTCAAGGCTGAGATGGAGATCCCAGAACATAGACATTCTTGAGAAGGCCAAAGCTCTTATATTGAACGTAGTCAGATCGGGAAGGAAACCAGAATCCAACATTTTCAGAAAGAGTCTTTGCATGGTTTTCATTTTGAAATTGGCAGCATAGGATAATAGCAAGAGATTCCATAAGAGATTGCCTAAATTTGTCCTCCCAAGACCCACACCATTTAAAAATGCACCTAACTTGTAGAACTTTCCCTCCTTGATGTAGGCTAATGACATTGCTCTGATTCCTTCTTCCTCTATGAGATGTCTAGACCTTTTAAGGCGAGCATAAGCATTCTCCATCTCAGTCAAGGAACCCAAAATGCTACAATGTCTAAGAAAAGCATTTCCAGTGGCAGAATCTATAGGCAAACCCTTTGAAACCATCTCCTTCAATGTATTCTCCATTAAATCAAGCCGCCCATGCTTTCCGAAGCAAGAGATAGCCACTGGGTACACTTGGGGCAACAAGTTAAACCTGTGCAGAATTACCTGATCCAGAATTTTGTTTACTAGGTGAAAATGCCCCATCTTCCCACAAGCATCCATGAATTTTGAAACTACTTGAATAGCAGGCATAAAAGATGTAGTATATAGCATTTCCTCCCATATTGCCAGAGCTTGGGGGAAAAGCCCATTATCTGCATAACAGAGCATGAGAGCAGAAAGGGTACAAGTGTTGGGTATCAAACCTTGGGAATTCATCTCAAGTAAAAGCTGATGAGCAACGTGAGACATCCTTTTTCTACCTAAGGTTTGAATCAATGGAGCACAATCGACCAAGTTGTCTCTCGCAAGGATACGTCCTACCTTGTTCCACTGACAGATGATCTGCACCAAATAGAAAATAAAATCAGTTGCGATGGGATTAATAATTATTGAAAATGAAGGCAGCATTCGGCATTACCTTGCGGGGTGGAGGAGGATTGTTGTTGGAATTGGGTGAGGAAGGGTTGGATTTGAGAGAGGTAATAGAGAAGACAGGAGGGGTTATCCTGAGCAGCCACTGAGGTCCCATTTCCTCCTAAAGCATAGTGAGAGAGAGAGTGCTTGAAAATCGATCCACACACACGCACATATACATATTTTGTTCGGCAGAAAATTTATTGATCAACTAAAAATATTTATTGGTTAACGAAAAAATGATAACTTTTGAAAAAAATAAACAATAATTTATTAAATTGCTGAGTATAGTTTTATTTTAGTCGAATTTTGAATTGGATATGATTTTTTAAGTTTAAATTTAATTTATTAAAAAAATAATATTATTGTATTAATAAAAATATATTTAATTTAATTTTACTTAAAATTTTAAAATATTAATAATAAAACTCTTCTAGTATTTTAATTTTAAATGTTTTTGTATTTCTAATGAAGTCGACATAAATTTTTAAACTCATATTTAATTTGAAATGACGTGAATATTATTTTCTTGTTAAAAATATTTTAATTAACTTTAATTAAAATGCTAAAATATTAATATTAAAAGTCTTTTGATAATTTAATTTTAAATATTTCTATTTTGTAGATTATTAGACAGAAATATTTTTACTATTTCAATAAAAAATAATATTATATTATTATTTTTAAAAATAAATATTAATATATTAAATAATATTTATAATTAATATTTTTTAATATTATAATATAATTATTTTCGTAATACGAATATTTTTAACTATTTCTAAATCTTTTTAAATTTAAAATACTATTTTTATCTTTTATTGACAAATGTATTTATATTACAATTTTAA
This sequence comes from Durio zibethinus, assembly GCF_002303985.1. Next base: position 17,969,958 of record NW_019168159.1, read on the forward strand.
TAACAAATACAAATAAATAATATTTTTATTATAATTTAATAATCAATATTTTCAATATAAAATATAAATATTTTAATATTATAAATAAATATTACTATTTTTTAATATTATTATATTGATGGAAATAATATTTTAAGAATAGTAATATTATGTTATTTTAAATATTTTAAAAAATTAATATAACTACTAAAAAATAGTTTTGTTTTTAAGTTTTTAATATTAATATAATATTTTAATATTAAATGTTATTATTAAAATATAACTATTTTTTAATATTAATAATTTTGATAACAAATAATTTCAAAATATATTAAAAATACATAATTTCTAATAAAATTTTAATAGTTATGTTAATATTATTTGAGACTTTACTTCCAAATCGTAAATAGTTATCAAATACACATGTTTGCTAGTTAAGATGATGTTTAAATGAAACATCTTTTAAAATAGTGAAAAGAAACAGAAAAGAATGAGACTTGGTGGTTTATATAAAGGCAAAATATGTGTGAGGTGGTTTGGTGAGGATTAGTGAAACACATACTTATCAGTGTCTAAAAGGAATGACGACCAATTTGTCATATTGGACATCAATAATGCATCAAGGGTCTCATTTTGGGTTTCTTAGCCCTAGTTGCCATAATTTTATTGCCAATTTACTTTTTTCTTAGCTCGTTAGTGCTAAAACTTGTTTGGGTAACTCGGTTCCAATATTTAAATGAGCAAAATAAGTTTAAAAATTGTTGGTTTCAAGTCGGCTATTTGTTGATGAAGATCCTTTGCACCAGTGGTTAATCATCATTTGCACCAAAATGGAGAAATGAAAGATTCCAAGGAAATGGCTTTAAGGCATGATATGAAAGCACTTTCCTTTATATTTGTTTGCTTCACCAATATTTGGAATGCAATAGGAGTTGTTTACATAGCTTACGATATATAATGAAGTCATGTTTGTACTCACTTTACCCTAATTAAGTTCAAACCACTAAACATTTTTGAGGAGGAACGGAAATACTTTTGTCTTATGCTATGTTTTTACAGTAAACAAAGTCTAAGAGATTTGTTTCTACTTTGAGTGTGAGAGGGAGAAGAATTCTGATATAACATCAAGTGTTTTTCATCATCTTTTCAACCAACTTTAAATGTTTTCTTCCATCTCTATTTATAGAGAATAGAAACTAAAGGGTAAGTCCCTTAATTTGTATTATTTCAATCAACATATACTTCCTTTAATTAAGAACATATTTTTCTGAATAATTATAAATGTAATTATTTATCTTTTATAAGTGAAAGATTACTTTTGAATGATTATAACTCATTCCAAGAGAAATCTCTTTTGACTGTTTAGGAAAATGCAACTTTTTGTACTAGGGCAGTCAGATGCATTATTTAGGCATCCAACTGCCTTAGAGTATTTCATTACGGAAACTTTTACTAGGCAAGGTAGTCGACTGCACTATGCCGCACATTCAACTGCCCAAGTTCAATTTCTTAATAGAAGTTTTCTTTCCCTTTTAAAGCCATGGGCAATTGACTTCTTTGTTTGGGTAGTCGACTGCTCCTTGCCAAAACTTAATTCTTAACTTTGTTTTTCCTAGTTTCTTAATCATTGATAAAGTAAGTATACTTAACCAATTTATCTGTCACTATTTTAAAAATATTTCCAACATTCTCCTACCTATTTTCAAAATAGAGTAGGTCATATATTTTCAAAATTTTATACATAAGTGAAGGTATCATATATACCTAATTTAAAACCAACACTTAAGTGATAAGTTATTGAGTTAATCATAATTATATGGTAGAACTATGTCTTTGAACCAATAATTCTATGTAATTAGTCATGTATCCAATCACACATAAAATTTCACACCTCAACAAAAGTCATTTCGCAATGCTTGACACAATTTCGTTATCCATGTGACACAATTTCATTATCCATGTATCTTGTATCTTTTCATGAATGCTTTAGAGGCAAGCTCTTAGCTCCAAGAAGTGACACCACATTACAGGGGTTTAGGTCTTTAGTGGTATTTTTTTTTTTAATGTTTAACGGCGTTTATAAACACCGCTAAAAGATTTATGGCATTTGCAAAAAACACTATTAAAAGTGTCAGCTATACACGCATCAGGAAATATAGCTACGTTTTTTATAAAACATCACTATTTTAGCGACGTTTGTATATGAAAAACGCTGCTAATTTAATAACATTTGTATCCGAAAAATGCCACAAATATGATGAAGTTTATATGATAAGATGGCACTAAATTAGCGGCATTTGTATCAAAAAATACTACTAATTAAGCACCATTTTTATGATAGGAATGCCGCTAATTTAGCGGCATTTTTTTTATAAGAACACCACTATTTTTAGTAGCATTTTATAGTACAAACGCCACTAAATTTAGAATTTAAAGGCATTCTTGAACGTGAACGTTGAAAAATTAAGAAATTTACTTTTTTAAAAAAAATTTCTTTTAATATTTATTATTTTCATTAACAAGAAATCTTAAAAGAAATAAAAATGAACTAAAATTCAGAAACTGAAATTAATAAATACTTAATTCACATTCAAATATGCATGTAATTAACACAAAGTTTAAAATTAGTATAATATCATTCAAATTTTTTTAATACATTAACTAAAAAATTAAAAATGTATGAAATTGATGATTACATAGATTTGGAAGACTGTCATTTGATGAAGGAATTTTTTCACCTTGGTCACTAGCGTGCTCAAGAACATACTAAATAATATCATACAAGTTTTAACACTTAATAATAAGCTTTTTTAATATTAAATATATAAATATTTACTAAATATAATACCTGGGTTGGTGGACCACAAGATTAGTTCTTGAAAATTGTTGTTACACAAAATTCATAAGATGATCAAATCGATCATGCAACTGCTAAAATTTTGCATACTCTTAGTCCATTCTAGCACATTCTTCTTCAATTTTGATACGCTCCTGTTCTATTTCTGCTTCAATTTGCTAGAAACATTTTTGCATAGTTTGCAACTCCTCTCTCAATATGAAAATGTCTTGCGAAAACCAACTTGCTAAGAATGTAAATTTTTAAGAGTTACGTCTATAGTAGGTAAATGGTGTTGGACCCAATCCAAGGCCTCGGACCCGTTCATGCCTTTCTTTTGCAACAACTTTTGTGAAAATTTGATTTTTCATTTCTTGCATGTTAACAGAACCATCATATGCTATTTCAATCTTAACAACCATTTTCTCTTTTGCTTTCTCCTATAAATTAATCATATAAACTATTAAGTTTAATGATTAATTCATAATATGTTAAAAAGAGTAAATATTTACTTTCTATTAAAATAGATGTTACAAATTATCACAATTTCTTGTATTTCGATATTTTGGTAAGATTCGTCTTTTTTTGTATGTGTTAAGCAAAAAAGTTTCACACATTCAATTTTACCACCCATCTCAATCTCTTATACAAAAACATATGTTATTATTAAATACATATCAACCGCAACTTATTTATACATGTCAAGTCTGTCAATCAAGTTCAAAATTTTGAATAAGTTTAATATCATGTATTTAATCTATATAAATTGTTAAAATAGAAATATAATCGTAAAATTATATTTTGGCCCTTTAACAACACAATAGTCTTAAACAGACGTAAACAATAAAAGCATTTTGGCCTTTCAGATATATAGATCATGGAAACCAAATTCAATCATTTGGACAAGTTTAATACCATGTATTGAAGCCATCCAAACTGTTAAAAGCCATCCAAAAATTTAATTTGTATTTTTACCTTTAAGAGGCAAAAATAGTCCTAAATAGATGTAAACGATAACTTTTTTCACACATATCAACCATAGAAATCAAGTTTAATCATTCAAACAAGTTTAATATCATGTATTGAAGCTATCCAAACTGTTAAAATAGAATAATAACAACAATTTTGTATTTTTACCTATTAATGGCACAAAAAGTCCTAAATAGACGTAAACAATAACTTTTTTATACATATCAACCGTGACGACTAAGTTCAATACTTTAGATAAGTTTAACATCATGTATTGAAACTATCAAAAATATTAAAACAGAACAATAACTGTTAATTTGCATTTCTACCTTTTAACGGCACAAAAAGTTCATTCATTTGAATAAGTTTAAAATCATAAACTTACTATTTCTTTTTGCTTTCTTGCAAAACTTTTTGATCCATTTATATGGCTATATTTCTGTTGCTTTCTGCTACTAGTCCCAATCTGTTCTCTTTCATGTCATAAAAAATAATTGCGTATAGGTAGAAATATAAATATTACCAACTTAAAGCATAAAACACTTTTATTATTTCATTTTAATATACAAAGTTATAAATTAGTACCTCTCATTTTCTTAAGAACCAAAATCTAACCAATTATTCATATTGCCACCTAATTACATTATGAGGTAGATTTTCTATTGTGGCCTCTACAGTAGTATTTCGATTGAAATACTTATTCTTAAAATTATGCTTATAGTTTTTCCATTTTTTTTCCAATGACTTAAGCACAAATGAAGTTGGTATTTCAAGTAGAAATATTGACTGTAATAATACAATAAGAAAAGTTTGAATAAATAAAACAAATGTAAAATAATTATATTTTTATATGTAATTAATTATACTAATACCTCGATAAAGTTCAATCTTGTTTTGCTTGAGGATAAGCAAATGTTTAAGTTTGGGGGTTTGATTGCATTTAAATTTTAGCTTTTTCATGCTCAATTTTAGTGTAATTTGACTTATATTTTAGCTTGTTCATTGGCATTTCTTGGCAAAAATATTCCTAGAAGTACAATTCTCTTATGTGTAGGTACAATTAATGAAAATGAGGAAGTTGGTTAATTTGGACACAATATGGAGAATTTTTTGTAGAAATAGCCTTAATTAGTGTCAATAGATTACATTGATAGTTGGGGAGTTTTTTAACTTTCTTTGATTAATTTTTTTTAGTCTTATTTTCATAGATTTTTTTAAGCAAAAATGACTGATAAAAATTCACATTAAGTGTTGGAATTTTTTGAAAAAGGCAAAACACGTTAATGCATGAATGAATTAAAGAAGTATGCAAATGCTAAGCCATTGCAAGCTGGGATTAAGCAACAAGAAAAAAAGATGATGTGGCACATTAAAGAAACTTTATTGGCTATTACATTAACTTGGATGAAGCACATACACATGAAAGAAAGAGACTTAAATCGACAGAAGAAAAACCAAGCACCAGGACCTAAGCATATACTAGAGTCGACCTAGTAGTGCGCCGTCACTAGCCACAGCCATGTAACAGCACTAGGTGAGCATCTGTAAGAGCAAGAAGGTTCAAGATATTTTTAGAACTCAAGGTCCCTCCCTTCCGCCTATAATTAGGGGAAAATTTTGATCTTAGAGAGCACTTAGTCTAGGTTTATATTTATGTTTTTTTCTTTGCTTTTTCTTTTCATGTTCTTAAAATTTTCTAGCTTTCAAACACTTGTTCTTCAAATTTTCTTAGTGAAACTCATTGCCAATTTACATGTTTTTGTATATTTTCTTAAGATCTTTTCAAATCTTGCAATGAAATTTGAAGATTTTATCGGTTTTTAGCTTTAAAAGTTTATCTTCATTTACTTTTCCACTTGTTTGTGAAATTGATTAGGTTGATATTCATTCAGTTCTTACATTGAATCTATAACAATTCTTGTTAGTTTTTGTCCAAATTTTTTTCATAGGTTCCTAAGCTACTGATCTTCAACATAAATAAAATTTAGCTTGAATCTTGAAGTAAAGAATTCCATATCACAGCTAGTAGGTATAGTGGAACAAGAGTAGAAGCCAGACATGAATAGTCTTTTTTGGTGTGGAATTACTCTCCTCGTGGAGTTTTGTTTGCTCTTTTATTTTCTTAGATCTATAACTTATTGTTTTACTTGATAAATCTTGATTAATCTTTGTGATTTCGCTTGAAGTTAGATGCTGTTTGGATCAAATATTTGAGAATACATTTTGTTTGATGTTCATCAGCGCATTATTGAAAGTTGAAGATGTTACGCTGAATTTCTACATACTTATTTGATTTTGTTTGATTTTTGTGTTGATTCTTTCTATATACTTGTTAACGAAGATGTCTTTAATTCATCTAAAGATCTACTGCAACTCATAATCATATTTTAAATTTTTTTATGGAGCATGTGCAACTCAATCGTGCATGATTTGAGAAAGTTTCTATTTAACATTACTTTACTATTTCTTTTAATTTGGATGCATTTTAGATCTGTATTTTACATCATTTACTTGTTCTTATAATTTTCATTTAGATATATATTCATTTGCTTAGCTTAAAATTTCAATTATTGGTATAGTATGTTACACTTTCATTTCTTGTTCACATAATTCACTGCATGCATGAATTGTAATTTCTTTTCCGTTTTGACTTTTTTCAATTGCTTTTTCAAGTTTGTTAATGCATTTTACATCTTCATTTATACCTTCACTTGTCCATACAAAGTTCATTTAAATTTAGGCTCATATATATACTTTAGAAAATCAAACTGTGATGTGTGTGCTAGTGCAATTCATGCAAATGTAGATTCAATCACTATTAATTGCATTCTTTTTGCACTTTCTTTTACTTTTGCATTTTGATTCTTCATATAAATCTATATTTAGTTTTTCATATAGGATTTATATAGTTTTAATGTTTCATAAGTAGGAAGCAAATTAGTTTTGATATGCAAGCTTTTTTTTCAAAAGTTATTGGTATAAGGCTTCACTAATCAGTGTTGATTTCATGCACACTTTTTGTTTCTTTTAGCTTCTATTTAAGATGCTTGATAATGCATTGGTTCATTTAGATTGTGTCCTAAGACTTTAAAGGTTAGGATATCATTTAGATTGGTTCATTACAATTGTCATTTTCAGTTTATATTAGATATCATTTCTAAATTTCATGGTTTTAGAAATTTTAGGTAAAATTTGTATGTGATTATGTTATTGTGTTGCAGACTTGTTTTTTTTTTTTTTTTGTATTTTATTACATGTTTTTAAATTTTTAGAATTAGTTATGTTAGATGTAGTTGCTAATTAGATTAATTGTAGTGAAATTTTAATTACAAATTTTCTTTCTTAATTTTTATTTGCATTTTATTTTCTTAGTTCAATTTCTTTTATGATTTTGTTTCCTTATTTGATTTTTAGTGTTAATTTTGTAAACACATTTTTTTATAGCTATTGATTGATCGAACCAACTTTAGATAGGGAATGGTGATAAATGGTACTTAGGCTAGGAGTTTTTTTTAACCAATCCTCAAGGAATTAACATCTAGACTTTCATAGTCACTATTATTGCTTGATGACTTGTGTACTTGTAGGAATTCCCCAATCAAAATTTTTTTATGTATATTATCATTCATTTATATATCATCATTCTAATTCATGAAAAATATAATTCAATCATACATTTCCTCAATTCATTCTAAGAAAAGGAAAAAATAAATGATGAAGAGCAAGAACGATCAAAGAAAGAAATAAAGGAAAGACATCATAAGGCTCAAATGAGGTGACTATGAAAATAATATGTCAAGGTTGGCTTGAAAGGCTCAAACGATTCTAGGATAACCTATATCATTTTTCTAATCATGTGTCATCTAGGATTTTACCTTGAGTGATGATCAAAACAAATTCTAAAATCATGAAACAAAACTTTAAAGAACAATGTAAAAACAATCTCATGCCCACATAATCACTATTAGATAAAAAAATGCAATTCAATGTTTAAGACATCACTCATAAATGAATATTATATTCAAGAATTCGCTAAACCTAGATATAATCTCATAATTCACATACGTTCAATCTTTTCCTAAAGCTATATTCATTATCAATTACTACCTATCATTGACTTCATGCAAAACCACTCAAAAAAAGCATAGTAAAGATTCATGTTACTACATGTTTAGCTCAATTTCAAGGCAAGCTCAAGAAAAACTACAAATTTTTAAAAGAATTTTTGAAAATTTTCTCATATTCCCAAACTTAAACAACACGTTATCTTCAATATGTAAGCATAAAACAATAAAGCACAAAAGAGAAGAACAAGAAAACTCCCCTATCAATCATTGAGGCATGGTGGCCAAATGTTCACTTCTTGCTTTGGCCAAAAGTAGTGTATCAATTTGAAGCTTTTATTCAACCTATAAAAATAAAAATAACTATACAACAAGACTACATCAATATGTACAAAAACCATAACCTACTGAACAATAGACAAATGAACAAGTATATACATCATAACCGAGCGAACACAAAAACAACCATGTACAAAAAATGAAAACCAAGTATGTACAAAAAATAAACATGCAAACACATATACACACAAACTTACACAAAAAAAAATATAGCATTTTTTAATAAAACTTGAGTTACCTCTCAATAAGCGCTTTCTATGAAGTCAAAAGCTTAGATTGTGAGCTCAAGAGAATCAATCTCAAAAATGAATCACTTTTATCACTCCCCCAACCTCTCTTCCATAATAATGCTTCAATATATGCCTATTCACATTAAAAGAAACCTTTTTCACCTTATCTATAATCTCTACAGTGCCATAGGAAAAAACCTATGTCACCATAAATAGACCAATCCATCTCGACTTAAGCTTCTTGGGAAAAAGTTTTAAACGAGAATTAAATAGCAAAGCTTGTGACCGGGCTCAAATGTCTTATCCAAAATTCGCTTGTCATGCCACTTTATTATCTTTTCCTCTCGATTCTCACCCATTCGTCTAATCAAATATCAGTCTATGCTTACTTCTCATTAACGTTTGATTCATAAACCTCCTTGTGGCTCCCATATGACCACTCACACCCCTTGAATTTAAATCAAATTGAACGATTGATACTCTTCTACAACACTCTCTTTCTACATTACTCACTATATGTAGCATTAATATCCCTTTCTTTTTTTTTCACTCAAAAAAATATATATATATATATGTTGAATTTTAGACTACACAATTTAGATTGTTGGATTTTAGACTTAATAAGTTTGACATTTTAGGTTGTGAAATACTTGAGTTAGTGGATTTTGATTTTAATTTATTAATATTTTATTAAAGTTAAATTTTTTATTCTTTTCAATTAAGATTTCAATTCAACTCATGACTTTTGAACTAACTAGATAATATTATATATGAAAAAATAAAAGATTTAATTATTAAATTTTAATATATTAATATTATGAATATTTTTAAACTATTTGCTATATGTTATATTACAAATATAATATGTTCTTATATATAACAATTTAAATAAATTAAACAAAACATGATAATTATGAAATTTACTAATGAACTGGACTTTAATTAGATTGAGATATTGTGAGTTGAAATTTAATTGGATTTTAAAAAAAAAATGTTGGTTTGTAATTAGTCTTTTTTATTATAGGTTTTAAGTTTTTATTATTTATAATTAAATTAAATTAAGAATTAAATAATAATAATAAAAATAATAATAATAATAAATATAAAAAGATATAAAAATAAAAATTAAGTTGCTTTCTTTTTTTATTTTGTTTTAAATACTTTACAAAAAGAAATTTTTTTAATTATAATAAATTGAAAAAAATCATAAATTTGATCAAATGATTAACAAAAAAATTTAACATTCATAACATAATATAAAAAATTAACCAAAAAAATAATTGTAATATATGAAATAAATTTATAATATTTTTGTTTGTTTTATGTTTTATTTTTTATATTAAAATAATTATAAATATATTCAAAATAATGAAAATTTTGACAAAAAATAAGCCTAATGAAGGAAGAGCTAATTTTAATAATAATAATAATAATAATAGACATAAACTTTAATTGAAGAAATTGCAAAAAAAGTATAATAATAAATACAAAATCAAAGACAACTATAAAATTTCTAAAATTTTATCAAAAATACTTTTATTTGAAAATTAAAGAAAACCCACTTTTAGGTAAATTACCTAAATTTTTTTTTTCAAAAATTTTGTTTTAAAGAAAATTTAAAAAAAAATCCCGCAAGTGAGTGTGCCAAATTTTAATAAGAAAAAAATAGATGTACTGTAATAGTACTGCAAGGCCGTTAAGAAAAAAAAAAAAGAAAATTCAAATGGAAATGCAAATGATAATAGCACCAGGTTTTACGGGATATTGAAAGTAATATTTTTTTAAAAAATTTGATATAAATAAATTATTTAATCTTTAAATCAATAATAAAATGTATCATATAATTTAATTTAAATTAAAAATTATTTTATCAAAAAAATAAAATCTTAATCGACTCAACCATCATCTTAATTATGTTTTCTTTTATTATTAGGCCATCGTTTTATATTCTGAAATTGATAGGTAAACCACACAAAGAGAGAAGGGAAGGGAAAAGAAAGAGACAAGTGCAGAGAAGAAGAGCTGATCGAACAAAGAAAGAAAGAAAGCTTTGGTCTTTTTCCTCTCTTCTCTCTCTTCCCTTTCCCTCTTGCTTCTAATTCACTCCTCTTTAATCTCCTGGAATTACTGCCCCACAAATCCCTTGGATCCAATCCCAAAATGAAGAATTTTGGTGGGAAAAAGAGACTCACCATCAATCTCAAGCTATTCAGCTCTCTATCTCACTCTTTTTCCAACCCAAACTCAACAAAATCTTCAAGGAACTTCCATGACGGTGTGGTTCGGCTCACCATAATAGCTGCTATGATCGATTCCACCCTTACCCACCAAGCTATTTGCTTCACTCCATCGCCAAGATCCACCCCCATACCCATAGACCTATCTGCTAAAGTAGTACCCAGTTTCGATGGCGGCCTTAATTCGAAGAATTTTTATGAATTATCTGACAACTACACTTGTGTAATTTCTAATTTTGGCCATAATTTGATCAAGAAGCTATTGCGCCTGAAGCAATAATCACAACAATACAGAAGCAATAGACAACAATCAATAATCAAATACGCAGGAAAAATAAAGCACACCAAGATTTACGTGAAAAACCCTCCAGTGTAGAGGAAAAAAATCACGGGCCACCAGAAAAATCTTCACTATCAAATAATAGTTATACAAAGTTCTTCTCTAGCTAAAACTAGAGCTAATCAACAACTAGAGAAACAATTGGAGAAATCTCACCAAATAAGTGACTCAACAAATACACCCTGGATTTGTTCCTAGAGAGCTTCAAACCCGATCTTCACCGTTCAGAATGTAGAACTCTGAATCATAAACCTCCTGACAAGGTTCCAACTCAATTGGACCATGGATCGACTTCTGTTCAACCAACTCTCCACTCTCTTTTTTCTCTCTCTGCTTTTCCTGACTTTTTTTCTTTTTCTGCTTGATTTTCGACACACACCTAAAACAACCCTACCTCTTTTTTTATTAAGTAGCTAGGGCTCTGTGTAAAATAAAAGATCAAGGCTCATGGCCTTTACTTGGTCCAAAACCACTTACATGGGACTGGACCTCATTTTCCTAATAATATTCCTCTCCAGCCCCATTAGGAGGAGATTCATCACCATAGCAGTTTCATTTGGAACTTACCTTGGCCAGGGAACTCATTCCGGCTAAGTTACTACAAAGCTCAAGCTTTTCCCTGAAAAGTATCTTAGTCAACATATCTGCTATATTCTTATCAGTATAGACTTTTTTCAATAACATCTGTTGTTCTTCAATCACTGAACGTAACCAATGATATCTAACATCAATGTACTTTGTTCTAGCATGGTACATGGTATTCTTACTCAAATCTAAAGCACTATGGCTATCACAAAATATCATATACTATTTCTGATTCAACCCCAATTCAAGAAGAAAACGTTTCATCCAAAGCATTTCTTTACATGCTTCGATTGCTGCAATATACTCAACCTCTGTAGTTGATAAAGCAACACACTTTTACAACTTAGATTGCTAAGATACAACTCCTCCTGTAAAAGTGAACAAATACCCTGAAGTAGATTTTTTACCATCAAGATCGCCTGCCATGTCAGCATCAGTAAATCCTTCTAAAACTAGTTGTGAAACTCCATAAGTCAAGCACATTTTTTAGGTACCCCTCAAATATCTAAAAATCCATTTCACTGCTTTTCAGTGAACCTTTCCTGGATTAGAAAGAAATCTGTTCACTACACCAACTGCATGAGCAATGTCAGGCCTTGTACAAACCATAAGATACATTAAAGAACCGACTGCAGAAGAATAAGGAATACTAGACATAGCTAGTTGCTCTTTTTTAGACACTGGACAAGATTTCTTACTTAGATGAAAATGGTCGGCAAGTGAACTGCTAACTGATTTAGCGTGTTGCATGTTGAATCTACCAAGCACTCGTTCAACATACTTTTCTTGTGACAACCATAACTTTCTAGCTCTCCTATCCCGGATAATGTCCATACCAAGAATCTATTTTGTTGGACCTAAATCCTTCATATCAAAGGACTTAGACAATTGTTCTTTCAACTTGCAAACCACACTAGCATCTTGTCCTACAATCAACATATCATCAACATATAATAATAAGATAATGAAGTTACCATTAGGAAATTGTTTAACATACACACAAGAATCCGCTGCTGTTCTTTTATAGCTATGACTCACCATAAAAGAATCAAACTTCTTGTTCCACTGTCGTGGAGCTTGTTTCAAGCTATACAAGCTTTTCTTTAATTTGCAAACTAAATGCTCTTTCCCTTTCACTTCAAAACCCTCATGCTGATTCATATAAATGTCCTCCTACAAATCACCATGTAAAAATACAGTTTTAACATCAAGTCGCTTAAGTTCAAGATTCAAACTAGCTGTCAATCCCAGTACCACTCGAATAGAACTCATTTTTACAACTGGAGCAAAAATCTCATCAAAATCGATGCCTGGTTTCTAAGAAAAACCTTTTACTACCAATGGAACTTTGTACCTCACTAGTTTGTCACCATCTTTTTTCAACTTGAACACCCATTTATTCTTTAATGGCCTCTTCCCTATTGAAAGTTTAACAAGATCATAAGTACCATTCTTTCGCAATGACTCCATCTCTTCTTTCATTACTTTTAACCAATGCTCTCTATCCGGAGTAGCCTGCACATCTTGAAAGCTTTGTGCTCCCCTTCACTGGTAACTAAAATAAAATCTAAACTTGGATATTTGGTAGATGATCTGCGCTCTCTAGTAGATCTCTTGGGTTGAGACTCTACATCACTTGATGTCGAAGGTAGCTCCCTCTGCTCAACACTCTCAGGTAGAAAAGATTGCTCCCCCTGCTCAAAACTAATAGCATCTGGCTCATCACCAACTGTGGCTGGCTCATTCATATCCCCAAGTTCTGTTTCTTGCTCATTTTCACCATCTGTGGCTCTTTCCTGTGGAATCCTTGTCGGTGTTGAAACATCACACTCAACAGTAACTCGTATAGTCTTCTCATTTTTCTCAAGGTCTGCTATGGTTTCTTTTTCATGAAAGATCACATCTCTGCTTCTGACTGTCTTTCTCTTTACTGGATCCCATACCCTGTAACCAAATTCTTCATCACCATATCCTACAAACACACATTGTGTGGCTTTACTATCAAGCTTTGATCTCTGCTCTTTTGACACATGCATGAATGTGTTACATCCAAAAACTTTCAAATGAGAGTATGAAGTATCTTTTTCTGTCTGCATTCTTTCTGGAATGTCAAAGCCCAAAGGAACTGATGGTGACCTGTTAAGTAAATAACAAGCTGTGTTGACTGCTTCACCCCAAAATGACTTTGGCAATTTTACCATCCTCAACATACATCTGACTTTTTCCACAATGGTGCGATTCATTTTTTCAGCTATACCATTATGCTGCGGTGTTTCAGGTTCTGTCCTCTCATGCCTAATCTCATGCTTTGAGTAATACTCTTCAAAGCCTTTAGATGTGTATTCTCCACCATTATCAATTTGAATACACTTCAAGGGTAACCCTGTCATCCTTTCAACCATGGCATGAAATTTTTGAAAATACTACAGTACCTGACTTTTGTATTTCAACATATACACCCAAGTCTTACGTAAAGCATCATCAATAAAAGTAACAAAATATCTACTACCACCTAATGACTCAACCTCAATGGGATCACATATGTCAGAATAAATTAATTCCAATCTATTTTCTTTTCTCTGAGAACTTTTACGAAAAGAAACTCTATGATGCTTACTAAACAAACAATAATCACATGAATCGAGAGACATACCTTTGGTCAAAGGAATGAGATACTGCCTTGCCAAAACTTGTAACCTTTTTTCACTCATGTGTGCCAGCCTCCTATGCCATAAGTTTGTTGAAGCATCATTTTCAATGGTATTTACTTGGTTACCGTTCAATTGTATCTATGTCTTATACATTGTGCAGCATAGTTTTCCTTTTGCAACTACCATAGATCCTTTGAGAAACTTCCACTGTCCATTCTTTTGTCGGCTTTCATATCCCTCCTTATCAAGGACATTAATAGCAAGCAAGTTCATTCTCATATCTAAAATATGTCTGACATCCCTCAAAGTCAATATACAGCCTGTACTAGTTTGTACAATAATATCACTAATCCTAACAATCTGTGACACACTCTTGTTTCCCATCTTGGTACAACCAAAGTCTCCTGCTTTATAAGTTGTAAACAACTCTCTCTTAGGAACACAATGATATGTCGCTTCTGTGTCAACTATCCACTCAATGTCGGGATCACTAACATGATTACAATCACCATGTGTACAAATCAAAATAACTGAATCACTATCTGAATTCACTACTGCAACATTGCCATCATCTGAACTCTTACCTTTCTCATCTTTTCGCTCTTGCTTCAAGATTTTACAGTTTCATTTTATATGACCTGCCTTACCACAATAGAAACACTTTACTTTACCTCTAGACTTAGATTTATGTTTAGACTTACCACGACCTTTTGGGTCCTGACCTCTGTCGATGTTTCTACCCCTGTTCTCTGTAACCAGAGCTTGATTCCTAGGGTCTACATCTTTTCGCCTTGCTTCTTCATTAAGCATACTGTCTTTTGCCATCTCCAATGTCACCTTATAATCAGGAGCTGAATTAAGAACAGTCACAACTAGAGTATTTCAGCTGTCTGGCAATGAACCTAAAAAAAATAATACCTTCATTTCATCATCCATTTTAAGCTCCATAGTAGTCATCCGATTAAATATATCTTGAAAATCACTCAAGTGCTCTGTAACAGATCGTTCATCCCTGTACTGTAAAGTTGCAAGCTTTTTAACAAGCATAACTTTATTCATACCTGTTTTTCTCTCATACAATACTGCCAATTTTTTTCAAACAATGTGAGCATCTGACTCCTGTGCTACATGATGAAACGCGCTGATATCAACCCATTTTCTGATTGTAGCCAGCGTCTTTCTACCTAGCTTCTTCCAGCTTTCATATTTCATATCCGCTAGTTTAGCCGAATCACCCAATACTGGCTCATACAAATCTTTGCAGTATAGATGATCCTCCATCATAGGCTTCCAAATTGAATAATTCGATGCTGTCAATTTTATCATTGAACTTGTATCACCCTCCATGATCTCAAACAAAATTTACTTCTATCCTGGGTTACTTTTGTATCAATGTCTCAAAATAACCTTCGCTTTGATACCACTTGTTGTGCCTGAAGCAATAATCACAATAATACAGAAACAATAGACAACAATCAATAATCAAATACGCAGGAAAAATAAAGCACACCAAGATTTACGTGGAAAACCCTCCAGTGTAGAGGGAAAAAACCACGGGCCACCAGAAAAATCTTCACTATCAAATAATAGTTATACAAAGTTCTTCTCTAGCTAAAACTAGAGCTAATCAACAACTAGAGAAACAATTGGAGAAATCACACTAAATAAGTGACTCAACAAATACACCCTGGATTTGTTCCTAGAGAGCTTCAAACCAGATCTTCACCGTTCAGAATGTAGAACTCTGAATCATAAACCTCCTGACAAGGTTTCAACTCAATCGGACCACGGATCGACTTCCGTTCATCCAACTCTCCCTTCTCTTTTTTTTCTCTCTGCTTTTTCTGGCTTTTCTTCTTTTTCTACTTAATTTTCGACACACACCTAAAACAACCCCACCTCTTTTTTTATTAAGTAGCTAGGGCTCTGTGTAAAATAAAAGATCAAGGCCCATGGCCTTTACTTAGTCTAAAACCACTTACATGGGACTGGACCCCATTTTCTTAACAGAAGCATGCTTACATTGGCGATGACAAGAAGAATTGCAGTGTTTTCACTGCTTCTTCTTTGCCTAGAAAAAATAGTATGGGTCAATTCAGGAGGGAGTTTTCGTCTGATGAATTTTTGACTCGTTGTCATCTTTGCGAGAAGGAGCTTCATGGTTTGGATATTTTCATGTACAGGTATTGTTTTTTTGTTCATACTTTGAATTGACGCTGACTTACAGTGTCCAATTGTAGCTTTTGCAGTTAGTTTTAAAAGTGTATTTCATTTCATTTTTTTTTTCAAGTGTAGTCTATCTGTTGTATGTTCTAGATTCAAGCGTTTGGGTTCCTTTTGTTTTTGTGTTCTATTGCTTGGACTTGGGGAGCATTGTCGGATATGAGAAAAGTTCCAAGTTCTTCTAATAATTGGACAGTTAGAAGTACATACCCATATCCCTAACATACGTGATAAATAGACATAGTACTTCATGGAAAATGAAGAGCCAGAGCGATGATGTAGCTTTTCTGTGTGTTTTTATAAAAGTTCAATCGGGTGGAAAACGTGTACTTGGAGCTGTGTTTGGCTCATGTTTTTCCTAAATTTAGCTGTTTTGATTCCCATTTGCATGAGATGATTTTTTTATAGCGAAATACATAATAATAATAATACAAGTTTGCTTATGCATGCGGTGTTGATTTTCATAGCCTTGAACTTTCAAGATTTCCTTTTCCAAAAGTCCTCACCGATAAATTTATTATTGGGTGGAGCATCATTTTTGCAGAGGGGAAAAAGCGTTTTGCAGCGCAGAGTGCCGTGACAAACAAATTACAAGTGATGATCAACAAGAAATACGTGGGGCTGAAGTCGGGAAAGGGAAACCACTTCGGCTGCTGTGAGTGATTTTCGCTGGGGTTCCCACCCCAAAGGCAATTATTCAATCATTAACTTACCAATACATAAATTAAAAAAAAAAAAAAAAAAGGGAAAGGAAAAGAGGGTGGTGAAGGATGTTTGAACAAATCTCATACTTGCAGCATGCAGAATTTTGTAGTAAACGAAATCTGACGGAAAATAAAAATAATGAGATGATTTCCTTTTGGCATTGAAGGGAAAGGCTTGCATCTTATATGTAGTAAAATGTTATGTATTACATTAGAGTTTGTTGTTTTAAGAGTAAATTCCAGGCGTTATCACTTACAAATTCAGTAATATGTACGGCAATTGGCTGGTATGTTGACTTTAGTAGAAAAACACTTTCGCCCAAAAATAATGAATGTACCATATTCGTAACTAGCTTTGACACCAATTTTCTTAAATTACAACTAAAACTTTAAAACTTTCTTAAGTAACGTATGATAGAAGTCACATGTTTGGAAAGTTTGGCAATTCATATTGCACTTAGTTGTTCCCTGGCATAAATGTTCCAGGCACTATGACAGCAGCCCCAATCATCGATAACAGAATTTATTAAACACACCCATAAAACATGGCACACACTTGCAGCATGCGTTTGCATTGCATTTGAGTAAACAAGTAGTTGGAATCCCAGCTGCTACACTGAACGACAAAAAGGAAGCTTGATGACCGACCACTTTCATCCATCTCTGTGAATCTACTTTACGTTCATGAATCATCACTAGGAACAAACAAAGAAGAAAAACATTTCCAACTAGTCATTTCTAACAGTTTTTTAACTGCAGTAAATATATCAAAGATTCTACATCTTTATGCAAACATTTCCAGTATTGAATGAAAGAAACCTTGGTGATTATCAAGATTTCATACAAATTCTCATATGCAACGCACTGGCAATATTACAAAGGTTCAAACCTGAATGCAATACATTCAAATGAAAAAGGCAGTTGAAGGAATGACAAGTTGACAGCTACAAGGCTCATACCACAAAACAGAAGACTACTAACCCATCTAAGCGGTTGCACTTGCCAATTCTTTGGCAGGGGTTGCTAGTACCATTTGATGTGGCTGCAGGCACAAAAGAAAGAGGTTGAAAGTAGCTTTATTAGTAATTCAAAAATCATAGAATATCTATCGCGATGGTCTCCCCAAGTAATTGAAATGGTGCATAAAAAAGTATTGTGTTTTGTATTATGTATAACCATTAACCAATATGGTTGAATGTTACCAATTGGCTAATTTTCCACCAAATATGTTTTTGAATTTTGCAACTACTTTTACTGAAGCAGAAAGAGATAATGCATTGCAAGTAGCAGAAGTGGAAAAAAGTGGCAAAAGTAAATCTTAGTTATAGCAGTTTCATTAAAATATTATCCTCGTACCTATGTTTTTTAGAAAATAAATCAAAGGCCTTTTTTTTTTTTTTAAGAAAAGGAAAGTTAATATCATGTGCTTTCTGTAAATTATGAAGGATGATGCTATTGTGAAGGTCCAGGACTATCAAGATTCAAGAGGATTGCAGTATACAAATAGATTGTCTAAAGAATAAGAGCCCCATTTTAGTAAGATTGTTGCAATGCAAACTAAGAAATGGGGAATACACCATGACTCTGAAAACAAAACCTTAAGTTTCAGTCAATATCATCTGACATGTTCAGCCTCCTAAGTCCTAACAACTAACTCTTTAGGTATAAAAACTTATTAAAAAGTACAAACTGCATTCTTAAAAAAATGAATCAACTTCTCACCGCTGCTAACTCTTCTTCATGTTTTGGAATGAAAGCAGTGTCAACCTTTCCATTTCTGAAGTCCTGTAAAGTGTTGCATATTTGATAGATTAATTAATTTTAAAACTAATAGCATAATATCCTCCAACTAAACATACACATCTGACATTAACAAGATAGCACCACCAACCTCAATATCAAGGATGAGTTTATGGTATTCAATCGTTGTCGGAACCCCTGAAACAATAAGTATGGACTAGGAGATTATTTGATATATAGAATTTAGCTAGATAACAAAATTAGACCGAACAAAAGAAAATAGAGCAACTCTTTTTGATACAAGCATATTCAATTAATGCATGTAGCACCAATTTAACAAACAGGGGCCACAATGACAATGGTCAATGGTGGTAGCTATTCATTCAAGCAGATGCAGAGAGTCACTTTTTTTCTATTTAAAGGTATCTTCTCCTATAGTCCCAAGCAACCTCATGTACCAGAATGTTTACAAGAATTGACTAAGAAAATATGAAAAAAGCAAATGACACAAAATAGTACAGCATACCAAACAAAATCCAAACAGTAAACTCTTGGTCAACAACTAAATACCTGTAATTACAGTGTCATCAAGAGCCCTTTTCATACGCTCAATTGCTTTTTCCCTTGTTGGAGCCCATACAATAAGCTACAACAGAGTAGATAGAAGAACAATGTCAAAGGTAAAATTTTCATTTCAGAGAAGCAGCCCCATAAGCATGGCAATGTTAAAAGTACTGAGAAAATAACTGCAGCACCTTACAACATGAATCAAAACATGCATGCAGTTCTACATGAAACTTTGCTTTATATTTTACCATGTTAAGTATGGCGTTGGCAAAGTTCAAAAAATAATGCATTTTATTATGTGCACCTTGAAACAAGACAATTTATTGTATTCTTATTACTCTTTCTAGAAACAAAGTTTTAGAATTCTCCTCTTCCAAAATAAACTTTCTTTGACCTTCAAGGGTTCACATCAAACTGCTCATACATACATAATCTTACATGTCATAAACATGAATAGTATAAGAAAGGTATTACATACCTTTCCAAGTAATGAATCATAGCTTGGAGGAACTACATAATCAGAATAAACATGGCTATCCATTCGAACAAATGGGCCTCCAGATGGCAAGTATGATGTTATTCTCCCTGACATTCAGAAAGCAGAGGAGGTATTTACAATATTGAATATTAGACCAAGTCCTTCCATTTACCTCCTATTCTTTTGGTTGTTTGAAACCACACCCAAGAGTAGAAATTGAGGAAAGAATTGAGTATAAACCTCAAAAGTTGAAAAAAAAAAAAAACAAAGGTAAAAGAAACAATATAGCCTATAATGTCAATATAACATGAAGCTTACACCTAATAAAGTGGTCAAAAAGATCATATGCAAGCTTGAATGAATCCAGTGCAGAGGAACAAAGGAAAACTTTCAAATACAAGGCAACAATGTAAAGGCTTGGATGGTAGCAAGTACCAAAAATGAAACCATTGCAACAATAATTAGCATGTAAACACAAAACGCATACTATATGCATACCTGGCCCAGGTCTGAATCCTTTAAATGCATCTTCTGCATTGATACGACATTCAATTGAGTGTCCTCTAAGCACAATATCTTCCTGCAAATATAATTTAATGAGCAGTTGAATACATTGTGTTTTATGCTCCAAAACTTTTAGCTGAAACATTTCATTTCAGTACCTGTTTGTAGCAAAGTTTTTCTCCCATAGCTACACGAATTTGTTCTTCAATCAAGTCAACAGAGGAAATCATTTCAGTTACAGGATGCTCCACCTGAGTTTAATTGTTGAAAATACACATTTAGTAGTACTTCTAATTAATCCACTAATAGGTAATTCATGAATCATAGTTCCCAATCTTTATTCAACCTGGATTCTAGTGTTCATTTCCATGAAGTAAAAGGAACCTCTTTCATCCAAAAGAAACTCAACAGTTCCTACACCAATGTAACCAATGGATGCTGCTGCAGCAACTGCTGCGTCACCCATGGCCTTCCGCAGCTCTGGTGTCAATGCTGGAGAAGGTGCCTCTTCTAGAAGTTTTTGATTACGTCTCTGTATAGTAAGTCACATTCAACAACATTTTGAGCCAGTAAGCTAGTTATTCCTTTTATTAACAATTAAGAGGGGGGGGGGGGGGACAACAGAGAAATTTGTGCTGTCAAAAGTTTGGTTAATATTTAGCACATCTGCATGCGGCAGCAAAGATTTGAGAAATAGCCACCAACCTTGTTGCCTTTGTAAGCATGTTTGCACCTTTTAAAAGAAGAATGCAATATTTGGAGACTATTATAATGAGTAAGATGATTCCATTACCAACAGGAAATGGTGATCAGATCTGTTTGAGAATCAGAGTTGATGAAGCCAAGCAAAATTAAACTTATTTGCTTTCATATTTATAATTTTTGTACTAACAAAAGGATTTTCTCTTTAAAACTTTAGCTATTTTCCCCTAGAGGGGCAA
The DNA here is from genome assembly GCF_002303985.1 of Durio zibethinus. The sequence goes on from NW_019168159.1 coordinate 17,991,345, forward strand.
AATTGCAATTTTCCAAGTTATGTACCCAAGGGGTAGCTTGTCAAGTTCAGATTACCTAAGGAGTTTCTAACAGTAAAGTTTCCCGGGTCCAAATTGGTTATTTAGGCTCCATTTAGGTGTTGCTTCAGCTAATTATTTTTACTTTCATAAAGTTGGCATAAAATATAAACAAATACTAAAAGAGAAGACTATATTTGTTAAAAATGAGGAAAGGTTAAAGTGAAACATCAATTTAAACATAGTTGTTTCATAAAATAGTAAAATCATACTTTTTGTTATTCATGAAAGTTAAATGTTTAATTCTTCAAGAATTTTTCTTACTTTCACATCCAAATGCACTTTTTGCTTTGTGCTTAAACCAAGTAGCAAAACTAACAACCAAACAAACCGTCCTTTTTAACGAGTTAAATTTTCCCTTAGGCATCCTAATTCTAATTGATCTAGGACTAATCTAGGACCATCTAAAACAAGCATTCATAAGTGAATCATTGAATTTCATGTGCCCTCCTTACTTTTTGGTAAACTTTGTAGTAGGAATCCTAGGTCTACTAGATTTTTAATACTTGTCTAGAACCATTATAACTAAAATCTTTAGATTTCAGCATGGTTTGGTCTATTTAGGAATGAATGCCCAGAATCACCAATCTTCATTCAAACCAAAATTACATTCCCTTCCTTACAACTTTCAACCCTAATTCTGGCCTCAAAGTTCCTATCATTTTCCACCAGCCGAACCCCTCAATTAACCACTAAATCCTAATTCCTAATATTCTTTGCCGCCCATAATGTCTAGCAAACCTTTCTCCTTCAGTTTCACCATTCTATCGAGATAAAATCTCAATTGATTCAAACCCGATTTGATTCCTAACCCTAATTCATACAAGAGCCACAAGTCTTAAGATCCCTAGTTTTCCAACCCTAGTCCACCATACACATAAGTAGGCGAGCCTTTTCAAATATATCCTACATCACAAAGAATTTGGATGAATGGAGAAACTTTAAAAATGAAAATCTAAATGAGTAGCTACGGATGATTTTACCTTTTCATAGAACTTCAGCCTTCAAATTAAGTAGCTCTTTTCTATTTATGGTTAAAAGTGATTTCTTTATGAATTGGTTTGATAAAACAAGATGTTGCAAAGTTAGAGAGGACTAAGCATGGTAACAGTACCTGGATGCTGCAGTCACGCTCACCAAAGTGAACAACATTACCATGTTTATCTGCAAGAACCTGCAAAACCATATCACGTAGCATAAGAAAATTGCAACTTGCATGTAGTCTATACTCTTATAAAGGCACTATAGCTAAACCATAGCTCAGTTTGCAATGCATGCCACAAGTCTTCCAACAGATGAAGCCATCAATGAAAGCTAGGAAAGATGTAACATTCTCCTAGCACATATAATATTCCAAATTACAAATTACATAATGTAACCAAGAAAACATTCTAGCTATAAAGGAGTGATCTAGCTACACTAAAATGCTTTCCAGATTTACATTCTTAAACTGATTCAAGCCCATGAAGTGGAAGGAACCTATACAAGCACAGACTAATTACCTGGAACTCAATGTGCCTTGGATTTTGAATGTACTTCTCCAAATAAACTCCATCATTTCCAAATGCAGCAGCAGCTTCACTTTTGGCTTGCTGGAAAATGTAGAGATCAAATGAAAACTGAGTACAGATACACTTCACTTAGATAATGCATACTCCAATCTTTTTTGGTAACATAAAAATTTATATTAATCCGTGAGATCTAACTAGCATTTAAGAGTATATATAAAAAATAAACTGAGAAATTTCACACCACAGGTTATACAAAATATTGATAGGAAATGATGTGAAATGACAAAAAAAAAAATCTAGTAGATCAAAGAAACATTCCTGAGAAAACAATGGTTCCATCAAGCTAGTAAATGAAATCTAGGAAAAATATGGTACGATTACAAGTCCTGGACAAGGTTGAACGTCCTTCCAATTGATTGACTTCAATTAAGTACTGTAGATTTGAAAAATCAATATTTAATGTTACTAAAGGTTTCTTCATGTGGCTGACATAGCAAGTTCCTTCTACCATAACTGTAACCAACTGCTTCATGCTGCAAAGCAACCAACCTGAGCACCTCTGGGTCAAATTCCCATGGGGCAGTCGGACAGAATTAAATCATAAAGGCAGAAATGGGCAATAATGATCACAAAGATAGAGATATAGACAGAGAGAGTTAAGTTTTTTTTCTCTTTACTTTCTTGTCTTCCCTGTTGATTCTAGGTTTGCTTCCGCCACAGGCTGCATATAATGTCTAACAATTATAACTAACTGTAACTAGGGGATAAGGCCAATAGAAAAAGGTGGCAAAATATTATTCTCAAAACAAAGGCAGACTTTACTGATCCCTTAAGCTTGGGGGTAACACCATGGTCCCACAGCCCCTTTTAGCAGGTGGGCTGAAGTGCCACGGGACTGAGAAGAGTTTCCAAGTTCGACACTCCACCACACCCCAAAAAAGTACAAAATGGATCAAATGGAAACATTCAGTAGAGCATTGAAGCATTTTGCTGGATTGTATAGACAATAGAAGTGGTACTCTTTTTTTGTTCTTTCTTTTCATTTTCTTTTCTTCATTTTTCACTCTGCTTCTCAACAAATTTTATAACTAACCCAAGCACACCATTTAAGTCAAACAAGAATAAGGATCTATTCCATAAGTACATCAGTTCTGTACTGCCCCAGGAGGGGAAAAAGAAAAAAATAAAGAAGAGAACAGTCATGAGCCAAATGGCAATCAACTTATAATTAAATAAATTACACATAACTAAAAACTTCAAAAGGGAGATATTTCATCATCTAAAATAGTTGTAGCACCTGATATTTGAAGTAATACCTGCAGTAACTTCACAAACTCATCAGGCTCATTAGCAAGACGCATTCCACGCCCTCCACCCCCAGCTGTGGCCTTGAATGCATAAAAGAATTAAAAATAAATTACTAAAAGTTTATTGGCTAAGAAGATTTCTATGCAGTTTCACAAATAACAGTACCCTCTTGACATTCAAAATCATATTTCATAACTGCATTTTGACAGCAGTGCCAGCAAAAGAACAAAAGATTTTTGCTGCATCTTTTAACAAAGAAAAACATTTGAACCACTAAAATGTCTGGGAGCAATTAAATGAACACCAAATCATGTTCAAAAAGTGATCAATAAGATGTTAGATTTTGCATTGATTTTAGAGAAGCGACAGCCAGAGCAAAAGCAAGGTTTATGAACTCCATACTTGGATAGGACTCAAAAATCAAATGATTTTGTTTTAATACAAAAAATGATTACTTCTTCATTACTATTGCTGGCTCTGCTTTACATTAATGTCTATTCTTCCTATGAACAAGGCTATAACAATTTTAGAATTTTAGGTTACTTTCTCAATCAACATGCATGTCTGCTAGATTTGTTTCTTTTTGAATACTTAATCTTTGAATTAAATAAAACCTAAGTTGAGTAGCCAGAAAAGGTACCAAACTCCCATGTTCAACCAGTAAATTATACTGATAACAGAACATATGTTGATTTTTTGTGAGCAGAATAATCACCTTGATCATCACAGGAAAGCCAATCTCATGGGCAAGCTTGATTGCTTCCTCTGTACTCTATAATAAACAGAAAGTTAACCAAGGAACTGCAAACTGACTAAATACTATGTTTGAGGTTGCATACGCAAACAATTGGCCAAATATAATACCTGTAACAATCCATCACTTCCAGGAACAGTAGGAACACCTGCATTCTTCATTGTTTCTCGGGCAGTCGATTTGTCACCCATAACACGAATACTGTCAGGCTGCCAAAGCATAGCCAGAATCATTCCTTTAATTTAGGATTCAGGATGAATCAAAACCAAAAAGTATCCAAGCTGGACAAATGAGCTAAAAGAATAACATCAGTGTCTACTTTAAAACCCATCAAATACCTAAACTTAGCCATTCACAATGCAGATGAAAATCTCTTAATGGATATTTTATTAAAAAAAAAAGAACTAAAAGAAACAAGACACAGATTCTGGCCACAATAAACAACCCAATGTCAGGTAGTCAGCCTGCCAAACAGATAATTCATTTTGTAGTGATCAATTTCAATTAAAGGCTGAAAGCAAATGACTCCAACTTAGAGAAGAGAATAAAATAAATGTACAAAACTAAGTCATAAAATCCTGTCAAACATCAGTTCTCCCTGCAGAAATTCAGATTCTAGATAAAAACACCAGAAGTGAACATTCAGGGTAAAATTTGACACCAGAATGGGCAAACAACAAACAAAGAGATGTATCCTTTCATAAGTTGATTTATGAACTGCATGTAAACATAACTAACTAAAATATGCAGTAATTAAAATATATCTTTAGAGCAAAATTTGCTTTTCTAAGCTCACCATCCATTTGAAACCTGAAAACACTTTTATCTTCAGGTAGCCCTTATTTAGCAGATGGTTAATGACATTATAAGGTATTATTAGAGTACCAAAATTAAGTTCATCGGCCTCATTAGAAAGCACAGGTTATAACTCTGTATATCAATATATTATTATTATCCACCATATGGACAACGTTTTATGCACATTCATTAATTTTGAGCACAAAAATGCCATATTAAATACTTTAATTAATTAGAAAAGTAAAAGAAAAAAAACTAAGTTTCCAATAATAAAATTATTCTCACATAAATTGATAGTTGTGTACTTACATTAGGCCCAATAAAGTTGATTCCGTGATCTCGGCACATTTCTACAAACACTGCATTCTCAGCAAGGAAACCATATCCAGGATGAAGCATAGTACAGTTGCGGCTAATTGCAGCAGATAGGACATTGGAAATCAATAAATACCTGAACAAAGACAGTTGAACATACAAATTTGCTCTTATCAATGCTAAAACTGAATAAATACACAAAACCTGAGCACAAAAGTATGGCATTGGTATACATACAATACAGAATGCTGAAACAAAGTTAAAGATTGTAAAAGCAGACTATGAAATAGAGGCATGTGTATCAAAGAAAAAGAACAAAGAGATGCCTTATAAATGCTTGATATATGCCTATGTGCAGTGGGTAAAATCTAATCAGAAGTTACACACTTGATTCTTCAAGTGAAGACAACAAAAATACACTTCATGCATATTTATAATTGGTCTTATTTGGCCTCATACATATTTTCAAATTCCAATTGAATTCCAAATGAAATTAAGCCCAACTCTTAAAGAAAGCGAAGAAGGTTGTAAAATTTACCAGAATTCCAAAACTTAACCAGATTTGCACTTTTAAGCCAAAATCAACAATTTGTTCTTTCAAGAATACTCCCAAAATTTGGAAATAATTTAAAATTTAAACACTAAATTTCCTATTTGCATGGGAAGAGGATTGCTATTATTATACATAAATAGACCTCAGAAAGTAGCCAAAATGATGAGAACATTCTAGAATTCTATTGAAGTGCTACATTCAAATATTTTTCCAGATAAATCTTGATATGACTTTCAGTACATTTTCATATATTAGTGCTTGTTGAAACTTGTCTAACAGATTTAATAAAATCAGAATTTCATGTTGGTAATTGTTTCATTCCCAGTTCCTTCCCTCTTCTCTTAATCTTCACATTACAGATCCCTAATTCAATGAAACAGAATAAAATTAAGTGAGGAGCATCTGACATATGTAGGAAGCAGCAACAAGAAAAAATCTCATAGTAAATTTTGTTGGACAAGCGAAGACAATTATGGTAAAAGCTGATCTTAAAAACCTCAGAGGCTCAAGATATGACTACTTACGATTGACTGCTTGGTGCTTCACCTATGCAAACTGATTCATCAGCCAATTTTACATGGAGTGCATCCTTATCTATTGTTGAGTAAACAGCTACACAGGGTATTCCCATCTCATGAGCTGTTCGGATTACCCGAACAGCGATTTCTCCTCTATTTGCCACCAGAATTTTCTCAGCAAGGCATGTAACAGCAAGAGCACCTCCACGCTTACTAGATTTACATCTAACTTGTGTTGACTGGGTTTTGTGCCTAGGAAAGTTGATCCTGCTTCCCACCATAAAGGTACATTGGGAACTCCTGATACCTCTATTTCTCCCCAAGAATAAACCCTTCAATTGGAAATGAATAATATTAAATATCTATCAGAATAAAGCAATGCACAGCCTTACTTAACAATATGCATGGGAAAAGATTGGAGCTTTGGCAGAATTCATTCTAGGAAATTAGAAAAGGTTGGAGCTTAGGCAGGATTGAATCCATGAAAGTAGACCACACAGAAGAAGGACTGGTATCAAGTTATATATGCTTGATGTGACCGATTGAAGCATCCAAGAGAAGGAACAAAGTTCAACGCTCAAAAATAGAAAAGAGAGACTTACAGGAGGTGAGGTGACAGATTTGCACATAGTCATTGAAGCATCCATTGCCATTGCCATTGCAAAAGAAAAAAAGGCCTATAATACAAAGACCCATTTAAGCCATAGTTACAGTGCTACATGTGTAAGCATCAAAAGGCAATTAGATCTAATTCTAAAGAAATGCTGAGAAAGAAAGAAAGAAAGTTACCAAACTAAAGTTGGATGTGAACAAGAATCAGTGAGAGAGAAAAAAGAAAGTGAGAATTAGGGGAATAGAGGAGAAAGTAGAGATATATGGAGAAAAATGTCGATGGAACCGAGGGAAGTGTTAGATTGAACGCTCCGCCGAAACGGTTGGAGCCAGCCAGCCACCTGTGCTTGACCTTCTTTTCCTTCGGTTCCTATCTCTGTGGTTCTATCCATTCTTCCAATGCTTTCATTACACGACTGCATCTCTAAAATGCAAATGTGTGGGACCCAAGTATAATTTTGTTCCAACCTAATCACAACTTATTGAAATAAATACTTTCCCTGTAAGAGTAAATTACGTATCGTGGTCCCTATACTAACACTACACTCGCATTTTTTGTTAACTTTTTGTTTTAGAAAATGTAAAACTAATTATTATACTTAAAAAATAAATTTAAGTACGAATATAATTTTCATGCATTATATCATTTTTTATAAAAATATATTACCCATAAAATAAGTAAATATTTTAAATGTATTATCTAATCTTATTTTATTTAATTTAATATATTATTTTCATACTTTCAGTTTTTTTTTAATTATAACTAACAGTATGAAATAAAATATTTCTAATAAAATATATGTTATTTCACTTATGAAAGTTAACACAAATATCTTTATTTCATTTACTTAAGGAAATTAATTTAATTAATTTATTTTTATTTTTTGTCTTTATATTGTTGTGAGAGTGGAATTTTTTATTTAAACAAAAAATTAAATTTACAAATTTATTAAATCATATTTTGTTCTTTTATTTTTTTATTATCAAATAATTAAAATATTTTTTTAATAAATAAATAAGTAAATAAATAAATATATAATAAAGAATTAAATAAGAAAATAAAATAAAAAAAGGAAAAAAAAAAAGCATACAAAAATTTTGGAATAAAAGCTCCACCTCAAACCAACTTGACTTGATTCCCCTTCGTTCTATTCTCTATGTTTTGTTTTGATTTTTACTATCCATTCAATACGTAACCATTTGACATATGAGTATAAAAACAACTAAAGCCTAATTATTTTGCTTCTTCTTTTCTCTTTTGGTGACATCATTTTCTATTTCTCTCTCAAACATTTTGAGACCTTAGCCACCAACTACCATTTCCTCTTATCATTGGCCATTGTAGCCATTAAAAAGGTTCACATTTTCCTCCACTCTCTCCTTTCAATCATAGTTAACCAAAAAAAAAAAAAAAAACCCTAAAAAAAAGCACAAAGCTTAGAACATTAGGATTGCAATTTCTTTTCACCACCAATTACTACTTTTAACACTTAAAATAACCTATTTAGCTTCAACAATGCTATCTTTCTCTCTGTTTTTTCAATCCCAAACACTAAAAGAAACTCATGAATTTGTCTCACCAAACCCCAAAGAAAACTCCATGCATTTTTTGCTGAATGATTTTTATTGACATTGTGTGTTACTTATGTGTTTATTGTATAGTAGTTATGGTTGAGTTTCAATTATTGATTCTAGGTTTACTGATATCACTTCTGAGTTGCTTGGAGGTTGTCTCATTGATTATTCGTATTTTGCCTATAAGTATCTCTCCTAGATTGATTGTAGTTATTGTGTGACTATTTTGCTTATTGATTTTTTTTGTTTGTGCTCTTTGAGTTTGATTGTTGATTGCAATTGCTAATTGCCTTTGTAATAGGTTTTAGAAATTGTTTCTGTGTTCTATGGATTTGGGTTTTTGTGTTTATTGTTGACTATAGATTTCTCGCTACTAACAGCTGATTATCTCATTGATTGTGTTCCTGAATTTCTTTTTACTTATTTTTTGTTGCTCCCTTTGTTCATTGTGTATAACTGTTTAAATAGAGGCTTAATGCAAAACTTTTAAGAGTATTGCTATTTGTACCTTGAAAAACTTTCAATACAACCTAAAAAATTAACATTTAAGAAAATTACTTAAATACCTATCAATTAATTATCTTATTATCCTTCACAACCCTTTTTAGTAAGTTACTGAAAATGAATTTTTGGAAACTTCTTCATTGTATCAAAAAATGCATTTTCGAAAACTATTTTAATTATCCAAAAATTCATTTCTGGAAAGTATTGCAATTATTCAAATATACATTTTCAGAAAATATTGTAATTACTCAAAAATACATTTTCAGAAGTAATTTTTTACTTCAGTTTCTTTATTACAATCTCTTGATCAATATCTAACATTAGAATATCGGTTGTCTCTTGTTACGATATTTGAACAGATCTTTAATGATTTCTTCAATGTATAGGCTATTTAAATTCGAAGTAAAAATTTCTAATCTTTTGGTCGTACTATCCATTCAATAATATTTGTAACATTTTTTCAATTCTAACAAATATGCATTTGAAAAGAAATTGCTAATTGTGAAGAGGTGTTCATGTAAGTGGCTACTACACCATGTGCGATGAGGCAATCACATTCTATAGCATATTGTGCAATAGTTATTTTGCATAAACACCTTTTCACACTTAATGATACTTCTCAGATGCACGTCTATCAAATTTATAAAAATATTGCAAACGTTATTGAACTGACAGTACTTTGTGGTCGAAAGATTAGAGGTCCCTATTGATAGATTTGTTAATCTACTAATAACATAATAAAGTCAATGTTTCTTACGATACCAAGTTATTGTGTACTGAAAATCCATTTTTGAAATTTTTGAAGGATTTCAAAAATGAATGTCCGAAAACTATTGAGAAATTTCGAAAATAAACTTTTGAAAATTCTTAAAAATTTTCAAAAATAAATGTTTAGAAGTTTTTAAGGGATTCCAGAAATGAATTTTTGATACATTGAAAAAGTTTTCGGACATTCGTTTTTGAAAATCTTTAATAATTTTTGAAAACTTATTTCAAGAATGCTTGAATCGCACCCCAAAACTTATAATTATAATTTTTTTGAAACTAAACACAAAATCAAATGAAAAAATGGAAAAAAAAAAAAACAAACGATTTACCTCTAATTCTAAGTTATCTAACATCAAATGGGTGATTAGGGCTTGATTTGAAGCTTAATCCCTAAATGATTTAAGATTTTTTGTTAAAAAAGAGAGATTGTGTGAAGAGATAGGTTTTTGGATATTTTAATAAATTTGTATTTTAGTTTGAGTGTAAAGAGAAGAACTAATATGTGTTAATAGTTGTGGAATGCGAAGAGAAGAAATTAAGGTGCAAATAGCACCACTCAACTTTTAGCTAAACAAAAAATATCCTCACTTATCACAATTCTTTTCAAAATTAGCCTTAGAATAATTTTTAATGACAAAGCTAACCTGGTTTTAAATAAAAAAAAAGGATAGCTTTAATATATTGTAAGATTAGATTTGATAATTTTACACGTGACACAATAATATGACAAAAAAATAACATAGAAAAAATCGTGTAAGTATAATCGTGTTTCACGTTTTAATTATGTTGACATGATTAAAACACAATATTATTCATATCATATTCGTATCAACCAGTAATGATATGCTTAAAATATGGTACTATTCATATCATAAAAATTTTTAAAAAATTATTTTAATTTATTTAAAAAATAAATTAATAATCATGTTTATTATATCATTTTAGTGTTTAAATAGATTATAAATATTTAAATTTTAAATAACTTTTTATTTAAATATTAATTTAAATGATATTTTTTGTTTAAATAAATGAATTAATTATATCTGATCGTGTTAGTCATATTGAGTTGTGTCATATTTTCTGGGTAATTAATATTGTCTAATTGTATTATTCATATATAATCGTATTAATTGTTTCATGTCGTGTTAGTTGGATATAAATTAATTTTAAATATATTAATCGTATCATATTATATATAATACATATAATAAATGTATCGTGTTCATATTTAAATTATATATATTATTCATGTATTTGTATTATGTTTGTGTCAAAATTACTTGTGTTATATTTAAAATCATCTCTAATACAAAATATGACACAATAACACGAATTAACATGTCTAGTGTAGATTGTAGGTTGCATATCCTTCTCCTGCTTCCATGCCATATTTTGCAAATCTTATTTTATTTGCTCTGTTTCTGTTTACTTCCAACGATCAAACTTCCATAAAAAAATTCTCATCATTTATACATATATATATGTATATATATATATATATATATATATATGCAACATATGCAAATTGAGTAAGTAATTTAAAATTTTCAAAAAAGAGGTTGATTTAAAAAAAAATTAAATGATTTTTCTCATTGTTCTTAGTGGATTTCAGTTCATGGAAAACTATAGTGCAATAAATTTTTTTTTTAATACTCAGGTGGAGCAAGCAAATTGTGAATCTTAGAGCATTTTTATAATATCACGGTGATCATAAAAAGTATTTTATTCTTCTCATTCTTCCTTTTTCCTTTCCATTTTATTCCTAATTTGCAAAAATATTCTTCCACCTCCATCTTCTCTCCCTGACTCTTTTGCCAAAGACCCTATCCCCTTCCTTTTCCCCGGATCACATACAGGTATTGCGGCATGGAAGGCTTCAATGATCAGGCTCAACTAGGAACCGTTGACTAACAATCCATTAACAACAGTGGATGATAAATAAAAGAATTTTTAGTCAATTAAAGCCAAAATATCCTGGAATCAAAGAGTGCTTTTGGATTCTACTAAAACCATTTTTTTTTAACGGTGTAGATATAGAATCAACATGAGATGGAGAAAGGTAAGAAGAGAGAGAAGAAGAAAGAAAGAGTCGGACTTAATTTTTATTTTATTACTATTTTTTTTTTTTTGCAGATTTAAAAGAAATTTTATGGCATGTAATTCGTACAAAAAATAAAATAAAATAAAATAAAATACATAAAGCTACAATTATTTCGAAAATAAGATTACAAAATAAAATGGTATGGTAAAAGACCAAAAAAAAAAAAACCTTCATCATCAGAAAAGTGCTCATTTTCGTTCCAGGAATGGAAGAACAAACTGGAGCATGTTGCCTTCTCAAATTAAAATATATATTTATTCACCAAAGCCGACTGACTAGCTCTGCACATTGAGGGGTCAAACCCTAAAACAAAAATTAATGTTGCACGCACAGCGTGCAGAATAGGATACCACTAGAGAGAGAGAGAGAAATGTAACAAAATGACTATGAAATAAAATTATTTCTTCTCCAGAGGGATCAAATATAAAATTAAAATCTCTTTTCAGCAAACCTCTTTTCACAGATCCCAACAAAAAGAACTTGTGAATGCTTCAGAACAAAATCTCACCCCCCCCCCCCCCCCCCCAAATCACAATACAAGCATTCCAGATTTATTTGTATTGTTGAGAAACCTCCCATGCAAGCTTATCCATGAATTGGCATTTTTTGTCAAATCCCCAACCAGGATTACTCTGCATTATCAATCAAATTCACATAAGATTGTAAAAATTTTCTAACTAGTAACTAAAATTAGACAAGTACACCTACAGAAAATCTAAGTAGGACGCTAAAAACACTTGTTTTTTACCCATTAACTTTTGAGCATTTTAAAACCAAATTAATATTACAATTTTAAAATGGAACCCATTCCAACATGGGTGGCAAATTTGGAGCTTTAAGTGCATGAAACTATAAGTAATACGAGTTACATATCAACATAGATAAAGAAACTAGTGCTAGAAAAACATGATAACAAATGGTTGAATGGGCTTCAAATAACAGCATCAAAGCTACCAAAGTGTTGGCATAAAGTTATAAAGTCCATCATATTGTAGAAATAATTTTAACTTATCAAGGTTGCAATATCTCAACTAAAAAATAATGTCTATTAATCAGGAGTGCTGAAAAGCTCATAGAGAATTATATGGAATTGCTGACGTCAGCAATCAATATGCTATTTATCTACACCATAGCACTCGTACACCTTCCATTATCTTCATATCTACATCCTCCCACCTCTAAACAAAGTATAAAATATCAGTTTAAGATATGATGGGGCTATTAAATGGCAGTTGGGAAATCTTCAGACCTCCACAAGGACACCTTCAATTGGTTCATGTATATGAGAGTTACATAACATACTAATAGCCTCCAACCCTCACCGTATAGAGCTCAAAAGGAGAAACAAGTATAATGTTAATGTTGTTCCTGAATCTATAACAAACAGGCTAGTTTATTAGTGAAAGAGTGTTTCAATAGACAACCCCGTTTCCATTTAGCTTGTATTTTGTGGGGTAGTATTATAAAGAATTATATTTGAGAACAAATAGTCTTGAGCTATCAAATAATCATAATCTTAACAGCAACAAAATCATGAAATGCCAGGATGCAATGCCAACATATAGATCTGTAATAAGACCCACGTGAAGAAGCCATGGAAATAGAAATTTTGATACAACAAGTTTTATAATTTCTATTTCAGCCATTTAAGATTTCATATCCAAAATTCTCACTTAAATTTGGAGGAAAAATGATAGTCTACTACTGCTACTCCGATTTACATAAGATTTTTAATCAATTCTGGGTTATTCTAAGGCGCTTCTAGAAATTGGGATTGATTTCCTTGGAGTCTAAGTTGGTTTGCCTGTTTGTAGAGATGTTCATGGTTGGGCCATCCCTTTCCCTCCCTTTTTAAAAGCTGAGCCCCACCGCCTGCCCATTTATAATAAAATTATCATTTTCATAGTAATATTATAATATTTTAAAAATATATTTTACTATTAAAATTAAATAAAAATATATTAATATAAAATCTAATCATGTCAAGCCTGGCTAGGGCTTAAAACCCATGACCAAGTCCAAGTAGATGGATTCAATTCTCCCTTCTAAAAGTCAGCCCGGCCTACCAATTTATCTATCATTTTATTATTAAAATAATAGAATATTATTTTATATTAATATTTAATATTTTAAAAAATATTTTAGAATAAAAGTAAAAATATATTATTTATTAATATAATAATCTAATCAGGCCAGACTGCATTCAGGCTAAAAATCCATATCCAATCCCAGCCACAATTGGGTTGCTGTGGCTCTAAGTGGGTAGCCCAGCCGTTGGACAACAGTACCCGTATGAATGTCAACCTAATTCTAGCAGAGTTCCTACTCCAAGTGTTCTTATAAGTACATATACAACTTTCATATTTTAGGAGGCTTTAAATTTTTTACAATCATGGGTTACTTGGTTTATTGAGGCATGGTTGACTAGTGATTGTGTTACCATCCTCTCTCACTTTCTCATCATTTTTATTTCTCTCTCCTTTTCTCTTATCTATGGCTCAACAATCTAGCTTTAAGCCACTCTTTTCAGACCAGTAACAATATTCTTGAAATTAGTTTCTTTTTTTATTCAGCATCCAAATAAAACCCCCTTTCCTAAAAATCATGACAATGTTTTGAGGCCAATCCTATCCAATTAAACCCTTAAAATAAAAGAATCAAACAAACATCTTTAGATCCTTAAAATCTTTTCTGCCCAGACTTTTCCTCAACCTCTCTTTCAATTCAATTCCATCCCTCTTTAAAAGTGCGTCTGGATGAAGATTTTTGAAAGTTTGAAGAAATTTGAAATGAAGACATTTTACAATGCATCATTTCGAAATGCTAGCATTTGTAATTATTTTGTTTGGAAAAATATTTCTTAGAAAGATATTTAGTATATTAGAATTTGATGAAATAAAAAATAACTATAAAAGAAGAATAATGATACAAATATGCAATATGAGTGTCATTAAATTTGTAAAAATATAGATATTATTAATAATATAAAAAAATAAAATATATATTAAAGTTAAATACAATGTATTTATTTTTTTAGTTTTGTATTTTATGATAGGTTATATGCAATAAAGAGATGGGGGATTTAAAGGAATTTTGAAAAACCACCTATTTAGGTGGAATTTAAAGAGGGGATTTGAGCACTTCAAATTCCCTCTTGAAATTCCACCTAAATTTTGAAATTCTCTCTTATTTTTAACCAAATAAGTAAATTCATTTTTTGAACATCAGAAAACCTTGATTGAAATAAAATCCTTCCTCCAAATACCCCATCCACACACCCTTAGAGGTCAAATTCTGGTCAAAACAAACCCTAATTAACTTCTATCCAAAACACAAGTTTCTACCAAATCAAAAAAACCTTAAATTCCTTAAATGGCCCAACCCTCAAGCCCCAAAAACCACAAATGGATTTACCTCAAGCCTGTCTTATGTTCCCATCTTATGAAGAGTGTATATATAAACAAAAATGTGAAGGGAAACACCACTGACAGCATTCATGTAAAGCAATGTTTTAAAAACAAGACCGCTAAATGAACTGGTGACAATTGAGGGGAACAAATCCTAGGGTCAACCACATTTTTCGTTTTTTTACTTTTTGCTAGTGTCTAAATATCTTTTCTTTTCATTATTTAAGTGCAGCATTTGTAACTATAAACAATGGAAACAAGACAAAGTAGAATGCAGGTTTAGAGGTTTCAAAAGTTGTAATCTGAATATAAAAAGGGAGGAAAAATATCTAAACTACACCTGAATTGAGGCTACATTTTAATTGAGACTAATTGAGGAAGTTAAAATCTTCAGTAATAAGTCAAAAGACACCTTTGGTGATGCAACATGGATGCATGTTTTGAATTTTAAGTTTCAAGAGCTTGTCAACTTATACTGTTCTATGAAGTGAGAGTTGTAAAAAGGAAATTTTCTTCAACTAGTGAGGCCCATAGATTTGAAACTGGGAAAAATTTGTCTTACTTATCCACTCTTTATGCAGTACATTTGCAGGTTTTTACATGGGTTTCCTGGTTTTCTAGAATTTTGACACATTGTATGGTATCTTCCAAATTGAAGATCAGAGGTTCCCAGTCAAACTGGTGGAAGAGGTTGGTTCATTTAAAGTACAAATAGAGAGAGATAGCTATCTGTAAGGCACAAACTTTGTTTTGGAATTCCTATAAAGAATTAGGGGTGACACGTGATCTTGAGGGATTAAGTTTAGGCCAAGTTTAATGTAGTTTGTAGCATTTCAGTAATTTTGTGGCTGGTTCAATTTATTGAGTTTTCTCAGTTTTATTTAAATTGTGTCATCAGTCTAGCAAATTTTAAAATGCATCAATCACCAAAGCACATCATATTGGACTAAAACCTATTATTGTAGTTGTCGAGTCACCCCTAAAACCCTTATACTCTCTTCTTCTAGATAACCCTTAAAACCCATAATGATGCTAAACTGATCAGTTAGGCCTGTTTGATGCAGTAAAGGTTTTTTCCATTTCGTCCTTTTTTTACCCTAAAAAAAAATTGAAATGCATGTGACAGCATTTGAATCCTTAACATCATACATATGTATTAAGCCTCACTTATCTATCAAGTTAATTGAATATTTTATGTCATCTGCCATACTCTCCAATATAAATTAGTGTACCTTATTTACAGCAACCTGTTAAAATACAAAAAACTTGCATATGAATAAATGCATTTAGAATAATTATATTATAATAAATTGTATAAGCATAATAATGGTCACATTGTTGCACATGAATATGTGGAATCTTAGGAAACCCTAGTCCTGTGAGAGGTATGAAGGCCCTACTTCTAGCCTTGATTGGTTAGGAGACCTTAGGTGAGATGAGATTCCTAAGGTTTAATCTCTACTTATGCAGCCTAAACCTTTTCTGAACAACTTATATAACCCCCAAATAGCTGTCATTTTGAATCCCTAATTGTCCTTTAAATCCTTTTCTCTCATTACCCTATTCCCCAACACCAGACAGCCTCAACCAGGCTTGCTCTTCCATTTCCAACCACAAACAGAATCCACATCCTTCCTTTCTCACAAAGAGAGAGAGAGAGAGAGAGAGAGAGAGAGAGAGAGAGAGAGAGAGACTTAATCTGGCCATTCCAGTTCTAAACCCCAATAATCACTTTCTAACTTCAATATATTGCTGAATCCAACATACTCCATCAGAATGTGTCGAGAAAGGTGGTCCCAAGCCCTCCACTTTACAACAGATACCAGCAAAGTAAATCCACAAGAGCACTTAGCAACAAACTCATTCATACATGGTTTTAGCAGTTCAAAACTACATGCTAGCCTTCTTTAAACTTCTTACTACAACTTATATTCAGCATTCTTATATTGTAATAACATAACAGAATGATACTCAGTGCAGAAGTCACTCACAACAAGTAATTTTCAGACATTCTACATTCTCATATGCTCAATCCAACCAACTAAACCTGCCACCCAGGACTCGGGAGAAGCCAGGCAGGATGATCCATTTCTAACCTTCTATTTAAGAAAGAAAAAGATGAAAAATAGGAAGGCAAACCAAACTTCCACTTTAGACTTCCTGTCTTCTTATGCATCATTCAAATAGTGCCATTAGGCTTACTTCTATTTTAATAAGAAAATTTTTTGATCATTAAGGGAAGCAAAAGTCAAGCATAAGGGATGTGTTATTACTGTCATTAACCTGCTTGTAGTGCCAAGGATCTCATACCTCCAAAGGAAGACAATTTGTCTCCTTATGTCTCAAATCTATTAAACAAGACCCAAAAGAAAGCAAGGAAGCTACAGTTAAATAACTGTTATCTCACAAACACCCGATGTCAGCAGAGAACATTTTCCTCAAACACAATTCGTGTATGAAATTAAAAATTAGTTAAGGATGAACAGTAACCTGAAGAGAGAGAACTGCACGGTTTGCAAACTGCTTCACAGAAGCAGGTGCACTTTCGGGAATGGTTTTTGCAACTCTTTCTAACTCCTCTTGTTGTTTCTTTGCAGTTACCCTATCAGGTCCACTGTAGTAATCAACAATTTCTTGCAGTAGAGGTACATTCTCCATCGTTTCTTTGACCGCTTCCTGAAAAATTTTAAGAATGTGGGAAAGATAATATACAACTATTTACAGGGACAAGTCATCATGCAAAAGACTTTCAAGGAAAGAATCCATATCATGTGTCAAAGCATAATAATATCACCATAAAATACTGCTGAATAGGTCCAAAAGAATGACTTCATTGACAAAGAACTGAATTTTATTTCCTTAAAGGGAACTGAACTTGATAATACATAACTGCTGACAAGCACAATGAATATTTTTGCCACTAAGCAGTGTGATTCTTTTGAAGTGTAAAAGCCACAAAAAAGAAATATATTAGTTATTTGAGTACTTAACATGTAATACAACAAAGCAGTATGTGTGACGACTGATAAACATATAATACAACAAATTATTCAGAAATTTTTACAAATATGTAATACAACAAAACTTTTGAAGTCAGAAATTTTCACAAAGACCTGCATAACTCCTTACAGTGATCTTCCTGCTTAGAATAAAAGTTCTTTTCTCCATTAATTTAACTTAAGCCTTGCCCAAGCACAAGAGAATTGTTAACAAAATAAGGGCCTAAACTAGACCAATTCAACTATGGGATTAACACAGAGCGGTATGTCCTCTAGAAAATTTTGTTAAAAGTCATACTATATCAGTAAGAAGAGATATTTCTTGTTCTCAGGGTCATTTATATAGAAGAAATGCATCCTATTTCTGACACAGAGGAAAGAAAAACCAAGAACCACATTTCAAAGCATTAGAATATACCTCCCACTCTTCTTGATTTTGAATTCCTTCATATGCCATGAGGAAAGGCTTCACCTTCTCAAGTGCAGCTTGAAGGGACATAGGTGGTTTCTCATCGATATCTGGGTTAGTGCCAAACTCTTCCATCAAATATTCTGGTTCAAACTCTATCTGAAACCCAAAACAAAATATATCTCTTGTCAAATAAATGAAATAAATAAATACATAAAAGCTTTGAAATCCAGATTAACACAAAAAACTCAAAGTTTGGGTACAGTCCATGCATAATCTTGTTGCAATGTTCAATTAAGAATATGTTCAAATAAGTTTAATCTAGTTTATTCCTCGTTTACATGTGCATATGTGCATTATCAGTTGTATCTACAACAACAATATAAATCTATTTGTCAGCAAAAGGTTTGCTTTGCACACCTTTGAAAACGTATTATAAGGAAACTTATAGCAACCAAATATATACTTTCTACACAATCCTAAAGCTCCAAGTATGCTGACAATCATTTAATACTTACCAAAAAGAGCCTTTACAAACAGTAATTAACAAGAAAAAGAATCAGATGACTTACTGGACCAAATTGTTATAGCACACAAGAAACAATTTCCAATCTTCTTAGTTCATCAATGTAAACAACAATAAGCCAAAAACAGCCTATCTAATTCAAGAATTTTCAAGAACAAACAAAAGTACACTCCTTGAATGACTTCAGGAATCTCAAACACTTCGGTATACATTATAATCAGCAGTGAATCATTGGAAATCAGCAGTAATATATTAAATTATGCCAGACTAATTAGAGAATGTAAGCGCTGTAATGTGAACATAATATGAACAAAGTACTTTACTAACCAAATGAACAATCCCCATGAATTATATGCATATAAGCCAGATTACATATGATACAAATCCTAAAAAAACCTACTAATCATGCTAATGGGATGTTAGCGAAGAAATCAATTAATATTCAAACCTAAAATCAAAGGAAGCTTAAAATTTTACTTAATACATTTCAACAAGAGAGAGGTAAACTTTACTATATATATATATATATATATATAAAGTCATCAGGCCGGTTTCTGTTTTAGCTGATAGTATAAAAGAAAAGTAGCAAACAATTGAATTTATAATTCTTATGATTTCCAACAATTTAAAATAATAATAATAATAATAATCGTGGAACAAACTTTTAAAAGTTGAGCCACTCACCATACAGTTGGTGTGCAAAGCGTCCAAGTAAGCATCGTCAATAGGAGAAGGCAAGATTCTATCGCTCATCTCCTCGTACCCTTCAACCAACTTATTCATATTGTCATCTCCAATAGTTTTAGCCAATTTCTCCCCATCCGCACCGTCCCCGAGATAAAGTCCGCCTCCATACTCTTCATCGGAGTCCTCTACTGTCCTTGTGTCTTCTCTCTGCCTTCTTCCTCTTCCTCTTCCTCTTCCCCTACCCATACCTCTACCTCTACCTCTACCTCTACCCATTCCCATATCCATACCCGCCCTTCCTCCTCTCCCTGCCATCCCACTTTCTTCACTTTCACTTCTCCTTGAAAGTATGCCCATTGCTTTCTTCACCGCTTGTTCCTGGCTCAGTGGGGGCTGCTGCGTCACCCGGATATGCCTATTTTCTTCCTTCATCTGCGAGGCAGGCTCTGGTTGCTTCACGGGCTTACCACGCCCAGCACCTGATAGAACTGAGACTGAGGGTGTGTTAGATGGGACAATGGGCTCACTCAACTGAATCGACTCAGTGGCTGGCTTGGCGGAGGAATCAGTTTCATTTTCATCTTTTTTCTTGATGAATATCGGCTGCTTTGGTTGCCCTGGAGGCGGAGATTTCGGTGGCACCGACTCATTGGTGACTCGGCCTCGACCAGACCCAGTTTGGGAAACAAAAGAGGAAAAAGAGGGAAGAATGGGTTCGGAGGATAAGGGTGTTCCTCTTCCACGGCCGCCGCCTAATCCGACGGCAGGTGATTCAGTCGAGTCGCGCTTTGAGTTCTCTGAGTCCAATTTTCCCAGGGCCGAAGTGAAATCGATGAAAGAACCAGAAGGAGGGGCGCCCCCACGGCCACGGCCCCGGCCACGGCCGCTGCCAGAGCTGGAGGAAGAGGAGAAAGGGGATGAGGAGGAGCATTGGAGGAGAAAAGAGGTGCGTTTGGCAATAGACGTAAGGTAGTGATAGTTAGGGTTAGACAGGTTTCTGCCAAAGGTTCCTCTCATTTGGGTCGGTAAGATGAAGATTACTAGTACGTATTCTCAAACTTTCACCGAAGCAGAATTAAATCAAAGTGTTTCGGCGTTTTGCAGACCAAATCTTCTCTCTATTACTACTAAGGGTTTTACATGTTGGAATTTCATCTCCAACCACACGCCGTCGTTTCTCTTAAAAACTCTTCTGAGATTTTTTTTAAATTTCAGAAAAAGAACAAATTTTTTCTCTCATTTATTTTTATTTAATTGTATTTTTAAATTATATAAATAATATTATTTATCTTAAAATTAGAGTAATTTTATATATTATTTTTTTATTTAATCTTCAAAATCCAACGAAAATATCATTTTTATGATAAAAAATATTATTTTTGTTTATTTTTTAAAATTCAACAAAAATCAATATTTTTCAAAATAAAAAATTGAAAAAAAAAAAAAACCCTTCAAACTCCAAGTAAACTTCTTGTAAGGTTAAAACCAACGGATTTCCATCAACTTTTAAGAATTTGTGTTATATATTTTCTCGTACCGAAATATATACATAAAATATTTATGTAATAAAATTATTACAAAGATATGAAATCATATAAACAATATATTTAAACAAATATTTGATAAAATAAATTTAATCAATCACAAAAATTTTGTAGAATATTAAACATTTTATAACTTAACAATTAATAGTCTTGACAAAGACGATGGATTGAGGTCTTGGCCCCTAAAAATTTTTTACACCTCTTTACTCTTTTAGGATATGTATATATATTTATATTAAATATATTTAAATTTTCTTCTAAATTAAAATTATAAATTTTTTTATGGTTTCATTATTTAATTTATATATATTACAATTTAAGAGATGGTCAAATCATTTTAGTATTTATTTGTTTATTAAACTCAAATATCATTACTTGTAAATTTTTAAAATTAAAAGGCTTGCTATAAGTTTTAAATCATAATCATAAAAATTTAATATAAATTAAAATTAAAATTTTTAACTTTTCCTATATCAAATGAGTTTTCCTTTTTTATTTTATTGGTACAAGAGAGGCCAAACCTAGGAAATTTAGAAAATGAAAAATTACAAGTTTTAAGAATTAAACTTTAATTTCTTTTTAGCTTACTTCAACTTTTCCTCTCCATATCATTTTCCACTTTTATTTTTACTTTAAATTTATATCTTATGTTGTTGTAATTGTTTTCCAATAAAAAAAATTATATTGGAATTACTTTACAAAAAGATAAAAAAAAAAACACTGTAACTTTAAATCTTAGAATTTCATCATCATTTTTTCAGAGTATATTTAGTTTTCTTATTTTAATAAAATGTTTAATGATTGATTTATTCATATCTTTTTTTTATTTCAATTTTAAATTACCAAAAAATAAAAAAAGTTCCCATAATTCATTGATAAATTGTGTAATTAATAATTCTACCATTAATTGTAAATTTTGTTATTATTAAAAATATAATGTTGTCACAATAATATTTTTGTTTTATAATTTTATAAACTTTTCATGATTTTATTCGTATATTATTTGCATTAATAAGTATGATAAAATATTTTTTTGAAAAATAAAATAAAGCATATTACATACCATTAATTGGCCCTCCAAAATTAAATGTCAAGATCCGTCACTGATTCTTGATATTATTAATGAATATCTTTACCAAGAAATTTGAAATAAGTATGTTATCTTCATCAATCAAGTCAAAACACACTAAAAACTTACTTAAAACATTTGGTATAGAATAATCACAACCAAATGAACACATCAACAGAACTTAATAAAGATAGAGGTGAATATTTTGACGCTATGATATATAAGGTTATCATATATGAGTTTAATGGTATATAAGGTTTTCATTTACGAGTTTAATGGGATTTAATGCTTGAAAGTTTTGTTAAGATAATTCTTTGAACATACCTATAAGTCGAATACTTTGATATTTTTTAAATTTTAAATAGTTTTAACATATAAATTATGAACTTATATTTTAAATTTTAAATAATTTTAACTCATACAGTATGAACTCATATATATGTTCATTTATTGAGTTCAACACCTTTAAAATAGATTCTATTGTCTTGTGTCTAAATGCTTATATATGTATGGATTAAGTATATTGCTATATTTTGAATTATTTGAAACTTTTGGACAATAATACTTTTATGACTTTTGATAAAGCTTGGTGGTTAGAATCTTATAGATTATTGATACTAATGACATTAAATGATATATGAACAATGATTCTTGTTGAATATTTCTTTGGATTAATATGTTTGTGGAAATTTGTTTTTTGATAATTATTAACTAAGATATATATTAGAACATTCCATTGAGATATATTTGCTTCTTGAAAGTTAGACACCTATACTAATAGATTGTGCTTATCATGCAAAAGTGTAGCTACGCTTGAAATATAATTTGCATATTCTTGATATAAATTGTGTCTTTCATGCACAAATTATATGTGTCTTAAATTGATTATTCATTCTCTTATAAAAAGGGGAGAAGTCTTAGACTATTATATTTGCTTGAATTTAACTAGTTTCTATATAAGAAGCTAACATTTTGATATAACATTAGGTATAAGATTGAATACACACACACACACACACATATGCATATATGTATATATGCTTAAGTGTCTATTTTTTTTTTAATATTGTCAAATGCTGTGAATAAATACTTTCTTGAAAATCCTACATTCAAAGTACATTTTAACTAAGACATGATTGTTTGACATGAATTATGAGACTTATCTACTTACAATTTTATATTTCTTTGCTCATAAAAATCATGTTATCATGGCTTTATGACATCGTGCTAAAACAATTAAATTGGATATTTATTCTTTTATACTTTAATACATATATTTAAACTTCATTATATTAATTGCACTTAAATGCACAAATTTATTATGACTCTTGATTGAATAAAATTGTCTCTTCTGTGCTCGAAATTATATTGTTAAATTATCTTATATCTTGAATTTGATTCTTTTTCTCATGACAAAAAGGGTTGATATATTTTGATGAACAAGTTTTTTTTGACAAATGAATATGTCATGTGGTTAAATGAATCTATTTTTCCTACATGTGCTTAAATGTATATACATTGTGTTGGCAAATTTTATTATCTTAAACATTTGTGCATAAATGACTTAACTTATAAATAATTCTATTATTGCTATATGTGTTTCAATAATTATATATTGTGTTGGCATATTATGCTATGAATTTTGGAAATATATTTTTAAACTACCTTTGTTTAAAGGAGAGTTTTTCAAAACTATTTTCAAAATTTTTTACTCACTTCTTGAACAAATTTAGGAAGAGTTTTTATAAAAGGTAAATTTTATTTTAAAGTTGTCATATCAAAAGGAAAAAATTGTTATCCTTAAATTGATCAACATTTTAAAATAACTAAAACTTTAAGAATGTTTTTCAAACCTAAATTCGTTTTAGACTTTTTGTGTATTTTGAAATTGAAATTCTCTACGTCACTTGAAATGCAAGTTCAATTAATATTAAAAATATTTTTCTTAGGACTTAACATAATCTTAATGTTATTGCTTTAAAGAAAAGAGAATTTTCAATTGTGCTTTACTTAGAGTTTTCGTTTTCTCATAATCCAATTCACTTCTTCTTGGATTGCATATCTATTTTTGAGCTATCACCTTTGTTTTTCCTAAAGGATTGACCCAATCCTTAAAAGAATCAATTTTTCAAAACACACAAAATACTCGCTTTGTCTTTAAAGCTTGAAAGGATCGATCCCTAGGTCACTAACAGATATATTTTTTAAATGGTTGTTTTAAATAATCGATCCTATAAGTAAAAGGATAGATTCATGTGTTGTAGGCAGCAAATTAAAAGAAAAAATTTAATGATTCCAACAACTCTTTTTATCCCTTTCATTCACAATCACTATAATTGATCCTTCACTATAAAAAGAGCCTTTAAAAACCATTCAAAAAAAAAAGATTTCATTTTGTGAAAGAGATTTGATTCAAAAGAAAGATCATTACATCATAGGTTCAAGAGCTATCAAGTGTTCAAAAACTTGTATTTCTTATTCTTTGTATTCATTTGTATCCATCTTTATCATATTATCTCTTTTGTACCTAAATTAGCAAACATCTAACCTTAAAAATGTAGTAATTTATATATTCATGTCATGAAAAATATTTGCAATTCGTGTGTTCATATCATGTTTTACATGAAAATTGTTTGTCACAATTCATGTTGATACGAAAACACAAAATATATATTTTTTATTTTGTTAAACTCATATATGATTTTTGTTAAAATTAAAATCATGTCATTTTCATGTTTTTTTTTAATCATTTTTATGTCGTGTTGTCTTACCATATTTTAGATTGCCAAGTTTAAAAATGAATCCCTTGAAGGATTTTTGTGGGATTGGTTAGATGTTATTAATAACTAGGGCAATTCTAGGTTCCTCGGCGTAGAAGAGAGTAACAACTTTTCATCTCTTACCATTTTGACCTTTTCGTAGACAAGGGATGATCATGATACTACTTTGTTGGCATGTAGCAAGGTCAACCAAATAATAATTGAATGAAATATAAACATTAATAACATGAAATTAAATTTTATATTGGACATGTCTAATGGTGCAAAAGATAGAAATGGCTCATAAGATTAGTTGTATTATGTTGTTGTAAGCTCAAACTATTCATTGGATTAGAGAGAGGTATTTGACTTTAATTTATAGTTTTTTAATGGTTCTTAAGAAGCTTACATTCAAGATAGAGCCATTATCAACCAAGGCCAAAATAATGAATTTGTTACAACACTAGATCGTGATGCAGAGTGCAAGAACATGGTTTGCTCCTTCGATAGGTAAGTCTTTATAAGTAGACATAATTTCATCATACCCAATGGTGGTGGTCAATACGACTAGTACTTTAGCATGAATGACGGTGGCAAGGATTTTTTTTTTTTTTACTTAGGGTATCCAAAATAGCTTTTTGGTGTCCGAATGCTGATAATAATAAACCTTAAGTGCATATATTAGCCCTATGTTTTCTTAATTGGCTAAAATGGCCATGTGTTTTTTTTCTTTCATTTTTTTTCTTAAGCATTCCAAAACCTTTTAAACTCTCTACTAGGGTAATTTACCTCTAGATGGATTAGCTTAAAATGGTGACCACTGCGGGTTAAGTGCATTAGCATTAGGCATATCTAGAGTCAAAATCACAATTATTTTCCAATAAAATAGTGATTTCTAGGACAAGGTTTGGCTAGATAAATAGGTTAATTGGCTAAAGGCTAAGAGTGGTTTATTCATGATGTTGGCTTAGAGGCTTAAATCATTTGGATTAGTAATTATGGTAAATATATTTGGTGAATGTGTGGCTTTGTATTTGGAAAATCGGTTATTGGTGGTGTTTGGTTTAGCATTATTTGCATCAATAGGTTTTAGATGGCCCTCTTTAGACAAATGTAGTCGTCGATATTATAGCCATATCTTTAATGATAGATGCAATATTTGGAATGGTTAATATGTGTGGCTAGAGGATTAGATTGAGGTTTAGGTTACAAATGTAAGAGTTTAACAAGTTTTTAAAGTTTGGTGAAAGCTTTGGAAAAAGATATAGCCAAGTAGGTGCATCAACAAGTGGGATTGTTTTTTGAGAAGGCTAAGTTGTTGATTTTGAAGACATTGTTTAAGCTAGTGAGAACATTACCCCCCAGTTCTTTTAAAGAAGGTTTTCTTCTCAAGATTTCTTTTGTTTATGCATTTTTTACATTCATACTGGAGTTATAAAGTTTTTCAAAAATGGTTAAGGGCATGTGAATAACTGGTTATAGTATATAGGTAAAAGATTGTTCACTAAAATTTGAACTTGTTCTTTCTTAATGGGTCTATTGTTCATTAAGATTGTTTTTCCTTTTCATTAGGTTAGGAACTTGTGAAGGTTTCATCATATTTTTCTTTGTTAATTTACAAATATCTAATGGTTCACCAAGCTAGATGTTATAGGCATATTAGTGAAAAAAAGCTTTGGCCATCTCTTCCAAATCTCTAATTATGGTTTCAGGTTGACTATGGAACCAATTAAAATTGACTAAAAAATGGTCATTAGAAAAGCTATGGGTAGCTATTACTTGGTCAAACCCCTAAGTTGTAGAAGGATTATGAATTGTTTAAGGTGTATTTTAAGGCTTTTTATTTCATCAGACTTGTTAACGAGAAGCATTTTAAAGTTTGAAAGAAGACAACATTCAAGGTTTAATGACAACTAGTCAACATGTAAGAGGTAGTTATTTGCGAAGGACTAGTTTTTCATCATGGTTCAAAATTTTTAGATTTCCAACATGGCTTGGCTATCTTTTTTTTATGGGGGAGTATTTGGGGTCAAAGTGTATTTAGGTTCTTTTTAGTGTTTAGAGGGTGGATAGCTCATTTTTTTGGCTCATCATTAAGGTTTTTTTTTTCTTCATGTTTTTGGAAATGCTAACCAATTCGATATTCATTCAGTTTACCTTATCTTTAGACTGTTTTAATTTATTGGTAATAAACGTCACCAAGTCCATAAGAGTATTTTGTTAACTCTATATATGTTCCAAAATCTTTTCAATGCTTCCAGTTTCGAAATGGAGGCTAACATAACTAGCATCAAAGATTAAAATACCTAACCAAACAAGTTTACCAAATTTGTATGATACTCAATAAGGGTGAGAAAAAAATAAAAAAATAATTTGAAACCATAGTGATTGTTTTGGATTAGTTTTTTTCTTATTAGATTCAATTTAAGTTTGGATATTAAATATTTTTATTAGGTTCGATTCAGAATTAGGACTAGAAAGTAAAAAAAATAAAAAATATCCAAATCAAAATCGAATTATATATTTTTATATATATTTTTAATTCTAATAAAATAAAATAATTATTTTATTTCTAAATATATATTAAAAATTATATTAAAATAATATCAAAAATAAAAAAATTAATTTTTAAAATTCAACGAACTAAACCGAATAGATAAAATTTGGTTTGGATTTGTTTTAAAAGAAGTTCAATTTATATTCGATTTAGATTTTGAAAATATATAATACTATATGTTAACTAAAATAGTCAAACTATTATCATGTCTAGTACTCAAGGTTTTAAGGATCATATTGTGGAGTTTGTAAGACAAACTAAAGTCCAATATCTTGAGATGTTTAAATTTTAATATCTCAACTTATTTAAATATATATATATATACAAACTTTATGATACTATCAATACAACATGTTATTAAAGACATGCATGAATCATAAAGATCAATCCCATAGACAGTTTATATGGTTTGTCTATATGCAAGAGAGTCCAAATTCATTCTTATTTCTCCATGTGTTTGAACAACCAATCATAGCCTAGCAATTTAACCTTTATCACTATAGTGAGTCATCGGGTAGAGCCGGTGTGCCACTCAAACCTATTATAAGCTGAGTCTCATTATGGGTGGGACAAAACTCTAAAAGAAACTAGCTAGTCTAGTTAGCTTAAGTGCCTATAGAATCTTATCCTGGGTTAGGTTCATATGGTACATGGAGATTTAAAATATTCACTAACTAAAAGAAGGATCATAATAAGGGGAGTTACCACTGTGAGCGGTGTAGGTTTTATCTTTAGCAATTATCTTAGTGTTAAGATCCATGGTTTGATTAGGAGTCACTAATCAATTTATTTATATTCCAAGAATCAATGCAGGTTTTAAGATCACAACCTTATTTTTACTAAAAAAACTTGGTTCAAAGATAATAAACATAATATTAAAAGAATTAAAGCTCCAAATCTCATATGAAATAATCCAACTTCTATTTTTCCACTTTAGAGCAAACCTCATGTAGCTTACAAATTAAAAAGCATATCTTATAATTTATCATAATAACATACACTTTTATTAACAATATGCATGTCTCGCATTTTTATGCATGCATCTAAAAAGATACATTTGAGCTGGTAGCCTTAGGTAGTATATCAACCATCAAATGAATCAAAACATAATATTATCAAATAATTGCATTAGCTAAAATAGTTCATGTTATTATATTAAAAATAAAAAAAGAATAACTAGAGAAGTATGTGAATGTAATCTGGTATAAGTGGCATCTTTAGATGATCATTTATAACATGCTTCTAAGGCATATTCAACACAATTCATTTTTATACCTAGACTATATGACAATATTATGCATGGCATATTACATATAGGTTTACATTTGAGAAATATCATTGGCTTTAAAAATAAGTAAAATCCCAATTATGACTAAATAACATACCATTATACATTTCTAAGACTATAAAATGCATGATCATGGATAATAGATGCCTTATTCTCATTATATAGATAATAAGAGAGTTAAGATGCCTAAGAGTTTATAAGAATTATACCTTAGCAGATCACTTAATTTAAGATTTTGGATGAAGATCTAGGATGATGGATTACACTAATAGTGTGAAAGATGCAAAGTGACTAGGTGAACAATGATGAACAACTTAGCTAACAACAATTAGTGATCGAATGTTTAGGAGAATAATAGTAATGTCATAACCTCAAACCAATTGGCTAGATAACATGTTGATTGGTTAAAATGGATAGATTGAGAATGGATGCATGATTAGTGAGTGACAAAATAAATGAGTGACCAACAACAAGTAAGATTGGCTACATATTGATCTACTAAACAAGGCATTGGTCGATTAGGATAGATAGCATGGGATTGGATGATTAGGTAAAAGGGCAAACATAGTTTAAGGCTTTCAATAACGTAGTTCAAAATGATTAAAGTTAGATGAAAGGAGATCGAGATGTTTAGTTTGAAGGAGAAAAGTGAAATGACAAGATTATAGGTTAGTTTGACGAATAGTCTAGATTGGCGATGACAAATGTTGATCAGTTGATGGCGATGGCTTGGTTTTATGATTTATAATGAGTAGTCAGATGGAAACTAGGGATAAGGTAAAGGCTTGAATGGAAGTATAAGGGTGTTTAAAACATTTAGGTCAGTTGAAAGTTTTAATGGCTAGAATGAAAGAAATAAAAGCCTTTGAGAGGCAATTTGAAAGTTGGTGAGTGAAGGCTCTTAGTTGATTGAAATTAAAACCAATAGAGGACTGGGGATGACTAAGAAATGAGTTCAGGGGTTAGACTTAATCCCAATTGATGATACTTGAAGATTAATTATCTTGGAATTTATCAAGGAGATAATTCTATCTCCTATGAATTATCTCCTGACTTAATCCACATGTTACCAATCGATTGATATAGGGATATTGCCAATAGGTTAGGTCCCTCATTCTTATTGACTAGAGCTTTTAATCTATTTGGATTCATTTTAGATTAGAATTAGACTCTTTCCTTACCGATTGGTGGACACATTCTAATATTGCTCTTAGCTCAAAGTTAAGCCCAATTTCTAATCTTGTCCTAAGTTCACTATGATAAATTTGGTAATTTGTGACGATTTTTATAAGTGATGCATTATATTTCATCATATAAAGTATGTAAAAGGTGATGAAAAATATACTTCATCACACTTTTATATTGTTTTGATATTTTATATGATAATATATAAAATTGTCACATGATAACATCACCAAATCTTGCCACCAAATTTTACCGCTAAATTTATTTGGTGGAAAATTTTTTTGTGACATTTTTATTTTAGGTGACGTTATAATTTTGTCACCAATTTAAAATTTTATTTGTGACAAATTTTTTCTGATAAATTTTAGATGACGTTATTAATTTTTGCTACAAATTGAATACTTTAGTTAACTATTAATGACATTACAATTCCATCGTATCAATGTATAGTGTTATATGATAACATAAATGTTACAAACTTTTACCCCCAAATTCAATTGGTGGGAAAATTTTTGTGATGTTTTTTATTTAAATGACATTATAATTTTGTCACCAATTTAAAATTTTATCTATGATGAATTTTTTTGATAGATTTTAGGTGACGTTATTAATTTTTGTCATAAATTGAACACTTTAGTTAACTATTAATGACATTGCAATTTTATCACATCAATGTATGGTGTTATATGATGATAACATAAATCTCACAAACTTTTACCGCCAAATTCATTTAGTGAGAAATTTTTTGTGATGTTTTTTATTTTAGCTAATATTATAATTTTGTCACCAATTTAAAATTTTATCTGTAATGAATTTTATAGATTTTAGGTTATGTTATTAATTTTTGTTATAAATTGAACATTTTAGTTAACTATTAATTACATAATAATTTCGTCATGTTAATATATGGCGTTATATGATGATAACACAAATGTCACAAACTTTTAACACCAACTTCGTTTGGTGTGAAATTTTTTTGTGACGATTTTTATTTTAAGTGATGTTATGATTTTATCACCAATTTAATGTGACAAATTTTTTCTGATAGATTTTAGATGACATTATTAATTGTTATCACAAATTAAATACTTTAATTAACTATTAATGACATTGTAATTTCGTTATGTCAATATATGGTGTTATATGACAATAACAAAAATGTCACAAATTTTTACTGCCAAATTTATTTGGTGGGAAATTTTTTTGTGACAATTTTTATTTTAAACAGCGTTATAATTTTGTCACCAATTTAAAATTTTATCTATGAAAAATTTTTTTCATAAATTTTAGGTGATATTATTAATTTTTGTCACAAATTGAACACTTTAGTCAACTATTAATGATATTGTAATTTTTTTACATTAATGTATGGTGTTATATAATGATAACATAAATGTTACAAACTTTTAAATGATGTTATGATGTTATTTATCTGGCACTAATAAGTTTAAATTAATATATAATTTATAATTGATGATTTTACTTAGATTATATATATCTATTTATGAATATAATTTTAATTTTTAATTTTTATTGAGCACAATTTATTTATGTATTCGTATATAAAAATTTTCTAGTTAAAGAAAATGGATTAGATATTACATATAATAAAATTTTAAAATACACAATTTGTTTAGAATTTTAAAATAAATTTTAAGAATTTAAAAATTTCTAATTTAAAATTTTTGTTAAAATAATTTTTTTAAGTATATAATGAATCTTAAATAGAAAAAATTTTAACCACACTTGACCATACTAGTAACTTTTAAGTAAAAAATGAATTTTAAATAATTATTAATATCTATACAAAAAAAGTTTAATTAAAGTTTTCCTAAATACACCAAAAGAAAAATCATACTAATTGATACAAACCCATAATTGTTAGCTCCTTAAAAGCTTAAAAAGGCCCAATGCCATTTTGGTACTTTCCTATCCCATTGCAAAGTTCTTAAAAGTACTGAGATGATGCTGATGGCAAGTAAAAAATAACTCCACATTTTAAGTTATGGAATGCTTCTTAAATCTTATTACCTATTCCCTATAGACTAGAGTAGAGTCCAACATAACAATTTAAAAATATACAATCATATTTCACTATTTAATAATTAATGAATAGTATTAACTGTTTTGGTATATTGGTACTATATTGCCAGTTTATTCTTTAGATTTTATCAATATTCAAATATCTAATTGAAAATTTTATAATTTTGATTTTTTATAATTAAAATTAAAATTAAAATTTTAATAATTTATTAACAAATAACATACTGTTAGCTAAAAAATTATGTTTTTCATATATAACCCTTAAATATTATTTATTTTAATATAATCGATTGTTAGAAACTATTGAAAAAGAAAAGAGAAAAAGTTTGGGTTTGAGTTAAGTATTTATATTCATATATGAAAATGTTCTAATTAAAGAAAATGGATTAAATATTATGCATAATAAAAATTTTAAAATACATATTTTGTTTAGAATTTTAAAATAAATTTTAAAAATTAAAAAATTTTTATTTTAAAAATTTTGTTAAAAGAAATTTTTTAAAGTGAAAAATGAATCTCAAGTAGAAAACAATTTTAACTACACTTGACCATTCTAGTAACTTTTAAGTAAAAAATGAATTTTAAATAGTTATTAATATCCATAAAAAAATAAATTTACTTAAAGTTTCCCTAAACTACATCGTTTAGTCTAACATATTTTTTATTAGGTTTTTCATGCTCAATCTAAAACCCATACTAAAATCGTCTGATCACATCCTACTCTCTTCTGGTTTTTGGTTGAATCCGTTAATTGAGTATAAGCCACTCTCTAGTGTTCCAAATTGATTAGAAGCAATTTAGTTGGCATTGGTTGACTAGAATCCAAGTTTGTATATCAAAATCACTCTTCAAAAAATATTTGTTTAGTTTTAGGATTTAATTGGGAAAATATTTGTTAAGCTTATTCTTTAAATTCTTCACAAAAACATAAAGTAACTAGTCAAGTCCTCAATCTTCTTCGATATAATTCCTTTCATTGATCCTTTCAAAGATACTATTTTTTTTCAAGCTTTTTTCACTATTCAATAGTTAGACTATGAAGTAGTAATAAATTGTTTGAATCACAAAGAAACCATGATTGGTTGGTTGTTTGAAATCACAAGAAAACCTAGACTTCTTTAGGCTTTTCTATGTTTGTGAGTGCAAGTGCGATCCCTTTTATTGTCTAGGAATTAATTATAAGCTAGATTTAGTGTCTCTTTGGATATCTCTCGTTTGTCTATCCATCCTAGATTTAGAGCCTCTTTGCATTTTTCAAGTATTCTATCTCTAAATTTGCCAAAAAATATTGGGATTATCTTTGGAAATAAATGCAAGTCATTTGTTATTTTATTACCTATGTCTAATGTAGTTTTACAATTATTCTTAAATTGTTAGTTTTAGTTTTCATGGGTGAATTAGAGAAAAAGCATGCCATCCATGAAAAAATATGTACTGGATGATACTGTTAGCTTGTTGGACTATAACTTCCCTTATTCTTTTTAATGTTATATTTTATACCTTAGACATCTAATAGATATTGAATGCATTATATCGGTTGCTTTAAGGTAGTTATACTTTGGTGATGCATTTTTGTTTTTCTTGTTTTTCTTTTTAGATTTATTGTGTAAGCATTCATCATTGGTCAATTGAATCAAGCATTAGATATGATTTATCATGATCGTATTTGATTATAAGTTATCAAAGCTTTGTGATGATGCTTAATGGTAAAGATACACTAACATGATGATTTCAACATTATGATTTACACTGTTTACCATGGCATGCATTAATTTTACAAAGATAAGTTCTCAAGTAATAAATTTTGCAATGGCCGAGTTTTGGTGCAAAAGTTGGTTCAAGCTTACACATGCATTTGCAAAAGGTGTTGGAGGTTCGAAATTCAAAGATTAGGTTAACCTTTCTTGTAGACACTATTAAAATTTAGAATTTTTAGTACAATTGTCCACAGGCACTTTATTTTATCTCTTTTTTTTAAGGAATGAATCAGTCATTGACCTAAATTTAGGTTAATTTCCTGTTCACCCATCCCCACTCGTGTTTTCTATCTTTTTTCTTTTTTTAATCAATCTTCAATCTATGTTTATAAAAAAGTTGTCTCTTATATTGAGAGGTTAAAATTAAAGTAAATGACTTTTTATCTAGCCATTTTAATCAAGAATTTTTAATTAATTTTTAAGTAATTATATATATATCTTTTTTTTTAATGTTATATTTTCTTTACAAAATATTTTGTATTATATGATTTTTCAAACAAAAGATGTTATTTGTTGATTGATTTGTTCCATGTTAATTTTATTGTTCAAGGTATGTCTTAGTAGAAAGTGTTGTTGTTTAATCAGTTTTCAAAATATTTCCTAAAAAATCTGGTTTATTTTAATGTTTGGAATTTGGATTTATTCATAAGATTACATTTATGTCATAAATATTTTTTCTTGATAGCATTCTCTTGGCTGTCTTTTTCTAGTTTTAGACTTCATTCATTCATTCATTTACTGCATTACCTTTGTCTTCTAGCCTTGTTCATTGTTTCAACTTTGTACATGGTCAATTCCATGCAATATGTTTCATAGTTTTTTTTTTTTTCATTTTATTGGGGTTTTCCTAATTATGGCATAAATTCTTAATATCTATTTATCTTTTGCTTTTCATTTATTAATTTGTTTTTCAAACATAGCTTTAGCTTCCTTCTTAAAAAGGACATCATGTCAAAATTATCATTTGTTTTACATTTTTAGTATTTTCATTTTTGTTTTGTCTTAAACTGCACTTCTCAAAATAGGAGACTAGGTTATGCGCCTACCCAACTGGATTCGAATCCAATCATTTCACTTTTCAATTTTCATCTTAGCTTATATGTTTTCTGGGTTCTTCATCAAAATTTTTTCTCATTTGTATAAGGCTTAAATTTTATGGTTGTGAAGAGATGCAAATCTCTTTTAAGTATAAAACTGCATAACTTTTAGTCAATTAAATAAGGTTTTAATGCTAAGAAAGCTTTGACTTTGCATTGATTCATTATAAGGTAAACAATAAAAAATAAAATGCTGTAATTGATAGTTTAAGGGACCTAGTCACAAGATTTTTGCATAATAGCATTTCTCTGTAAAGTTACCTTAGATATCTTTTGCTTAGTAAAAATAAGCAACCAACTAGCCAGCAAGGTAGTAAGCATCAATTATCAGTTCTAGTAGCATGTGAAAATCTATTATTGAGAAAAAAAATAGTAGACAGACATTATTATGTAAAGAATATCAAGACAATCCCCTAGTATAAGCTTTCATGGGAATTTTTCTTATATTTCAAGGATAAACACACAAGTCTTACTATCAAATTATCAAGTCCATATTTAGTTTACGAAATTGTGTCTTACACATGTAGCTGTCATTAATTAAATATAGATAACATTATCCAGTAATATCTAACTCATGCAAATGGTGAATTCATTAGGCTCGCAGCTTGTAGGTGCAATTTCAACTTTGTGTTTTTAGTAGATATAATGCCTATTATTTCATAACTAAATTTGTGTAAGTACAAAGTGAAGTTTAATAATGTCGAGTTGTAGTATATATGATAAAGAAAATAGAAACAAAAAGAAAGATGCTTTAGGTTAGGTTTATAACTTGTGAAGCTATATTGTTTCATGATAGTATTATGGATTGTATTAGTTTTTAAAAAATAAAAGCTTCAATTCACCATGCTATTTAATGTGTTGCTTTTATAGATGTAGCATCTATCCCTTCTAAAAAGATATGAGGCCTAACTCGAGTGATGGGATTAGAAAACCTCATTTAAGGGATAAACAAGCTTGTAATAGATATACTAACAACTAAGGTAGATCTATTTGTAAAGTTCAATCGGTTAAATTATCTTATGAAATTAGAGTCATTACTCGACAATTAATCCTAATCCCAACAATATGGAAAGCTATGAAGGATACAGAAAAGTTGCATTCCTTTGAAAGACTTAATGTAAGTGCAAAATATTATTACAAAATTTATTATTTGTTGGTTTTGAATTTATGTTCTTTGAATATATCAATTAATTTGTTTTCTGTTTTAGACAAAGTTTCAAATTAAATTAGATGATGACTACGTTAAGACGTCGATCTTGTCAATTTTATCGAAATTATTAAGAAATCAACAATACAAACTCCATTTGCACTTTAAAAGTTTTTAAATGCTGAAGTGACAGGCCAAAATAACTCACCGAAGTATAACTTAACTCAAAAAAATTGGAAAGAGCTTTGTAATTTGTTTAGTGATTTAAAATACTAGGTTATTTTGTTATTCAAATTTATGTTTAATTGACATATGGTAATCTGTTGGGTTTATTTGGATAAGTGATTAATTTGTTTTCTATTATATTTTTAATTATGTTTAACTATTTGAGGAAATTATATAACAATTATTCATTCTACTTAAATATTAAACATCAATATATTTATATTATTTCATTCTTTTTGAAATGAAAAGGAGGTGTGAGACAAATACAAGAGTTAGAAAAAATGTCAAGTTAACTCATTACCAATAATCAAGGCCCTTTGTGGCTAGTCGCTATTTCATGGTAAATTTTTAAATTATAAAAATTGTTAAATATTATTGTTTTCTATTTGAATACTTTTCTGGTCACAAACACTTTTATTGTGCTCTATTGAGTCCATGGTTGAGGTTTGACTATTTGGTGTCTTATGTTTACAATTATATAAAACCTCTATAGTTGTCAAGAATTTTTTGACAAGGCCTTTTCATTAATATAGTATAAAGTCTAATTTAAAATTTTGATATCATAAAATGGATTAGTTTATTTTTTATATTTGTTTTGACCTTATTGTATGTATTGTGGTTTGTTTTGATATTGCTATTAATTATTTATTGCAGCTTTAAGTGACAAACTCATGATTAACACAGTCATCTTCAACCTAAGATTTGGATTGAGAGCTTGAAAACCAGATTTCAATGACTATCTAATTCATAGTTTTGATACTTTTAGTTTTTTAAACAATATTATTTCTATATGATTTTAAGGTAGACTTTAGAAAATGTATTACATTTAAAAACCAATTCAAATATTTGATGGATTTATAAGAACACTAAATAGGATTATTTTACAAAATTGACTGTGATGATTTTATTTAATATATATAGGTTTTAATGATGTTAATTGTGTCATTAATACTATGATGATTTACCTTTCGTCACTAATATATCATATTTTATCATTTATTTTATGCTGATTATAACATTTAATGACCTTTTTTTTTCATATATAGCTGATGAAATCTAATGTCACAAAAAAAAAAAAAACATAAGGTGGCATTTGATTTTATTATCTCATTTGACATTATCTTAAAATCATTTGTGACGCTAATTGTAAGATCAATATTGTGATGATTTATCTTTCATCACTAATATATCTAATTTTATCATTTTATTTTGTGATGATTATAGCTTTCAATGACCCTTTTTTTTCATAAATAGTTGATGAAAACCAACGTTACAAAAAAAAAATCATAAGGTGACATTTGATTTTATTATCACATTTGATATTATCTTATAATCATTGGTGATAATAATTATGTTACCAATACTGTAATGATTTACCTTTCATCTCTATTATATCAAAATTTTCATTTATTTTATGACAATTATAGCTTTTACTGACATTTTTTTTTCATAAATAATTGACGAAAACTAATGTCACAAAAAAAATCATAAAATAACGTTTGCTTTTATTGTCACGTTTGACATTATTTTGCAAACATTGGTGATGATAAATATGTCAAATACTATGAAGATTTATGTTTTGTCACTAAAATATCAAATTTTATCATTTATTTTGTGAAATTATAGCCTTTAATGATTTTTTTCTATAAATAGCTGATGAATACTATTATAAAAAGAAGCATAAGGTAACGTTTGATTTTATTGTCATGGTAAATTCACAATATGTGATGATATATTGGTATTATCACATTAGACTTTTAACGATAATGTAAATGTGACAAACGTCATGATGTTTAATTTTTTTGTTATGAAATACATATGGTAACGAAAAACAAATATTTAGTGAATTATTTAATGTGCCACTAATGGCAAAATTTGTTATAGTGGTTGGTCCAAAATCAAAATTTGTTGGATTGTGACTAGCTTATTGATCAATTAAAGAGGCTACTGATTGGCTAAATTATCATTTTCTAAGCTATTTCTTTTATTTGAAGAAATAATCAATTGGTTAATTAATTTGAGTGTAAAATTTGGTGCTTACAATTAGCATAAGCTAACCATCACAAGTTTCTTATTTCCATTAGTTGGTTAAAGATCCTTAGCAAGGTTTTGAGATTTTTTTTCCTATCTCACTTTCTAATTGAAGCTTTTCATGGATAAATTGACTATTTCTTTATGGCATTGTTTTCCAAAAATCATCCCACTTGGTATGCGAATTCTATTTATTGGTTTTTTAGGTTAGTTCTATAATGATCTAATTACTCATGCGATCAAAATATTTTTACTTTTGATACCTCAAGTAAGAGTGAAAATATGTGTTACAAAGAAGAAAGCTTGGATAATTTGTAAGTTAAACTATGCCTAAGTACATAAAAGGTAAAGATGGTAGTATAAATATATAAAATATAAATATTGAAAGGTACAACAAAAATGTTTGAAAAATTAATATGAGTGTAATTTCGTTTTGATTGTTGTTTTTGGAACTTGTTTTATATATTCAAAACTCATATTTATACTTACATGAATGAAGAAGGAAACAAAAATTTAAGATGAGTGTAATTGTGTTTTAATTGTAGTTTTGGAACTTAGTTGACATATTCAAAATTTATATTTATATTTACATGAATGAAGGAGGAAACAAAAATTGTAGGAAGTTTTTAAGCCTAGCAACTCACTAACTTATTTACTTTCACATGCTTGATCATGCATGACAATTATTCTTCATGCTTCTTTCCCCTTCATGTAATTGTTAATTAAATATTGTTGTCAATCTAATTGCTGCTTTTATATAGCCTACAAGTATACAAATCGCATCAAGTGTTAAAGTGAGTAAGTAAAATATCGTTTTAACGAGGATTATGTATTAAGTGTTGAGACCAAGCACCAAAGGAAGTTTTTTCTAACTTTATATTTAGACAATCGAAAATGTTGATTGATTGAAAGTAAAAGTAAAACAATTGTGAATGTAGGCTAAAAGCTAAACTATCCAACTGTCACTTGATAGTTTTAGGAATTGGTTGAATATAAAAGGAAAACAAAATAAAATAGAAAGCTTAAATGTTGGCCGAATCTAAAAGAGAGCAATAAAATTGAAATTTGAATGCTTGTGTGTGAAAATAAAGAAAGAAAGATTTGAATAAGAACAAACTTGCATGGAAACAAATTTAGAAAATAAAATCTATGGCTATACTATCACCCTAACTAAGAGTAAAAAAAATTATAAAAGATTTAGAACAAAATTAAACTAGTTTGACATCCTAGCCAATTTACTAACGAAGCCAAAAAGAATTTAAGAACCTAAAGAAAAAAGAGAAAAAGAATGGTGTGGAGTGGGATGTGAAATGATTTAAGCTACAAAAAAAAACCTCCCTATTTATAGAGCTAGGATCGACTAGGATAGAGATTAGGATTATAAGTTTACTTCTATCCAAACTCTAATTGATAAAGCTTTATCTTGATCTAGAAGTATGGCTAAACAATGAGTTTTTAATAGTGAATCCATTGGTCAAATGGTGCTTTTTGATTGGTCTTTTGTGTATATGTGGCATGCTATCTCATTATCTTACAATTTTGATGAGAGTTTCGGCTAAACTTGAATTCCAAGAGCAATTTTCTTGAAATGGTTGCATTAGGTTCAAGCTCTCTTGAGATAAATCCTTCTTAAATAGAAACTCTAGGCTTATTTTTTGTAAAATTGTCCTTATTTTTAAACTCTTACAAGATAAATAAAAGAATCCTTTTACAATTAAATCTCTTATTGGTTTAATGCTCGAAAGAGTTCTTATGCAAGCAAAATTCTTTTTAGTTGAATGGATATAAAAGTTCTAATACAAGTAAGATTAAGGTAAACTTCCTTATTGCATGGCTGAATGTTCTTTGGATTTATACTTCCATGGATTTGCATGGATTTCATGTTCCAAAGGTCTTAAACCCTAAAAACCAAGAATTCAACATTAAAAGTACTAAATTCAACTAAATTTTCAAAAATTTTGAGCCAAAAATAACTTGTAAAGCATTATATATTTTACTACTATCACCCATCCACACTTAGCTTTTTACTTGTCTTTAAACAAAACTTTTAAATTAATAATACCAACAATCAAAACAAATGCACACAAAGTCAAGATCTCACAAATCATCAATCATGCAATATAACATAATGAAAAGATATTTATAAACATAGTTAACAAAAAAATCATTCAAAAGCAAGCTTTCAATATCATATAACTTTTATGCATGTGAAGTTAATTCATCTCTAATCCATACATACAATCTAAGCTAAAAGAATGCAACATATGCCATTATATATCAATTTAAAGATGGAATACACTTCATATGTTTACTTTTCTCATTCCCTTTCCACTAATGTTAGACTGACATACTTAACTTAATATCAAAAGGTCTTTCAGGCTTGTAATATAAGGCTTAAGTCAAGGTAGGAAAAAGAAAATTTTAAGCTCATAAACCTTTGCTTACTTTCTTGATTTCTTGTACTTTTAATTGAATTTGAAAACTTTGAACTTCTTCAAGACTTTAAGGCATCTTTTTATTTCGACTTTATTTTTTTTTCATTGCCATTTTTAGGCTTTATTCTTGCTTTTTCCTTGCTTTTTTTTTCTTTTTCAATTCTTTGCACCTCATTTCCTTCCAAATATGAAAATTGTTCTCATTAATTGTCCAAACATATGCATAAGTAATATGGGTTGGGTAACAAGAAAAGAGATAATTTCAAGAAAAAGCTTGGGTCTATTATTGTGGCTAAATAATTAACAAAGAAAAGGATAAATAAAGGCTAAAAAATTAATGTGTTAGGGATGCATTGTTCAAGGTGGGCTTGAAAAAGCTCAAACTATAAAAAAAAATACATAGATTATTGTGTGAATAAAAAATAGTCTAAAATTTTACCTCGAGGGTTAAGTAAGTAAATTATAAAGTTATATCCATACTTCAAATTTCTCTACAACTTAATATATTACATAACTTTTCACAAAAATCAATGTATGTCATAGATCAAAACTAAATAAAATGATAATACCAAAATATATAGAGTTTTTACATATTAAAATGGTGCTAAAATTTAAAGTTTTTGATGATTTTAGTGCCTTTCATGTCATTTTCATGGTTTTAGGTTTTTTAAGCTCAAGACTTTATTTTCGTACAAGCCATGCATGCAAGCATGCAAGGTAGGTGTTTGGCCTAATTATGGAAGCTCAATGCCACCCACCTTAATCCATACACATGCAATTCAATTCTCAGTTGAACACCACCACATTTGATCAAGATAGAATTTAAAGCCAAACATGCCTTATTTGCTTAGTCATGAAAAAAATAAGTGGCACAAAAACTTTATCATATCAGGCCATACAAGGGAAAAGAAAAAGTTGCAAGAGTATGGACTCTTTAAGCTCAATCCATTCGGCCAAAGCAATTATAAATGAGCCATCATGTATTTATCCATAATAAGGATTTGGTGCATTTGGCCAAGATGAGTTTGAAGCTAACCATGAAGATTGTTGCTTAGTCTTGAAAAAATTCATTGGTAGTAGGATTTTATCCATTTAAAATTCAAGACTTGGTTTTCAAATCCATTTTCTCTTAAAACTCCAAGCCTTAGCTAAATCCAATAAAGGAAATTATCCAAAATTTGATCAAGATACAAGTAAAGGTCAAGATTGAACCACCAAAAGATCATTCGGCTAACACTCAAGCATGGAAAGCCTTATTTGGCTATGAAGCTTTAAATATCAAGATCAAGCTCATCCAATTGTATTTGAATTCAAATCCAACACTTGTGAAGCCTATCCCCCTTTGTTAAACCCTCCACTATAAATAGGCAGGTCATTCACTCATTTACATCATCCCTCACTTTTTCGTTTTTCTCCTTTTTTTTTTAGTTTTTTTAGTTTTTTAGCTTTTAGGTAAGTTATTAGCTTAAGTGATAGATTTGTCAATAACTAAAAAACTTTTAGTTTCTTTAAATCTTTTAATTTAAAAAGCATTTCAAGATTTTTCTTTACTTGTTTTCAAGTTTACAAATCTTGTTTTTCTTTTTTTTTTTAAATTTGGCAACCATTGTTTTTATTTTCAAGATCCAAGTTTTCTTTTATTTCTTTGCAAGACTCAGCCTACACTCATTTTTTTTTATTTTTTAAATTT
The DNA here is from genome assembly GCF_002303985.1 of Durio zibethinus. The sequence continues at coordinate 18,033,574 of NW_019168159.1, forward strand.
TTTTTATGGAATCTTTGTTTCAAGATTTCTCTAAGCACTCGGTTTATACAAGCTCCCTTACTTTGCAATCTTTTAACATTTGTTTTATTAGATCTAATTTTTGGTATTAGTTTTTTACTTTTTCAGTGATAGTTGGTGAAGTTAAGAATCCTGCCTACACATCACCTTTAATATTTACTTGATCTATGTAACCCCAAACCCTAAATTTCCATTTATTTAGGTATAAGCCATTAGGGTTTCACTTTTGGTACTTGTGAGCAACCCAACATTCTATTTTATAATTTTTGAGGAAACGATATTGGAATATCCTACTTTATTACTTGATCTATGTACTTGCAGGCTTTATACTAAAAGTAGCAATCAATAAAGCATAAGAATCATACTCAACAGTAAAGTATACTAAAAAAATCATCTTATGCTTCACTATATTCATACTTGTCTCATATCATACTCAAGTAAATCTTGATTAACTTACGAAAAATCAACTAAGTTAGCATCATAAAGACTATAGTATGCTAATTTGGTTTGAAAACAAAGCATATAGGAAAAGTTTCAAAAATAGTTTTGTTTCCCCCACACTTGAATTTCACCATAGTTTGAATGAAACATTTAAAATACTAAGGAAAAAGAATACTTCTTTATCTTTGTCTTCTTTAAGGCTGAAACTTATACTTTAGGCTCCTTTAGATCTCTTGATTCCTACAAACATAAACTAGCACAAAAATAAACAAAATATCAAAGTGTACATATCCTAAAAGCAAAAAAACTATAAAATTAACTAAGAACTAAAAAATATAAAACTTGGGTTGCTTTTCAAGTAGTGTTACTTTTGGTCAAGCTTAATCATATCTTTTTCAAAAAAGAGTTACATGATTACTCCATACTTGACACTAACATCCACTTATTTAGTAGTCTTTCTACTTACCCCATTATCAACATTAGGCTCTAATAGGTAGTGGTGTTCAATAAATATGGTTAAATTTTTTACCTCTAACAATGTTTTAAACAATACAGCACTAGTTTGATTGACGTGGGTGGGTATTGGTTTCAATACCAGTGAAAGAAGTATAACCATGAAAATTATGAGATTAGTTTAAATCTAAAGCTTCCTCCATGGTTAGTATAATCAGAGTGGTATAATTGATAAAGTGTCTTTCTTTTCCTTAGGCTTAACATTTGATATCTTTGAAGGTTTAAGCAAGTTTTCGATCAAACAACCTTTAACAATAGGCTTCTCTTCTTTATTCAATTTCACATCATATATTTGATATTCATCAATTGAGAAATTGGAAAGAATGGACTATAGGGCTCAGGCTTAACTTTAGTGGGACTAATATTATGTATTTCTTAAGGTTCAAGTCATAAAATTAATTCATCATCTTCAAAATCTACCATCTTAACAAATGTTGGCTTATTAATCACAATAAGCTCCTTCTTATCTTGCTCTTCTTTAAGATTTTTCTCAATTTCACACTCTTTATGATTTTTCCTCTTAGACTTTTTCTTCTATAAGACTTTTTACAAAACTGGGTAGGTTCACCACCATAGGCTTATCCATTAAGTCTTCATCTTCGTCATCAGCAACATACACCACTCATCTTTTCCTTTGATCATCCTTTAATGTGTATTCCACTTCTCTCAACCAACTTGGATCTACATGTTCGTTAAGGCTTTTCAAATGGGCAACTTGGGTTTTGAAAAAGTTGGCTTGATTTTAGATGAATTCTGCTAAAGTTTCATCAAATGAAGGTTTTGTTTTTTGAGGAGAAAATGGTGGTTCATATAAAGGAAGAGAATATTCATAGGGTAGGTAGGGGTTTATATAGATAACGGCTCTTAACTGCTTGCCCATGCGTAACTATGAAAATCTTCCTAATCTTGAGTGTAAGTGTTTGGGTAAGAATTGGATTGTCGAGCGTATCTATCACTATAGTATTCCCTTAATAACCCTGACAATTGTAAAATATGCGTCTTGAGTGGAGGTGTTTGGGTAAAAATTGAATTGTTGGGCATACCTATCACTTTATTATTCCCTCTATAACTCTGACAATTACAAAATGTGCTCTAAACTAATTGAACATGTCTACGATTACGATTTCTTTCTAGAGCATCTACCTTTTCAGCTAAAAAGGTTAATTGTAAGGCTATGGCAATAAGGGGGTCTTCATCATACTTTTCATTAGTGCTCCACAGTCTAGGATTTTGGAATGGTGGTTAAATATGGGAATACTCAAAAAATGACTCGTTATAGTCCCTAAAGGTTCTGGCCTCACTACAATAAAAATTAAACATAAAGAAAGAAAAAAAAATAACATATAACAGGAAAAAAAAATCTAAATTATAAAGTAGAAAGAATTGGTATTGATATTGGTTTCTTAGCATCGATATAATCCTCAACAACTATGCCAAAAAATTGATTGTTACTTTTTATATATCCTACAAGTGCACAGTCGTATCAAGTAATAAAGTGAGTAAGTAGAGTATCATTCTCACAATATTATATATTTGATGTTGAGACTAAATATCAAAGGAAGTTCTTTCGAATTTTATATTTAGATAATCAAAGGTTGATTGATTGAAAGTAAAAGTAAAATAATTGTAAATGTGAATGTATAGGTCAAAAGCCAAACTATTCAACTGTCACTTAGTAGTTTTATGAATTGGCCGAATATAAAAGAAAACAAAATAAAATAGAAAGCTTAAACATTGGACGAATGTAAAAGAGAGTAATAAAACCAAGATTTGAATACTTGTAAAGAAAAGAATGTCGTGTGAGAAAACAGAGAAAAAAAGATTTGAAAAATAATAAACTTGTATTAGAAATAGATTTGGAAAATAAATCTATAACTATTCTATCACCTTAACCAAAAGCTAAAGAAATTACAAAATATTTAAAAAAAGAATTGGACTAGTTTGTCACCTTAACCAATTTACAAATGAAACTAAAATGAATTTAAGAAACTAAAGTAAAGAGATAAGAAGAATGGTGTGGAATGGAATGTGAGATGATTTAAGTTACAAGAGAACCTCCCTATTTATAAAGTTAGGATAGGCTAGGATGTAGATTGGGATTACAAGTTTACTTTTATCCAAACTCTAAGTGATGAAGCTTTATCTTGATCTTATAGAAGTATGCCCGAACAAGGAGTTTTCAATATTGAGTGCATTGGCCAAATGGTGCTTCTTGATTGTCCTTCGTGTACATATGGCATGCTATTTCATCATCTTGCATTCTTGATGGAAATTTCGACTAGACTGGGATTCTAAAGTTAATCTTCTCAAAATGGTTGCATTAGGTTCAAACTCTTTATATATAAATCCTTCTTGAATAGAAACAATAGCCTTATTTATTGTAAAAGCGTCCTTCTTGGTTTTAAACTCTTGCAAGATAAGCAAAAGAATCCTTTTATAATTAAATCTCTTATTGGCTAACTACTTGTAGGAGTTCTTGTGCAAGTAAAATTCTCTTTTGCTGAATGGATATAGAAGTTCTAATACAAGTGGGATTTGGCTAAACTTCCTTATTACATGGTCGAATGTTCCTTAGATTTGTATTTGCATGGATTCAACGTTCCAAAGGTCTTAAACCTAAAAATATATAATTCAACATTAAAAGTACCAAATTCAACCAAATTTTCAAAAATTTTAAGTTAAAAAAAACTTGTAAAACACTATATATTTTACTGCTATCACAATCGTTACTGTATTTTTGCCTTCAAGTGAATTAGTCTATACTTAAATACTGATAACTACTCTTGATAAAGGTTGGAATATCTCTATTATTGAATTTTCTCCACCACTGAGTCTTACTCAACAATTCCTCTAAGTGTTAAAAGTTCTATCATGTTGAATTCTCCTTAATTCATTAATTTTAGCCTTACCCTTACCATTGTGTTAAATATCCTCCTGCCACAAAATATGCAAAGTTAGTAACTCAATCATGTTGAATTCTCTTTGATTCCTTAATTTTAGACTTACCTTTACCATTGTGTTAAATATCTTTTTAGCATAAAATGTGCAATTGGCCCACTTATGCTAGACTTTCTCTAGCAAAGTTAGTTGCCATAGAATTCAATTTAGATTGGACTTTCTATGCTTTTTTTAGGTTAAGTTCATGTATTTATGGATTTTTTCACACATAATTATCAGCCAAAGGTCTATTTGGATGAATGATGGATTGGCTCTAGTAAGATTGAAAATAGCGATGAAGATAAGATTAGTTACTATAATGATAAGATTGGTTATTTAGTTGTAAAATTAAAATAAGTAGTGAGATATGCGGTTATAAGTAAACATAATGGTGACAGCGAGGAAAAATTGTCCCCAGGCCTTTAGCCAAGTGGTTAAAGGTGCTTAAGGGGACATCAAGGGCTTGGTCTTGAATCAGGTCTCTCCCCTTCCTCTTACTTGTACTAGGGCTTTGCCCTTCTGATGTAACAAAAAAAAAAAAGATAGTGAGGTAAATTGTAGCAAGAAAAGAAAGTAACCATTAAAAACCTTAGATTAAAACTTGTAAGTAGTAGAATATATAATATATATTTGATATTTATGAAATTAAGATGTAATACCTAATAAGCTCGCAAACTTTATTTTAAAATGCAAATAAACCTTCAACTTTTTATTGCATTAAATTAAGATTATGAAATTTTATTTTATTGTAATTAGAATCTCGACGGAATAAAATATTTAATTTTTTATTTAAAATTTTTTAATTGAATGATTTAATTTATAAAAGAATGTTTACTGAAATTTTTTTTGGAGATTTTATGATCTAATAAAAGAGGACAATGATTTAGTAATGATTTGAATTACGTAAAAAAAGATCAATTAATTATTTGTGATACATTCGGATGTAAGCATTTGTATCTTATCGGATGGATACATATGAATCTTGGAATTTAAGCTTTCAAAATAAACCTTATCCCATTCTAGTTTATAGAATAATTAGCGGGTTTTAATGTTTAATGTTTATGCGCACTATTATCATTCACTCGATGTCCATTTCCTTCCCTTTGAGTCAATAATATGTGGGGCACATAAATTTTGTTGCTCAAGGTAGAAGATTAAATAAAGCGTCGAATTTTTAGTCTAAATTAAGTAGGAAGCAATACAACATTGCCCACCTACCACCAACTAAAACAATCTTGGCTCCTACCTTGATTCGTAAAGAGCCCATGGATTCTCTACAAACCATTGGGCAGCCACCAACCCTCCTACCCAGTTGTCTGCTACTCTATCTACATATATAAAATTCAATATATTCTTCAGTATCCCAACCCTTTCCATCCAATCATCCCTCTCTTCCCATCTTCAAACATGGCTCTGCCCCGTCTTCGTTTTAACAAACCAATTTTGATCACAGCTCTCATCCTACTTATTCTTGCACTCACCACAAACTTGTACACGAATTTCTCCCCAGCCCTTGTCTCACTCACCCTTGTGCCACTTGCTCTCTATTTCATTCTTTTCAAGTCTTCCACTGCCCTCCCTCCAGGCCCTCTCTCTGTTCCAATATTTGGAAATTGGCTCCAAGTTGGGAATGACCTCAACCACCGCCTTCTAGCTTCCATGGCACAAACTTATGGCCCTGTATTCCTCCTTACACTTGGCTCTAAAAATCTGGCAGTGGTATCAGACCCTGAGCTAGCAACCCAGGTGCTACACACACAGGGCGTGGAATTCGGTTCGAGGCCACGCAACGTTGTTTTCGACATTTTCACTGGCAATGGACAGGACATGGTGTTCACAGTTTACGGCGATCATTGGCGCAAAATGCGCAGAATTATGACGTTGCCTTTTTTCACTAACAAAGTTGTGCACCATTACAGTAATATGTGGGAAGAAGAAATGGAGCTGGTCGTTAATGACCTGAAGAAAGATGAGAAAGTGAAGAGCGAAGGGATTGTTATCAGAAAACGTTTGCAGCTGATGCTTTATAATATCATGTACAGGATGATGTTTGATGCCAAGTTTGACTCTCAGGAAGATCCACTATTCATTGAGGCAACCAGATTCAACTCGGAGAGAAGCCGCTTGGCTCAGAGTTTTGAGTACAATTATGGTGACTTCATTCCATTGCTCAGACCATTCTTAAGAGGGTACTTGAACAAATGCAGGGATTTGCAGCGCAGGAGGCTCGCCTTTTTCAACAACTATTATGTTGAGAAAAGAAGGTGATTGATTTGTTTTACATTTCCTATGCTAGTTTATCATTTTCTGATTGATCAAGTCTTCTTATTTGATCGGTTCTAAATACATTTTCACAGGGAAATAATGGCTGCTAACGGGGAGAAGCACAAGATCAGCTGCGCTATTGATCACATCATAGATGCTCAAATGAAGGGAGAGATCAATGAAGAAAATGTGCTCTACATTGTGGAAAATATCAATGTAGCAGCAATTGAAACCACTCTCTGGTCGATGGAGTGGTCTATAGCTGAGCTGGTGAACCATCCGATTGTTCAGCACAAGATTCGCCAAGAAATCTCACAGGTCCTGAAAGGAGAGCCGGTCACTGAATCAAACCTCCACGAGTTGCCATACTTGCAAGCCACAGTAAAAGAGACATTAAGGTTACACACCCCAATCCCGTTGTTGGTGCCCCACATGAACCTTGATGAAGCCAAGCTTGGAGGGTTCACCATTCCTAAGGAGTCCAAGGTGGTAGTCAATGCCTGGTGGTTAGCCAACAATCCCAAATGGTGGAAAAATCCAGAGGAATTCAGGCCAGAGCGATTCTTGGAAGAAGAATGTGGCACAGATGCCATTGCTGGTGGGAAAGTTGATTTTAGGTACTTGCCATTCGGAATGGGCAGGCGTAGCTGCCCCGGAATCATACTTGCACTGCCAATCCTGGGGCTTATCATTGCCAAATTGGTTACAAATTTTGAACTGAAACCCCCCCTAGGAACAAACAAGATTGATGTGAGTGAAAAAGGAGGGCAATTCAGTTTGCACATAGCAAACCATTCAACGGTTGCTTTCAGCCCGATCATGTTATGATTGAATGTTGGCAGCTAATTTTTCTTTTTCAAATTATATTACTGCAACTATTGAACAAAGAAAAGTTTCTCAAAAAGGGGCGTGTGGTACACCAGTGGGAAGCACTTACCATATTGTATTTATTTGTTCATTTCTAGCTCAAGTTTAGTTCTCCTGTAACATTACTTTTGTTCATGTTTTTTTGGACAAGAGATTAAAGAAATAAGTGTTTGAATTTATATAATCTTAGATTAAAATTTAAACCTTTTCTTGGTACAGTATTGATGTTCAATGAATTATATTCAATGAGAGGAAACAAGAAACATCCAAGATTATCTCCCCGCTCCCCCCCCTCCTCCCTTGTTTCATTGTGAGCAACAATACGGACCTAACAATCCTATGATGTCCCCAATATGAGGAAATATGCCAAGTGCCGAGCCAAGCCCAGCCAAGCCAAAAGCATCATCAAAATCTAGGCCAAGTGGCAGTATTCCTCGAGGACTCGGGTCATCAGTTGATTCAGCAATAGCAAGCACAAGCCTTCTAAGCGTGTAGCGATCCAGCTTAAGCTTATATCATTTCAGCTCACTACAAAAGGCAATCTCACCAAAGCCATTTAACCAAAGTTAACAGAAGAGTTGCTGCAATAACTCCGTTTTTTTTTTAATGAAAAAGGAAAGGAAAAAAGGTCTTTTTCATAATCACAAAATTTTCTTTTGAGCAGAAAACAACACCATTGAACAAAATCCTTTAAATAGCAACCAAAAGGGATGGAATGAGGAAGGCAGGGGGAAAGTTGAAAACTTTATGCCAAGGGTCAGTTGTATTCCACGATACAAGTGTTAGGAAAATTGGATCCAGCCTCATGTAAGTGGTTTTGGACCAAGCAAAGGCCATGGGCCTTGATATTTCATTTTACACAAAGCCCTAGCTACTTAATAGAAAAGAGGTGGGGTTGTTTTAAGGGTATGTCGAAAACCAAGTAGAGAAAGAAAAAAAGCCAGAAAAAGTAGAGAGAAAAAGGAGAAGGGAGAGTGGGTTGAACGAAAGTCGATCCGTGATCTAATTGAGTTGAAACCTTGTCAGGAGGTTTATGATTCAGAGTTCTACATTTTGAATGGTGAAGATCGGGTTTGAAGCTCTCTAGGAATAAATCTAGGGTGTATTTGTTGAGTCATTTATTTGGTGAGATTTCTCTAATTGTTTTCTCTAGTTGTTGTTTAACTCTAGTTTTAGCTAGAGAAGAACTTTGTATACCTATTATTTGATAGTGAAGATTTTTTTGGTGGTCCGTGGTTTTTTTCCCTCTACACTGGAGGGTTTTCCACGTAAATCTTGGTGTGCTTTATTTTTCCTATGTCTTTCATTATTGATTGTTGTCTATTGCTTATGTATTGTTGTGATTATTGCTTCAGGCGCAAAAAGAAAATAGATTGGAATTAATTTATTCTAACGTATGTGGTCCCATTGAGGTTGAGTCATTAGGTGGTAGCAGATATTTCGTTACTTTTATTGATGATGCTTCATGTAAGACTTGGGTGTATATGTTGAAATACAAAAGTCAGGTACTATAGTATTTTCAAAAATTTCTTGCCATGGTTGAAAGGATGACAAGGTTACCCTTGAAGTGCATTCGAACTGATAATGGTGGGGAATATACATTTAAAGGCTTTGAAGAGTATTGCTCAAAGCATGGGATCAGGCATGAGATGACAGAACCTGGAACACCGTAGCATAATGGTATAGCTAAAAGAATGAATCTCACCATTGTGAAAAAAGTCAGATGTATGTTGACGATGGCAAAATTACCAAAGCCATTTTGGGGTGAAGCAGTCAACACAGTTTGTTATTTACTTAACAGGTCACCATCAGTTCCTTTGGGCTTTGACATTCCAGAAAGAGTGTGGACAGGGAAAGATACTTTATACTCTCACTTGAAAGTTTTTGGGTGTAAAGCATTCATGCATGTGTCGAAAGAGCAGAGATCAAAGCTTGATAGTAAAGCTACACAGTGTGTTTGTAGGATATGGTGATGAGGAATTTGGCTACAAAGTATGGGATCCAATAAAAAGAAAGATAGTCAAAAGTAGAAATGTGATCTTTCATGAAAAAAAACAATAGCAGAGCTTGAGAAAAATGAAAAGACTGCACGAGTTACTGTTGAGTGTGATGTTTCAACATCGATAGAGATTCCATAGGAAAGAGCCACAGATGGTGAAAATAAGCAAAAAACAATACTTGGGGATATGAATGAGCCAGCCACAGTAGGTGATGAGCTAGATGCAATTAGCTTTGAGCAGGGGAAGCAATCCTCTCTACCTGAGATTGTTGAGCAGGGAGAGCTACCTTTGGCATCAAGTGATGTAAAGTCTCAGCCCAGGAGATCTACTAAAGAGCGCAAGTCATCTACCAGGTATCCAAGTTCAGATTTTATTTTAGTTACCAGTGAAAGGGAGCCAAAAAGCTTTCAAGATGTGCAGGCTACTCTAGATAGAGAGCACTGGTTAAAAGCAATGAAAGAAGAGATGGAGTCATTGCGAAAGAATGGTACTTATGATCTTGTTAAACTTCCAACAGGAAAGAGGCCATTAAAGAATAAATGAGTATTCAAGTTGAAAAAAGATGGTGACAAACTAGTGAGGTACAAAGCTCGATTGGTAGTAAAAGATTTTTCTTAGAAACCAAGCATCGATTTTGATGAGATCTTTGCTCCAGTTGTAAAGATGAGTTCTATTCGAGTGGTACTGGGATTAATAGCTAGTTTGAATCTTGAGCTTGAGCAACTTGATGTTAAAACTATATTTTTACATGGTGATTTGTAGGAAGACATTTATACGAATCATCCTGAGGGTTTTGAAATGAAAGGGAAAGAGCACTTAATTTGTAAATTAAAGAAAAGCTTGTATGGCTTGAATCAAGCTCCACGACAGTGGTACAAGAAGTTTGATTCTTTTATGGTGAGTCTTAGCTATAAAAGAACAGCAGCGGATTCTTGTGTGTATGTTAAACAATTCCTTAATGGTAACTTCATTATCCTATTATTATATGTTGAAGATATGTTGATTGTAAGACAAGATGCTAGTACGATTTACAGGTTGAAAGAACAATTGTCTAAGTCCTTTGATATGAAGGATTTAGGTCCAGCAAAGTAGATTCTTGGTATGGACATTATCCGAGATAGGAGAGCTGAAAAGCTGTGGTTGTCATAGGGAAAGTATGTTGAACGAGTGCTTGGTAGATTCAACATGCAACATGCTAAATCAGTTAGTAGTCCACTTGCTAACCATTTTCATGTAAGTAAGAAATCTTGTCCAGTGTCTAAGGAAGAGCAACTAGCTATGTCTAGTATTCCTTATTCTTCTGCAGTCGGTTCTTTAATGTATCTTATGGTTTGTACAAGGCCTGACATTGCTTATGCAGTTGGTGTAGTAAGCAGATTTCTTTCTAATTCGGGAAAGGTTCACTGGGAAACAGTGAAATGGATTTTTAGATATTTGAGGGGTACCTCAAAAATGTGCTTGACTTGTGGAGTTTCACAACCAGTTATAAAAGGGTTTACTGATGCTGACATGGCTGGCGATTTTGATGGTAGGAAATCTACTTCAGGGTATTTGTTCACTTTTGCAGGAGGAGCTATATCTTGGCAATCTAAGTTACAAAAATGTGTTGCTTTGTCAACTACAAAGGCTGAGTATATTGCAGCAACCGAAGCATGTAAAGAAATGCTTTGGATGAAACGTTTTCTTCTTGAATTAAGGTTGAATCAGAAAGAGTATGTGGTATTTTGTGATAGCCAAAGTGCTTTAGATTTGAGTAAGAATGCCATGTACCATGCTAGAACAAAGCACATTGATGTTAGATATCATTGGTTACGTTCAGTGATTGAAGAACAGCAGATGCTATTGAAGAAAGTCCATACTGATAAGAATGTAGCAGATATGTTGACAAAGATACTTCTCAGGGAAAAGCTTAAGCTTTGCAGTAACTTGGCCGGAATGAGTTTCTTGGCTAAGGTAAGTTCCAAATGAAACTACTATGGTGATGAATCTCCTCCTAATGGGGTTAGAGGGGGAGATTGTTAGGAAAATGGGGTCCAATCTCATGTAAGTGGTTTTGGACCAAGTAAAGGTCATGGGCCTTGATCTTTCATTTTACACAGAGCCCTAGCTACTTAATAAAAAAGAGGAGGGGTTATTTTAAGGGTGTGTCGAAAAGCAAGTAGAGAAAGAAGAAAAGCCAGAAAAAGTAGAGAGAAAAAGAAGAAGGGAGAGTTGGTTGAACGAAAGTCGATCCGTGGTCTGATTGAGTTGAAACCTTGTCAAGAGGTTTATGATTCAGAGTTTTACATTCTGAACGATGAAGATCGGGTTTGAAGCTCTCTAGGAATAAATCTAGAGTATATTTGTTGAGTCACTTATTTGGTGAGATTTATCTAATTGTTTTCTCTAGTTGTTGTTTAGCTCTAGTTTTAGCTAGAGAAGAACTTTGTATACCTATTATTTGATAGTGAAAATTTTTTTGGTGATCCGTGATTTTTTTTCCTCTACACTGGAGGGTTTTTCACGTAAATCTTGGTGTGCTTTATTTTTCCTGTGTCTTTGATTATTGATTGTTGTCTATTGCTTCTGTATTGTCGTGATTATTGCTTCAGGCGCAACAACAAGGAGCCTGCAAAATACACATTAACGGATTAATGGATTTCGCAAACTTGTTCACCAAAACATCTTGAGCAGCAGCAGGGAGTTGGTACAAATTAACACATTTCCAATGTTCAGATTTTTTTAATGACTCAATTAAAGAAGCAGAGGTAAGCCATATTCACATGCCCCCTACCACAGCTAATCTCTGGTAAATATTCAAGCAAGAGAGCAATTTTAAGTTGAGAAACCCATGCCTAGAAACTGGCAATTCAATGATTCATGTTCGCTAGTTAATAATTGTCTCTTCGAGATGGTGGCATAACAAACAGAGATACTGGTCAAGATGAACTTGACGCAATCGATTCTGTCACCTTCGCTTAAATTAAACATGTTTATGAAGCAGGTTACACGCACAACTAACAATTTGATTAAACAGGTCGTAACAGAAGTTATATGACAAGAGTCGATACAACATGCTTACACGACAAGAAGAAACTCTACCCATTTAAACTGGTAATCTTGCATCGAAATAAAATCATATATCAAAATTGAAATTCAGATAAGTGAATATCAATGGAAACAAAATTATTATTAGTATGATGGAATATAATAAAAACCAAGTCAAATAATAACATACCAAAAAAAAAAGTTGGTATTCTATTAACTGTGAAAATTTTAAACTCTACAAGTAATATTAAAGAATTGACATGTCGAATAATGGAAAACACTATAAAATAAAGAAAAAAAGGTTCAATAGAGAAACTTCCTAAACTGTGTTTACAAAAATCCTAACAGCCAAAAATGGAAAATAAAAAGAGAAGAGCATGTGTGTCACAATAATGTGGGAAGGAGCAGGAGCGAAATAGTGGATTTTTTTTTAATCAATTTACCTGGTATTGATTAAAAAAAAAAAACCCTCATCAAGCATTCTGGCACTCTTAATAATGCTACCCTCAAATATATGGTCATCTGTATTACCTCTGCAAAAGTTGCATCCGGAGGAAAACAAACAAAAAAAGAGTTAAAACCAACAGCCGATTAAGAACGAAATTGAGTCAGACACACATGTTGTATCTGCAACCATTAAGAGATATTTCTGTTAATCTGACGATGATCAATATAATCAACGATTAATTCTTATTCCGTTCTCTCACACTACTGAATTTAGAATTTAAAGCATGTTGTTCAAATATATTCATATCACTCCTCAATATGTATGATGCTCATGGAAAAACAGATTAAAGAGCACAATGTTCCACTACAAGAAAATAGATAATTGGTGATGCCTTTTTAGCCGTGTTTCACTATAAAACGTCACGAAATTTCATGTTTTTTCAAGTGTAGCAGTTTTTGCATTACAAGCACTATTAAATTTGTATTTAGAGGCGTTTATAAAATAAAACACCACTAATGATAAAAATTTAAAGGCGTTTATAGAAAAACCACCACTAAAAGGGTTTTTGGTTCAAGGGAATCCAAACATTTTTTCCTAGAATTTTATTATTGGGTATTTAATTTCAAAGTTTGGTTCAGGATAATCAGATTCTGGGGAAAACTAATAGATTCTCAATAGCACCCAAAGTCCCGGAATTAAAAACTCACCTCTCCCTATGGTATTCTAAGATTTCGAGAGGAGGAGTAACATTATTTTCAAATTTGATCTGACTAAAAAATTGTGAAATAGCCATTACCATTTTAAAAAGTATGACTTGAAATGAATGCAAGTCAATTATAGGTTTCAGCTGGTAAAAAATTTGGTTTATATATGGCGTTTGGCATGAAAAATGCCTTTAATAATTCTTTGCAAAAAATTAAATAGAGTTATTGAATGTGTTTTTAACCAAAACTACTTTGAATAATCCCCTTCAATTTTTATGAGAAAATTATTCAAAGTGTTTTGTACGATTAATGAAGGTGTTTTTGGTCAAAAAAACCTTGAATTATCCCTTTCAATTTTTATTGAAGGTGTTTCTGTGCAAAAACGCCTTGAATAACCCCATTCAATTTTTTGTAACAAGTTATTCAAGGCGTCTTTTGGCCCAAAACGCTTTGAATAATCCCTAGAAAAAATGAGATTATTAAAGGTATTTTTGACAGAAAATGCATTGAATAATCCTCTTTCAGATGGGATTATTCAAGTCTTAAATAATACCTTTTAATTCTAAAAACACTAGAGTAGCTTAGTCAATTAGAGCATACGGTTATTGACCATAAGGTTATAAGTTCAATCTCTCTCTCTAACATTTTTTTAGGTTTTTCAAGGCATTATTTAAAGCATTTCTACTTCCTTATAGTTAACAATCATAGAATTTTTCAAGGAATTATTCAAGGCATTTTCTGACCAAAAATGCCTTGAATAATCCCCCAAAAAATGTAAGGGGATTATTGAAGGCATTTTTAGCAAAAAGCACCTTGAATAATTCTCTCATAAAAATTAAAGGGGATTATTAAAGGCATTTTGTACAAAAAATACCTCGAATAACCCAATTAAGGGATTATTCAAGGCATTTTTCTAGTCAAAAATACCTTGAATAATCTAAAAAAAAAGTGAAGGGATTATTGAAGGTATTTTTAGCAAAAAACGCATTGAATAATACTCTCATAAAAATTAAAGAGGATTACTCAAACCGTTTTGGCCAAAAAACGCCTTGAATAATCCCTTATTTTAAATTTTTAATAATGGTAAATGTAATTTTTTTAAACTCTTTCCAACTTAAAACATTAAAATTTAGTGACGTTTGTTTGTTGAAAAAACCTTTATTTGTCAGATTTAGCGGCATTTGTCTATACAAATGCCACTAAAATTGTTCCCAAACTTAGTGTTTCGAATTCTTAACTTTAAGCTTCAGTTTCATTATTCTATTATTTTTTTTTCAAACCAATTATAATTTACTTTCCCTTTCCTTTAGCTTTTACTATTCTAGCTTTGACCTTTGGAACCTTATTTCTACTATTCCTTCATTCTTTATTTCAGCTTTTACTTCATTCTACTATTCTTTTAGCTTTTGCAGATAGAATAAGGAGTTTCTTCAAGAGAGCATAAAGCAATGTGAACATCTTCTTATTTTACAACTTGGCTTGAAGCCTAGACACAAGGTTCTTCCACTTTGATAAAGTGCAGAGAAATTGTAATTATGAGTTTCTTGTTTTCTATTTCATTTGAATTTTGAACTTGAGCTTTTATTTTTTATATTAGGTGTTGGATGTTGGATGTGGAATTGGTGGACCACTAAGAGAAATTGCTCTATTTAGGTAAATAGTAGTTTGTTTTAGAACCTCTTTTATTTTTTTTTATCCTTTTTTCCTTTTTCATTGGTTATCATTTATGTGGCTTATATTGTTGATTAGGCTAGTTTTCATGGTTGTTTTTTTGTGTGTATAGATGAGTGTATAGACTAGGGTCAACAAATCAACCCGAAATCGTCGGGTTTTGACTCAACCTGATCATTTAGGGTTAGGTTTTTTTTTTAAAAAAATAGGTTCCAGGTCGGGTTGATTTTATTTTTTGAAATGTCAGTTTCTGGTCGGAGTCGGGTTTATATAAAACCTGAGCCAAAATATTTACCAAAATACCCTATATATATAATTTGTTTTTAGGGTTTCTGAATTATGATTTCTTTCGGCCTCTTTGTTTCTTATCCATCCAGCCATCTCACATTTCTCATCTCTTTCGATCTCTTCAAAATTTCTCATCCACCCATCCAGCCATCCCATCTTTTTTCTTCCATTTAGCTTTCATCCATTTCTTAGTAAGAGGACAAACGAGAAAGGCTTTCATCCCAATAGGACAGGAAAGAACCAACAGTTTTGAGGTAACCCAAAGCCATCTCTTTTATAGATCTTATTTACAAGTATTAATTTTTTTTACCAATAAATTAATCTTTTTTTTCATTTACCAAGATTTGATCTTTGATATGAGCTCATCAGCTCTTCTTAAAAGGCAAAAGCTCTTAAAAATCCTTAAAAACTTTTTTGTTTTCCATCAAAGTTGCCCAAAACACAAAACCTTCTAAAACCCATGTACTCAGGTACAAAACCCTTTAAAAGTTTTAGGGTTTCTCAATACTCATCTTAATCCACCAAGTTCTTTGAATACAGAGAGAATGTCATCAATAAGCCAGTAAATATCTGAGATTCTCTTGAATGGACTCTTTCTGTTTGACTTTTTGGTATGTTAGCTACCCCTTCCATTTTGAAGTGCACTCTCTATGGATATGGTATCTCAAGTCAGGCTGAAGTCGATTAGATAATTTTACCCTTGTATTTTCATCTTAGACCTTCAAAAATTTGATATTGTTAAATATCAAACTCATTTTTTACACTGATGTAGATTTTTGTATACTTTTCGAGGTGGGTTTGGGCTTGCCTCTTTGAATAATCCCCACCATTAGTAATGCATGAAAGGACACTAACCTTTGCCCTCAAATGAAAGCCCAAGCTAGTAAAGTAATGAATATAGTGCACACGCTTCTGACCTGAAAGTGAAATGCCCTCTGTCACTTGGGGTGTTGTTCAAGGGAAAAAAAAAAAGAAGCTAGTTAACCGTGTCAAAATATGTAATTATCTTAAAACCTTAGGAATAATCCCTAATGAACTAGAGAATCTAGAATTACCCTCTACTGTTAAGGTTATGTCTAAGCGTGTTAAGTTTTTACAAAGACTTGGATTAACTGTTGATGATATCAATCGAATACCTTTTAATGCTTGGTTGTAATGTGCGTAAAAACATGATACCTGTCTTAGGTTACTTGGAAATAATTAAAATTCCTAAGTCGAAACTAGGGGAGTTTGTTAAGAATTATCCGTAAGTGTTGCAGGCAAGTATGGTTGTTGAACTTGCTCTTGTTATCAAGTTTCTTAGGGTGCTTGATATGGAGAAGTAGGATATTTGATATGTTTTATAGAAGTACACAAAATTGTTAGGGTTTAAGCATGAAGGGACAATGAATACTTCTATTAATTAAAAAAATTCTATTAATTGGTTTTGAAATGAATATATAAAACTAAAACATTTTTTCTATGTTCTTTTTTGTGGCAAGCTAATTATCTATTGCTAACAATGTAGGCATACATTGGGATTCACCAGTTAAAGAATATAAAGGAGGCTGATTTAGCTCGTAAAAGGCTCCTATTTGACGAGTTTTTCTACTTATAAGTAACCTTTATTTGTGATTTAGTATTTGCTATTTAAAAAAGTGAGATGTTAGTATTATGCACATCTTTCAGTATTGCTACCATTATGATTTTTGTTTCCATTTTGGCATCTATCTCTATTGGATAACATCTCTTTCAATTAATCAGATTTACTTCCATTATTGTTAAAAACCTTCATATTCATAAAATTCTTCTTCTAACCATTAGCTTATATTTGGGAACTACAAAGGGAAGGGAATGAAAGGAAACAGAGGAAGAAGGATAGGGTATGGTTCATGAAGTGCTCTTGTTGGACTCTGGCATCATTTTAGAATGCATTATTTTATTACATTTTTGGCTTCAATTTTGGTTGATTACTTACATTACTTACATTGCTTTCTATGTTTATCAAGTGTTTCAACTAAGATAAAAACTGTGATTCTGTACTTTTAATATGTTATATTTTATGTTTATCTTTATTTTTTGTCGTTGTATTTTACTTTAATCTGACCCCATAGGAGGCCCACATGTGGGGCAAAAAAAGAAGTCAAATTGTTGTTAATTGTGCTTTATGCCTCTTGGAAATATCCTGGTTGTAAAAATTTGATTCTCTTGCATTAGTGAAGACACATGAAAATATTTTTACTTGTTTTATATGTTAATTAACCTCCTTATTTGGCTAAAGGTGCATGCTAAGTGAACAACCTAAAGGTGTATGCTAAGTTGTACATAATAGGATAATCTTCTACTTTTTTTTTTATGGAATGAACTTTTCTAATTTTTTTGATACTTAGATTTTAAGTTTTTTTTAAAATTGTTTCAGTAACATTAACCCTAATTTTTCTTTTTTATGAAAGAAGCTAAAATGTCTAATTTTGGAGATAATTCGTGTTCTTCAACACCTCATACTTTTACCTCACATCAATCATCAATTCAATAAACTCCCATTCCAATGTTTGATGAAAATACAACTCCATCACTAAGTGTGACTAACGAAGGTACTGAAGTTGATGATAGTGGGTATAACTCAAGTAAGCTAAAATCAAAAGTATGGAAACATTTTAAAAGAAAGAAGATCAATAATGAGTGGAAGGCAATATGCGATTATTGTAAGAAAAAGCTTGGTGGTGATTCTAAGAATGGGACAAGTAATTTGCATGAGCATTCAGAGAGGTGCAGCAAGTGATTTCAAATGGATATTCGTCAACAAGTGCTACTAGCAAATCAAAAGAAGGCAGATGGAAAAGTAACACTAAAAAACTTTTTCTTTGATCAAAATGTCATAATGAGGGAGCTTGCCAACATGATAATAATGCATGAATATCCCTTATCAATAGTTGATCATGTGCAATTCAGAAAGTATTCTTACAGTCTCCAACCTTTGTTTGCTATGCCTTCTTAAAATACTATAAAGAATGATATTTTAAAGATTTTTAAAGAGGAAAAGGCAAAAAAAATATCCAAGTTGGAAGCTAATGAAGGGAGAATTGCTATCACAACTAATATGTGGACTACTGATCACAAAAAAAAAGATACATGGCTATCACTGCTCATTATATTGATAATCAATAAAACTTACAAAAATGCATCATTAGGTATATTTTATTAAATTGTCTTATTTTGATAGTGTTCATTTTTTATTAAGTGATTATTACTATTGAATTAATTATTAAATTAGTGTAAATAATTGATTGTTTAATTAAGTTTGAATATGTGCCAACTCCATATACGAAAGAGGTCATTGCTTCAAGTTTGATGAAATGTTTCTTAGATTGGAATATTGATAGAAAACTTTCATCTATTACAGCGGATAATTATAGTGTGAATGATGGTGTTATTGAGTTGTTAATTGATAGAATTGATTGTGATGCACTTTTTGCTTAATGGGGCTTTTTTTCATATGCGTTGTTGTGCACACATTTTGCATTTGATTGTGAAAGATGGATTGAGTGTGATTGGAGATGGAATTGAAAGAATTTGTGATAGTGTCCTTTTTTGGGGTGCTACACCAAAGAGGTGGGAAAATTTTGAAGAGGCAACATGTCAATTGCCTATTCCAACTTTAAAAAAGTTGTGTTTATGTCAAAATATGATAGAACTCTACTTACTAGATGCTTTGAACAGCTTTGATTTATAAAGATATTTTTTCTCATTGTGTGCAATTACATGGTGATCTTTTGTATAAATATTTGTCAACTGAAAATGATTAGATCATTGCAACTGAGATTTGTGAGAAGTTAAAATTATTTTATGATATCATTGAAGAGTTTTTTGGCACAAAATATGCTACTGCAAATCTTTATTTTCCTAATATTTGCAAAATTAGATTGGCATTAAATGAATGGATTATGCATTCCAATAGAATTATTTAATGTATGGCTATAAGCATGTTAGGCAAATTTGAAAAATATTAGAATGATGTGCATGGTATAATGAGTGTTGCCATAATTTTAGATCCAAGGTACAAAACAGAGTTGTTGGAGTATTACTTTGAAAAGATTTATGGAGAAAATGATGAATCTGAAATTGAAAGGATTGTGCAAATATGTCAAGATTTACTTAAGGAGTATGAGGACAAATTAGCTTTGAAAAAGGAAGAATGACCTTTTATTTTAAGCTTTTCATTTTTGGATGGTGTTGGTGCTATTGAATTGGAAAATTTGGGAGATTATGATGATTTTGTTTCAAGGAAAAAAAATCAAAAGTAAAATCAGAGTTAGATCGTTACTTGGATGAAGAAGTCATACCAAGAAAAGGGAATTTTGATATATCGAATTGGTGGAAACTAACTGGACCTCAATTTCTGATCTTACAACTTATTGTTAGAGATATTTATGCCATACCAGTTTCTACTATTGCTTCAGAGTCTACTTTTAGTACTGAAGGGAGGTTGTTGAGTGCATAACGCAATAGACTTCATCCATCAACTATAGAAGCTTTAACATATTGTCAAAATTGGTTATGGGCTAAAGAAGAAGGTACGATAATGCATATTATGTAATTTTATTTTTTATTTTAACATATTGGTAGTTATTATATTTTGTTGTTATATATTATTTGTTAATTTTTATTATTTCATTTGTAGGGTCAATTTCATTAGAAAAAAAGTTTTTCTACGAAGATATTGATGAGAGTGAGATCGAGGAAAAGATAACTAGTTTGGTAAATAATATTATCTTTTTTAACAAATTCATTTTTTATATTATTGTTTTTAAATATATTATTTTATGAGATTTATTTATTCATCTTATTGTTTTATTTTATAAGACTAGTGTGGTTAGAAGAAAATGAGGATATGGAGCTTAATGATGATGAAATGATTTGTTGCGATTTGGGCAAAAGGTAAATGACACTCCTATTGCTATTGGTCATGCTAATGAACTAGGTGAATGTTGAATAGTGTATCACATCTAGCTTTACTACTTTAGCCCTTTTTTCATTATTTTTGGCAATTTAAAAACTGATCATGCACTTCTGTTATTTTGTTGACATTAAATGATGTGCATTCTCCTTTTGATAATGCTTAAGATGAGCTTCATTTATTTTCATATTTTTTAGGAATAATACAACATTTTTAATAATAATATTCTCAAAATGGTTAGTTTATTGCAAAAAAGGTGTTCTTTGGAGGATTGGATGGAAAAACTTTTATCAAATATTAATATTTCCAGAAATGCCTCAATGGCAACATTTTTTGAGCTGAAAGCTGTTGTGTTTGAGCTGGAAGTTGTTGTGAGTTCTTGTAGGTTTTTCCTTGATGCCTCTTATAAATGGATGAATATATACTTATACCTTTAACTGCAGCCTATTTTTATTGTTAGAATTTGACTAGAAATTCACATTAAATTATGCTCCATGGTCTAAACGTGTTTGTCTGTTACAGATGCTATTTCATCTAAAAATTTAAATTGGTAATAAACTGAATTCAGGTTGGTTTAGGTTAGATTCAGGTATATAATATTCTTAATGGGTTAGGGTCGGGTTTTTCCACTTGAACCTCCGAGCAAAGACGGATTGGGTATAGGGTAAAAGCATTAAGGCTTCGAGTCAGAGGTGGGGAAAGCAAAAATTTGACTCGTCCCGTCCCGATGCCAACTTTAGCATAGACTAGAGTCATCTAACCTTAGTTTTTGTTTTTTGTTGAACCTGTGCTTTTTGTTAATTATTTTGGTAGAATAAAGACTTTGAAGGAATTGTTTGCACTACCTTCGAACGAGCGTATTATAGTATCTGCAAACTCTTATAGGCAACCAATTGGTGAAGAGTCTTAACTGTTGGCTGGATTTCTAGGCATGATTACCCGTAATGGAATGAAATTGCCTATTCATTATGAAACATGGCATAAAGTTTCAGCAGAAGTTAAGGTCGATGCTTTAAATTTTATTGAGGTATTAGTATAATTAATTACATATAAAAAATTAATTATTTTAAATTTGGTTTATTGATTAAAACTTTTCTTTTTTGTATTATTATAGTCAAGATTTGTACTTGAAATACCTACTTTATTTGTGCTTAAGTCATTAGGAAAGAAATGAAAAGACTATAAGCATAATTTAAAGAAAAAATATTTCAATCAAAACACTATTGTAGAGGCCACAATGGAAAATCTACCTTTGTAATGTGATTAGGTGGCAATATGAACAATTAATTAGATTTTGGTTCTCAAGAAAAAGAGGCGTACTAATTTATAACTTTTAATATTATTTTTAATAATAAAGGTGTTTTATGATTTTAGTTGGTAATATTTGTATTTCTACCATATACGCAACTATTATTATGATAAGAAAAAGAAATGCTTGGGATTGCTAGCAGAAAGCAATATAAATATAGCCATATAAGTGGATCAAAAAATTTTACAAGAAAACAAAAAGAAAAAGTAAATTTATAATATTAAACTTATCCAAATAAATGAACTTGGTTTCTATTGTTGATATATATGTCATTACTTGCAATTTATGTCTATTTATGACTTTTGTGCCATTAAAAGGTAAAAATACAAATTTATAGTTATTATTCTATTTTAATAGTTTTGATAATTTCAATACATGATATTAAACTTGTTTGAATAATTGAACTTGGATTCTGCGATTGATATGTATGAAAAAGTTATTGTTTATGCTTGTTTAGGACTTTTTAAGCTGCTGAAATGCAAAAATGCAAATTTGCTATTGTTGTTCTGTTTTAACAGTTTAGATAGTTTCAATACATGATATTAAACTTATCCAAATTATTGAACTTGGTTTTCATAGTTGATATGTATGAAAAAGTTATCAATTACATCTATTTAGGACTTTTTGTGTCGTTAATAGGTAAAAATAAAAATTTACTGTTATTGTTCTATTTTAACAATTTGGATAGCTTCAATACATGATATTAAGCTTGTCCGAATGATTAAGCTTGGTTTCCATAATTGATATGTATGATAAAGTTATCGTTTATATTTGTCTAAGACTTTTTATGCTGTTAAGAGGTAAAAATGCAAATTTGTTGTTATTGTTCTATTTTAATAGTTTGCATAGCTTTAATACATGATACTAAACTTATCGAAATAATTGAACTTGATTTTCAGAATTGATATGCATGAAAAAGCTAACATTTACATCGGTTTAGGACTTTTTATGCCATGAAAAGGCAAAATACAAATTTGCTATTATTGTTCTGTTTTAACAATTTGGGTAGCTTCAATACATGATATTAAACTTGTCCAAATGATTGAACTTGGTTTTCATAATTGATATTTGTGACAAAGTTATCGTTTACATCTATTTAAGACTTTTTGTGCTATTACGAGGCAAAATGCAAAATTGTTGTTATTGTTCTATTTTAACAGTTTGCATAGCTTTATATATGATATTAAACTTATCGGAATAATTAAACTTGGTTTCCACATCTGTTTAGGACTTTTTATGTTGTTAAAGGGTAAAATGCAAATTTGTTATTATTGTTTTATTTTAATAGTTTGGATAGCTTCAATGCATGATACTAAACTTGTCTAAATGATTGAACTTGATTTTTACAGTTGATTTGTGTAAAGTAGTTATTGTTTACGTCTATTTAGGACTATTTTTACCGTTAAAAGGTAAAAATACAAATTTGTTGTTATTATTCTATTTTAACAGTTTGGATGGCTTCAATATATGATATTAAACTTTTTCGAATGATTGAACTTGGTTTCCACAGTTGATATATGTGAAAAAGCTAACATTTACATTTGTTTAGGACTATTTATACTGTTAAAAAGCCAAAATGCAATTTTGCTATTATTGTTCTATTTTAACAGTTTGGATAGCTTCAATATATGATAATAAACTTGTCTGAATGATTGAACTTGGTTTCTACAGTTAATATGTATGAAAAAGTTATCGTTTACATCTATTTAGGACTATTTTTGCCGTTAAAAGGCAAAAATACAAATTTGTTGTTATTGTTCTATTTTAACAGTTTTGATGGCTTTAATACATGATATTAAATTTTTTCGAATGATTGAACTTGGTTTCCACAATTGACATATGTGAAAAAGTTGCTACTTACCTTTGTTTAGGATTTTTTATGCCGTTAAAAGGCAAAAATACAAATTTATTGTTATTGTTCTATTTTAACAGTTTGGATAGTTTCAATACATGATATTAAACTTTTTCAAATGATTGAACTTGGCTTTCACAGTTGATATATATGAAAAAGTTACTGTTTACCTCTGTTTAGGACTTTTTGAACCATTAAAAGGCAAAAATACAAATTTACTATTGTTGTTCTGTTTTAATAGTTTGGATAATTTTAATACATGATATTAAACTTGTCTAAATGATTGAATTTGGTTTCCATGATTGATATGTGTGAAAGGGCAAAATGTTGTTATTGTTTATGTTTGTTTAAGACTTTTATGCTGTTAAAGGGCAAAAATATAATTTTACAGTTATATTTTTATTTTAACAATTTAGATAGATTAAATACAAGATGTTAAACTTATTCAAATTTTTAAACTTGATTGATAGGCTCGATATGCATATGTTATGGTTGATATGTATTTAACAATAACATATATTATTATGTAGGAGATTGAGATGGGTAAAAAAATTAAACGTGCAAAACTTTTTCAATTAACCAACACAAAAAAAGATGGATCTTACATGAATGTTGAAACACAAGAAATTATGATAATTTGTTAGATTTGCTTTATACAAAAAGTAAATATTTACTATTTTAAATATATTATGAATTAATTATTAAACTTGATAGTTTTATTTAATTAATTTATAGGAGAAAGCAAAAAAAAAAAATGGCTACTGAGATTGAAGTAACGTCTAATGTTTTTGTCAATAAGCAAGAATTGAAAAATCATATTTTCATAGAAATTACTGGAAAAGAGAGACATGAATGGGTCCGAGGCCTTGGATTGGGTCCAATGCCATATAACTACTATAGACGTAGCTTTCAACAATTTACAATTTCAGCAAGTCAGTTTTCATAAGGCATCTCCATTTTGAGAAAGGAGTTACAAACTATGCAACATTTTGAGCAAATAGAAGCAGAAAGAGAACATGAGTGTGCTAAAATTGGAGAAAAACGTGCTAAAATAAACCAAGAGCATGCAAACTTTTAACAGTTGCATGATTGATTCGACACTCATGAATTTTGTACAACAATAATTTTCAGGACCTAATTTAGATGCTCCACTAACTTAGATATTATATATAGTAAATATTTATATTTTTTAATATATAAAAAAGCTTATTATTAAGTGTTAAAACTTGTATTACTTTATTCAATAGGTTCTTGAGCATGCTAGTGACTAAGATGGAAAAAATTCTTCATCAAATGATAGTATTTCAAATTTATGCAGTTATCAATTTCATACATTTTAAATTTTTTTGTTAATGTACTAAAATAATTTGAATGTTATTACATGAATTATTAAGCTTTATGTTACATGCATATTTGAACAAATTATGCATTTATAATATTCAGTTTATGAATTTAAGTTCATTTTTATTTCTTTTAACATTTTTTATTTAATGATAATAATCAATATTAAAAGAAAATTTTTAAAAAAGGATAAATTTCTTAATTTAGTGGTGTTTATGTTCAAAACGTTGTTAAATGCTAAATTTAGTAATGTTTGTATCATAAAATTCACTAAATTTAATGACATTTTATACTATAAATGCCGCTAAATTTAGCATTTAGCAGCATTTGTGCTTCAAAATGTCACTAAATTTAGCGACGTTTTATAATACAAATGCTACTAAATTTAGCATTAAGCAATGTTTTTTAACACAAACACCATTAAATAGAGTGACATTTTCTGATATAAATGTCATTAAATTAGTTGTATTTTTTTTTATATAAACACCATTAAATTAGCAGCATTTGTCTTTAAAAATGTTGTTGAATTAGCGATGTTTTTTATAAAACATTGCTATCTTTCATAATGTAGGCATAGCTAATGCTCTTAGTAGCGTTTTTGACAAACGTCGTAAATTTTTTAATGGCATTTATAAATGCCGCTGAACGTAAAAAAAAAAAATGTCACTAAAGACCAAATCCCCTGTAGTATTAATTTTAAATAAAAAGAAAGATCATAATGTTAAAGCAATAAAAATGATAAAGAAAAAAAATATGAAATGGAGACAAATAATATGGAAATGCTTGTTAAGTGACAGCTACTACAGATGATGCAGCTATAGAAAGAGATACTTTGTTATTTTTGTTGAGAATGTGGGGTCCAACCCCATTCTTATGTGTTTTTACAAATTAAAGACCATAGGCCTTGTGTTTTAGGCTACCTTAAGAGAATCCTACATAATAAAATAAAAGGGGACGATTTGGGTGTGAGTATGTGGAATCGAAAATTGAGAGAAAAAAAAAGTAAAAAAAAAATTAAAAAAAGAAAGAAGAGTTGGTTGAACAAAAGTCGATCAATGATCCGATCGAGCTAAAATTTTGTCAGCAGGTTCATAATTCAGTGTTCTACATTTTGATTGGTGGAGATTAAGATTGAAACTTTTTAAGAACAAATCCAAGGTATATTTGTTAAGTTATCTATTTAGTGAGATTTCTTCAATTGTCTCTCAGTTGTTGATTAGCTTTAATTTTAGCTAGATGAGAACATTGTATATCTATTATTTGATAGTGAAGATTTTTCTGGTGGCCCATGATTTTTTTTCTCTACACTGAAGGATTTTTCACGTAAATCTTGGTGTGCTTTATTTTTCTTACGTTTTGAATTATTGATTATTGTCTATTGTTGTGAGTTTATTGTGATATATTGCTTTTACATTGTTGTGCTTATCTTTTTAGGCCCAACAAGTGGTATTGAGCTTGATTATTTTGAGATATTGATACAAAAGCAATCCAAGATAAAAGTAAATTATATTTGAGATAATGAAAGGTGATATAGATTCCATGATAAAATTGATAATATCAAATTATTCGATTAGAAAGCCTATGATAGAATATCATTTATACTACAAGATTTGTATGAGCTAGTATTAAGTGATTCGACTAAACTAACAGATACGATAAATGACAGTTAAAAGAAGTTAGGCAAAAAAATATTGGTCACAATCAGAAAATAGGTTGACATCAGTATGTTCCATCATGTAAAGCAAGATACAAATGCCCACATTGTTTGAAAAAAATTGGCAACATTGTATGAAAAAAAAATAGGTATGAATAAATTATGCTTATTAAAAAACTTGTAACTTTACAATACAAAGATGGACAATCAATTACAGAGTACTTGAGTGATTTTCAAGATATATTTAATCGGATGATTACTATGGTGGATGATGAAATGAAACTGTTGTTTTTATTTAGTTCATTGCTAGATAGTTGAAATAATCTAGTTGTAACTATTTTTAATTCTGCTCCTAATTACAATGTGACATTGGAGATGATAAAGAACAGCATGCTTAATAAAGAAGTAAGGTGAAAAAATTTAAACCCTAGAAATTAAGCTTTTGTCATAGAGAACAGAGATAAAAATATCGACAGAGGTCAGAACTCAAAAGGCTGTAGTGAATCTAAACATAGATCCAAGTCCAGAGATAAAATGAAATGCTTTCATTATGGTAAACCGAGTCATATAAAATGATACTGAAAAATTTTAAAGTAAGAAAGAAAAGATGAGAAAAGCAAGAGTTTAGATGATGACAATGTTATAGCAGTAAATTCAGATAATAATATAGTTACTTTGATTTATACATATGGTGATTGTAATCATATTGGTGATCCTAGCATTAAATGAATAGTTAACATAAAAGTGGCATATCATTATGTTCCAAAGAGAAAGTTGTTTACAACTTACAAAGTAAGAGACTTTGATTACACCAAGATAAAAAAATAAGAGTATGTCATAAATTGTTGAGATTGGTGATGTTATTGTATGAACTAGTACATGCTATATATTGACTTTAAGGTATGTTTGACATATTTCAGATATAAGAATAAGCTTGCTTGCTATTAATATCCTTGATAAGAAAAGATATGAAAGTCAACAAAAGAATGGACAGTGAAAGCTTTTCAAACGATCTATAGCAGTTGCAAAGGAAAAAGCTACACAATATACAAGACATGGATGCAATTGAATGGCAACCAGATAAATGTCATTGAGGATGATGCTTTAGCAAATATGTGGTATAAGAGGCTGGCACATATGAACGAAAAAGGGTTACAGGTTTTAGCAATATAGTCTCTTATTACCTTGACTAAAGATATATCTTTTGATTCATATTATTATTGTTTGTTTGGCAAGTATTGTGAAGTTTCTTTTCATAAACGTTCTTAAGGAAAAAAATAGATTAGAATAAACTCATTCTTATACATGTGATCTCATTAAGGTTGACTAATTAGGTGATAGCAAGTGTTTTATTACTTCTATTAATGATGCTTCACGTAAGACTTACGTTTATATATTAAAAAACAAAAGCTAGCTATTGCAATATTTTCAAAAATTTCATGCTATGGTGGAAAGGATAACAAAGTTGTCCTAAAAATGTATTCAAACTGATAATGGTGGAGAATACACATTGAAATAATTTGAAGAATATTGTTCAAAGCATGGGATCGTAGCTGAAAGGATGAATTACACCATTGTGAAAAAAGTTAGATACATGTTAAAGATAGCAAAATTACCAAAGCCATTTTAGAGTGAAGCAGTCAACATAGCTTGTTATTTATTTAACAGATCACCATCAGTTTTTTTGGGCTTTGACATTCTAAAAATAATGTAGATAGGGAAAGATGCTTTATACTCTCACTTGAAAGTTTTTAGGTGTAAATCATTCATGCATGTGCCAAAAGAGTAGAGGTCAAAGCTTGACAATAAAGCCATATAATGTGTGTTTATAGGATATGATAATAAGGAATATGGCTATAGGGTATGGGAGCTAGTGAAGAAAAAGACAGTCAAAAGTAAAAATGTGGTCTTCTGTGAAAAAAATCATGGCATACTTTAAGAAAAATGAGAAAACTACATGAGTTACTATTAAGTGTGATATTTTAACACCGATAAAGGTTCCACTAGAAAAAGTTACAAATGGTGAAAATGAGCAAGAGACAGAACTTGGAGATATGAATGAGCCAGTCATAGTTAGTAATGAGCTAGATACAATCAATTTTGAATAAGAAAAGCAGTCCTCTCTACCTAAAAGTATTGAACAGGGTAAGTAATCCTTTCTACCAAAGAATATTAAGTATGAGAAGCTACCTTCGATATCAGGTATTGTAAAGTCTCAACTTAAGAGATCTACCAAAGAACATTAACCATCTACTAGGTATCCAATTGTAAATTTTATTTTAGTTATTTGTGACGAGGAGCCAGAAAGCTTCTAAGATGTACAGACTACTCCAGATAAAGAGCATTGATTAAAAGCAATTAAAAAAGAAATGGAGTCATTGTGAAAAAATGGTATATATAATCTTATTAAACTTTCGAAAGAGAGAAGGCCATTGAAGAATAAATGGTATTCAAGTTAAAAAAATATGGTGATAAATTAGTGAAGTACAAAGCTCAATTGGTGGTGAAAAGTTTTTTTTAGAAATCCAACATTGATTTTGATGAGATCTTCTCTCCAGTTGTGAAAATAAGTTTTATTTGAGTGGTATTGAGATTAACAGCTAGTTTGAATCTTGAGCTTGAGTAACTTGATGTTAAGACTATATTCTTGTATGGTGACTTATAGGAGAACATTTATATAGATCAGTCTAAAGGTTTTAAAGTAAAAGAGAAAAAGTATTTAGTTTGCAATTTGAATAAAACTTGTATGGCTTGAAACAAGCTCTATTATAGTGGTAAAAAAATTTAATTCTTTTATGGTGAGCCACAACTATAAAAGAATGACGTAGATTTTTGTGTGTATTTTAAAAAAAATTTCAATCTTATTATATGTTGATGATAAGTTGATTGTAGAACAAGATGCTAGTATGGTTCATAAGTTGAAAGAAAAATTATTTAAGTCCTTTGATATGAAAGATTTAGGTCTAACAAAACAAATTTTTGATATAAATAGTATTTGAGATAAAAAAACTAAAAAGCTATAGTTATCACAGGAAAAGTATGTTGAATGGGTGCTTAGTAAATTCAACATGAACATGCTAAATCAGTTAGCAGTCCATTTGTTGATCATTTTCTTCTAAGTAAGAAATCTTATCCGGTGACTAAAGAAGAAGAACTAGTTATGTTTAGTATTTCTTATTCTTCTACTATCGATTCTTGGATGTATCTTATAGTTTGCCCATGGTCTGATATTACTTATACAGTTAATGTAGTAAGTAAATTTCTTTCTAATTCAAAAAAAGTTCATTGGGAAGCAGTGAAAATGATTTTTAGATATTTGAGAGGTACATAAAAAATGTACTTAAGTTATGGAATTTCACAATTAGTTTTAAAATGGTTTATTGATGTTGACATGATAGGTGATCTTGATGGTGGGAAATTTACTTTAGGGTATTTGTTCACTTTTATAGGAAAAGATGTGTGTTGGCAATTTAAATTGCATAAGTGTATTGACTTATCAACTACGATGGCTGAATATATTGCAGCAACAAAAGTAGGTAAATAAATGTTTTGCATGAAACGTTTTCTTCTTAAATTGGGATTTAATCAGAAAGAGTATATGATATTTTATGATAGCCAGAGTGCTTTAGATTTGAGTAAGAATATCATGTACCATGTTAAAACAAAGCACACTAATGTTAGATATCACTGGTTATGTTTAGTGATTGAAGAATAATAGATACAGTTGAAAAAAGTTCATACTTATGAGAATGCAGAAATGTGTTGACTAAGACACTTCCCAAGGAAAAGTCTGATCTCTGTAGTAACTTGACTAGAATGGGTTCTTTGGCCAAGGTAAGTTCTAAATGTGACTGCTATGGTGATGAATCTTCTCCTAATAAGGTTAGAAGGGGAGATTATTGAGAATGTGGGGCCTAACCCCATTCTCATGTGTTTTTACAAATTAAAGGCCATGGGTCTTATGTTTTAAGCTACCTTAAAAGAGCCTTACGTAATAAAAAAAGGGTGATTTTGGCATGAGTGTGCAGTGCCAAAAATTAAGAGAAAAATAAAGAAAGGAAAAGTCAAAAAAAAGAAGAAAAAAGGAAGATAGGAGAGTTCGTTGAACAGAAGTCGAATAGTGATTCGATTGAGCTGAAATTTTGTTAGTAGGTTCACGATTCAGTGTTCTACATTTTGAACGATGGAGATCAAGATTAAAGCTCTTTAGGAACAAATCTAGGGTGTATTTGTTGAGTCACCTATTTTGTGAAATTCTCCAATTATCTTTCTAGTTATTGATTAGCTTTAGTTTTAGCTAAAGGAAAATATTATATATCCATTATTTAATAGTGAAGATTTTTTTTATGGTTCGTAATATTTGCCCTTTACACTAGAAGGTTTTCCATGTAAATCTTGGTGTACTTTATTTTTTCTATGTTTTGGATTATTGATTATTATCTATTATTGTAAGTTTATTACAATATATCACTTCTACGATGTTGTGTTTGTCACTTTAGGTCCAATAATTTTCATATCTATCATATCTTATATAAATATATAAAATTAAAATCTTTGACAAAAATGAAATAGATGATTTATTCTTTTGATATGTAGACGATTTTGAACAATAATCACATGTCTTTCATTTAATTACCTTCATTTTATTTAAATTTTACAAGTTATTTCAAAAAATAAATTATATTTCCTTTTTTTTTTCATTTTTTTTCTTACATTTGCAATCACATACATATATAGTCTAACTTCATCAAACATGTACAGCTATTAATGTAATCTTTAATTGTCAACTTGAATTTAGCTTTTATAATAAAATTTGTATTAATTTCACATTTTAAATTAGTTACTATCCAAATAAATTGATCAAATTTAGCTTATATAAGGCATAATGAAAGGTGAACAGAAATGCATGTAATTGAAAAAAGGTCTTTATTATCTAAATTATACTAATGATTTTAGAGTTACTCAAAATTTCTTCTTTCAAGTGTTAATTAATGTGTGTCTTATATTATTTGCCATCAAAATATTTGGTCAACTTTTTACCATCAGATTTTTTTTCTTATTATTAAAATGTATATTTCGTGGTTTTTTTACATGTAAGCAAAGAATTGATAAGGTAGACAAACTTTTTGTTTATTAAAGTTAGAATTTGAAGTCATACCTTGTCAATTGTCAGTATATTATTGATTACATTGTCTTGTTCAAACATGTTTGACATAATAAAAATAATCTTATATACATCTTATATCTTTATAAATATATAAAAATTAAAGGTTTTAGTAAAAACATAAAAAATTCAATGTGGATGATATATTTTTAAGATACGTGTATTGTCTAACTTGATGTCATGTGTTTACAAATTTTATTTTATTTTTAAAGTACTTAATAGCTAACAAGATCAACTAATTTTTTTTTTACATAAATTAGCTAGCAAAATTTTTCAAATCAAATTATTATAAATTCAGTAAGAATGAGATTTTGAATTTAAATTCGTATCACATGATCTAATTCCAAACTTGAATGTCTTTTATTATTGGTAATATTAATGGAAAATATATGATATTTAATTACAAAATTGCAATTTCAAGCTATAAAAGAGTCATTGATACATATTACCATCCAAAAATTAATACAAATCATATATAGACTTAATTTTAGAAATATCACTTTTTTATTTTCCTTGATGTCACAAATTTAAAAGAGGCATCAATTTTCATTAATTAAGTCTTACGCATCTGCAACAATATAGTAGAGGGAAGAAGGTTACTGTTTGGAGACAAAGACATGAACAATTAAATAATTCGTTTTTAGTTTTCATGTATCATTGTATGTATATTATGCGATCAACATTTGCTACAAAACTTTGTTTGTCTAATTATAATATTTGACCGACAATTATTTCTATCTAAATCCTAATAAAACTTTGTTCGCCTAATTGTTATAATGTATAAGTTAATGGACTTAATCACTAAAATCGTCACAATTTTTTTTTCTTTATATACAATTGACTACTTATTTAAATTTATTTTTTTCTTTATCCTAAGCTGGATTCAGATTTTTTAAAAGGGTAGATTATAGTTCATAAAATTAAATAAGGTCTTAAAGTATAGTTATGGATAAGGAAGGCTATAACACCCCACAATATCTATCCAAAAGATGGTATCAGCTAATTTTGTGTTATCAAAATCCTTAAAACATCTTAAAATTTTATGAATTAATTTAATATTAAAAATTATTTTTAAAATTACTCTAATAATTTAGAAGTAACCTAGGAACATATCCTATCTCAAAAGTATTCAAGAAAACTATTATTACACTTTTGTTGTTGGATTATTAAAATTTTAAAAAATTATTAAAATTAAATAAAATCTTTTAATAGTTTGGTAATATTTAATTTTGATATTTAAATCTTTCAATAGTTTGATAAAACTGAATTTTCATAGTTTTTAAAAAATCATTAAACATTCTAATAGTTTGCTAACATTTAATTTTAATATTTAAATCTTTTAATATTTTGGATAGATTAATTTAAAAATTTTACTTTTCAATTTCTTTTAAAAAACAATTTCATCTTCCAATTTAATTTTAAGATTTTAATCTTATGATAGTTTGATAAGATTAATTTAAAATTTTTTTAAACCTATGAAAATCCTCGTTGGTAGGATTTCAAGAATTTAATTTAAAAAACTATTATTTTTTATCGCATTAATTTTATTAGTTGAAAATAATATGTTTAACAAAAAAAATATATAAAATTTGAATAGACATGAAAACAAATAAATAAGCAAACAAATCATGTGAGCCAACAAAAAATTTACCACAATTTTGGGAAAAAAACACACTTATTCTCGGCCTGGATTAAGGTTAGCCCAAATGGAGGCAGGTTGGTGAGCAATTGGTTCGGATCAGTTGGGTTGTGTACAGGTTGTGAAGCCGGGTGGATGAGATCCAATTCCTTTAGTGTCCACAACTAAGCCGTTCCATTTTGATAAAAAAATCACCCTTTCAGTTTTTTTTTTTTCTTCTTCATTTGGCTTTTTTCACTTTAAAGGGTATTCTTTCCCTTCACTATACCTCATAAACTTTAATCTCTAAAATCTGACCCAGGTTATAAATGAATTGAATAGGAACAAACGTATATATATTTGTGATTTATTCATTTATTTTTAAAAATATTCAGAGTCAATTTATATTTGATAAAAAAATTATTTTATTCTTTTAAGTTCAATTCATTTAAAAGTTAAGATGTTTACATTCGATTCGTATTTGGTTTAATTAATTTGAATAAATTCGTTCATAAATATTAAACGAATATATTTATGAATATATATAAACAAACATTTTCATAAATAATAAATAAACTGTAAATAAATAAATTTAAACAAACAAACAAATTTTAAACGAATATTAAGGAACTTAAAATAAGATTAAAAGAAAAGATAAAAATATAATTTTATTAGTATTATTATAAACAAACAACAAACAATAAATGAATAATAAATAAATGAGCTTTAAATGAATTTTAAACAAGTTTGTTCACGAACACAAACGAACCAAACAAATATTTATTCGTATTCAATTCATTTAATAAATGAACATAAAAAAATTATTAAAAATCATTTGTTAAGCTTAATAATCGAATAAACCTAAACAAATTCACTAATAGTTCATTGAAAGCTTTGTTCGTTTACATCTTTAATTCGATTTAATGTTGTAAATTAACCGAACATGAACTAACGTATGTTTATGGTTTGTTTATTTTTAGAAGTGTTTGGGTTCGGTTCATGTTAGATAAAAAAATTACTTTGTTCATTTGAGCTCAATTCATTTAAATAGTAAAATATTCACATTCAATTCATATTTAGTTCAATTAAATTATGAGTTCATTCGTGAACATTAAATAAATATATTCATGAATATATATATATATATATATATATAAATAAACATATTCATAAACAATAAACAAATCATAATTAAATAAATTTAAATAAATAAACCTTGAAAAAATGTAAACAAATTTTAAAATAAAATAAAAATAAAAAATAAAAAAATAATTTTATTAATATTATTATAAATAAACAACAAACAAATAATAAATAAATGAGTTTTAAACGAATTTTAAATAAATTTATTCATAAATATAAACAAATCAAATAAATTTATATTGATTCGTTTAATAAAAAATATAAAAATATTATTTAAAATTATTTATTAAACTTAATAAAAAATAAAAATGAATATGGAAAAGAACAATTCGATTAAAAGTTCCATTTGTTTACACTCTTAATTCGATCCGTTGCTGTGCCATCGGTGCCGCCGCCCTCCGCCTCAGCCGCCACTCGTCAGTTCTAGAATCGCCCCAAAACACTTCTCCAGGTTCTTCTTTCCTCCCCCTTTCACGATCTCTAGCCAATTTTCTTTGAAACTTGATGGATTTGCATAGATCTAGGTTCAAAGATCACGATTTCTTTCTCCAAAATCATCTCTTTTGCTACTCCGACGGATCTAAAATTCAAGTATGTTCTTCTTCCTTGCTTGATCTTTCCCTTCACAAACTTTAAAGCTCCAAAACAACCTAGATCAACCTCAATTGGGAATCTAAGAAAGAGTCCCTTTCTTCTTCTTTTTTTTTAATTACTTGTCTGGCTTTGGTTTTGGTGCAAGTGGAGATTGAAAATGGAGATAGCTCTGTGGTGAGGATTGGTGTCTCAGTGCCCAGCGCATAGGTTAGTGACTAGCTTCTTTTTTGGCTTTCTCTATTTGCAAGTGTAGGTTGGCTATGATGGTTAATAGTTGTGACAGATTTGGTAGGGGAATTTGCAATGAATCAATTTTTTTTTTAGAAATGTGTACGTCTTTCCCGGATTCGTTGCTATATCTGAGCTTTGGAAAGGATTGGATGAAAAGAATCTCTAAAGTGGCTTTAAGAATGGGGAAAGATTGAATAATATTGTTAGGCTAATTAATGATAGCAGTAGCCTGTTAAGGTGAGGTGATAATGAAGGCTAGATCCTACCTTGTGTATGAGCTGAGTTTTATTGTTGAAAGTTGTTTGTGATACTCTCTATACTCTGGTGTTTGCTTTTAGTATTACCTAAAGCTGTTGATGACTAATGGTAATTATGGGTTATTGGTAGCAGATGGTGGAGACTATGTCAGCTCTCCCATTTGATTGTGGAAATTGTTGTTCAAGTAGAAAAGGAATATCAATTAAACTAGAGTTTAAGATTAAAACAAAGTCTTGGTTCAAAAGGATTTATTTTGTATTCGAAAATTTTATCCCGAGATTGAATTTAAAACTTTATCTGCAAGAAGTAACTCCATGAAATTTTTTTTTTTTTGAATTATTTTATTTTATTTTTAAATAAGTGAAAAATAAATAAATAAAAACCAAATTAATAATAGGTTTATAACGCTGATCAAGGCCATGGCTTAGTTACACAATTACAGCCCAAAAGAAATTTAAAAGCCTAAATTTTGAAAAATGAATTTCAAAGCTAAGAAACTTCAATAAATGCGGATAAAATAGGATGTTTATACTAATTAAAATATTTTTAGCATAATTTTTTCGTATGTGGTGTTGTTTGTATGAAATTAAAAAAAATTTTTTCATTTATTGTAAGAAAAGGGAATGCATCAGAATTTCTCACCAATGATAAATTAAAGACCTAATATAAATTATGGATCCGATTGGTAGATATCAAGTTTCATTATATAATTAAAGGAAATTATATTTGTTTTATTTCTCTCCATGAAAAATAGAATAATTATAGTTTTAAAAAAGAAAAGAATATTTTTGAGCAAGTAACATGGGAATAAACTCAGTTAGGAAAGTTCATAAACTCTGGCTATATAAGATAATAAATATATAAAGAAGTTCCATTTCTTTTTACCAATTAAACAATCAAATTTATGAAATGAATTTAATTAAAAACATTAAGCCTTCAAGGTCTTAAATACCTATATACTTTCTTAAAGTAAGATAGAGATTAAAAAGTTAGTGTGAAAAATTTGTCCATAAACCATATTTTTTATTTAGGAATTTTTGTACTATAAATTTATGAACTTTAAACCCCAACCAAAGGATTTAACATAAAAATTTATAAATTTAATAAAAATGAAAAATAAAAAGTGAAGAAACAAGTACTTAGTGATTTAAAAAAAAAAAATCGATCAAACAAAACAGTTAATGAAATAAATTGAATATTAATGTAATTAAAATATCCCCTGCATTTCAGGGGGGTAAAAAAACTAGTTAAAAATTACTCCTAAATTAATTTTGGGTCAACCATTGGTGTTGAAGATTTACATTTTATCATAAATAAGAGTATCTTGGTCTGTAAATTGTAACTGTTGTTTTATGTGTCCTTGGTAGAAACTTGTATCTTGCCTTTTCTTTTTCCTTTTGTAATATCTCCTATTTATTTTCATTCATACTATTGGTTGGTTTTGTCACTGATTTTGGCTACTCTCTATATTTATATTAGTTTTAGCGGTTTCAACATAATTTGGACTTTTATTTGATTAGGTTCAAGGCCATTTCTTAAATATAAAATTATATTCCAATTATAATGACTTTATTTTTACGATAATATTATATTCTTTAATCATATTTGTTTTTATAAGTATATGTTTGTCAAATTGTACGAT
The DNA here is from genome assembly GCF_002303985.1 of Durio zibethinus. The sequence goes on from NW_019168159.1 coordinate 18,070,495, forward strand.
CACTCTCTCTACTTTAGTTAAAATATGAACTTAGTCCTTCGTATAATAATTTTAATCATGGCGAGTCCCTTTACTTTTCGTGATTTTCAATGTCCCTCCTATCCTTAACACTGTTCAAATTCTACTGGTAAAGTGGATGACGTGGTATTAAATTGCTTATGTGGCATTTCTTATATTTGATACATGGCCTAGTTTTAACTGACGTGGAATAAAAATTCCACCTAGCCACCACCCTTAAACCCATCTAAATAATAATAAGATATATTATTTGGAAAAAAATAAAATAAAATTTGGGATGAAAAGAAGGTCAAATTGTACCAAAAAAAAAAAATGGTTGGGGTTTACCAAATCCTCTTTGATTTTATTTTATTTTTTTGTACAAGGAAAAATAGGGTCGAGGGAAATTGACTTGAATTGGCTTAGGGTTTCAATTTTACACCAAGAAAAGGGTAAGAATCCAAAATAAAAGAAATTGCTAAACCCAAATTGTGGCAATGATTTCAAGACCAAAATTGACCGAGTTCTAGGAAACTAGTTTCGCAAAAAGGGTCTGATGGGCTATGATTAAGATTTCAATGGACTATTATTTCTTTCTTATCGAATGATTTCAAGTTTCTTCTCTTATTTGTAAAAGAGTATGCAACACAAAAACACTAGTGATGAACATAAAGTAATTGAAAGCTCAAGTTCATATATTAAGTGTTGTTTCAGGAACAATAAAAAATTCTTTGGATGAGATAATGCATCCATATTTCTAACTAACTAGTACCAATTTTGGGCCTTTTAATTTTTATTAGTCTAGTCTTTTCTCCAATTCTAACAGTTTCAGGTCCAAGTAGGACGAGTGCGCCTTGTTTTATATTTTTTTATCCTTAAATCAAAAAATATACATTTCTGCAGCTAGTAGACTTGTAAGAGCTTTATATCATTCAATATTAAAAAAAAAAAAAAAAAAATCTATTTGTAGTAAATTGAGAAATCTTTTATTCAAAAAACCTTAATTATAAAATAAAAATTTTTACCAAAACTAATCTTGAGCGTATCAATGTATGGATTTGAAGGGCATGCAAACCAATTAGAAAGATTGATTTACCATATTTTGAACTAGAATATTTCTCTAACTTCAAAATCAATAAATAATGATTATTAAAAAGAAAAAAAATTAAAACATATAATATTCATCAAAATAAAAAATTAAAAAAATTTTAAAAATAATTTAAATCTTATTTCAATTAGTTAATTTCAAGTGACCACCTTTAAAGGATCTGATAGATTTAAAATATTTCAAATCTTAGCGTTAATGATCTATTCCCAATCACATCTATTGTATAAATTGCTTGAAGAGAACTCTTTATTACCACATTTAAAAAAATAATAAAAAAATGAACCTATATCTTATTAATTTCTGAGGCCAAATCGGTTACAAAAACTTACATAGATTGTTGGAAGTTATATTCCAGCAATTATGTGTTTTTTTTCAACCACCTTAATCATTTTCTGTTTCATCCCAATGTTCATTTTTAGCAATCACGAATTTTCCACCCCTCTATCCATTTTCCTTGGAAGTTTATCATGCTATGGGGTTTCCTTTTCTTCATTCCATTTCTCCATTTTTTTTTTTTCTTTTAATTTTCTCCTTTCTTTTAGCTCTTGCATGACATCATTACCTTTTACCACCAAAGATCCTTAAAATTATTGTTAATCCTATAATGAAAATTTACCCAAATTTCAGTCTCACACGTAGAATAATAAAGATTTATTTGAATGAATAGTAAAATTATTTTTTGTGAGATTACAAATAAAAATAGAGGTGAAATTGATATTTGTAATTGTGAAATTAAAATCATCCATGGAGAATGTGTTTAGATGTAAAATAATAGTGACAGTAAAATAAATTATAATAAAAAACAACTATTAAAAGCATTAGATTAAAAAATTTTATATAATTATATATTTAAATTATTTAACATTTATAAAATTAATAAATAATTTAAAATTTATTAAATTACTTTAATTTAAATAATAATTATATTAAAAATTAAAATTAATAAAATAATAATACATCAAATAATATTTTTTCTTATATTAAATTAACAAAATTATTTTATATTTTTAATAAAAATCAAAATGAAAAATAAAAAAATTTAATTATAAAAATATATTGTATTTATATTACAGAGCAATAAGTAAAAAAAAACAAAACAAAACAAAAAATGACCAGGGAAAAAAAGTAATGAGGAACTAACACAAGTTACATTGTCTGTTTAAATTCAATTGGTTGCTTAGTATCAGTGGACACAAAAACCCTTGGTAACTGCACCTCCCATAGAGATGCAGATAAAGTTCAAATTACAATTTTACTTAGAAAGATAGAACTAAATTTACCACACAGAGTGCAAATTTATTATTCCTATACTTTTAATTTAATTAAAAACCCAATAAAATTAATAATAAAGGAATATTCATGATAAAAATGTGCATATTGTAAAAAAAAATTCCAAATAAAAATTATTAGTTAAAGAATATTTCATGAAAATATATAAGCAGACAAATTTCTTGTTATAGACCTATTCTTGTCTAGATTCATTGTTGTGTTTGGACCTAATGTTTTACATGTTAGGCTTGTTACTTTACTTGTTTGTAAGGCCTGTTTCTTATGAAGGCCCTTATTTATGTTTCTTTAATTGCTTTTTCACTAGTTGGCAACAGAGTATCTCGGTTTATTACTATTAACTGAGCACAAAATGGGAAAAAGGAGAATTGTAGAGGTAATCTATTATGCAATTATTCAACTTATTCTCTTTCTGAAATTTTCTCTCCTCTTCTTTTCCTTCCTACTCTTTGACTCTTCTGAAAATTGCTTCAAATTTTTTTTTTTTTTTGAAACAATGAAATCTCATTCATTCATTTGCAATTGCAGCATCAGCCTGTAAGGCCTTACATAAAAAGAGAGGTGGCTCTTCAATCCAGTACCTATTTTGATCACAACTCAAAGCATGCTTGGCTGGGCTATGAGCTACATTGTTTCATATCCTTCCTATATGCATGAACTTACAACTGGTAAACCCTCCACACATGTCCTTTGCTTCTCCAATTATCACGCCTAAGGGTGACAAGTCCTTCTCGCCTGATTGCAACCTTTTCAATACAGCCAATGAATCTCCCTCTAATATTACAGAATTAAAACCCATTTGCAAGGCAAAGTTGAGAGCAGTAACAGCTCCTCTTGCTTATGCGATGAACAAGTTATCAATCCTATTGATCCTGGTCGCGCATGCTCCCATTAGTTGGCCTTGTGAATTACGCACCACAACTCCCACTCCTGCCATCTTCTCAAATCGATTCAGTGCAGCATCAAAATTCACCTTATAGCTTCCACCGTTGGGTGGTTGCCATCTAAGAGGCTCCTGTTTCAGTTCCCTCTTTGCTTTCTCCTGAGCTTGGTTTGTATTCATGGATGTAGTGTCTAATTAAGTTTGCATTATGACTTGCTTTGCCCATATCCTCTCCATGAAAAGTTTTGTTTCTATTAGTCCAAGTTGACCAGCATGTCACGGCCAGCTATTGCATTTGTTCAGTTGTTAGCTGTAAAATCTTTCTTTTCAGCCATAGCTGTCCTTCATCTAGTTCATCCTATTGAGTATCCCAAGGAACGTTCAGATACTGCCATACCTCTTCCAACACTTCACAATTTTTCATGGCGTAACGTGGTGTTTCTCTTTCCTTTCCTCATCATCTTCCACAAACCTTATCAACTTGAATACCTCATTGTGCCAGGGCAACCATGGTTGGTAATATGCCATGACATGCCCTCCATAGGAACATTTTGATTTTGTTTGGAACACTTGCTGTCCATAATTTCTTCCAAAGTTCCTGTTCCTGCTCCCCCAAGCGTGCCTAGTCATGATGCTCTTCGCGACTTAGCATTCTATACCCGCTTTTTACTGAATATTCTCCCCTGTTATCATAGTGCCACACAAGGAAATCTGATCCTTCCTTTATGCTCACTGGTATCATGCTGATGGCTTATACTTCCGCCTCCACAAATCTGTTCCTCAAGGTAGTCTCTTTCCATTGCCTGGAATTAGGATCAATTAACTCATTCACGGTCTCATCCGTGCTCCATGCATCCCTAGGCGACTGGATATAAAGTCGGTGTTGCAAAGAACCTACTGATCAGTCCAAATTTTGATAGATTTTACGTTTCTTACCCTCCACCTTACTCCCCGTTTAAGTGTAGAAATAGACTCCCACAAACTCCTCCATGTTAATGATGGTTTGTTGCCCAGACTTGAATAAAGAAATGAACTTTTTGGAAAGTATTTGCCTTTAAGCACTCGATGCACAAGTGTGTTTTCATTCTTGAGCAGCCGCCATCCCTGTTTAGCCACCATTGCCTTGTTGAAGTTTATCATGTCACGGAACCCCATTCCTCCATACTTCTTTGAATAGCACATCTTATCCCAACTAAGCCAATGTAAACCTTTTTTGTCCTTGTTTTGTTTCCACCAGAATTTGCTTATGACTCTTTTCATTGCCATGCACAAAGTTTTTAGGAAGTAGAAAACATCCCATGGTGTTCGCTGGAATAGCTTGCACCACAGACATGATAAACACCTACTTGCCCCCTTGTGAGAGCATTTGGCTCAGCCTTCCAATCAATCGCCTTTCCATTCTGTCCTTGAGCTCTTTAAAAGCTCTCTTACTTGCCCTTCCTACCATAGAAGGCATTCCTAAATATTTTTCCATACCTGATATGTTCTCAATTCCCAACGAGGTCTTTGTTTCGGCTTTCATCCTATCCTGCGTGTTGCAACTGAAATACAAGGCTGATTTATCAAAGTTTATGTATTGGCCAGAGCTTTCTTCATACCTCCTTAGCACGTGCCTCACCGCCTCACTTTCGTTTCCATCTGCTCTAGCAAATATGATACTGTCATCAGTGAAAACAAGATGAGTAACTCTAGGTCCAGCCTTGCATCCATTCCATGGATTCGACCTTCGCATTGGTATTTGTGTAACAGTGATAAGAGCCCTTCTGTACAAATTAGGAACAAATATGGGGAAAGTGGGTCTCCTTGTCGGAATCCTTTTTCGGGTCTGAAGACGTCAGTCATGCAACCATTAATCAGAATTGATCAAGAGACTGAAGTTACACACTTCAAGATAAGACCAACCGAATGTGAAACCCCAATCTAATCATCATTCTAGCAAAAAAATTCCATTCCACTCTATCATATGCTTTGCTTATATCAAGTTTTAATGCAAAGTAACCATCCCTCCCTTGCCTTTTGTTTTTCAAGGAATGAAGCATTTCGTAGGCAACCAGGATATTGTTAGTGATTAATCTCCCAGGGACAAAGGCACTTTGAGCATCACTGATACAAACTGGAAGGATGTGTCTGAGCCTATTGACAAGGACTTTTGCTAGAATTTTGTAGATGACATTACACAAACTAATTGGTCTAAAATGGCTAACATTTTTAGGATCTTTGATTTTTGGAATAAGCATAATGTTAGTATGATTTATGTCTTTAATCTCCCTCCCCTCGTTTAGACATTCTAAGCAATAATTTATAACATCAGTCCCAATAATATTCCAGAATTTTTGATAAAAAAGTGCTGGCATACCATCGGGTCCTAAGGCTTTGGTTGGGTGCATCTGTCTGATTGCTAATTGAATCTCTTCAGCTTGAAACTCTGCAAAGTGTGAATTGTTCATTTCATTTGTTACCTGCGACTCAACTGCCACAAGGACATCCTCGAAGTTATCAGTCCTGTTTGATTGGAATGGTTTCATGAAGTATGCAGTGACAAGTTGTTGGATTTCTAGATCACCCTCACACCATTCCCCATCTTCATTCAACAGCCCCTTGATTAAATTTCCTTTTTTTCGTTGGGTTGCCTGTGCATGAAAGAATGCTGTATTTTTATCACCTTCCCTCAACCAAGCAATTCTTGACCTCTGTAGCCAGATCAGCTCTTTCTTTTCTAACAGAATATTTAGCTCCCTTTTTATGCTAGTTCCCCGTGACAAAACTTCATCCGTAGGGCCCGCATGTTTAATGCTTTGGAGCTCCCTTTTTCAGAAGGTTTATTTTATTCCTCCTACTGCCAAACCTCCCATCATGCCAAAGTTTTAATTGTTCCCCCGTCCTTTTCAGCCGTTCACGCACGTCCCCGTGCAAACCTCCCTGCCATTCATCTTCAATCACGTGCCCGCACTCCCTCTCAGTGGCCCACATAGCCTCAAACCGAAATATGCTTCTCCCTTTGTGTTTGTTCTTCTGTTTTGCACCTTCTGTATTCGTTAGTATAGGCACATGTTCAGACACTGATGCAACCAAATGTCGAACTTCACTATTGGAAATCTTTCAACCCATAATTTTGTTGCAGCTCCAAGGTCGAGACGTTCACGTATATTATTATTCCTTGTTCATCCCCATTCCCACGTGAACCATGAACTCTTAAAACTCATATCCTCCAAGTCACAATCTTTAAGTGCATTTCTAAACTCTATCATTTGGCTTTCCCTCCTAAGACAGTCACCTAATTTATCAGAACTTTATAATATTTCATTAAAGTCTTCCATGCATAACCATTCCATATCATTCTGAAGCTTAAGCCTCCTCAAAAAGGCCCATGTGTCGTGCCTTCTACTAGAATTTGGTTCACCATATACACCTATTAGTCTCCACGGTCTAGCTTCGGTTTCTTCCCTCACTTTCATATCAATGTTGTTTTGGAGTAGCTTAACAATTTCACCTGCACACTTTCTCCTTAAAGAACGGCTTATCCTCCACTTCTTCCTTCTGCACTAACTCCAAAGGCAACATTCATTCCACATCGTCTTCTTATTCTATCGAGCTTCCTTTCATGCAGCTTAGTTTCACTTAAGATATACCACATGGGGATCTTCTTTATTGATTAGCTCTCTCAGAGCTCTAACTGCACGTGGGTTCCCAAGCCCACGGCCGTTCCAGGCCATGCACCTCATTGTTCTCCGTGGGACTGGATACCAGTCATCGCCGTTTTCAAATTCAGCAAATCCTCCCCTCTTTTTTTTTTTTTTTTTTTGCATTATGCTTCTGCTCGCTTTGCCATTCATTTTTTCTCTTCCCTCCACATACGTTGTATCCCCCTTCTGCTGTTTAAGACCTAGCCAGTTTCTTCCATTTCATTTTAGGATTGATGGGTCGTGTTGTGTGGTGCGCCACTACCACCTCTGCCAGTTTATCTTGGTCTGCTCGTGGACTCAAAGCCTGGTTATTAATTGGTGCACACACTGCAGACATCCCAGTATTCTTTCCAGTTGTTACCACATCTACACGGGCATCTCTCTCCCCTGCTGGGCACTGTTTAGCGTTTTTTTCCCTTCCTTACTTCCATTGGGCCCCATCCTCCCAGCCCCTTTTCCGTGTATCTCACCATTCCCTTTATTTAGGCCTTCTTCGGCTGAGTTGAAAATCCCTACGAACGAGGAAGATTCGTGATTTTCGCAAGAGAAGTTATCACTGCTATTTTCACGCTTTTCTTGTTGACTTGCCCCGATAATTCCGCCCTGTTCTAGGTTCAGTCAGCGGTTGACGCTTCCCATTGCGCCTTCGTCCGCCCTCGATCCCTCTCCCATCGTTTCACCGGCCTTATCACTTCTCCTCCCAGATTCGTTGCTGTTTGTCTTTGTTTTTTCCCTTTGACGTGCGTACCCTCCATAGTGGTTCAGTTCTTTCTGGGGTGGTGACACTCTCATCCAGTTTCCATACTCTGGCTTTCGTTTGTATCGTCACCATTTTCATTCATATTACATGCCATCTCTATATGCCCCAGCAGCCCACCTGCATAACAAAAGGTTGGTAATCTCTCGTACTTCACCTGCCCATAAATGGCTTCCCCTTTGCCAGGCCTAGCGAGATAAACCTTCGAAGCGGTTTTGTGATGTCTACTTCTATTCTGAGCCGCATGAAGCTCTCCAATTCATAAAAGGCCGTTTAGGCATTCAACTCCACTAGAGTTCCTATTTTATTAACTATTCGTTCTGGCATTACGCTATTGATCATGTTCAACGCAAGGCCGTACATGCGAACCCAGAAAAGAGCACAAGTGAAATTATAATCCTCTGGTCTAAGAGTGCCATCATATTCTCTGAATAAAACCAGATTCTTATTAAGGACCAGGTTGATCCATCCAACCCCCTTTGCTTATCTTTCAATGTCACAAATTTGAAGAGAATCAGGTTGGCATCTATGAAGGACACTGTTACCTCTTTCGACAAACGCCAGACTACTTTTAAGTGTCCCTACTATCGCATCTTTGTTGTACGGTCTCCCTGTCAATAGTTTTGCGACCAACCAGTTCTTCCCCTCTTCTGCTTCATCCGCCTCTTTTATTCCATCTGTGCTTACTCGTTCCAGTTCATCTTCAGTCACGATCAAGTTCTGCCATAATTTTTTCTATGTTTTCAATTCTCTCCATACAGATTCCGCCTTTACCCTCCACTACTCCTATGTAACCTAGATCCCTCCTACCACTGCCACTGCTACTCTGCAACTATAACAATCCTCTAAAGACTGGAACCTTGAGGCCGCTCTTGTGGACGAAGACTCTCGCAAATAACACTACTAAGCAATACTCCTGCAGAGACCTTTTATATATGTGAAAAATAAAAGGGATAAAATTATATATGTGAATAATAAAAGTAACAAAATTATATGATAAATCTGATGCATTACTGGGATAAATTTTGAGAAACTGTTAGTCCAACACAAGGTGAGTCCCCCCTTCACAAAAATTGAAGTTGAGATCACTCTTTTTTCTTTCCATTTGACAATTGAAGAACATATCTACACATTTTATATAGTCGAAACCAAGCCATACAATTCATGATTTTTCTTTGCTAAAAAACTGGAGTACAACTAACGAACATCAAATTTCAATTCAAAGGAGAATAAACTGGAATATCAATTTCTCCACATACAATCAAACCTATTAACGAGTTCAAAGCATATATCAAACTGGATTCTTAACTAAGCTTAACTGTCCCTTCCAAACTATCGATGCAGAGAGTGTTGATAGATTTCCTACTCTTCCTTCTGCTTCTATGATCTATCTGTTCTTCTCTAAGCATAAACTTCAGCCAAAATTGTAAGTGAACATCATCTTACTGCACAGAAGGATCGTTCCACCTTTTTCGTTCCACCTTTTGTTACCATTGGAAAATGAAACTACCAATATGTGGAAGATATATGCAGTATGGAAGGCTATTAAACCCTAGCTACAAACAAATGATATAAGCTCCCAACAACTAACAGTCATTGGCTTGTTGCTAGACTAGTTTATGCGTTGCCGTTGCCAGAGCTGCTACAGGCTTGATTAGGAAGTACAGAGTTCCCAAAATCTCCATCCAAACTCATCTGCTGCACTTCCTGAGGGGAGAGGATCTTAATGCATCGGACACAGTTGACAAACTCACTGAAATGGAACAGATGTAAAATCTGTCAGAGAAAAGGGCTAACTACATTGACAATCACAGGATCAAAAATTCCTGAATGTTACAGAATTTAATTTATTTTTTTACCAATTTGGTCTTATGCCAACAATGAAAAGAATAGATGGGAAGGGCTATAAGAGGAAAGGAACAAGAAGACTTACTCCCATGGGTCATCTCCAACTAGTAGAACATCATTCTCGTGATCCACATAGACTAGTTTCCAGCCGATTCTGCCCCGGTCTTCCAGCTGCCCCTCAATGCCAAACCTACGAGCCAGATCTTGTTTGAGTTGATCATAACCTGAATAACGGGCTATATCTATTGATCTTCCAACAGCTCCACGTTTGTACACCTTGAAAAGGTAAAAATGTAAATTAGAAACCTTGACAACTGGATGATAAGAAAAGGATTTGCCATGTGTGGAGTGTGCACACTCACCTTTGTGGATTAGGGTTAAAAGGGGTAGGGATCACATGTATAGAGATTTACTCAATGTGATTGCTATGTTTAGAACAACTTATCCAAAAAAACAATAATAATAAAAAATAAGTTTAGAACAACAAACCTTAGTATATGTTCGCATTCTCTGAAACTGTGGTTGTGGAGCCCATGCAGCCCGGTTTATGAAGCTGCTATCATTTACAGTGGAATCAATGGAATTAAATGTCATATCTGGAACTCCAAATGATTGGGAAACCATCGAAGATGAAAGTTCCTGCTGAACGTCTTTGGGGTTTTCATAGGTGGTGAGCATTCCCCCCGAAGAGAGGTTATTGGAAAAATCTTTCCCCAGCCCCATCATGCCCTTTGTCAGCAAATTGTCAGAATTCATGGTCATCCCTATTTGACCCTCCATATTCGTGCTGTATGAAGCATTGTTCCTAGGATCTGCCTGAACTTCTCCATCTTGACTTGTGTCTCTCAACAACATTGTTTGAGGATTGTAAGTCAATAAGTTGTTTTGCTGCAAATGAACATCATTCTGAGAAAGGCACACTGAAGTCGTAGAAGATGATGTGTCCAAATAATCTGCCTGTGCATTAACACCATTGATGTAGTTTTGTGGTGCAAAAAGGCCTAGATTTTGACTCTTGGAGATATTTAACAAGGGTTTAACATCAGACTTCTGCTGTAGTTCTTTATTTATATTAGCATTAGATGACATGGTTTCCAAGGTATTAGGATTCAAGACTGTGGCAGCAGACTGAGCCATGTCATCCCCTAATCCAGTAATTCTGTGGGCTCTGCTGTTTATCAGTGGTTGAAGAACATTTGGACAGTTTGTTGATGGTGAAGTGGAACAAGATGGATTATCATCAGTAATCACAGACTGTGCAGCTATAACAGCACCAGTCATTACACTGCTAACAGCTGTGGAGAGCTGATTTGTTGCTGTGGTTGGGGAGGGACCCACATGACCAGGAATTTCAGGCAGCATTCCAGGTTGCTGTTGCTGAAGCTTTGACTGCAGAGGTGGCTGGGAGAACCGAACATTTGCCCGGCTGTTATTTTTGGACATCTGCTGTGTGACAACATTAGACTGAGGTAGCAAGGTAGGTGACATTTGAGGCATCTCTAATACTTGGCTAGTTGCCACAGACGTGGAGAAGCTCTGAGATGCATCTAACAACTGCCTTTGTTGATCTTGGGGTTGGGCAAGTTGAGCAGGCTGCTGAAGTGCGGACTGCTGAGCCAAAAGTGACTGCTGTTGCTGCTGAAGCTTCTGCAACAGTTGAAACTGAATCTGGTTGTCAGGCATTTGTAAAAGCTGGCTAGCTGGATCAGGCAGCTGGGAATGCATTAGGTTTTGCTGTTGATTTGGGCCCATAAGATGTTGCTGTTGCTGCCGCTGCTGCTGCAGGTTTTGAGGAAGACTTCTTGGGAGTTGATGGATTTGAGTAGATGTTTGCTGCTGCAGAAGGATGTTGTTACTTTGGACAAGGGTTTGAGGCTGCAGAACTTGAGCCTGAACTTGATTAGATGGTAGGGTCTGAGCAATCAAATTTTGCCTTGACTGCTGAGTCATGTCACTCAGCTGTTGTGGCTGCATAATGGATCCCAATGTGTTCATCGTAGATGGTAGCTTTGGAAGCTGATCAAGCTGCTGCACTTGCTGAGGTAGCCTCTGAGCATTGAACTGCAAATTGTTGGGCTGAGGAATTTGTTGTGCTGACAAACCCATTTGGCGAGAAATATCTGCTCCAGCAAAGTTTTGCATAACAGACCCAGACAGAGACTGCATTACATTTGGCTGGATTGTGTTTGCCAATACAGGATTATGCTGCATATTCATCCACTGGACCAAGCTAAGCCCCGGAAGGGCCTGGGAATCCTTCATGCATATATCATCGCCAAGCCAAGGCATTGGCCTCTTAAATAGATTATCTAAGTCGGAGGAGTCATCATCTGCAAAATTGTTCGGTAGGTGGCTAAACCATGTCAACATATGAAGAAAGACAAGAATGTTTAAGAATTCAATCATCAGCATAGCACAGTAGGAGAGTTGGATATTAAATAGACCAAATAGATTAAAAGGAAAAATATCAATCGACACAAGAAAAAAGAGGAAATATATCCCCAAACCCTGCCCCACATCACTCGCTGTTCTCATTGCAGAATTGCAATAAGTGGATGTCATTTACTCCTAATCATTGCTGCTCTACAGCTTTGACCACGGAAAAGACCAAACTGTATGTTGAGAATTACAAGAGCTTCATTGTCTATGGGACAGTCATTTTCAAGACCCAAACCATGCATGCCCAAAGATAACCTTGACTATGGAATCTAACATTAATCTTATCCCACTGTTTGTCTCTCATAATTTCCCCAATTTTGTATGTTGATTTCTTTCTTCTTTTCTTTTTGGACCAACTTTGAAGTTCTGAATATGTACTTTGTTGCTTCTTCCTTTAAAAAAATTAAGCATAAGACATTCCATCAAAATATACAAATGCAGTGAAGAGAAATTTTCTAAAGAGAAACCCAAAAAGATATTAGTAAAGCTTAAGAATAACAACCAATGGGCTCTACCATACAAACAAATAAGTCTGAAATATTCGAAACCTTCTTCAACTAAATTCAGATGCAAAATCAATTAATAAAGCTTTTAATCTCCAAAGTGTTTGGGGTTTAAGCTACAAATTTATTCATCAATGCAGCTGCGACAACATTTTTCCTAAGCAATATGAAATTTATTTCCTGAGTAATATTTCTCATCATCATCATCATCATCAAAAACGTCTCACTTGTCTTTTCAGGCAAAGGAAATTTACCCAAAAACCAGAATTTCCAAACCCCACAACCATCAGCAAAGAATTCAAGAAGTGGACAATGGGTTTATGTCAGGTTTAACTTAATGAATTTTCTATACATACTTTGTGACAATGACTGCTGATTATACTAGGTTAGTCAATTCCAATTTAATTGCTCATTTCATCACGTGCATACTTACTGTATTAAAAAAAAGGGCTTATTTCATAAGCCTTCTGTTTGGTTTTCTGATTAAATATATTTCAATTTTGGCATCTTCTCTTTGTAATTTTTAAGAAACTCTCTTGCAGACATAGCCTTTTCAGCCTTGACTCCAGAGGAAAAATATAGCATACAAACAACCAATAGAAGGCAGAGAGGATACTGCCAAGAAACAAACTTCGTAAGTGACATCTAAGTAACTGTTCATGCACAAATAGAAAATGATTATGCAATGATACAAAGCTATCAGATCTGCTACCTGGCATTCCAGGTTGTCTAGGGCGCTTTGATCTGAAGAATGGAGGGGGACAGATGAAAAATGGAGCTGTAACTGGTTCAATCTCCCAAATGGATACTCGATTACGTCTTTCCCCAGCAGTTGACTCATCCCAACCAACCTATTCAAGAAAATAAGCTGGTTAAAAATGTTATCTACATCATTGAAAAGAAAATCCTCATATTGCTACAATAAAAATAAAGAAAAACAAAAAATAAAATTAATTAAAAAAATCTACCTGCATATTACGCCACTGTGAGTTTTTCCATCTTACAGGATCAAGATCGCTAATTCCCGTAATTGTACCCATATACCTGAAGGGAAAAGGATTATTTTATTTTCCACCATTATTTATGGTAAATAGCCAAATCAAAATTTTCTGATCCAAGAATTCAACATCTTAATGCTCAAGCCACATTTAAACTCAGGTTTATAATTGCTAAGTACAATATAAAGGCATCAGAAATTTAAATGCTAAAACATCTGTACTTCCAAAATTTTGGTCATTCCATTTGAGTTATACCAACATCAAAGCAATAATTAACAGCCACTTTTATAAGGCAATACAAGGGAAATTTGAAGATATTAATCAATATTCGAAAACAAACAAAGATTTGAAATACATCTACCTTCTTGTTCCTGACTCTTCAGTTTCAAACATCATTCGAAAGCGCATGCCAGGTGATATTTGATTGTTGTACACAGCTTTGTAGTACTTGGCTAAAGGAATAACAAATTCAGATGGACTAGTCCTAAACAAACAAAGATTTTTTTAGAATGAATACTTACAGGGTAAGAAATTTTCCAAACTAATCAAGTATTTTAATGTGGGTAAACTTATTTAAAAGTCAGAAAGGAATTGTTATGGACCTTGGATTATAGAATACAGTAAAGGGGCTATTGTTTGCTGTTGCATGAGCAGCTGCAGCAAGGATGCCAATATGCATGCTATCACTAGACAATACTGATGATGATAGATTGGTGGGTTGCCTGTTAGCCCGCCTTATACCTAAGAGAAGCTGCTGCTTTTCATCTCTGCTCACAAATTTTAAACATCATAAGAGTGATAAAATTGCCTTTATATGAAGAGGGAGCAGAAAAAAAAATTGGACACATAATATGACAAGGCTTCTGTAAATAAAGAGACATGAAACATTATGAAATCAGTAATTAAAATTACAGATTCCAAGAGGAACATCACTTCATTACCATTACCATTACCTAATGAATAAAACCGAGTCACCAGCAAAAAGTCTCTTTCCACTAACAAATAGACTCCATCCTGTTGTAAGCAAGTGACGTTTTGGTTGTCCTGAAATTGAAAACCAGGGTCTGGAATTAGATAGATCTAGTTTATAAAGCACAAATAAAACAATTATTACTAAGACTGTAATATCAATTCATAGATCCAACTAGTGAAAGTTCAAGGCCACAAAATGAACATACCACGATAGATATGGCGGAAGGTCCAGACATTGTCATGCAGATCTCTGGCCACAAGTTCTTGAGCAGGTGGTTGCATTGAGAAATCCTGTCAAAAGAAGCAGGAAAGGGATTAATTTGTGAAGTTAAAACAACCAACCTTCTAGGTGAAGTAAAACTGCTTACAAGAGGAGGAAAAATTTTTTCGGCCGCACGGCGAGGAACAGAAAAACCTCCATGAGTGCTTGTATCACTTGCTGTCAATGTCTTACAGAAGAATTCTGGCGGTGGCTTATTTGCCCTAAGAGAAAGATCTGATCTCAGTAACGCGTCTTTATCAAACTGCACAAAATATCAATAGGTTAAGTTCTTATAGCCACTTAACCATACTAAGGTCATGTATATATTTTTCAAGAAATTTAGATTAGTTTGATCCTGCTATTTTACTTCCAGTTGCTTTCTTTAAAGCCATATAAAATCCCATATCATATTCAAAATTCTGTAACAAGATATAGATTCTTTTAGACATTTGGGATAAGTTCTTTACAGAAGAAACAGGTTGGAGGGTCATCTGAGCATAGACTTCGTCTGTGTCAGGGTCTGCCTGCAAAATCACGCAAAAGAAAGTTGAGAAAGTGAATAATATACACAAGATCATCAATATTTGTAAAAGGCAAAGAAGAAAAGGCAGAAAGAATTAGGTAACAATACATGCAAGGTGACATTGTGAAGGAGACATAATAGCTTCGAAGGAAGATTTGGGTAGTTTGGAATTTGAGCATCGACATCTTTCTTCATAGATGCTGCAACCTGAGATTGGAAATTTCATTGAATTCAGAACACATGCTTAACCTAGATAGAAGATGAAAGGTTTAAACAAACAACAATTTTCATGTGCTATCACCATATATCTGAATATAGTGGCCATTCTTTCCATGCTACAAAGTTTGAGTTAAACAAAGTTCAACTACCCTCCATAATTTCTAGTAAAAGAAACTTTTAAAATTCCATGAACACAACACTCGGGAAATTAAGACTGCAACTGACAATATGATATGATTGAGGCAAATCAATGCAAACAGAAGAATAAAAGCAAAAGAAGAGCTGTTGTAAATGCAAAGTAGGTGTGAGAGATGCTGATTATGAGGATAATAACAAAAGTAGTAGCACCAATATTATTGCTTTGAAACCAACATGACAGAACTAGTATTGTATAGTACTAGAAATGCATACCAATTGTTTCATTAATACAAACAAATAAACGCATAGAATACAAGGAAACAATTTCTTATCTTACTGGTAAAAAGGGTTTTCTTTTTAGTGGCCAAAATAAAAAGAAAAATCAACCGAAAACATTATATTCTCCTCCCAACTACCCATCACACGATTCAACGCCCAAATACTTTTGAGGAAAATGCCAACAACAACCACAACACCGGATCAAACCCAGATTTTTTTTCTTAAAAAAAATTCATTCTCAAAGGAAAAGAAGAAAAGAAAATAGAAACAAAAAGGTAATCATAAAAAATCTATACTACTTATTGAGTGATCCAATTAATGTAAAGAGTAAATGAAGACAAGAGTTGGTAATTGATTTACCTGTTCGCTGTGGCCTTGAGGGAAGTAGACAACGTGGGTCCCAGCCGCCGGCAAGTTCACCAGCGGCCCAGCACACGCCTGCCATAGCTCCGGGTTGATGCTCTTCTCTGGCGCTCCACCTGCATCACCACGTTTTAAGTAACAATCGGTCAACTCACTTACCCTCATTTTTCTTTCTTAGCTGGGTGTTTTCCGGGAAAAAAGGAAATAAAAAAAAAAAGAAATTCTCAAAATAAAAAAGAAATAGACTTTATTAATTCGGCCAGAGATTTTGGTTTCAATTAAAAAAAAAAGCAGAAAAAAGAGCAAAGCTTCCAGCTTTTAAAGTAGAGATTGACTCAGAAAATCGGACAAAACCGACGTAAACAAGAACGAAGATAAAGACAAAAACACCTCTTACCTGATCCATCGGTTCTTTCAATGCTTTTTAGGATAAACAAAGTGAAAATATTAAATTAGTGAAAGAGAAAGAGCTGACCTTCAGACAAATTCGGAGCTGCCGCGTTGGGTGCTGCTCCGGCTCCGGTCGCCGGCATCTTCATTGCTTTTTCCCTTCAACTTTCAGACAAAAACAAAATCTAAACTTGTCAGCCGTTCATCTCTGGTTTGGTTGAAGAAGAATAGCAAGGATGCTAGCGTACTTTTGACAATAGAAGGGGTTGCTGTTGAGTTGAGAGCTCAGATCAGCTGATTTAGAAAGTTGAAATAATAATAATAGTAATAGTAAAAAAACAACTTTATTTCCCGGGAAAGAAAATAAATTTTTTTAGAATAAAAAAAGACAGACGGATTCCGGCGACAGTGCCGGCGAAAGTGGGGAGAGAAAGAGGCCAGAAAAACAGTTGACAAGGAAAGGGAGGCAGGAACAATAATCTAAAAGGAAAAAGAAGAAATGGGGTTTGAACATTGAAGGCTTTGTCACACAGGCCAAATCCTGTTATGTACCCCTACAATACCCACACATTTCCTTTCCTCTGTTTTTCCTTCTTACTTCGCCCACCACTCTCTATCTTTTTCCTTTTTTTTTTTTTTTTTTTTTTAATTATTATATCCCTTAATTCTTTCAATCGTTAAT
Source organism: Durio zibethinus (assembly GCF_002303985.1). The sequence goes on from NW_019168159.1 coordinate 18,087,826, forward strand.
CAGAAAAAAGTCTTAATTAATAACCATGCTTGTAATTCCCATAACTTTTTTGTTTTGTTGCCAAACTTACCCCTTTGCTTGCTAATCTAAAACCACTCCAGGAACAAAGCACAGACAAAATCATGTGTCTCATTGACTCAATGCTTTGACCATCATTATCAGAACCCCATTATCATCATCATCATCATCCTACACCATTCAACATCCCCTTTTTTACTATTATTTCTTGTCCCTGTTTCTTTTTCTTTCTTTTTTTTTTTTTTAATCTTCTCTTGTTTCCGGGTTGAGTGTTCTTTTAGCACAATTCAATTTTGAACGCCAACAAACCATTTTGGTTTCAAGTACTAAGATGCTTGAAGCAAATTGTAGAAAATAAAAAGCAAAGAAACAGATATTGAAAGATTTGTTAAATGATATAGCATCTTCCTTTTTTAACAATGTGTGTATTTAATGCTATGTGGTTCCAATAATTTGTTCATCATTCAAACGTAAGGTTTAATATTTGGGACAACAAACACAAAATTTCCCCTTAAAGTTGCAATTTTGACTCGTGTCTTTCCGACCATTATTGTGTACTTTCGACCACTGGAACAACTAATCAGTAGAGCATTTACAATAGTTTCCAAAAATACTTTCTGAAGATTTTGAAATTAAATTAAAGATGAATGGATTGAAATTTATAATATAGAAAATTATTATTACAACCCCAATATTACAAATATAGCATTTACAATGGAATGATTCAAATAGCTAACTATTTTAGAAATTTATTCACATAATGTAAGCTTGAATTTAATATGTAAATTTTTTATTACCTGTTTGATGTGACTATGGCAATCGGTGGAGTAATTAAAACGGACGAGCCTTAGATGAAGTTATGTATCATTGTCAATATTTATATAGCCATGCCCATCTTGTATGGCTGGCACTAAAAGCTCCTTTCAGGATTTTCATTTTTTCTTTTTTTTTTTTTTTATTACAATCTTCATCCATAACGTTGGTCGTTGGTGCTAACACATGGTAATTATATATTTATTCTGTCTTGTTTTGTTTTATATATATATATATATATATATCTTAAAATTATTTTTTTTTAACATCTCATTTTTCCTTTATATTCTAAAATTTTTTTTATGATTTTTTATTTTTTAACATTACAAAGTATGATATGTTTATCAAAAATATATATGATATTTTAATATAAAATACAATAAAGTAAAAATCTTTCTCTTAAGCATCATGAAAATTAAACACAAACAAGCAAATATGAGTCAAAGGGTATAATAATAGGAGTGTAAACTGTTATAAAATATTTTAAAATATTAAAACATGATTAATTAATAACTTAATTAAAACAATCAAGTTATGTTAATAAATAACTTAAGGTAAGGTCAAAATTATGATTCTATATTTAAAAGAATAATGTCTAAAGACTAAACAAGAAAGCAGTTGATTGCTATGCTTAAAGCAATCGACTCCCATACTTAGAGTAGTCAACTGCCATAGACATCCAGGAAAAGAAGTTAATTACCAAAGGCATGGAGTCAGCTGCTTTGTCAAACAAAAGCTAAACTTAGATTTTGTATAAGTAGTAATTAATTGCTAGTTTAAAGTGATCAACTATTATGCTTAGAAAGAGAATGGAGCTAATTCCAAACTCTTGCGGAATCGATTGCCATTAGTTGATAGTCTTCTAGAATTAATCTATGTTATAAGTAGTTGATTGCTATTGAACGAAGTTAATTGCTATATAAGAGGCCAAATGTTGGAAGCTTTTTGGAAAAATGAGTCAACTGTCATATAAATCAATCGACTGCTCACTTGTTGAATGCATTTTATATAAAGCAAGGAGTCAATTGCTTTATAAAGGAGTCGATTACCTTACTTTTGAAAACTTTCTAAAAATTGAAAATACAAAGAGGCAGTCAACTGCCTTCTTGGTGTAATCAACTACTCTATATTAAAAGTTACAACTTCCAAAAACATGAAAAATAGTTTTTCTTTGTACGAAAAGTTTGATTATTCAAATGAACAAATATGTCTACAACCTTTGAAAGAGACATACTTATAATCAAAACAAAGTGATTTTTTATTGAAACAACATAATTAAAAAATCACAAACTTAGAATTCAATATCTATAAATTAAGATTGATGTGTGTTTATTTGACATTCAATTAATATCCACTTCAATTTTGAATTATTCTTTTCTTTCTCCCTTTTTCTTATTTAATTTAAAACAAGTTACGTTAGCATTATTTATTGCAGAAAACCTTGCAAAGACAAGGTATTTTTGTTCTTAATAAGATGTGTGTATAGTAGTGAATCTTGATATATGATTTTAAGGGGTCAATTAAAATTATATATATTCATTTGTTATATTATTTAAATTCAAGAATTAATATCAGATATAGTATGTGCTCAACAAGAATATACTAATTTTTTCTAAGTTTTTTTTTTTAGATTGTCAAATCTCTATCTTCATGTTTATTACATGTATATCAAACATAGATACCTAAAAAAAAAAGCGACTCCAATCAATTAACATAATTTATTTGAAATTTTATCAAACAAAAAAAATGAAAAAAGTTACAAAGATATGGAAGATAAATATTGGCTAAAAAAAATAGACCTTTAGTATTTTGTTGAAAAGTTTTAATCTTGTTGACAAAACTAGAAAGTTCATTTTTTTTTTTAAGTTTACATGAATGTGACTTAATATTTATTACAAATATATTATTTTTAAGAGTTTGTGGATAATGATTGCAAATATAATAAATAAACAAATAATAATGTGATTTTAATTCTTTATAAATTACAATTGTTAAACTTAAATTAAAAATAAAAATAAAAAATAAAATTAACAAATAATAATTTTAATATGAGAGCTAATTAAATTAAATTTAAATATATAAAATAATTATAGTATAATATATATATATATATATTAAAGGGTTGAGGAATACTAGAAACAATTGCTTATGCAATTGTCTTTCAACACCTACTCATATAAAAAAACACATCATGCTATCATATGAAAGAGTGAGAAATGCTAAAGTCAGTTTTTTTTTTTCTATGAATAATAAATTATGAAATTTTAAATTGTTAAGAAAGTTAAAATTTTATTACCATAAGCTGCCAAATTTTTAAGTTATTATGACTAGGCTCATTAATATAACAAATGTTTAAATAGCTATTCATTTAACTATCCCTAGTATTGGTATTAAAGGGTTTGCAAAATTTTTTTTTTTTAGTAGGAGGGCAAGGCCCCCTCAAGCTCTAATGAAGCCTTGTCTTTATGTGTGTAGTGGTTTTTATACTAATGCAAAGTATAAACAAATAAGGCTTCATTGCATCTTGGAGGATTTTTGTTTCACCTTTTTGTATACTATAACTAGTGATGACAAAATAATCTTTAAGGAAAGTAGCATTTGTAGCACGTTTTGAAACCATTTCTTTCATGATTAAAGGTTCATAATTGCTAAACTCCAGCTATTTATAAAGAGGCAACAAGAAGTTCACAAGACAATTAAATATCTATAAGTTATATCTTATAGCCTTGTAATCCGTTTATTTTTCTAACAATCTTAAGGATTATTTCAAGCAATATGGACAAATTCAATTCTATCAAGGAGATGACAACTGATTTCTAAATATAGGAATGGTTTGATGAAGGCAACTACCTAACGTAGCAACAAAATATTCATATCCTCATCACATTGAAGATTGGATATGTTCCTACCATTTCAAGACCAGAAAAGAAAAAGGATGAATCTCATAATGAAACTCCAAAAAGGTAAAAGTGAAACAATTATTACTATACAATGCATAGATTGCATTTTAAATGGTGTGTCTAATTGTCTATTTGATACCTACATTACATACACATCAACAAAATAAGTATGTGATAAGTTGAATGTAAGGCACTTGAAAGAACATGTTACATCTAAGAAGTTCCTAGTTTTAAGATGGAACATGTATAAAATGATCGACTCAAAATCGGTCATGCATTAATTTCTTGAAATTGAGACTATTTTAAATAATTTCAAACAATACAAGATAAAGATGGATAAAGTAATTATTGTGTCATCTACAATTGACAAGTTTTCTTCCTCATGAAATGACTTCAAGAAAATATTGAAACACTAAAAGAAAAATATTAATCTTGAAGAGCTTGCAAGTCATCTTCGCTTAAAAGAGCAATATCTCAAGGAAAATGATAAAGAAAGGGAGGCTAGTTATTCAAATGTCAATATATTGGAAGATGTCAAGCCAGATACATTCACAAATTGAAAGGAATTTTCATCAAAAGCCAAGAAGTTCAAGAAAAAAAAGGTGCATGTTTTTATTGTAGTAAGCAATGTCATTTCAAAATAGATTATCTTGCAATCAAAAAGAAGAAAGATGAACCTAAAGCAACCAAAGAAAACTTTGTTGTTATAATTTCTGAAATCAATGTCATAAAAGACAATGAGGCATAATGGATTGATTCCGACACCACAAGGCATGTTTGCACTAATAAAGTATTGTTTAAAACTTTCGAAAAAGAATTGAAAGCAATGTGCTATACATAGAAAATTATTCTATAACTAAAATCAAAGGTTGGGGATTAATTAATTTGGAATTTACATCCAATTAACAATTACAAATGTTTTGTATGTTCTAGAAGTTAGGAAAAATCGTGTACCTATTAACTTACTTAATAAGCATGGTTTTAAGTTAGTATTTGAAAGAGATAAGTTTATCTTGTATAAAGGTGGTATATTTTTGGGAAAGGGTTATGCTTATAATGGCATGCATAAACACAATGTATCTCTTATTATTATTAATAATAAAAATAATTCATTTGCTTATTTACTTAATTCTTTTAATTTTTAGCATTATAAATTAGGACATGTTCATTATAATAAAATGAATGCAATGTCTAAATCAAATTTAGCTTCAAACATTAAAAAGAACAATGAAAAATATAGAACATACATGTTAACTAAGATAACTAGAAAACCTTTGCATAAAGTTGAATGAAATTTTAAAATCCTAGAATTAATACACAGTGATGTATGTGATTTACATAGTGCTCCATTAATTTATGGTAAAAAGTATCATGTAACTTTCATTGATGATGATTTAAGGTATTGTTATGTTTACTTGATACAATATAAAGATGAAGCTTTAGATAAGTTCAAAACTTATAAAAATGAAGTAGAATTGTATTATAATTTTAGTATTATGACTTTAAGAACTAATAGAGGAGTTAAATATTTTGATCCTAACTTTTTTTACTCTAATAGAATTGTTCATGAGATGACTGTACCTTATAGTCTGTAATCAAATAGCACGGTTAAAAGAAAAAATGGATCATTGATCGAAACGATTAATACATTGTTCTTTTACTTTGATTTAGGATAAGGTTTTTAAGGTGAAGCACTATTAACTTCATACCATATCCAAAATAGTCTTAACAAATTGAATAAGTTAGCTCCATATGAACTATGAAAGAAAAAAAAACATAACCTAAATTATTTCAATGTATGATGTTGTAGAGCAATAGTAAGGGTTCTCGAATCTAAAAGAAAAAAATTAGATAAAAAGAGAATTGAATGCATATTCATTAACTATGTTCAATCGAACAATGCATATAGATTCATGGTGATAGAGCAAAATAAATCAATACATATTAATAAGGTAATTAAATCTAAGTATGCTACCTTTGATGAATATAGATTCAAACTAGAATCTAATTCTAAAGAAATTGCTCTAGATAGCTCAAAAGAGTAAGGAAAGGTAACTCCCATTGACAAAAAAAAAAAAGAAGACCTTGTACCTAGAACAAGTAAAAGGGCATGAAAGGTTAAAACCTTTGGGCTGAAATTTTACATATTCCTAATTAAAAGAACAAGGGAAACAATCAACATACATATAGAATATATTTTTAATATGGAAATGGATCCTAGGACATTTAAAGAGGCAATGAAGTCTTAAAATATAGCTTTTTGAAAATAAGCTATAAATGATGAAATGGATTTTATTATAGGAAATAATACATGGATCTTAGTTAATTAATCTCTTGGTTACAAATAGATTTTCAAAAAGAAAATGAAAGTTGATAGAACTATAGACAAGTTCAAAGCTAAACTTGCTGCTAAGGGATTTACACAAAAATATGGTATTGATTATTTTGATACCTATGCAACAATAACAAGAATTGCTACAATAAGGATGCCTATAGAACTAGTTTTTATATACAAACTTGAAATTCACTAAATGGATGTTAAAACAACATTTTTAAATAGTGAATTAGATGAAAATATTTATACGAAATAATTGAAAGGATTTATGCTTCTAGGTCAAGAAAAGAAAGTATGTAAATTGATTAAGTTATTATATAAACTTAAACAAGCTCTTAAGTAATTGCATCAAAAATTTGATGATGTGGTTTTAGATAATGGACTCAAGATTAATAAATCTAATAAATGTGTTTACAGTAAGTTTGAAAAGTGAAAAAGTATCATTATATGTTTATATGTAAATGACATGTTAATTTTTTGTACGAACTTGGAACAAGTTGAAAATACTAAAAACATTCTTATCTGGTAATTTTGTTATGAAAAATGTGAGTATTGAAAAATGTGATTCTTGGAATCAAGATTATTAAAGAAAACTCTAATATATCTTTATCACAATCATATTACATTGAGAAAATTCTCAAGAAGTTTAATTATTTTGATAGTGCAACAATAACAACACATTTTCATCCTAATTTGAAGTTAACTCCAAATAAAAGGATGCCAGTTGCATAACTTGAATATGCAATGGTTGTAAGTTGTCTAATGTATGCAATGATTTGCACTAAATAAGATAGAGCCTATGTGGTTAGTAAGCTTTTTAGATATACAGGTAACCCAAGTAATTTGCATTGTAATATTATTAAAGAGTGTTTAATTACTCAAAAAAGACTATAGATTATGGCATTTGTTATTATGGTGAACCTTTGATTTTAGTAGGAGACACTGATACAAGTTGGATAACCAATATGAATTATCATTATAAGTGGATGGATTTTTATGATTAGTGGGGGTGCAATTTCTTGGGGTTCTAAGAAACAAACTTTTATAACTGATTCTGTTATGGCATCTACATTTGTGGCACTAGCTTTTTCTTGTAAGGAAGCTAAATGGCTAAAACATTTACTATTAAAAATTCCTTTATGGCCTATACCAATGTCTCTAGTATCTATCCATTTTTATAGTCAAGCTACACTTGTAAAAGCTTATAGTCAAGTGTATAATGAAAAGTCAAGACACCTAGGTTTAAGATATAACTATATTACACAACTCATAAAAGATAGGATGATCATCATTGATTTTTTTAAGTCAAGTGAAAATTTGGTTGATACATTGAAAAAAAAAGGTCTTACAAGAGATTTGGTGTTTAAAACTTTCGCAGGGATAAGACTTAAGTTCATAAAATAAGTCACATATGATGAAACATTAACTCAACTCTTAATTGCACATTGAGTCTTGACTTTTAATGAGTAAAATACATCATTTGTATATGACAACAAGTACTTTAAATTATAAACCATCCCAAAGTAGATAAGTATTTAAACCATATGTGTCAAAGTTAAGAATTGACTCTTAATGAATCTATAACATGGTAATTTAATGTTAGAATGCTTATATGATTGCATTTTTGATAGAGTTCACCTATATAAGTTGAACTAGTTTTGCTTTTAAGAATATGAACTTAATTCTGAAAGCAACAATGAAAATACATGACACATGGCCATTGAAATTGTGTCAAAACAAAGCTAAATGACGTCTTGGTAAGATTTGAAGTTTTATGTGTGGTATTAGAGCATGACTAGTCACATAGATTGGTTGGTTCAATGATCTAAAACCTACCATTCTATTTGACTAATTCAACAACATTTTATCACTAAGGTAAAGATTTTGAAATCATGTATTAGCTTTGAATTGATCCTTATTTTGAAATGATAAAACATTAAGCTAAATAAATGCGATCTAGATTTTGAAAAAGATTTATTTAGTACATGTTCTTAAGTTTTATTATTTTGGTACTAAATAAATAATATGATTCTTAAAGTTTAAACAAACATTTCTTTATGTTTTATTATTTCTCAAATCAAAACTACTTTAAACATTATTTATTTAAGCTTAAATGAAAGTCCAATTTTTGTTTTGTAAAGTGAACTTATTCATTTTGAACTCAATACAATTTTAATAATATTGGTTTTGAGAAATAGATTAACTTAAGAAGTTGTTTTACAAAAATAAAGTTTTTCAACATTGAATTTATTTTATTTTTCTTTATTAATTCACAAAGTTTTAATATTTAAATTTTATATGGTTTGAAAGCTCTTTGAGTCTACTTTCTAATGATCAAATAAAATCAAAATTCAATTTTCTAAGACAAGATTTTTAATTTTACTAAATACTATGCAATTATCTAAAAACTACACAATGGGTGGATTTGAAATTTAACTATAATTCGAATACAATGAATTAGATGATGAATTTTATATGGATAAAAAGCCCTTTAGGTCTAGTTTCTAAATTTTCAAATGGTTTTTGATTTGGAGTTGTATAACTCAAGATATGATCAAATTAATAAGTAAAGTGCAAAATAAAAGACAACCAGTGGCATTGTTCATTTGGGATAATTCAGTATCCAAATTTTGGCTAAACCAATCGATTGGGTACCAAAACCAATTGATCCCCTCTACTGTAATGATCAAAAATTGAGTGAAATTCAAGAACCAATCGATCCCCTATCAATACCAATAAATCATTTCATCTTAAACAAGCTCCAACGACTAATTTCAAAATTGAAAAACATGGTTTTTCATTTCCAAAGCATTCCCAATGGCTATTTTCTCAATTCCTTTATAAATTGAGCATTTCAACACACTAAGAAGGTTAATGAATTAAGAGAACAAGATCAAACAAGTCATATTTTCATTCTTTCAAAGAAATTAAGAGTTTTAAAGCTTAAATTTAATATCCTTTGTATTTCTTGTATGCAAAATATTATTGTGTTTCATTCATCATTTTTTTGTACTTCATTAGGCAAATACTCAACTTTGAAAAGTATTTTAGTTTGCAAAAGTCATTTAGGTTATTTTGTAAATAAAAGGTAAGGTAGCCTATTGATTGTATAAGGGTAATAGTTTCTATCTTAAACCTTAGAAAAAAAAGATAGGGTTGTATTCTCAATTCAAGATTAATGGATTGAAGTCTTGACATGGACAACCAAGAGAGAGGACGTAGGAGCCTTGCGGAGAAGGACTGAATATCTATAAATCATTGTGTTTGATTTATGTATCCCTATCTCTTTACTTTGATTATAGTTTATATTTGCTTCAAGTTCATCGATTCATTGTTATTTACATCATATTTTGATATCAATTTTAATCTTCTATTGAGTTATATTGAAATAAATTTTTGGAAAAGAATTTTGAAAAATCTAATTCACCCTCTCTTAGATCACCATCTCATTTAAAAAGCAAACATCATGTTATATGATATTTTTACTTTTGCATAAAATTTCTAAAAGTATCAAAACTTAGCCTTACTTTGAAAATAGGTGAAGGAATGTTAGATAATATTTTCAAAATATAAAAATATGATTAAGTAATAACATAATGAAAGAGAAATCAAGTTATGTTAATAAATAACTTAAGATAATGTCAATATTATGATTATATACTTAAAAGAATCACATAATAGTAGTCAACTGTCATGCTTAGAGTAGTCAACTGTCGTAAACATCCAAGTAGAATAGCAAATTGCCAAAGGTATAGAGTCGACTACTTTGTCAAACAAAAGCTAAACTTAGATTATGTATAAATAGCAATTGACTGCCAATTTAAAACAATTGACTGCTATGTCTGAAAAGAAAATGGAATTGATTCCAAACCCTAATATGGAATCGATTGCCATTAGTTGATAGTCTTTTAGAATTAATATATGCTATAAGCAATCGACTACTATTGAAGATAGTCGACTTGTTTATAGGAAGCAGAGTGTTAGTACGTTTTCAGAATTGAAAGGAGTCTATTGCTCATGCGTTACATGTATTTTATATAAAGCAAAGAGTTAACTATTTTATAAAGATCAGTTGCCCTATTTCTGAAAATATTCTGAAAATTAAAAATATAAAAACATAATTGGTTACCTTTTTTAAACAACTGATTGCTCTATATGAAATGTTACAACTTTTAAAATTGTGAAAAATGATTTCTTTTTTTTATGAAAAGTTTGATTATTCAAACAAACATATACATTTATAATCTTTAAAAAAGACATTTATAATCAAAAGAAGTGGTTTTTGATTGAAACAATACAATCAAAGAGTCACAACCTTAGGATTCAATCTTTATAAATAGAGATTGATATGAGTTCATTTGACATTCAATTAACATCCAATTTAATTATGAATTACTATTTTCTTTCTCTCATTCCTTTTTCAATTTAAAGTAAGTTGCTTTAGCATTGTTTGTTGCAAAAAACCTTCCAAAGGTAAGGTATTTTCATTCTTACAAAGGTTTATTTAGTGGTTTGTTATACTAGTGCAAAGTATAAACAAACAAGGCTTTATTATATCTTGGAGTTGTTTCATTTCACCTTTTTGCATACTATAATTAGTTGCGACAAAATAATCCTTAAGAAAAGTCACATTTGCAACACAACTTGAAGTTATTTTGTTCATGATTGAAGGTTCATAATTGCCTAACTTCAACTATTCATAAGAAGGTTATAAAAAATTTTCAAGTTCACAAGATAATTAAATATCTACAAGTTATATCTTATAACCTTGTAATCCATTTATTTTTCTAACATAAACGAATCAAATATGAACAAATTTTAGTATATCCATCATCTATTCATTTAACTAACGAACTCTGAAATATTCTTCATGATCATTTATTAGGCTTAATAAACAAACATAAATGAACAAAAATTAAGTTTGTTCATGAACTATTCATCCAACGCTTTATTTATCTATATCCCATGATGTAAATGAATTGAATATGAATGAATGTTACTATATTCATGATTTGTTCATTTAAGTAACTAATCCTAAAATATTGTTTGTAATAATTTGTTAAGCTTAATAAAAGAATATAAATAAACAAAAATTGAGATTGTTCAAGAATAATTTGTTGAATGTTTTATTCATTTACATCTTTTATAATAAATAAATAATGTGATATGAAAGTAAAGATATAACAAATAAGTAGTTTGACACAATTAATTAATGGTGTTAAAATTTTTTACATGAAAATGACACATTTCTTATGTAAATTACATGACAGGGTTTAACACAATTAATTAATAAGTCTAGTACATGAGAACGATATAATTAACTTATTTAAATATGATTAATATGTTTAAATATTATGTAATTAATCAATATAGATATAATTAACCTATTTAAACACAAATAATAAGTTATTTAATATATTTAAAATTAAAAAGTCTAATAAATGGTTTAAACAAGTTAGATATGTTTAGTATATGTGGGTTGATTTAACATGACTAATTAAATGAGTCATGTACAAGTTCGACGAATCAAGCCTCATAAGATATGAAAAACTTTAAGGTGAAAAATGATTTGACAAATATTTGATTATACAAAACTCAAAGCTACCTTTGTTAAATATCACTAGGTTGTGGACAAAATTTCCTGTCTACTGTCAAGTCTATATAAAATCTATTTTATTTATGGTCAATGAAGTTAAACGACAAAAATAGGTAAAATAATCACAATGGTGTATTTTAAAAACAAAACCAATTAAAGTCAAAATTTGTATATTACCAACTTGAATTGCTTTCAAAAGTAAAATAATGTTATATTATGTCTTGTAGTAAGCTACCAAAGAATAAAGCTTATTAGTCATATTATGAAACTTTGGCATAGAGTAATTGAATGTAAGTTGTGGCATGAGGTCACTATTTCTGAAAATCAATTTAGATTTATGCTAGAACACTCTACAATAGAGGCAATTCACCTATTAAGGATTTTCTTGGAAGGTTTTCGTATGAGAAAAAAAGATCTACATATGGTATTTATTAACTTGGAGAAAGCATAAAACAGAGTTTCTAAAGAGGTGGTTTGATGGGCCTTAATGAAGAAAAGAATTTTTTAAAAGTACAGTAACATAGTTAAAGATATGTATAAAAAAGTTGTAATGAATGTGAGGATGTTTCGGGGCATGACCAATAGCTTTCCCATTATCTTGAGATTGCATCAAAGCTCAGCATTAAGTCTAACTTTTTTTGCATTAGTTATGGATGAGTTCACTAAATATATCTAAGACAATGTGCCATGGTGTATGTTATTTGCCAATGATATAACCTTAGTTGCTAAAACTAATGACGATATTAATGTGATATTAAAATTATGAAGGCATACGCTAGAGTCTCATGACTTTAAATTGAGCAAATCTAAAATTGAATATATGAAATATAAGTTTAGTAATCATAGAAAAATGAGTGCTAGTGTGATTAAGTTAGATGGTGATGTAGTACTAAAAGTAGTCATTTTCGATATTGGGGATCAATTATTCAAAATTATATTGAGATAGAAAGTGATATAAATCATAAGATTCAAGCATGATGGATAAAGTTGTGAAGTGCATTGAATGTGTTGTATGATTGCAACATACCTTTAAAGTTAAAGGAAAAATTGTATAAAACAATTGTAAGCCTACGTTATTATATGAAATTAAATGTTAGACCGTTAAGATACAACATAAGAAAAAAATAAGTGTAGTTGAAATAATGATGCTTAGATGGATGTATGGTAAGACTAGAAGAGATAAAATCATAAATGAAGAGATTTAACAAAACTTCTAAATAGTCTGTATTAATGAAAAGATGAGAGAGGGCCACTTGAGATGGTTTGAACATTTGAAATGAGGCCTATCTGTGCACCAATTAGGAGAAATAAGCTTCTGGATTTATAAAAGATAAAAACTTTTAAAGGTAGACTACAAAAAATGTAGATGCAAATAATAAGAAATGATATAAAGATTAAATAAGAAAATAGAAAGGTATTTTTAGAAAAAATGAATGGCAAAAGAAGTTTAAAATTACCACCTAATATGATTTTTTTTTTTTTAGCATTTCATATATCTGACCTTAGAGTTATAGGATATAAGACTTAGTTTGTTGTTGTTGTAAAAAATCAGATTGACTATGTGAAATATATGTTACATTAAGCATTATATTTATTAAGAATTTTTTTTTACTTATTAGTTTACTTATAATTGTCATTATTAACTTATTAGATAAAGTTCTTAAAATAAATACGTGTTACAAAGTGAATTATAAATATTATAATCATAAAATCTATATTATATCAATACATTATTCTTTATAGTTCCTAGCTATGCATTATTAAGATCTAGCACTAATAAAATCGAAAGATTAACACATGTAATGTTTTGACTTGTGAAATGAGTAATTAATTTTACAAGTTAAATATAGAGATACATAAACAAACATATGGGTGCTTGTTAGTGAATAAATTCATTAAACAAGCTAGCTATGAGAATATCATTTAAAATATCACTTAATTGTCTATGGTACATTTTCATATGACAATTATATAAGTCATTCATGAATTTGACATAACTACAATATTTTGTTTGTCGAATGTTATGCTTTCAGTTTATCTTATGAAATCCTCCAGTATGCTTAAAAATATAGATAGTAAACATAGCACGAAACATATAGAAGTAAATGAGTATCAACAGAGGATTCATCACTCTATGTAGTTGGAGAGAATATTTTGTTGAATCTTAACAAGTATTAACTAAAGAAATCCTTGCTTAAGATGGAATGAAAATTTGGAAAGAGTTCCAAATTTGGTTTATGAATTAATGAAATTCGATCAAGATGGTTAAATACATATAAATTAAGCATTAAACCATGTCCTATGTCTAATCATGATGTTAGATGATGAAATGATTAAAATATACTGAATGACTATCATGTAAAGACTTCTAAAAATAGTTGTTAAATTGCGATACGTATTGTAAATCGAAATCTCATATTTGAAAATCTAGTATTGTATAGTAAAATACAGTAAGTAATTTTTAAAGTAATTATAAATAACATATACACATATAAAATGAATAAAAAATATTATACATATTAATAGGATTCAATGATTATGTGGTATAAATAGAATATATGACTGTTGTACATACTTATAACGTGTTCATTAATATTATATATTTTTAAATAAAAATTTTCTTGAATTTTTATATTAAGTTACTAATTATAAGTATAAAATTTTTATATTATTTATGTTTAAAATATTTAGAAAATACGTTTATAAGTTTGTCAAAATTTGTTAAAATTACATTTCTAAATGATTAGATTTGATCAAATTTTAATTGGGCTAGACCTAAATTAACTACAAGCATTTTGAAGTGTATTGTACTTATCATACAATACACATCGATTTGCTAGTGTATCATCAAATATGCCAACAATTCATGATAAAAGTGATTCTCTATATAAATACATTTTAATTTTGTAGTTAATTGAATCGTGTCATACGTTTTGTGTCGAGCATCATACAATATTAATAACTAATTGTAAAACCACTTTGATAATTCCTAGTATTTATATAGTCATGATACATTATTAGATGTTAATATTGATCTTAAATATGAATCTATTAATTAAAAAAGTAATGATAAATGCAAAGGAGATCGATTCATCTAATTAAAATTACTTTAGGATTACAAGTTCATATTTATTATCAATTAAACTTGTCCCCAAGTTGGGATTTCAAGTCTTAGCAAGACTTAACCCGTCCTAAGAAAATGTTTTATTATAAAATAATTTGTTTATTTAAATTTAATTCTAAACATATTTTAAAATATTAATATAAAAATATTTTCAATTTTTTAACTATAAAATTGAATTAAATAGGATTAAATAGGCTTTAGATGATAAATTGGATTGGATCAAGTCTTTAGCAAATCTCTAAATGCTTTTCACCTTTATTATCAATATATTAAAACCTAATGAATCACACACAATAAAAGTAATTAAATGAGAAATTAAAATAGGAAATCAACTAAGTTAGACTTGACTAAATAAGAAAATTGATACTTTAAAGACTTAATTGAAAGAACTTAATAATTAAACTACTTTTCTTTCAAAAGATGTGCAAATCTTATAGACTAGGAGAGCCAAGACTCCTTCTTTATAAGTAATGTTTAGGCATGCTTTTATGTATCCTTCACAAAAAAAAGTAAAACTCCACTATCACTATATTTGTCCAAGCAATCTCTCTTACTCCTTAGATTTTCTTATTTATTAATTATGTGACTCATCACTAAAAACTGAACATTTCATTAATTGGTAATTTGCTACAACCTTAGTTAGGTGTTTCTTAGTATGACCAATTATCAAGGTTAAAAAGGCATTCATTTTAAATTTTTAAATAGTGTTACATTATATTAAATAAATCAATCTATGATTATGTATTAGAAATTAAATTTTATGTTTTTGTTGTCTATTATACATGCCATTGTATGCTTAATTCCTAACACTAGTATCCAAGCCTCATTTTTCTTTTTTAATGTAATATGATGTTTAATTATTATTGATACCAAAAGAATTTGATTTTGTGTTGAATATTGATGTTCTGTTTTGAAAGCTTTTCAAAATTGGTTTGATCAAAGTTTTTCAAAAACTTTGACTGCATCATGGAGTTCAATTAAGCACCTTACAATGTTTAAAATGTGTGTTAACTGCTCACAGGGTTTGGTAAAACCCAATCAACTTCCTAATTTAATTTGGTCTTTGTAATTTTTCGAGCACTTAATAAAGCTTAGAAGGTTATTGACTTAGTCGTTAGGTTATGTTAACTTGGTAATCAAGGTAAGGTAAATGTTAACTTGTTCATCAAAGCTTAAGACTTGCATATTTGTTTAGAAGGTTTAAGGGTTAGTTTTCTTAATCCTTAAGTTATAGTAACCTGCTTCATACACCACAAGATTTATAGGCATGATCGACTTTCTTTTAAGGTGTTAAGCAATGCTTAGTTAATTAAATGATATGGCATACGATGTCGCACCTTAAGACTTCTCATACTCCAAATTGGAGACCCCCTAATATGGATTCCTCATTTGTTTTGGACTTCCATAGTTATGTTTCAGCTAGGTTTCATAATGGGATTAGCAATCCAAAATGGTTTAAAATTTTTAAAGATTAAAGCGTAGTTTAGCATTTCTGCTTAAAATAACTTTTGCATTTAAAAGCTATTTTTTGACTTAAACTCAATGTTAAACAATAAAAAAATATATGGCTTTTCAGTTTAAAAACTTGGTTTACCAACCCAAACTAAAAAGCTGTTTAAGAGGTGTTTTTACGGTAAAAAAGTACATTTGGAATAAAAAATCACTATATTATCATATGTTTTTAATATTTTGTTATTTTATGAATGTTTTTTTAGATATTTTAATTATTTAGTATTTTTTATAGGAATTCCAAACACTTATAATTTCTAACCATACTTTTTAAATGTTTTTTCCCAACTCAAATTTTTTCCACTACAACAGTAATGCTATACTGGCCCTAAATTCCTAATGTGATTAGAAATCCTAAAATGTTTATGGTCTTATAATTTACTTGATAAGTTAAAACTAGACGTGGCAAAAGAGCGAGTTCAAGTCAAGTCATTTTCAATTTGAGTCACTTCAAGCTCTAGTCATTTCGAGCTTCAACCATTTTGGGTTCAAATCATTTTAGCCTTCGGGTCTTTTTTGGGTTTATTTTCTCAAGCTTTAGTTAGAATGAAATTGATATTCAAATTTTTACCAAAAAGTTTGCTAATTTTTATTTTTAGTATTAAGCTTAGGTTATTATGTGTTTGGGTCAAATTGACCTCAAGTTTGACCTAAAATCCTAAAATGTTTATGGTCTTATAATTTACTTGATGAGTTAATACTAGAAGTGGCAAATGAGTGAGTTCAAATCTAATCATTTTTTATTCATGTCACATTAAGCTCTAGTCATTTCAAGTTTCAACCATTTTGGGTTCAAATCATTTCAACCTTTAAGTCATTTTTGGTTAGTTTTTTCGAGCTTTAGTTACAATAAATTTGATATTTAAATTTTTAACTAAAAAGTTGTTAATTTTTATTTTTAGTATTAAGTTCAAGTTATTACGTGTTTAAGTCACATCGACCTTAAGTTTAAGTTATTTAAGTTCAGATCATTTCAAATTGGACTAATTTTAGTTCAAGTTTCTTCAACTTGAATTTTGACTTTTTGGTCAATTCAAGTTTGGGTGGGTCAAAGTTCATTTTGCCACCTCTAATTATAACTCGTAATTGAATTAATAAAGCTTAAAAAGTTTACGATTTCAAATTACAAGGTTTTTTAGGTAAAACAAAGTGTTAATTTAACCAAATTAAAACATGCATCATATAATTTTGAATAGTATTATCAATGTTGAAAAAGTATTAATCCAACTAGCATATAGGACCAATAATTCGAATTAAATGTGGTTTACTTTTTATAAATGGATTGTGAATTATGATAGATGGTTATAGACTTATTTTGCCTCTATGTGTTTATTAATATTGGTTGAATGATTTTGTGGTATTTGTGAAATAAGAACTACGTGCCTTTCCACTTTTTATTTCTTTGAAGTTGCAAAGTTCTTTTCTCATCTAACTATTCATGAATGTAACTCAATGTTTCTTTAAAAGTTAATTAAATGTTTTATAGCTTAGAAATTTAGTTTAAGATAATTTGTAAACTCAAGAATAGAGATTCAAGGCACCATGAAGAACTAAGGAATTCCTCATTAAAACTTATGAAGATCATGTAATGGAATTACTTAGGTTTTGGTAATCTAGTATCTTTTTCATGGCTCTAAGAAAACTATGTTAGAAAGTCTAACAATCAACCAAGTAGTATACATGTTATACATTACATATGTTTTGTGTATATGTTGTGATAATAATAAATGCTATGCATGTCATGGAACTTTAATAATTAAATATAATATCTCTTATTTAAATATTAAGTTGCATGATAAAGTTACCTTTTATTTTCATGGAAAAAATAATTTTATTTTTTTTAACTATTTAAGTCTATTTAAGATTACTTTAACCAAAATATGTTTATACTATAATAAATAGGTCTCACTTAACTAACTTATATGATTTTGATAAATCACTCATAATCATGCTATGTTAATGGCAATGATTGAATGAAATACATAGGATGTGTATCACTCAATTGATTTAGAAGTCACATAAAAATGTGATTGATGAGCTATTGTATCTACCCCAGTTATTAATTATGATTTGTTAAATCACTCAAGGTTATAACAAATTAAATAAGATCTTTTTTTTTGTCGAATAAAACTTAGATTCATTAAATAGAGATATAATTCTCTTGTAGTACAACATCATAAAGCTCATCAAGAAATCCATCCAACCGAATAAGGTTTTCTTTTCTAGTTATGGCCATCTTTGCTAGCCTATGAGCCACCTCGTTTACTTCTTTGTACGTATGAGAGATTCTCCATTTAGTGAACCTCAATAGCTCCACTTTGGTATCCTCCACTAAGTTTTCTACCACATATAGGTTTGGTCCCATATTTTGTTTAAATTATAAAGTTACTGTAAGTGTATCACCCTTCATGATCACCCTTTTGTATTCCTAAGTTTCCTGCAAACTTTGTTGCTTTAGCCAATGCCATGCCTTCAATGACTTCTAGGTCTTTAATGCCATTTACGTTTATACAAAAAGCTCCTTTTACCACGCCCAAATGATTTCTTTCAATAGCTCTAATTCCTACTCTATTCTCTTTTCTTTTAAAGGCCCCATCAAAATTAACTTTCAACCATCTTTTCATAGGTGTTTTCCATTTATCTACTATTCTTTCCATTATTGCCTTATCCTTTTCTTTAACTCTGCTGTACTCTAGCAAGAACTGGTGTACAAACATCAATATGACCTGGATCATTCTGATTATATTACTCTTAATTTCATCGTTCCTAGCCCTTCATAATGCCCAGCACATTGTTGTAAATCTCTTCAATCCATCCTCATTCAATTCATTTGTCGCCTAAGCTAGCCATTGTTTGATTTCCCTTATCTGCCTATCTTACCAATCTTCATTTAGGTATGCAAGCCTCTAGCTTTCCTTTGTACGTATACAATCTTTTATAGTATGTATCATTACCTCATTTTTCTCGTTGCATCTTGGATGCTGTGAATTCTTTATAATTTTTTTCTTTGTAACATTCTATGTATTGGTAAAATATCATTCCACATCATTCATAAAAAGATTATAATCTTGGTAGGTATTGACAGTACTTAGACCCTTTTCCAAAACATATTCATACCGCTATTGCCTGTGCCTCTATTATATTCTTCCTCTTCACTTGTATCCAGGACCTGGGTATCCACTAATTCGACGTCCCAGATCAGCCTACCTACCATGGTTTACACCCTTGTGAGGTATTATCTGTTCTAGCCCTCTTGACCTCAAAGTTTTATCTTACAAAAAGTACCTCACAAGGAAAAAATGGTGTGAACCTTTATATACCCTAGTGACCTTCCTTTTATATTCGATGTGAGATTCAAGACTCCTTCTTAGGTTCGTGACATTCTCTTCGACACAACCTCGTAACGCCCTCATCACGGAGGCTGACCACCCTGCCTACCTCCATCGAGGCACTTGGCGTGGATCGAATGATTTAGGGCTGGCTCTGATACCACTTGTTACGGATCGAGACTTAAGCTCTGACCTACGTGGCTCCGAGACCTGAGCATCCACTCATTCGATATCCCAGATCAACCTACCTGTCACAGTTCACACCCTTGTGAGGTATTGTCCGCTCTGACCTTCTTGGCCTCACAATTTTATATTTGATGTGAACCCTTATATACCCCAATGACCTTCATTTTTATTTGATGTGGGATTCAAAACTCTTCCTTAGGTCCATGATCATTTTTTTCGGGACCAATTTATGATATCCACTCTTTATAGAGTAGACTCCACTCTTGGTGTAGTGTCAAACCAAAATATCCTATTGACCACTCAAGCTAATAGGTAAAGCTCTAATTCTTTTTTTCGTCATATCCTCATGGAACATATTATCTAGCTTTTCATCGTTTCATTGTATTCCATTTACATAGAACAAATTCTTCACCATTCCATCGCCTGGTATGTGGTCTGTTTAAGGAGTAAGGCTAAAGTTGCACACTGTTGAAATCCACTTATCATGCCAAATCCTGATTCTTTCCCCATTTTTCACACTCCATCTCAAGCCAAGGTTTAGGACAGTAATGCCCTGCCAAATGCTTCAAGATAGCAATTCTCTGCCAAATGCTTCTCTAAGTATAAAAAGGTGTTCTCCTTAATTCTACATGAAAAAAATTAGTTCTAGGGAAATAACTGGCTTTTAGCACCTTGTGAACAAGCAAGAAAGGATTCTACATGAATCATTATCCTTGTTTTGCAATAAGGGCCTTGTTGAACAAACTCATGTCTCTAAAGCCCATTCCACCCTCTTCCTTCCTTATACATAGTTTCCTTTAACTCATCCAATGGATTCCCTTTTTTTCCATGGAGTGCCGCCACCAAAACCTACTAATAATCATGTTGATCTCATGGCATAAGCTTTTCGAGAATAAAAAATAGGACATAGCATAAGTAGACATAGATTGCAGAACTATTTTAATAAACATTTCTTTTGCTTTAGTTGATAGCCATCTGTGACTCCAATATTTTATTTTCTTATTTATTTTCTCCAAAATCTCCATGAAAGCCCTTTTTTTTTCTTCACCTAATGAACATAAGCAACCCCAAATACCTATCCAAATTAGAAGTGGACTAGATCCCAAACAATATCTTTGTCATTTCAATCATTTTTTCACTTATATTTGAGCTTAAAAATAATCTAGATTTGTTGTAATTGATCTGCTGCCCAGAACCTTTCTCATACACCTTTAGTATGTCCCTTACCATATGGCATTCCCTTTACTTTGCCTTAAAGAAAAGCAAGCCGTCATCTACAAAAAATAGATGAGTGATTCTTGGGCCTCAGACACTAGCTCAGATTCTTTGTAGCAAGCCCTCCCTCTGGTGAATGAATAAAAGTGTCGACAATCCCTCTATACATATCAAAAATAAATAAGGTGAGAAGGGATCCCCTTGTCAAAGACCCCTCTTAAGAGAGAAATTGTCAGTCAAAGAATTTTTTATAACCACCCTATAAAAGATAAAAAAAAATGCAACTCATAATCAGGGATCTTCATTTACTACCAAAGCCTAGTTTACTTATAATAGCATCGAGACACTGCCATTCCACCTAGTTATATGCTTTGTTCATATCTAGTTTAAGTGCGACCTAACCATCCTTACCTTTTATTTTTTCTGTTTCATAGTAGGTAGCAACTCATAGGCTATAAGAATATTATTAGATATATGCCTACCTAGGACAAAGGTGTTCTAGTTTTCACTAATATAAGTTGGTAACACCAGCTTTATTCTATTAGCTAAAGTTTTAGCAATAATTTTGTAAAGCACATTACACAAGTTGAAGGGTCTATATTAGGTCATTTTCCTAGGACTACTAGTTTTGGGATGAAGATAATAGGAGTTTCATTGATACTATACAGGCTATTAGTTCTATTCAGAAAATCTAAATAGAAATTAATAACTTCAGGTCCTATGATATGCCAAAATTTATGGTAAAATAATGCATGCATACCATCAAGTCCCAGAGCTTTGGTAGAATGAATATATTTGATTGCTTCTTAAATCTTTTTGGTTGTGAACTCTGATAAGAGAGAATCATTCATCTCATTTGTGACCTAAAAAGCAATTAATCTCAGGATATAAGCTAGATCTAGTGGTCTTTGAGACTTAAATATATTTTTAAAATATCTCACTACTTGTTCAACCACTTTATGTTCTCTTTCATGCCAAACCCATTCTTATCTTCTACTACACTCCATCTATTCATTTTTTTATGCTGAAATGCTTGTGCATGAAAAACTTATGTATTTTTATCCCTCTCTTACAATCAATTAACCCAAGATCTATGTTTCTAAAATAATTCTTCTTGTTCAAGCAAATTGTTAAGGCATGCTTTAAGCTCAGTCATCTTACTTAAATTAGCATCATCAATAGCCTTCTATTGCGCCACCTTCAATTGGTCACATAGCTTTTGTACATATTTCTTTACTTGGAATTTGTTTGCATACCAATCATGAAGCTTAGCTTGGGTCCTATACAGCTTACTTTTCAAACTAAGTAATCCTCATTAGTCCACTCTTTATCTATAATATCCATGCAATCTGATTCGATAAGCCACGAGACTTTAAAGTATTTTCTTTTCCTCAATGATCAATTCCATCTATTTTTTTAACCCATGTTATGTCAATTAAGATTGGATAATGTTCTAAAGTATAGCAGGTTAGGTGTCGTACCATGAAGTCGGGGAAACTATTTATCCAACTTTATTCCCAATGATGCAATCCAACCTTTCTTGGATCTTTTTCTCCATTGTTTTGCCCCTGATCCATGTAAAGTCGTATCATATTTAACCTAAGTCATGGAGCTTAACATCCTTTAATACCTTTCGAAACACATCCATTTGTGCTACCAATTTCACTTCTCCCCTAACTTTCTCCTTATCCTATAAAATCTCATTAAAATCCCCCATGCAAAGCCACATTTGATAACTATGATTACCTAATCTTCTCAACATATCCCATGCATTATGCTTAACCTATGTAGCTAGTTCTTCATAAAACTCGTAATCTTCCATTCTTTGCCATCAACATCCACAACCCCATATCAATGTGATACTTAGAATAACTTTTTAGTGACATATTAAATTCCATTCACCATAGCATAATTAAACCCCCATTCTTCCTCACTACATCTACCATAAACAATCTACTATATAAGCATGCTCTTCATACCCTATTAATTTTTCTTTTATTGGACATGGTTTTTTACAATAAAAAGCACATCAAGATCTTTTTCTTTAGAATATTCCAAAGATCACGAACTGTGCATGAGTTTTCAAGCCCATGGTAATTCCAACCTATACACCTCATTGCATTCGATGAGACCGAAAGCTAGTCATTATCATTTCATCATGATAGTCATTTCTCACCTCCTCTTTCTCGAGTTTGTTCTTTTTTTGTATCACATCAATATCCATATTCTCTAGTACATAGTCCTCATGTTTTTTTTTTCACCTCAATTTATCCACTTATTTGTGTATCTTTTGTTTGTCTTGCTAACCTCTTCCATGTTGGTTTGGAGACTACCCTCTATTCCTCATTTTGATCCTTTATTGTTGTGTATTTTTCCTATTGTTTCATGCATGCTTTGTGCATCCCCGTGCTTTCTTTATGCAATATTACCTTTTTTGTTTAGTTGGAGTTGGTTTATTAGTGCATTGTATATTCTCCTACATAAGACCTCATCGTCATTCTAGTTGTCCATATTTAGGCCATTATTCTTGTGTTTAGTGGTCTTGTTATTATCACCCTCTTTTTGTAGGCTCATATTCATTGGCCCCATTATATTTTCAAACTCCTAGTTAACGTTTTTAGACTTAGATGCATACCTTTTTGAACTCTAGTTGTGGGATTTCATCTTTCGTAAATTCCTATCATTATCCCCTAAAATAGGTCCATCATTATTAAGTGATTCTTGTGATTCAAGCTCATTCAAATTTTCTTAATCGAATGCCAAGTCCAATTTTTGTGCAACTCCACTGTTGGTCGTCATTGTAAGAGATCTGTCGCCATGGCTACTCCTTTTGTTATTCCCTTGAAACTTGTTAACAGCCTGTCCTCTCTCTCATCCTGAAGGTTCGTTCTTTAATGGTAAAGCACAAAGCCATACATCGTTTTGCCTCGTTGAAGTATCATGATCCCCTTCTTCTTTTTTTTTTTTTCATATTCATCTTCAATATGACCTAGCCTTCCACAAACGTAATAAAAGCTTAGTAGCCATTCATAAGATAGCCTACCCCATATTTTCTTTCTTTTTTTCTCATCAGTGAGTAATTTCACCTTACACAGAGGTTTTGTAATATCAACTTCTATTCTAATATGCAAAAACCAAAGCTATTCCTTTTGCTCCAAGGTTGTATCAACCGACTCAAAACTGCTTATTTTTTTCCTATTATAGTCGTATTCATCTAGTTCGTCATCCTTAAAGGCAAGCCATACACCCTTATCCAGAATAGTGCAATTGAAAACACATAGTCCTCTGGCCGTAACTTCCCATCAAATTCATTAAACATGATTAATGGTTTGTCAAAACTCCATGATGATCCATCAATCACTCTTTGCATATTTGAACTTGTTAAAAATTTAACAGAAATAAATTATCATCCAGATCCATAATTTTCACTTGTTTGGCAAACTTCCATATTATCTCCAACGTGCTTTTCATTGCCTTTTTGCTAAAAGCTCTTGTTGTTAACACTTTCCCTCGTGATTTTTTACTCTGTCCATCATTATTTATCACCAAGGTATTTGCATTGATCCCTTTTTTTTTTTGCTTCAATCAACTATAAATGCTTCTATAAGATTCTAGTTCATCATTCATCCTTACAAAATTTACTACCACAACTCCCACCCACAAAACTCAAAGACCACCTAACTAGATAAATCCTGAGATGAACTCATTTGCACACCAAACAAGATGTACGAAACTTCCTAGAGAGAACCAGCTCTTAAAAGACTCAGTGAAGAATTTTTCTCATTTTATTCTATTATTATTTTAATTAAATAAGATCTTAGTCCACAAAAAAAATGATTTTTCTCAAATTAATGAAGATGGCTATTAATTTGTTAAAAATAGTAAAAGTAACCAATTATATGATTAAAAGACCTTACCTTTAAATTGGTTTAAAT
This sequence comes from Durio zibethinus, assembly GCF_002303985.1. Next base: position 18,112,786 of record NW_019168159.1, read on the forward strand.
GTAATATGGCTAATGCTTGGTCATACTTTATATATATATATATATATATGTTTCTAGAAAATATGATTAATAGTTTATGAGAACAAAATATAGTGGATACTGACAAACTCGTTGGTCTAAACTTTTTAGACCAACATCGAATTTAAAAATTATTCTCAAGCAATAAAAGAAGTTTTACATCATAAGAATCCAATTCCACTTTTCCTTACTGAAAATGCTAATGATAAGGCAAGAAAGGTTTATCAAACTCATAAGGATGATGATGATGATCAAGCCATATATCTTATGTTGGCTAATATGACTCTCAAGTTTCAAATGAAATATGAGAATATGGATGATCAAACTATGATTTTGTTCTTAAAAGGAATTGTTCGATTAGCAAAATCGTATTGAAAAGGATAACACATCAAAGCAATGTTCAGACTCAAGATGCTAGAGAAGGCCTTTATTAGATTTCACAACATTAAGATGCTTGGTTACATTAGAGTTGGGGCAATTAGGTTTGTAATGAACCATGAGTTAAGTGTTAACTTAATACTACAATCACAATCCAATAAAGTTTATAATTTGTGATTAACTTACAAATGAATAAGTTAAAAGGTACATTACATAAATTGTTGAATATACAATATGTTTAACTTTGTTGAGAAATCCATAAAAATTTGAAGAATGCTTTACATTGTATTTCTTTTTCTAAGATTAAGGAAAAGTTTATCTAAGAAAAGAAAGCTTGTAATCTATTGTAATATGTAGATTATATTGGAAATTGATCATGTAACTATAAAATCAAATGTAACAGAATTTTAAAATTTTAAACTACTGCCAAACCTTAGAATCACATTAATAAGAATTTATAAAATCATGCATACCAACCTATTAGAGAAGAATTTTCATATTTCTAGGTAATTGTGAGCGACAAACACCAAGAAACACCAAGTTTAGTTGTACCAAACTAATAATTATTCAAGTGTTCGACCTTTAATGTTAATTCTCATGAATAAGAAGGAAAGAATCTTCACTAAGGTTGTGTACAAGTCTAACTAAATTCTTTTGCTAGTAAGACCTACAAATTTTCTCTCAATTTTTTATTCTCAAAAGTTTTCAACACATGAACTTGAAAGATATAAAAAAAATTATTAAAAGTAATGTTATAAGAGAGGGAGGCATAGACCTTTTTAAATAAAAGATGTAACCACTTAATTCTTATCCCTAATACAAGTTGGCTTTTAGTCATTCTGTTTGAACTTTTAATTTATCAATTTAGTATTTTGAAGTTCCCAACTTCTTTCAACTAAGTCCAACTTAATTCAAACTAATTTTATTTTTCACAAGCCACATTTTATATATGTGTGACCTGCTAGGTTTTTTAATATGTTGGTAATAAATAAAAGCATTATAATCCTTAATTAATTTGGATTATATGAATCAAACCTGTTGAGTTCATTAATAATTCTATAATAATCAATTTTACATTTTAGATTACAGCCATCTTTTAGTAATAAGTCATGACTTCTAATTTGTTAAGAAAGGTCAATGAGATTTGACCAACATATTTGTGCTTAATTTTTCATTATAATTATTATTCTTTCATCATTTAATATTTCGATATGTTTAAAATTAAGTATGGATTAAAGTTTACTAAATTTTGTTCTACCATATTAAGTTTCTAATTAAGACATTAACTCTTTAAATAACTTATAGAACCATTCAAAAACTTTATTTCACTTTGACCAAAGATTCCTTAAGTTAAGTATTATTAAGACTAATGAGATATTCTCTCGACCACTTAAGATGATGAGTTCTATATTAATCACTTATACATATTCATATGTCTCATGTTATGCCTAATAATATTCGATTGGAACATTCATGGTTAGCACCATAAATAAGATAAAATTAAAGTATAACATTTCTTATATAAGATCAATAATGATATCAAGCTAAATGATCATTACTTATAAAACTATCCGATGAGAATATCGCCATAGACAATAATAGTGCATTTGAACGAGGAATTTTAAAATTTTGAAGAAATATGAAATAAATTTTTTTTAAAATATATCATTTCAAAATGTTAGCATTTGTGATTGTTTTGTTTGAATAAATATTTTTTAAAAGAAATTTTGTTCTATTAGAATCTGATGAAGTAGTAGTAGTAGTAGCAGCAGTAGTAGTAGTAGTAGTAGTAGTAGTAATAATAATAATAATAATAATAAAATAAAATATCTATGCATATAAATATTTAATATGAGTATCATTAGATTTGTAAAAATATATAAATATTACTAATAATATGAAAAAATAAAAAGCATATACATATATATATATATTAGAGTTAAAAAAATGATATTTTTCTTTTTGAGTTTTGTATTTTATGGTCGGTTGTGCAATAAAGAAATGGAAGATTTGGAAGAATTTTGAAGAACCGCCTTTATAGGTGAAATTTCAAGAGGGAATTTAACCTTTTCAAAATTTGTCTTGAAATTTTTCCTAAAGTTTAAAATTTTCTTTTATTTTTATCAAAACAAGTAAGTTTATTTTTGGTTTTTTGCAATTTTTTTATTGAAGTGAAATTTCTCTTCAAATGCCTTGTTCAATGACTTTCTCATATTGAGTCATTTTCAATAAACTTATTTTTATAACAAATACTCGTATATTAATTTAAGTTTATCCAAACTTTAACATCTAAAATCGATTGCTTGCTTTATAAATAAAAGTATAAGTATGTAACGGTCTCAATAGCTTCTATTAATATCCATTTCCTGACGAAGCATTGATTAGAAAGAATTTAAGAATAATGATTTGAAACAATGATGATCTTATACTTATAACATATTATAATTCTTTTGCAAAACTTATTTATATCATGGACTTATTTATGAAGATATGTCATGAATAAACAAAACTTGTAGAAAACAACACCTTAGTTAATAATAGTTATACTTAATATGACTATCCCATTGTCAATCCGATTGATTTTAATGCATACACCAACAAAGTCATCACCCCAACAGGGACAGCGATGGGGTTTAGGGATAAGATTTTGGTGATAGGGTGCAAGGATTATATGAAGGGATTTTGAGTTCCCCAGCAAGGACACAAAAAATAGTCCCGTACCTTGTTGATATACATTTTATAAATATATTTTATTTGTAAATTACATTTAAATTATATTTGTTCTAATTTTTTATAAATTTTATTTGGTGAATTTTTGTGACATGTATTTATATCTGATTTGTCGTATGTGAGTTTCCAACATAATTTTTCAGTTTTTAAAAATAAGATATTAATAATAAAGATATTAAACTTTATTTTAAGTCAAAATCAGTTTAAAAAATTAGGTTCTATTTAATAACAAAAATTATATAACTTAGAACAACTTCTATTAAATAAACTTTGTCAAAACCACTTAATCAAGTTGTTTAGCTTAATATTTGTCAATTCAAAATAATAATCAATTCAAGATTTTAAATCTTTTTAATTGCCCAAAATTTAATTGATCATTTTGAAGGACATCTGTTACTTTTTGATTGGCCGAAAATTTTCAATATATATATATATATATATATATAAACACTTTTCAAAAATATATTTTCAATTAGAATAACTATAATATATGTCTTCAACGTATCAAATTTTATTTTGTTAATAAAAACTAATTTGATGGTTTTGTCATTTATGTGCTAATTAGAAGTGGAAGTTGGGGAAGTATAGCATCACTTTAAATTGAATCGTACGGATCATTTCGTGTTTTCTTTATTATTATTATTTTTTTTTGGTAAATTTGTATAATTTATATCCAGATAATTTCATATTCAAATTATCTTAAATTTGAAACTTGAATTATTTAGATCTAAATAATGTATGTCTTAAACATATCAAATTTTATTTTGTTAATAAAAACTAATTTGTTGGTTTTGTCATTTATGTGCTAATTAGAATGGAAATTGGGAAAGTATAGCATCACTTTAAGTTGAGTCTTTCGTGTTCATATATATTTTTTTTATTTGTATTATTTATATTCAGATGATTTGAGATTTAAATTATTTTAAATTTAAACTCTAATCATTTAAATCTAAATAATTTCAAACTTAATAAATTAATTTTCATAATCAAATTAATATAAATTTGAATTGTTTGAGTGAGTTCAAATTTAGGTTTTCAAATTTATATTGTTGATTTTTTTAATTAAATCAAATTAAGTTGGATTTGAATTCAACATATTGGATGGATTTTTCTAGGCTTTGTCAGCATAATCCTAATGAAATACTGTTATTACTTTTTTAGGAATCAAATCATGAATGCATGCCTCTATAGTAAGAATAAAAAGTAAATAGCACTATAATTAGCATATTAACACTTGAGAACATAGTAGCAATTGCAGGAAATAACTCTTAGAAGACCAAAAAAAATTTTAAAAATCATAATAAAATAATACGAGTACCAAGGTTAGCTTTGCCAATACAAGAAAATTAATTAAAGAAAACGGAGACAATTATGGATGGAGATTGAAATGGGTGGGCGGCCTCACCGCCCTATCACATGGGTACTGTACGGTGACACGCTTTTTTAAGTTTTAAACTAATAATAATGATGATTAAATGTCTAATTAAGTATAAATTATTTAATAAAAAAAAAAACTTTGACTTAATGATGAGGAGATTTTGGAATTTTCAGATGGTAGGTTGAAGTTTAGTTGTGAATGGATTTAATTAGATTTTATATATTTTTTAAAATTATAATTAAATATTATATTTATATAATTAATTATATATTATAATTTAGTTATAATTATTAAATAATAGATTAATATATTATAATATAATTAAATCCACTTATAATAAGATTTGAATTTAAAATTTTAATATTATACAACTTCTTCTTCATTATTAAATCAAAATTTCATTAACTTATATAATTATAATTTAATTATTTAATAATATTTTTATGTAGAAATATAATATTTGATTAAAAAAAACTTCATTTTACAAAAAAACCTTCACTTATGAGTGCCATAATTACATGCTGAGGAGGCTCACTATGTCGGCAGCTGCGGACCCACATTGCATATGGCTCTTGTTGGACATGACAGGACAGCTATTCTTTCTCATTTAGGGGCGATCAATTTCAAGAGTATCTAGAAGCAAATTAAGTATTATGGTTTTGTGATTTTCATATGAATTCAATTACATATTATATTATAAGATATATCTCTGAGAAATTTTGTTTTTTACGTGAAAATTTATATTTTTTTACATATAAGATTTTATAAATAATTCTTAAATTTACATAATTTTTTAAATAATCTTATCTAATCAATTTTTAAAGCTTAAAATTATAAAAATTAATTTTATCTAAGTTTTTTAATCCACATATATTTTATCATATTTAAATCAAATAAAGACTATATCTTAACTCACCCTTTTTAAATATGTACTACATTTAAAATTTATATAAAATTTTCATATACATACAACATTTAAAATTCAAATAATTTTAAAATTTAAATAATTAAAAATTATTTATTCATCAAAATTATCATCCAATAATTATTTTATGCTTTTAAATCAATAAATGATATGTGCTACATCATTATTTTCTTTTTTAATTTGCAAATATTGGTTCAAAAATATATTACTTTTCATTTTTTATAATTATTTTTTTCAAATCATATTTTCCTTTTAACACACATCTTTTAATATTTTTATATTTTGCTTACTAATTGATCAAGATCACTAAACAAAAATATGTTAGTACCTTTTTAATTATTTAATTCATCATTTAATAATATATTATGAGTTATCAAGCATGCTTCATGTTCATTTCTAATAAAACTATCAAATTTATATTTAAAAAAAATTATGACTACCGATTTTTTTTTTATTTTTACAAATTCGATATATGATGTTGCAACTATCTTGCATGTGAAGGGATAGATTTACGCTATCAAACACAGTTTCATGTAATGTAATTTTATTTCAGTTTTTTGCTTTATTCTTCAATAAGTTATAATTGTTTATTAGATTTGAGAAGAAATTTATTATTTTCAATTTTGTTCACTTTTCTTGCGTTTTGATATTTTTTTTAAAGTTGTTTCTTTAAAACTCGTTTTTTAAATTTGTGCAATTATGGTGATGCCTATCTATGTGCATCACCATAATTGCAACAGGCTTTTTTAACTTTTAATTGACGTTTGTCTATTTAAGAATTCAATTTTATCTTATTATAAATAAAGAAGTATTATAATTAGATAACAAAATTCACGGTTACCTACTTCAAATTTTTAATTTTTGTGTGTATCCATACATATTTAAATAGATAAAATTAATTCGTACATAATAAAAATTACAAACTAGTTATATTATATTAAGATCAATATTAAATTTAATAGAATTTAAAATAAATTAAATTTTAAAAAAATAAAAATAAAAAAAGAGTAAATAAGAGCACTACATTTGTAGCTTTTAAATATATATATATATATAAAACAGCAACAAAAAAAAAAAAAAAAGCCTGCACATAGCCACAGTATATTTTTGTACATGTGTAAAATTTATCTGGATGAAACATTCTTACAACGGATTTTATTTTTCATTATTTTTAATATTTTATAATTATTTTAAAATAAGAATAATTAATTGATAATTTATATATATTCCTTCAAATTTTTAATCATTTATTTAATATATTTATGATATTTGAATAATAATAATAATAATAATAATAATTACCGTTACTTCCCATTCGTTGTTGCGGATTTTTATCTTATTTTTTAATCATATTATTTAAATAATTTTTAATGGAATTAAACATGCATAAAAAAAACGCTATTTGTAATTGGTAAATTCATATTATAAATATTATGTTCAAATAAGTATTATAACAAAAAAAAAAATTGTCATGTAATTATGTAGGTCAACAGAAAATCTAAGGTAAATAGTATTGTCTTTAATAAATAAACTAAAGTTTATTGTCAAAAGAAAAATAATCAATTTTAGTAATTTGATATCCAAGTCTACTATTATAAGATAGATTATGATTGCATATATTCAATCTTCCGTATTTGTCAAATTGCAATATTATTATTATTATTATTATTTTGTAGAATTTGTGTTCAAGAATGAAATGTGCATTATATTACCTTTCATTCCAAACTAGTCAATCATAAGTTATTTTTCTACTTTGTTTGTGATAAAAAAAAAAAAAAAACTAATGTGATGATCATGTGTATTTATATTATTTAATAAATATATTAAACTTAAATTATATTAAACATTTAGTATATTCATTCACAAATAATTGGATTCATTAATATCATAGATTTATGGATGATTAAATTCATAAGTAGTTAAATTCATTTAATTTGGATTTGATTCATAATTAATAAATAGTAAATATGAATTTAGACTTAAAATTTAAATAACATAAAACACAAATAAGTGCTTAAGTTCATGAATAATCAAAGCACATTCATCCATAGTTAATTAGATTCATTGATATCATAGATTTGTGAATGATTAAATTAATAAACATTGAAATATAATAGATATGAATGTAGACTTAAAATTTTAAATGATACAAAATAAGAAATATATGTATTTATAATTAATTGAATTCATAAATACTAAAGATTCATAAATGTCTAAAGAAACTTATGCGACAAAATACTAATGCTTACATATTAGTGTCTAGGTGACATATATAGGTAGCCAATAGGATTACAAAGCAAAGACATGATGAAAAAAAAAAAAAAGAAAAAGGTCGAGTCATGTTGTCAAGTGTCACAATTTCAAAGACCCATAGATAAAAATATTATATTACTAGTTTCCAACTCTCGCGTTGCTACGGCTGTTAGTTTTATTTCTGTTTATAGTATTGTGTTATACAGTATTATTAATATATAAATTGAATTATTCAAATTTAAGTACTTTATATAAATGTCTAAATGTCGTAGCAAGAAGTTCAGAAAAGTTTTACCAAATAAGAATAAGATAAATTATTTGTAGCATATCTTTTTTGGAGAAGAATTGATCTAGTATTTGTTCCATCATCTCTATGGTGTTCTTCGGATGGTTGTCATTGAATGGAAAACTATAATAAGTGAGCAATAATTTTTAATGGTTGTGAATATGTTTCGGTTGCAAATTTTTTAAAATACAGTAAGGTTATTATTCTTTCTTGCAAATGATGATCAGGGAAATGATGGGATTTTAAGCAGCAAAGAAACAAAGAATTTTTTTTTTTTTTATGTGAGTATTAAATATATAAAGGAAAATATGTTCTTTTAGCTTAAAAAAGAATAATAAGAGATAATGTTGAAAATATCCATGAGATAAAAAGAAGATTGGGGAGGCGATGAGACATTGAAATTTTATGAAATATTGCCAAATCTTCCCCGTGATCTTTCAGAAAGCCGTGAATTATTCATTATTAATCCCAAAAGCGAAAAACTCTTTAGATTGTTTTCTTGTTGAAAAAAAGAAAGCTTAAAATGAGGGAAATAAATGAAATGGACATAGGAAATAGGGGAATGAGAGAACGGTAGGCAATGAGAGAGGATGAGTATATGTGATGAAGATGAAGCAACAGTATACGTGAAGGATTAATTGGATTTGGCGATGTACATTAAAGAAAAGGAATGAATTCGATGAATTTGATGCGGCAATTAACATGTAGGGTTAATTGGAGCTAAAATATCATTATTCACGTGGCGCAATTCTAGCCAATAAGGATGAAAATATATATATATATAAATTAGATTAAGTTACGTGATGATATGGCAAGTTAAAAAACTTACATGGCATGTACAAGTGTCACAATTCTAGTCAATATGGATGAAATATATATATATATATATATATTTATGTATGTTGGATTAGATTGATAATATATATTTTGAATTTCTTAATTTTTTGAAATCATAATACATCCATACATTTTATTTAATTTATTATTTTTAATGTATATGAAAATGAAATATTGAACCAACATAACATAAATACCCAAATATAATAGACTATAAATTTTGTTTTTCTTCACTTCTTCACTGTTTTTCATTAAACAATTTTTTTTAAATAATGATATTTAATTTATTTTAAATAAATACAATTTAATACATTTATCTCACAATTAATATATAATTGCATTAAGAGATAAGGTTCAAATTTATCACTCTTCTTAAGATGGTTGATAAATTTATCTATCTTTAAATAAGTGAAATTTTACCACTATAATTTTCATTTTGAATAAAAATAATTAAAAATAAAAGCGCTCACAAGTAGACTTGCTAACTTGGCTTGACTCGATTCAAATCTTAAAAGTAATGTTTTAGGCCCGAACTTAATTAAAAAATATTTTATATTAATAAATAATATGTTTTAATTAACTTTCAATTCTAAAATATATTTAAAAATATAAAAATTATTTTTTAATATTTTAATAATAATCGTAATTTAATTGCTTGGATTAATGTTGGATTTGAATTTTAAATGTCTCAATCGAATTTGATTTGACTTAATGAGGAACCTAAAATTAAAAGTTAATGATAAAAGAATATTTAGTAAAAAAATAAAAGTAATATTTTTTACTTTTGACTATTTTTTAATCATATTAGATGTTACAAGGTGCGTCTTTGGAAACCAGCTACCCCGACAATTTAAAAAAACAAAAAACAAAGGATTGTTAATAATTTTTTTGTTTAAAATAGTTAGTCATTTAATAAAACTTTTGTAATAATCTTAAATTTAATTAACATTGATTAAAAAAATAAGTTTTAATCTATGAAAATAAAATTAAAAATTATGAATATATATGATTACACACAAAAAATGAATATGTACCTTACAACATCTGCTCGAAAACAATATCAATTAGTCATATGCTATCCATTATAGTTTTGATAAAATGTTAGTTCATGTAATATTTAAATTTAATTCTTTTAATTCCTTTTATTATCTCAATTTTTTTTTTAATTAAAAAAATTTATTTAAGAGTGAAATAAAAAATTATGGTGTTGAAAATTTTCTCTAAATTTCTCAATATTTTAACCAAGTTAAAAATTTTCTTCTCTTTGAAAAATTTATAGTAATCCTACTTAATTTTTCATATTTATTAAAACAATATTTTTTTATGAAAAATAATTCTTTGGATTTTCACCACCGCTTTGTCAAGATCGTGCAAATTGCATATAAGGGTTTGTATAAAATGTTAATTTCATTGTCTATTTTCCTCTCTCTTTAAACAGTCACTCTCCCATTTTCTCTTTCTATCAGAAACCCTAGCCATCACTAACCATCGTTTCTACCTCCTTCAACATTGTCAGTAACCAAAAACAGCTTGTCAGGCTCCTTTGTTCTTGTGGCTCAACTCCTCTTAAAACCACAATTTATGTGAAATTTTGACATCATCAAGTCAATTGAATGAGAAAATTTTCCTTTTAAAACATGTTCAATTTAATTAATCAATTTTATCATGTCAAAAGAAACACGTAGTTCCTTTCTTATACATTACATAAGAGTTTTCACAAATAGACTTGAAAAAAACTAATGTGTATTTTTTGTATTATTTTAGTTTTTTTTTAAACGTATCTTAAGAAAAAATATGCATCATATTATTAATTTCGTTTGCTGATGATAATGGTATAACCAGAAAAAGATTTCAATTGTGTTGAAGTCGAATTATATAACAATACTTTTATTTAGTCTATTATTAAATAAACTTTTACATTAAAAATTAGGTATATTATCTCTTTGTTTTAATAAAAAAATTATTATGATAAAATATTATCTCATGTTAAAGATATAATCACCCTTGAATTTTATTAGTTATGTTAGATATATATAGTTTGGTCATCTTCATTTTTAGAAAATAAAAAAGTCATGCAAACATATAAATATAACAATAAATGATATTTTTGAATAAATGGAAATAAAAAATAATATTCATGATAATAAAACGTAAAAATATATATTAAAATGATATGAAATAATTATATTTCAATGTTTGCCACTTATTACATTTTAAAGCTTATTAGTGTATGATCACATTTATATTAATATTTATATTAACATAAAGATTTTAAAAGGTTTTTTTCATATATATTACTCATTATCATCATAAAAATAGTTAAAATTTTAATTTATTTTATTGTCATTTTAAGTTTTTATTAAATTTTATTAAGATCAAATAAGAAAATTACAAAATCATTGCTACTTCTTATATATCTCTAACTATATATAAAAGTAATCTTCCAATAAAATGATCATTTTACCCTTATAAATTTTTATCAATTGCTTGACACATGTCAAAATGACGACAATGCTCCTCTTGTATTTATTGACAAAATTACTTTTTTTTTAAATGATAAACTACTAAATGCCCTTCTTTTCTTAAATGATAAAAATACACTTTTATAAATATCAAATTACTATAATATCCTTATGTCTTAAATTACAAAAATACCTTCTTATAAATCTATAACTATATATAAAAGTAAACTCAAGTAAAATGATCATTTTCCCTTTTCAAATTTTTATCAACTACTTGACATCTATCCAAAAAGATGACAACGCCCCTCCTATATTAAATGATAAAAATACTTTTTTTAAAAATAATAAATTACTTTAATGCCCTTTTGTTCTTAAAATGATAAAAATACACCTTTTATAAATGTCAAATCACTATAATGCCCATTATATCTTAAATGATAAAAATACCCCTCTTATAAATGACGAAATACTTGATACCCTTATGTCATAATTTCAAAAATGTCTTTCATCTCATAATTATCTAAAATTACTATAATGTCTTTCATATAATTACAAAAATATCTCTACTATCATGATTGATAAAAATTACTATAATATCTTTCTATCATAATTATAAAAATGTCCTTAGGATTGCTTAATAAGATGTTGACATATACTATTTTATTTGAAACTTAACACCCATTTTAATTTACATATTAAATTTTAACATAATTCATCGAAAATTGATGTGTTAAATTTTATTTGAAAATTACTGAATACTCTTATTAAATTACATATATTAAATTTTAACATAATATAAAATTAACTACATATTAAGCTATTCATTTCATTGAAATTATCAAAATACTCTTATGATTTTTTAATTAAGAGTTGACAAGTATCCTGAATGATTATAATATCTTTTTTATCATAATTAAAGAAATGTCCCTCTCACCCTAAATTAGTTAAAATTACGATAATGTTCCTTCTACCATAATTTAGCAAAATTATTATGATCTATTTACTATCATAATTACAAAAATGCTATTCCCACAAAAAATTGTCAAAATTACTATAATATCCATCTTACCATAATTACAAGATACCCTTTTTTTTATCATAATTAGTCAAAATTATTATAATGCCTCATATTATAATTATAAAAATGCCCTTACAATTGCTTTATAAGAAGTTGACATATAACTCTTTTTTTAAAATTACAATAATATTCCTATTAAATTATGTATTAAAATAATTATAAATATATTCATAATAATAAAAACTAAATAAATAATAATAAATTTTGATAGAAATATAGTTTATCCTGTCGTAGCAAGTAATTATTTCTAGTAAACATGATTTTTCTATAAATGAGTGAGTTCAATTGATCCCACTCAAATCAATGTAGCTATGCATTTGCCGAGCAAAAAAACTTCACTTATTATAGATGAAATAAGTTTTTATCATCTAAATTATTAGTGTTGAAAATGTCCGATGATCATAATATAACATCATATATATATTTATAATGAAAGTTACAGCATGATAATAACAAAAGGGATTATAGATGTTAGAATTAGAATCTTTGATTTATTAAAAACTATCTCTTAAAAATAATTATTGAAATCAAATGAGTTAAATTTTGAATTTACAAATATCATATTATATAAGTAAAAGTTATAAATAAAAATTTATTTAGATCGATAAAGATAATTTTTTTCAAAATAAGATAAATTCATAAACTTATTTAATACTTACTCAAATTAAGGGTGAAAAAATAAAAAAAATTAAAAATAGATTTGAAATCATAATATTCAATTTAGATATTAAATATTTTTGTTAAATTAGAATTAATTTTTCAATTGAAAAATAAAAAATAAAAAATATAATTAAATCATATATTTTTATTAATTTTTTTATGTCTTTTAAATTTTTATTTTTAAAAAATAATTATTTAATATTTAAATATATTTAAAAATCTAAAAAATTATATTAAAATATCATTCTAACTCGAACGATGAGGAGAGTCATCGTAAACCATAAACTTTTCCTACCATTTCTTAAATTATCAAACAGGATAACAGCGGGCAAAGCGGAGCAGGTAGGTGCGAAGGAATAGCAATTGGAAACAGAAAAGCCGGCGGATTTAACGGAGCTATGATTCCCGATGTTTGTGATGGCCAATTGAAAAGAGCCACGTTGTGAGATTGATTCTTTTGAAATGGATCACGCAGAAGCGGAGCCCACGCGCCACAACGAGTGGTATCAAATCAAATTCAAAAGGACAAAAAAAAAAAGAGAGTGGAATAATTGGGATGAGAGATTGCGGGTACCAACAACAAAAAGCCTATCAGACAACGGCCTACTATACCCTAAAGGTATAGTTAGCTACTTTTTCATACAGAGGGAACGCACCGCACGCCTTCGCTTTGTATTGCATCCTGCAAGTGAGTCTTGGGATTGCCGTTTGCCCTATTCTCTTTCCGTCATGATTTCTTTGCTCTCGTTTGTTTTACGGGGGAACATTGGGACTGATAATATTAATTTTGTTGGGATTAAAAATAATGATAAAATAAATTATTATAATAATAAGATATTAATATAATAATAAAATTAAAATTAGTGTTATAATATATTTTGAATATAAATGCAATAACGATAATGAAATAAAATATAATAAAAAATAATTATTAAAGATATTTCATTAAAAATATATAAATAAATTTTATATTTATAAATTTAATAAATAATTAAAAATTAATAAAATTATTTTTATATAAAAAATTATTAATCAATTAATTAAATCATTATAAAATTAATTTTTAAAAAACTTGAAATTAAAAATAAAATAGTAAAAAAGTAAAAATTAAATAAAACCAAAATCCATAAGTGTAAGGATATATTCGTCCATGCATTGTAATTTTAAGGATATAAAATAAATAAAAAAGAGAAAGTTAATGATGAAATGAGAAAGAATGGTGCTTTCCATTGGAGGGAATCATGCATAACTAGTGAAAAAACGTAACTCTAATCTAGTTAAAACCATCCAGTTGCACCGAACTTTGGCAACCAAATGGAAGCACCGCATGGTTGGGAACCCCAACTACACTTCGCTAGAGGTAACTACACATCATCCAAAGACAAGCGAAAAATTTTAATTTGACCAGTAAACAATTTAATGAGAACTATGTATGACGTTCATGCTTTGTTAAGGGGTTTTTTTATTTTTTTTTATTTAGTACAATTAAAAAAATTAAAATATAAATTTTTTTAATAAAAAATACGGTATATTAATAAATAATTAACAAAAACAAAGTCAATATAAGAATATAAATATAAAAAGGTAAGAGATAATACATTGAATTGATCAAAATTTATAATATAAATATATATAAAACTTTTCTATAAACTATGCATCATAATTAGATGAAGATAATTATCAATACAAAATGAAGGCAATAATGAGTTAAATTCAAAGTGTGTTGTTTTGTGGTTACATTTGTTTTAATTTGCAGTCTTTTAAAGTTAAAGTTTGATACCGTTCTAAGACAAGCAGCAGTCTCAGCAGCAGAATCTCAACTAAAATGACAAGAAATGCAGCAAATCAATCCCTGATCCCAGAAGAACAAAATAGAAGAGAGAGAGAGAGAGAGAATTTTAGAGGAATTTTGTACGTGTCATTCATCATGCATGCTGTATTCAGCGGATACAACCAGTATATAATTTCATAGTGTAGTCTTAACGGTTTCGTTGCTCAGCTGTCACTCCACTAACAAAATAACTACCTTTGTCTTTAATGTAGAAAGCGGCTTAACTAAATAAATGGGCTCCATCTCTGAGCTCGCCAGGCCCAACTGATCCAATTCAGCTTGCAACAAAGTTTCAGTCTTAGATGATTGGATCCATGTTTTACTCTTTCTGCAAAACATAAATCTACATTGGCGTTGGAATTTTCAGGATTTCACCAACTTCCCAGTGTCTCAGCTTTCTTCAAAACAATGCAATAATTCTATTAGTTGTTAGTTATGATGTTTCAAGGATTGCAAGCAATGAACACTCTTTTGTTGCCTTTTACCTCCTACGCTTGTGTGGGTTCTCTCCAAAATCGGCTTTATCAGTTTCCAAAAACATCCACTTTCAAGCCCCCAAAAAGCCTTACTCTGTCATTAGCATCTTCAAGAGCCACGGCTTTTCACAAGCCCAACTCGGAAACCTCGTTAAAAGAAGACCAAAATTGCTTTTGTCCAATCCTAAGAAAACCCTTTTGTAAATTTTACTTCTTTTACTCACAGGATTTCTAGTTCTGACCTTGCAAGACTCTAGGCTTCATGCCTTGGAATAAGATTTAGATAGCCGCATCATCCCAGTTTCAATTTCTTCAAGGATTTAACTCACCAGAATGAGGAAAGAACAAAACAAAGACAAGAAAGGGAGAGACAGAATAGGCAAGATATTAAATCCGATAAAAAGCATTTTTTTTTTCATGATGCAATTTTGTTACCCAAAGTAACGTTCAAATCAAGGTTAATTCCTTATCTGAGTTGTGCGAAAATTGCAGCCAAAATCAGTCAGGGATTACTTTAATCTAATGGCATAGATTAATATATATTTTGGTCTCTGAATTGTTGTGCTTTTTCACGGTTTGATGCTTAACGAAAAATTCATGATTTGATATTTTAACTTATATTCCATTATGCATTTTGGACCAATCATTAAGTTTGTCAATGAAAAAAATGACGTGGCTTTTTTCCCAATGAATGAATACCATGTGACATGCCAGTCACAAAATAAGCAAACTACATCAAAGTGGAGCCGACATGCCTCACCAGATAAAGAATAAAAAATTACTTTTGTAAATAAAAATAATTATTTTCTTTTTAAATTAATACTTACAATTGTTTTCTAAAGCTTAACATTTAAAAGAAAAATTGTAGGAAATTTCAATAGCAAAAATTTGGGCATAATTTTCAGGGTTTTTTTCCCAATAAGAAAAAGAATTCAACAACAATTTCAACGGTAGAAACCCAATAGTCAGAAATTGAATCATAATTCATAAGGCCAACTTTTTAGTCAGTAACTATAATAAAAAGGAAACACAAGAACAAAAATTGACATAGTAATTCATAATCCCCAAATAAAAAATAGTAGGCAAAAACAATCAATAAAAAGAAAGCATTAAGTGAAACTTTTGGCAGAGAGTTCTTTTTAGTTGATGGTTTTGGTTTGTGGATATTTGGGATTGTTGAGTGTGGTAACAATGGGGGGTACAAGAATCAAAGGAAAATATGGTTTTAAGGAGTGGGCTTGTTGGATTTTGAAATTGATTGCTGGAGAGTTTTAGGGAGTTTTAAGGTTGAAGAATAAAAGGAAAAGAAGAAGACCATAGAGAGATATTAACATAGTTGATTTCAAATGGTTTTGAAAATAAAGAACAAAAGGTTTTTCGATGTGGAGTCTTGGTTTAAAATTGTAGATCTAGACTGTCTTAAGAGTTTTTAGAAAAAAAACTAATTGGAAAAAACTGAACAGCATATCGAAAGGAACTTGGAGATAAATTTTGAGAATAAACTAGTGGCGATGAATAGCGGTTGACAACCATAGGTGATAGGTGGTTGCAGAAACAATGGAGTTCATCGAATTTCGAACATTTTGGGTGGTTGTCTTGAATATAGAGAAAGAATAAATTTTGAAAGAGAATAAGAAAAGGAAAATGAGAAAAAATTGATTTTACTTAAAAACTAAAATTTTAAATTTTATTTGACATGGCGTTTAAGACTTACTGTAATATAGCTTGCTTATTTAGACTAAGATGACACTTGGCGTTCATTCATTAGAAGAAAAAGCCACATCATTTTTCATTAATGGATTTTCTTTTTTGGCCAATCAAAGAATATTTCATTTCTTTAGTAATCATTTACGCTTCTAACAAAGTTTCAATACTTTCTCACAAAACATCCCAACTTTTTTACCTATGCATTTTCTTGAGTAATCTCTAGAACTAGACGACTCTAAAATACTTGGCTACACCTTTATTCTAGCTTAATATGGTAGTGCTGGTAAACCATCCTTGTTTAGTATGTGCACCAAGGAAAATGGGGTTTGATTAACCCAATTTGACAAGCACATTTCCTTTTTAAATTGGTTTGCAACCCAATCCATTACTGCATTTGCATTCTTGCTGATCCATCTTACTGTGAAACTTTCAAATTTCCCTATCAGTTTTTCAATATCTTTGGCCATAGGGGTAATCCTCCAGTTCCTTATTATTTCCTTTTGCGTCAAACCATTATATACAACTTTCGAATCTATCTCAACAACAATTCTTCTTAACTTCATTCTATCAGCCTGCATAATTCCTTTCTTCATTGCCAATGCTTCTACCTCTTCTGCACCATGTGCTGTTATTTTTTTCCTACATCCTCTCACCATTATTCCCTCATAGTTCCTCATATCACCCTTATCCCAAATTTTTTGCCTTTTTCATAGTAAGCACCATCACAATTTATTTTTACCCATCCACAATTTGGCTTCTGCCAGCCCTCTTGCTCCGGTTTCTTTGTTTTTTGCCCTATCTTCTCTTTTTCTAATATGCTTATCCTTTTCCCCACTGCTTTATTTATTCTCTTTATCATTTCTAATGGTTTTGTTTTTTTATTTTGAAATTGCATTACATCTCTCTTTCCAAAATTGCCAACAAGTACAGGCAATTATCATTTCTAGTCTTTTATTGTCCTCCTTCCTTATATTTTTATTTTCTACCAACTCTTAAAACTAGACGTCAATTGTCTTTACTTATCCCTATCCACTATATGCCCAATATCCACACCAAACCACACTGCTAATGTCCATTCACACAAAATCAAAATATGCATTATAGATTCAGGTTCCTTATTGCAAATTTGACAGATAGGGTTTTTCCTTACCTTTCTCCTCCATATATTCTGCTCAGTCGCTACTAAATTGGTGCAGGCTCTCCACATGAAATTTTATATCTTGGTAGGAACTGGCATTTTCCAAATTGTCTTCCATATTGAGTCTTTAATAACATGGGACGATGATGGCTTATATTCCTTTCTCTTTACTTCCCCTCCTTTAATACACAGTATCCAGCTTTCACAGAGTATTCCCCATTTGTATTACTTGGCCATATAATTCTATCTTTACCTCCTTCCTGGTAGACAGGAATTTTTTCAATAGCTTTTGCCACCTCTGCAGTTATGCACATTTTGATGGATTCTAGTTTCCAACCAACCCTTCTTCTGTTAATTATTTCTGATACTTTTGTAGGTAGTCTCCTTTTTTGTATTTGCTCTTCATCTGGTTGATTTAGCACCACTATTGGTTTCCACCTATCCTTTCAGATATTCACTTCTTCTCCTCCCATCTCTTGCCATATTATATTCTCCATTGTCACCTCCTGCCCTTCTAGTAAACTTGCCCAAATTTATGACGCTCTTGCTCCTTTCTTTACCTCTATTAATGAACACTTTAGAAAATACAATCCTTTTAGTATTAGTACCCATAATGCCTACTGATCAGTATGAATCCTCAAACACTGCTTTATTCATTGTATTCAAATCCTTAAATCTCATGCCTCATTTTCCTTTCCTTATTGTCATATTTTGCCATTTTATCCAGTGCATCCTCTTTTTGTCTTGTTATTGTCCCCACCAAAAATGTGCCATTACTACATTTACTTCATCACAAAATTTTTTTGGCACTTTAAAGCACTGCATTGTATATATTTGGATGGCACTTGCTACTGTCTTTATTAACACTTCCCTGTCTGTTTAGGATAATAAACTCTGCTTGCATGCTTTCATCTTTTGCACTATTTTATCTTTTATAAACCTTATAGCTTCTGTCTTTTTCTTTCCCAGCAAGAAGGTATCCTCAAATACATTCCAGGATTGTCAGCTATTTGTATCTTCAACCTGTTTGCCATTTCTTCTTTGATCTGATCCGGGACATTTGCACTAAAAATAAGAATGGATTTGCTTAAGTTCATCTTTTGCCCTGAATCTTCATAGTATTGATTCATTATGCTGAGGAACTCATCATAACTCTTCTTTGTTGCTTCTAAAAAGAACAATCCATCATCTGCAAACAAAATGTGAAATAAAACTGGACAATTATTGCTTAACTTCACCACTGTTATCTTTCTAGACCAATTTTATGATTGACACACCTAGACAATACATCTATTATAAACAGAAAAAGGTGAAGGGATAAATGATCCATTTACCTTAGACCTTTAGATGAAATGCTTGTGTTAGAAGGCTTTCCATTGACGATAATCTTGTAGGAGATAGAAGAAATGCATTTCATTATCCAATTTACCCATTCGAAATCAAAACCTATTTTTATAATAATAGGCTTGAGAAAATCCCACTCCACTCTGTCATATGCTTTATTCATATGCACCTTTATTGCTATAGCATACTTTCTCCCTTTCTTCTTCATTTTCATATAATGGAAGGCTTCATTTGCTGCCGCAATATTGTTTTGTATCTACCTTTTTTTTTTCCAAAAATGCACTTTGATTTTGTGTAATCAATCCTCCCATCAATGGCTTTAATCTGTTTACCATCACTTTTGCAATTATCTTATATGAGAAATTACAACAGCTTATTGGTTGAAACTGAATGACCTCTTCTGGGCTTTTCATCTTTGGAATAAACATTATACTGGTTCTATTTAATTCTGTCAGCATGTGTCTTTTCTGAAAGAAACTCCTTACCACTTTAATCTCACTTTTCTTAATTATCTCCCAATATTCTTGAAAAAACACCCCATTATATCCATCCGGACCTAGTGCTTTAAAACCTTCTAACTGATTTACCGTACTTATGATTTCCTTATCATCTACACTTAGAGTTAATGCTTCATTCATTTGCTCATTTACAACTTATGGAATCACGTCCATAATCTATCCTCATTCTTTTGGGCCACATATAGTAAACAGCTCCTTATAATATGAATTTAACTGTTGTTGTATCTTTCTCTCATCTTCTAGCCAACCACCATCTTCTCTCTTAAACCTTAGGATCTTATTTTGTTATCTTCTCTGGATGGTTCTTTCGTGATAAAATTTTGTATCATTGTCCTTTTCTTTTAGGAATTTACCCTTGACCTTTGATACTAGTATTTTTCTTCCCTTTGCCATAAACCATGTATTTCCTTTGTTAGTTGTTCTACCTTTGCACAGCATTGTTCTAACACATCATTGTCTTAAATTTCAACCACTTTTTTCAATAGCTCTCAACCTACTTCTTGTTGTTTGGAAAAGCCTTTTTACTCCACTCTATCAGTAGCTTCTTACATTTTTTTTCATTTTTTGCCCTAGTTGAAAAGCATATGACCCTTCAAATTGACTCCTCCATCCTTCCCTAATTACCTGTCCACATTCATCCTTTTTTGTCCACACTATTTCAAACTTAAACATCATTGGACTCCTTTATCTTCATAATTCGAATGAACCATAATAGGTGAATGGTTAGACTCAATTATAGGCAAATTAAACACTTGAGTTCTTGGGAATACCTCTTTTCATTCTAGGTTTATCGGTATCCTGTCAATTCTCTCTTTTATTAGCTTATCATCTATTTTATTAATCTATGTAAACCTCTGTCCTTGAAAATGGATATCCACCAATTTACATTTTTCCATTAGCTGCTTGAACCCTTTTATTTTCCAATCCACTCGTATCTTCTCCTCATTTTTTTCATAATTATACAAAAAATCATTGAAGTCCTGTGTTCACATCCATGGTCCATCAATATTTTTAGCCATGTCCTGAATCATTTTTCGTACTCATTTTCTTTCTTTAAACTTAGGCGGCCCATATATAAAAAAAATCTTACACATACATATTTGTTCTTCATTCCACACTTATATATCTATTAGGTTCTTGCATTTTCCCATAACCTTCAATTTCAATTCCTTTTTCCACCAAAGAGCAAGACAATCACTAATTCTTTCCAGTTCCACATAATATTTATTCTTAAACCTCATTTTCCTCCTAATTATTTTCAGCTCATTTCTTAATTCTTTGTCTTCATTAGGAAAATAAGATGAAGATCATGCTTTTTCTTTAGCCCCTATAGAGCTTCCACTGTTAAAACTGATCCTAGATCGTGATAGTTTCATGATATGACTTTTATGACCCTCTGGTAGCTGTTAAGGGATAGCTACCATAGCCTTCAATTGCTTTACCTTCTTGCATCTTCCTTCTGTACACCATTCCAATCCAGTCCTCTTTAGTTTCAATGCGTGCATCCCATAGTTCATTTTTCTTTTTCTTAACCTTATTAGTCCTTTTCCTTCTATTTATCATTCTCTTTTCCTTTCTTTCATTTTTTTTGCCACCTTTCATTCTCCATTTTGTTGCTTATGGTGAAATTCACTTCATTCTTTTCCCATTATTTGTCTATCGTTTCACTCATCATGAATGCCTTTATAAAACCTTATTCTCTTTCCACCAACCTTGCTTTCATTCTTACTTCTTCACCCATCTCTTCATGCACTTTCATGTTATCTTTTTTAAGCTGAACCTTCTTTCTCACTTTTATTGTCTGCCTATTTTTCTCACTATTCTTTTCATGTTCCCCCTCTTCTTTCATCTTTTTCTCCTTCTCTTTCCTTATATCCTTAGGGTGTAGTTCAGCTATATATAGAACACCATTCTTATTATTATATTGCACTTTATGCTTTAGTTGGCCTTGTTTTTCTTGCTTCCCTAGTATCATCCCTCGTTTATACATCTTTTTTGGTGACAACATCGATGGCATGTGCCTTATTTCTTGACATTTTGGCCCTATATTTTGGCACAAGTTCAAATCTTCTCGCTTCTTTGTCCTCCCTCCCTTTGTCATTTCTATTGTTATTCCCTCTTTAGATTCTGCCCATTTCTTTACCCTTTTCTCATTCCTTATTCAAAATCTGTGTCTTTAACTAAAAGTCCTGCCAAATCTCTAACCACCTTAGTAACTACCTCACTTTCCTGTCCTTTCTCTTTTATGTTCTACTCGCTAGTTTTCTCCACACGCGTCATCTCTTTCCTTATATTTCCACCATACTATTCATCCCTACTATTAGTTTTTTCACTTGATCTTTCTTCTTCTCCCTTTTTCTTTCCTTTCCCAACTTTAGTATCAAAATGACCTTTTTTTCCACTGTTCAATCTATTTTTTAAAAAAGAATTACTCTTTAAATTTGAGTGCCTTATGCTTCAGATGATAAATGACCATCTTTCATCATCTTTTCACAAATATAAAAATTTATCCCTTGCTACTCTTTTAAGCTTGATAAATTTTTTTTCAAAATAAATCATAACATAAAATCACTATTCACACTAGAGGGAAAAAAAGAAAGATGCACTAAAAAGGTTAAGTATGGTGATGTCTATGAGTGAACCTTATATGTCGAGAGGTAAAATGTATGATAAAAGGTCCTTAAGTTTTAAAGTCATTCAAGGAAAAAAAAAACAAAAAAAAGGTAAAAAAAGAAAAATGAAAGAAAAAAAAGAGGAAGAAACAGAAGAAAAAGAAAGATAAGAAAAGAAATGAATGATTGAGTGGAGGCATGGAAAAATGAGAGGACATATGTGCTAATATGAATCTTTCAAATGAAAAAAAAATTGATCCTTGGTCTAATCATCTTTAAACATTTATTTTAAGCCTATTTGTCATTTTTTTGGCAACCTTAAACCTTGGCCTACGTTATGTCCCAACAAAAGTCCATATTGGATCAAGCATAGATACTTAAAATTGAATAGCTTTTCTTTAAATTAAACCTATGAACCTTTTTTTGTCTTTCTTTATCATCAACTACCTATTTGGATCATTTGTTCATTTTAGATAAGTTTGAATTATTGAGTACATGATGTAATAATAATTAAAAAAAAAAAGAAAAAAAGATGGGGATGAATGTTGCTCGAAGGTGAAAACCTTACAAAAGGGTAATTTAGAGCAAACCTTGAAAGCCTTAAAGCCACTTTTGATGTTAAGTAAAATAGAGGCTACCAAAGGCAACCCATACCTTTTTTGAAAGATCCAAAAGATTGAAATGTATAAAAAGGGATTGATTTTAAAATTTTGAGCCTTATTTCCTCATTTTTAAATAACCTTCCAAACCTTTGAACTCACCATAGTTAACCTTAACATTTATTAAAATCCTATAGCTAGATACTAAAGAAAGTGCAAACCTATTTGGTATTCATAGGATTAATGCTTTAAAAAAATTTTATATCTTATTTGTAAGCTTGGATGGAAAAATGTATACCTCTTTTATCCCTTTCAAGCAATGAAATCCTTTTGAATGAACCAAAACCTTTACGTCTAATCCAATTGAAAAGAAAATTTTTATCTCTTTCATTCTTAATAGAGAATGCCAATTCCCAATAGACACATAAAGTCACATTTGTTCAGATATTTCATTTTTGTTTGATCATGGAATTTAATTATGTGGTGCAAAAGTTTATTGACCATAAACATTTTTGTGAAAAATAAAAAAAATCATGTAAGAATTTTAGGCCCATTTGTATTCAAGAAAGAAAAATATTTTTCATGAAATAATTGATGTTGTTGAAAAATATGTGTTTCTAGAAATGATGGTTTGTTTTATTATGTTCACAATCAAGTCTAAAAAACATGTTGCATGTTATATATTGCATACACATCTTAGAAAGAACATTTGCATTTGCCTAGGGACATTCATATTTACGTTATAGAAAGCTCATTGACATTCCTCATCTTAATGATTGATCATTTATGTCTGTAAATCTTTGAAATCTGTGAATCTTTAAAAATGTCTTTCTAATTTTAAAACTTACAAGTCTTTAACTCTTGTGAATTTACAAAAATTTTTAACCTTTGACTCTTACGACTCTTTACAATTTGTGAATTTTTGATCCCTCTTATGAATTTTTGAAATCTTTAACTCTTGTGAAACTTTGAAATTTACAAATCTTTAACACTTACGAATCCTTCCAACTATGAATCATTGCCTCTATTGTGAATCGAGAGTCATTTAAATTGTGAATTGTTGCATCTGTTGTGAATCCAAAATCTTTAAACTATGAATTGTTTCCTTTTCTGTAAATCTAGAATCTTTAAACTATTAATTGTTGTCTTTATTGTGAATCCAAAGTCTTTAAAATATGAATTGTTGCCTCTGTTGTGAATTCAAAGTTTTTCAACTGTGAATCATTTACTTTTGGTGTGAATCTTAGCCTTTTCGGTGTGAATCTCGAACCTTTTGAAGAATTTTAGTGTGAATCTCAACCATTTGATGTGAGTCTCGAACCTTTTAAAGAATTCTAATGTAAACCTTAGCCCTTTCAGTATGATTCTCAAACTTTTTAAAGAATTCATGTGTGAACCTTAACCCTTTTAGTGTGAATCATAAACTTTTTAAAGAATTCTGGTGTGAACCCCAGCCTTTTAGTTTGAATCCTAAACTTCTTAAAAAATTTTGGTGTGAACCCCAACTTTTTTGGTGTGAACCTCAAACCTTTGAAAGATCTTAGTATGAATCCTAGCCTTTCAGTGTGAATCCTAAACCTTTTGAAAGATCTTGGTGTGAACCACGACCTTTTTGGTGTGAATCTCAAACCTTTGTAGAAGCTTGGTATAAATCTTAGCCTTTTGGTGTGAATCCCAAAACCTTTGAAGAATTTTAGTATAAATCCTAGCCTTTCGATGTGAATCTTGAAACCTTTAAAGAATCATGGTATGAGTCATACCTTTCGTTGTGAATCTCAAACTTTTTGAAAAAGCTTTTTGTGAACTTTAAATATTTTGAAAAAAGGCTTTTATGAATCTTGAACCTTTGAAGAATCTTGGAGTAAATCTTGAACCTTTTGAGAGATTCTTTGTTGTAAATCTCAGCCTTTTGGCGTAAATCTCAGAGACTTTTAATATAACCTTGATGTGAATATTAAGAATTTTTTTATATGAAACCTGAACATTTTATAGGAATCTTGAATACCTTTGGTATGAATCCCAAACCCTTGAAACAACTCGATGCAAATCCCAATACAAAAAAAAAAAAAAACAAAACAACAACTAACAACAAACAACAAACAACCCAAAATGAGAAAGAATCCTTTTGAGAAAACCAAAATCCATTTTAGAGCTTTCTATATCATCCAACCTTCTAAAAAAAGACTTTTCAAAAATTTCAAGACAAATCATCCTTTTCTAAATAGATTTTTAAAGTTTGATACCTATTTCAAAGGAGTTATTTCCAAATAGATTTTTTTTTAAAGTTTGTTGCACCATCTCAAAGTCCTCTGGGCATAACTTCAAAGATTTCCAATACCTCCGAGCAAAATCTTAAATTTTTGAAAGATTTTCGAAGTCTTTTGGGCACAATTTCAAAATCATATGGGCACCATCTCAAAGTCCTCTGGGCATAACTTCCAAGATTTCCAATACCTCCGGGCAAAATCTTAAATTTTTGAAAGATTTTCGAAGTCTTTCGGGCACAATTTCAAAATCATATGGGCACAATCTCAAAGTACTCTAGGCAAAATTTCAAAGATTTCTAAAGTCCTCCAGGCACATTCTTAAAGTCTTCCGGGCACAACCTCAAAGTTTTCTAGGCACAATTTCAAAGTCCTTTAGGCACAATCTCAAAATCCTTTGAACATAATTTCAAAAGCCTCTAGGTACAATCTCAAAGTCCTTTAGGCATAATTTCAAATATTTTCAAAGTCTTTCGGGTGCATTCTTAAAGTCTTCCAAACACAATTGCAGAGTCTTCCAAGCATAATCCCTAAGTCTTCCTAGTCATGATTTGTAAGTCTTCTAGGTAGAATATTTTAAAATTTTAAGATTAAAGTTTTAGAATTTTCAAAAACCTCTAACAGCAAAAATAAAAAATAAAAAAAACCTACCTCCAACATGAGAACAAACAAACACATGCAAACAGAACCCTCTCATCCCTTGGTGCAGGACAAAATTGGTATCTTTGGTCTTTGCATCATTCTTGATTTTCAAAAATATGCAAAAAAAGGTAGCTGTAGATACTTAATTTTATTTAGATGAAATTTTGGACATTTGTGAAACGCTTAAAATCCATTCCAGTTTAAATCCAACATTTCTCTAATTTTGACAAGGTTTTAAAATTAAAATTTAGACCAATTTGACCCAAATGCCCTAAGTCAACTTTAGTCAAATTTGTCAAACTTGGTCAACAAAGTAAAATTTAGTCAAATAAAGTCAAAATTACACAAAACTTGATCAAAATGAATAGAACCCCTACCAATCCTCAAAATTCACTATCAAATTGGAATAAATGTGGTCTAAAATTGAAATTGGTGATTTTTAAAGCACTAAAAAAGTTTTTATACTTCGAAAAGTGTAAAATTATCAAAACATCCTTAGGGGTATTTACGTAATTTAGCTTTCTCGAAGTTGAATTTTCATGAAAACTTTTAAATCATAAATAAATATTTTTTTGTTGATTTTTGATGCACCAAAAACCTAGATCATATATTGAAAAATATAAAAATACTAAAATACCCCTTAAAGGTAATTTTGTAATGGTGTTCTTGATTCATTAAACTTTTCATATCATGATTTTATAATATTTGATATTTTTTGTGCATTCTGAATCATAGTAGTACCTTAGAAGGTGTGAAATTATCGAAATACCCCTTAAGATTATTTTCGTAAATTGACATTTCTTAGGTTGGATTTTCATGAAATTTTTCAGATCTTAATTCATAATATTTCATGATTTTTATTGCTTTAAAATCTCAAAAATGAGAATGGAAACATTGATTTATAAGAAAATGGCTTAAACACTGAAAACTTTATACTAAAGACAAAATGATTTTTTTCATGGGGTTTAAGGGTTATATGAATCCAACATTGGCAATGTTTATTCTGGACCATTAGATCACATTAGGAAGGTGAATCCAATGTTGAAAGCTTACACCTTGCAACCAAAAACAAGGATGAAATATAGACCCTTGAATGAGCTTTTAATCCAAAGGTTAACATTGATTTACATGGGATATGTTTTCATCATTTTCTTGCTTGCCACTAACAAGAGAAACCAGAGGGGGAGGGCTAGAAAAAATGCAAAAAACAAGGGAGAAGAAGAGAGGAAAAAAGGTGAAAGAAAAATGGAAAAAAAAAGAAATTCTTTAAGTTTGCTAGCTTAAAGGTATAATCATACTATTTTTTTCTTCTTGCATTCCTCGCATTTTCATCTCATTTAATAGCATTTTAGTATTGATTCTCTTCATATTTATTTTTTTAAAACATTTCATAGTTATTTATGTTTTGATTCCAAGTTTGATCTAAGCATTCAAACAACTACTCCATAGTTGGATTTAAACTAAAGGATCAAAGCAAGCCAAACAACTCCTCCATTAAACCAAGTTGAAAGTTTGGTCAAACCTCCTCCACCATGGGCAAACCTCCTCTTGGTTTTTTTTGAATGTTTTCTTTCTTTAAATTATATATATGATGATTGGATTGCTAGTTTACTTATTATTTGCATGAGTTTGGGTAAGATAATGATGCATACTTGGTTGTTTGGTTAATGTTCTTGTTCTCATAATTTTCTCACTCTTTTAGTTTGTCATATATTTGATGAAATTAATCTTGTAATTGAAATGTCTCTATGTGATGAATGCCTTGGTGGTTAATGCATGGTTGAATTAAATGGAATGAAAACAAGTTGTGAGAATGCCAAGAAAATTTTGGTCAAGTTGCTTCCCTATTTGGCCGAATATTGCTCTTTATTTTATGATTAGATATTGCTTGATCCTATGTGTTTGATTGTGTTCTTGCTATGTCTTTTAAGTTTTCAAGGTGTTGGAACAAATTTTCAATGAATAAAATGTTGGTTTAGTGGTTTGTTTGGTTGATTTTCAAAAAAAAAAAAAATGGTGGAACATGTTTTCAAAAGTTGGAAAAATTTTGTGTTTGATCCATTTTGATCTTGATTGTTCATAACTAACATGTTTGGGATATTAAATTAGAAAATACATTAGTTAGAAATCACATTTCTAGGTCATGTATCTAGCACATGCATTTGTTAATGGCAATTTTGTAATTTTGCATATATTTCGTGTCCATTCCCATTAAAAAAATATTTTTGTGAAACCCCAAATCTAAACCCCAAACCCCAAACCCCACATCAAACCCTAAACTCCAAATCCGAACCCTAAACCCTAAACTTTAGCCTTAAACCTTAACCCTAAAACCTAATCTCAAAACCTAACCCTAAAACTTAACCTTAGCCTTAAACCCTAAAACCCTAACCCTAACCTAGACCAATCCTCAAATCCTAAATCGTTCATGCGTTCGCATTTCATTTTATCTTATCATCACATGCGTTTTTTAAATGATCATGCATTCATACTTTATTCATATTATATTGTCATACATTTATCACATGTTATTATGTTCATGCATCTCATGCATTATTTTTTAAAATTATTTTTTAAAGTAAAAATGTGTTAAAATACTTAATAACTTAAGTAAATATAATCATTGAGATCTTGTCTAACTATATAAGAACTTTCAATAATTATTATTTATGAGAGATATTATCTTGTTATATCAAACAATTTGAAAACTTTTAAATTAGGAATATTTTTTAAACTCTATCTAATTATAGAAGAGTAGAAAAAGTATTTTGATATTTGAAGTGTTTTCATCTTTATCCAAAATTTAAAAAGAAAAAACTTTTAATTTTTAAATATGTTTTTGTTTCAAAAAAAAAAAGAAAGGAAAAAAGAAAATGGGAAAGAAAAAAAAGAAAAGAAGGGAAGAAATTAATTTTAAACATTAAGTAAAATAGGATAATTTTAATTAAAATTAAAAGATAACATGCAATCAATTGGTATCTTCGATAGGTGTTGTGGGCTGCTAATTTGTGAGGGTGCTAATATTTCTCCACATGTAATTGATTGTCGGACTCAACTCTGATTTCACATACTACAAATTTATTTTTTTTCTAAAACTTTTTAAACCCATTTAAAAATGTTTTACCAAAATGACACAAATTTTTAGGTGGCCTAGCATACTCTAAAAAAGATTGGTGGCAACTCCTTGTTTTGGATTTTATGAAAAATTTTATTTTTAATCCCTTCGCTTTTCAAAAATTTCTCATTTGTTCGATTTTCGGGTTAGCCTACCCCCAGGTCTCAAGATGTCGCGATAACTTGATGACTTCACTAGGGATACATTTAGAAAGTTAGGCCAAAGATCAATTGCATGTTATCTTTGATTTTGGTTTAATGGTCCTAATTAGTGTTTAATCTTAATTCCTTGAGTTTGATTTTCTTGTTTTATTTAAAAGTGAAAATTTTGAAAAATTAAAAAATTAAAAAATTAAAAAAATGAAAAAAAAATTGATTTTAATTTTCCTGTTTTCCCACAAAAAATGAAAAAGGGAAAAAATGAAAAAAGTGAAAAAAAGAAAAAAAAATATTTTCAAAAAAAGAAAAAAAGTGTGTTTTACATTTCATGGATATTTTAATCATGTCATTTCATGCATATTGTAAATATTTCATTTCATGCATATTTTAATTATGTCATTTTATGCATAGTTAAATTATGTCATTTATTTTATATTGTTATTCTTTATTTTGTTCTTAATATTTGTGGGGCATTTAGGATAGGAGAATTTTAGGATGTGCGAAATGTTTGTTTGTTCCTTTGCAAACACATATCTGCATTGCATGTATAAGATCTATACCTAAGCTTTAACCCTAATTAGGATAAAATAAAGTAACTATACTCTCGTGAGGTATAAACCTTTGCAATGACTAGTAAACACTCACTCAAATTGAACTATTTTCATTCGTAACCTGAAATGGATGAGGATCGATGTATCACACTAGTCTAAAATGGATGATGATGTGATGAGCAATTTGGAAACCTTAGATGTGTCAATTCTTGACTTAGCATATAATGAACTTTAGGGAACAAGCCTTAGGTAGAGCTATGCCATACTCTTTCCATAGTAATTATCTTAAATAAGTCATATGAAGGAACACCCTCACTTTTCTTGTTTGTTTTCTGTTAATTGGATAGTTTGTATTATTTCTTTTAATAAAAGGAACGAAAAGAATCATTGAGAAAAGACAATCCTTGGTGTTTAAAAGAAGCAAAAATGAAAAAAGAAAAAAAAGATAAAGAATTACTTCTAGTAAAATTTCTTCTTGCATATAGTTCAATTTATTTTATTTATGTCTAAATTTGGTAACAAAACAAAAAAAAAAGGCTTTTCTTAAGTTATTTGTTTATTGGCTTGATAATAAAAGTTAGAAATGCAAAACAAATCTTTATATCTTAGTCAATTTTGTGTGATTCTTTCTGTGTTCTTGAATTTTTCCTTATTCTAAAAGAAACAAAAACAACAAAAATGGAAAAAAAAAATCTTTGAATCCTAGTCATTTTGTATGATTGCATTTCATATGTGTTTTTTTTTTTTTTAGAAATTTTCCATATTCTAAAAAAAATAGCTTTGAATTTGAATATTGTTTCATGTTATGCATTTCATTCGTTCATACATTTTTATTATGATTGAAAATAATAAGATAATACATGTACCCCATATCATGCACATTATAATAGGATAATACATGCATTCTAGCTCATCCACATCAATAGATAGTATATGCATTCCATTTCATTCACATATTTAGATGGTACATACATTCCATCCCATCCACATTAATAGATAGCACATGCATTTCGTCTCATTGTATATCTTACGTAGTATTAACCTCATTAGGTTAGCATAATACAAGTATTGCAATTCATATAAATATATTTCATACACATGATAGGTCAATGCATTTCATACAAGTATGTTGCATTAGTCATAGGTATACATCCATCATTCATGTAAATGTGTCATTGCATTTCATGTATGTGGATTCATGAATGGTAGGGTTTTATAAAACATGCACTGCATTTCATGTGAAATACCCTACCCATCTTTACCTTTCTCATTTAATTTTTTGATAATTTGTGTAGACACCCTAAGTTGTTTGAGGTTGTAATTGTTTAATTTGTTTTTATTAAATAAATAAATAAATGAAAAAAGAAAAAAGAAAATCAAGTGTTAGAGTTAGTATGAAACTATTTGTTTGGATTGTCAAGTTAGAGTTGAACTTAAAGTTTGAAGGGGGAATTAAAGGAAAATTGAAACTTTATTAGATATAAAGTTATCTTGATTTGAACCTTATAAATATAAACCCAAATCAAGCAGTAGGATGCAGAAAGATTAGCACAGAAAGGCATAAGCAGAAATCAAAGAAGAAAACAATGAAGTCTAATTTTTTATTTATAGAAAAGCTTCTAGTAGATTCAGTTTTGGAAAAGTTTGATTTATTTTTTTGAGGTTCAATTGGTGATTTTTGAGGAGTTTTCATAAATTCTGAAAATTCTAAAAAATTTCAAAATTTATTAAATTTTTGGGCGAACTTTTTCAGTTTCTAATGAAGATTCAGGCAAAGTTTGGACTTTCTGTCGAGATTTCCAAATTTCGGTGAGAATTAGAATACGATAGCTAGCATTCATTTGTTTCTAAAGAGAGAAGAGAGGAAAGATAAGAAGAGAGAGAAGAGAAAAAAGAAATTTGAGGAAAAAAATTGGCCCTTTATATCCTACTGAAATGATGTCGTTTTGACATTGAGTTTTGCCCAAGATCCGCATGTTTGCAAGTGGGTGACCCAACCCATAGTGTAAACCCATCCTTCACCTGTGTTCTAAAACCCTTGGCTCCAGTCAAGCTAAGTCGGGAGCCAAACCATTTCAGCCGCTTTCCTTTCTCGTAGCTGAGCCACATGCTTAAGTCAAGCCAAGACAGTTTCCTATTTTGGTTTTTTGTTATTTATTTATTTATTTATTTTATTTTTAAAGCATTTTTGTATTATTAGATTTTAGGAAAAACTAGATAAGAAAATTTTAAAAAATAGAACAAAATAAAATATTAATAAATTTTTTTAAGAGTAAATAATAATTATCCAACGATGAAATTTTTAAAAATTGCAAAGGTTAATTTTTATAAAATTTCTAGGTGAGAAAATTTTCTAATTTTGTCTCAAATTGAGGATAATTTAGATAAAGTTTCAATAATAATAATTAATATTTATTAAAAAAAACACAAATTTAATAAAATTTTGGAATTAAAATGCCAATCACAAAATGATGAGATTCTTAGAAATTTCAAATGATAAAATTTTTAAGAAATCTTTAGGTGAGGAATTTCTCTAAATTTGACCTAAATAATAGAATAATTTAGATGACATTTTAGTAAAAGTAATTGTATTATTTTTTGAATAAAAAAATATAACTTAAAAATGTGGGAAAAAATATTTGACAATTATCCAAGGATAAGAATCTTAGAAATTTCAAATGGTAAATTTCTTAAGAAATCTCTAGGTGAGAAATTTCTTTAAATTCAACCCAAATGGTAGAAGAATTTAAATGAAACTTCAAAAAATAATTTTCATATTATTTTCTTTCCAATGATTAAGAAATTAACAATAGTTTAAATTCTAAATTGACCCAAATGGTGAAAAATTTAGAAATAAAACTTATAAAATAAAAAATAAATTTTCGAGGATGAAATTCTTAGTAATCACAAATGGATGATTATCTGAGATATTTCTAAGTGAGAAAATATTTTAAATTTTGGCTCAAATGGTAGAAGAATTAGATATGTTTTCAATAAAACAAAAATTTAATAAAAATAAAATTGATTAAGCTTTTCGACAATGGGGCCTCTTTAGGAAAACAAATAAAATTTTTGAATACTCTTAAGGTGAGAAAGTATTTTTAAGAATTCTACCTGATGATGGAGAAATCTTAAGAATTATTTTCAATATTAAATTTAAAACCATTAGAATCAAGAATTTAAGATAATTTAAAATAAAATGGTATCGTCTGTTGAAGGGCCTGTGAATGTGCTATAACCTTTCTTGTATGTAACCAAACTTCCGAATCCTGTTTTGATTAGTATACTAGAACTTATTATTTTATGGGACCCTTAGTCAAGCTTAAAAGCTCTTTAAATGATAGATTCATTAGGTGACCAATCATATTTAGATAAAAAAAGATTGGGGACGACTCTTTAGATTGTGTCTAGCTATAGGTCTACGGATCTATATGTTACGATAGTTTGGTGACTCCATTGGAGATGATATAGAGTTAGGCTATAACATTTTAAATTTATCCTATTCTTCGAGCTAATGGTCTTAAATTGTTATGCTATTTGTTTACTAAAATTTTTCTTTTTTGTATTTTATTTGATTTATGGGGGTTGAAAATTATATGTTCCTTCACACACACTATCACTTGCATTTGCATTATATAAGCTCTATACTCGGGCTCTATCTTTCTTAGGAGGGACTAAAGTACCTACACTCTTGTGAGATGATAATCTCCACAATGGCTAGTGAAATACTCCTATTCAAATTGAAGTTCTTTCTTTGGTAGCCTGTAATGGGTGAGGATTGGAATGCTTTATTAGTCTGTGATGGACAATGATGTAAGAAAAAATTTGGAAACCTTTAGTGGTCAAAATCACTTATCCCAACATATAATTACATTTAAGAGGCTAGCTTTAAGATAGAGCAATTCTTACTTATTGATAGATGTAATCCGAAGTTAGGACACAAAAACAATTTATGTGATATATTGATTATCTAACCATTTTATTTGTTTGACTTTATGCATTTGCATCATTTCAATTAGTACTTGCATTTAATTCCATGCATAAATTTCATTATCATGTTTGACATTGTGCATTTGCATCATTTTCATGCAGGGAATATTTGCCACATATAAGTTATTGATAAATTAGATATACTAATATAAAATGATATTTATGTGGCAAATATTAGTACATTCCATTCGTGCATAAAAATACTAAACATAAAGCATAGCATTTCTAATAATGATACAATTGTGGTACTCAAAGTTCAAAGATAGCTCCACCAAGTAAGAACTTACACAATCAACTCGCTAATACAATATGAGTGCTCAAGCTAGATAGATGAAATAAGAAAATTTTAATCATTTTGAGAAGATAAAGAGAGCTCAAGAGAAGCTTAAAGAAGAGTTGAGTAAGATTTTTGAGGCCTTGAATAAATTGAACAAGGAAAAGGGTATAGAAGAAAATATTAGCCAATAAGACCATCCATTACAAGAGGTGGCTGACCTTTTGTACCCTTCTGATTTTAGGTCGCATCAAGCCCAGTCTACACAAGATGCACCACTATAATAGTTCACATACCTTGTAGGATATACATACTTCGAAATGCCATCAGTTCAAATCTAGGATATTACTAGAGTTATTTAAATTTTATCTTTACTGAAAAGGTAGTAGAACCAATCTAGGTCCCTAATCTAGATGATCCAATAAAAAAAGTTAAAAACAAAAGTGGTTAAGTCGTAGGGAACTCAATAGCTGACAAAAAGATGAATATACTTAAAGAAACGTTACGAGAAATGGAGAAAATTGGTTTTTATGGTTTCATAGATGCTGTTGGGTTTTGTTTAGTCCTAGATGTCATTATTCCTCTAGAGTTCAAAGTATCAAAGTTTGAAAAATATGATGATACAAAGTGTCCAAAGACGTATATTACGATGTATTGTCAGAAAATAGTAGCCTATACTAATAATGAAAAGTTGCTAATGTACGTAGTTTATGATAGCTTTACTGGCTCTATTACTAGATGGTATGTTCAGCTGAACAGGATTCGTATTTAGTCTTGAAGTGATATGACTTGTAACTTTATTAGTCAATATCGACATATCATAAATCTAGCTCTTGATTACCTTTTTTCACAGAATATAAAAAAAAAAAGATAACTGAATCATTCAAGGAATGTGCTTGAGATGGAAGGACATAGCTACTCAAGTTTAGTCTCCTTTAACTGAGAAAGAGACCACAGTATTATTTGTGAGTACTTTAAAATCTCCTTATTATGAAAATATGATAGGGAATGCAATAAAAAATTTCACCGACATTGTGATCTTTGGTGGAATCATTGAGAATGCCATCAAGAATGACAAGTTGGAAGAAGAGAAGCTCCTACCAAGAAAGCACCAAAGAAAAAAAAGACTGAAAGTCAAGTTGTAAGCTTTGAAAAACAACAATTTAGGAGTTATCAACCTTATCCACCATAAGCTTACTTCCCATACTACTCTACTGTAAATAATACCTTATTTTACCCATATTGACCAATCTCACAACCATTTTGCCCACCAACATATCAACCCGTTTTCGGACCCCAAACTCCTATGTACAGTCTTAACAATCAACTTCCTACCAGACCCCAGATTCATCCTACTAACCTAACAAATGGTTCACAAGAGGTACAAACTACTTGAAAAATGCTCGTATTTGACCCAATACCTATGACTTATATGAAATTATACCGAAAGCTCTACAACAATCATTTTTTTAACCCCAGTTGTTTGGAGCCACTCAAGTTACCTTACCCAAGTGATATGATCCTACAACTCACTGTAACTACTACTATGAAATTATTGATCATTCCATTCATAATTACACTGTCTTAAAGCATAAAGTGCAATAATTAATCAAAAATGAAATGATAAACCATGATACAGAAGATAATGACACCGAATGTTAGTGGTAATCCTTTACTTAATCATAATGTGAATGCTTTAAATGAGGACCAAAGGCATTGTATAAAAAAAGTGAAAGAGATCAAGACTTTTCTTAAGTAGCTATTCGATACCTTATATAAAGCTAGCATAGTACAGTTGATGTATCCAGGTAATTATTGTAGGGGTTATGTATCAAATAAAATTACAAATATCATAATAGAAAAACTAGCCATTCTATTGAAACTTGTGAGCAATTTTATCATGAGGTACAAAAGCTAATGGATTCCTACCAAATTGAGCTTTATGAAGAAGGGAAGACCTTAAGAAGTGTTGAAGTGTTCTTGGTTGACAAGCCATTGAAATTGGTTCTAAAACCATGACAATTTACTGTGAGAAGATCTCACACCTTTATGATACCTTCAAGCTTGAAAGGTTCATATACCCAAAAGCAGATAAAATTTTTTAGAAAGATTTAGAATTGAGCAAAGAAGAAGCATTCTCTATGTTGTCTGTCTATGTAACTAGAGATGGAAAGGGGTATGAATAAGAAATGTGGGTCTGCCCTCGTTCGCTAGGTTACAACTTGAATAATTAGAGCATTATTGAAGTGATTGTTAATCTTAAAACCATTTTAATTTAATTGTACATCCTAATAGCTTATACCCAAAAGCATTGGAATGATCTTTTATGTATGGGCCATTCATTTATTTATTATTATTTCAATAAAGATTAGGAATGATGCATTTTCATTCATTTTTTCTATTGCTCTCATTTTTTATTTTCTCAACACATCTTGCCAACATATCCAATTTCATTCAATTTCAAGTCCTTAAATGAACATGAGGATAATCATGATAACAATCAAGGAGTTAATTTTAAAAATTTGATTAATGTTGATGAACTTGTTAACAAAGATGATTCTGAGGAATATGTATTACTTTCGAATGTAATGAAATTAATTGAGCAAGAAAATAAATCAATTAACCATCATCAGGAGATAACTAAATTGATAAACTTAAGAGATAAGGAGAATAAAAAAGAGGTTAAAATTGGTATGTTGCTTTCATCGATAGATAGGCAAAGATTGAAAAATTTACTTTGAGAATTCGTAAATGTATTTGCTTGATTTTTTCAGGATATGCCTAGGCTAGCGCAAAAATAGTGAAACATAAATTGCCCTTAAAGCCAGAATGTAAACCATTCCAACAAAATCTAAGGTGAATAAAGCTTGAGATATTTTAAAAGATAAAAAAAAAAGTGGAAAAGCAATTTGATGTAGGTTTTCGACAAATGGCTAAGTATCCAAAATGAATAGCCAATATAGTACCAATTCCTAAGAAACATAAAAAGGTACAAATATGTGTGAATTATCTTGACTTAAATAGGGTTAACCCAAAAGATAACTCTTCTTTGCCTCATATTGATATACTAGTGGACAATATAATTAGGCATTCTATGTTTTCTTTTATGGATAAGTTTTCAAGGTATAATAAGATAAAGATAGCTAAAGATGACATGAAAAAGACTACTTTCATGACTATGTGGGGTAGATTTTGCTACAAAGTTATGTCCTTTAGTTTAAATAATGCTGGAGTAATTTATCAAAGAACCATGGTAATGCTCTTCCACAATATGATGCACAAAGAGATTGAGATATATGTAGATGATATGATTACAAAATTTTGAAAAAAAAAATCATGTCACCAACCTCAGGAAGTTGTTTGACAGATTGAGAAAATTCCAACTTAAGTTGAATTCAGCCAAATTTATATTTAAGGCAAAGTCAAGAAATTTGCTAGGCTTTGTGATTAGTAAAAAAAAAAAAAAAGATTAAAGTCGATCTAGACAAAATATGAGTTATTCAGAATTTGTTACTTCTAAGCACATTGAAAGAAGTTTAAGGTTTTTTGGGTAGATTGAACTACATTTCTCGATTCATTTTTCAGCTTACCTATAAGTATAATCTTATTTTTAAGCTTTTTCACAAAAATAATCGTGGAGAATGAAACAAGGAATGTCAAGAGGCTTTCGATAGACTTAAATAGTACTTATTAAACCTCTAGTATTAGTACCATATGTTTTTGAGAAACTTTTAATCTTATACCTAATAGCGTGCAAAAAGTCATTGGGATGTGTGTTGGGATAGTAAGATAAGTCTAGCAAAATAGAGAGAGCTATTTATTACATGAGTAAGAGGTTCATAGAACATGAGTCTAAGTATTCTTCTTTAGAAAAAATGTGTTGTGCATTAGCTTGGACAACAAAAAGACTCAAACAGTACATGCTCTATCATACTACTTTGCTTATAGTGAAACTGGATACCATCAAATACATTTTGAGAAGCTTTTAATGTCTGAAAGAATTACCAGATAGCAAGTGATGCTTTCAGAATATGACATCATGTATGTGAGCGAGAAGGTAATCAAAAGAAGTGATATAGTCGAGTTTCTCATAGATCGTGATGTCAAAGATTATGAGCCAATGAGGTTGGAGTTTCGTGATGAAGATTTGATGACTATTTATGATGAGAAGTGTTGAAAAATGTACTTTGATGAAGCTTTCAATGCCTTGGGACATGGAATTAGGGTAATTTTGATCTCCCCGAAAGAATACTATTATCCTATAACAACAAGGTTAAATTTTAATTGCACAAATAACATCGCTAAATATGAGGCCTTTGTTATAGCTTTATAAGCTGCTATAGACAAAAAGATTAGAGCATTAAAAGTGTTTGGAGACTTAGCTCTAATTATATATCAGTTGAAAGGAGAATGGGAGACAAGAGATTCAAAACTTATTCCATATCATAAGAATATCTTAGAGTTGATCAAGCAATTTGAAGATATTTAGTTTGATAATTTATCTTGTAAGGAGAATCTAATTGCTGATGCTTTGGCTACTTTGGCTTCAATGATCTAAATTAATGATAACATCGACATTCAGCCCATTAAGCTAAATGTTAAAGATATGTCAGCTCATTGTTCTAATGTAGAGGATGAGAAAAATGGGAAACCTTAGTATTATGATATCTTGCAGTATATTAAGAATCAGCAATACCTGAACCAAATGACTGAGAATGATAAAACAGTTATTAGAAGCTTAGCTATGAGTTTTTTCCTTGATGGTGATGTCCTGGATAAAAAGAGTCATGATCAAGTATTATTAAGATGTATAAATGTAACTAAGGTGAAAAAATTATTGAGGAGATGCATGGTAAAATATGTGGGGCACATGTAAATGGACATATGATAGCAAGATAAATCATGAGAGTCTGGTACTATTGGTTGACAATGAAGAGTGACTGCATTAATTATGTTAAAAAATGTCACAAGTGCCAGGTTTGTGCTAATAAGATCCATGCTTCACCTACTACTTTACATGTTTTGACACCACCTTGGCTATTCTCCATATGAGGCATGGATGTTATTGTTCCTATTACCTTAAAGGCTTCTAATGGGCATAGGTTATTTTTCGTGATGATAGATTATTTCACAAAATAGGTGGAAGTAGCTTCATTGGAAAATGTGACATGATTTGTGATCTGCAAGTTCATAAAGAAAAAAATCATTTATAGATAGACTTCTAAAAAAATTATTTCAGATAATGCCAAGAACTTGAACAATAAGATGATATAAAAAATATGTGCCCAGCGCAATATCAAATATAATAATTTGGCACCATACCATCCAAAAATGAATGGGACAGTTGAGGTGGCAAACAAGAATATAAAAAAAATTCTTGAAAAGATAACCAAGACATATAAAGACTAGCATGAGAAGTTGTCATTTGCCCTTCATGCTTATCGAACATCAGTGCGTACCTCTACTAGTATAACCTTATTTTTTTTATTTATGGGATAGAGGCTATATTGCCAGTAGAAATGCAAATCCCATCCTTGAGAACCTTAAAGAAAGTTAGACTGGAAGAAGTTGAATGCATTCGAGAGCTCTAGAGCAATTGAATTTCGTTGAAGAGAAAATATTAACAACATTGTGTCATAGTTAGTTATATCAAAGAAGGATGATGAAGGCTCATGACAAAAAGGTTAACCTCATTGTTCCTAGAAGAAGAGTTGATTTTGAAAAAAATTCTTTTAAGCCATCATGATAATAGAGGAAAGTAAACTTTGAATTAGGAATGGCCATATGTTATGAAATGAGCTTTTTTGGGCGTAACATTAATATTAACATAGATGGATGAAGCTCAATCCTATAAATTTTGATGCTGTGAAAAAATACTATGCTTAAAAAAATGAAAAAATGAAAAAAAAATGAAAAATGAAAATCGAAAATCCCAAAAAGGTAGTTTAAGTTAAAAAGGGGTTCATCTAAGTTGAAAACTTGAAAAGGTGACTTAGATGAGAAGGGTATGTCATAGAATTTAGAAATTCATTGGCATAGAAGCTAGCATGTTCTGATAAGCTCTAAGTTGTTAAGTGCATTAGGTGGTTGAGCTTTCGAAAAAGACTTCAAGATATGTTATCATGATTATTTGATTGTTTATTTTGGGCATTGTTATCCCATACCTATTTTTGTAACCATTCTTTTTTATTAATGGCCAAAGTTTTTCTACTATTCTTTTACATAAGGGATATTTCATTCATTCATTGTGTCTCTCTTTTGATGACTATTTCCTATTTATTATTAATCCATCCATTGGTTTTTCCCTTTAATACCTTGTAATGGAAGAAATGTGTGATTGTATTTTTACTTTTTGAAATTGAAATAATAATTAATAAATAAATAACAACATGAAAGATTTCTACATTACCTTGAAAATGTTGAGAGTGATCAAAGCAAATATGAAATGTTCAGTTCCTAATAAGGACATTGAATTTGGAGAAGAAAGTTTTCTTTAAAAGGAGAATATGGGAATTAAATGAAAAGGATGATTAAGAATTAAATCAATTTGGTCTTAGTGCTTGAAGATTGAAGAGTTCAAGATCCAAAGGAAAGGGGCTTTGAGAATTTGTGTACTATAATTGAAAAGATATTAACTAACATTTGCATAGCATGCATTGAATTTAAAAATGTCTAGTGCATGAATCTAAGAAATAGGGATATTGCAAGATCTCACATGGAGAAAATAAATATGAAGACTTTCTAGTGAAGGAATGTCAAATTCTCATTTGAAAAAAAAACCTATGAGGTAAGATTCTAATACTTGAAAAAGACTATTTTAAGAAAATTAGTTATGGACAAGAAAGATTTTTCAAAAAGAGTTGTGAAACCTTTGTTTAAAGGAGTATTTTTTGATATTACAAACAATTTGTAAAACCTCCAAGTATAATCTCCTAAAATTTTTTTAGACACAATCTATAAGACCTTTGGGCATGATTGTTAACAAGAGCATCTATTTAGAAGAGCTTTATTTATTTTTCAAAAGTCATTGAGCCTCTATTTAGAGGAGTTTTTTTTTTTTTTTCAAAAGTCGGTGAGCCTCTGTTTAGAGGAGCCTTCTATATTTTTTAAAAGTTATGAAACTCTATTTAGAGGAACTTTATTTATTTTTCAAAAGTTATAAATCCTCAGTTTGGATGAACCTTATATATTTTAGAAAAATTGCTAGCCTTTGCTTAGAGGAGTTTTTTATGGTATTAAAAAAGTTTGAGTATCCATTTTAAAAAGAGTTAAAAAAAAAAAATGAATGAAGGTGTCAAGTTGATTATCTAGATATGAGGGTTATCTACGTTTTTACACAATTCTTATTTCATAGAAAGTGCACAAAAAGGGGCAACTATAGACACCCCAATTTGTCTAGGATTGTAATTGTTTAATTTGTTTTTGTTAAATAAATAAATGAAAAAAAAGGAAAATCAAGTGTTTGAGTTTGTATGAAATTATTCGTTTGGATTGTAAAGTTAGAGTTGAACTTAAAGTTTGAAGGGGGATTAAAGGGAAATTAAAACTCTATTTAATATAAAGTTCTCTTGATTTGAACCCTATAAATACAAACCCAAATCAAGCAATGGGACACAAAAAGATAAGAACAAAGAGGCATACACAAAAATTAGAGAGGAAAGCAGTGAAGTCCAAATTTTTATTTTTAGAAGAGCTTCTAGTAGAAGGTTTGGATTCAATTTTGGAAAAGTTCAATTTGTTTTCCGAGGTTCAATTGGTGATTTTTGAGGCGTTTTCATAAATTTTGGAAATTTCTAGAAAATTTCAGAATTTATTAAATTTTTCGACAAACTTTTCCAGTTTCTAGTGAAGATTCTGACAAAGCTTTCCAACGAGATTTCTAGATTCTGGTGAGGATTCCAG
Source organism: Durio zibethinus (assembly GCF_002303985.1). The sequence continues at coordinate 18,154,912 of NW_019168159.1, forward strand.
AATACTACGGTCAACATTCATTAGTTTCTAAAGAAAGATGGAGAGAAAAGAGAATAAGAAAGAAAGAGGAAAAAAGATATCTGAGAAAAAAGAAAAATTGCGTCCCACTGAAATGATGTCATTTTGATGTTGAGTTTTGCCTAAGATTTACGTGTTTGCAAGTGGGTGTGACCTGACCCGTAGCGTAGACCCATCTTTGACCAGTGTTCCATAACCCTTGGCTCTAGCTAAGTCGAGTCGGAAGCTGAGCCGTTCTAGTCGCTTTTCCTTTCAGCAGCTAAGCCACACGCTTAAGCCAAGCCAATTTCCTATTTTGGTATTTTTATTTTATTTATTTATTTATTTTGTTTATTTATTTTTAAAATATTTTTGCATGATTAAATTTTAGAAAACATTAGAGAAGAAAATTAAAAAAAAAATAGAACAAAATAAAACATTAATAAATTTTTTTGAGAATAAATATAATTATCCAATGATGAAATTTTTAAAAATTGCAAAAGGTTAATTTCTATAAAATTTTTATGTGAGTTTTCTAAATTTGTCCCAAATGGAGAAGAATTTATATAAAGTTTCAATAATAATAATTAATAATTATTTTCAAAAATAAAAAAACACAAATTTAATAAAATTTTGGAATTAAAATGCTAATTACCTAATGATAAGATTTGTAGAAATTTTTAAATGGTAAATTTTCTAAGAAAATTTTAGGTGAGGAATTCTCTAAATTTGACCCAAATGGTAAAATAATTTAAATGAAATTTCAATAAAATTAATTGTATTCTTTTTCAAATAAAAAAATATAACTTAAAAATGTGGGGAAAAAATATTTGACAATTATTTAAGGATGAGAATCTTAAAAATTTCAAATGGTAATTTTTTTAAGAAATCTCAAGGTGAAAATTTTCTTTAAATTCAACACAAATGATAAAAAAATTTAAATGAGACTTCAAAAAATAATTATCATATTATTTTTTTCCAAGGATTAAGAAATTAACAATAGTTTAAATTCTAAATTGACCTAAATAGTGAAAAATTTAGAAATAAAACTTTTAAAATAAAATGTAAATTTTTTAAGATGAAATTCTTAGTAATCACAAATTGGTGATTATCTAAGATATGTCTAAGTAAGAAAATATTTATAATTTTTGCCGAAATGGTGTAAGAATTAGATATATTTTCAATAAAACAAAATTTTAATAAAAATAAACTTGATTAAGCTTTTCGACAATGGAGCCTTTTCAGGAAAACAAATAAGATTCTTAAATACTCTTGAGGTAAGAAATCATTTTTAAGAATTCTACCAAATTGATGAAAAAATCTTAATAATTATTTCTAATATTAAATTTAAGACCATTATAATCAAAACCTTAAGATAATTTAAAATAAAATGGTACTGTCCGTTAGATGGGCATGTGAAGGTGCTATAATATTCCCTGTATGTAATCAAACTCTTAAACATTATTCTGATTAGTAAACCAGAACTTATTCTTTTAAGGGACCCTTAATCCAGCTTAGGAGCTCCTTAAGGAATAGATTCATTAGGTGGCCAATTATATCTAAATAAAAAAGATTGGTGATGACTTCTTAGATTGTGTCTAACTATAGATCTACGAATCTATATATTACTACAATTTGCTTTTGTTGCTTTTAAGAAAGAGAAAGACATTAAGAATAACAAGCCTTTTGTTTAAAAAAAAAAGAGTTTGAGGAGTCGAAAAAAATTTGCAAAATAAAAGGGGTTGTCGAAAAATGAATGAAAAAGATGAGATATGATAAACAAGTTGGAGTTTTTAAAAAGAATGAATGTTAAGAAATTTTAAAAAGAGATGAGAATTAAGCCAAGATTAATTGGTACAAAAAAAAATTAGCTCAAATTAGTTAACATTAAGAAAAATTAAGCTCAAATTAGTTAACATTGAGGATAAGATCTAAGCCCAGTTTAGCCAACACCAAAATGAGAATAAAGCCCTACATAATTAATTTCCAAAGTCATAAAAGAGAAACAAATGCATTGAAAATAAAAAATAAATAAAAAAAATTCTTTTTTGTAATAAAAGGTGAAAAAAGTCTTGAAAGAGTTGGCAATTACTATTAAAAATAAACCCATCAAATGACTTCACACCCTTTGCAAAAATTCTCATGTCTCAAATCACTTAAATGCTTTTATCTATCAATCATAACCTTTCAAGAGACATGAACTTGAATTTTTGAACCTTGCCTTCGCTTGACAATATTATGATATAAAATGAGATATTCTTTTCTTACACAATAAACAATAAGATAATTAATTTCAAAAATAAAAAGAAAAAATTGGATTCCAAGAAAAATAGGCAAACAAGGCATTTTTCTAAAAAAATTTTGGATGTGGTAATTTGATAAATATCAAAGCTATGCTATTCCCAAAATCAAAGCCATTCAAATCCTTTAAAATAACTCCAAACATATCAATTTTTCATTCATCTACCCTAAAAATTATCTTTATCCAATATCTTAAGGCACATTAGTCAAAAAAAAAAAAAAACTTCATTGCCCTCAAAACAACTTGAATTGTGATCAACCCTTGTTGTAACACGACGTGGATTCTCCTAAACAAGTTTGTTTCACATGATCCTTTTTCTCACATTTACCTTTATCAAGGGTGGCTTATCAAAGCATAATATCTTTCTTAAATGGTGGTGGGGGACATATAAAGAAAAAAAAAACAAAAAGAAAAAAAATAAAAAAGAAAAAAAATTTTTTTTTTTATTTTGACATCATGCTCTGAAGACATTTGAATGAATCCAAAAAAAAATCTTAAATAAATTTATAAAGAAAACCAAAGAGTTAAAAATAATTTTCCTTCAAACCTTTTTTTCAAAAAGAATTGCTCTTCAAATTTGAGTGACTTATACTTGAAATGATAAATGACCATCTTTCATTATCCTTTTAAAAATATAAAAATTTATCGCTTTTTATCCCTTTGAGTCTGATGAAAATTCTTTCAAAATAAATCATAATCTAGAATTACCCTCCATACTGGGAGGTTAAGAAAAAGGATAAACTGAAGGGGTTAAGTATAGTGATGTCTAAGAACAAACCTTATATGTTGGGGGCAAAATGTCCAATAAAAGGTCTCAAAGTTTTAAATTCACTCAAGGAAAAAAGAAAACAAAAAGAATGTGAGAAAAAGAGAGAAAAAAAAAGAAAGAGAAATAGAAGAAAAAGAAAGATAAAAAAGAAATGAATGATTAAGTGGAAGGCATGAGAAAATGAAAAAACACATGCCTTAATGAGAATCCTTTAAATGAGAAAAATGATCATTGGTCTAATCATACTAAATACTTATTTTGGGCCTATTTATCCCTTTTTTAGTAACTCTGAACCTTGCCTACGTTATGTCTTAATAAAAATTCATATTGGATCAGGCATTGATGCTTAAAATTGATAAGTTTTTCTTTAAGGAATGACCATTAAACCCATAAACTTTTTTTGTCTCTCTTTATCACCTAACTAACCATTTGAATTATTAGTTCATTTTAGATAAATTTGAATTCTTAAGTGAATGATGTGGTAATAAAAATAAATAAAACAAAATAAAAAGAAAAAAAAAGAAGAAAAGAAAAGGATTAACGTAGTTCTAGGGTGAAAAACCTACAAAAGGGTAATCTATAGTAAACCTTAAAAGCCTTCAAGCCACTCTTGATGTTAAGTAAGATAAATGCTAACCAAAGGTAGCCCATACCCTTTTGAAAGATTCAAAAGCCTGAAATGCATAAAAAGGAATTGATTTTGAAATTTTAAACCTTCTTTCCTCATCTTTAAATGTTCTTCCAAAAGTTTAAGCCTACAACAGCTTACCTTGACATATTAAAATGCCATATTCAGATACTAAATAAAATGCCAAACCTATTTGGGTTTCATAGGATTCATACTTTAAGAAAAATTTATGTCTCATTTATGGGCCTAGATGAAAAAGTGTACACCTTTTTTATCCATTTCAAGTAATGAAGTCTTTTTGAATGAACCAAAACCTTTATATCTAATCCAATTGAAAAGAAAATTTTCACCTCTTTTGGTTCTTATAGAGAATGCCAATTCTCAAAAGACTCCCAAATTTACATTTGTTTAGATATTTTGTTTCTCTTTTATCATGGAATTTAATTATGTGGGACAAAAGTTTGCTGACCATTTTGAAAAAATTTTGAATAATCAATCACACATTTTGTGAAAAATAAAAAAATCATGTGAGAATCTTTAGGTCCATTTGTATTTAAGAAACAAAATTGTTTTTCACGGAATAATTGATGTTGTTGAAACAAAATGTGTTTCCAAAAATGATGGTTTGTCTTTTTGCTTTCACAATCAAGTCTAAAATACATGTTGCATGTACATCTTAGAAAGAATATCTGCATTTGCCTAAGGACACTTGTATTTGCATCATATTAGAGTTCATTGGCATTCCCTATCTTAATGATTAATCGTTTATGTTTATAAATCTTTGAAATTTATGAATCTTTAAAAATCTCTTACAAAATTTTAAAGCTTATAGGTCTTTAACTCTTTCAAATTCACAAAAATTGTGAACTTTTGACTCTTACGAATCTTCACAATTTGTGAATCTTTTATCCCTTTTATGAATCTTTGAAATCTTTGACTATTGCGAAACTTTGAAATTTACAAATCTTTAATGCTTGCAAATCTTTCCAACTATGAATTGTTGCCTTTGTTGTGAATCCAAAGTCCTTCAAATTATGAATTGTTGTCTCTGTTATGAATCCAAAATCTTCAAATTATGAATCGTTTCCTTTATTGTAAATCTAGAATCTTTCAACTATGAATCGTTGTCTCTATTGTGAATTCAAAGTCTTTAAACTTTGAATTGTTACCTCTGTTATGAATTTAGAGTCTTTTAATTGTGAATAATTTACTTTTGGTATGAACCCTAAACTTTTGAAAAAATCTTAGTGTGAATTCTGAACCTTTTGAAGAATTTTGGTGTGAATCACAGCCTTTCGGTGTGAATCTCAAATCTTTTAAAAAATTTTGGTGTGAACCCAACTTTTTCAGTGTGAATCCCGAACCTTTGAAAAATTCTATTATGAATCCTAGCCCTTAAGTGTGAATGCTAGACCTTTTGGAAATCTTGGTGTGAACCCCAACCTTTTCAATGTGAAATCTTGGTATAAATCCTAGCCTTTTGGTGTGAATTTTGAAATCTTTAAACAATCTTGGTATAAATCCCAACCTTTCGGTGTGAATCTTAAAACTTTTAAAGAATCTTAGTATAAACCATAGCCTTTCAGTGTAAACCCTAAAACCTTTGAAGAATCCCGGTATGGATCACAACCTTTCAATGTGAAACCCAAAACTTTTGAAGAAACTTTTTGTGAACCTCAAACTTTTTGAAAAAACCTTTTATAAATCTTGAACTTTTAAAGAATTTTGGTATGAATTACTGCTTTTCGATATGAATCCTGAACCTTTTGAAGGACCCTTTGGTGTGAATCCTACCCTTTTAGTATGAATCTTAGAGACCTTTGATACATCTTTAATGTGAATCTTAAGAATTTTTCAAGGTGAATCTTGAACATTCAATGAGAATCTCAAATACCTTTGGTATGAATCCTAAACCCTTGAGACAACTCTCGATGTAAATCCCAATAAAAAAAAAAACACAACAACAACAAACAGGAAACAACCAAGAATGAGAAAGAATCCTTTTAAGAAAACTAGAATCCATTTCAGAGCTTTCACATCATCTAACCTTTCAAAAAGAGACTTTTCAAAATTTTTTGAGATAGATCAGCCATTTTTAGATAGATTTTTAAAGTTTGATACCTATACATATTATTCATTTCCAAATAAATTCTTTTAAGTTCGATGCCTATTTCATATGAGCCATTTTTAAATAGATTTTTTTTAAGTTCGTTACACAATATCAAAGTCTTCCAAGCATAATTTTCAAGATTTTTAAAATCTTCAAGCAAAATTTTAAATTTTTGAAAGATTTTCAAGACTTCTGGGCAAAATATTAAATTTTTAAAAGATTTTCATAATCTTTCAGGCACAAATCCAAAGTCTTCCGAGCACAATCTCAAATATTTTCAAAGTCCTTCGGGCACATTCTTAAAGTCCTCTGGGCATAATTTTAAATCCTTCAGGCACAACCTTCCGGGTAAAATTTCAAAATCCTTCAAGTATAATCTCAAAATTCTTCGAAAACAATTTTAAAGATTTCCAAAGTTCTTCAGGCACAATCTCAAAGTCCTTTGAATACAATTTTAAAATTTTTCAAAATCTTTTAAGCACATTCTCAAAGTCTTTCAAGCATAATCTAAAAATCCTCTGTGCATAATTTTAAAGTCCTCTAGGCACAATTCCTAAGTTCTCCAGCAAAGATTCGTAAGTCTTTCAAGCTGAATCTATTTTCAGTGTCATGATTCATAAGTCCTTGAGGTAGAACTTTTTAAAATTTCAAAATTAAAATTTTAGAATTTTCAAAAACCTATGACAGCAAAAAAAAAAAAAAAAAAAAAACTCATCCAACACTAGAACAAATAAACAAGCACAAGCAAACAAAGCCCTATTATTCGTTGGCGCTGGACAAAATTGATGTCTTTGGTCTTTGCATTATTCTTGATTTTCAGAAATAAGCAAAAAGTGACAGTTGTAAATACCTAATTTTATCTAGATGAAATTTTGACTATTTGTAAAGCGCTTAAAATCCATTTCGGTTCAAATCCAATAGCTTTCTAATTTTGATAAGGTTTTAAAATCAAATTTTAAACTAATTTGACCTAAATGCCCCAAAGTCAACTTTGGTCATTCTAGTCAAACATTGTCAACAAAGTAAAAATTAGTTAAACAAAGTCAAAATTACACAAAACTTGATCAAAATGGATAGAACCCTAGTCAATCATCCAAATTCATAACCAAATTGGAATCACTATGGTCTAAAATTGAAAATTGGTGATTTTTAAAGCACTAAAAATTTTTTGTACTTTAAAAAGTGTAAAATTACTAAAATGCTCTTAGAGGTATTTTTGTAATTTGACTTTCTCGAAGTCGAATTTTCTTGAAAACTTCTAGATCATAAATAAATTTTTTTTTATCTTTTTATGCACTAAAAACCTAGATTGCTCCTTGAGAGGTATGAAATTACTAAAATACCCTTTACGAGTAATTTTGTAATTTGACCTTCCCATGGTCTATTTTTTGTAAAACTTTTTATATTATTATTTTATAATATTTTATGATTTTTGGTGCATTCAGAATCACAGCAATCTCCAATAGGTATGAATTACTAAAATGCCTTTGGGGTATTTTGTAATTTGACTTTTTCAAGGTCAGATTTTTATGAAAATTTTCAAATCTTAATTTCATAATATTTCATGATTTTTTATGCTTTAAAATCTCAAAATTGAGTATGGGAACATTGATTTCTAAGAAAATGGCTTGAAGACTGAAAACTTTGTACTAAAGTTAAAATGGTCTTTTCATGAGGTTTAAGGGCTGTAAAAATTGAACTTTGGTAGTGTTTATTTTGGACCATTAGATCATGTTAAGAAGGTGAATCCAATGATAAAAGCTCACACCTAGCAACCGAAAACAATGATGGAATATGGACCCTTAGACGAGCTTTTAATCTAAGGGTTAACATTAATTTGCATGGGAGATATTTCCATCATTTTCTTAGCTGCCATTAACGTGAGAAACTAGCAAAGGGGTGTTGGAAAAATGCAAAAAACTAGGGAGAAGAAGAGAGCAAAAAACATGAAAGAAAAATAGAGGAAAAAAAAAACTCTTTAAGTTTGCTAGCTTAGAGATATAATCATACTATTTTTTTTCACCTTGCATTCCTTGCATTTTCATCTCATTTCATAACATTTTAGTATTGATTCTCTTCATTTTTATTTTTCTAAACATTTCATTATTATTTGTGTTCTTGATTCAAAGTTTGATCCAAGCATTCAAATAACTACTCCATAGTTGGATTTGAGCTAAAGGATCAAAGAAAGCAAAACAACTCCACCATTAAACCAAGTTGGAGGTTTGGCCAAACCTCCTCCACTATGGCCGAACCTCCCCTTGGTTTTCTTTAAAAAAATTTTACTTTAAATTATGTATATGATGATTGGATTGCTAATTTACTTGTTATTTGCATTAGTTTAGGTAAGATAATGATGCATAATTGGTTGTTTAGTTAATGTTCTTGATGCTCATAATTTTATCACTATTTTAGTTTGTAATGAAATTAATCTTGTAATTGAAATGTCTCTATGTGATGAATGCCTTAGTTTTTAATGCATGGTTGAATAAAATGGAATGAAAACAAGTTGTGAAAATGCCATAGAAAATTTCGGTCAAGTTGGTTCCTTTGTTTGGCCAAATATCACTATTCATTTTGTGATTACACATTGCTTGATCACGTGTCTTTAATTGTGTTCTTGTTATGTCTTTTAAGTTTTCAAGGTGTTGGAACAAATTTTCAATGAATAAAATATTGGTTTAATGGTCTGTTTGGTTTATTAACAAAAAAAAAATGGTGGAACACATTTTCAAAAGTTGGAAAAATTTTGTATTTGATCCATTTTGATCTTGATTTTTCATGACTAATAAGTTTGTGATATTAAGTTAGAAAATACCTTAGTTTGTAATTAAGTTTTTAAGTTATACATCTGGCATATGCATTTATTAATATCATTTTTGTAATTTTGAATACATTTCATATCTATTCTTATAAAACCCAAAAAAAATAAATTTGTGAAACCCTAAATCCATACCCCACACCTTAAACCCTAAACCCTAACCTTAAACCCTAAAACCAAATCCTAAACCCTAACCAAAACCCTAAAACCAAATCTAAACCCTAACCTTAAAACATAACTTTAAGCATTAAACCCTAAAACCCAAATCCTAACCCCCAAACCCTAAATTATTTATGCATTAACATTTTATTTTATCTTGTCATCACATGCATTTTTATATGATCATGCATTTATACTTTATTCATATTTATTATCATGCATTTATCACATGTTATTATGTTCATGCATTTCATGCATTGTTTTTTAAAATTTGGTCTTCAAAGTAAAAATATTGTAAAATAATATAATATCTTAAGTAAATATAATTATAAAGATCTTGCATAACTATAGGAGAACTATTGATAATTATTATTTATGAAAGGTGTCATTTTTGTTTTATGAGGTAATTTGAAAACTTTTAAATTAGGAATATTTTTAAAACTCTACCTAATTATAGGAGAGTAGAAAAAGTATTACAATATTTAAAGTGTTTTCATTTTGATCCAAAAATTAAAATAAAAAAAACTTTTGTTTTTTAAATTTGATTTTTTTTTCTTTTTTAAAAGAAAGAAAAATGGAAAAAAGGAAAGAAAAAAAAAAGAAATGAATTAATTTAAACATTAAGAAAAATATGATCATTTTAATTAAAATTAAAAGATAACATGCAATCAATTGATATCATTTTCGACAAATGTTACGGATTACTAATGCTTCCCGACACGTAACCAACTTATTAACTCAACTATTATTTTTGAGACCATAAATTTATTCTTTTTCTAAAACTTTTTAAACTCATTTTAAAATGTTTTATCAAAATGACAAAAATTTTTGAATGACCAATCACATTCTAAAAAAAATTGATTGCAACTTTTTATTTTAACTTTTATCAAAAATATTATTTTTGATCCTCCCTCTTTTCAAAATTTTTTCATTCGTTTGGTTTTCGGGTCAACCCACCCTCAGGTCTCGAGATATTACGACAATCACTAAACATAAAAAATAAAGTTTTTATCAATCATTTTATTAGGGATAATTGTCACTTAAATGAGTCTATCATCTTTAAAGTAATTCTAAGCTTAATTACGCTATTTAAAAAAAAAAAAAAAAAGACTTTTATCAACATTTCAAGAATACGATTACATGTGAAAAAAATATTAATTCTCATACAATGTACATCTAAAGATGATATTAATAAATTTTATATTATCATAAATTTTTTCTTAGCTAAATGATCTTTCTTTTTTTTTAAGTTTATCATTTTTATTTTTATTTTTATTTATGGCCTAACCTTTATTTTATTACTTTCATTTATATAATAAAATCTCTTGCATTAATTATTAAATTTTTTATTAAGAAAACAAGTTGAAATTCTTTTTATTAGATTTTTCTAAAAAGAAAAAAACCTCTAAACACTCTTAGTAAGATTTTAGAAAATTCATCACCTAAAAACATCAATAAAACTAGCATTTGTGATTTTTTTTTTTTTCATTTTCATCATTGGAAGAATTTTACTTCTAAGATTTTTTTTATTTTTTAAAAATTTTTTTGTATAAAAAAAGCTATAGCTATGATGGGAAAATGATTATAGGTATTGAGATTCAGATCTAAACCTATTGGATACCACGTCTTAAAGGTGATTATATGAATAATTGAATTAAACTTAAAATTCACATATTTTATTACAAAGGTTAATAAAAATTCTTTTTATTGAAATATTTTTAAAATCCTCCAACACTTTTGGTAAAGGTGAGAAAAAAGTTTAAAAAATCATAAATTGATTTGAAACTATAATGTTTAATTCGATTTGAATTGATTTTTTTCTTATTCATTCGGATTAAATTCAGATATAAACTGTATATATTAAATTTGGATCAAATTTCGGATCAAAAAGTGAAAAATAAAAAACCAAATAAAACTAAATTGTATATTTCTATTAGTTTCTATGTATATTTTAAATTTTATAAAATTAAAATAACAACTTTATATCTAAATCTATTTAAATATATTATAATTTATATTATAATAATATATAAAAAATAAATTTTTAAAATTAATGAACCGAATTTGATTCAAATCAGATCAATTTCAAGGAAATGCCAATTTGGATTCAAGTCTAATTTTAAAATTTTATAATAATATATATTATCAAAAAAAAATCAAACCAAATCCAATTTGAATTGTTTTGACTCTTAACTCTTGATAAGATTTTGAAAAAATTCTTTACCTAAGAATTCTCTAAAAAATCACTTGTGTTTTCTTTTGGCTCTATCCTGGGAAACTTTTACTTATATTAAAATTTATAATTTAATTATTAAATTTATTTTATGAGAAAGTAAGTAAAATTTTCTTTTAAAAAATTCCAAATTATCCACATAATGCTTTTGATAGGATTTTAAAAAAATTCAACAAAGAATTTTTGAAAAAATCACTACTTGTGTTTTCCTCTTAATAAATTTTTATTTACTACTAAAATTTATAAATTAATTATTAGATTTATTTTATGAAAAGGTAAATAAAAATTTCTTTTATTGAAAAATTCACAAAAATACTCTCAACACTCTTAGTAAGATTTTAGAAAAATCCTTCACCTAAAAATTTTCCAAAAAAAAAACTAATTGTGTTTTTTCCTCTTAATCCTATCATGGAAGAAATTTTAGCTATTTTCAAAACAATGTTACACAAATAAATTTTCTTAAATTAATTACTAGATATTTTACTAAAAGTAAATAAAAATTCTTTTATTTGTAATAATCTTAAAATCAAAAATTTTTATGATAAGATTATAAAAAAAATTCTCAACTAGGAATTTAAAAAAAAAATAATTACTTGTATTTTTTTTTAACTCCAGAATTTTACTTCTTAAAAATTTTTAAAAAATTTGCGGACTTATTTTATTAAATCATAATTGGATTTTTAACATGTTTTCTATATATAAATATTTATATTTTTATCGCCAAACAATTAAACACTTCTTCTAACACATGTAATAAAACAACAAATAAATGAAATAATAAATAAACTAAATAAAAAAGGAAATAAAAATACAAAAAACTGGTTTGAAACCCAATTGAAAAGGAGTTTAGGCCTGGCGTCGGGCTTCAATTGGTTTCCGTGTAGGCCAGAATAAGACTTAATCCGAAACAGAAAATAAAGTAAAAAAACGGATCGGGTTGTTACTGAGTCCAGTTTTCATGTGGATCTTTCATTGGATACGCACCTTTTAAAACGGTGTCGTAGTACTTTGGAAATCGGCATCTTTCCTTCATTTGGTTCTTTTTCTTTCTCTCACTAAAGTCCCAACTTCTCTACTGTCGGAAAACTCGTGCTTTTACAAAAACAGACAGCTTTCCGCCTTTGCCGTAGCAACCAAAACCTTTGAGCTGCAGCCCACCGGCGTCACAACGTCATGGAAATGAACGATAATCTTGTCCTCAACCTCCTAAACACTTCTCCAGGACCAGATTTCTCTAAAAGACTTTGCATTTTCCTAGATCTACAGCCTAAAACCAAAACTGCCTCAGCACAAACCGTCGCCATTTACCACAAAAAAAAAAAAAAAACGCCTTTATTTCCTTCATATTCTTTTTTTTCAACCGACCCTCAACTTAGAAACCCGAAAAAATCCTAAGCTACCAACTCCACAAAGCCAAAAAAATCACTTTTTTTTTTGTTGATGTATTTTTTCTGTCACTGGATTGTTGATTGTTGCTGATGACTACTTTCTCTTGTGTTGCCTTTTGTGGTTGAATTCTGTGTTCTTGTGTCTCTAGGCTTGGGTTTGCTAGAAATTGGATTTGTGTATGCTCTGATTTTTTAATGTATTTTTCTTTATTTGCTGCTTGTTTCTGGGTTTATTGCCTTTTCGGCTATTCTTCTGTTTTTGCTGTGAGGCTGTTGATTGCTTTTGATTATTTTTGCTTCTGCCAATTGCCTGATGATTCCCTTGGATTGTCGATTGAGATTGTTTATATAGAGGGCTTTCCTTGCAAAATAATTTAGAATCAAATTAAAGATTTAAGGAATCGAATCAGCTAAGTTAGATCCTATTCTTACCCCTTTTTGGGATTTTCTTGATCCTCAATTTTTTTGCTTTTCAAACCTTCCAAAAATTTCCAAATTTAATTTAACTTGATTTTTCTCTGTTTTTCCTTTTTTTTTTCTTTTTTCTTTTTATTTTTTCAAAGTACCAATAAAAAAAATTAAAATGAAAGGCAAAGAAAATTAAGAAGTTTGGTCTTCATTTACTTGGGCTCAATGCCCAAACATAAATTAAAAAAACCAAAGTAAAACCCAATTAAGAATTAAATGGTGTGAAGATGAATTTCTAAACCAAAAAGTAATCCATTTCGAAAGTAAGCCACAAGGTTCAATAACAAATCAAAAATTTAGGGCTGGCAATAGATACCCTATAAGTGGGTACCTGGAAGTACTCGACCCGATATTAAGTAGGATTTGATTTAAAAATAAGTTGTTATTAATATAATATTTAATTAAATTAATGCATTAAATATTTAATTATAATTTTTAACTTTGATTTATTTTTATGAGTTACTTTTAACATATTAATTTAAATTCTTTTAATAATGTATTAAAATTGATTTTAAATTTAAGTTAGAAAGTCAAACTCTAAATAAAAGGTTATTTAGCGGGTTTGGCAAATTAACAAATATTTTCTATTTTGTATGAGTAGAGTTGGGATGGTAAAAATCAAAAGTATTCGGATAATCATTGAATTTTGATATTTTAATAAATAATTTGAATTTTGATATTTTAATAAATAATAAGATTCAAATACGAATATCTTAAAAAATAATAGATACTTTATCAATTGACATTACATATTTAAAACCCAAAAGCAAATTATGAGGCCTTTAATGGTTATTTGAAAATCTAAAAAACAAATATTAAAAATTAAACTCAATTTAAGAAGATCACGAATATGAAAGTTGAGTTTAACCTTTCACTCATATTAAGATGAATTTTGCGTCAAGTCCCAAAACAAATTATTCAATTTAAATTCATTTGATTCTTTTAAAAAAATATTTTAAAATATCTCAAATAAAATAAAATATTTATAATTGTCATTTTTTTTACATTTTTTTTGTGCAAAACAATAAGCAATCATTACATGTGGGTTCGGCTCATCCATAGAGATAGATAATCCACCTTTTTTTTTAATTTGAAAAAGAATTAAAAAAAAGCTCATCCACATATGTTTCGTGACCTTAAAAATAAATGAAAAACCTTTTTCACAGAGACTCTACAATTTTTAAAAGAACTATAAAAAAATTCTTCAAAGAGATTTCATAACTTTAAAAGGATATGAAAATGCTTCTCTAAATAAAAGTTTTGAAACTTTAACTCTTTGAAAAAATTTGAATAATTTTATATTAAAAAATATTAATTTTTTTTTATAATTTTATCTTTTTTTAAATATAAATCAAGCACTACATAAAATATTTATCATTATAAATATTTAATTTTATTTGAATTGATTAAAATAAATTGAATTGCATTAACGTGATTTTGATGTATTTGTGTCTTGATTGTGATTTAATTATTATAAATATATATTTTATTAATCAATTAGTAAAAATAAAATAATCAATCAAGTAAAATCAATCAATTAAAAAAATTAAAATCAAATAAACAAGGTTGAAAAGTCAAAAAGGAAAAACCTCCAATGTGCTTCAATGTATTTTAGTCACCTACTGCACATCTTTTTCTAGATCTTTTACCTCTTTTGTTTTGGCTTTGAGCATAATTTTCGGATCATGCTACCTTCATCTCTTTCTACCTTTAGACCACACGATTTTAAAAAGGAGAAGCCTTCTGCCATAATGATCTTTCAAGGTCACGATTTTCATCATCCTTACCACAATCCACTTCCCCAACCAAGACAATCACCAATTCTTCCATTAGTTGCAACAAATGGCCCCATTCCCAAAGCTACCATCAACTGTGACCAGAAGAATATCGCCTAAACGAGACCCATTCTCACGGCCAAAGAAAAAACACCATTCTCGCAACCTCTTGATCGTCAAGAACTCAACATCAACTCAGCCCAACTGAAGCTACAACCAGGGACCCTTCCCCTGCCAAAGATAGTCCCCAACTCCCATTTATAGTACCAAGACATTGCCCAGCACCAATCCAGCAGCGCGTCGCCCTGTGCCGCCCTAACACAACCCTGCACATACCAACCTCGAAATAAAACTCAACCAAAATTGGTCACAACCCAAATACCAAAAAAATCACAGTCTTCCCTAAAAGGAGGAACCTCAAAACAGCAGCAAAAATAAAAAAATAAAAAAGGGAAAACAAATACCAAAAAAAAGAGAGAGTTTCGATTTGAGTGATTTGGGGTATTTTTAGGCCGAGATTTTTGGAGAAGAGAGAGGGCAGAGTTAGGAGAGAAACATAGTGAAGGGAAGAGAAGTTTGAAGCAGCGGTAACGACTGTTTTGGGTTTTGAAGCCACAGGGTTCAAAGCCAGTTCTAGGTTTATTGAGATGTTTTTAGGAAAAACCAAGGTCAGATCCATGATAATGGAATCAGGAGGAAGAAGTGGGTTAAATTTGGGCTTGAATCGGTGTCGACAACTGGCGGCCAGTGACCAAAAGTGTTGGTCGGCAAAGCGGCTGCCGGCTGATTTTTTGGTTCTTCATTTGGCCAATTGCAGATTTGAGAAAGAGGGAAAGCATTTGAGAGAGTGTGTGAGGAAAGAGGGATAGGGAGAAAAGGGAAAATAAGAAAAAAAAAAAATAGAAGAGGCCTTAAATAGAAAAGGCCAAAATAACGTTGTTTTAGACGTCAAACCTGCGTCTGACTTGCGTCAGTTCGCGCGCCAACCTGGTTAAAACCCTACTTATTTGTAAGTTTCCTTTTTTTTATTTTTTATTTTGATTTTTATTTTATTTTTGTTGCTCTTTTTAAGAAATTCTATAATCATTTTTAACAGGAAAATTAGAAAAAAAAGATTATTATAAATAATAATTTTAATAAAAAATATATAATAAAAAAATAACTAGCAAACTTTTAGTCTAAAATAAAAGGATAAGTAAAATAATAATAATATTAAAGATAATGAAAAGAGTTATATTTTTCTTTAATTTAATAAATAATAATATTTTTTGAATTTCGTTAAAATATTGGGATGATTCAAAAATTATTTTTGTTATAAAAAATAAAAAATTTGATTATTTAATTAAATCTTCTAAAATGTAATTTTTAAAGAAAGTTTAAAAAGTTCAATTTTCTTTAATTAGTGTAAGTAAATTTTTTTTTTTTAGATTTTACAAAAGAATTGGGATAATTAAAAAATTATTTATGCTAAATAAATTTTTATTTAAATAATAAAAATGATAATAAAATAATAAAATAAAATAGTAAAAATAACAAAAAAAACTAATTAAATTTTTAATTAAAAAATCTCTTAAGCAAGAATTTAATAAAACTGAGATAATCTCATTTTCCTTCATTATCACCAAGAGAAATGATTTTTTTCAAGATCTCGCCAAAAAATTGAAATGATCCTAAAATTAACTTCAAAATTTTTAAGATTTTGTTGAAGAGTTAGAATGATTTTAAAATTAGTTAGAAAAATGATTTTTGAATTATGCTAAAAAGCCAAAAAATCCTAAAAAATATATTTTAATAAATACATAAATAAATAAAATATCTTATGATGAAATTTTTAGAATTTTGTAAATGATCAATTTTCTCAAAAATCTTTTGAATGAAGATATCTTTTATAAATTTTGTAACAACATTGGAGAAATTATAGGAAGCAAAACTAATAATAATAATTTCACAATAAAAACATTTTTCATAAATACATTTTAAGAATTAATTTTAAATATAAATAATATCATATCATCAAAATTAAAAAATAGCACACACTTGATTGATATCATTTTTCGAACAGGAGACGTGAGGGTGTTAATACATTTCTCACTCGTAATTATACTTTTGAACCTAACATTGATTTTATAGACCAAAACATCTTTTAGTAAATCTTAATTAATTTTAAAATTTTTATTAAAAAATGATATTTTGGGTGACCAATCACACCCTTACAAGAAAAAAAGAATGGTGGCGACTCCGAAAATTTTCATCAAGTCTAGTGATCGAGTCCCCCCAAACAAAAAATCATTATGATAGCTTGGCAACTCCATTAGAGATATTTGAGAGTTAGGACAAAATTAAATGTATGTTATCTAAACTTTGATCTTATGGTTTTTTCATTATTTAATTTTAATTATCTTGTTTTTTTAATTATGTTACTTTCTTTG
Organism: Durio zibethinus; assembly: GCF_002303985.1. The sequence goes on from NW_019168159.1 coordinate 18,171,991, forward strand.
TTTAATTTATGTTACTGTTAATAAATTATAAAATGTTTGGATTGCGGATTTTATTTTGATTAATGATTATTATGTTCTCTCACACATGTACACATTTGCATTCAAGCATAAGCTCTATACCTAGGCTCCCAAATCTATCCTTGTATGAGGGAATAAAGTATCTATGCTTTTGTAAGATTAAAATGCCTCCACTTAGGCTAACAAAATATTTCTATTCAAATTGAATATTTTTTGTTGGCAACCCGTTATGGGTGAGAATCAGAGGCCTTACTAATCTAGAGTAGACAATAGTAAGAATCAATTAGAGAACCTTTTAGACTTTGTTAAATCTTAAAACCATGCATATAATGAACCTTAAGAAACTAACCTTAGATAGAGCCATACGATTTTTGTAAATTATACCTTAAATTAGGAAACATAAGGGAACTTTTGTTGTATCATAACATAAATATTGTCAATAAAAGTAATAAAAATTTATCTATATTTTCTTTTTTGTGTTGAAGAATTTATTTTGGTTGATTAAAGTTTCTTTTAAAAAAAATTGTATTGTGTTATCATTTTTTATTATATTGCATTTTCAAAAATTGAATTCTTTGATTTTTCTAAAAAAAAAAAAGGAAGTAACTTTTCCTTTTCTAAAAAAAAAAAAAAATTGTTCCATTTTCTAAATAGGAAGATTTTTTTTCTTTGATTAAAAAATTGAAATTGAAATAGTTTTTATGGTTATTTTAAGGTTTAATCCACATTGTCTTTGCTTTTGCAATTTTAGTATTTTCAAGGCTTGTTTCAATATAATGCTACATTGTAAAAAAAAGATAATTTTTTTTTACTTATATTTTTTTTAAAAAAAATTCCTTGCATGTTTATTCTAAGAAAAAGGGGTATAGTAAAAATGTATAAAATAAAAACAACAAAAATAAAGCTTTGAATTTGAGATCTTTTGTTTTCATAATGTACAATTTCTTTTTAAGTAACCTTTACATTTGTAAATAACGTGAATTTTTGTTCCTTTAAAAAATGATTTCATCGTGCTTACATTGTAGATATGTTTATATTTTGTACGAATACGTCATTGTAAAAGTTATCGTATTTCATGTGCACCACCAATCTTGCATACGTTTGCATTGTCATTGTAAATACTGTTATATTTTATGTGCACCACCAATCTTGCATATAATGTATATTACATTTCATGTACATCGTCAATCATGCATACATATGATTCATCACCGTAAAACTTGTTGTGTTTCATGTACATCATTAACCAAGCATACATTCTTGTTTTGTCTTTTTGAATATTGTTGCATTTGATCTTAATGAAGAAGGGCACATCTGCCAATATATGCTTTAAAGGGAAAAATTCTTTTTGAACTCTTTTTTTAAGGAATAAATAAATTTTTGAAAGACTAACTTTTTGCTTTTCTTATACATCTTATGGTTTTTCATGACATTTTCATTTTGGATGCATCAAATCTGAATTTTAACCCCAATGAAAGAGGTTTTTCTTTTTTAGATTTTGTATACGTTTGACATTATACTTGGACATTGTATAAATAAATTTTGAAAAATAGTACAATGATTCTGTATTTGTAAAAAGATTGTTTGGAATAAAAGCCCTACATAATTTAATTTCTGAATCATGAGGATAAGGAAAAAAATTTTCTTTCGAGTCTTCAAATAATTGGTGATCATTATTAGGAATGAATTCAACTCAAAAATCACTCTTTTCTTTTTGATTCAAATCCTAAATGTGTCTAATACCTTGAAGGGCATGAATTTGAGCTTTATGAACCTAATTTTCATGATGCCTAGTAGCCAAGCCTTTATTTGGGCAAATAACAAAAGTGAATAATTTTGAAAATTCATTTTGAATTTTGGAAATCAAGCATGACATTCTTTCAAATTTTTAATTGGTAATTTAGTGTATGTCAAAATTTTGCTAAAATGATTGAACTATCCAAATCCTTTTGATAGCCATAGACATGAAAAATGCCTAAACTTTCTCCCTCAAGCAACTTTTGTTTCATGTCTTAAGGCACATTGACCAAAAAAAGCAAAATTCTTTATTGCCTAAGATAATTTGTTTCCTACCATAATATCTTTTTCCCTTCATATGCTAAATAATTTGGAACCAAAATGAGCTTTTTGTGCATTTTGCAATGAAATTTGAAACACCACATACAACATGATTTTCATCGTCAAAAGAACCTTAAGTGGCAAACAAGGCAAGACATCATTCATACAAAAAATGATTGATGGTTATATCATACACTTAAAATATCCAAATGATTCTATCACGAAACAAAAATAAAAAAAATTAAAACACAAAAAAGGTTTTCTTTATCCCCTTCTTAAATGATCTCTTTTTTTTTAATAACTTGCTCTTAAATTTAAGTGATCATGTTTGAAATGATGAATGACAATTTTTCACTATCCTTCACATATAAAAAATTATCTATTTGCTAACTATTTGAGTCTATTAAATTTCTCTTTCCAAAATGAATCTCGATCAAGGATCATTTTCTACACTAAAGGCAAAATAGGGACATCCTTAAAGATCATGAGCAATAGAGCCAACTTCAAGGAAAAATGTCTTATATTAAGATCTTTTGGCATGTACCTCAAAGATGGAATTTAAGGTAAAAAAATGAATAAATTAAGTTTTAGGTTAGAATCTTGAAGTGAAAAAAGATGAAATTTAAAAAGTAAAATATTGGAGTCAAAGTCAAATATTTAAAAAAAAAAGCAAAAAAAAAAAAGAGACACATATCTATTCATCCAGAATAAAAGGCTCCATAGACATAAAATGATCCTTGGTCTAATTACCCTCATGAATGTATTTTGGGCCTATTTATCCATTCTTTCAAAACCTTGAACCTTGACCTACATTACATACCTTGAAATTTTTATTTTGATCAATTGTGGACATTTGAATTGAAGAACTATGCCATTGAAAATTTGTGTATACCCATTATTGATTGGAAAAATTTTACCAAGTCCTTTGCTAGAAACTTTTATTTGGTGTGAATCTGTTGAATGTTAGAGTGCATGATGGAACCATTGACAAAAAAAGAATGTAGCTCTAGGTGAAAACCCTAAAAGGGTAGTTTAGAGCTAGAACAACTATTCTTGATGCCTCGAAAGAATTCTAGAATTTCCATAGTTGTATCCAAAAGAGAAATTCATGATGAAAAACCTTTTGTGAAGTTAATACCCATTAAAAACTTTGCATCTCTTGAAAGAATGAAAATCAAAAGCCAAACCTTATTCTTTCTCTACCAAACCTTTGTAAAAAAAGGTTTAGATTTGACACATTTTGAAGTGTTATATTAAGAAACTAAAAAAGTGTCAAGCCATGCATGATTTTCAAATGAAGAAAAGTGTTTTGAAAAAATTATTTCTTTTGTGAGCCCAATCAAAAAGCAAAAGTAATTCTTTTTCACTACAATCCTTGTCAAGCCTTCCTTAAAATCAGCTCACTAGTGAAAAGAGTTGAATTATCAATCACCCTATTCACAAGCATTCCATATAGTAGTCACCAATTTTCAACGAACTCGAAAGTCAATACACTTTAGATATTTTATTGTCTTAAATATTATATGGAGCAATTTTGTGAATATTTTGGCATTTTTTATGATAAATAAAATTTTTGAATGATGAGAATTTAAACAAAAACTTTCTTTTTGAAAAGAAAAAAAGAAATAAACCAAAAAGTCTTTACATTGGTTTTAGGATAGCCAAAAAGTTCGCATTTATGTCATTGCATATGTATTACAATAAAGGCATTCGTATAATTGCATTCACATTATGATAAAGACATTCGCATTTGCATCATTGCATATGTGTCACAATAAAGACATTCATATTTGCATCATTACATGCATCATGAAAAGGACATTCGCATTTACATCATTGCATATGTATCACAATAAAGACATTCACATTTGTGTCATTGCATCTGCATCATGAGAAGGACATTCGCATTTGCATCATGAAAAACATTTACATAATCATATTTACATCATTGCATATGTATCATAATAAAGACATTCATATTTACGTCATTTTTTCACATTTGCGTCATTGTATATGTATCACAATAAAGACATTCACATTTGCATAATTGCATTTACATCATGAAAAGGACATTTAAATTTGCATTATGAAAGATATTTGCATAATCATTTTTACATCATTGCATATGCATCACAATAAAAACATTCACATTTGCATCATTTTTTTGCATTTGCATAATTTTTTTTTTTTTGCATCATTGCATGTTCATCATAATAAAGACATTCGTATTTGCATCATTGCATCTTCATTATAAGAATGATATTTGCATTTCCATCATTGCATTTGCATCATGAAAGACATTCGCATCATCACGTTTACATCATTGCATATGCATCACAATAAAGACATTTACCATTGCATCATTGCATTTATATCATAAGAAAGACACTTGCATTTGCATCATTTCATCTACACATTGAAAAAGTATTTATAGGGGCAATTACATGAAAAAAAAAAAATTGGCATCTTTATCATTGCATTCCTATTTTTTAAGTACTTTTGTTAGATACACTCTAGAAAAGAATTTTACATTAGTAATCATTGATGTTAGTGTAGATATAGTCACATTTCCCTCATTTATCTTGAGATTAAACATTTGCATCTTAATTGCATCTATTAATTTTTCAAAATTTGAACAATTGATAAAAATATATATGAACAATATTTTGAATTTTGAAAAAAATAAAAATATCAAGGAAAATTTGTTAAGGAAAAAGAAAAAAAAAAGTTTGTAGAAAAAAGAAAGGAAAAGAATTTGCCTAAGGAAAAAAGAAGTTGATGAGAAAAGTTCTTTTGAAAAGAAATTTGTTTGAGAATTTTTAAAAAGAATGAATTTTAAATTCAAGATAAGAATTAAGCCCAAATTAGTTGGCAACCAAGCCTAGTTTGGCTGGCACTAAGATGAGTTCAAGATTGAATTTTTAGTAGTGATATCTGAGCCTTTTCAAAATCATTCGGTGGTGATATCTAAGTATTAAAGTCTGAATTCCAATCACTCAATGATGATATTTAAGTATTAAAATTTGAATTTTATCTTCTGGGTGGTGATATCTTAGTGTTCAAGATTAAATTTCATAAAAGATAAATTTCAGTGTGAATCTCAAACTTGATATAAATCTTGATATGAATCTTGAAAACCTTTCGATGTGAATCTCAAACTTGATATAAATCTCAATGTGAATCTCGAAAATCTTTCAGTGTGAATCTCAAATCTTAGATGTAAATCTCGAGAATCCTTCGATGTGAATCCCAAACTTAATATGAATCTCAATAGGAATCTTGAAAACTTTGCAATGTGAATCTCAAACCTTTGATGTGAATATAGAAAACTTTTTTGTGTGGATCTCAAACTTGACATGAATCTTGATCCGAATCTCAATACCCTTTTGGTGTGAATCTTAAACTTTTAATGTGAATCTTGAGAACTTTTTGGTGTGAATCCTAAACTTTTAATGTGAATCTTGAGAACTTTTTGGTGTGAATCCTAAACCTTTAATACGAATCTTAAGAACTTTTTAGTGTGAATCCTGAACTTGATATGAATCTCTATGATAAATCTCGAGAACATTTTGATGAGAATCCCATAATTTTTTATATTAAATGAATCCTTGATCACCTTCATATAAGAATCTTAACACCTCAAGCTTTTCTCGATAAAAATATCTTAAATTTTAAAGTTGTAGAGCCTTTAGTTAGAAGAGCATTTAAATGTTGAGATTTATATCTAGGCATCATTTCAAAATCCTCCAAGCATCAATTTAAAGTTTCATTGCCTCTGGTTAGAGAAGCTTTCTTCAAAGTTTCATAGTCTCTGGTTAGAGAAGCTTTTAAATTTAAGACTTTATACTTAGAGGACTCTTTCAAAATTAGGCATGATTTGTAAGACCAAAAGACATAATCTATATGACTTCTTATATTTTTAATTTTAAGTTTTATTACCTCTAGTTAAAAGAGCTATTTTAAAGTTTTATTACTTTTGGTTAGAAGAGCCTTCTTTCAAGTTTCATAGCCTTTAGTTAGATGAGCTTTCTCTAAAGTGTCATAAGCTTTGATTAGATGAGCTATTTAAAGTTTTATTGCCTCTAGTTAGAGAAGCCTTCTTTTAAGTTTCACAACTTCTTGTTAGAAGAGCTTTCTTTAAAATGTTATAGTCTCTAGTTGGAGAAGCTATTTAAAGTTTCATTGCCTCTAGCTAGAGGAGCTTTCTTCAAAGTTTCATAACCTCTGGTTAGATGAGTTTTTAAATTTAAGGTCTCTATTTAAAAGAATCTTTCAAAATTAGGCATGATTTGTGAGACCAAAGGACATAATCTATAAGACCTCTTAGATTTTTAATTTAAAGTTTCATTACCTTTAGTTACAGAAGCTATTTAAAGTTTCATTGCATGTGGTTAGAGAAGCCTTCTTTCAAGTTTCATAGCCTTTGGTTAGAGGAGCTTTTTTTAAAATGTCATAGCATTTGCTTAAAGGAGCTATTTAAAGTTTTATTGCCTCTAGTTAGAAGAGCTTTCTTCAAAGTTTCATAGCATCTAGTTAAAAGAGCTTTTAAATTTAAGAGTCTCTACTTAGATGACTCTTTCAAAATTAAGCATGACTTACAAGACAAAAAGGCATAATTTATAAGACGTCTCAGATTTTTAATTTCTAGTTTCATTGCTTATAGTTAGATTAGTTATTTAAAGTTTCATTACCTCTAGTTAGAGGAGCCTTTTTTTCAAGTTTCATAGCCTTCGATTAAAGAAGCTTTCTTGAAAGTGTCATAATTTATAAAACTTTATTTAGAGGAGTTTTTCAAGATCAAGTTTGATTTATAAAAACTTTTGGGGCATAATCTATAAGACCTATAAAATTTAAAATTTAAAGTGTCATAACCTCTGGTTAGAGGAGCTTCTTAATATTTAATTACCTCTGGTTAGATTTAATTAATCTTAAAAAAAAATGAATGATAAAATTCCTAAAAATAATTATTAAGGAAAATTGAAAGAGTTCTTTTTTTCCTTAATTTTTACAAATAAAAAATACTTCTTAAATTTCACCTGAATGTTGAGATAATTCAAGAAATTATTTTTGTTCAAACAAAATTGTTATCTTTTAGTTTTTGTTCTATTTTTTATTTTCAGTAATGTGAAAAAAAGAGCAATTATAAATACTAAAGTTTGCCCGAATTGATTGAAATGGATCTGAATTGCATTAGTGTGATTTTGATGTATTCTTGTTTTGATTGTGATTTAATTATTATACATATACATTTTATTAATCAATTAGTAAAAATAAAATAATCAATAAAAAATCAAAATCAAATAAAAAAAGTTGTAAAGTAAAAAAAAAACATCCTGCTATGTGCTCCAATGTTTCTTTAGCCACCTATTCAACATCTTTTTCCAAATGTTTTACCTCTTTTCTTTTGGTTCTGAGCATGATTTTTGAATCATGCTCCATTCATCTCTTTCTACCCTCAGACTACACATGATTTAAAAAAAAAAAGAAACCTTATGCTATGATGATCTTCCAAGGTCACGACTTTCATCACCCATACCACAACTCACTTCCCCAACCAAAACAATCATCATATATTCGATTGGTTGCAACAAATGGCCCTATTTCCCATAGCTACCATCAACTATGACCAAAAAAATATCGCATAAACGAGATCCATACTCATATTGCCAAAGAAAAAAACACCACCCTTGCTACATCTCGGTTGTCAATCATTCACCATCAACTCAGCCTAATTAAAGCTACAAGTAGAGACCCTTTTTTTGCCAAACACAATCCCCAATTCCTATTTATAGTACCAAGACATTGTCGAGCACCAACCCAACCACATATCACCCCATGCTACTACAACACAATCCTGCGCATACCAACCCCAAAAGAAAACTCAACCAAAATCAGTTACAACTCAAATACCAAAAAAAATCTTAGTCCTCCTTAGAAGAACCTCAAAACATTAGCCAAAAAAAATGGAAACAAAAACCAAAAAAGAGAGAGAGAGAGAGAAAGTTTCAATTTGGGTGATTTGATGTATTTTGGGTTAAGATTTTTAGTGAAGCGGGAGGCTAAAGTTAGGAGAGAAACATAATGAAGGGAAAAGAAGTTTAGAGCGACGGTAACAGCTGTTTTGGGTTTAGAAGTCGCGGGGTTCAAAACTGGATCTAGGTTTATTTAGACATTTTTAGAAAAAAAAAAAAAAAAACCAAGGTCAGATCCGTGATCAAGGGATCAAGAGGAAGAAGTGGGTTAAATTTGGGCTTAAATCAATGTTGACAACCAGCAACAGATGATCGAAAGTGGCTATTGGCCTGTTTTTGGGTTCTTTTTTTGGTCGATTGCAGATTTAAGAGAGAGATGAAAAGTATTTAAGAAAAGAGTGTGAGAAAAGAGAAATGGAGAAAAAGGAAAATAAGAAAAAAAAAAATAAAAGAGGCCTTAAATAGATAGGCCAAAACGACATTGTTTCAGACATCTGACTTGCGTTTGACCTGCGCTAACCCACTTGAAATCCGACTAGTTTGTAAGTTTCCCTTTTTTTTTTTTTTTTGATCTTGATTTTAATTTTTACTTTTTTTTTTTTTTTTTGCTTTTTTTTTAGGATTTCTATAATCATTTTTAACAGGAAAATTAAAAAAATAATAAGGTTTATTATAAGTAATAATATTAATATAAAATAAAAAATAAAAAAATAAATAGTAAACGTTTAGTCTAAAATAAAAGAATAAGTAAAATAATAAAAATATTAAGGATAATGAAAATAGTTCTATTTTTCTTTAATTTTATAAAAAATAATATTTCTTGAATTTTGCTAAAGTGTTAGGATGATTCAAGAAATTATTTTTCTATAAAAATAAAATATATAAAAAATTGATTATTTAAATAAATCTTTTAAAATGTAATTTTTAAATAAAATTAAAAGAGTTCAATTTTCTTTAATTAGTGCAAGTAAAAAATATATATATTTTTGAATTTCATAAAAGAGTTAGGATATTCAAAAAATTATTTTTGCTAAATAAAAATTTATTTAAATAATAAAAATGAAAATAAATGATAAAAAACAATAAAATAAAATAGTAAAAATAACAAAAAAAAAACAAATTAAGTTTTTAATTTAAAAATCTTTCAAGCTAGAATTTAAGAAAATTGGAAAAGTTTCATTTTTCTTCATTATCACCTAGAGAAATGATTTTTTTAAAAATCTCGTCAAAAAATTTAGATGATTTTAAAATTAGTTTAAAAAAATTTTAAGATTTCGTTGAAAAGTCGGGACAATTCTAAAATTAGTTAGAAAAATCATTTTTGAATTTTGCCAAAGAGTCAAAAAAATTCTAAAAAATCAATTTTAATAAATAAATAAATAAAATATCTTGTGACGAAATTGCTGGAATTTTGTAAATGATAAATTTTCTTGAAAATTTTCTGAATGAAGATATCTTCTATAGATTTTGTCAAAGCGCTAGAAAATTTATAGGATGCAAAAAGAATAATAATAATAATAATTTCAAAATAAAAACATTTTTCATAAATACATTTTAGGAATTAATTTTAAATATAAATAAGATCATATCATCAAAATTAAAGAATAACACATGCTTAATTAATAACGTTCTTCCAACATGTGACGTGAGGGTGTTAATACATTCCTCATTCGTAACCGTCTTAGACCCAATCTTAATTTTGTAAACCAAAATATCTTTTAGTAAATCTTAGTTAATTTTAAAATTTTTATTAAAAGATGATATTTGAGGTAACCAATCACATCCCTAAAAAAAAAAATTTCGTTGCTATTCTAAATTTTTTTATTAAGTCTAGTGATCGAATCCTTTTAGATGAAAATCGTTATGACAATCATTTTATCCTATTAATAATCTTATATATCAAACATGATCTAAAAGTATTTGAAAGGATTACACTCTTTTAAATAAAGCTTTGAAAGACATATTTGAAAACACTATTCTAAATAGAGATTTTGAAACTTTAAAACAATTTAAAAATACTCCTCTAAATAAAAATCTTGAAACTTTAAGTCTCGTTTAAAAAATAAATGTTCCTTTTTTAAAATTTTAAAATCACATTTGAAAATTTTTCCCTACAAGAGGTTTAACATTTTATCTTATAAAAGTTTCTTCCTAAAGGGCTAAAATCCCTTCTTTGATAGATTTTTCTCAACCAAGGATTAAAATCTCATCTTTGAAAGTTTATCTTCAATCGAAGATTAAAATCTTAACCTTCAATTTTTTTTCTTAATTGACAATTAAAATCTCAACTTAAAATTTTTTTTCAACCAAAATTTGAAATCTAAACTTTGAAAAATGATTTCCTAGACCAAGGATTAAATTTTCATTTTAAAAATTTTTCTTTGATTGAGAACCAAAATCTCATTTTGGTAAATTTTTTTTGAATAGGATCAAAATCTTATCATTGAAAAATTTCTCCAACGGAGATATTAAAATCTAATCTTTGAAATTTTTTCTAAATCAAGGATTAAAATTTTATTTTTTAGTTTTTATTCATTTTTCAAAAAAATTTCTTCATTTAAAGGACCGACAAGCCCAAAAATATATTTCTCATGGAAAAATCTCTAAGCCTTTTAGTAAGTTCAATTTCAAAACCCAAAGTTTAAATTACTATTTTTTGTTTGTTGAATGTATACAATAAATGTCATGAATGTTATGCATGCAATTTAAATGTTAATAAAATTCAATGCAATGTATCTAATCGTGGTAAAAAGATTCCCAAAAACTCTTTTCCCAATTTACCTTCAATCAAGGCTCATATGCCTTTAAAAATCTTGTCTTGAAAAGAAATTTCTAAAAAAGTCTCATACTTAAAAATTTTTTTTTTTTCATTTTGAAAATTTTTCTCAACATCTTTTCCTTTTTCTAAAGAAATATCTTGTTTTTCTTGTTTCCATTTAAAAATATAAATTTCCTTTCTTCATCCTTCCATTTAAAATTTTCCTTTCTTTTTCAATGCTTTTCTATTCCCCAATTTAAAAAATTATATTTCTTTTTGCTTTTTTTTTTTTTAATTCAGAGTTTGCAAAAATGTAAATGTTCCAATAATTATATGAATAAAAATGTCCCCTATTTAGGGTGCAGATGCTAACATTTATCCTACTAATGTAGATGCAAAGATATATCTCAACGACTCAAATGCAAATGTTCTTCACCAAGATAAAATGCAGATGTCTTATTCAAACATTCATTACAAATGTGCAAACTCAATGATCCACTATTTTTATTATTATTATTTTTCAACATTCACGAATCTCAATTGACAAATGTAATAAATAATGTAAACATTTGTAGATATCTATTGAAAATGCAAATGCTCCCTAAAAATGATATAAATACAATAACCCAAACAATAATCCTCCAACATTGTGCAAATGCAATGATTTAAACAAATGCAAATGCATGATTTAAAAAGATGCAAATGCTTACTAAATTATGCAAATGCATGATTTAAACAAATGCAAATGCTTAGTAATTACGTAAATATATGATCAAAGCAATGTGTTCTCTCCTTCAACATCAAAAGCCTTTTAAGTCATCAACTGATCTTCATTCAAAAACCTTTTTTTTTTTTTTTTCATTTTTTCAGATCAAAAGTGCATTATGAACATCTGAGTTCTTTTTAATCTTGATGCACAGGGGCAGATGATTATACATGTCATAAGCCCCCCTAAAGTTTTAACAACCCCCGGTAACGGGAGGTAAAAGAGAATGGTTATACAAGTTAAATGGGGCCTTCCCCCCCCCCCCCTCCCCAAATTTTAAGAACCTTTATGTTTGTTAAGGGAATTAAATAATCTATAAGCTCTGTTTTTTGTGTGAATGCATTATATCCAGATGACTCAATTAAATCAGTTAATAACACTCTAAAATCCGAATGCCATATGCGTAGAAGACTGATAAAAAGGTATTATAAAGATGTGTTTTTGGTAGCTAAAATCCATTGATCTGCTGAGAGTCACACCAAAAATTTTATTACCATTGCTTTACTTTAATGTTTACGGTCATGGATGTCTAGCTGTCTTATGCATTATTGTTTAAGATGAATTAAAATCATATTGTTATTTGTTTATTTATTATACCAACCAAGTATTACTTACAAACTTTAAAATCAAGAGACTTGTTAGAAGAATTAGAAAGGGTATATCACCTACAATCATAATCATGTCCATTAAACTAAAGTCAAATTGGCTTTCTAGTTTCTTCATAAGACTCCCAATCTACAATCAAATATCAAATATATTTTTTCTTTCCTTTTTAATCAACCATAGTTTCTTTCCATATAATTTTTACCTTTAATTTATTTTAGATCTTTTTCTCCTGCTATAATGCAATTTTATTTCATCACAAAAGTTAGATTTGAATAACTTTTTAAAAGGTTAAAAAATTATTAACTTCTAATCTCAAAGTTTTAATTTTATTTTTTTAATGGTATATTTTATTTTTCTTGTTTTGATGAAAAATATGTTATTTAGCAATTGGTTTATTTGTTTTTTTTTTTTTTAAATCATTCACAATTTTAAATAAAATTGTTTATTTGATATATTTTGTTTCATTGTAAATTTGTTTATAAATTGATAAAATTTATAATTTTGTAAGTTATTTTTGGAATATTTTCTTGTATATATATTTATATGAATAATAAATAATAGGATATGTAAAAGAAAAAAAATTAAATTTTAGTATAATATTAATAGGCTCCCTTAAAATCAAATGTTAATGTGCCACTGTTGATGCATGCATGATATCATTATATGTGGAGAGAGTATTTGAGAAAATAGGCCAACCCCCTTTTTCTCTCTCATCATGCCAAAATTTCATTAACTGGTGCACTAATATGGTCATGCAGAAGCGGATGCACTCTCTTCCATTATCTGTTATCAAATCTCCCATTCCTTGCCATTTTCTTGCCCCAAAATTGTTTTCAAAATTACCCATTTTCTTATCATCTTCTAGTTGATCTCCTTGTCTTATAGATAAAAGCATCCGTAAGATTTTCTGATGATAGTCTTGTACATTCAACATTTTCCTTGCTTCAGAGAGATCATTCTTATTGGCCTGGATATCATGCATCTCACATCCACCATAATAAATTTCAAACCAGAATTAAAACTCAAATACACATCAATTCAAACTTGAATGTTTTCATGCTTCTTGAAATGTTTCAAAAACTCCCAAAAATATCATTAAACGCATTATTTTAAAAATGTAATGATAAATTATATATATATTTTTAATGTTATTTAACATTTAAAATTTTTTAAAAAATTATTCAATCAAAATATTGACACATACTAAATTATATTTAAATAATAATTAATATTTTAAGAATTAAAAATTGTAAAGATGATTAGAAATATTTAATATTTAAAAAATAATACTTATAACAATTATACTATATGTGAACTAATTATTTAATATACTATTGTTAACTAATTATTACTATATATTTCTCAAAAAAATTCATAAATATATATTATACTTTTTTTAACATTCACTTTGAGTATTTTAAGACTTAACAAAAACGTATGAAGGCAACCCTAACTTTTAAAATTTCATTTTGGTGCAATTAGGCTAACTAGATCCACAATGTTCTACTGGCAACTAAGCCTTCGGTCGCTGGTGTGGTTGAACTTTGAAATGCCAAACACCAAACATTTCCGTGTAAACGGGATAATTGCTCTTCACTGATATTGTTTATTGGGCATCCAAATTGACCTTTAGGGTTCATTTAGATGACCACTTCATTTGGATGAGAAATAAAAATGATTTTAATGAGATTAAAAATAATAGTGATGAAAAAATTAATTATTATAACAATAAAATTAGATATTACATTTGTGAAATTAAAATTAAAATTGAGATAAATGTTTGGATTTAAATAAAACAGTGTCAGTGAATTGAATTATAATTAAAAGAGAAATTGATCATTAATGACATTTAATTAAAGTTTGTGTATAATAAAAATTTTAAATTATTTATTATTTATGAAGTTAATAAATAATTTAAAATTATTAAAATTATTTTTATGAGAAATAATAATTTTTGGTAAAAAGTTGTTAATAATAAATTTACACATTAAAACTTAACAAAGTAATCAATTAATTATTTTTTGTATTTATTTATATGATAATTTTTATATTAAATTTATAATTATTTCTTAAAAGATAATATTACATTTACTCGTATATGTAAAAATAAATAATATTTATTTAATCTAAACTGTATTAAGAAATTATTTTTATTTATATTTTAATATTATTTAATATTTAAAATGTTGATAATTTTATTTAATAAAAATATTGACACATTAATTTATTTTAAAATAATAATGAAGATTTTAAATATTAAAAATTATAAAATACTTTAAAAGATTTAATGTTTAAAGAAATAATACTTATAACAATTATACATAGTATTTTAAAAAGTAATATTAAACATACGAAATAAAAAAATATAAGAATAAACTAATTTAAATATAAATACAAAATTAAAAATTAAAAACTAAAAACTAAAAAATTAATAATAGATAATATGATCAAGAGTCCAGTGAAGTGCCCACTGAGCCTTTAAGCTTGGCTGTCCAGGAGGGACGAGAGCGGTGAGCATTCCCCGCCCCCGGGCCCAGCTGCGCCATATTGGGATTGCTGTTGGCAATGGAAATGGCAAAAGCGTAATATCTGACGTAAGCGGTGGCATTTACATAAGACGGATCCAGAAGCTTTACACGTAGCAGTTTAGAACCAGCCAAGCCAACAAAAAGCTTATTGATAGTCCAAATTAACGGTCAGTCTCAAGGTTCGTTTAATATTCGTCGCTTTTGCTGCAGTCCACATCCCAACAAACAACTATAAAAACTACTCCTATATATATATATATATATATATATATATATATATATATATATAGCATAAACCAACAAAACCGCCGCATCCGACCGACCCTCCCCAAGTCAAACCAACTCTGGTCAACGATGGTTAACTTAAGTCCCTCAACTTTCCAATAATTACCATCCTGACCATCGTCTCTCAAATCTATAAATCTGGCCTCTCAGAGTAGCCGGGTTTGCCGAACCAATTAGCCTAGCGGGGCTACTAAGAATAAAAAAATAAATTAATTCAGTCTTTCTTTCTCTTCCAATTGAATGGCTACTTCATCTTCAAGAACAAGGTCAAACGGACCAGTCATACGCTCGCTATCCCCAGCGGGGAGATTCCATAACTCACAAACAAACATGGTCTTATCGTCGTCGTCTTCTTCTTCTTCGTCATCTTTTGCTTCTTCGACAAGCTCGAGCTTCTATTCACCATCCTCAACTTTCTTTGATCGCCACCAACACCACCACCGATCCGCCTCTCCCACTCGCGTTAACCTCTACACTTCCACTCCTCTAAACCAATCCTTTCGCTTCTCTATTAGCAGGTCCATCTCTCCTAACCGCTTCATCTCCGTACCGGAACACAACAACCCTCTCTCCATCCCCAAGAGGACTTGTATGTGCTCGCCAACCACGCATCCGGGCTCTTTTCGCTGCAGTTTGCATAAACATAGTCACAATAGTCATGCTAATTGCACGGCATCGTCGTATCCCTCGAATCGACTGAATATGCGGAGATCGGCGATGACCAACTCGCTTGTTCGGATCGGAGGTGTTGAAGGAGACTGGGTTAAGAGAGCGTTGACGGCACTGATTCGGCCTTCTTCTCATCAGCAAAGGAGGAGAGCGGCTTTCCAACCGAGTCCGAGTCGGCTCTCAGTTATGTCCCAAAGCTGAGGGATATTTTTATTCATGGATTGGATTTGTATTTACAGGTTGGCTTCTGAGTCAAGTCTTGTTGCAGTTAATTGTGTCTGTCGGCAGCGGCGAGTTTTTTATCGGAGGCTTAGAAAGTGTAGAAAAGGTTTTTTTGGATATGGAAGAGGATTCGATTCCTTTTGTACATAGTCATTCAGATTCAGTGATTTGCTTTGCTTTGCTATGGAAGCAGTATTTTCATTCTTTAATTAAAATTTATTCAGTGATTTAAAACTTTGGATTGGGATCCGATTTGATTCAAAAAACATGGACTATAATTTGGAATATAATTCAAACTTTGCAAAGACTGATCGCTCTGTGTGAGTTTGACAGTGGATTTCATTTCTCTATTTTGCAGCGTTTGGTCTTTTCCCATAGTTGACGGTGCTGTTCACCGTTACCATTACTGAGTCACTACATCTGCTTTACGTTGTTTACCCAATTGCTTTTGCGTTTCCTCCGGTGCAAGGTATATTTGTTTCTGCCCTTTTTTTTTTTTTTTTTCTTTAATCAATATTTGTTTGCTATTATGCAATTCTTTTGTGCAGTTTAGGTAACCCACAGGACACGAGGGTATCGGATTGGACTTGAAACAAAAGAAAAAGATAAAAAGAATAAGAACTCACACGACACAACTTTAGCTGACTTGCTTTTTAAAATTGTGAGAAGAAAATGTGGACAAGACAACACCAAAAGGGAATAAAATATGGCTGTACAAACTCAATTAAAATTAGTTTTAGTCAATAATTTATAAATAGAGAAAATGGGAGAAAGCTCTAGGCTCCGGGCGGAACGTCCGATGCAGTGTGATTGACGCCATAAAAAATGGCAGCAGACAGCTGGCTTATTAATTGGAATTTGGAAACATAGAAAGCAAACAACAGCCGGCTCATCTTGACCTAACTCTCGTGTAACATACAACCATTTAATAAAAAAAATTATTTGATATTCATAGCGAAGTTTTTTTAACTTCACATGTGAAATTATCATCTTAATATGTTTTATTTTTTAATTAATTTTTTATTTTTTAAATATAATTAAAAAATATATTTTATTATTTTAATTTTGTTTTTAAAGTTAAAAAATTTTAATAGAATGTGTTTGATAGTTTTTCTTTAATAAATCTATTAAATATATAAGTAAAATTATGCGATTAGTTTAGCAATTATAAAAAAATTGAGTTTTCTAAGATATTAATTAAGCTTTTGATTGGAGAAATCTTTACAAGATGAGCATCGAGAAAATTTAATTTTCAGATGTGAATTTCTAACTTTTTAAATGTAAATCAACATTAATTTTTAACTTTTTATATGTGAATAATTAAATTTTTAAATTTTAAATAAGAATTTTTAAGATTTTTAAAATACCAATATTTGAAATTTAGACATACATCTTTATATTCTTTAATGTAAAATTTTAAATTTTAGATATGAATCTTTAAATTTTTCAAATGCAAATATTTAAATCTTAGATGCAAATTCATAACAAATGAAAATATTTGAATTTCATATGTAAATTTTTAAATTTTAGCATTTATTCAAATCAAAAGCTTTGAATTTTAGTATTTTTTAAATGAGAATATTTAAATTTTAACTTATCATATGAAAATTTTTAAATTTTAATTCATATGTAAATATTTGAATTTTAACATTTTCATATAAAAATTTTTGCATTTGAGTTGCAAACCTAAATTTTTAATGTGAATCACTAAGTTTTAACATTTATTCAAATAAAAATCTTTGAATTTTATAATTTTTTAAATAAGAATCTTTGACTTTAAGATATGAATTTTTAAATTTTTTTCAAATACAAATCATTGAAACTTAGATGTGAGTATTTGAATTTTTCAAATGTAAATTTTTTATTTCTTTTGTGAATCTTTAAATTCTTTTGTAAAATTTTGAACTCTTTTGTGAATTATTTATTAGTTTTGTGAATTTTTGAAATGTTTTTGTGAATTTTTTAATTTATTTTGTGAATCTTTGATCCTTTTTGTGAGTTTTTAAACTTTTTTGCAAACTTCAAAATTTGAGATGTGAATTTTTGAATTTTTTCAAATGCGAACCTTTGAGCATTAGATGTTAATTTCTAAAATTTTCGCTCTAAAAATTTTAATATGCAAATATTTAATTTTTAGATGTGAATTTAAAAAATTTTTTAAATAAAATTTTTTAATTTTTATATGTTAATCTTTATAATTTTTAAATGTGAATATTTGAATTTTATGTATAAATCTTTAAAACTTTTCAAATGTAAATTTTTTAACCTTAGATGTGAATCTATGATCTTTTATTTTCTACATACGTGAATCTTTAAATTTTTGTTTTCTTTAAATGACATTTTTTTTCAAAACATACAAAAAAAAAAATAAAAGAACAAATGAAAAAGGAAGGTTTTGAGCTGCTAGATTGGACAAAACCATTGTTTATATCTTTTGTCATATTTTTTATTTTAAAAAATGAGCAAAAAAAAAAAAGTTATAGAAACTTAATTTTATCCAAAAAAAAAAAAAGAAAATTAAAATGAGTCTCAAGTTTCACGTGCCCGAGTTTGGATCCATATAAATATTCTAATTTCTTTAACTTGTTAATGGTATATTGGGTTCAATTGAACTATAACAGATTGATTTTTCATGGGTCTAGATCCAATCTAATTTAAGGTTGGGCTTGAGAGTCCAAAGCCCAATAATGTAATTCAAAATACATTTTGAGGCCTGATTATATTTTAAAGAAATTAAAATAATTAAGAAATTAAACAAAAGCAAAAATATTTCAACCTGACAGAGGGCTACACATCCATTGCCTAACTTTGCAACATAAATTTCAAGATGAAAAGGTGAATGTGCCATGCCCAGAACTCCTCTTCAATCCAAGAAAAACTGGGTTTTGAACCCTAATTGGTTTTATAAATTAAAACTTAAAACACGAAAAAAGATCTAACTGAAACCCAAGAAAAAAAAGAACACGCTCTACTCTGTTGAAAAAAAAAAAAAAAGAAGCCACCATAACCAGACTCGACCACCACTTCAAGTCAAGTCACCATAAAAAGCCAAAATCAACCTGAGACCCCTCTAACAACAACCAACAACAAAGAGATAACCAAAAACCAACAAAACACCACTCTTATCAACCTCATACCCAATAAGAAAGCCACATAATAAACAAGCAACACAAAAAATACAAAATAAAAAAGAAATAAAAAACAGAGAGAGAGAGGGGGTTTCGACTTTAAGGATTTTAGAAATATTTAGTGTTTCAAATTTAGTGAGGAAGAAGGAGGAAGGAGGCCGTAAAGAGAGAATATCATATTAAAAATTGGAGGCCTTTAGAGGGGTAGCGGGAAGGGTATTGCAAGGTTTGAAACCGCGGCTTTCTAGGCTAAATCTGGGAATTTCGTTTAACCGTTAGGCAAAACCAAGGTTAAAAAATGGAAATGGGAAGTCAAGAGGAGTATGGGGCTGTATGTTGGCAGAAAATTGAAGCTGGCGATCAGCGACCGCCGGTGGTGGAAGGCAAACGCCTGGGCAAAAACCTGTTGGGTTATGGAGACCCTATTTTATGTAATATTTAATAAAGAAAATTTGTAATAAAAAATTAAGTAAAATAAAAACAAATACATGATGAAATTTTAAAAATTACAAATAGATAAATTTTTAAAAACTTTCGAGTGAGAACTTTTATTAAATTATTTCAAAATGATGAAAGATTTAAATAAAAAATTTAATATTAAATAAAAATAAAGATTTAAAAATAAATTAACTTTAAAATTTCATGATAAAATTTGTCATAATTTTTCATTGATAAAATTTTATAAAATCATGAATGGGTGATTTTTAAAAAAATTTTAAATAAAAAATTAATTTTTAAATTTTGTCAGACTTTTATTTTTAAACAATAATGAAAAAAGATAAAAATGAGATGTTTTAAAAATAATAAAATAACTTTTGGAGTTAAACTTTAAAACTATCATAAAAATAAAAGTAAAAAAAAATTAATAAAATTTTAAGAAATTAAGAATGGATGATTGTTTTAAAAAAATTTTAAGTGAGAAAATATTTTTATAATTGTGAAAAGTTTAAATATATTTTCAATAAAATAAAAAATAAAAAAATAAATTTAAAAAATATTTAATTCCATGACATAATTTTTTAAAAAAATAAATGAATTTTTTATATACCCTCGAAATAAGAAAAATTTTAAAAATTTTATTAGAATGGTAGAAAAAACCTAAATTTTTTTAAATAAAAATTTTGTTATTAAAAATTAAAATAAACCTCTATTTTAAAATATTTAATCAATTTGATATCGGATTTTTTCAAGAAAACAAATAAATTTTGTTGAATGTTTTTGAAGTGTGAAAATTTTTTAAGAACTTTATTATAATGATGGAAAAACCTTAAAGAAATTTTTTAATATTTAAATAATAAAATTTTAATTAAAATAAAAATTATTTAATTACGATTAATTTTAAAAAATATAATATTAATTGATACCAATTTTAGATGGACTTGATGGGGTGCTAATGTGTAATTTTGAATGTAATTTTATAACGTAAACTAAACTTATTTTTTCAAAGAATCTTAGCCGAACTTTAGAAAATTCTTCAAATTTTACTGATTAAATTAAAAAAATAAATAAAGAAGTGACAATTTAAAATACGCGGTCATAGTTGAGCAATTAATAGTATATTTTATTTTATTTTATTTTTTTATCAATTTTACTTATTGTTTTTTTCCTTTTCGTTAATTATTTTCGGCCATAATGCCGAGGGATAATTATTTCCGTTCGTTTATCTCCTTTTTATGATTCTCCCTAGTTTGATAGGTATAAATGAAGTTGTAGTTAATTGAAAAACATCTATTTGGAGGATAACCTCAGACAGCCGCTTCTTCACCAATTGCAGGCAGCAGCTACTCAATAACGATCTTCCCTTACAATGGTTTGTGTCTCAGACCCTGTCTCCTCGTTGGAACTTCTAACTCTCTTTGCTTTCCTTTCCTTTGCATTCAATTGGTATATCACATGTATCCAAATTCCAACTTGCTCCCTCACTTTTTCTGCGTTTTTGCTCTTGCCAG
Source organism: Durio zibethinus (assembly GCF_002303985.1). The sequence continues at coordinate 18,192,950 of NW_019168159.1, forward strand.
ACTTTGCTGCTGCCGCCCAATTCTTCAATAACAAGAATTCTTGCTTCTAATGTCAGTGCCCATTACTTTTCCCTGTTATTACCGTTGGCTTTAAGCTTTTATATATGATATTAGAAATTTAGGAATCTTAGAACTACTGACACAGATAGGTTTTTGAGCATTTGCTTCCCCATTGACTTCTAACACACAATTTACTGAGGGACAATAAACCTCAGCTGGAACAGCTTTTATTATGATGGAATTTAGACTATGGTAAATATATGCTTCCAATATTTGGAACTCATTGTGTACTTGTTGTACTCAATGTTGTATGTATCTCAGTCATTTGGCCTAGTTTTTAGGCTGGAAATTATATGAATTTACATATTGTTTAAGGCTTAATTTGGTGCTGACATGTTTGATTGGTATCAATTTTAGAGATAGGGAAAGAACATCAGTGAAGTTGGTTTCAATTAAGTTTAGGAGCTGCAGATTTTAAGTTGATGGTCAGTTTGTTAGTTTGCTTATAGGAGAGATGAATAAAAATTCCCCCCTGTGCCCAATCCCTCACTCTGAAAAGAAAGAACTATAAAAGATTAAAAACAGAAAGGGTGAAAAACACCAAGGTGTTAAATGTTTTAAATAAGTAAAATTTCAGAGATTTCAATCATTCCAGTTTGTTTTTCTGCGACCAAAACATTGACAAGTGCGCATATGCTTATTCTTAAAATTCTTGCAGAAAAGAGGGATCATAGAGCCACGAAAGAAGCAAGATGAAGGAAGCACCATGGAAGCTGCCAGGTTAGTCACCAGAGACAGAACTCCAATCTCCAAGATTGCTCAGCGAAATAGCATCCCTCCATTGGTTAGTGCCTTGAAAACTTCAGCTGACCAAAATGCTGCTAGTTTTCATTTTCCAGGGCATAACAGGGGTCGAGCAGCACCATCGGACTTAGTTCAGCTTATTGGTTTGAAACCATTCATTCATGATTTACCTGAGCTTCCGGAACTCGACAACCTATTTTCTCCAGAGGGGCCCATTTTAGAGGCACAAAAGCAAGCAGCCAAACTGTTTGGATCGTCAGAGACATGGTTTCTTGTTGGAGGTACCACCTGTGGAATCCAAGCAGCAATACTGGCAACTTGCTCTCCAGGAGAATATTTAATTCTACCTCGGAATTCTCATATATCAGCCATTTCTGGCATGGTATTATCTGGTGCCATGCCCAAATACGTTATCCCAGAGTATGATTGTAATTGGGATATTACTGCTGGTGTTACTTTAGCAAAGGTTAGTCTCCAAAATATTCGTGATTGCAATAGCTGGCATTCTAGTTAATCCTGTTGAAATGTTTGAAAAGGAAAGTTCTTTGCTTTTTTTTTTGTATGTTCAAATTTAACCTAACATAGATACTTTTACAGGTAGAGAAAGCAATCAAGGAATTGGAGAGGGAAGGTCAAAAAGTAGCTGCAGTTTTCATCACATCGCCTACTTACCATGGTATCTGTAGCAACTTGACAGACATTTCAAAGCTATGCCATTCTTATGGAATCCCTGTGATCGTTGATGAGGCACATGGAGCCCACTTAGGATTTCATCACAAGCTACCCTGTTCAGCCCTCCAGCAAGGAGCTGATCTGGCTGTGCAATCTACTCACAAAGTTCTCTGCTCTCTCACACAGTCATCAATGTTACATATGTCTGGGAATATTGTAGACAGAGAAAGAATCTGTAGATGCCTTCAAACTCTTCAAAGCACTAGCCCTAGTTATCTGCTTTTGGCATCTCTAGATGCAGCTAGAGCACAGCTAAGTGAAAAACCAGACACTATTTTCAATAATGCAATAGATTTGGCAAATGAAACTAAAAACCTTATCAGAAATATTCCAGGTATTTCAATGCTTGGCACACCAGGATTTTCTAACTTCCCTGTCATCGATCCGTTGAGGCTTACATTTGGGTTCTGGCATCTTGGTTTATCTGGTTTTGAAGCGGATGAAATCTTATATAGGGATCATGGGGTCATCTCTGAACTTGTTGGGACTCAATCCATTACTTTTGCGATTAACCTTGGAACTTGTAGGGACCATATCCAGAGGCTTGCGTCTGGAATAAAGAGTATATCTGAAGCTTCCTTGTCTTTTCAAAAGATAAAAGAGAAAGTAAACCGTTGTGTTTCAGCACCCTTTACTGATATTACCATGAGTCTTAATCCAAGAGAAGCCTTCTTTGCAAGTAAAAGGAAAGTGGCAATTAGAGAGGCTCTTGGTAGAATTTGTGGGGAGCTCATATGTCCATATCCACCAGGTATACCTGTAATGATCCCAGGTGAGATCATTTCGCAGAGAGCTTTGGACTATCTGCTGCTTGTAAAAAACAAAGGTGCAATTATTAGTGGAGCTTCTGATCCTTCTCTCTCTTCCATAGTCATCTGTGATATATGAATTACCATCTTAAAGTGGCAAGTGATGACTTGCATATAAGGAATGGAATTGCTATAAGTTTAATGAATTTAGCATTTCAAGCAGAGGTGGTTTAACGCGCTGTGCTAAACTAGATAGCTTAGAAATTTGACAACTAGTGTTCTATGCCATAAACACTCAAAATTGTGCCATCATATAAGTTTAAAGGAGAAACATGAGAACTGAAATTATTTCTCCAATCAAGCTGTCGAATCAAACTAGTAGCTGCTATTTTAGCTGAATTGTGGATGAGAAGAAAGGTAATGTAACTGTCATAAATATCAGTTTGTCAAGGGAGACGTTCAGTTGGATTGATTGAGTTTTTGTATCAATATTTAGGAGCGAAATTGAAGAAGAGAATTTCTTTTTGAAGATATTCATTGCATGACATTTGTTGCCTGTCATTGGCAGCCAACTAAAGGACCTGATAATAGTGTATGCAGAGCTACTTGAGCCTGTGATAGTTGCAGATCTTACATCTCGACGAAGTATGCTGGAGGAGTGATTTACTAGCACAAATTATATTTACAAGAGAGATGCCCGCTCGTTGCCTCGGGTTTCAAATTTTTCTTTATTCATAAATATCAATTGATGATATCAATATCTCTACAAAAATCTATCATAAATATTGAAAAAAGGCATTATTTAACTATAAAGAATGGTAAGAAACTATAAAGAACAAAAAAAAAAAAGCATTAACTTCTAATATTACTATATTATAACTTATGGCCATTAAACATTAATGTTTAAGCCAACATCTAATATCAGCTCAATTACTATATTTTAACTAATACCTTTGCTTAAACATTATGGCATCAAGTGACTGAATTGTAGATATGATTTCTGTAGCAAAATTAGCTCCATTTCAAACATTGTACCTATTGAGTAAAAAATGATTTGATATAAGCATCAAAACAAAGGAAATTATATGTATAATTATCAAAACAATACTCAGTTTATTGTGAATATTTCAATTTACAATGAGACACATAAAGAGTCATAAACACTTATATATATAGCTTATAAAGAGTAATAAGTACTCTTTCAAATTTTAATTATTGAAACTTTTTATAAATTTCTATAATAATATACATTCCTAGGAAAAAATTAATATGTTTAGGCTGCTTGTATTTAGAAACTGAGGACTTATATAAGCAATTAATAATACGGTGCTATGCATGATTAAATAAAGGAAAATGATAGTTGGACATTAATATAAGGTTTAAGGGGGAGCACTACATATAGAGGACCACACTGATGCTTGTGTAGGTGGGCATATAAAGTTGTTAAGGGAATATTTATTGAGTTAAGCGGTTTCAAATGTGCTGTAACATATGCATATTCATCTTTAGGAAGCAAATCTATTTTTGACAATTTTGCCAATGTCAAAGGGAATCTTCTGGAAAGTAAAAAGGGATCATTAAGAAAATCAGCTACTAGTCATCAAAAAATTAAAGATCATTAGCTATCAAAGAAAACTCACTCAAATATGATTCTAGCAACCAAAAGTCTTGGGTTTATAGATCTAAATCACTCAAAGTGCCATCGACCTTCTAGAAAGGAAAACCTGGAAAGCTATATAAACAAATAAAAGTCTTATGCAAAAGATGAACATGAAAAAAAATACATTCTTTGCATAAGCACTTACTTTGTTGGCCTTGGTGTTGGATTGAGCCTTTTAAGACTAGTTATCCTTTCATTCATATCAATTTGCTACATATCTATTATCTTTCTCGTGACTAAAGCATCAAAACCCCCAACATCCTTTAACTAAAATAGCATTTAACAAAGTAAAAACGAAAGCCAAGCTTGAAGGTGCAAAAAAATACATGTAAACTCCATCGTACACTCAACAAATCAATTAAATAAGTTAGATTACTCAATCTTTAAGTGACATTCATTGAAAATATCTAGCTTTATATGATGAAAAAGTTCTTTTTCTCAAGCTAGTAATAATGGCTTGAAATGGAAATAATCAATTACAATTGAATAAAAACTATCCATTATAGGGAGTCTGTTTAACACACAAACAGGATAAATTTTATTATTGTATTGCATTTTGAGTGAATGATAACTGGTATACTATGTAGATAGACCAATTGAGAAAATTAAAGATATATATCAGATAGAACAAATTTCACCTATCATCCATGCAAAATCAATTGTTTTTTCGTGATCTTTCCTTATAATTCTCTACATTAAAAAAATTAATCCAAGTGTAATAATAAACATTTTTACGCTACATATAAAAGCATAGAAAAAAATTTTAAAAAATAAACTAATGAAATTGAAATATAAGAAAACAAAAAACTTGGTTAAAAGAAAAAAGAAAATGTGTCATTTTTGTTCCATTGTCAATCATTGAGCGGTTATATCTTTTCAATTTGCTGATCAAAAATTCCTAAAATTTGACAAATTAAAATTAAAAAATTTGGAACTAAAAAATTATCATGTCCTGTTAATGAATTTAAAGAATAAAAAGAGAAAAAAATAAATAAATTAAAATTAAAATTTACAAAATGGTGCTATCTCTACAAACCTTGCTCTTCGATTTTTTCATAATCAAGATTTTTAAGAAAAAGGTTAAATGGGAAAGGAAATAAAGAAGAGAATAGAAAGAAACAAATGGAAAGTAGTACGAAGGAGATTGAAATTTTGTTTTGATGTGGGGAAGAAGAAAGACCAAAAGGAATAAGAAACTATAACGAAAAACAATGAGAAAGCTGAGCAAATGTGAATGAGAAGGTGAGATGATGAATTAGGTGTGAGTGATACGGGTTAGATATTGGGTAAAAAAAAAAATGATATGTGGATAACTTAAGAAATGGTCAATTTTTGGTGATTTGATTTGTTGTTGGAAGAAAAAAAATACAGAGAGGCAACGAGATAGAGGGAGTTTCTGTGTGGAAAAATCAAAATCAAAGAAAGTAAAAAGAAGAAAGCAATAAATCGAAAAAAATTGTTGAATTTTAAGATAATAGTGTGTGGGAAAAATAAAAGATATTATGTTTAATATTTTTTGAGTAAATGGTTTGTATTGATTTGACTTCAAAGAAAGGAAAAATGAAAAAAAAAAATTCAATCGATTATCATGCGGATAAACTCAATAACTTTTAAAATTTAAAATGTATAACCCCGCTTACGATGCAAATCAATGAAAAATTTATTCGATAATTTTAATTTTATAAAATATTTATAGAAATTATTTGTTAACATATATTAATTTTAATTGTGTATAAATACAATTTTTTATTAAAATAAAATATTAAATAATAATTTTATTAATATAATATCTATAAATATAAAATTAAATAAATAATAAAGTATATTTTTATATATACTCCTATATTGAGTTAGGATTTTTATACTTAATTTCGATTAAACCCACACACATATATATAAATCATTTTCAATTTGAGCTGGTCTAGAATTATTTTAATAATTTAATTGAGTATGATCTTTATAAAAATTATTTTCTATATAAATTATGCATAAATTTAATATTTATATTAAATTAAAAGATTAAATAATGAATTTTTTATAAAACATATAATTATAATTCAAATAAATAATAAAAAATATATTTTTTATATATACTCGAGAGGAGACAGAATACTCTAATCCTGACTTTGACGCTATCCTTATTTAAAAAATCATGACTCGATTTCGAATTTTAAAAGATACATATATTGGATTTAACGAATCACAATCCATCGAATAGAGGTTGTTTTGTCATATACATATTCATTGAAATTTTTTCTCAAATTAAATCTAATTAAAAAAATAAAAATTAAAAAAAATAAAATTCTTTTATAAAAAACTCGATCTGATTTGATTTAAAAAACTCACTTATTAAATCTAAGTAAATCGAAATCTATTTGATATAAATTATTTTGTTATTCATATCTCCATAGATTTTTTTTTTCTTACAAAATTTATTTGATTAAAAAGTCAAAAGAATAAAATAATCAAACAAATGGCAAAATAGGTGTCATATGAATTTATTAAATTAAAATATTAAATAATAAATTTATTAATATAATTTATATATCAAATTAAATGAATAAGTAAATATATATTTTTATACATGCATGAAGCGAGATGAAACATTCTAAATCTATCTCCAATACAATGTCAATTTTTTTTTATAAAAAAATTGACCTGATCCCTAATTTAAAAATCCATTTATTAGATGGAGTATAAAAATTTATTGTTTTTTTTTTTCTATTCCAAAGTTGAGGTTGGAGAGAGCATGGAGAATTGGAGACGCAGAAGCAGATAGGTTATGTTTATTATATAAATAGATTTTAAGTTGTTAAAACAATTATAAGAGAGAAATAGAAAAAATTTGATTGTGGATATATTTTAAAAATGAAAAAAAAAAAGTGATAAGAAAGTAAAGGAGGTAGAAAGAGAAAAAAAAATGTCATAGCCTTTCTTCGTACCTGGCACTTCTTCCCTCAACCAAAATTTTTCATCAAATGTAAAAATTACAAAATTGGATAGTTAAAAATAAATATTTATAAGTTAACATCATAATATAAAATAATAAATGAAATAAAATTATGTTATGCAAAATTGATAAAAAAAAAAATTAAAATTGTCTTCACCATCCAACATATAATGATGTAAATTTCAACAAAAATATATGTATAATTAATTGACATTAAATGTAGATCAATAAATGTAAAAATATTATATTTATAATTTTATTTTATTCATACATACATATGATAATTATTTATAATTATGTTTGACACCAATGAGCATTAAAGTTATAAATGTAAATTTTATTTTTCTTTATTAGTTTATTAATTATTCTTTTGCTTTAACAAGTAACAATAATTGTTATTAAATCATTATTTTTAAAAAAAATAAAGAAGAACTACAAAATTATTATATGGATGGATGGATATAAAAAAATAATTATATATATTTTATTAAATATACATATAATATATTTTGTTTTATATATCATAATTTTATATCTAATTAAATATTAAAATAAAAAATAATTATTTTTTTATCAAATTTAAAATTAATATTTTTTGTTATTAAATATTTTATTATAATAGCCTAAGAAAGTGTTTGGTTCACGAAATCGTAGATTCCAATGAAAAGTGTGATCCCTAGAAAAATGCGATATCGAGATTTTCTTTCATTTTCAGGGTTTCTTGTGTTCAGATTCACTCATTTGGTTGGAGAAAATCTACATATATTAAATCTTGTATGATTACTATAATCTCTATGATATATATGATGGTAACTTAAATAATCTAATTTTTAATTGAAGGAGATTATTTAAAGTATTTTTGGCAAAAAAATGCATTGAATAATCTTTACAAAAATTGAATAGGATTACTAATGGCATTTCTAGCCAAAACACACATTGAATAATCCCTTCCCTTTTTTTAGGGATTATTTAAAGCGTTTTTGGCAAAAAAATATCTTGAATAATCTTTTATAAAAATTGGAGGGGATTATTCAATGCGTTTGTTCCAAAAACAGTTTGAATAATCCCTTCATAAAAATTGAAAGGGATTATTAAAGCGTTTTTAGCTAAAAACACCTTGAATAACCCTACTTAATTTTTATATAGGATTATTCAAGGAGTTTTCTAAGCAAAAACACCTTGAATAATCCCCAATAAAAAATTAAAAGGGATTATTTAAGGGTTTTTAGCCAAAAATACCTTGAATAATTACCTCATAAAAATTAAAAGAGATTATTGAAGGTATTTTTGGTAAAAAAATGCTTTAAATAACCCTATTCAATTTTTTTGTAAGGGATTATTGAAGGCGTTTCTGACAAAAAATACCTTGAATAATCCCAAAAAAAATGGCAAGAGATTATTCAAGGTATTTTTAGCCAAAAACGCTTGAATAATTCCTTACAAAAAATTGAATGTAGGTTATTCAAGGCGTTTTTGACAAAAAATACCTTTAATAATTCCCTCATAAAAATTTTTGGAGATTATTTAAGGCATTTTTAGCTAGAAACGCTTTGAATAACCCTATTCAATTTTTTATAAGGGATTATTGAAAGTGTTTTTCATGCCAAATGCCATATATAAACCAAATTTTTTCTAGTAGAAACCTACAAGTGACTTACATTCATTTTCAAACATACTTTTCAAAATGGTAATAGTTATTTCACAATTTTTTAGTTAGGTCAAATTTGAAAATAACGCTACTTTCTCCTTCAGAATCCTATAATACCACATGGAGAGGTGAGCTTTTGATTTCGAGACTTTAAATACTGTTGAAAATCTATTAGTTTTCCCCATAATTAGATTATTTTGAATCAAATGTTAGAATTAAATACCCAACAGTAAGATTTTAGAAGAAAATGTGTAAATTTTTTCAAACCCAATGCCCTTTAAATTATAATTTTTTTAAAAAGAGATTGATGTGATGCATGATAGCACCATCAATCACCAACTAAATTAAAAATATTAAAAAAAAGAAAAAAAGTAAAATAGTTAGTGCAATGTTTCAAAATGTTCAAATCGTTATAAGTTAAAATTGAATGGATGCATTCTAACATACTACTATTTTTTTTTCTGTAATTTCTTAATTGGTTGACACATGACTTTTTTAAATATATATTTTTTTTCACTTTTTTCATTTGTTATTGTGAGAATTGATAAAAAAATAAATTTAAATAAAAAAATCATTAAGTGCAGAAATGCTTAAATGTTCTTCTCAAGTGATCACTAAGAAATTTTAACATTTTACTAAAAAAAATTTTGAGTTTCCTTTTCTCATATTTTTGAAATATATATTGGTGTTTTACATTTCCCTAAAAAAGGCAAAAAACGAAGATCCTCCCTTTAACTCCGAAATCCTGAAAACAAGCCATTTTCTCTCATGTTTCAAAAACACAATCGAAAAAAAATCACATCCATTTTTTTTTAAAAATTTTTTTTAGTTCATTGTTTTTTTTTTTTTTTTTTTTCTATAAACACACTTTCACAAACTCTTTCCTTTTTCAGTGTTTAAACCTAAAAAATAACAAATTGAATTTAGATCCTGAAAATCAATTACTGTGCTAACCACCCATCGTAGGTGTTAAGAAAACTTTAGAAAATCTGCAAAAATTCCTTGTTTCCTCATATTTCCTTTTATCTTGATGGATTTTTCAAATTTTAATTCAAACTTGCCAGATCTACTTTTAAAGTCACGGACTAAAATTGCAAAAGAGCCTATTTTTTCGATCCAACAACCCCTTAATTTGAGTATGTTTATCCTCTCCCCAAGGTCTTCCTTTCCCTGAAAAAAAAGTCCCAAAAACTCTCCTTCTATTTTTTGTGATTTTGGACTTTTTTAGTTGTGTATTTTTTAAATTTTTATTATTGTATATTTTTGTGATTTTATATGTCTATGTATTAGTTAGTATTTGATTTTTGGTTTTCTTAAAGGCAAGATTAAGGTGAATGTTTGGTAGTATTGTATGCTTTTTTTTAAAGAGAGAATGTAAAATAGAATGAGAGAAAAAATAACAAAATTTAGGTTTATTTTATTTATAAAAGAAAGGGAAAGAAATTGGGAAAAAAAAAAGAAGAAGTCATCATGAGGCTGCCATGTGGATGAGTTAATGAGTGGTCAAATTTCGATCAAAATGAGTAAAATTTATAACATGGATGGATAGATTGAGGATGTGAAAATCATTAAGTGATGGTTGCTTGACAAAGTAATATGGAGTGGTAATGATGAAGGAATTTTTACAGTTAAGACCATATACATGAATTAAGGAAAGTCTTAACCTAAAAGCAAACAAGTTTGAGACTTGTGGATGTGGATGGTGATATAACTATTTGTAAAGCTTTTTAGAATACAAATTCTTTGGGTTTGTCTATGGTAAGGTCACAATTTATCAATTTTATTTTAAGATCATGAGATATTATGATATTTCATAAGAATATAAAATTAAAAAAATAATAAAAAAAGGTTAAACAAGTTAACATGTTAACCAAAAAAATATAAAAATTATTTTATTTATTTGACAAATAAAACAATTACAAATTATATATTTTATACTGGTTTTCATCTACTTTTTCAAACAATAACATTAAAATAAAAATTCAACTATAGTTATGTCATATATTATTTTAATAAATAATATTTTGTTATTTCTTCATTATCGACAATAACAATATTACAACAATAATTAATGCACATTTTAGTATTCATCTTAATAATTTTTAATTTTTTTAGTTTTAAAATATCAATTATTTTATGTTGTTCTTTTTAATCTTAAAATTATTTTTTTAGTTATTCGTGTTATATATTTTACAATTTTATTTGTATGATTTTTCTTTCTACTATTAGAAATTTATTAACATAAATCATAAAAATAAAAGCTATTCTTGTACTGTTTTATTTGTATGATTTTTTTCATAAATACTTTAATTGTAAATTTTGGTGTCCTTTTATTAAAAAAATCAGCATATTTGAAACGTCCCTTGATCAAGATATAACATTTTTTACAATTACACAAATATTTTGATTACACAGTAGAAAATAAAATTACTACATAAATATTTATGTTAATAATTTTTAAGACTGAAAATGATATAATAATAGCTTTCAACTATGAGAGAAATTTTATCGCACCTCTCACTTGCTTATGTTAATAAATTTTTTATTATGTATTACTTATTTTTTATATATATATTTACGAAATAATAATTAATTAAAAATTTATGTTATTGACTTAATTATATATATTACAATAAATTTTTTATAGCTGTTTTTTTCCTTCTGTTATGTTTAGAATTATCATTTTTTCTTATTATATTCAGACATGTTTTACACATTTTACGCCAATGATATGAATTTTAGTTCTCTTGCATGTTTAAGTTCCAAAATTTTTTATTCGTATTTATTGGATTTTTTTATATATTTACATGAATAATAATTAATTAAAATTTTAAGTTACCAATTTAATTATTTACTTCATAATAATATTTCCATACGAAAGAATATTCCAATAAATTTAGAAGTGTCATAACTCTTTTTTAATGTATAATGACACTTCTTATCCATTCGATGTTAAATGATACAAATTTTACACTTTTTCTTATTTGTTCATGTTACCTATTTATTTTTTAAGTTATATCTATTTTTCTTATATATTAACAAAAATAATAATTAATTAAATTTAATATTGTTGACTTATTTATTTACATTATAATAATATCTTCTTACAGTTGTTCTTATATTCCATTATATTTAGAATTGTTATAACTTTTTTTTAGTACTTGTTTATACTACTTTTTTGTTTTTTAATTTTTAGCTAGTTTGTTTATATATTAACAAAATAATAATTAATTAAAAATTTTATGTTACCTATTTAATTATTTACATTACAATAATATTTTCTTACAATTGTTCTTCATTACATTTAGAATTGTTATAGCTTTTTCATAGTGTATTACAATACTTATTATTCATTTTATGGCAAATGATACAACTTTTATTTTTTTCTCACTTGTTTACGTTACCTATTTGTTTTTTAACTTTTAGTTCTTTTTCTTATATATTTATAAAAACAATAATCAATTAAATGTTTACGTTATTTAATTATTTATGTTATAATAATATTTCTTAGGATTATTCTTACCTTTCATTATGTTTAAAATTATCATAGCTTTTTCTTATTCATTTTACGCAAAATGATACAAATTTAATGTTTCTCACTTTTTTTTTATTTGATATATATATATATAATAATTAATTAAAACTTTAAATTGTCTACTTAAATATTTACACTACAATAATATTTTTTTACAGTTGTTCTTATTTTTCATTACATTTAGAACTATTTTAGCTTTTTCTTGGTGTGTTACAACACTTATCCATTTTATGTTAAATGATACTAATTTTACGTTTCTTTACTCATTTACATTTATATATTTTTTAATTTCTAGCTATTTTTCTTATATATATATATATATATACACACACACCCACACATAATAATAACGATTGGTTAAAATTTTACATTGCCATCATAATTATTTATGTTACAATAATATAGTTTAATTGTTGTTTTTACTTTTTATCATGTTTAGAATTGTTGTAGCTTGTTCTTAGTGTGTTAATATACTTCTAACCCATTTTACTCTAAATGGTACCAATTTCACGTTACTTCTCACTTGTTTACATTATTAATTTATTTTTTAATTTTAGTTATTTTTCTTATATATTTATAGGAATAATATATAATTAAAATTTTACATTGTTAACATAATTGTCACCTTTACAATAATATTTTTTTATGGTTGTTTTTACTTTTCATTATATTTATAATTATCATAATTCTTTCTTAACGTGTTACAACACTTTTTTTACCTATTTTATGCTAAATGGTGTTGATTTATATTTTTTCTTACTTGTTTACATACCAATTTATTTGTTAATTTCTAGCTATTTTCTTTAGCTATTTATAAAACAATAATTAATTAAAATTTTAGGTTAGCGATATAATTATTTATATTATAATAATATATTATTATGGTTTTTCTTAATTTTCATTATATTTAGAATTATTATAACTTTTTTAGCATATTACAATAATTCATATTCATTTTAAGTGAAATAACACTAAATTTACATTTTTCTCACTTGTTTACATTACAATTTGTTTTTTAATTTTTAACTATTTTTCTTATATATTTACAAAAAATAAATATTTAAAGCAACTTATTATATGATTGTTCTTACCTTTAATTATATTTATAATTGTCATTACTTTTTCTTAGTGTGTTACAACACTTTTTATTCATTTTATGTCAAATTATACTAATTTTATGTTTTTCTCACTTTTTTACATTATCTATTTGTTTTTCAATTTTTAACTATTTTCCTTATATATTTAAAAAATAATAATTAATTAAAAATTTACATTAACAACATAATTATTTATGTTACAATAATATATTTTTACGGTTGTTCTTATCTTCCATTATGTTTAAAATTATCATAACTCTTTCTTAGTGTGATACAAAATTTCTTACCCATTTTACGCCAAATAATACTAATTTTACGTTTCTTCTTTCTTGTTTATATTACTAATTTGTTTTTTAATTTTTAGCTATTTTTCTTATATATATACAAAAATAATAATTAATTAAAATTTTACATTGCTATCATAATTATTTTATTATAATAATATTTTTTTATTTTTATGATTGTTTTTACTTTCTATTATGTTTACAATTGTTATAACTCTTTCTTAGTATTTTACGACACTTCTTACCCATTTTACACCTAATGATACTAATTTACATTTTTTGCTTGTTTACATTATCAATTTGTTTTTTAATTTTTAGCTATTTTTTATATTTATCAAAAAAATAAATAATTAAAATTTTACATTGTCAACATAATTATTTACTTTACAATAATATCTTTTTATGTTTGTTTTTATTTTTCATTACATTTAAAATTATCATAATATTTTCTTAATATATTACGACACTTTTTATCTATTTTATATCAAATGATACTAATTTTACGTTTGTTCTCACATGTTTACTTTAACAATTTATTTTTGAATTGCTATCTATTTTTCTTAAATATTTACAAAATAATAATTAATTAAAATTTTATGTTGTTAATAAAATTCCTTACGTTATAATAATATATTATTATTGTTATTCTTATTTTTTATTATGTTTGAAATGTTATAATGAGTTTTAGTGTATTGCTACAATTCATATCCATTTTATGCTAAATAATACTAATTTTATGTTTTTTCTCCCTTGTTTACATTACTAATATGTTTTTTAATTTAACTATTTTTCTTATATGTTTTTAAAAATAATTAATTAAAATTTTACATTGATAACTTAATTATTTACATTACAATTATTTGTTTTTATGATTGTTCTTACCTTTAATTTGTAGACACCCCAATTTGTCTGGGGGTCTACTAATTAGGATTCTATTAATTAAAAAATGAAAAAAATAATAAAAAGGAAAAAATGGGAAAAACCAAAACAATAGGTGTTGAATTTGTGTGAAAGGGTATATAAGTAATTTAAGTTGGATTAAAACTTAGAAGTTAAAACCTAGAAGGGATTGAAATCTCATTTGGTTTAGGGTTTTTTTATTTGAAACCCTATAAATATAACCTTGAACACACAAAAGCAACACAAAAGAAAACAAAAGCAAAAAAAGGGTGTTTAGAATAGTAAAAGCAATTTTATAATTTTTAGAAATTTTTTAGAATTTTTGGTAATTTTTTTTTGGGAATTTTTTTGAAAAATTTTTAGATTTTGATCAATTTTTCGACGAAATTAATCTTTTTCGATGTAATTTTCCTGTTTTCGGTAGCTTTTCACAGTTTTCGGTGGAATATTCAATCGGATTCAGGTTGCTAAAAAGAGAGGAAGAGAAAAGGGGGAGAAGAGAGAAAGGGAAGAAAGGGGATCTGCTGGAAAATTTTAAAATTTAGCTTTATATATTATGCTAAAATGACATCATTTTGAAGTTTAAGAAGACTCGGGATCCGCGATTTTTTCATTCGAGTGACTTGACCAGCTGCGCGACCCGCATACCAGCCGATCCTTGGAGCTGAGCTGAGCTGCCAAGTCGCGTCCTTCGAGCCATTTTTTGAGTTAAGCTGTGCCAAATCCCTTGAGCTGAGCTATTTTATTTTTTTGATATTATTTATTTATTTTATTTATTTGTTTTTTATTATGTGTTTATTTATTTTTAGGAGTATTTTTGCATGATTAAATTTGAAAAAAAAAAAAAAATTTTTTTGGAAATAAATATTAATTATCCAATGATTAAATTTATAAAAATTTCAAATGGTAAATTTCTATAAAATTCATAGGTGAGAAATTTTGTCTAAATTTATCCAAAATGGTGGAATAATTTAGATAAAGTTTTGAATAACAATAATTAATATTTATTTTCAAAACAAAAAAATAATAAAATTTAATAAAATTTTGGAAAAATACAAATTACCCAAAGATGAGATTCTTAGAAATTTCAAATGGTAAATTTTTAAAAATTCTCTAGGTGAGAAATTTTCTCTAAATTTATTTCAAATGGTGAAATAATTTAGATAAAATTTCAATAAAAGTAATTATATTCTTTTCTAAATAAAATTTTGGTTAAAAATATGTGATAATTATCTAAGGATGAGAATCTTAAAAATTTCAAATGTTAAATTCCTAAGAAATCTCTAGGTGAGAAATTTCTTTAAATTTGTCCTAAATAGTGAAAAATTTTAAATGAAATTTCAATAAAAAATAATTTTTATATTATTTTCTTTGAAAAAAAAAAGAATTTCTAAATATGCCCAAATAGTGAAAAATTTAGAAATTCAAAAAAGAAAATATTTCTAATTTGACCTAAATGGTGGAATAATTAGATATATTTTCACAAAAAAAATAAATAAAAATGAATTTTGATGATAGAACTTCTTTAAGGAAACAAATAGGATCCTTGAATACTTTTGAAATGAGAAAATATTTTTAAGAATTCTATTAGATTGATGAAAGAATCTCAAGAATTATTTTCAATATTTCAACATAAAAATTTGAAACCATTAGAATCAAGACCTTAAGATAAATTTAAAATAAAATGGTACCATCTTTTGGATGGACATGTTGGGGTGCTATAACTTTTTCCACATGTAACCAACTCCTGAACCTTGTTTTGGTTAGTAGACCCGAACCTATTCTTTTAGGGACCCTTAGTCAAGCTTAAGAGCTCCTTAAAAGGATAGATTCATTAGGTGGCCAATCACACCCAACTAAAAAAGATTGGTAGTGACTCATTAATTTGTGAAGTCTAGCTATAGATTTTTAGATCTATATATTATGATAGTTTGGTGACTTCGTTGGGGACGCTAGAGAGTCAAGCCATAAACTTTTAAATTTATCTTATTCTTTGAATGAATGGTAATGATTTGTGTTATTTGTTTACTAACATTTTTATCTTTTTTATCTTTTATTTTGGGGTATTAAACTTATATGTTCCTTCACACACACTATCATATGCATTTACATTATATGAGCTTTATACCCGGGCTCTGTCCCTCTTAGGAGGGAGTAAAGTACCTACGCTCTCGTGAGATAATAATCTCCGTAATGGCTAACGAAATACTTTTACTCAAATTGAATCCTTTTTGTTGGTAGCCTATGATGGGTGAGGATTGGAATCTATGATGGACTGTAATGTAAGGAGCAATTTGAGAACATTTAATGGTCAAAATCACCTAACCCTACATATAATCAACACCTAAGAGGGCCAACCCTTAGATAAAGCCTTTCCTACCCAGTGATAGATGTAACTTAAAGTTAGGACATAAGAAGGAACAGTTTATGATCTAACCATTTTGATTGTTTAACTTTGTGCATTTGTATGTCATGCATAACTTTCATTGTCATATGTAATATTGTGCATCTGCTTCATTTTCATTTCAACTATGAAAAGGTACATTTTATGCATAAACATATCATGCATAAAACATAACATTTTTTTATCATAATTATGGTACTCAAAGTTCAAAGATAGCTTTACCAACTAAGAATTCCACATAATCAACTCACCAATATAATACAAGCGCTCGAGCCAGACAGATGGAACAAAAAAATTTTAACCACCTCAAAAGGATAGAGAAAGCTTAAGAGAAGCTATAAGGAGAGTTGAATAAGATTTTAGAGGCTTTGAACAAATTAAACAAGGGAAAAGGTATAAAAAAAAGTACTAGCCAACAAGACCATCCATCACAAGAAATGAATGACCCACTATACCTTTATAATTTTAAGCCACATCAAGCCCAACCCGTACAAGGTCCACCGCCCCAATAGTTCACATACTCTGTAAGGTGCACATATCTTGGAATGCCATCAGCTTCAAATTTAGGATAGTATCAGAGTTATGTAAATCTTGTCTTTACCGAGAAGGTAATAGAACCAATACCAATTCTTAATTTGGATGATCTAAAAGAGAAATAGAAGCTAAGACCCAAGAAGAATGAGACTTTAGAAGCTTAAAAAACTGAACAGAAGATTAACTTGTTAGAGGAAAGGTTATGAGCCGTAGAGGGCATTGGTTTTTATGGTCCAATAGATGTTGTTGGGCTCTGTTTAGTCCCAGATGTGGTTATTCATCTAAAGTTCAAAGTATCAAAGTTTGAAAAGTATGATGGTATAAAATACCCAAAAACTCACATTACTATGTACTGTCGAAAGATGGCTGCCCATGCTAATAATGGGAAGCTATTGATGCACATTTTTCAAGATAACCTTATGAGCTTTGTTGCTAGGTGGTTTGTCCAGCTGGATAGGACCCGTATTCGATCTTGGAGTGATATGGTCCATGATTTCACTAGTTAGTATTTGCATATCATAGACTTAGCCCTAGATCACCTTTTTTTACAAAATATAAAAAAAAGTAACTGAATCATTTAAGGAGTATACCCAGAGGTGGAGAATATAGCTATTCAAGTGCAGCCTCTTTTGACTGAAAAAAAGACCACGGTATTATTTGTTAGCACTTTAAAATTTCTCTATTATGAAAAAATGATAGGGAATACAATAAAAAATTTCATCGATACAGTGATCTCAGACGAAATCATTAAAAATGCCATTAAAAATGATAAGTTGAAAGGAGGAGAAACCAAGAAGGCATCAAAGAAGAAAGAGATCGAAGCTCAAGTTGTGAGCTATGGCAGACAGTTTAGGGATATCAACCCTATCCATCATAAGATTACTCCCTATACTATCCTACTATGAACAATACTTTATCCTACGCATACTAGCTAGCCCTATTGCCATTTTATTGATACCAGCCTATTTTTAACCCCCAAGCTCTCATATACAGCCTTAATATTCAACCACTCATAAGATTTCAGATTCATCTTGCTAATTTAACAAGTGGTTCATGAGAGCAATGAACTATCCATGAAAATTCTTATTTTATCTAATCCTCGTGACTTATACGAAGTTATACCAAGAGCTCTATAACAATCACTTGATTGTCCCTAACTGTTTGGAGCCACTAAAGCCATCCTATCTCAAATAGTATGATCCTACAATCCACTGTGACTACCACTATGGAATTGCTGACCTTTCCACTAAAAATTACACTACTTTAAAACATAAGGTGCAAGGATTGATCAAGGATGAAATGTTAAACTTTGATCAAAGAGGAGCAACAACACCTAATGTTACGGTAATCCATTGCCTAATCATAATGTCAATGCTTTGAGTGAAAATCAAGAACACGTTGATCTAAAAAAGCTTGGAGAGCTACAATGAATCAGGGAGCTAGATGTCAATAAAAATTCTTCACTTGATTGCATATGGGCATAATTTTAAAGAAGGATGTTAAGGCTAATTGGAAGTTGTTTGTCATTCTAGGTTTTTTTTTAGAGTAATGTTAGGATTTCTTTTATGCAATAGGATTTCATTTGTTATCATTTTAATAAAAGGCAAGGATAATGCATTTCATTACATTTTCGCCTTCATTTAACCATTGTTCCATGCTTTGTTACCTTTTATAACTTTTCATTCTCATTTTTAAATTTCAGATGGTGAATATTTGATAATGATAACAATAATTCTAAGATTTAATTTTGAGAAATCATTCACATTGATTTGAGGAGACTTTTTGAGCAAAATAAGCCAGCTACTAGTAGATGTAGAATAAATATATCTTGAAGATATGCAGTTCTTTTATTTTGGTTCAATAGATGCTTTTCAAAGAAAACATTCACATTTGAGATGAAAAATGGCCATATTTCTTTTACCATTTGAAAAATCATTCATTGTTATCCCTTTGAGCCTATTATGATTTCTTTTTCTAAAGAACCCTGACCAAGGATCAACCTCACATTGGGGGGTAATTTTTGAAAAAAAAAAGGCAAAAAATCGTAAAAGGTCTCAAATAAAAAGAAAAAAAACAAAAAAAAAGAAAGAAAAGAGAAATAAATGCCACACATGATTTGGGACAAAGTAATGAGAGTCTTTTTGTGAGGAATGAGATAAAAAAGAAAAAATAGTGAAATGAAGTCGAATAGGGTAAAATGCCAAGTTGTATCAAATGATGAAAAATGATCCTTTAGTTTTGAACCCTTTAAATACATGTTTTGAGCCTATTTTATCAATTTCTTTCATGACCCCTCACCATGGCCTACATTATAACCTTTAAAAGTTCATTTGGATCAGGTGTAAATGCTCGAATTGAATGATCATATGTTGAACTAAGACATGTTTGTGATGGAACAACGAAATCATGTTACGTTATTTTAGAGATTGATGAGTGGGATATATCACTAATGAATGAAAAATGAGAAGAAAAAAAAATGAGAAAAAAATGAAAAGGTGAAAAAAAAAAGAGAAAGAATGGAAATGAGAGAAAAGAAAAACTCAAATTGAAAACCTGAAATGACGATTTGGGTAGAAAAGTCTTTAAGTCGAGAGTTAGATAAACAGTTCATATGGATGAAAGGTTAAAAACAGCTGAAGATGTCTTAAAGTTGAAGCAAAGTTCACCGAGCTCAAAATGATTTTGAAAGTCAATGGAATGAGTTTTTGAGAAAGAATTCTTGATTAATATTAAGAATTGTCTGAGTATTCATTATTTGGATGTTGTTACTCCATTTGTTCTATACCATCCCTATTGATATACTTTGAATTTGTTCTTTTATCTATTTGTTTTTATACCAGACTTACTTTTCATTGATTACCTTTTTCCCGTTTCACCTTATACTCTTTTATTCTTACATCTCTAAAATGAATACAGAAAATGTGTGATTACATTATGTTTGTCATGAATTGAAATTATAATAAATGAATGATAATGTGCATAAAAGATTCTTGCATTCATTTAAAAAAAAATCCAGGATGATAGGGGGCAAAAAATAAAAAAATGTCTGAAACCTGAAAGATGACACATATATGGTGATGGATTGGTTGCCATAATTTGTGAGATGTGATCAAATGATGAAAATAATATAGATCAGTAGATGAAATTCATTCTGGAATGGCTAGTGTTGAAAAGCCTATGAATGGTGATCAAGTGATGAACATAATATGGATCAATTGAGAGAATTTATTTTGAAATTGCTAGTGTTGAGAAACCTATGAGTTGTGATTAAATGATATGGGGTAATGGATGAAAATTATTCTAAAATTGTTAGTGTCGAGAAACCTATGAGTTGTGATTAAATGATATGGGGCAATAGACAAAATTTGTTCTAAAATTGTTAGTGTTGATAAGCCTATGAATGGTAACCAAATGATGGAAGAAGAAATTTGTTCTACTAAATATTAATGAGCCTATGAGTTGTGATCAAGTGATGAAAAAAAATATGGATCAGTTGATGAGATGGCTAGTGCGAAAAAGCTAAAAAAAAAAAAATATGAGATGGTGGAGTCTTGAAAACCATATTACCATAATTAATTAGAATTTCATGACATGGACATCTGCATTACATGCATTACATTTACATTGTTGTTTGGAGAATATTTGAAACTTTGGTTTGGCTATGCATTTGTATTATGTAGTAAACATTTGAATCATGGTTGAGAATATGGCATTGTGAGAATCTAGACTGTTGCATTTGCATCATTGATCATGACATTCATTACATACAAAATTTTGATTTTGATAAAAGTTTTAAAGTCATCTGGAAAAAAATTTTGAATCTTTGGATGAGGTTTTTTAAGATAAAATTGAGAAATCCTCAAATAAGAATTTTTTAGTTTCAAATGAAGATTTTTGAAATGTGAAACCCTAAAATTTATTGCATGTGAGTCTTTAAACTCGAGAAGTTTTGAATTTTTGGATGTGAATCTCCAAAATTCAAATGAAAAAGCTTAAACTTTTTGGATGTGAATCTTAAATTTGTCAAATGTGAACATTTGAACTTGAATGAAAAGCTTTGAATTTTTAGATGTGAATCTCCAAAATTCAAATGAGAATCTTTAAATGTTATATGCGAATTTTGCAATTTGCAAATATGAATCTTGAGATCTTGCAAATTTGAATTCTTGTGAAACTGAAATTTGAGAATCAAATTTCAATGAATTTTTACAAAGCTGAAAGGTTCTTGTGAATCTGAACCTTTGGATTTTTGAACTCAAATTGTGAATCTTTGAGTTTTCATTACAAATTTTATCAAACCTGATCTATGACTCCTTTGGACATGATTGTCAAAGAGCCTTTTATTTTTCAAAGTTGTGGTGCCTTTGTTTAGAAGAGCATTTTATATTTCAAAGTTGTGATGCCTCTATTTAGAGGAGCATTTTATTTTTCAAAAGTTGTGGTGTCACTGTTTAGATGAGTATTTTTCTTTTTAAAGTTGTGGTGCCTCTATTTAGAAGAGCATTTTATTTTCCAAAGTGTGGTGTCTCTATTTAAAAGAGCATTTATTTTTTCAAAAGTTATGGTGCCTCTGTTTAGAGGAGCATTTATTTTTTAAAAGTTATTGTGCCTCTGTTTAGAGGAGTTTTTTATTTTTCAAAGTTGTTGAGCCTCTATTCAAATGAGCTTGATTTATTTTTGAGGAGTTTTTATGTTATTCAAGGAGTCTGAGTAAAAGAAAAAAAACATAAACAAAAACAAAAAAAAAAATGTGTCGAGTTGATTGGGTTATCTACATCTTTGCACAATTCCTGTTTAATAAAAAATGTGTAAAGAGAGGCAGTTGTAGGCACCCCAATTTGTCTGAGGGTCTACTAGATTAAGATTCTATTAATTAAAAAATGAAAAAATAATAAAAAGGAAAAAAATGAGAAAAACCAAAAAAATAGGTGTTGAATTTGTGTGAAAGGGTATAAGAAATTTAAGTTGGATTAAAACTTAGAAGTTAAAACTCAGAAGGGATTGAAATCTTATTTGGTTTAGGGTTCTCGGATTTGAAATCCTATAAATATAGCCTTGAACACACAGAAGCAACTTAGGAGAAAACAAAAGCAAAAAAAGGGTGTTTAGAATAGTAGAGCAATTTTAAAATTTTTAGGAATTTTTCAAAATTTTTGGCAAATTTTTTGTGGGAATTTTTTGAAAAACTTTCAGATTTTGATCAATTTTTTTGGCAAAATTCATCTTTTTCAGTGTAATTTTCCAGTTTTCGATAGCTTTTCCTAGTTTTCGATGGAATATTCAATCGGATTCTGGGTTGCTAGAGAGAGGAAGAGAATAAGAGAATAAGAGAGAGAGAGGAAAAAAAGGGATCTGGTGAAAAAACCTGAAATTTAGCCTTATATACCATGCTAAAATGACATCGTTTTGAAGTTTAAGAGGACCCAAGATCCATGCGTTTTTCATTCGAGCAACCTGATTCTTAGGGTAACTTGCATTTGACCTGTGTACCAGCCAATCCTTGAAGCTGAGTCGAGCCGCTAAGTTGCGTCCCTTGAGCCATTTTTTATGCTTGAAGCCGAGCCACGCCAAATCCCTTGAGCTGAGCCATTTCATTTTTTTTGGTATTTTATTTATTTATTTGTTTTTTATTATGTGTTTATTTATTTTTATGAGTATATTTGCATGATTAAATTTAAAAAAATTAAAAAATAAAAATATTTTTAGGAATAAATATTAGTTATCCAATGATAGAATTTATAGAAATTTCAAATGATAAATTTCTATAAAATTTTTAGGCGAGAAATTTTGTTTAAATTTATCCCAAAAGGTAGAATAATTTAGATAAAGTTTTAATAACAATAATTAATATTTATTTTCAAAACAAAAAAATAAAAAAAATAAAAAAATAAAAACTTTAATAAAATTTTAGAAAAATACAAATTACCCAAGGATGAGATTCTTAGAAATTTCAAATGGTAAATTTCTAAGAAATCTCTAGGTGAGAAATTTTCTCTAAATTTGTCCTAAATTGAGGAATAATTTAGATAAAATTTCAATAAAAATAATTATATTCTTTTCCAAATAAAATTTTAGTTGAAAATATGTGATAATTATTCAAGGATGAGAATCTTAAAAATTTCAAATGGTAAATTCCTAAAAAATCTCTAGGTGAGAAATTTCTTTAAATTTGTCATAAATGGTGAAAGAATTTAAATAAAATTTTAATAAAAAAATAATTATTATATTATTTTCTTTCAAAAAAATAAAAAAATTTCTAAATAGGCCCAAATGGTGGAATAATTAGATATATTTTCACAAAAAAATAAATAAAAATAAATAAAAAACAATAAAAATGATTTTCGATGATGGAGCATTTTCAAGGAAACAAATGGGATCGTTGAATACTCTTGAGATGAGAAAATATTTTTAAGAATTCTACTAAATTGGTGAAAGAATCTTAAGAATTATTTTCAATATTTCAACATAAAAATTTGAAACCATTAGAATCAAAACCTTAGGATAAATTTAAAATAAAATGGTACCATCTTTTGGATGGGTATGTGGGGGTGCTATAACTTTCTTCACATGTAACCGAAATCTCGAACCCTATTCTGGTTAGTAGACTTAAACATATTCTTTTAGGGACCCTTAGTCAAGCTTAGGAGCTCCTTAAGGGAATAGATTCATTAAGTGGCCAATCACACCTAGCTAAAAAAGATTGATGGTGACTCCTTAATTTGTTAAGCCTAGCTATAGATTTTTAGATCTATATGTTATGACAATTACGTTTAGAGTTGTTAGAACTCTTAGTATGTTATGACACTTTTTTTCGATTTTACACCAAATGATACTCATTTTATGTTACCTATTTGTTTTTCAATTTTTTACTATTTTATTTATATATTTAAAAAATAATAATTAGTTAAAATTTTACGTTGTCAATATAATTACTTATATTACAATAATATCTTTTTACGGTTGTTCTTACATTCTATTATATTTAAAATTATTATAACTCTTTCTTAGTGTGTTATGACATTTTTTACTAATTTTACACTAAATGACACTAATTTTACGTTTTTTCACACTTGTTTATATTATCAATTTATATTTTAATTTATAGTTGTTTTCTTTATATATAAACAAAAATAATAATTAATTAAAATTTTATATTACCATCATAATTATTTATATTACAATAACATATTTTTATGTTTTTTTCTTACTTTTTGATATATTCAGAATTATCATAATTCTTTCTTCTTGTATTATGATACTTCTTATTCATTTTACATCATATGATATGAATGGTACATTTTCTCTCATATATTCGTGTTATCTATATTTTTTTATTTATTTAATATTCCCCTTATATATTTATATAAATAATAATTAACTAAAATTTTATGTTGTTGTCTTTGTTATTTACATTGCAATAATTTTTTTTTACGGTTGTTCTTATATTTTATTAAAATTAGAAATATTATAATTCTTTTTTAGGTATTAAAACACTTTTAATATATTTTATGCTAAATAACATAAATTTTACAATTTCTCTCACATGCTTATGTTAATAAGGTTTTGATTTTTTTTTTAAATATCATTTCTTTTACATTAATTTTTATCCTTGAATGTATTTTTAACTATTTTGTTATATATTTATAAGAAAATGATTAATTTAAAATTTATATTATTAATTTAATTATTTACATTAAAGTAATTCTTCTAATGTTTTTTCTTACATACAATTATGTTTAAAATTTTTATGATTTGTTTTTTAGTGTGTTAAGACACTTCTATCCCATTTTAACATAAATTTATATAAATTTTATTATTTCTCTCATTTCGTTATGTTAATAATTTTTTATTTTTATTTTAAAATATAAATTCTTTTAAGTTAATTTTTCTTTGAAAGAATTTTTATGTTAATATATTTTTTTAATTTCTTTAGAATGATTTTTATAATATTTTTTAGCTATGTTCGAAGATGCCAATTATATTAAAATTTTTTAAAAAGGAATATTTTTAATTATTATGTTTTTATTTTTAAATAATTTTATAAACATGTAATAAAGTGGAAAATAAAAAACTATTACATAAAGTGAAAATTATTTAAATTATATATAAGATTTATACATTTTGTTTTGCAATCTCATTACTTGATAAGTACATTTTTCCCCTCTATTTTAAAATTTAATCAATGGTTGATATAAAATTATATAAATCTAATGGTTACTACTTGTTGACTTTATTATAAGGCTAACAAACGTAAACTTACTATAGAAGTCCCCAAATTCTTCCTTTTTTTTTTTTTTTGATAGCATATGGAATATAAATAAAAATAAGGTTATACCAATTTTTTTTGTTTTATAGTAGAAGCATTTTATGTTATTTTTCCCTATCTATTTATTTTTTATGAACTTTGTATAGTAGTATATAGGTAATTATAATCTAGAAAATTTATAAAAATAAATAAATAATGACATAAAGACACTGATCATTTTATTTTAAAAATAGATGTAGCAATGAATAACTATTTTTTTAAGTGGTAGTTAAGAAAAAATACTTCTACGTCAAAAAAAACGAATTCGAAAAAATGTTTGGGTAAAGAAAGGATATTGGGCGGTGTTGAAAGCATTTTCATTAGTGAAATCAATTTTTACGGGTAATTCAAAAAGTTTTGTTGTACGACAAATAAATTTGGAGTAATCTGAATTAGTTTAACTCAAATACAAAGGTTTTCATTTTTTATTATCTTTTTTTTTTTTTTTTCATTTTCAGGGTGGGAATTCTTATTTTTCTTATCGTCCCATTTGGTATCTTAGTGTTATAATAATTTATTATTTTTATAATATTCAATTTATAACATTAAATAATTAAATAATAGTTATATATATATGCTACAGCTATAGGAGGACATATATATAAGAGTTTTAACTGAGTTATTGAAATTAATTAATGAAGTTTAAAATTTGTAACTCTATAAATCATTATTTCTCTAAATTACTGTATATCCTTCCCTTGCTTTCAACCCAATTGAGAAAACTCCCTTTATAATTTAGTGGATATACAAATAATGTATCAATTTAAAATGATCTAAAAAAATTCTATGTTTGTATAAGAAGATGAATCAAGACATATTTTTAGAATTCGAAATTCGAAATACTTTTTTGAAGTATGGTACAATTATGACAGGAATCGAAACGC
Source organism: Durio zibethinus (assembly GCF_002303985.1). The sequence continues at coordinate 18,219,436 of NW_019168159.1, forward strand.
TTTTTATATAACGTAACGTGTACAACCCAATATCTAGTTGGTTTGATAAATCCTTAAAACGCAAAATCCTAACGATTAATACAAAGCTATGCAAATTACATAAATCTTTTGAAATCATTGGATGTGGTGCTGAAATTGTGATCTCTAAAAATAATGTTTTTTCATTCATTTATTCATTCAATTGATAAGCATTTTTTTTTTTATAGATTCATAAAAATCATATAAAAGAATGAGAGATGAATCATTAAAAAATTAAAATGATAAAGAACATTTTTTTGTTGAATTCTATCTATGAATTGAAGTTACAACTAGTTAGTTTAGTTACAATAGAGGAGTTCTCTTTTAGGAAAACACAAACTATAAAATCTCTGTTGACGAAATAATTAAATAAAACGATAAATAATAAAGACTATTTTTGAACCTTTAAATTATTATTTTAACAAATTTTTATTCATCAATTTAAATTAAAAGCTTCTTTTACATTTTATATTGAATTAACCTCTTCACCTTCAATCTCAACAATTGAATAAAATATGGCTTATGATCATTCAAGCTAGCCGCTATGGTGCAATCGGTAGACATGCTGCTCTTAAGAAGTAGTGCTAGAGCATCTCAGTTTGAGTCTGAGTGGCTGCATAGTATCTTCTAAAAGAGATAGAATAAGTCCTATAATGAATTTAATTCCTGATTTCCATTCCATAAAATCTAGAAACCCTCGCTTTTTTCAGAATTCTTATGATTTTTTCAACTTTAGAGCATATATTAACTCATATATCCTTTTCGGTCGTTTCAATTGTAATTACAATTCATTTTTTAACCTTATTCTTATTAGTCGATGAAGTCGTAGGACTATATGATTCATCAGAAAAGGGCATGATAGTTATTTCTTTTTTTTTTTTTTGTATGATAGGATTATTAGTCACTCATTGGATTTATTCAGGACATTTGCTATTAAGTGATTTATACGAATCATTAATTTTCTTTCATGAGGTTTCTCCCCTATTCATATGGTTTTCATTCCTCCTAAATTCATTGATTTATCCTAAAGATTGTATTTCAATTGGAATTTGATTATTCACCATATACGAGGATCCTCACTAGGCATCCCTAGCTAAATGGTTAAAGCGCCCAACTCATAATTGGTGAATTTGTAAGTTCAATTCTTACCGGATGCACGCCAATGAGACCCTCCAATAAGTCTATTGGAATTAGCTCTATATCAATGGAATCTCATCATCTATACATAACAAATGGTATGAAATATTCATATCATAATATATGAACAGTAAAAACTAGCATTTTTATTGAGACTCGAACTTATAGGGAAGAAAATAGATTTATAGATAGAATCAAATATGCATAGATACAAACAAAAATATTCGGTTATTGTTAAAAAATTAATATAATTTTAATGTTGAATTAGGATCAACTAGGATAAAAATAAAGCATTGGGTCGAACTTTTTTTTGATGTCAAGATAATAGCTATGAATAGTCATCACTCCCCAGAAAGTGTAGAAGAATGGGACCTATATGGGGACATACAATGCATTACAGGCGTACGATTAGTAAGCTTCAACCGGATTAGGTATTCATTGGAGTAGCTGGAGTTGGCAGGTTTGGAGGACTACTTTTCTGTCCATTAATTTTGATTTCCAAGTGACTAGCAAAGTTATGGAGCTACGCAAGCAGTATCTTGACCAACAGAATGGGAATAATTCAGCAAAATTTTGGGTTGTAGATTGAACTGTCAGGAATAATAGGAACAAATGTCTGCATGATCCTGTTTGTTAGTGACTTGTTTGTTGACCGTTGCACCGAATGTGTAGGAGAGCTATCCAGAAGTTTTAAGCTACTTTAAAAAGTTCACATTCTGTGAATAGGAGATAGGTTGGACCAGCAGAAAATGTGGTTAAAAATAAATATACATGCTGCAGTGATCACGGCTGTCATCGAAATTGGTTTGGATGTTGTTGTCTGAGACCGTAGTCGGCCATTTTAGTTGGTGTGATAACAAGAAAGGCAGCTATATCAAATCCGGCGTTGAGGGATGCCTATGAATTTCTTTTTGGACTCGATTAAGAATGAAAGAAGAGTGGTGGGCAAAATTGTTTGGAAGTGATTCCATAGATTAAGAATGATGGAATATGTTTTAGGAGAGGTGGCTTGCTTGTTGTTGAAGATATATAGGATTTTGGCTTTCCCATTTCTCTAGTTGTGGCTTATTGCACATTAGGCGTGAAGCAAACCATTTCGAGCAGGCAGGCGGTAGCTCAAACGGAATGTAATATTTTAACCAGAACCTGGAGGTCCTATAGTTCTAGCTCATGTTCCTTTTGATGTTCTTGCTTAATATTTAAATGAAGCTTTCTCCTTTTAAAAAGAAATGCAAATGTAAATGTACAAGTTTGAGTTATGGGTGGAACCAAAAGCCTTATTGTATAAGAATCAGATATGTATAAAGCCTTTGTACGCAAGTCTCACAGGAGAAGGTTTTTGATACCGTAACAATTTGTCTACTTTCTTTATCTTTTATTAATGTTGAATTATACAATGAGGGAGAATCTTCTTTCCTTGGGCATTCTACAACTTGGATGAGTCAAATTTTGATTTCAAACCATGGATATAGTTGCAGGCTGATGTTGGTTAGCCAACAGTTTAGGGTGCCTTTATTCTAAGTTTTAACCATTGCAATGCTAATTGATGAATGGAATCATAGGACTGATGAAATAATAATAATAATAATAATAATAATTATTATTTATACGCGATGAAAAGGTTTAAGAAAAAAAAACACAGAGTTGAGCACTAGACCTGAGCTCCACCTTTAGAAAAGAGAAAAGAATAAGAACCCATCCGGCCACTCATATCATCTTCAAACTTAGAAATAATGAAAGAGCAATGAGGATATTATTCTTGAATAATATCTACTACATACATACCTGGGAGATACCCGAATAATGATCTTCAAACTTGGATTTCTTCATCAAACCTGCTTTTATTCATCCAATCTTATTTTAAGTTCCACATCACTTTGCCTATTTGGTCTTAAGATGCCAAAATCAGTACCTTTGCATTACACTGAAAGAAAACATTAGGTATAGCCCAATGTCATAAACAAATACATGATGTCATATATTTTTAAATATAGTTTTCTAACATATTCCTGACAAACAAGCTCTGCAACTCCATAACACCCCATCTCCATTCACTCCTTACAAAAAAGGCTACTACCAGACTTTTAACTACCCTGCTATGGAAAACATAAGCTAGTATTCTAAAGCCAAAACAAAACCAAACAAAAAATGGTTACAAGGTGAAAAAAAATGATCTGGTCCCAAGTCTCACTGACCATAATTGGTATTTCTCGACCGATCAGCCTTTTCTACCTTGCAACCACGCTGATTAGACGCTGGATTACTTCTGTACATCTGTTCTGATGGTGTTCTCTTAGCCTTCTTCACTGGCCGATTAGATGAATCAGAAACAGAGGCCTCAACGGTAGGAGGTGGAAGCGCTAGGCGGCCATGCTGCAACTCTCTGTCATCGGGACCAGCCCAAGCTAGTGGATTCACTGTATTAAAAAAAAAAAAAAGGCTTCTATTAGCCAGCATTATTTGCTCCAGCATGCAGAAAAAGATTCCATTTGCCAATGTACGTCCCAAAATCATAATAAGTGGTACAATATCAATTATTTAAATTGATCAATGTCTTACAAAGAAATAAAAGGAATGACCATAATCTCATTTTTCATCTCCTTGTCAATATTTCCATTTCAAAGTTACCACGATGGTATTAATTTGGATAGAAACAGGGTCAAACCAATAATAGATAAGGAAACTAAGGCATGCAATCAAGACTCAAAACCCAGAAAAGAAAGCATCAAATACAAAGCATGAGGCATGGTACAATTATCCGAACAAAAGAAAAAAAAAAGCAGAGTATGATTTCTCTTCTGTAGAAGAGTTTTTTATTTTTAAATTTAGGGAGGATGGGGGGACTGAAGCAACTAAAACCATTCCACATCCTGTTACACAGAATGACATAAGATGGTATTATGATTTTATGAAAAAGTCCCACCAGGAAATACTTCCCAAAACAAAAGTGATGATCCAGTCCACAGAAGCAGACGCGCAAATAACTGAAGTTTCCAGGCTGTGTTTCCTTTAAATGGGTTGCAATAAGCTACATCTTAAGATTGACAGAATTTTGTTTTCAGTTACTGATATTGAACAAGCAAGGGAAAAGGGATAGATACAAGAAATTTAAAGTAAAATTAGAGATAGAAGCAATTAAGGAGAAGCATAGGCAATCTATGGAGAAAACCAGAAAAGTGGGATAAAATCTCAATACTTAAATGTCTCAAATATTCAATCATCCATAACCTGATCAAAACCTAAAATAACATAGATAATAAGCTAAACCCTAAACCTGCAAAATACCAAATGTAACCCTAACACTTTATCCTATGGGATTAAATAAAATTCTAATTAATATAAAATAACATAAAAAAAAATATATATGTAAATTACTAGATTACAATCAAACTCATAAAATATAAAACAAAATCCTAGATAACTCAATCTCTCAACTAGCATATTTCCACATCCTCCATCAATTACAAAGCTAAAACACTCATTTTGGGCAATAATCCCTTTTAGTCTGTAAAGAAAGCATATTAGTGTCTTCATCATACCTTGACCTGGTTCAAGAGGACTAGCATTATCATGTGAGGCTGTCTGGCGGGCAGGGCGCTTTCTCACATAGTCTTCCTGTAAAGGCTTAGGAATCTGAAATGAAAACCGAGACAAAGTCACCCCTTCTGTTGCATACTCGGGATGTTCAATCAAATACCTGCAAAAAAAGAAACACCTTGAACAAAAAAAAAAAGAAAAAAGGAGATTCAGGTACTTGGGACTGGGAGAGGTGTGAGAGGTAGAATGGTGACAGTCAACTACTTATCCAGTAATACAATTGTACCCAAGAAAAAAAGGAAATAAAAATTCAAAAGCTTAAGTCATCATTATGTACTTTTGCACCTCCACCATTGAGCGCAGTCTCTTTCCTGATGGTGCTTGATAGTAGCTGAAATATACAGAAAAAGCAAATTATAAAATAGTTGATGGCTGTTGGAATTATATACCCTTAATTAGACCTCAAATCTAACAAAAATCTGCATTACAGAATGCAATTTCAACCTAGATATACATAATATGGAAAAGGAAAAAAATTATAAAAAAGGACAAAGACATGCATTTTCATTTTTCAGTTGAAAGCCATTAGCCAGTTTTTTTTAAGTTACCATTCTTGGGTGGGGGGATCATCAAAGAGCAATAGTTCATTGTGCAACTAATGACTGTGGTCACCTTAGAATGAATTCCTAATTAAGCTAGCAGCTGATCAATCAGCTAGCAATGAATTGCACCATTCTAACACCAACTTTTTCTTCACTGCTTACTATTTAAAAAAAAAAAGTGTGTATTGATCATCTCACGACCAGGTTAACAATTACGGTCACAGATACTGAGTCCTACACATCACCATAACTCTTAGCTCCTGATTGAAGAAACAAACAAAAATGTTTGAAAGAATGAAAGAAGAAGCAATCCTCATCTTCTCCCTTGTTCTACTACAATTAAAAGAAGAAATGCATGCCAATAAAGGAGATCTCACCAAGAAAAGAAAGAGAAATATCAGGTATCAAATATGTAAAGAATGAAAACCACAGTAAATCATGATCACAAGAATAACAGTAAAGAAATAATATATTTAAAAAAAATCAGTTCTATAAGGAAAATTTTCTAGTGAATCAATGACCCCCCCCCCCCCCCCCAAAAAAAAAAAAAAGAAAATAGGAGAATTTAGATAGTTTAAAAGCATGCAAGAGTTTCTCAACAAAAAAAAAAAAAGAGCATACAAGTGATGGAACTGATTTAAGGCTATTTACAATAATGTGAGAAATCTCAGGAAACAATATTCATCTATTGAAAGAAAACCCACAATGGTCTGGGTATGCTCCCAGGAGGCTAAGTACAAGATATTTGTGAATGTATGATTAGAAATGAAGTGGGATAAAAAGTTCAACAATGCAAGGGGAATATTCCATACATACACAAAAAGATAGCAAAGATATTCAGATATCAGAAAATAGAATAATACGAAAGGAGAAAAAGAAGAGAATTAAAAAAAATAAAATCAAAGAAAAATGGTTAAAAATTGCCTCAATATAAAGGTACACATACATGTCTGCAAATTTGGTACTTCCTTCACCTCTTATCCGTAGTAGCCTTTGCCAGCCTGGAGGAGGCTGAGCAATGTTGGGTTTATCAATTGCCCAAAGCCGGCTGCCATCTTGAGAGATATCCGTTGGATCATCACATGAGATATCAGGCCGCCATTCATGAGCTGTTTCACAAACAAAGGGATTTTCTAAAATGTGTTCACGTATTTCTTCATACTTTTCCTTTGTTGGTATGAGCCTCCATTTAAAACAATTGGCACACTGGACAGTGAAAGCCCCAACAGATGGCAATACTCTTGATGATGAAAATCTTGGACCTGCAGCAGGTTGGCATTGAATAGGTCCAGGAGGGGTGGAATCAACAGTACCATTAGCAGTGGGATCATAAAGCACCAATTGTTTAGAAGCATTCCCATTATTTAGGTCATCTTCATTTTGTGTCACCTGAGAGTCATCACCCGAAGAAGATGATGATGATGAAGCAGAAGAAGCAGCATCTACAGCTTCCTGGAAAGCAGTATCCAGGTGACTTGCAAAACTTGATCCAGTAAAGTCGGTTGCTTCCCTTTTCAGCATAACAAAAGCTTTTTCTGGACATGAGTGCATTTAAACGTCTTAACAGACTGTCATAGGAGCGGAATACATAACTGAACTAATCAAATGTCAAAAATATCATTGCTGCTTCTAGCTTATGCTTAAACCAAAAACTTGAAAGCTGTGTATATTAAATTGTATAGGTCAAAAATATTTAGCTTAATGCCGATACTGACCACAATAGCAGCAAGCAATGACTTTCCACTTAACAAAAGTCTGACTCTGCTTCGTTTCAACTTTTGAAGAGATAGTATACCTCAGATTTGCTGCTTTATAGAGGGTAAATTACGGATTTCATTATCTTTTCAAAAGCAATAAAGGAGATTTTGAATATCAAGCAATCCTATGTCAAACACATTTTCTTGCTTGGAAATGAATCCTCAATACAGCAAGTAAGAAGGCAAAGTAATTACATTTCTTCTCTTATTTTCTCTTGTCTTTCCCATATTTTGAACATAAAAAAAACAAAAAAATCTAAAACTTTGAATCCCCTTCCCCTTCCTTTTCTTAAACTATGTTTAACTAAAGTATAAGTAAAAATGACAACAGTGACAAGAAACTAAGCTTTTTCCTACCATATACAATCTACTAAGAGTGTGTTTGATGCACAAGATTATAATAGGATAGGATAAGAAGATATTATGAATATGATTAAATTAAATAATGTCACCTTATCTTGTGTTTGATGTGTGCAATAATTAAGATAAAATAGTTTTATTTATTGGTCAAAATTATCCTTCATCAAACTTTATACAATTTAAATTATCGATGTAATTTTTAAGGGTAAAATAGGACATGTAAGTTCAATCCCATGGATTAAAAATAATCCTCTCTACTTTGAGGGGATTGAATCATCCTATGCCAAGAGGATGATTAATGCTCCTTGTAATCCTATCCCTTTCTTTAGATAAAAACCAAACATGGTATAAGATGATTATCATCCTATCCTATCAATCATTCTATGCACCAAATATGAACTAAATGGATAACATTGCACTGTCATGCTCTATTTAAGACTATCCTCAGCAAGGTTCTATTTTATAGTTTCCACCATGTCCTCTTTGGTCGTTCTCTCCTCCTTTTAAAGAAGGTGTTCTCCATTAAGTCATGCCTGGCCAGAAAGGTACGAAAATTTTTTCAAATATAATTATCCCTGTTTTAAATTCCCAAAAAAAAAAAAAAAACTCCTCTACTACTGGTGAGAAGCAATGCTAGCATGCAATTAAAAAACCTCCTTCACGTAAGAATAATAACGTCTAGCAAGAAAATAGGTTTAATTATCACATTTCAGTCTATTGACATCTTAAACAATGACTGACCTCACAAAAGCAAAAGCAGATTATCTTGTCAGTTGATGCCAATTATTTGAGGTTTTTGATAGCCAAGCACAAGCAACCGAGCTATTCTACCGTCCGCTGTAGTTTTTCCAACTGTAATATTGCTCAATGAAAGAGACCAACTACATTATTAGAAGACAAAAGCAATCAGAATTTAAAATCCAAGATAAATTTATACACGAGTTATTTAAAAAAAAAAGATTAACAAAGCTCTATGCAACGAATCAAGCTAGCAAATCAATAATAAAACAAATCGAAAAAATAAAAAAATTATTCAATAGTTATTAGGTTTTTTTTTTTTTTTTTAAAAAAGAATTTTACTAAGGTTAGTGAGGAGCCAGTTATTGAAAACTTTAGCACATATTTTGTTATTAGTATAAGGATGCAAGATCCAGAACAGCGTGTGAAATAACAAATTGAACAACACAAATCAAAATCCAAAATACAAATACCAAACCTTCAAATAATTAAAAAAAGGGCTCAGTTCAGACGTCATTCGACAGCATTCCTCCAAGAATAAAAGTAAAAATAAAGAAAAAATGCATCATATTTCTCTCGTGTTCATGAAAAGAACAATGAATATTTTACTTGAAGCATCAACATAAACAAATAGACCGAACCGATCCGATCCGATTAATGAAAATATGGATCTATCCAGAAAGAAGCAGACAGTTAAAGACGAATATTGAGGATAAATTAAGCGCTGTGGAAGAGACACAGACGAGAACTTACGACCAGATGAGGTGAGAAGAAAGATGAAGGGAGGAGGGATCTGAGAAAAAATAAGGAAATCAGAGCCGTTGACGACGAGTAATCCTACGGCCAGAATAGGCTTTCCTCTTCTCCTCCCTGTTTCTGTTATTATTATTATTATTTTTTTCTATTTTACAGGAACCTTTATTTCTTTTTCCTCGGAAACTGAGAGAGGTGGAAGCACAAATAATAATAAGACAATACAGAAGGGAAAATGGAAAATTAGAATATTAATTGATAAATTTAGGTTTCAATACGGTTATGCTTGAAGAATTTAGGCAATAAATAAAAGAACGGATCGGACTGATTCTGGTTTAATCGGTGTTCACAGGCTGAGCTATTTGATAAGCCCATATGCCTAGCTTCATTCAATCCAAGCCCTAAACATGATTTCTTAGGCCTAAATCCGATCCTACAACCGTCTTAAAACACTCAAAAATGTCAAAAACTATAAATCTATTATCCGCTACAGAAGTATCAGTTTTATGTAGTCAATTCTTATTGTACCATAGAATCTCAAGTATTTTCATAAAGACTAAAGTACCCTTATGCTATATGGATTAGATCTTTTAAAAATATAAAATCATTACTTTTTTTTATAAAATATTTTAATTTATTTTTATAAGAAATTTGATCTCAATTAAAAAAAAAACAATTTATGACATAGAAAATTGAATATAATGCTATCACTTTTCTTTTTAATTGTTGAAAAACATTTTTTATCTATTCAAATTTCCAGCATATTCCATTAAATAAATTAAAAAAAATTAAGCAAACTCAACCAAAGTCCAAAATTAAAAAAAAAGAAACTCATTAAATTAAAATTGAAAATTCAGAAAAAATTATTTCAATCAATTGTATATAAAAAGCAATCATCGAAATATATATAAAATTTTTTCATGCCATCAAAAAATTAAAAACATGCCCTTATTATATTACAAAAATTTTCCACATATATTCAAAAATTTTAATAATAAAAAATTATATTGAATTGTAGTGAAATAAATAAGTAACATAAAAATGAAAAAAAATTCTAATTGATGCATCCCTGAAATTCTTTTACTAGCACTTCATTTTAAAATATTTCCAATGATCAGGTGTATTAACTTTAGGGAAGTTCTCATTATAATGAAGAGGCTAACTTTACAAAAATAATACTCATTGAAAAATTGTTTGAAGTTGTTTTATAAATAAAATTTATTAAATTAATAAAAGTTAGTGACGGATTCTAAAGTGTTCTGTTGATGAATGTTGGATGTGATCAGAGAAATTCATTTTTCAAATTTTTTTTATTTTTAAATATTTGAATTATTTGTAAAACAAAAATTGAGAGTGCTAATTTTTTTTAAAATTTCATTTTTTAATAAATACTCTAAATCTAAAAATAAATCTGCCAATGATAAAAGTAATTATATTGTTATAAATAAAAACCATAGCATAAAACCACACCTTAAAAATCTTTTCATGTTTCAAACTTCTTGTACAAGTTTTAGCTGCAAGAAATAAAAGTAATTATAAGTTATAAAATCCTTACACTAATCTGTCGTTTCATCGTTTTTTATTATTAATTTTTATTAGAGGAATTATGAAAGATAAAATAGTTAACATTTAAAAATATTAAAATAAAAGGGCATGTTTTGTCCTTTATTTCTGACACAGACTTTTGAGCCATTCTGATTGCACATGAAACCATTCATTTTGCATTACTCAGAGATCGTTCTGGTTTGTTTTTCATTTTCGTTTTTAGATTTTATAAAAATTAGAAATAAAAATATGTTTAGTAAGTTATTTTATTTTTTATTTTTAAAAATTGAAAATAAAATATTAAAAATTATTAAAAATAGAAAAATGATATCTTCAAAATTTTGAAAATAATTTTATACTATTACCGCACGGATACTATTTACCTATTCAGCTATAATAGCACTATAGTATTGTTATAGTTAATACCACTATAGTCCTGTTACAGTTTAGCAATTTTGCATTAGGCTAGAATCAAACCTCTTCCCTTGAAGATGTCAAAATTTTAAGTGTTTCCTTTTACATGTTTTTATTTTCACATTTTTACAACAAAAGCATTGTATCCAAATATATTTTTAAATTCAATAAACTAAAAACAAAACAAAAATAAAATAAAACATAAATTTCAAAAACATAAATTGTAAAACACGTAACAATACCAAACGAATCCTTAAGTTACTGGTTTTGTGTTGCAAAAATCAAAAGACATGGCTTTTAAAAATCTCGAGTATTTGAACGCAGTTGATGGGATGACTGTCCCTATCATTCTTCAACATTTTATATTAATAAATAGTATATTTTAATTTTAAAATATAAAAATATTTTAAATAATAAAACTAACTAAAATCAATGTGTCAAGCCCAAACTTGAGTTTCAAAGATGTAAAATTAGCTAGACTTGGCTCGATTTTATTCAACCACATGTATTATATAAATTTAAAGTAAAAAATATTAAGTGAAGAAAATGGACCAATATTTTATAAAATATTTTATTTTTTTATTATGTTTTGTCTTTTCTTCTTTCTTGTTAACTGTGGGTTATGTCTAAGGCAAAAGATGATGGAATTTGACCATATCAATTTTAAAAATAGAATTATAGGAATAAAGGATTTGATATATATAAAAAAAAAAACAAAGAAGAAAGTTACAGAGCCAACAAAAAGCTGCTAAAAAGGAATGTTATTATTCTTCGTGAATTAAGTGACCTGTAGATTACACTTTGGAATAAATATATATAGACTTCACATTCCAACATTATGAAGCTGCATTGATCAAAATAAAACTAACCAATTAACTCTTAATAAGACTCTACTTTCTAAGAATATTCAACAAACTAACAAAATCCAATGGTAAAGAAAAAAACATTACAAAAACTGGCCTAAAAACACTTTAGGACTCTTGACTTAGTTTGGAAGATTATTGAAATAACATAATAATAAAATAAGGTCTAGTAACATGCATTAATTTTTAACACTCCCCCTTAATGCATGTTTATTATCAAAAACTCCAAGTGCAGCTTGAAAGATTTCAAACTTTGACTTTGCTAGAGCCTTTGTAAAAATATCTGTAACTTGCTCATTTGTTCCAACATCTTTATTCTCTATCTCTTGGCTTAACATTTTTTCTATAACAAAGTGATGATGAACTTCAATATGCTTTGTCCTTGCATGAAATATAGGATTTGAAGCAAGTTTGATAACACATTCATTATCACAATAAATCTACATTGCGTAGTCAGCTTCAAAAAAAATATTTCCCACTAGACTTTTAAGCCAAACACTCTTGTGTAGCCATGGTTGCTGCTATATATTCTACTTTAATGCTTGATAAAGCAATTGTTGATTGCTTTTTGCTACACTAGGAAATTGTAGCTGAACCAACATTAAAGCAATAGTCAGAGGTTGATCGATGATCATTAACATTTTCAGCCCAATCTGCATCAGTATAGCCATTCAAGAGAAATTCTCCAATTTTCTTGTACATATGACCATAAGAAAGAGTTCTTTTGTCATAGCATAGGATTCTTTTAGCAACAACTAAATGAAGAACTTTAGGATCTTGCATAAATTGAGATATAACACCAACAAAATATGTAATATTAGGTCTTGTAATGGTTAAATAAATCAAGCTTCCAATAAGTTGTTATAATTTTCTTAAATCTATTAACAACTTTCCTTTCTCTTTCATCAACTTCAAATATGGCACCATGGGTGTAGTAATTGGTTTTGACTCCCCTATACTAAAATGCTCTAAAATGCTCCTAGCATAGCTTCTTTAAGCCACAAAATATCCTTGGTTTGATTTTTCAACTTCAAGACCAAAAAAGCATCCACCATCACCTAAAATTTTTATTTCAAAATGAGTTAAAAGATCATCTCTTCAATAAGAAATTTTAACTTCATTGTCCCCACTAATTATCATGTCATTCATATATAACAAAACCAGCACATGCATATTCGATTCTAATTTAACAAATAAACTAAAATCTGAGTCTAAAACTTTAAAACCACAAAAGGTAAGATATTGAGCAATCTTACCATACCAAGGTCGTCGCGCTTGTTTCAAGCCATACAATGCCTTTTTCAACCAATAAACATGATAAGGAAAGTGCTTAGAAATGAAACCTTCAAGTTGTTTCATGAAAACATCACAGTTTAGCTCTCTGTAGAGAAATGCAATTTTTACATCAAGTCGCCACAACTTCCAACCTTTAAATGCAGCAAGCGAAATAATTGATCTCATAGTCACCATCTTTGCAACTGGACTAAAATTCTCTTCATAGTCCAAACCATAACTTTGAAAGAATCTATGAGTAAAAAGTTGAGCCTTATGTCTCTCAATCATTCCATTTGGTTTCTTTTTCAATCGATAAACCCATTTGCAAGTTACTAGTTCATGATTCTTTGGTTTGGGTACATGCTCCTAAGTTGCATTCATTTCCAAGGCTTCAATTTCTTCTTGCATTACTTTTTCCCATTCAGGACATCCTTTAGCTTCATTATAACATGTTGGTTATTTATCTAACATTTTTGAAAAGAAACATGCAGTAACTGAACAATAGTTTAGTTATACTTTATAATTTTTAAGATGATCTGGCTATCTTATTTCCTTTGTTGATATTCTTGTAACATGTTCACCACCTACTGAATCTATGTTTTCTAATCTAGATGGCAAATGAGCTTTATTTCTTTCATGTTCAAAACCATTATCATTTGAAGCTTGCACATTTGGCTTAGAGAATGGCTCCAAGTTCTTTATATCATCATCATCAAGGATAACACCTTTGTTAGTGAGTTTTGAGGTGAAACAAGAACATGATTCCTCATTGACCACAACATCTCTTGAAGTGGTGAATTTCTTTGTCTCTAGATCCACACACCTCTACCCTTTCCTGTATAATTCATAGCCCACAAATACACATATTTTTGCTCTCGGATCAAGTTTAGTTTGATTTTGTTTAGGAACATAAATATAACAAATGGATCCAAATACATGAAAATAATTTACATTTGGCTTTATCTCATACAATTGCTCAAAAGGAGACTTTTTTCAACATGGACATGAAGGTAATCGATTTATCATATGACATGCACATTGAATAGCTTCTACCCATAGCTCTCAAAGAAGTTTTCTTGTTGTGTAGCCATGACAAACTGGTTGCACAAAGGTGAGCGAATTTACATTCAGCAACTCCATTTTGTTGAGGGGTTTCTGGACACATCATTTGGAGTTGAATGTTATTGTCATTGCAATATTTAAAAAATTCATCTGATATGTACTCACCACCATTATCACTTCTCAAATATTTTATCTTTCATCCAAATTCTTTTTTCATAGAGTTCTTAAACTCAATGAACTTGGATAAGGCTTCGCTATATTCTTTTAAAAAATACACCCAAATGAATATGAAAAAAATCATCCATCAATACCATTGATAGTGATAACCACTATAACTTAGTGTTTTTGTTGGGTCCATCAAATTTATAAGAATTAGTTCAAAAAATTTTGACCTATGGTTATATGAACTTTTGAAAGGAGGACGATGTGATTTACCATATTGACATCCCTGACAAACCACATTCTTTTATACATGTTTGAAGGCTAGAATTTCATCTAGTAGCTTTTTTAAGGGGATTTTCTTCAACATTTGATAGCTTAAATAGCCTAACCGTGCATGCTAAATTGTTGCATTGTCAGTTTGGCTTGTTTTCTTTACATAAGCTTCTCTTGTTGTCATCACGAACAATGACCCCTTTTTCTCACCAATTAGAATTACCTTAGCTTCAACATTTCTCACTTTATCAAGTACTTTGACATTGTTTGGTCCAAACAAAAAAATACTTTCTCAAGTTAGATTTTTCTTCAAATCTGGAACATGGTAAACATCGTTTAAAAAAATATTCTTAGCCTTGGATTCATCATTGAGCTTTAAAACACCTTCTTTTTCTACTAGATGAATTGGTTATCAGCTGTGATGATTACCTTTCCTTATCATGCTTTCACAATTTTGATAGTAGTAAAACATTATTGGTCACATGATGTGAATAACAATATCTATAATCCAGTCATATTTGTAGTTGATGTAGTTAACAAAAGCTTCGACTAAGTTTGGTTTGACAGTATTAACATCACCATTTTTTACCATTTCAATAGCAAAACATTGCTCTTGTTTAATTTAATTATCTCTATCATCTTCATATGCAACATTTACGTTTGAAAACTTAACATGACAATTCTTTTTAATTTGCCCAATTTTTTTGCATTTGAAGCATTTGATAGGATTATTACCATTTCCTTCCCTTGCATTTAAGCCATTTAAAGAATTCTTGTTTCTAGTTGCAATAGCCTTCCCATTTAATTGGCTTTTTTAGAATAAGACAACTTTGGATTCAACACCTTTGCTTGCCATTTGTTTAACTAATGCCTCATAATTTGATAGAATTTTTTCTAATTCTTCAATTAATGGTTCTTATGCCCATCTTTGGATTGAGATAATAAATGGCATATATTCTTTCAAGCCTTGAATAAGGTATCGTTGTAGACGTCTTTCACTGATCTTCTCATCTAATTTTGAAATTTTAGAATAAATATTCTTAATTCATAAGAAATATTCTGAAATTAACATACCTTCTTGGGTTATGGTTACTAACTCATTTTTCAAGAATTGTAGTCTTGCTTTGTTTTTCTCAGTGAATACTTTCTCAAGAATCTCTCATACTTACTTTGGAGAGTTGACATCACAAACATGATCAATGTAGTATTTGCTAATTGAAGACCTTAATGCAAAGAGTACCTTTCCACATATGATCTTCTATTTCCTTTGAGGTTTAGCATTCTTTGGAATATCTATTATTTTTTATCAGTACTGGCCATAATTTTCCACAAATCTTGACTTGTAGGTAAGACTCTATGCACATCTTTAAATACTTGTAGTTTATGCCTACATGTCTCTCAATACTATATTGTGTGTAAGAATTTCCATTAGTAGCTTTCATCTCCTAGCTTTGATACCATATAAAAAAATAGAGAAAAAAGTTACAGAACTTACAAGAAAGTTGCTAAGAAGAAATGCTATTATTCTTCTTAATCAAGTGACCTGTAGATTACAGCTTGAATGGATATATATAGACTTCACATTCCAACGTTACAAAGCTACATTGATCAGAATAAAACTATCCAGTTAACTCTTAATAGGACTTTACCTTCTACGAATACTCAACAAACTAACAAAATCCAACGATAAAGAAAAAAATTATAGAAACTGGTTTAAAAACACTTAAAGACTCTTTAGTTTGGAAGATTATTGAAATAACATAACAATAAAATAAGGTCCATTAACATACATTATTTTTTAACATTTGAGTTCATCTGTAATGGTTTGTTTGAACACCCAAATGCCATAAAGCAGCTAAGATTGTCTTGGTTTAAACTAAGACATAAACTAAAAGTGATAGTTAAGTGTTTGAATTTAAATTCAAATACATAACTGCTTGTCCATTTCATTCATTATAAATAAGGGCAATCGACCATAATGAAAGATGATGCAAAAACACAAAAAATTGGAACAAAGAGTATAAAAAGTGAAAAAAGAGATTTATTAGAGAAATCATAAGCATTTCAATGGTAGGATTTACGTTATGAAAGTTGAATAACTTTCACATTGTGATTTTGTTCTCGAACAATGAATCAAGTTAGATAATCTTTCGCAAATCCTATAAACTTTAATTTCGCATTTGATAATTTAATTATCTCATTATTCCAACATTGGTATCAAAACATTTGGCTTGATTCCTATTATGTTTTCAATGTTTATCTTGAAATATTGAAAAAAATTAAAAGTTCTTGAATTTATTTTGGAAAACATTTGGATGCTTATACACGTTGTCATACATGTTGCTGTTGTCATTTTTGGATCATTTGGATCAATGATTTTTTGTTTCCAAAAAAAGCATTCAAATGCTTGACATTTAAGAAACAGTTAGCTTAGTAATGCTTGCCTTCTTGTTAACATGAGACATGGAAAAAGTAGCTAAGACTAAGATATATGAAAACATAAGTTAACATTTTTTAAGTACATTACAAATCTTCTTCGAATAAGAAGAACTAGTCAAATAATTTTCAAAAGCTACTAAATGTCTTCCTTGAAAAGTTATGTTCACTAGCTTTATGATCACCAATCAATTTATTTATATAATAAGAATTGATGTCGACTTTTAAGGTCATAGCATCATCTTTATAAAAAAGCTTGATTCAAAGATAATAAACAAGATATTTGAGGAATCAAATCTCTAAATTTTGTTTGGCATAAACCTAACCTCTACTTTTTTGCTTCAAATCAAATCTCAATTTGCTTACAAATTAAAATGCATGTCTATCTATTTGATCATTATAACAAGCAATTTATACAAACAATTTACATGTCATGCATTATCATGTATGCATCTTAAGTGAAACATGTAGACTGATAGTTACAGGTGATATATCAATGATTAAAATGATGCAAGTATGGTATTATCAATCAAATATATTTATACAATTTAGCAATTCATGCTATTATTATAAAGTATGGAAGTGTAACTAGATAACCATGAAATGTGACCTAGTCTAAATGGTATATTATAATGACCATTTATATAAGATGCCTTGAAGGCATGTTTAATATAACCTATTTTTACACATTTAATCCATATGACATGAACATGCATGGCATGCTAAACGCGAATATACATAAAAAAAAATTCACAGTCTTTAATAATAAAGTAAATCGTAATTTTAGTTATATGCATATCATTATGCATTCTTAAAACTACATAATGCATGATTATGGACATAGTGTCACATGCTCATAATTTAATGGGAAACTTAAATGTCTAAAGCTTTTTTAAAGAATATACTTGAGTCAATTGCCTAGTACAAGATATGAGTTAATTTGAAAAATTATGGTGGAACAGCCAAACCATCAACAATAAATGTGTTGAGGCCTAATCGATAGTGTCAAATGTTGTTCTGTGATAGAGAAGGTGGACCAATAATCAGTTAACTTCTGAAATAGACAAAACATGACAAGAAAATGATTGCCCACCGATCAACAGACACATTGGCAAATTGACAGGCCTATTCAACATTGATAGAATTTAGGTTAATTAGATGACGTTATTATTTGGGCTTAATTTTAAACCTAAACCAACCCAATAAAAAGGTCATAGATCGATTCTCATGGCTGCCAATTGGTTGACAAGAGTCCAACTCAAATTAGGAACTAACTTGGATTGAATTTGAGATTTTTTGGACAAGAAAAATAGTGTCAACCAACCGACAATTTAATCAATGGAGATGTGTTAGATAATTATTCAAAGTGATAATCTATTGACTTATCTCATAGATAATTATTTTAATTAATTATCTGATAGAGAGATAATCCTCTATTTATTTTAAAATGCTTTAGCATTTGGTTATAAATAGCCTCATCCATATTTCATTCCAACATACCTTAAGCAATTCGTTTCCTTTTCTTTCAAAATCTTCAATCTTTAGCATTTTAGAAGGTTTTTCAAAGTTTGAAAACTATTATAAAACTTTTACTTTTAGTCTCCAAAAATTCCTTTTTAAGTCACCTATAGTCTTTGAAGTAGCCTTGAATCTTAGTCAAAATCCCTTACCAACTATCTCTAATTTCTCAAGCCAAAACCAATATGCTTGTCGAAACTGTCATTGATACCTTGCTATAATCCTGTCTTCAACATCATATTCTTATCAACCACTTTTATTCAAAAATTGCCTAAACCTATTCCAAAACCTCAGATTCTCCAGACAATTGTCCCAAATATTTATAAATTCTCTTAAATCATTCATTGAAGCTCCTAAAACCTTAAAATCCCATTCCAACTCAAAGATAAGTTTAATAGTCCAATCCACATGAGACAACCAATAAACACATCCAATTGATTGGCCCAAAAGTCCTAAAAGTCAAAAGCCACCATTCGACACCTTCTATTATCGATCATCCACTACTAATCCAATGTTGTTGATCATTAATTGATGCCTTTGATCAATCTTTAACCAGGCTCATTACTATCAATCCATACATCACTACAACAATCCAAGTACTTTTGAATTTTACTTCAAGCAATCCACTCAGGTATACTATCTAAAACTTAAGCATTTTAGTTTTCCATTCATCAAATATTGAGTATCTTGATAATTGTCCATGATTATGCCATATGTAGTCTTAGCAATGCATGATGGTATACTAAATAGTAAAATTAGGATTTACTTTATTGTATAGAGTGGTGGATTTTTTTTATGCAAATCCACTACATTATGCCATGATTTATCCTCTCATTAGATTAGGTAAAAGCAATGGATTATATTAAATATGCTCTTAAGGCATCTTTTCATATAAATTGTCATTACAACATTCCATTTAGATTAGGTTACGTTACATATTTCCTTAGTTACACTTATATATTATTCTTTTCCCCTCTTTTGATTTTTTTTTATTTTATTCCCTTCCATTATTCCTTAAGTCCCATAGGTTTGATTTGATAAAATCTCACCCATTTTCTCATTGAGCGAGGCTCAATATAACATGGCATGAACTTTTTATGTATGTAAAATTTATTGATAACTTGGTGTATGCATCATTAATGATTGATAAATCACTCAAGGTTGGCAGCCCTTATGTATTTTTCTAATTCACACGTAATAGCGCAAGACATATAAACTATTCATATGCTTTGCTTATTATTAAGTATGAAAATAAAATGCATGTTTTTTAATCCATGACCTAGTTGGGTGCTGGTTAAAAGTGAATAAGTAGAGGTTGGATTTATCCTAAACACAATTTAGAGCTATGATTCCTTTAATATCTTATTTACTAGTTGTAACCTTTAAATTGGCATCAATTCCCAAGATATAAATAAATTGATTGGAGATTCTTAATCAAACCATGATCTCAACACTAAAATGAGTGTTAGAGGTTAAACCTGCAACATTCACATTGAGAATTAATACTCTATAAAGGTTGAACACACAATTTTTGTGTAAAAAATATGACAAGAAAAATTGGAGATAAATAATAATTTATTTACCAGACTTGTAAAAATTACAATCTCTAGGGATTCTTATTACAAAGAAAATTCTTTGATTATTTTCTTCATAAAAATCCATTTCAAAGGTCAGGTAGACTTATTCTTGAATGCTTCAAGGGTCATTGAGACTTGTTCTTGAATATTTCAAGAGTCTTGTTGACTTCATTTTGAACAAACAGATTTGATTTCCTTCCTTTAAATGGAATAAGATTGAAAAGCAATTTCTTGACAATTCTTGAAACTCGAATACTATGTTTTTTGAGTTTTTCAAAATGTTTTCAATTCTTTAAAAATTGCTTTTTGAGACTTTGGAGAGGTTTTGGGTCATCAAAATCTTATTCTTCTCTTCAAATTTGTGAATTATGAATTATGACTAGGGAAGCACTATATTTATAGTGCCGGTTTGCTAGATAAGAGAGAGAGTTTCAAGGGAACTCAACCTTTTTTTATTTTATCCCTAAACAATTGTAGTTTAATTAAAGATAAAAATTAATGATTCATTGGTGAAATCTAATTGGTCAAATCAAATGTTTTATCTTCAATTGACAAGTGACATATTTAATTAATCATAAAATCAATTAATTAATTATATTATTAAATTAAATAATTTCATTAATTCACATGGCGATAACTGATTTGTCATTTAAAAATTCTTCAATTAATTAATTAAAGAAATTTATTGAACATATGCACTTCGTGATTGGATGAAAAATTCTCTTTTTATAAATGCCCCTTTAAGACATTAAAACATATAATTTTACTTGTAACAAGGGAGCAAGTTTTAAAATATAATTTGCTATGGCATCACTTTTTATTTGAAGTGATTTCTTAATTGGCAACCATCCTTTTTTTAGGATATTTTGAACTATCCATGTGCCTTAACCTAAAAACAATTATTTCAAATAAAGTTAAATTCTTAGCTGAATAGCAATGAGAACATTTTAAAAGAATTGATTTGTAATCTTGATTGGTGTGCACATTCTTTATCCCATTAAATGTAGGATTTTAGCAAAAGTTTTTCCTAAACCACTTTGAACTTTTATTTCATTAGCAAATTTGCCACTCATCCAAGAGGTAATTAGAATCCTAAAAATTGAAAAATGCATCCAAGATCCATGTATCATTATTCAAAGAAAGATTGGACTCCAACTCTTCACCTAAAGCATGTGAAGCATATGTTTTAAAAAGCATAGTAGTATTGTACTCCTAAGCCAATTAGAAATAGGATTATTTCCCTGTAAAAACAAGGCTCCTCTCACTATTTCTTTCATCAATATCAAAATCATCTTAAGTATTTCATGCAAGATTGCCAATACCATGGCTTAATTTAGAAGGTAAAGTTCTTAATCACCATTCACCTTTCTTTTTTTTTTCTTACTTTAGACTCAGGAACTTTCTTGTTTTGTTAACAACAAAATCATTTTGTCTTTATTCTTTTATCTTAGCTGCAAGGCAACAACATTCTTTTTAATATTTTGAATGGCTTTGAATATTTCTTTGCTTATTTGAATCGATTGCAATTACACTTGATTAAGCAAAACTTTGTCCACTGCAAATATTCCTTGCTTGGTTATTTCTTCGCACCTCAACTCTTTTTTTTTATCATTAAAGAATTAATACCATGCATATCAATTAAATATTCATGCATGGTACAAACTTTTTTAATCTTGGCAACAAATTAATAAGCCATGCACACGTATGTTGACATTTCTACACTTTTCCCGACTATAGTATGCATGCTAGACACCTTACATTCATGGACTTCTTTATTTTTTTTCATCGCCAACAAAATCTTGATAATTGATGCACAGTGTCTTAATCTATTCATACTCCACTTGTGTGATGGCATTACCCTTATTTATTATGTCACCGATTGATTGTAAAAAAAAGCTATGCTTAAATCTAATTCATAACATGTGTTTTTTCCCAATCTCTAATAATGGTGTATTTTAAGGACCACAAAAATCATCTTTTCATTTTTACTAAGAAAGATGAAGATATTAGACAAGGAATATTTCTTCCTATCAATAAGCCCATATTTGGTTGATATTATTCAAGTTGGGTATCATTCCAATTTTATACGACTTTGGAAGAATGGTATATAAAACTTTTTCAAGCTTCAATATTCTCCATCGCCATATGCCTTTAATCTAGCTTTCATGATAAAACTCTAAATCATGAAAAGTTGATACATCGAGAACTTGAATTGTTTCTAACAAAGCCTATTAGGGATATTTCATTATGATTATTGGAGAATTTAGTTATATACCAAAATATTGGGAGCAAACTGAAGACATGCTTTATCACTTTGATAAATCCTTGATGGCTACCAATATATATGATGCATTTTATGCATCTTTATATACTTATAATCGAAACAAGGATGTTATTCAAGCATTCTATGAAGCGTGGTGTCCAGTTACAAATACTCTTCATATTGTTACTGTATAAGCTTTCATCTCATTATGGGATTTGCATAAATTGGGTGGCCATCCATTCATGGTTTTATCTTTTTATGATGAGGTCATCCTAAATGCTATAGAATTAACTAAAACTAATATCAAGGAAGATTTATTCAAAGATGTTGTGAACACTTGTTTGTGGCCTTTCACTATTAAAAGAAGAAAGGGCAAAATAAAGTTTTCATTAAAGATTGGATTGATTTTTGGTTTTAAGGGAAATTGTGCTACTTAAAGCTCCATATTCGAAGGTAAAAAAAGTTGTTTTGTCCAAAAGTCACACATAACCCAAATGGGATCCTTTGGCAACATCAAAATTTTGGAACTATGGCATATAGAACATGTCCAGAACTTGAAGTTAGAAAAAATTCAAAGAAAGATGCTTACTTAGCTACTTTCAACTTTTGTAGGATTTGTACCTTTGTTATTTTAAGCTAGGCTTTTGAATCTATTCATCCAAAGACATTCAAAATTGCTAGCTTGATAGCTATTGGGAAAATTGTTAATCAAGGCATTCTAATATTAGCTAGTATTTATAATGGGTTGAACAAAATTACCTTTCCATTCAAGTGAGTTTTAGATGCATGCTTTCCAATTCATTATGTTTATGGATGGTTGAGTTATTATTTCTCAACTCACTATAAAAATCCAAACAATGTATATGCACTTATGATGGCTAAGTTCTTAAAGAAGGTAGTGCTAAGTATTTTGATGAATATGAAGCATAAAATCTGATTAAAATTAGCATAGAATGCAACTCTAACTTGTTCCCCATGATTAAAAATAAAGTAATTATCGATGATGGGACTTTTAGTGCAACCTATTACAACTACCTTGTTAGTGTTCACTTAAGTTACCTACTTATTTGATATAACAAAGCCATTCTAATAAAGCCTTATAATCCTTATTGATTTGTAAGACAATTTGGCTTTTGTTAAGATATTCTTGAAGTTTTGGAGAATAATATTTGCTCTAGATCTACGAAAATTTTAGTGAAATTTGCAAAATCTGCACATGTTCCTAGACCAAAGCAAGATTGATCTCCCCTACTCGATTTTTAAACCTTGATGATCACACAACTATAAGGTACATGGAATAGTGGTCTAAAACTTATGAACCCTACCTTAAACATTTCTTTGATACCCTAATATCAAGTATTCATTCGATGCCATTAAAGAGAAGTGGACAATAAAAAGATGTTATTGGGTATTCATTAAAGATTAAAGATCATGTAAAACACTTTAAAGACAAAAGCTCTTCAATCACCTCTAAATGAGAGAATAATTGATAATAGCGCAATGGTTCTTGAGGTTTAATGAACTTAAAAGACAATGGAAATGATTCAAACTAAAGCAAACACCTTTTGCCAATAGTGAAAGCTTTAATTTCTAATAAACATGAATTCCAAAAACTTGCATTTCAAGTAGAAAATTGTGCTTGTGGACAAGTTTTGAACAAGATTGTTAATGAAAAAGACATTTGTGCCAATGTGATTGTTGAAGTGACAAATAATGTTTCCAACATTATGAATAACACCATAAAATATTCTATTGAAGTTAGCCTTTTTATATTTTTGGAATTTTTAAATTCAATGTTGTAAAAGTAATCTTTGACAATCAATTAAAATTTTCTATGGCTTTATGGGAAAGCATTCATTCAAGGATTATTCTAGCTTCTTTTGGTCAAGTTCCTTTTTGTACTAATGATGTTCACAAGATTTTTCATGCAATAGAAGAAATCAAAACTACTAACTCTTATTCATTGGAGACCATAATGGAAGACTACTTTCTACAAGTTAAGAAGTTCAATGACCTCGAATCTTTCATTTCTTCTAGCATGTCATTAAAATATTAAATTGAGAAGATTCAAAAACTTGAAATTCCTCTTAAATATTCAATGTCCTTTGAGCATGCAATTGTTGCACAAATTAACAACTTGTAATTTGACTTGGCAGAGATTGAAAAAAAGTTTTATGTGTTGCAATGCAAAAAGAATAAAGTTGAATCTTCACTTAAAGACATTAAAAATGAATTGGAGTAAAGGAGAATTGATGTTTCCAAAATTCATGAAAAGATTAGATCCATTAAGTTTTCTATTATTCATAATAAAGATGAAGTCAAATCCTTGAATTTACTATGAAATATGTTAGAATCCTCTCGAAAAGATTTGAAGAACTTAAAATGAAAGCCTTGAATTATAATTTTCCTTAGTAAATGTAACTCACTTCTCTTTAATGTTTAGGAAAAAAAAACATTTTCATATTGTAATACCCTCCAAGTTTGGAATAAAGTGGTCCCATAAAACTTCAAAGACATTTTTCATCAATGCTTTATGTTGATTACTAATTAAATTCCAAAGGAATTTTAACTTGTAAAAGATTTGCTTTACTTGAAAATTAAAACTTGAATCATAATGTTTGAAAGTGGAATTCAAACTTAATGATACTTTGTAATTTCAAGTAAATGAAAGACACTTGAATTAA
Source organism: Durio zibethinus (assembly GCF_002303985.1). The sequence continues at coordinate 18,244,410 of NW_019168159.1, forward strand.
TTTAAGACTTTATTTATTTATTTCGACTAAACTCAATATTGAAACCAAGTTACCTACGTACTCTCAAAACAAAAGAATTAAGTTATCACTAGTTCAATTTTTTTACGTCCTAACTTTTGCCTAAGTTGTCATTTGTCAGATTTTCAACTTAGTAGGCTTTTTTTTTTTGTGTGTGCTAACTTTTGTTTAAGTTGTCATTTGCAAGATTTTTGACTTAGTAGGCTTTTTTTGTGTGTTCTAACTTTTGCTTAAATCTTCCTTTATAGGATTGCCAATTTAGTAGGCTTTTTATATATAGCAGTTTAGGCTTTTGTCTAAAAGCATTTTTTTTTTTTGTAGTTTAAGCTTATGCTTAGGAGCAATATGAGAGTTTACGCTCTTGCCTAGGAATAGCATTTTTTCAAGCATAATAATGCTTTAGAAACTTACCCTTGATAGGCCTAACTTTTAATTAATCTTGATCAACAATCTTATATGCACCCTTGCTGTAAATTTCTTGAACAACGTGTGATCCATCCCATTTTGAAAGAATCTTGTTGCCAATGCGATGTGAAATATTTATTGGTCTTCTTATAGCAACGAATAGGTCTCTAATCTAAAATGATTGTGGCTTAACTTTCTTGTTTAAAGCTTTTGATAATCTAGCTTAATAACATTTTAAGCATTGTTGAGCTTTCAACCTTTTCTCATTTAATGCTTCTAGTTCATTTAAATGAAGTCACATATTATCTTCACTAAAGAAACCTTCTTGGATTACAATTCTTAATGATGGAATTTGACGTTCAAGCATAATAATGGCTTCTACACCACAAACAAGTGAATATGAAGTGGCTTAAGTTAGTGTGCAATATGAAGATCGATAAGCCCATAAAGCTTCTTCCATCCTTTCATGCCAATCTTTCTTTAAACGATTAGCCACTTTTTTGAGAAAATTGCACAAAGTCTTATTAAATAGCTTCTGCTAACCCATTTGCTAAAGCATGGTACATTGAAAAATGATGCTGCTTGAAGTCAAATTGGGCACATAATTTACTTATATCAAATTGTTATCCATTATCAGTTATGATGTAATGAGGTACCCCATAATGATAAATGATGGTTGTTTTAATAAAATTCATAACAGTTTCATTCTTTATTTTTTTATAAGGTACAGTTTTGACCCACTTTGAAAAGTAATTTATAGCAGCAAGTATAAACAAATGTTACATCCCCAAGCATCAAATGGCCAAGATGTGACTGTTGGATATAATGGCTCAAAAGGTCAATGGTTGTAGTTACCATAGAATTGACAAACTTGACATTTCTTAGCATAATCCATAAAATCTTTTACCATTGTTGGCCAATAGTATCCTATTCTTTTAATTTGAAAGTGCAACTTAGCTCTAAATTGATATGCACCACAAATCCTAGAATGAGCTTCTTGTAAAGCCATAAAGGCTTCATCTTCTCCTAAACAATGAAAAAAAACTCCATTAAAAGAATGGCGATAAAATGTACCCTTAAAGTAGATAAATTAAAGAGCTTAACATCTCACTTCTATTCTATGCCTTAGATCATTGGTTAACTTTCCATGCTCTAAGTAATCAATTAATGGTTATCTCTAATCTTTTTTTTCAACTTCCAAAATTGACACAACATTGGTATCATTATCTTCATCAAAAGTGATTGGTGGTAAAACCCAACGCTTGGAAAGATGAATTTTTACTTCTCTACTTAGCAATGCAAATGCTGATGTTAGATTAGCTAAAGAATCTACTTGTCTATTCTCTCTTCTTGGTACATGCTTATTAACATTATCAAACCATTCTAAGAGCTTCTTCACATAGTTGATGTATGGTAGAAGTTTGGGCTTCTTTACTTCATAAAGTGAAATAATTTGGTTAATAACTAACTTCGAGTCTCTAAATATTTTCAATTGAGTGATCTTTATATCTATTACCATTTTTAATCAATGATCAAAGCTTGGTACTCAGCCACATTATTTGAATAATTATTAGTGATAATGAATGCATAAGACAAGACTTTTCCCTCTGAAGTGACAAAGATAATGCTTGCTCCAACTTTTTTTTGGCGTGCTGCTCCATCGAAGTATAATTTTTATGGTCTAAGAATTTCAATGAAAAGAACATATTTTCCAAGAAGATCTTCATAAAATTCTTCATCATTTGAGATTGGATGATCTACAAGAAAGCCAACAAGAACATGTCCTTTAATGGCTTTTTGGAAGAACATAAGTGATGTTGAACTGTTGTAGCAAAAGTGCCTATTTACCAGTCTTCCACTAAGTATAGATTTGGACATCAAATACTTAAAGGGATCAACATATGAGATTAAACATGTAGAATGAGCTTACAAGTAATGCCTCAGTTTCTTAACTGTGAACATTAATGGCAAGCATGTCTTCTCAATAAGAGAATAGTTTAATTCACCACTATTGAGAGTTCTATTAAGACTGTTGAGTATCGTTTCTTTTCCTTCATCACTTTGTTATGCCAAAAGTGCTCATGGGGATCGCTCTTATGTAATAATATAAAAGATCAAAGGCTATCTTGGTATAAGGGCTATCAAAACAAGAGGCCTTAACAAGTTTTATGCTTTTGAAAGCATTACTGCAAGTTTTGTCCCAAACAAAAGAAACATTTTTCTTCATCAAACAGTTGAATCCTTGACTTCGGCTTACTAGATTTGATATAAAATGCTAGATATAAGCCAATCTTCCTTGCAAACTTTTGAGTTCATGGAAATTGTGTGGCTCTAGCATCTTTATAATTGTTTATATTTTTTATTGATCAATCTTAATTACAAGATATCGTACAATAAAACCTATAAACTTGCTTGAAAATACACTAAAAACACATTTTAAAGGGTTCATCTTCAATTGATATCTATGAATCCTTTCAAACACTTGGCGGAGGTTAATAAGATGAATAACTATTTTCTTTAATTTCACAACCAAGTTATCAATTGATAGCACCAAAATATATATAGTTTTTACATGTTAAAATGGTGCTAAAATTTAAAATTTTAGATAATTTTTGGTGCTTTTCATGCTATTTCCATGGCTTTAGGTTTTTCAAGGACAAAACTTATTTTTATGTAAGCTATGCACGTAATCATGCAAAGCTCACATTTGGCCCAACCATGCAAGCACAATTCTGCCCACCATTTGTCCAAATTTAGGCATGCATAACCCCTATTGAATCTTAATCTAGTCGGCCAAGATGGATGTTGTCTTTAAATTGATTAAGAATTTTGATTTGACAAAATAAAAATTTGCCAAACTTGTTTCAATCTTGTCAAGCTTAAATTGAACATTTTTTCACCCTTCTATCTTGTCAAAATTCATTTGAGAACCAAAACAACTCAAATTCTCGAAACAAAACATGATTTATGCAAGTTTTGATAGAAGGGATCGATCCCCTCCATTACCAGATCGATCCCCTAGCAAAAGGATCGATCTTGTTTTCAACCAGAATCGAAAGTTCTCAAGATTTGGCAAAAATCGATCGATCCTCTCTTTATAGGGATCGATTGGTTAGTAGAATGGATCGATCCCCTTATTTAAGGGATCAATCACTTTTTCATATAGAATGCTTTCCTTATGCAATTTTTTAAAAAAAGATCGATCCCCTCACATAGAGGATCGATCACCTAAGGTAAGGGATCGATCCCCTCTTAAAGGGATCAATCGGTTATTCAAACAGAATGTCCCCCAAGTGTGAAAATCTAAAAAAAGGATCGATCCCTCCACATAGAAGATCGATCACCTAAAAAAACAGATCGATCCCCTCAAGTAAGGGATCGATCGGGTAAGGCAAAATAGGCATAAAATCGGACTTTCTCAAACATGAACCAATCGATCCCCTAAGGAAGGGATCGATCCCCTGAAGGCCTGAAACTCCCAACAGCTATTTTCTATTCAAAATTTCTATAGGTTTGAAGCATTAAATGCAATCTAACGACTCTCAACTTCTTCTTGACTATAAATCAAGCATTCCACTATAGACCAAGAGGAACAAGAGCTAAAGAAACTTATTGCTATTCACTTACCAATCTGCTCAAGCATTCAAAGCTGTAAAAAGAGAAAAAGTATAGAATTCATATCAATTTTTCTTTACTTTTTTATCTATACATTTGTGTACTTCAACTTAGCAAACACCTAGCCTTTGTGAGGTTCTTAAAGTTTACCAAACACTTTTGAATTTTTTGTATTGTGAGTGTGTAAGCTTATGGGAGAGGGTAACCCTTAAGAGTGTATGTTGTTGAGTTAAAAAGCTTTATGAAAGCTTAGTTGTAATCTTCATCAAATAATGGATTGAACTCCTTAGCAAGAAAGGCTAAGGGAGAGGACGTAGGTGCCTAAGAAAGGATTGAACCTCTATAAATCTTAGTGTTAAATTCTCTAACCCTATCTCTTATTTATATTCATGTATTGTACTTATCTATTTTGATAATTTATGGTTATTGAATATTATCTTTAAAAATTTTATTAAAACTAATTCACCTCCCTCTTGGTTTATTCCAAGTCTTTGCGCTAACAATTGGTATCAGAGTAAATACTCTTTTTGTAGGTTTAACAGCCCAAGAGTGATCCTAAAAATGGCTCAAAGAAATATGATAATCAATGTGGAAAAACCATCCTCAAGCTATAACAGCTATACCTGCCAACAAGAGGTGTGTCTCAATGCAAATGAAACAGTTGCAACATCTCTTGGAAGTGAAGGGCATTCAATTGTTAGATCCCCTCTCTTTGCTGGTGACAACTACTCCTATTGGAAGACTAGGATGAGGCTGTTCATTCAAGTAAATGATTATGAAGTCTGGAGGGTCATTGTAAATGGTCCTCAAATTCTAATGAAGATGGTGGATGATAAGGAGGTGATAAAGCTAGAGAATGAATGAGATGTCAATGACATGAAGATGGCTCAACTCAATGCCAAAGCAATGCACACACTCTTTTGTGCATTGGGGCCAAGTGAGTATAATAGAGTCTCCTTGTGTGAAAATGCAAAGAAAATTTGGGATAAGCTGGCTGTCACCCATGAAAGTACAAACCAAGTGAAAGAGATAAAAATAGGCATGCTTACTCATGATTATGAGCTGTTTAAGATGAAACCCGATGAAACCATTAGTGAGATGTCAAACCACTTCACCGACATCATTAATGGTTTAAAGGCTCTTGAGAAGACACATTCAAATGTGGAGATGGTAAAGAAAATTTTCAATAGTCTACCAAAGAGTTGGGAAGCCAAAGTGACAGCCATTGAAGAGTCCAAAGATCCTCATACACTTTTTTTGGATGAACTAATGGGCTCTCTTTTCACTTATGAAATGAAGATAAAAAAAGGGACAAGAACCAGTCAAGAAAGGTGGTATTGCTCTCAAATCTACCTTTCAAGAGGATGAAGAAAATTTTGCTCAAGAAGAGGATGATGAAGATGAAGAGATGGCCATGTTTGTAAAGCAATTCAAGAAGTTCATGAGAATGAACAAGTTCCCAAGTAGGAGGAGACCACAAAGAGAGATGACTAAAAGGGAATTAAGTAGAAGAGAAATGGATCAAATTATTTGCTATGAATGTAACAAATCGGGTCACATTAAAATTGATTGTCCTTTGTGAAAAAAGTAAAACATGACCAAGCCAAAGAAGAAAGCTATGGTAGCAACATGGAGTGAGAGCGACTTCTTCGATGATGAATCAAATGAGGGGGAAGTAGCCAACCTATGTCTCATTGCTCTTGATGAGCCTAAAGTAACCTCTAATCCATGTGATTCAAATTCATACTCATTTGATGAACTACAAGATGCCTATGGTGAATTAGCTATAGAATTTGAGAACATGAGCATGAAATATAAGAAAATGATCAGTAAATTGAAACTAGACAATGAGTCATTGACTAAAGCAAAAGAAGACTTAGAAAAGGAAGTTGAACTCTTGAAGGTAAATGTCAATGACTTGACTAAGAAAAATGAAAATCTATATAATTCATTTTCTAGATTTTATATGGGTCATCAAAAGCTCAATGACATGCTAGAAACACAAAGAGCTTTCTTTGATAAAGATGGACTAGGTTATAATGGTGACAACAAAGAGACTTGAAAAATTTTCTTGTTAAGCCAAATGATTCATCTAGCATGTATTCACATTATCATAAATTAGGTCATTCTATACAATATTATTTCTTGAAGAAAGTCACTTATAAAGGTAAGCTCTTTAGGAGAGTGTGGATTTCAAAAAGAGTTAGCACATCTCAAGATGAGGCTACTAAAATGAAGTGGATTCCAAAAGGCATAAAAATTGTTAGTACTAACTCTCAAGGACCCAAGAAAATTTGGGTACCTAAAATAAAATTTTAATTGTGTTTTTATAGGTGGATGAGCATTGCTACAAAGCAAATTCTAGCAAGAACAATCAATAGTACCTTGATAATGGATGCTCAAAACACATGACTGGAGATAAAACTCTCTTTAAGGACTTGAAAGCTAAAAGTGGAGGAGATGTTACATTTGGTGACAACTCAAAACGCCAAATTGAAGGGATTGGCTCCATTAGTAACAATTCCTCTACTTCTATTGAAAATGTTTTACTTGTGAAAGATCTCAAGCGTAATTTACATAGCATTAGTCAATTATGTGATAAAAGATTTAGGGTTGTGTTTGAATCCATGTTTTGTTAAGTAATTGATATCAAAACTAACAAGCTTGTTTTTATTGGACGTCGTCAAGGAAACATTTATGTAGTGCACCTAGATGATCTATCCTCTAAAAATATTTGTTTTATGGCTCAAAAAGAAAATGAAAGTTAGATTTGGCATAGAAGGCTTGCACATGCAAGTATGCATGTAATTTCAAAACTTTTTCAAAATAATTTGGTTATTGGTCTGCCAAAGTTGAAATACGAAAATGACAAGGTTTGTGATGCATGTGCTTAAAAAAAACATAGAAGAATTTCTTTCAAACCTAAGAACTGCATTTCAACTACTAAACCTTTTCAACTATTGCATATTGATCTTTTTGGCCCTACTAGAACAATGAGTCTTGGTGAAAAATAATATGGGTTTGTTATTGTTGATGATTTCACTAGATTCACATGGGTTCTCTTTTTGCATTCAAATAATGAGGCTTTGGAAAAATTTATCACTTTTAGCAAACAAATACAAAATGAAAAAGGTTATTCAATTACTAGTATTAAAAGTGATCATGGAAAGGAATTGGAAAATCTAAGCTTTAATATATTTTGTAGTGAAAATGGTATTAGCTACAATTTTTCTACTCCTAGAACTCCTCAACAAAATGGGGTAGTAGAAAGGAGAAATAGAACTTTAGAAAAAATGGCTAGAACTAGAACTATGCTTTGCGAAAATAATCTACCTAGATATTTTTTGGCAGAAGCCATAAATACTTCTTGCTATATTATAAATAGAGCTATGATTAGGCCAATTTTGAAGAAAATCCCATATAAACTGTTTAAAGGAAAAAGGCCTAACATAAGTTATTTTCATCTTTTTGGTTGCAAATGTTTTATTTTGAACAATGGAAAAGATGAGCTTGGAAAATTTGATGCAAAAAGTGATGAAGAAATTTTCCTAGGATATTCTTTGAATTCAAAAGCTTATAGAGCTTTCAATAAAAGAACATTAGTGGTGGTAGAGTCTATACATGTTATCTTTGATGAATCTAACCCACCTTCGAGAAAGGTGCTTCTTGATGATGATGATGATGTAGGTATACTTCAAGAATGGATCAATGATGCACCTCATGACATTGAAGAGAAAAATCAAAAAGAAGAAGATGAGTTTCTAAAGAGCCACAACACATAGAGAAATAACCAAATCATCATAGAGAAAGAAGGTATGTCAAAGATAGTAAAATCATTGGTAATCCAACTTAAGGGGTAAGAACTAGATCTTCTTTTAATGTGTGTAATTATATTACTTTTTTATCCCATATTAAACCCAAAAATATAGATGAAGCGTTAAGAGATGATCATTGAATTTGGCAATGTAAGAGGAATTGAACCAATTTAAAAAAAGCCATGTATGGAATCTTGTACCTAGGTTAGTGACCATCCCACCATAGGCACCAAATGGGTCTTTAGGAATAAAATGGATAAGAATGGGAATATCATTAGAAACAAAGCTAGATTGGTAGTTCAAGGGTATAGGTAAGAGGAAAGAATATATTATGATGAAACCTATGCCCCGGTAGTAAGGTTAGAAGCCATAAGGATGTTGCTTGCATTTGCATATTTTAAAATTTTCAAGCTTTTTCAAATGGATGTCAAGAGTGCATTTCTTAATGGTTTTATAGATGAAGAAGTATATGTAGAGCAACCTCCCGATTTTGAAAATTCAAAATTTCTAAATCATGTTTATAAATTAATAAAAGCATTATATGGTTTAAAACAAGCTCCCAGAGCTTGGTATGAAATATTGTCAATTTTTTTGATTGAAAATAATTTTAATAGAGGGAAGGTTGACACTACACTTTTTATTAAAACAAAAGGTAAAGACATTCTCATAGTGTAAATTTATGTTGATGGTATTATATTTGATGCTACTAATGAAATTCTTTGCTAAGAATTTTCTAAGATTATGCAAGATGAATTTGAAATGAGCAAGATGAGAGAACTCACATTTTTCTTGGGACTACAAGTAAAGTAAACAAAAGATGGCACCTTCATAAATCAAGCCAAATACATCAAGAATTTGCTCATAAGGTTTGAATTGGGAGAATCAAAGCCTTGTTTGATACCACCAATGAGCACCTCAACAAAGCTTGAAAGGATGAATGAGGTAAATGTGTTGACTCTAAACTATATAGGTCTATGATTGGTTCATTGCTATATCTTACTGCTAGTAGACCTGATATTAGGTTTAGTGTATGTCTATGTGCTAGATTTCAATCATCTCCTAGAGAAACACATTTGTCTGCTGTCAAAAAGATTTTTAGATACCTTAAAAACACCCCAAATTTAGGATTATGATATCCAAAAGGCTCTTTCTTTACTTTACATGCCTATTCCTATGCAGATTTTGATAGGTGCAAAATTAATAGAAAAAGCACTTCTGGTACTTGTCAATTGTTTGAAAATATGCTCATATCATGATTTTCCAAGAAACAAAATAGTGTTGCTCAATCTACAACCGAAGCTGAATATGTAGTGGCTAAAAGTTGTTATGCCCAGGTTTTGTGAATTAAGCAACAATTAGAGGATTTTGGAATAACCACAGATCATATTCCCATTAAATGTGACAATACTAGTGCCATCAATCTCATTAAAAATCCAATTCAACACTCTAGAGCCAAACATATTGAAATTAGGCATCATTTTATTAGAGATCATGTTCAAAAGAGTGACATTGTACTTGAATATGTTGACACCTTACATCAACTAGCTGATATCTTCACAAAACCTCTTGATAAGGATAGATTTTATGCAATTAAAAGTGAACTTGGCATGATGAGTGCTCCTTGAAGTGAAATTCTTGATGTTATGATGCATGGTGCACTTTTGATTGATTAAATGTATGTTTTTTAAAATTTTTTTTTTTTGGTTTGTGCATGATTGTAAAATGCTTGTTTGAGTGATCATATTGCATGGCTTTCAACATGCTACAGTAAAAGCCAATCGATCCCCATTGGAATGGATCGATTGGTTCTTCACCCCATAGCCAAAGCAAAGGGAAAACATAGGGAACCGATCGATCCCCTCTTTGATAGGATCGATCAGGTATTCAACCAGTAGCTAAAATGACTTGGAAAGGTACAAAATTGATCGATCCCCTTCAAACTCAATCGATCGGTTCCATGCAAAAGCCTAAAATCGATCGATCTCCCACTCACCCGATCGATCGGTTCATCAAATTTAGGCATGATAAATTCAGGTTCTCACTTATTTGATCAACCCTTCATCTTTTCTCTCCTATTCATCTTTTTCCCCAACTCCTTCTCTTACAAATTTCTCTTGTAAACTCATTACCCACAATCTCTCATGGCACCCAGAACTAAAGTCACGGCTGGACGATGAAACCCTTCAAGAGAAGCTTCAAGCTCCACCATGAAGCCTTCTTTTAACCAGAATTTCAATAATCCCGATGTCAAGGAGCGATATGAGACACACTTTGCTCATCGAAAAGTGAAACCTGGAAGGGTAATCTTACTAAACTTCCTTCAATCCATAGAGTTTCCCTATTTGCATACTTTTGAGTCTTTTGGATGGATGCTTTACTTGTGTATGGAGAATCGCTTCTTTGAGAATCTAATAAGAGTATTCTATAGTAATGCCAGCTGTGTTCAAATTGAAAGAACAAATAGGCATTATCTTGATAGGTTCAGAACATATGTAATGGGGAAGGAAATCTTAGTTACAAAATAAGTGCTAGCTGAGGCTTTTATGTTAGCTGATGAAGGGGAAACAAATCCTAGATGTGATATGATGCAACTAGCTCAAGATATCTTTGGGAATCCTAATTTACAGGTTGTTCCCACACAAGCCTCTAGGTTACCCATGTATGATCGGTTGTTACACCTTATTATAACCCATGTGTTAGCCTTTTTTAGGACCCAATACTTCACCATTAGGAAACAAGATTATTGGTGGATGTACAAGATCAAGCATGAATAGAAACCAAATTTGATGCACTTCATTTTTAGTGACATGATGAGGATTGTCCAAAATAGAGATGTTACTCTGGAATATGGGTATGCTATAAGCAATCTTTTGAGACATTTGAAAGTAAACACTAGAGGCGACAGAGAGATGTGCATCAATGACTCATTTAGTATTCTTGGGCCTCCCACATTGCATAGTATGGGGCATGTTGAAACTCCAGATGGTCAATAGGTTAAAAAGGGGGATATTGGTGTTGCACCAGAGGAAGAGGAGGAGTAAGACCCTGTAAACATGCCTGCACCTCAAGGAGAACCCCCTAGCACACTTTTTGACACTTAAGGTACCCTAAAGATGCTTTTACTTCAAATGAACAGCCGGCACTCGGTAGTTGGCACTATGAGCATTAGATTGGAGTTCATGGAAGAAACTCAAAATGACCTTATGGCACAAGTCTGGCATTTTCGAGTTGATATTGAGCATATGAGGTCTACTCCTCAACACATGGGATAGTCTTCGCATCACTTTCCTCCTCCACCTCTACCTCACTGAAGCCTTCCTACTACCTTGACTTATATTTTCCCACATTTTTTTGTAAATATAACTTTGCATTATAGCTTGTAGACTTTGATCTTTTTATTAATGCAACTCATCTTTTATTCTCTTGTGGCTTGTGGCATTGTTGTGTAGTTTCATGTTTGAAGTGACCTTGGGTGGCCTTTGATTGCTTATTCCCTCATTTTTCTTTGCTTCATTTAGTAGTTTTGCTATGACAAAAAGGGCGAAAAACATTGGTATGAAAATTTGATGATGTATGAAAATCTGATGATGTTTTGATATTGATAATGATGCTTTGATATTGATGGATATATTGATGGTTATGGTGATATTATTCTTGTCTAGTTGCCTTAAATCTTATGCCTAAATTCAAGGGGAGTTTGCCTTTCATAAGTATAGGGGGAGCTTCTTTTCAAAAGGAAAAATGTTTTTCATGCAAATTTTTCATTTGGTTTTGTCATATCAAAAAGGAAGAGATTGTTGTCCTTGAATTGATTAAGAATTTTGATTTGACAAAATAAAAATTTGCCAAACTTGTTTCAATCTTGTCTAAGCTTAAATTGAACATTTTTTCACCCTTTTATCTTACCAAAATTCATATGAGAACCAAAACAACTCAAATTCTCAGAACAAAACATGATTTATGCAAGTTTTGATAGAAGGGATCGATCCCCTCAGGGAATGGATCGATCCCCTCCATTACCAGATCGATCCCTTAGCAAAAGGATCGATCCTGTTTTTAATCAGAACTGAAAGTTCTTAAGATTTGGCAAAAACCAATCGATCCCCTCCCTACAGGGATCGATTGGTTAGTAGAATGGGTCGATCCCCTCATTTAAGGGATCGATCACTTTTTCATAAAGAATGCTTTCCTCATGCAATTTTCCAAAAAAGGGATCGATCCTTTCACATAGAGGATCGATCACCTAAGACAAGGGATCGATCTCTTCTTAAAGGGATCGATCACCTAAGACAAGGGATCGATCTCTTCTTAAAGGGATCGATCGATTGTTCAAACAGAATGTCCCTCAAGTGTGGAAACCTAAAAAAAGGGTCGATCCCCCCACATAGGAGATCGATCACCTAAAAGAACAAATCGATCCCTTCAAGCAAGGGATCGATTGGGTATGGCAAAATAGGCATAAAATCAGGCTTTCTCAAACATGAACCAATCGATCCCCTAAGGAAGGGAGCGATCCCCTGAAGGCCTAAAACTCCCAACGACTATTTTCTGTCCAAAATTTTTACAGGTTTGAAGCATTAAATGCAATCCAACGGCTCTCAACTTTTTCCTAACTATAAATCAAGTATTCCACTGTAGACTAAAAGGAACAAGAGCTAAAGAAACTTATTACTATTCACCTACCAATCTGCTCAAGCATTCAAAGCTGTAAAAAAAGAAAAAATACAGAATTCATATAAGTTTTTCTCTACTTTCTTATTTATACATTTGTGTACTTCAACTTAGCAAACACTTAGCTTTTGTGAGGTTCTTAAAGTTTGCCAAACACTTTTGAATTTTTCGTATTGTGAGTGTGTAAGCTTAAGGGGGAGGATAACCCTTAAGAGTGTATGTTGTTGAGTTGAAAAGCTTTGTGAAAGCTTAGTTGTAATCTTCATCAAATAGTGGATTGAACTTCTTAGCAAGAAAGGCTAAGAGAGAGGACGTAGGTGCCTAAGAAAGGATCTAACCTCTATAAATCTTGGTGTTAAATTCTCTAACCCTATCTCTTATTTATATTCATCTATTGTGCTTATCTATTTTGATAATTTATGGTTATTGAATATTATCTTTGAAAATTTTATTAAAACTAATTCACCCCCATCTTGGTTTATTCCAAGTCTTTGAGCTAACAATGGATTTGCATGATAAATGTGTTTTTTTTATAAGCTATGAATAGAATGACTTACAAAATGACATTATCACATTCAACTAAGCAAGAGGGAAGAAAAATTTGCAAGCAATTAGACTCTTCAAGCTCAATCCATTTGGCCAAGTGGTGTTGGAAGCCAATCATGATACTTTTGCTTTGTCTTGAAGAGTTTTAACAAGATAAGGACTTTATTACTTTGAAGAGAAAAGAGTTTAAATAAAATGGAATTTATCTCCTTTTGAAAACTCATATTAGTTGAACCAAATGGAAAGCTTGATCAAGATTGTATCACATAAAGATCAAGAGCCAAGATCATTCCATTCGGCCAAAGCATTTTAAGAATAAAAAGTTTGATTTTTGTATGCAACGTTAAAGATTAAGATAGAGCTTTATCTCTTAGTTTTTTAATTAAATTCAATCACTTATAAAGCACATCCCTGTGGCTAAACTTATGCATATAAATAGGCAAGGTCATTCACTTATTTCATCATCCCCTTCCTCACTTTTCTTCTTTCTTTTAATTTCTTGAATTCTTTATTTCTTTAGTTAAGGTATTGGCTTAGGCGACAGATTTACCAATTACCAAGATTCTTATTCTTTCAATTTTTTTCAATCAAGAAGTATTTTCATTCAAAAATTTCTTTTCTTTTTTTCTTGTTTACAAAATCTTGTTCTTCTTTTCTTTACAATTTGGCATAAACAATTTTTAATTTTTAAGATGCAAGTTTTTTTATTTACTTTACAAGATTCGGCCAGCATTCTTTTATTTCATGTTCTTTAAGTTGTTTTCATGCAATCTTCATTTCTTTAAAAGCACTCAGCTACTACTCCATTTTTATTTACTTTGCAATCTTTTGAGTTTAGGCTTTAGGATTAGTTGTTGACCTTAATTTTCACTTTCCAAGTGACAATTGGTAAAGTTTAGAACCTTGCTTATATATTGCTTTTAATCTTCACTGAAACCCTAAAACCCTACAATTTCATTTTTTTATATATAGTATCAGTTTTTCACATTTGGTGATTGTAAACTACCTAATACTATATTCCACAATCCTTGAGGAGACAATACTTGAAATACTTCACTTTATTACTTAATCTGTGCGCTTGCAAGCTCTATCGAAATGCAGCAATCATCAGCATAACATTCAATATTCTAGTGAAACATGTCATTAAAAATCTTTTGCATTGCTATTTGATAAGTAGCATCTGTATTTTTTCACCCAAAAGGCATAACCTTATAATAGTATATTTTTTTTACCATTCTAAATGCAGCTTCATAAGAGGAAAGTCATCCTTTGGACAAGCATTGTTCAAATCTTGAATATCCATGCAAACTTGAATTTGTCCATTCTTTTTTCCTATTTGGAACAACTATTCGAGATCCAAGTAAGATACTTGACTTTTCTAATAAAACCAGCTTCAATAAGCTTATTCACCTCAACTTCAATTTGAAGAATCAAGTCAAGATGAAAATGATGTTGAGCTTGCTTGATAGGTTGAACACTTTTGTTAGTAATTAGATGATACACAACAGCTTTTGGATAAAGTCTGGGCATCTGCTTGTAAGTCCAAGCAAAAACATATCGATATTTTATCAAAAGATCAAGGTAAGCTTTCTCCTCTTTAAGGGACATACAAGCATTAATGAAGATTGAACAAGGATCTTCATTAGTACCAATATTGACTTCTTCTAGCTCATTAATTGTAGCTTGATTGCCCTTTTCCATTGGTGGAAAAACTTCTTAAGCATTTTCTTCTTGATATTTTTCATCAACTTCTTTTATAGACACATGATTAGAAAGATTTTCATATCTTCAAACTCTTTCTCATTTGGAGATGGAATCTACTTGGTTGTTACACCTTATGCTTTCTAACCTTCATTGATTTACCGATAGTTACCACCCATTTACTTTGTATCTTTATTTAGTAAGGAATCTTGTTATGAAAATCCTAGGATTAATCCCATATGGGGGTTTTACTTTTCAATTTGTGAACCATCTTTTTGAAGTTTGGATATTTAAGTTTCGAATGAACAAAAACATGCCTACTCACAGAAGCTTTAATGTCTTTTTTCCCTATTCACTTAAAAATTTGGAAAATGCCTACTCAAATGATCAAAGACTAAATCTTGTGTTGACTGCATACCCAAATGATAAAAAACTAATGACCTCGATATCTCAACTGAATTTTCTTGCTCATCAAAAACTTTTTCCATATTTATATATCTTGAAGCTTTTTTATGAATCTTCAATTTTAATGGAGAAGATCCAAGCTCGACCTTCTAAGTTTCAACATAATTAGTCTTTTTCATTAAACTTATCAGATCTTGATTGAACTTTGAGAAATTTCTTCAATTGGCTTGTCTATTTTATAAACCAATTTTGAAATATCTTCTTGCTTATATCTAGCTTTAACAAGAAGTCTATAGGCATTACAATCAAAACACTTAGCATAATTTAAAGGTAGATTATCATGTTCAACAAGAGGTCCTTCTAATGGCCTTGGAAATCATTTTAGTGGAGGTTTAAAAATCTTTAAATCTTCTAAGCTAATAAGAGAAAAAGTAAAAAATTTTAAACCTTGAGCAAATTCATCATTTTCATAGCTGGTAGAGGGAACTACACTTTTTCCCTTTTACATTGACTCTTTCACATTGATATTTTGTTAATCTGTAAATACTTCTTCTACAGAAACTTTGTTTAAATAAAACTTGGCATTAATAAAATGTGCCTTCTTGTAGAAAATGGCTTAGAATCTACAATAATTGCCTTTACTTAACCATTTTTACAATATTTCAAACATTGTTGAAAAGTTAAAGAAATTACACCATTTTGATGTGTCTATGGTCTATAAGTACTTCTTTTACAAAAGCTTTTTCCAAATAAAACTTAGCATCAACAAAATGTGCCTTCTTGTAAAAAATGGCTTAGAATTTGCAATAATTGTCTTTACTTGACCATTTCTACAATACTTCAAACATCATTGAAGAGTCAAAGAAATTATACCATTTTGATGTATCTATGGTTGGCCTAACAACATATTGTATGTTGTCTTATCATCAATCACATCGAATAATGGATTTGATTCCATGTTACTAATAAAGAGTTAAAGTCTAACCTTTCAAGTGAGCCCTTTACCCTCTTTGATTGAATCTTTAAATCATCAAGCAATTTTGTGACAATTCATTCGAAAGAACTCCAAATTCCTTCATTATCTTCAAGGCAATAATGTTGATAGTGGATTAATCATTTATTAGGATCTGTTTGATCTTTTGCTTAGAAACATATCCAATAACAAATAGTGGTTGATTATGAGAAGTACATCATAACAATAAATCTTCATAAGAAAAATCAATCTTTATAGCACAAGAATGATCAGCTTTAAATGCTATCTTGTCAATGTTGTTGTCAGCATTTTTCATTTCCTCACCAACATGGTAACAAGTCATGGAAACCAAAATTTCTCTTTTGAATTGAATTGGCATGTATTTATTCAAAGTGATTAGCTTTCTTGATTTATTTGGCCTATAGTTTTCACTCTTAGATGGAATTACTTTTGTTTGGATCACCTTTAGCATTGGCTTATTGACTAGTTGTTTGATCGCCTTAGCTTTTATTGTCATTTAGATAGGCTTTTGTATATTTTTCTTTTGACTTATTTGACATGTAATCAAGGTGCAACCATCATTATCTTGATCTTTGATTTGAGGATAAACATTACCCCCATTCTTTTGAAAACCAATTATAGCACTTAAAGCATGTATGATAGGGTTAAAAGAACCAAAATTGATTATTCTACTTAAAGCTAGTAAGATAGTATTGAAAAAACCAAATTTTATGGTCTTGCCTAAAAAGTTAGATTAAAAAGTCATATGTATTGGTGCCAAGTTTGATGTCATGACTTCTTCAAATTCAAATTTTCCATCATCATGAAGTTACATGACTTTGTTTTTTAAAACAAAACATTTTTCATTAGATGATTAATCAAGCAATGATACTTGTAATAGTTAGGGTCATCCACTTTTTAGCTTCCTTAGGTCTAGCAATTGGATCAGCGTAGACTTCAAGAGTTTATCTAATATGCTTGAAACATTTGAACCAGAGAAAGGATACTTTTTTTTGTCTTTCTTTCAATGAGATTCTACTTCTACCTTTATCTTCAGAAAGAGTAAATTTTGCCTCTTAAAATTTTTTTGACTTAAAGGCTATCTTTAAAGACTTGGTATTGGTATTCATAATCTTGGACTATTTGCTTTCTCTTTTATCAATAAAAATTATGCCTCTTTTGTGAGTATCTTACTTTTTTTTGCCTTTCTTTAGCCCTTGTATAAGAGGTTCTTAGTTTTTGACTGCTACTGTACTTAGCTCCATATCATGCACATGGGTAGCCGATTCTTTAAAGGTCTTAAGCTTAATACTTTAGAGAATATAGCTTAATCCTCAATTTATGCCATGTATACTCATATCGAGAGTAGAGGACTCAGATAATCTCTTTTTGTATTTAAAGCTTAAGATTTTCCATCGATGAATGTAATCAATGATGGGTTCATTTTTCCATTGGCATAAACTTGTGAGCTCAATCATGCTATCTATAAGATAAGTGCTATAAAATCGATTAGAAAGTTCAAGTTCAAGTTGTTCCTAGCTATCAATTAGGCCAGGCTCAAGATTGTTATACCAATTAAAGGCATTGTTTTTCAAAGAATGAATAACTGCTTCATTAGAAGATCTCCACCAGTGCTAACATTATTGCAAGTTTTGACAAAGTGGGCAATATGTTGGTTTCGATTTCATTTGCCACCAAACTATTAAAGCTTTGGAGGCTGATAATTCTCAAGCATCTTCAAACTATTAATCTTTTGAGAATACGACCTAGCATATGTGTATAAAGGTTACTTAACACTCTCAACTTGATCTTTGATTGCTTCTCTGATAAGTTCTTTGAGTTGACTAGCAGTGACAACTTTATTAAGCTTTTGTTGAGAATTTTTAGCAACTTTAATGTTGGAATTCTCATCATCTTCTTGAAGGATTAATGATGATTTTGGTCTGAAGTTGCTAATCGCTTTCCAATGAGATTTTTAATCTTCTTCATCATGGCAGCAATCTAGTTATCTTTTTCTTTAATGTTTATTACAAGAGTTTCCACTATTTTTAAAAGAAGTGTAACTTGTTCTTCCAATGATGTAGTGTTAGTTGTCATAACATTACTCCAGAATCTATATTTGAAGGAGATGTTGAAGTCGAGCTACTACTTACACTTGAACAATGAGATGAAAAAGAGTTTTCAGTACAAAGTTCTTCTAATCTTCGATTTGAAAAAGAAGTGTGATAGAATGAGTATTGGTCGAGCACTAGAAGATTTTGAACATAAATTTCTTTAAGAGCTTTTGTCTTACTTTTAGTGCCATAGGGATGAACAAAAACATCAATATTTGTTGATGCATTGGGGTAGATTGTAAGATTTGCTCAAGCAGGCTTGAGAATTAGCTTATTAGTAGTGTTTTTTTTAGGAGCCATTGCAGCTTAAAAATTTGAATTTTAGAGAAAAAAAATGAACGGTAGAGATTGTCTCACCGGCGTGCCAAAAAATTAGTACACACAAAATTTGTGTAAAAAATATGACAAGGAAAATTGGAGACAAATAATAATCTATTTATCAAACTTGTGGAAATTACAATCTCTAAGAATTCTTCTTACAAAAAAAAAACATCCTTTGATTATTTTCTTCATAAAAATTTACATCAAGGTTTAGGCAAACTTATTCTTAAATGCTTCATAGGTCGTTAAGACATGTTATTGAATGTTTCAAGGGTCTTGTTGACTTAATCTTGAACAAACGGAATTAATCTCCTACCTTTAGAAGGAATAAGATCAAAGAGCAATTTCTTGACAATTTTTAGAACCTAAATGCTTTGTTTTTCATGTTCTTCAAAATTTTTTCAATTATTCAGAGGTTGCTTTTTGAGACTTTGGAAAGGTTTTGGGTCTTCAAAATCATCTTCCTTTCAAAATTGTGAATTATGAATTATGATTAGGGAAACACTATATTTATAATGCCAGCCTACCAGATAAGAGAAAGAGTTTCAAGGGTATTCAGCCTCTTTTATTTTATCTCTAAATGACTATAGTTTAATTATAGATAAAAACTGATGACTCATTAATGAAATCTGATTGGTAAAACCAAGTGACATATCTAATTAATCAAACAATCAATTAATTAATTATATGATTAAATTAAATAATATCATTATCCATATGGTGATAACTGATTTGTCACATGAAAATTCTTCAATTAATAAATTAAAAAAATTTTACTAGATATATGGCACTTCATAATTGGATGAAAAATTTTCTCTTTTTATAGAGGTCTTTTTACTAAACGTAAGATATAGGCTATAGAAATCAAACAATTTTCAAACAAGTGATTTTGTTTTACATTAGTAAATTAAGTTCAAGGTTTTGACTCTAAACTCATAAATACAGTTTTAATTTCACAAATTTTGTTTTATATGTTTATAAATTGTGTTAATATATCCTATAGTATATAAATTTTTAATCGATATAATAGATTTTATGGGTGAATTTATCATTTAAACTACAAATAAAAGTGATATCGGATTAAGTAAAATTGGTTTGGATTTTTAATTCTTTTTGGTCTAATCCTACCTATACGAGTTTTTTACTTTTGATCCATATCTGATCCGCATAAAGGGAATATTCTAATGAAATTGATCGCATAAATTTGGCATTTGTAACTGTTATGTTAAAGAAAAAAGATTAATCGCATTATGGGGGTGTTGATATTTCTGTGCGACAAGCTTCAATAGAATCAAATCAATGGGTGATTTTAGAGATATCTGGGCCACAAATTACTAAAAAAGGGTAAAAAGCAGTAAATGAGGCAATAAAAGCTATGTTGCATAGGTCGGATTAGTATGGCACATGCAATAACGTAAGAAAGCATGGGTTGACTAGGCTATACAAAGTGAAAAATGCTATATTGGACAAACTTGCGACGTGAGGAATAAAAAAACAAAAAAGGTGGTAGGTAGGAACACATGGAATAAAAAAGCAGCTATTTCATGGGAAGTAAACATGTAAAGTGTGGTTGAAAAAAGGAAACTCATGACTAGTGATGTTGATTTCATGGAGATTGATGTACAAGCCAGAAAAAACAAGGAGGACAACGAGACAAAAATTGAGTCTCAATATCATCAATAATGATTAGTGACTAATCTTGCTGGGGGCAATGAGGTGCATTGCATGAAATTACCAGGGGCTTGGGAACCCGTGTGCAATTCGAGCCCTTCGAGATTTGTTGAAGAGTCAAGATCCTCATGTAATTTTTTTAAGTGAAACAAAATTACAAGAAAGAATGGATAAAATAAAAAGGAAATGTGGTGTGTTTGGGTGCATTGTAGTTAGTGTTGATGGGAGTAGGGGTAGTTTAGCAGTAATATGGAAAGTGGATATTGAAATCCATTTGCAGAGCTTGTCAAAGTATCATATAGATATGGGAGTGGATGAAGGTAGGGGTTAAGGTATTTAGACATTGACTATTTTTTATAAAGAACCAGATGTGAGGAAAAGAAACAAATCTTGGGATATGTTAAGGTAGTTAGCCAATTCTTCAAATGAATTATGGCTTTACTATAGGGATTTTAATGAAATTTTATAGAGCCACAAAAAAATAGAACTAGCATTGAGACTAGAAAGATAGATGGTTGAGTTTAGAATAGTCTTAGAGGTTGGTGACCTTGAAAATCTGGGGTTTTGTGGGAAGTGGTTCACATAGGAAAGGGGTAAGCTTCAAAATAACAACATTAAAGAGAGACTTGACCATGGGACAAGCAACAAAGAATAGATTGAAAAATTCCCCAACTATAAAGTAAAGCACTTGGATGAATCAACATTGGACCATTACCTGATTCTAGTCAACACTAAAAGGGAGAACAGTTCACATAGGAGTAGAAAGATAAAGAGGAGTTTGAAGTTTGAAGCATGTTGGACTAAAAAAAAAAAAGTAACTCGATTGTAAGGGATGCATAGCTTGATAGAAGTTCAAATTCTTTTATTCCAAAGTTGGAACACATAGGGCCCATGGTTCAATGTTGGTATAAGGAGAAATATAGGAGCAACAAGGAAAGGTTAACATGGCTTCAAAAAGAACTACACTAGGTAGACATGTTAGAAGTGATAGACGAGGTCTTGCAATAAAAAAATATTTTAAAAAATGAATTGTATAATTATTTAGAGAAAGAAAAAGTCTTTTGGTCTCTACAAGCCAGTGGATTGGTTATGGGAAAGAGGACAAGAATAAAAAGCTTTTTCATTATCAAGCCTCAACTAGGAAACAGACAAATACAATAAGAGGATTGAAAGACAGGGATGAAGTTTTGCATGAGAAAAAGGATAAAATCTAAGATATTGCCAATGAATATTTTATAAATTTATTTACCTCTAAGGCCATCAGTTCATGTGATGATATTTGGAAATTGTGGACCCGCGGTAACAAATGAGATGGATCAACTCCTTTTGGCAGATTTTAGGGCAAAAAAAAATCAAAATAGTAATCCAGGAAATATATCCCATTAAAGCACCCAGTCCTAACAATATGCCTTCTCTTTTTTATCAACACTATTAGCATATTGTTAGAAATGATGTGATAAATTTGTGTCTTGAATATTAACTAGACAAATATTTTGCTTACTCCCTAAAAATAAAGACCCTAGGAATATTGCCCAATTTCAACCCATTAGCTTTTGTAATGTCATTTACTAAATTATTGCTATGGTCATTATTAATAGGCTCATAACGATCTTTCATGATTGTATTAGTGAGTCACAATCAACCTTTTTTTTCTGGGTAGGTTGATAATTGATAATGTGTTAGTGGTTTATAAGTTAATTCACAGCCTCAAAGTTAATAAAAAGGGAAGGATGGGTTGTTTGCAATGAAATTCGACATGAGCAAAGCTTATGATAGGGTGGAATAGGATTTTTCGATGGGTATTATAGGGAGGCTGGGTTTCCATCACTCTTGGATTATGTTAATCATGAAATATGTCAAGTCTATCTCTTATTCACTTTTTGTTAATGGAGAATCGACTAATGTTTTAAGACCAAAAAGAAGACTCCAATAAGGAGATCCCCTATCACCTTATTTATTTCTGTTTTGTATAGAGGGTCTATCAGTTTTGTTGAATAAAAAGTAGAACCTAAGCCTGATAAGTGGCGTCAAAGCTAATCGACATGGCCTGAGAGTTGCTCACTCATTTTTCGCTAATAATAGCTTATTATTCATTAAGGCAAATAAAAATTAAAGTGAGAGGATGTTGCACATGCTATGGAGGTATGGAGAAAGCTCGAGGCAAAAGATAAACTTTGATAAGTCAATCTTATTTTTCAGCAATAACATAAGTGAGGAATAGAAGAATGAAATCAAAGACTTATTTGGTATTAAAGATTCAATGAACATAATTAGGCATTTGGGTTTTCCAATGATGGTAGGTCGAAATAAAAAAAAAAGGCTTTTTAAGAGCTAAAAGAAAATATTAGTGTAAAAATTAGGGGTCAAAACCAATGAACATGTTGTAAGAATGCCTTATCAGCTACATTATCTAGACATGGATTGCTAATGTGTGATGAAAAATTAGATCTGTGTGGGTGGTTTATGGAAGTTAGATGTTTGTTAGTGGCTTATGGAAGTTAGATGTGTATTAGTGGTTTATGGAAGTTAGTTGTGTGTTAGTGATTTTTATCTATGGCTTGCAAATAAGAAAATCATGCCTTATCACTAGTAGTCATTTTAGTTTTAGGTTAAAATCCTTTTGTATTTAAGGAAGTTGTGTCGAATGAAAAAAAAGTACAACATTTTCAGTTTTATATTCTTATTGTTCATTCTCATGATTTTTTTTTATTTCTATAAACCAACAAATTGGTATTTGAGCCAAGTTTCTTGAGGAATCTGTGAGTTGAGTGAACAAAAAAAATTATTAAAAACAAAAACCCTCTGTACAAACACAGCAACACATAAAACCCTTAGTCAAATAAAGTCAGATAAGACATTTTCAATTGAACCACCAATCTTTGTGGTGACAATTATCAAGCCTAGGCTATTAGAATGGTAGTATATTTAGATGCTTTGGATCTGTGAGAAACAGTGGAGGATGACTATGATGTTCTTACACTACCTGCAAATCCAACAGTTACTCAACTTAAGAATCATAAAGAGAAAAAGACCAAAAAGTCAAAAGCAAGAGCTTGCTTATATTCTGCAGTTTCAAGCATAATATTCATCAAAATCATGAATCTATAATCAGCCAAAGAGATCTAGGAGTATCTCAAGAAGGAATACCAAGGTAACGAAAGTATAAAGAATATGCAAGTGTTAAATTTGATCAAAGAATTTAAGATGTAAAGAATGAAAGAGTTAGAATCCATCAAAAAATACTCTAATAAGTTACTTAGTATTGTGAATAATGTGAGATTATTTGGTAAGGATTTTTCTAATGAGAGAATTGTGCAAAAAATTCTAGTTACATTACTTGAGAAATATGAAGCTAAAATCTCTTTTTTAAAAAAGTCAAAAGATCTGTCAAGCATTTCTTTGGCAGAGTTGCTGAATACATTGCAAGCACAAGAACAAAGAAAGATGATGAGATAAAGGAATTTTATAGAAGGTGATTTTCAAGAAAACGCATGAAATTCAGGAAAAGGCAAAGAAAAAAAGAACAATATTAAGTAAAACAATAATAAGCCTAGGAACAATGCAGGCAACAATAAAAGTAAGGATGGAACTTATCCACTTGTCCACACTGCAAGAAGACTAATCATTCGCAAAAAAAGTGTTGGTGGAGGTCAGATATTCAATGCAAAAAATATGGTTAGATTGGGCATATGAAAAAAATTTGTAGGTCACATAGCATAGAAAGAAAGCAAATGTCGCAACTAAACAATATTAAGAGGAGCAATTATTTGTTTCAACATGCTTTGCAACGAATAGTAGTTTTAGTGACTCTTAGCTTATTGATAGTGGTTGTACAAACCACATGATAAATGATCAAGAACTTTTTAAAGAACTTGATAAAACTAACATTTCTAAAGTCAAGATTGGAAATGGTGAATACATCATAGTCAAAGGCAAAAGAACAATGGTCATAAAGAGCTAATAGGTTTGAAATGCATTATTGATGTTTTGTATGTGCTTGACATTGATCAAAACCTGCTTAGTGTTGGATAACTTCTTAGAAGGTTTCAAAATATTATTCAAAGACAAATGGTGTAAGATCAAAAATGCAAAAGGCATAAATACAATTAAAATAAAAATGAAACGAAAAAGCTTTGCTTTGAATCTAATAGAGGAAAAGCATATAGCCTTTCCATGTAACATAAGCAATGCAAAATTATGGCACAAGAGGCTTGGGCATTTCCATCATACTGGACTTCTTTATATGAAAAAACATGATTTAGGGAAAAATGTACCATTGCTGAAAAATAAGATGGTGGATTGTGAGGCTTGTCAGTATGGCAAACAAGTCAAAACTTTTTTTCCTCAAACTGTATGGAAAAAAGCACATAAGCTTCAACTGGTTCACACAGATGTAAGAAGACCTTAAAAAACATCATATTTAAATGGCAGTAAGTACTATATTATATTATGGATGATTATACTAGATTATATTGGATTTATTTTCTTAAATTCAAATATGAGGTTACTGTGTATTTTAGAAATTTAAAGTATGGGTGAAGAATCAAAGTGGTTGTAGAATGTAGGTGGTAAGGTCAAATAATGAGAAGGAATACACTTCTGGTAGGTTTAAAAATTTTTGTGAAGAAGCTGGTATTGAGTACCAACTTATAGCACCTTATACTCTACAGTAAAATAGAGTAAGTGAAAGGAAAAACATAATCATAATGGAGATGACAAAGTGTGGGCAAAAGCTACAAACATAGTAGTCTTTCTACTAAACTGACTACCAACCAAGGTTTTGTAGAAGAGAACTCCATTTAATGCATGGTTTGGTTATAAACCAAACTTGCAGCATCTAATAACCCTTGGTTGCTTATGTTTTTCTTATGTGCCACAAGTAAAAAAAGACAAACTAGACAAAAAAGCAAAACCAAGAGTCTTTATTAGATATAACAGCTCATCCAAGGCTTACAAAATTTTTCAACTACAAAATGAAAACATTCTTATGAGTAAAGACGTTAAGTTCATGAAGGATAGACAATAGAATTAGAAGGAGTCAAAAAAGGAGCAACACTCAAAGTCTCAGCAAAATCCTAAAGATGCCATAGATGAAGTACCAATCAGTGGTACAAGGCTATTGCTTAATAAATAAAAGGTGCAATGTTGCTGTTTTGAGCCTACAGAGTTTAAAAAAGCAAAGAAGGATGACAAGTTGATTAAAACAATGAAGGAGGAGCTTAGAATTATTGAAAAGAATGACACTTAAGAGCTTATGGATAGACTTCAACACAAAAAATCTATAGGTGTCAAATAGGTTTATATAACCAAACTTAATGCAAATGGTTTTGTAAATAAATATAAAGCTAGATTAGTTGTGAAAGGGTATGCTCAAGTGTTTGGAGTAGATTTTTCTGAAACCTTTACTCTAGTAGCAGGACTTGATACAATCAAAATGTTACTTGCTTTGGCAGCACAAAAAAGATGAAAGGTTTACCAACTAGATGTAAAATCTATGTTTTTAAATGGTTATTTACAAAAAGAGATCTTTATGGAGTAGCCAAAAGTTTCCAAGTCAAGGGATAAGAGAAGAAGTTCTACATGTTAAAGAAGGCCTTGTATGGCCTTAAATAAGCTCTCAAAGCTTGGTACAATAGGATTGATGAACACCTGTTAGGTCTTAGTTTTGTTAAAAGCCTAAGTGAAGCTACATTGTATGTAAAAAAAACTAATGCTAATCTGATCATAGTTTCTATTTATGTTAATGACATGCTTATGACAGGAAGTGATGAAGAGCTAATAAAAGAATTTAAAGCCAAAATGCTCAAAGTATTTGAGATGACAGACCTTGGTCTAATGTCTTATTTTTTGGGAATGGAGGTGAAGCAAAATCAGGATGGAGTCTTCATATGCCAAAACAAATATGCAGAGGAAATACTTAAGAAATTTCATATAAAGGATTACAAATGCACAAATACCCCAGTGAATCAGAAGGAAAAATTTAGCAAGGATGATGGATCAGACAAAATTGATGAAGGTTAGTATATAAGTTTGATTGGTTATTGGATGTATCTTACTACCAATAGACCAGACATTATGTTTGCAGTGAGCCTGGTCTCACGATTCATGCATTATGTTAGTGAGGTGCACTTTCAAGCTGCTAAAAGTATTGTTAGATATATTAAGGGCATAATAAATTATGGTATCAAATATTTTGACTGTTAGGATTTTAAGCTCTATGGTTACTTTAATAGTGATAAGGTAGGTTCAGTTGATGACATAAGAAGCACAATAGGTTTTTTTCTTTAGATTCGGATAAAAATGTTCTCATGGTGCTACAAAAAACAATAAGTGATAGCTCAGAGTATGGTTATGGCTGAGTATGCTGTAGCCATTACAGTTGTGAATCAAGTAGTTTAGCTTAGAAAGATACTTGCAAACTTACACATAGAAGAGAAAGAGTTAACACATATTTATATAGACAACCAAATTGCAATTTCAATATCAAATAATCTTATTTTTCATGATATGACTAAACATTTTAAGATCAAATTATATTTCTTAAGAGAAATGTAAAAAGAAGGTGAAGTCAGTTTGCTTTATTGTAGAACTGAGGATCAAATTATAGATATGTTAACCAAAGCCCTATCCAAAGCTAGATTCGAAGCTTTAAGAAGTAAACTAGGTCTTTACAGCTACTGAGGTAAGGGGAGCTCTATAAGAATACCTTATCAGCTGCATTATGTAGACATAGGCTGGTAATGTGTGATGAAAAATTATATGTATGTTAGTGGTTTATAAAAGTTAAATGTTTGTTAGTGGCTTATGAAAGTTAGATGTGTGTTGGTGGTTTATGAAAATTAGTTGTGTGTTAGTGATTTTTGTTTATGGCTTGCAAATAAGAAGATCATGCCTTGTAACTAGCAGTCATTCTAGTTTTAGGGTAAAATCTTTTTGTATTTAAGGAAGTTATATCGAATGAAAAAGAAGTACAACATTTTTAGTTTCATATTTTCATTGTTCATTCTCATGAGTTTTTTTCTATCTCTATAAACCAACAAAACACTATCTCGAGGGGGAAAGAAGTTTTCATAAAATCCATCCTTCAAGCTATCCCATCCTATGCAATCAGGTGTTTTCAACTCTTAAAGTTTCTTTGCAATGATATAAATGGATTGATAAATAGATATTGGTGGCAAATAAGAAAGGCAAAGAAAGGCATTCATTGGATTAATGGAAAGTTGATATGTAGGCCAAAGATTGATAGCAGGCTAGGTTTTACGGGAAATGGCAAATTTCAACTTAGCTATGCTAGCTAAACAAGGCAGAAGGATTGTGATTAATATGGATTCTCTGCTTCACAAGGTATTGAAGGCAAAATACTTTAATAATGTGACTTTCATGGAGTTTACTCTAGGGTATCAGCCGTTCCATGACATGAAGGAGTATATGGAACTCAAAATCTTTTCTTAAACAAAGGATAAGATGGAGAATTAGGAATGGTAAATTTGTCAAAATTTAGACTGACCAATGGTTACCTATTAATGAAGGCTTCAAGATCTTGTTGCCAAAAGGAATCTGAGAGGAAGACAGCTTGGTATCAAGGCTAATTAGGAAAGACACACAGTTGGAATAACGAACTAATTCAAGAAACATTTCAAGAAGATGACGCAGCTGCCATGTGCTCATTACCACTTAACAAAAATGGTGCTAAGGACGTATTGGTATGGCATTTCAATAATGGGGAATACACCATAAGAAATGGATATGGACTCTTATAAGGAATGGTATAGAGACAGAGGTGAATAAGGGTGAAAGTGGAAATAACACCCGATGCAAGATGCTTTGATGTAGAATATGGTTAGAGTTTGTTCCTTCGAAGGTCAGAATATTGGGTTGGAAGATAAGTAAAGGTAGCATCCCAATTTACCTTAACCTAGTAAATAAGCAAGTTATGCATAGGGTCACATGTCCAAGATATAGAAGGCAAATGAATCTGTGATCCATGCATTGAAGGATTGCCTACATGCAAAAGTAGTATGGTCGCATCTTGGGTTTAACTGGGATGATGAGGAAGACTTCATTAAAATGTTGAGTTGTATACTTCATGTGCTTGACATAAATGATCTATTGAGGTTTCGTTTATTCTTAATAGTGTGCTAGGTAATCTGGTCAAACCGAAATAATGAAGTTCATGGTAAAGGGCAAAAAGAGGCAAAAAAGACAACATTATTTGCTAAAAATTATCTGGAAATGTTCACAACAGCCCAAGAGCAAAAGAAAGTAAGAGGAGAACATATTCAATGTAAATGGTCAACACCAAATTAGGGACAATTCAAAGTTAACTTCGATGGGGTAGTTAATAGAGATAGAAGACTAGGTGGGATTGAAGTGGTTATCAGGGATGATAGTGGCAACGTTAAAAGAGCCTGTGCAGAATTTGTTCCTTAGGTAACTAATGTTTTTTATATTAAAGTTATAGCAGTAGCAAAGGGTCTTGCTTTTGCCAAGGAGAGGGGTTTCTCCAATATCATTTTGGAAGGCAATGCTTTTACTATTGTTAAAAAGTTAAACTCTTTAAAAAGAGACCTCTCCCTTATCAGTGTGATAATAGACGATGCCAAAGACTTGACGGCAAAGTTTAATTCATGTAGGATTACCCATTTTAGGAAAAGAGAAAATGAACCAGCCCATATTTTAGCAAAATAAGTATTGCACAGGAAAATATTAGGCAATGGATAAAGGAATGCCCTAAGATAATTTATAATATTGTACTTAAAGATATTGGTTTTATAGTTTAATATATGGATGACTTTTCTTTTAAAAAAAAAAAGGATTAATGGCTAAAACACTAAAAAAGCCTCTTACCTATTCCATTTTTCTTAAATATGCTCTTATACTTTTATTGTATTCAAATAAGCCCTTATACTTTAATTTATATCCAAATAAGTCCTTATTTTATTTTTTAAAAAATCCTTATTTCAAATGAAAGAATGATTTATGTGGAGGACTTATTTAAGTGCAAATTAAAATTTTAAAGACTTATTAGGGTACAAATTAAAGATTAAGAGCTTATCTAAGTCAAGTTATAAAGTTTAAGGTTTTTTTTTATTATTGTTTTAGCCAAGATTAATTCTTATAAACTTGAAGATGAAGGCATGATAAATTTGAACGAATGGATCTGTGAAGATGCACCTACTAACTACCAAGTAAGCTTGTCATAAGACTTCAGTTTTAGTATAATGCCTTTTTTTTTATTATTATTGTCATCACATAGCCTCTTCAAACTTGTACTGAATAGTTAATACTAGCTTCACCTAGTTAATTTTATGTTCATGAGGGACGTGATCTTTGTAATATTCAAGAATGATTCTCCAATCAATAATATATTTGATTAAACAAATATAAACAAATATAAACCATTATAAACAAATCATTTAAAAAGTAATCCCAAAATGGCAATGAACACTATAACAAACATTTAATCATCCACAAACACTCTTTAGTTAGAAAGTTTTCAAACAAAATAGCAAAACACAATGAAATAGATATTAACAATTACATCAAGTCACCAAATAGGCTCCATTCCACATGAGCCAAAGTACCAAACTATATCATCCTACTAGGTTACTTAAAAGCAAGTTCAAAATAAAAATAAAATAACTATATGAAAAATGTAACTTCAAAATTCTATGATATGAAATTAAGAATAATAATTTGCAAAATTAATTTCATATTTAGTAGAAATATTGTTGTTAAATTCCTACTATCTTCAATTTCCTGAAAATAGAACAAAAAGAATATCCATAATAAAAGAGAAAAAATCAATTTATAATGAAAAGAACTAAAAATGAAATCAAAATATTACCTTCTTCTATTAATGTCAATCATCGTTGATCATATTTGTTTCATTAAAGATCAAGTCTCTAAAAAATAAAAAAAATAAAAAATTAGAAGGGGTTTAGTTAAATTTTTGTAATTTATAACTTGAATGAAATAAACAAAATGTAATGATGAATGAAAAGAAAATAATAAAATAGAAATCATAATAAAAAAATGAAATTATAAATTAATAATTATTAATTAATAAATTATTATTACAAGACTTAAAATTGTTATTAATTATTATACTTAAATTAAGTAATTATATTTAAATTATATTTAAATATTTAACTTAAATATAAATTAAATATAAATAATAATATTTATAAATTTTATAATCACTAAAGATTTTAGTCAATTCTATTACTAATGATAGATGATGAACACATAGCATAAATATATCTAATTAAGTTATAATACATATCGTATTTAACGTTTTACTTACATCTTATTTTCTTTATTTTCAACTAGCACATAAGCAAATTATAGCTAATTTCATGTGCATATAATGGCCTTAACCATTTTTAGAGTTAAAGAACTACAAAATGGATCAAGAACACACCGTCAAGTGCTAAAACCATATTTAGAGAGACTAATTGCTCAATTTATGAGTGAATGTTTACTTGGTTGCTCAAACTATATGTTTTGTTTTATATAAATAAGGATTAAACATTATTGACTTATAACAATATAGGACTTTTTTAGACTAAAATGTGATTGTGAAAGACACGCGCCATTGAGTTTGAAAAAAGTAACAGATGAAATGATATAGAATTTTTCAAGTTTTAAAAAATTTTAGTATTTTTTTGACTTTATTTTCTAATTTCTTGCCTGAAAAAAATACCACAATGATGTAATTCAATCAATAATCAAAACCCAAATACAATTTCAATCAATGATCAAAACCAAGATACAATTTCAATCAACAATCAAAACCTAGAATTAGTTTAAAAAAAAGAACTAATGCCAAAAGATACCTAAAAAGCTTAACTGAAAAGCAAACACACAAGCAGTGTGAAAGATTCTACAATAAGTGAAGCCATCTTTCAAGTGCACATCTCAAGAATACAATCTCATCTTCCTTTTTATAGACTTCCAAAAGAGAATCTAAGTAAAACTCAAGATTTTTTTCAACAACCAAACACTCCAAAAACTTTAATTTCCTAATAGATAATGCCCAATATCCAAACCCAAAAACCCTTTCCCTAAATTTTCTATTCCTAGGGTTTTGATTAAGAAAAAAACAATCTTACCTTAAATCAAAAGAACCCTAGCTTTGCCATGGATGAAGATGTAAAGAATCTTTCGTTGATTCAAAGCTTTGTGACTCGAATTCAAAGTTGAACCCTTATGCTTTTCGAATCTAATTGTTGAGAATGAGATTGGTAATGCTTGGGCTATGTTTTTGTTTATTTGAAAACTTAAAGGAAGAAAAAAGAGAAAAACATTGGAAAATGATTGAGATTTTTTACGGGAAATAACCAAGGCAAAGCAAGGAAAGTTGTTGACTGTTAGAAGAGTTTTTGGATGAGGCAACTTGAGAAAAAAGATTGAGAGAGATAAATTTCTTTTAGAAGTTAATTAATTAAACTAGAATTTATTTTTCAAATTATGATTTAAATTGATATGTTATTAATTGAAATATGTGGACAACAATATTGCCACATCAGTAAAAAATAATACTATTGACTTGCCATATCACCAAAAATGACATGTGTGTTTAATTTAATATCTCACTTGAGTTGACGGTGTTTGTAATGTACTTTTTTTCAATTCTGTCAAAAAAATTTTATATTATTATAATTTGATAATTTATTCATAAAAAATAAAATATTTAATTTTGAATTGAATAAATGTTTAATCATAAATTGAGAATTTAGCGGCTACAATAAACACTGGAATGACACAAAAGCCACAAATAGGAAAATTGGTAATATTGCAATGAATTTGCATTGCCTTGTTTGTAATTGTTGAAAAAGGAAAAAATTATTTTTTTTCTTAACTAAGACTTACCTTAGAAGATTTGTGATGTTCTTTGGAGCTAGAGTGCAAAAGTACGAGGGACGGTGACTACATGAGGCGTGAAGTAAGGCTGACTGTCGAGGGTGATGAAGTGGGAGAGGCGTCATGAAAGAGTGAGAACTGAGAAGGAGAGTGAGATTTAAGGTTAGGACTAAAATGTTTGTCGACAGAGGAAGTCGAGAGAGTTAGTGACTTGGTCTTAGAGTGGGGTTCTATTTTTTAATTGAAAAAAAGTTAATGAATTGGGTAAAGTGGGTGAATGAGATAAATGTTTTGAGCTGGGCCTTAAGTTCAATTGGATATCGGAAAATTTCAAATTTATGAGTTTTTTTATTTCAGGTTCATTTGAATTTTTAAAATCTAATAACAAATCAAATTGATCTTAATTTATGTGATTTTGATGATGTCATTTATTTAAATTTAAATCGAATTATTTAAAATCTTAAAAATATTAGTTTGATTTTTAGATTTACATCAATTTTTCAAAATTTTTTATCTTTTTTCTCAGTCCAACTACAAAAGATGTTTCTAAATCTCAATCCAAATAATAATAATAATAATAATAATAAAAGATTTCATTTATCAATTTTTTTGGATTGTGAAATATACATTTAAGCTGAATAATATGTACAATTTAGAAGTCTTTATTAAAATAAAATTTTTTCTCAAAATACCTTATTCAAACACACCTTAAAAGAAAGGGGAGACTTTAAATTCAACTAGAAATATTACTGATTTTGCTTAATTATTTGTTTGTCTTATTATCCTTATTTGAATAACCATTTTTAATTTTATTATATTATATTATATTAATTTTGAAATTTTAATATTCATTATCTTATGATATTAGTTATAAATTATAACAAATTTGACAGGTTATGATTTTTTAAAAACCTACAAAGTTAATAAGTTGACACTAGCTAATTAAAATATATTTAAAAATTAATAAATTAATTAGTTATTCAATATATATATATATTTATATATGAGACAGTGAAACAGTGAGAATCTAATTTTACTTGTAAAATTAAAAAAAAAAAAAAACCCATCATTAATATAAAAGTTAGTAATCTTTTAGTTATTTAATTTTATAAAAAAACTGAAACTTAAAAAAATTACTGAATTAAATAAAAGAAAATGTTGGTTGTATTCCATAAAAGAAATTTGTGAATAAAAAAGGGCTGCAGTCACATGCGAGGGACACTGGACAAGAATCAATGGTTAGTGTCTTTTATCCTATTAGTAATTAGGGTTAAAAAGGTAAAAATAATTTCTTTTGACCAATTTTACAACTTTGTATTTCTTTATTAGTAAATATATTTTTTTACTATAATAGCAATTACTCAATTTTCTCAGTCCATCGCGCTTACAGATAATTTTCCATAGTAACTCTGTTTTTTTTTTTTTTTTGTCGGAACTTACTTTTATGTTATAACTTTTACGTTTACATTTAGATAAATAATGCTCATGACTTCTAAACTTTAAATCACATACTATCATTTTGATTTTTATATTTTAAAATGCTATTTGTTGGTTTCAAAATGCAATAACATGTAATATTTTCACTTTTTTGTCAGCTTAATCAACCATCAATTTTGTCGTCACCAGCGGAGAGAAAAGAAAAATGAACAAAAAAGAGAGGAAAAGAGATAAAAAGATTAAAGAAAAGAAAAAGCTCAAGGGTCTGAAAATTTTCTAAACTATAATTAAAAAGTTATTTAAGATTTTATTTTTATATTATTATCAATCAACCTTTCGAATATTTATTTGTATTTAATTAAATCTTTATTTTGATAAAAAAAATTAATGTAAGATAAAATTTCGTGTGAATTAATAAAATAAATAAAAATTTGTCACATAACATAATAAATATATGTAAAAATTAAATGAAATAAAATTTTTTTCTTTATTTTATTTTTTCCTTTCTCTTTAAGATCCTTTTAAAAATTCAATTGACTATAATTCTAGAATTGATTGATATGATTTTGCCTGTGATTGAATTTCATCTAATCACAAGTTCAATTTAGTGGAAATAAAATATTAAAGACTCAATTTATTGTAATAAAATATTAAGAGTTTAAATAATTTTTTAATTATAATTAAGGGATATTTTTTATCTTTTAGTCAAAAAAAAAAAAAAAATAGAGGAGAGGAAGAAAGAAGAAAAGGAAAACGTAAAAAAAAATGGACACTTTTAAGAAAAGTTTAATATATTTTATTAAATGTTATAATTCAAAATAAATAAATTTCAAAATGTTTTATTTTAAAATATTTTTTTCAATTTTTAAATAGAATATAGATTTTTAATATATTTATCAAATATTATAATTTAAATAAATAAGTTTAAAATTTTCAATATTTAACAAGTTTTTTATTTTTCAAATATATTATATATTTTTAATGTATTTTTTAAAATATTATTTTTTAAAATAAATAAAGTTTAAAATTTTAGGTATTTAATAAATTTATTTTTAAATATATTATGTATTTAATATTTTTCATCAAATAATATAATTTAAAATTAATAAATTTCAAAATTTTATTTTTGAATAATTTTTTTATTTTAAAAAATATAATATATATTAAATATATTTGATCAAATTTTGTTGTTTAAAAATAAATATAGTTTTGTAGTTTTTGTTTTTTATTTTTAGATATACTATATTTTTGTATTTTGTCTAGTGTTATCATTTAAATAAATAATTTTCAAAATTTTCTATTTTTATTTAAAAAAAAATTGAATATAATACTTATTTTCAATAAAATTTATCAAATATTATAATGTAAAATAAATCAAATTTAAAATTTTCTATTTTTAATAAGTTTTCTTTTTATTTTTTAAATATAATATAATATTTTAAAATTGAACAAAAAATTTCAAACAAATAAATAATATATACTGCAAGCACTAACCAGCGGAATGTGGACAAATTGGAAAGCTCTTTCCAGAGGGAAACGGTGGCGGATAACATGTCTTTACCACTCAACAGTGTTGACTCTCAAGATGAGATGATATGGCACCACGCCAAAGATGATAAACACAATGTCAAAAGCGGCTATCGAATTTCACTAGCAAACGAGCAAGCAACTCATACAGTTCATACAACTACGAGTGACGCGGGTAAAGAACATGGAGTACTGGAGTGCTGGGGTAAACTATGGGAGACCAAAATACGTGTCTTCGCATGGAGATTGAGCCATGGGATTCTCCCGGTGTATGCTACTTTGAAGGAAAGGAAGTTGCTGGATTCTGCACTATGCCCGAGATGTAAGCAAGGGGATGAAACGGTCCTTCATGCGTAATTACAGCATGCGCGCACGCGCCAGTAGTTTGGAAAGAAGCCATGCTGAATGAAGTTGTAGAGAGGCAGCATTGACAGAATGCAGGAGAGTGGATGTCCTCAGTAGTTATAAAATTGGACACAGCAAAGTTGGATAGGATCGTAACAATGGCATGGGCAATATGGAACAGCAGAAACAAAGCGGTAGTAAACAACAAACAGTAAAAATACCAGAATACAGCCAAGTTTGCCCCCGGGAAAGACCGCTTCAAGGCAACAAGCAAAGTGGGAGGTACCTGCAGAAGATCCCATCAAGCTGAATTTTGATGGTGCTCTTGACATAAGAGAGGGTCTTGGGGGAAGAGGTGCGGTGGCTAGAAACCATGATAGAGATGTGATGGGTTCCATGTGCAAACAAATAGAAGGCTGTCGAGGTCCGGCCACTATCGAGGCTCTTGCGGCTGTGAAGCTTGCGGCTGAACTGGGTTTCCACAGGATTGAGGTTGAAAGGGATGCAATGGGGATCTTACAACAGATTTTGCGGCTGGACAAAAACTTGTCTCCTGTTTGTACTCCGATGAAATTCAACTTTCGAGTTTTGGACATGCAATCATGTGCACCATGAGGCAAATGGTGCTAGCAAAAAGGGGTAGAGGATTGTCCGGATGTCATAACTGTACTTGTTGAACTAGACAAAGCTACTTTTAAGTAATGTAGTTTCTTCTTCTATTTAAAAAAACATAATAAATACTTAAGCATCCATATGTTTGCCATCAATCATGTGTCAACTAATATCTAGAGTCCGGATTAACGGAATTATAGTTACAACCCTTTTTTTTTATTTCTTCTCAGTCGAAGAGAGAAATCTGGCACCATATAACTCGGAATTTGGGGTTTGACCGGCAATCCTGTATACAAAATATATTCTAGGAATTAATGGTAGAGAAAGAGAATGAAGATTTTAGCAAGTATTTGAATAGCAGCTACCATCAACTTGATGGAACTTTCAAATTCAAGTTCAAATAAAAACATTAGATCACAAGCTCAAACATAAGATCAAGGATTTCAAATGCTTTAAGCCTGCCAGCGGATTGAACTGAGTCATGCGTTCATATATTCCAAGAGACTCATACAGCATATCGGTATGTATCATATGTATCAGCAGTCACACTTTGTCGAGTAATCTTCACAACTTGTCCACGCTTCATACCGTAATATCTAGCAACTGGATCAGTAACCAGAATACGAGGTAGCTGCAGTTCAAAAGAATGAACAAGCATTAAAATATTCATTACTAACAGAGCAAAGCAAAGCAATTGCCTAATCTTCGTAAGTGAAACATGTATTATGTTATGTGATGCAAATATGACTCTCCATCACTGAGCTGATCAATAAATTGATATGTCAGTATGACATATCTCAAGGTGAACTTAAAACAATTTATTCGAGATGTAAAACTCAAGATTTTGACTGCTATCCAAAGTATTTTCCATACCCCATTAGACCCATGCGGTAAGAGAAATGAAAAGGTCTAGTTAAAATATCTTTCAACTGTTTCAAACATAAATGAAGAATCAAAATTCTCTTAAAAGATATATCTAATAAAAATTGAAAGTATTACTCTGCTGAGTGATGATTAAGACCTTGGTGTTCCATGCAAACACAACCACTTCATTTTGGTTAACAAGGAATTTAAACCTTTGGAACTAGGTTCAGAAGAACACATACACAATCTTGATTTCTGATTGGAACTAGGTTCAGAAGAAAACATAAATAATCTTGATTTCTGAAAGTGACATACCAATTGATGTGTGAAATGGAGACAAGAAAAAATTACAAAAAGTAAGAAAGGAGAAAAATAGTTGAGAGAAAACAAAAAGAATCTCACGAAGAAGATAAAGGAGAAGCGTTTTAATAAAAGCATTGAGTGGAGAAGACTCTGGAAAGTAAAAAGGTAAGAGGCTAGGCAAATTAAGAGCATGGGACAACAGAGCATGTCTCTGATAATCATACATCCATTCAAAATTCCTTTCAATATTCTTTCAAACGAAATAAATTCACATATTATTTGGAGACTAAGAAGAGATAAACTACTTTAAAATTGGATAATAGATACCCTGTGTGTTTGTGTCTAATTTTTTTTAAACCACACCAAAACACCACTTCAAAAACCATTTTCAACGCTATTTTTGCTATGATTGTGAATATGTTTGTTGTCAAACTATCTATACACCAGTGGCAAAAAAAAAATCAGCGCATACACCTATATGTTCATAAAGATATAGACCTCTCTCTCTCACATTTTCTTAACTAAAGGAAGAGAAACTACTTAAAAAATCATGTTCAGTGCTCTCTCCCTATAATCATATTTTTTTGACCCACTAGATACGGGATAGGGAATGGGGATGGTAGGGTTCGTTTGAACTTCCACCTTACATGTTTTTCTAAGTCTCTTAGCCACTAAGCCAAGAAGCTGAAGATGAAGAAGACATAATCGTATATATTATGGGTTTTACAAATATCAATACACCTGTATGTTTATAAAAACTTGCACCTTTATGTTTTCCGAAGTAAATACACCCTAGATTATGGTTGAAAACTGTTCCACAACTCAAAATATCAATCCAACTATGACTACCCCCTACACCAAAAAAAACCTAAGCAGCAGACCTTATTCCTGTACTGGTGAAGTTTTCACTAAAATAATTGCAAAATAAAGCTATCTATGAGGATTTATGTGGATTGTAAAGGATCAAATTATAGCTCATGTGGTGTTAAGTATCAAATTTCTAGATGCCAAAACATGATGAATTCGGTTAGCTGCAGCTACAGGGAGATAAAAGCAATCTTCCCTTTTCCTTTGCAGCTACAGGAACGTGGAGGGAATAAGGGTTTGGTGATGATAAGCTGTAGTGATGGTGGGAGGAGGTTTAATATTTTTTGCTGTCATTTTTTTTGTTATTAATTGTTCTTTTTTATGCAGTGCATTGACCTGAAGTTTTTTTAATCCCCTCAAATCGATTGAATCTCCTCCTTAAAGAAGGATATGGAATTGGAGGTCTTTCTCTGGATTGAATTTTTTCGAGTCTAGTGGCAGCACTGTGATGATGAACTTGGGGTAATGCAGCTACTGATTTTGGGTTTCTGAGCTGCTGACTTGTTTTGGTGCATGGGGCTTAGATGGATTTGTGTTTTGATAGTGAAAGAAATGAAAATTAGAGGGAAAAAGATGCCATGCTGGCTGCCCAAACAACCCCACGTTAGAGGCCATGTGGTAAAAAGAATTCACCTCACCAGTTTTAATTTTGGAGAGATTCAGAAAATGCCCGGTTATTGGGATCAATGCAATGTCAACATGATTATAAGCCACATCAGCGAAAATGACAACAGATTTTAACTCTGTTAGTGATTGAACTACATAACCATTCATAAAAGTATAGGGACTCTATTTGGCCAAATTAATTTAGAGGAGCTAAACCCACAAGTTTGTGACAATTGAGCAATCAATTGTACAATTTGACCTTCTTTGTTGTGTGTTTTCTAATTTAGAAAACCTTGAGGGGATACAAGTAAATAAGTAATTCAATTGTACGATTAAACCTTCTTTGTTGTGTGTTTTCTAATTCAGAAAACCTTGAGGGGATACAAGTAAATAAGTAATTTAGTTGAACTTGGTTTCAAGGAGCTTCTTAGAATTTAAATTATTTCCTTTGATTCAAGTTGGATATTTATGTAATTATAATATATTTCCTATTGCTTAACAGTAACAATCACTATTCCCTAGAAGACAAGAAATAGCTTGAGAATGTCTCACTTGTACCTAAAAGCTTTTCATATTTGGGAGCTTTGGTAAATTAAATCATATTCTTTTGCACTAAATGATCTCTACACAACTTAAGCTGAATAAGACAAAGCAAGTAAAAGTCATTTGAAGAATTATCATTAGTCCCACCAGCTCCATTTTAAAGCCCAAAATTCAAGTTTTAGAATGCATATTAAAAGTGAAGTTTGCAACAACCTCAAGATTGGTACTCTTCCATTTTTTGTTTTGTTCTTTTCTTTTTGTTTTGTCTTCTTTTTTTCCCTTTTTGCCTACTTTTCATTCAGGTGGAGGAACCAGGTGGATAGAAACTATTCATATCTTAAGTGTTAGCAACAACATATGTATCAATTTACCGAAGAAATAACCACAATAAACTAGTTTCATCAAAGCCAAAGGCACCGGCACAGACCATTTAACATGAATTTAGATCTAAAACTTCCATTATTGAGTTGCCAATCAATCACTAACCTGTGTTTCTTTTACCCTGTATTTTTCCAGTAATTCCTTCTTTTCTTGATCTTTCAGTACTGTATGCTTTGGGACAAACATATGTTCTGTTATATTGGTCAACAACTCTGACTCCTGCATAGACATTACATAACCATCATTTGTCATCCTTGACAGCTCTTGCAAAAATCATAGAAAATACAACTAAAATTGTTAAGAAAGCAGTTTTGTCTCCCCAAAAATTGTTATGTAATTAAGAAAACCCTCTTACCATTAATACAAAAAAATTCCGTAAACAAAATTCATAAATTAAACAGCCTATGATATGGATGCGTTTTGGTATGAAATATATAAAAAAAAAAAAAAATTCATAGACATTTCTAGGTTTGAATTCTGGACTGAATTCCATTTCTCTGAAATGAACTGCAAGACTGTTGTTAAGTGTTAGGATCTCCCTTGAAAGGGCATGACTAATTCAGCTAAATATATGTTTGTATGCAACTGGTTATATTAGAATGTCCTTTGAAAGCACACAGCTAATTCAGCTAAACTCTATGCTTAAATGCAACAACTTATGCTAATATTATTTAGAGATTTAATCTTTCCAACAATTGGAAGGATATATCCATAATTTCTGTCCAGATTCATGGATTCAGAACTCTATTATGAATGTTACATCACATGTTAATAGTTCTTAATGATATATGGCCAACAGCAATGCAGCATGAAACAAGTGAATTTGAAATATGAACCAAAACATTAAACAATAAATGGGAGGGCTCTAGAAGAGTTTCATGGAAATCTTTAATGGTTACCCTAAATATTGTTACCATTATTATGCATGGTGATTTACTTTTCTCCTGATTTTAGAATTTTTTCCTAGTACTTGCCTAGATTTAAATTGTAAGTTGTCTGAGTTCTATTACTTTCTAATATTTTGTGATTCCAGCTGACGTTAAAAAAGTTAGCATTTGAATAAAGTTGTCCAAATCTTGTGACACACACGTACAAGTTGCCTAAAAAATGAAAACAACTCTGAGCATTTAATAAAAATATAAAAGTAGTAGATCATCACAAATATTGGCTAATTCAAAAGACTTACAGTACTTGAGTGTATGATATTCCTATAACAAAATGACAAATAGAATAACTATCTCTAAGTTTCAACTTTGTTCCTTGCACTGCAGACAGAAAATTTATTTTAGGGATAAGCCTACCTTGAGTCTTGACTAGAATAACTATCAGTAAACTTTGACAATTTTTTTGAATAACATCATTCATTTAAATACTTGTTAGAGACAATCATAATCACACGATTCAGCCATCATGCTCTAGTGAACAGAAACATTTAATAAAATATGGTATTGCCAATATAGATTCTAAACACAGCCAAGTTTTATATGACAAAACAAAAGCAATGCATAGGATTTCCAACTTTTAAAAATGCTCATGAATGAAGGAAGAAAAAAATCATGCTCACCTCAAAAACTTCCATGGAAAAATACGAATTAATTTCACCTATCGCTGCTTTTGCAGGGGCTGTCAAAGCTTTTTGAACAACCAAAATTGCATTAAAAACATTATCAGCTTTCATACGCTTTGCACAGTTTCTTACCATAGGAACACCAACCTTTTGTTCTGCAGGAAAGAAGACATAAATCTAGAGACAGATAAACCATCAGTACATCATTATTAAGAACAGGAAAGAAAAAGAAGAAGAAACATCAGCACATGGTTGGCTATAAAATTATTTGTAACGGATAAAAAGGCATTACTCTATAATTCTAATATTCAAGTCAGGATACAACATTACCAATTTTCACTTGATTGTTTTGGATGCTTCACAGTAAAAGTTGACAGAAGATGCAAAATAGAACAATGGTGCTAGTTGGAAACAAAGAAAAATGAAAACATTCAAGACAAATTTTGGCACAACTACTTAAGCAATTGTTACAACGAGAGGGTGCACGCTTCAGCATATTTGTTCAAAAGATTTCTAAACCTTTCCCAAAATCTAAAGATAGGCTTCTGATTTATAAACTGGTGATTCTGAAATAGCTGCATAGACTGCTATTTGAGATGCTTATAATCTTGTCTTTGAAAACATAAAATGAGGGATCCCAACTTGGGATAGGGATTTAAATTGCAGTTGCGGTCAAGTTTTCGATTGCATAGCATTTATTGCAATTGCGGACATAATGGATGAAATAGCAATCATTGCACTCACCAAGGTTGTGAATTTTTTTATTTTTGCACAACTCACCAAATTTGGGAAAATAATAATTTTATCCATGAAAACTCTTATTTTATGCTATCTAAAATAATTCATGACATTTTAATTCCTTTACTTATATGATCAAATAAATTATTATTTTTTTATAACATAACTTGGCAATATACATATTTAAACTTGTTCAATATGCATATCCATAAATTTTGTGATCATGATAAATTTAAATACATGAGATTAAAAAAATAGTATTATATGTGAAATTATATTTTTTTTAAGTATATAAAATTAAGCTCATTAATTTTAAATTAATTAGAAAAATAATAGCCGAAAGTTTTAATATATTAATTAACAAGATTCTTGTCAATCTAACTTAAATCAAACACCAAAAATATAAAAACAATTAAAATAACATAAATAATACTAAATTTTAATCATTTAAGATATATTTTTTTAATGAGAATAAAACATATACTAAACTTATGAAAATAAAATTCATTATTTATTGTGTATATTTCCCTCTTAAATAATTCAAAAAAATTTCTCAAATTTCCATTTCCTACAAATCATGTGCCTTTCCCTCTCAAAATTTTTATCCAAGGAAAGAGAAAATAAAAAATTAATTTTAACTTTTAAAAAAACCACAAATGACAGCCTTTCAAATTTTCCCATTTTCCCATATTTGCTTTCTTAAACTCTTAAAATAATTAACAACTCAATTACCTTTTAATTTTCATATAAATTACCAAAAAAATTTATTAAAATACCAATTTTCCACCATCCATTTGTCTTTCTCTCTTCAGATTTTCACCTAAATAATAAAAGTCAAAAACCACTTTTGATTTCGTGTCACAGATGAGCAACCTTCCATATGCCCCTTTCCCACGCATCTCTGTTTTTCCCCTAGTTATTTCCACTTTTCTTCCCCAACAGAACCACCATGACCTGACCCAACCAAACCACCCTCGTGCTCCTTTCATATCATCACAATCTCCTCCTCAAAATTTTCAACTATAAAGTCTCGCTTATCTATATCTTTCAAGAGTAAAGCCAACACCTATGGAAGCCATAACAGAGCTCTCTCTCACGACCATCCCCAG
The DNA here is from genome assembly GCF_002303985.1 of Durio zibethinus. The sequence goes on from NW_019168159.1 coordinate 18,287,429, forward strand.
CTAATATTAAAACACGTGAAGAAAAATGGTAATTTTTAGTGAATATTTGTTTATTACCTTGAATCCATTCTATCTTTTTATATTGATGATGACTTAAATCTGTTTAATTTTGATTGAATTAACTGGATATGGAGTGGATTTTTGTTTGTTTTGGTATGGAACTGAAAATAAAAAAGGCAATAGTGGCTTTAGAGTCCCGTTACAAACGTTATTTTCCTCTACACCACTATTTATGGCCGCTAAAAGCCATTACACCTGTAAATCACCTTGCACACCCCTATTGCAGTAAATAGCAATGGTGGAGGGTGCCGCTACTGCTAAATAGTAGCCACTATTCTGCTAAGGGAGCGCTACTTGAAACCATGATCCCAACACTAAGGGCTAAGCAACTAGAAAAGCACATGTGAATAATTACATTATATATGGTAGAGAGCAAGGTAAGTTTTTAACAAGGGATGAATGACCAAATAAATTCGTGCTACAAACCACTTGTAGCCGCAGCAAAGTAAGTTTACTAATATTAACTGTATCAGAAAGACAGCTAATTGACTTCCCTACTTTACAATTGATCTAAGTGATAATAATAGCATCCTTAGATTCTCAATCAATTGTTACAAACATACTGTCCAATCATTCACAGCATTTTGCAATGTTTCAAATGTGATGATATAAATCTATTAATGTAGCCTTTTAGTCATTTCATTTTTTTTTTTCACTCGCCACTTAATTGTTCTTCTCCGTCATCTACATAAAGATATTTTAAAACCCAAAATTTGAGAAAGCAATTCTTTTCAATTTATCAGCCCTCGTGACCAATTTTGAAAGGTCTTTAGCTTTCCAAGAGCCCCAAGATATTGAATGAAATTACCTTAGTAAACTGCTAGTGAAGCAACATCTTTACAAATTATGAGGTTATACACATACCTTGTCAAGAGGCAAGGAGAAAATTTCTCCAGTCAACCAAAGTACAAACCAAGCACTCAGTGAACTTAAAATGTGAAGTTCAAAAATTGTTCCTAAAGCTTCAAATTTCTACTACCATTTCAGTTAACAAAGATTCTAAAAACAAAACAAGCTGTCCTTTTTTCAATAGGAAGCTTTGGATTATACATGTAAAATTATTTTCATACAAACATATCAGGTTTAAGACACGTGAGAGCAACGACAAAAAAGTATACATATTTGAGCAGTGGAATCACTGAAGCATCAATCAATCATTAAGACAATGATGAATTTTATGTATTCATGGTAGCAATGAAAGTAAATTTTAAATGTTATGGAATAGTGGAGGGCGCATGATAGCTTTCTCTCTCAGCTCATGTTAGCAGGTCTAACATGGCTGTTCTCTCCCCCCATTCTCTTCACCATTGTTGATCATTTTGGCTTGAATTTGACCATTTTTATCAGTTTTCTTTTCTTATTCTCCTTTTTCTTTATTTCATTCTCTTTTGAATCAATGGGGAAGTCAGCTTCATCTATAAATGGGTAGAAACAATCTAATGGTTTAGGTGGCTGTATTTCTACTAAAAAGCATTCAGTTGTTAGATACTTGGAGGACAGGTTAGGCAAATTTGATTCAACGGCAAAGTTGGTGATGGTCTTGAACATTCCATCTTCTTCAAGTACTGCTTCTATGGTGATTGATGGTGTGTACGTGTGACCTAGGGCACATAGGTGACATAGCTACTGAGAAAAAGGTGAGCATTACTACAGCAGTGTGTCATCCAATCTGTGGCTAGCCATATCAGAATACTGTTCCTAAAGGAAACGCTGCGTTTTGTCAAAATTGGAAACAATTATTTGGTAAATCAGCAAATGCTACTACTCTGGACTATTAACCCCTGTTTCAGGCAGAAGGAAGGTAATCAGATCTCCTCAGATAGTCATGATGAAGGTATAAGTTCCTGGAACTCGAGTTTATTGGTGTAATTTCTAGGGAAACCCCCAAATTTTACTCTAATGGAAAAAACAGTTGCATCCACTACCTGCTTACTTTGTCAGGAGGAGGAAGAGGATCATGATCATTTATTTTTCTCTTGTGACCAATGTTCATGCTAGTAGTATTTCATTTCTGTTATACTTTCCAATGATCTTTGTATAAGTTGGAGTTTAAGTTAGCTTTCTAAGATAGCTGCTGATTCAGCTTTTTTCCAGCTTGCAGAACTCTATAGCAGGTTTCCAACTTTCTTTGGATTTTGGAATATAAATTCAATTATCCAAAAAAGAATAAATTTTATGAAGATTATATGATCGAATAAACTGCATAATTCCAACCATACTGGAAAGACAAAATGAAAACCAGCATATTCCTCAAGTTTTTTATTAATGATTTGCACTTTTGCTATTTGTTTTTTGCTTTTTTTCAATGCAGAGTGAAAAAGTAAAAATGCAAAATGAAAAAATGAACCAAAAACAAATGACAAATAGCAAAAAAGCAAAACAGCATAAGCACCAATCAAACAGAGCCCTAGGAAGCTAAAGTTTCTACAAATAGAATCGAATGAGTAAGAACAAAACTAGGCATTAATCTGCAATGAACCTTTATATCACTAGGTATTGACTCACACCTTGCAACTAAGAACTAATAATAAGCATAAAATGTATAAAAAAAGGGGGGGGGGGGGGGGAGAGACATGTACCTGATCAGTTGGAGTATCTCCTTTGCTGCAATGGATTAAAAGATCATCCCTTTTGAGATGGACATTGTCACCGTATTTCTCAATGAATTCGTGCCTTGTCATTTTAATATCCGAATCATCGACGGAATATCCCCTATCCCTCAGCATTTGCACTACCGTTCTACGCGCTTTGAATAGCTTCGTGATTTGTTCCTCAGAAACCGACATTCTTTCACTACCAACTTTATCAAACAAACAAACAATTACAAAATCAAGTCTTTTAGTCGTTTCTCAGATAAAACCAGCTAAGATTGATCATTAAAATTAAGTGAAGAAACTGATTGTACTACATTAATCAATTATTCCTGCTATTTCAAAAATTAAAAAAGAAGAAGAAGAAGAGAAGATGGCTTTACTAATAAACTTTACCGTCAGCTAATGATGATTAGGTGGTTCGGAGAAGAGAATTCGAAGATCGAAGACGCAGAGAAATTAAAAGAAAAATAACATCCAGCCGAACGGAGTCAGAAATTTTCTGGGGGTTTAGGGTTTTAGGCCTAAGAAAGGGCGTTTTTGTAAATTTCTAATTTCGATTTTTTTTCTGCTATTGTTTGAACGAGCATTATAAGGTGATTTTCACGAATCACGAGAGGTGCCATTATTCTGCATTAAAAACCAAGACAATTTCTAATGCTATATTTTGTAGTATTTAATCTCCCTTAATCAAATCGCAATTGATTTTTTAGTCTTCTTTTAAATCTACTAGATTGAGGGCTCCATATAACACTACTTTTTTATATAATTTTACCATCCTACAACTTTTTTTTGTACAATTTTAGTTGCTTATAAATAAAAATAAAATGTTTTATTTAAACTAAAGAATATTTCATTAAAAATTTTAATTATTTTTTAATTTTTATTATATAAGAATAAAAAATTTTATTTCATCCTAAATAAGGATAACAAAAATCAAAATAAAATATTAATATTTACTTTTTTCCAAAAATATCAACAATGCCATTTTTTCATTTAAAAATAATCTTATTCTCACCGAATTTTTGAATTTGAAATAAAGTATTTTTCTTTTTATATAATAAAAATTAAAAAATAATTAAAATTCTTAATGAAATATTCTTTAGTTTAGATAGAATATTTTATTTCATTCACATATGACTAAAATTACATAAAAAAATATAGTAAGATGGTAAAATTGTATAAAAAAATAGAATGGTAAATATGGAACCCCGATCTAGTAGAGTGATAAATTTGATCCTTGTCCCGATAAATATTTCTGAGAAAAAATTAATCTATTGGAATTTAATGAAATAAAAATAATTATAAAATAAGAAAATGATATTGAAGATAAAATTACATATATATATATATATATGCAATATGGGTATAATTATATTTATAAAAATATATGGATATTATTAATAATATAAAAAATATATATACGTTAGAGTTAAATAAAATTATATATATTAGAGTTTGATCATATGAAATAAAGTGAGAAAAAGATTTGAATGAATTTTGAAAAAAAATTGTTCAAATTCCACCTTAAAATTCTTTCTATTGAAATTCTCTGTCCTTCTTTTTTTTTTAAATCCAAATAAATAAATTAATTTTAAACTTTTAAAAATAAATAGACTAAAATGAAATCTCTCTTTCAAATATTTATTCAAATAAGATAGATAAATATTCTATTATAATCGATCAAATCGACATGAACCGACTATATTTAATTAATTTAGATTGATTTAATCGATTATGATTATGATCAATTTAATTTTTCATTTTAATGATTTAATCGATCGATATTTGATAATTGATTTTGATACCCGAACTAATAGAAAAAATTGAATGTATTTTAATAATAAAAACAAAATAAATATATATTATTAATATTTTTAACATTATCTCTCTTTTATTTTACATTTTTTTACTGTATGGTGTGAAACCCTGATACCCAAATCCTTTTCCTCTTAATTATGTCATGGTCTTTACTCTTCAATCCTTTCATTTTCACCTTTCCCTTTGCTTCTGTTTCTTCTATTTCTCATTTTCTCAAGTCACAACTCAACCAATCATAAATCTAAAATCATTATAACTCCATCCATCATCATATTCGATTTTGTTTTCCTCCTTCATCAGCTAGTCCAGCATAGGGTAGAGCCAAACCAAAAGGATCGGTCCTACACCTAGAGAGGCAAGCATCATCGCATTAAATCATCAAAGGTAGTGACCCAAACAGCCAATTTTGTTGTATTTTTTTTATTTGCGACAATTTTATGCTTACTAATTCGATTCTTATGCTCTAAAAAAATTTAAGATGAAAACTTTAAAATGTTGTTGTATCATTTCGTTGATCACTTTTAAAGTTTAAACAACAAATATTGTTGATGTTTAACGTTGTTGACTACAAAGCAACCAATTTTGTTGTACTATTTGCTTTAAAATGTTTTTTTTACCGTTTGCGTTTGTTGGGAGAGAGTTGATTCGTAAACTTGAATTTAAGTGGGTAACCGAGTCAAAGTGAGTCGTTAGTTCATTTGGATTAAAGAGTTAATTGGGGTAAATAATCGAACGAACCGAACTAAAGTGGTTCAATCAATTATTGGTTTTTATATTATGATCGATCGGTTCAATTACCATAAAAATTAAATTGGTTAACTCGATTTTCGAAAATTTTAAATCAAACAAATTGACCCGATTGTTTGCACAACCCTATATCCAAACACACCCCAAATTACCTTTAGGAACTTCAATTTGATAGAAGCGGATTTGAATTTCAAATTTAGGTTGTGTTTATTTCATAAAAATTAACTTTTAAAAAATGTTTTTCGAAAAATATTTATATTTTTTGAAAACATAAAAATATTTTATTATTTAGATGAGTTAACGAAAAATTTTTTTGTTGTTTGATTATGTTTTAGAAAATTTGTTTCTTTTTTCAAATAATATTAACATAATTATTAAAATATTAAAAACTATTTATTATTAAAGTATATTGAAAATTTCAAATTCATGCAAATAAGACTTACATGATTATTTTCAAATTCATAAATCTGTTAGATGCATTTTTAAAGGTGACTTTTCCTATATAAGTATTTGAAAATTTAAATTTTGTATTTTTATACCTTTAAAAGATATAGACACACTAAATTTTAACTAATTTGTACATAGTATGTACACTTCAATCTCACAATTTATACAACTAAATAAATGAGCTTGAATCAAGTCAGGTTTCACGATGCTTTTGTGTAATTTTATTCATTTTCACTCATAAAAAAAAAAGTTAAAAAAAATCACTTTTAATAACATTTTTTTATTATTTTAACAAGAGCAAAAAAGTAAAAAAAAGTAAAACACAGAATTAACTTATTGTATGAACTTTATTTTTTCTATTTAGCCCTTGAACAAATTTTTTATCACATAAATGAATTGTCATTAATGAATCACTCATAACAATCACTTATATCCAACATTTTTATCTCCAAATATAGCCTTCAACCTTTTTTAAAGATATACAATATCTGTAAACATGTACAATACCTATCTTATATTTTTATGACCAAATCTAACCTTCAATTGTTTTTAAAGCCATTAAATAGCTATCCCCAAATCAGTGTTTAAAAAACTATGAAACAATTTTAATTGTTTATTATAAATAATAAGTACAATTAAAATTATTACTAATTAGGAATCGTTGGCCAAATCATAAATGTCATTAAAAATGATTTGGAAAGAAATTGTGTTAACAATAAAAGAAAGTAGTCTCTAAAATTTTAAATTTGTGTTAGCGCTTGTCCTAATATCATTAAGTGACATTTGTCACTTGATTAAGCCAGCAATAAAAGGATAAAGTTGTCATTTAAGCCTTAAGACATTTAAAAAAATTTGTTTAAAGGCTAAAAATTAAATTGAACATGGAAAGTCTTGATTAATGTCATTTTATTGAGAAGTTGTAAAATTTTGATGGTTATCAGTCTTAATTGAACATGGAATCAATGATAAACGGGAAGTAAATTACTACCTTTAATCATACTCTTACACCTAAACCTACAAATTAATTAATTTTTTACATAAATATATTGAAATTAAATAATTCTTATAAAACTCAATTCCTAATTAATGTTTTTTTTTTTTCAAAGGAAAACACCAGTAATTAAATACTAACAAGTTTTAACTACTGTATAATCTCTATATAACCTATTATTAACTCATACATTGACTATGTGAGATTCTCAATTAGTATTTAACTTCCTCTCATTAATTCTTTCAAATTTCAATGATAAAAAAATTGTAGTCACGTGATTAATTCAAAAATTAATAATATCGATAAGTATAGCATAATAAAATTTAATTGATCAAGAGCAACTTCTTACCAACATTGTTTTTGTATTTAGGGAATAAAATTAAAAAATTAACATAAAATAAAATTAAAATAGCATCCTAAGGTGCATTCTCCTTTTACCTCCCTTAATTTTTCTATTTTGTTTTGAAAGATGAAAAGACTTAGATAAAGTCCTTAAGTTAAATTGGTGGAGTTTTTTTTTTTTTTTTTTAGTATTAAAAATTATTAAATAAAAATTAAAATTGAAATTCAAAACTGATAAATTAAAAGATTTTGTTACATAAATTAAGTGTATAAAAGATTTTATTACATAATCTAGGTTTTTGTTTGCATACTTATGGTCATAAGAGCACATTTGATGAAAGGGAACAAATATGATAGCATTGAGATAGTCCATTTCTCCTGTTTCATGATTTGGTACTGTCTGGCTATTGAATCTTTGAAACATCAGTTCTTTGTTAGACCTGTTCATCATCAGCTAATCACTTTTTTATGTGTTGTTTTCTCACTTTTATATCTCACGGTGCAACATGCTGGATGCAAATATGAATGTAATGAAAAATTTCCTGTTGTTGTAAGTAGTTAATCTATTACAACACATTGGATGTCAACAAGAATGCTACAACGTCATGAATCTATTGGAGACAATGCTACAACTTCATGCAAGTAAAAGAGTGAGCTGAAATTTATATTTTGAATCTAGTTTCCTTTAGTTTTAAACTGTTTTAACAGTTTAAAAGCAGATTCTCTTTGTTAGATTTTATTTATCATTTATGATTTTTGATTTTCCTTTTATTATTTGGTATAGAGCTAATTGTATAGCAAACATGAGTTAAGCAATTGAAATCTTTACACTAGATGCAAATCCTAGAGGATATTATGCAGGTTAGCTCACATTTCTAAATTTTACTATTATATGATTCACATGAACTTGATTTGTTATAATGTATAAATCTGTAGACCTATTACTAAACATAAACTTTAAAAGTTATCACAAATATTTTTTATTTAAGTACGATTGGTCACCTAACTACTTTGTTCCATTTTAAAGAAGAATCATAAGCTTGATTAGGTATCTTTAAATGGTAGATTCTAGTATACTAAACCATATTTAAGTTTAAAAGTGCAGTTACGTATGAGAAAAATTATAATACCCTCACAATGCCTATCTAAAGGATGGTATCAGTTTGATTCAAGTTATTCAAGCCTTAAAACATTTTATAATTTTATCAAATAATTCAATTATTGAAAATTGATTCTAAAATTACTCCAATAGTTTTATAGTAATTTAAGATAATTTTTTCACCTCAAGAATATTCATGAAAAGTAGTGTTCTATTGTGAAGAGGTTTCATCCTCAAATTCATTAATATATTTTATTTATAAAATAATTAGTAAAATCTTTCAATAGTTTGGTAAGATTTTATTTCATTGTAGATCTCCCAATAGTTTGGTGAGATTTTATTTGAAAAATCAAATATAGAATTTATTTTAAGAAAATTGATTAAATCTTCCAATAGTTTGGTGAAATCTAATTCAAAATTTAAATCTTTCAATAATTAGGTAGAATTGAAAAATTATTTATTAATTTTTATAAAAAATTCATTAAGTTCTCTAATAATTTGGTTAAACTTAATTCAAAATTTAAATCCTCCAATCATTTGGTAGAATTGAAAATTTTTATTTTATAAAAAAAAATTTATTATCAAATCTCCAATAGTTTGGTAGAATTCATAAAAAAAAATTCTAAACCCATGAAAATCCTACAATAACTTAGTAGAATTTATAAATTTAATTTTTTATTTTATTTAAACTAAACCATTTTTATTTAAACAAATAAATAAAATGCAAAAAATAATAAAAAAGAAAACCAAAATTGCTTATGGCTAGGCTTCTTGACTTAAGACTAGTATAATTACTTACGAAATTTGAAGCTTGGCTCAATGGCTCAGCTTGGCAGATGGCTTGCTAGAATCGAATTGTGTGTGGGTCAAGTTTAATGTTAGTCCTCAAATGGATTGAAGTTGCAAATGGCTTTCTCTTCTCTTGTCGCTAGAACAATGCCGTTTTATCCTAGGCATTTAAGGCAAAAAAAAAAAGTTAACAGCTTGTTTTCCATCTCTGTATCTTCAATCAAATTTTCATCCTTCACTCTTTTTTTCAAAGCTTTAACCAGAAAACTCAAATCCAGATCCTTTGCCTTCTTTTTTTTTCTTTGAACAAACTAGCTAGAGCCCAAACCAAATCCCAATAGCTTTGAACCAGCACTAACATTCACCATCTTTTGTTGATTCCTTCTTTCATTGCTAGTGACCGCCAGTGAGAAACCTTTAAAAACCTTTTGAAATCATTGTGGCTTTCTTTTTTCTAGCTTTTTTTCAAATTCCAAATGAAAACCCAATAGCAACCCAAAACCTTTCCACTGCTGACATCGAATGCCGCTATCTTTAATCGTCATCGGTCTCTATCGATATATTGCAATTTGCTTGTTGTTTGTGTTTCATCTATCCTATGATTCCTCATTATTTGTTTGCTTTTGTGATGATGTTGGGTATCTCTGTGATCAGTGTTCCTCTTTTTTAGGTATAGCTTTCTTGGTTTTCTGGGTGTTGGTTTTTTGAAATTGGGTTGTTTGTGAGCTTGGTTCTAAGGTGGGTTTCTGTGTTCTTGATTGAGGCTAAGTGTGCTGGCTTTCAGCTTTGTTGATTTTCTAACTTGCTGTTGCTTTTTGAGTGTTGATTCAGGTTTTGTTACTAAGAATTGGTTGAGTGTTTGCAAAATAAGATTGCGAAAATATCTAATTTTTTTAAAGCTAACTTATGGCAAACTACTCTCTGTATTGATCACGAATTGCCTCTTCAATTCTGCTTGCTATTAGTTCTTGCTTGATTGATTTTTGTCGATTCTTGCTTCTACAATTGCTGCTGGATTGCTTCTTGGTTAATGCTTGATTGCTTTTGTTCTACTTATGGATTTCTAGATTGATGGTATTTTGGTTTGCCAATGGAATGGTGGAGGATGAAAAGAGTTTGTGGTTTTGGCAATGAATGGTGGATGATGATGTTTGTAGGGAATTTGTTGGCAACTAGGTTGAATTGGTGACTGTGGAATTTAATGATGGTGTGTGAGGTAATGGTGAACTGTTGCTGTTTATTTTATAAGGATTGAATCTCTTTCAAATTTGGAAGGCAAATCAATTCAACAAAATCTAAGATTTTCTTGTGATTTAATTTGATTTTTCTGTGAATTAATTATATGATTGCATGAATTAAGCCTTAAGAAATTCCAAAATCATCAAATCATTAATTCCCCTTAACTAAATCCAAGATCTTTAAGCAAATCCCCTAATTTGCACTTTTTTATGTTCAATTTTCTTTTCTTTTTTTTTTTACTTTCAATTTTTTTGAATTTTTGACTCTTTGACTAAAATTAAAAACCAAAATCAAAATTAAAACTAAAATTAAAACCAAAATTAAAGCTAAAATTAAAATTAAAATTAAAATTTTTGAACTTTTAATTCTTAGGCCCAAAATTCATTTTTTGTGTTAAGGTTTAATTTGTAATTAAAGGTTTGTTTTACTTCCAATAAATCTTTGAACAAAATGAGATGTCTATAGTTATCCATTTTTGTGCATTTTTTATGAAACAGGAATTACGCAAAGACATAGATACCTATGACATATGACCCAAATTATTCAATGTTTTTTCTTTTTTTTGAAAGGCTCTTTGAAAATGAAAGCACACAACTTTATAAAAAATTAAGGACAAAACTCGAAGGTTTTGACTATCATGCTTGAAAGTCTTATAAATCATGCCAAAAAAACTCAAAGATTAAGCTTGGAGGTCTTACAAATCATTCATTGAAAAATGCTTCTTTAAACAAAGGCTCCACAACCTTTTAAAAAAGATATTTGAAGGTTTTAAAAGATCATGCTTGGAGGACTTAGAGATTACGCCTCGAAGGTTTTATAAATATCGACTTTAAAACAAATTCAGCATGAAAGATTTACAAATCTTACTCAGAGGACTTAGAGATTATGTCCGAGGTCTTATAAATCTCGACTCTAAAACAAATTTAGCTTGGAAGACTTATGAATCTTCTTGGAAGACTTAAAGATTACACTCGGGGGTTTTATAAATCTCAACTCTAAAATAAATTTAGCTCGAATGACTTACAAATCTTGTCCAGAGAACTTGGAGATTACGCTTGAAGGTCTTACAAATCTTGACTCTAAAATAGATTTAGCTTGAAAGACTTATGAATTTTGCCTGAAGGACTTAGAGATTATGTTTGGAGGTCTTACAAATTAAACTTTGAAAAAGCTTTTTTAAAACAAATGTTCAACCACTTTAAAAAAATGGATATTTGAAGGTTTTAAACATCATGCCTGAAAGTCTTATAAAATCTAGCTCGAAGGATTTTAAAAAGAGTTTAACAATTTTGAAAATGTATTGAAGGTTTTAAAAAGAGTTACTTGAAGGTTTTTAAGATTGATACTAAAAAATTTTAAAAAAATATACCATAAGGTAAAATCTTGTTTAATCAAAGTTTTTTTTTTTTACAAAAAATTCAAGTCAACATCTCTTTCTTTTGAAAAATATGAATGCAACATATGAAATGGATGTGATGCATACAATGCATGAAATACAATGAATGTAATGCATGAATTCTATACCAAATGTCCTTAATTATGGTAATAGGATTCTCAAAACTTTTTTTTCTTTCATCTTTCCATGACATAGCCTCTGAATTTGTTGAAAAGTTCTTTCACACATTAAAGCAAGCATTCTCAACATTTTCATTATTGAAAACCATTCTTCTCATCTAATTAGTTGTTTCAATTTTGGTCCTTTGATTGGGCATTTTCTTACCCCAAAAGGTCTCTTACAGCATTCACCTATCTCCCACCATGAGTATTAAAATTCAATACATTTTGAACATTTCTCAAAACTTTTCCAAGAATAGCAATGAAAATTGCCTTACACAACTTTTTTCTGCATGTGATCAAATCTCTTAAAAATTAGTGATTATTGCCTAGAATGAAAATGATAAATCATAACTTGATCTTTCCAAAAAGATGCAATAGTTTGGCATACCAGGAAAGAGTTTAGTCACAAAAGGAATTTGGCCACTGAATGAGAATAGAAAAATCTTTTCATCTGAGCTTATAAATGAAAATCGTCTTTTAAAGTGCAATATATTTTAGCACTCCTTTTAGTTCTTGATATGTAGTATTTTAATAAATATTAAGAGCAATTATGGCAAACTCAAAATTTTAGGTTTAAAAGATGAACAAAACCCAAATTTTGAAAGGAATCTTTATAGTGAGATTGATTTTCTTAGGCTTTTAAAGAAAGTTCCTAATTTCCCCTCAAAATGCCTTGTTGTTGCTACATAAAAAGTTATGAGGTGCTTTTTTCAATCTTGCTCTAGACTATCCTTTCGAGTTTTCACTTTAGAGCTTTATTTTTTTCTTTTCTTTTTCTTTTTTCTTTTTTTGATTATTCCATCATGCATTTAAGCATTTAAAATTCATTTAAAATCAAATCATAATGATTACTTAAGGAACAAGCTTCCAACTTAAGTATCCATACATGATCAAAATGGATTTTTTGAAGGACGTAACATGGGCTAAAGTTTAAGGTCTTGAAAGAAAGCATAAATAGGTCCAAAAATGTATTTAAAGGTGATTAAACCAATGATTATTTCTTTTCTAGAGACATTTCTTTTCCTTAACACATGTTTTTTCACCTTTCACCTTTCACCTTTCTCTTTTTTTTTTTTTATTCTTTTATTCTTTATTCTTTTTTCTATTCTTTATTTTTTTTGCATGAGTTCAAAATTTTGAAACCTATTTTGGTTATAATGTATAGATCCATGGACCTACGGGTAGACATGGATAAGAAGGAGTCGTCACAAATCTTTTTTGGTTAGGTGTGATTGGCCACCTGAAACATATTCTAGTTTACGAAAATAAAGGTTAAGTTTGGGAATTGGTTATGCATGGGGAAGGTTGTAACACCCCTACAACACCCACCCATAGGATGGTACTAGTTTAATTTCAAATTATCCAAGCTTTGATCATTTTTATGATTTACCAAATAATTTAATATTAAAAATTAACCCTAAAATTGTCCCAATGGTTTGGTAGCAATTTAGGATAATTCTCTCACCTCAGGAGTATTCATGGGGACTAATATCCCACTCTGAAGAGGCTCCATCATCGGATTTATTAATTTTTATTTAAAAAAAAATAGTAAAGCTTCTTAATAGTTTGATAGGACTCACTTCAAAGCAATCTTTTAATAGTTTAGAGGATAAAAATTATTTTTTGTTTATTTGCAAATATATATTTTTTATTTTTATTGAAAAGATTTTTGTATTATTATTATTACTATTATTTTTTTTTGTAGAAATTTTTTTCAGAAATACCAATGGTAGAAATAATTTTTAAAAAAATAAAACTAGAAAATAATTAAAAAATGGGTTAAAAATAAAATAAAAAAAGAAAACCCTGCGATCAGGTCAAGTTGAGGTGCAGATCTGCACGCAGGTTACTAGTTTTACACGAGGATCCTGGCTTATCCAAACGACGTTGTTCGACAGCAATATAAAAGCCAAGCATCAGCATTTTCCTCATAATCATCTGAGCCTCTCTCTCTCTATACCCTCAGTTTTCTTTACCTTCTTTCTAAAAAATTCATCGGTAAATTCAATCGAAAATTGAGAATCTCATCGGTTTCTTGGGATGTCATCCAAAAATTCAATTGAAAAATGAAAAATTCATCAATTTTTGAAAAACATTTTGGATTCTGAAAATCTTGTCAAAATATCACCGAACTTTCACTGAAAATTTTTGTCGAAAAATTCATGTTCTTCCTAAAAACCCAAAAAAACCCAGAAAACCCAAATTTCTTCAAATTTTTTTTTCAGATTTGTTCAAATTTTGCCCAAACTATTCTCAGAACCTTTCAGAATCCTAATTCTAACCTAAAAACTTAAAATCGAACCCCTAACTTTAGATTGAACCTAAAATCCCAAAATTAAACTCCCAGAACCCTCTCAACCAAAAATTTTTTAGACTCTCTTTGTCCAAATTTTTTTTTGTTTCTTGTATGTCCTCTTTTTGTAGAATTGATCCAATTTATAAGTAATTTTAGGAGGATTTTTAAGAAACGAGCAAAATCAATCCTAGCTTGAATCGTGGGATTGATTCTGTCCAAGTGTGATTTTGAGTTTTCGATTTAATCCTAATTAATTTCACTATTTGACTTTGCATTAACAATCCTTGATTCTGATCAAATTCATATTTTCCTGTCCCTTGGCAGATTCAAACAAAAAGGAGAGAAAAGATGAAAAAAAAAGAAATAACAATAATAATAATAATAATAATAATAACAACAACAACAACAACAACAGCAGCAACAACAACAATAATAATAATAATAATAAATTGTCTACTCAAGCACAGACATCAATGGATCTAGTTGGGCTTGGATGTCAACAAGCTTAATCTGGCCCGAACCTCAATGGGCCTGAACATAAATGGGTGTCTACAATTTTTTTCAAGCTTGCCCGTTTAACATAAGGCATTATTTTCTAACATTAACACAAGATCACATATCATCTTGATGAAATTCTTTTTTTTTTTGAACTTATCCCAAAATTTGAAGGGTGATCATTGATTAAAATTGCTTAGAAAGAATAATCAAAATGCTTAAAAAGGGTAGCAAATTGATATTTTCTTCTTTAGTGAAGAGAATTCGAAAAAAGATCATTTTTCATTTAAGGATGGATATCTATTGAAAAACATTTCAGGAGACAACTTGCTTTTTGATTGACTTTAGGTTTATTTGAATGCCCTATACGTATGATTTCACAATCAACTTTTTTTTTTACAACTTATACTCATAATGCATTTTGATAACAAATCCATTTGGATGTTCATCAATCAAAAAGGTTATTTAGGACATAAAGTAAATTGGTTTTTTTTAATAAATTTGCCCTAAGGTGAGGATAGAGAATCAATTGATGAAGGATTGAAAAAAGAGAAGTATGTAACACAGGCCCAAAATATTGAACAAATTGAGAAAGTATGGCTCAAGGAATTTGGGTGATGAAGAATTTTGAAATAGCTTTAACATATATCAAATCATCAAAATTCAAAAAACTTAGGAGAATGTCTTAAAAGATTTACAAATTAATTAACCATCTCAATGCTAATAGCACAAATGAAAATTAATAAATCATAGTCAAAATGGGGTGAAGTTCTAAAACTTTCATCATTAAAAATTTTTAAGGTTTTTAATCTTCTAATTGAAAAGAATGAAATGTTCAAGGAAATGGCTCATGATGCTCATTCTTAATAGTAGTCACCAAATTTTTTGAGATTTAAAAAAAATGTATATGTAGGAACCCATATAATCAAAACTCATTGGACATCAATGACTTCATGTGTAAAGAAAAATTAACCTATGATAAAGCAACTTTTCATTATTCAAAAAGCTTTTAGGTTAAGGTGCTAGTATGGATGAGACTTGCAATTTCTCTTTCAACTGCTTGCATTTCTCAGTTGAGTGCCTAATTGCCCTTATGTGATAATCACATTTACCATTTAGATCATAACTTTTAGCTAATGGATTCGAAATTACTTTCAAAGGTATTGGGGTGAGGTACTGGTACTTTGCCAGTAAAAGTAAAAGATCAAAAATTAGAATCAAAAGTTTCTCAAGAATGTTTTTTTTATCTTCTTTGACCACTCAAGGGTCGAGTAGCAGGCTGAGGATAATGATTTATGTGAGAAACTAATTGTTGGATTGGTTGGTGAAAATAAAGATTTTGAAAAACATTATTTATAGTAGGGTAGTAAGGTTAATGAGGATGGTATGGTGTAAAGCTTCAACCTTGTTTCCCTTCATATATCACAGCTTGAATATCTTCTATTTTCATTCTCGATACATCTACATTTTTTAAGCCAACTGTATCATCCTCATTAAGCTTTTCACTTTTATGATATTTTTTATTATCTCCTCTAATATGACCATGTCAGTAAAGTTTTTTATTGCATTTCTTATCATTTTTTCATAATAAAAAGCCTTCAAGGTACTAACAAATAATACTATCATCTCTTTTTTAGTTAAAAAAAGTTAAACTTAAGCAGTTATATCCTTCTACTATTGGGCATATTCTTTGAAAGATTTTGTTACCTTCTTCTCCATGCTTTATAAAGAAAGATGATTATAAGCGAAGCTAATGATGTGATGGTATTGATTAATAAATGCCTGAACAAGCTTCTTCCAAGCATGGATGCAAGTTCAGTCTAGCTGGATATATCACCTTGTAGCCAAACCAATGAGACTGTCCTAAAACACATAAATTAACAATTTCTCATTACTAGTGTAGATATATAACTTTTGATAGTACATAATACATGTGTGATCGGATATTTAGTATCATCATACTTCTCAAACTTTGAAACCTTAAATTTAAAAAGAATCATAACATCTAAGACCAAGCAAAGGCCAACAACATCTATTGAGCCATAAAAGTTTATACTCTCAATAGTCAGTAGTCTTTCATCCAGCAAGATTATCTTTTATTTAGATTTTAAGTCTTTTAAACTTTTAACTACCTTCAATTTCATCTTCTTATCCTTCTTTAAGTCATTTAAATTGGGGACTAGGATTACGATTGGTATAGTTGTCTTTTTTGTGAAGACAAGATTAGCAAAACTTTGAAATTACCCTTAAGTTGACACATAAAGCATCTCAAGATAGATGTATCATGCAAGGAATGTGAATTATTGCAAATGAATGCCTTGGGTGGATTAAGCCTGGTATAGGCCATGGCCAGAAGGATACAAGGGGTCAACAACATCTTGTAACGGATGCTTTTGGGCCAGTATCTTCTTCTACTACCTTCCTTTTATACAAGTTGTTGAATGCTTCAAGAATTTTGTTCAACTACTCTTTAATTTTTTTAAGCCTTTTCCAACTTCTCAACACGGCTTACATTATCTTGCTCTATATGTTTAACTTGAGCTTAGGTGTTATACTAGTAGTGAATAGGTTGAGATATCCTTAAACCTTGATTTACCATAATTAAGAAGTATGTTTAGAATAATGTTTATGAAACCATCCAATTATGCATAAGAAAAAATGCAAGAATGTGTAAATGTAATAAAAAAGAATTTACCTCATAATAATTATTAACAAAGAAAATCTTTATTGAACTAAAAGTTATTTCTAACCAAATCTAATATTGCATTCATAAAAAGTCTAGAGTTTATTGAGGAAAAAAATTCCTAATTTGTCAATATTGCTTTGCATTTCATTAAGGAAATCTAGTAGTTCTTAGGCATGTGGTCCACTGGTGGCACCATTGTCTTCCATTCTTAAACCTTCTCTACTATATCATTGGCTTTGTAAGTAGCCACAGTGATTTGGTGAAAAAAAACTCTAACTGATCATGCTTTCTCATATATGCTTTCTTTACTTACTCATATTCTTCATTCATAACCCCTTTTTGTGTTTCAATTTCAACCATAACTCCATTTAGTATTTGGATATGCCTTTGTACCTCAAAAATTGCATTTTACCTTTCTTGTAGCTTTGCTTGCAACAATCCATTTTCTTTCAAAAGTTGGGCCAGCTTTCAAGTGGTGGATGACTATGTTGTGCTAAGGTCAATGAACAAACTATTCAAGTTTTCCTTTTCTTGTTTGAGTGCTTGAACTTTCTTTTAACCTTTTGTTTGCAAGCTTTAACTCTTCAGACTCTCTTTCTAAACTAATAGAAGACTTCACTAGGTTTTCCATAGATGTAACTAAGATTTTTCTTGTTAAAATTATTTTGTGGTAATTACTCCTTATAATGAATCTAATGATGCAACTGCATGCATAATAAAAGAAAAGGATTAGTATGAACATAATATATACAAAAAATAACATAATATATAAAGAACAACATAAAAGGTTAGTATGCAAATAATAAATACCAAAAATAAAACAATATATAAATTTACAAACAAAATAAATATCTCATTATGTGTCATATTTATGATTTTCTAACATAAGTGAAGGCATGGCTCTAACTTAGGTTCAGACTTTAGGATTTATTTACATGCTAGGTTTAAAGGTTTAATAGTCTAAAGGTTCCTAAATTGTTCCTTACCTCATTGTCTATTATAGACTAGTGAGGTATCCCAATCCTCACCTATTATAAGCTACAAGCGAAAATGGTTTAATTTGAGTGAGAGTATTTTGCTAGCCCATACGGAGATATGAAATTTCACGAAGGTGTAGATATTTTGCTCCATCTCAATGGATGAAACTCAGGTTTAGAGTTCATGTTATTCATGTGCAAATGAATGACATCTATGAAAAAAAAATAAAATAAAATAAATATAAACAATGAAAAAATTCTTAAATTTATTAAGTTAGGCTTGTATAATAAGAAATCATTTACTGGCCTAACTCTCAATAGGTACAATGGAGTCATCAAATTGTCATACCATATAGATTCGTGCACTTATAACTAGATATAGACTTTAAAAGTCACCACTAATTTTTTTTGTTTAGGTATGATTGATCACTTAACTGAATTTGAGCTATTTTAAAGATGAATTCTAAACTTGACTTGGGTATCTTTAAATGGTAGATTCTATTTTACTAAACTAGATGTAGGTTTAGGAATGCAGTTATACATGAGGAAGATTATAGCATAGTCAAAATGCCCATTCAAAGAATGGTACCGGTTTGATTTCAAGTTATCCAAGGCTTAATACAGTATTATAATTTTATCAAATAATTTAATTATTAAAAATTATTTATAAAATTACTCCAATAGTTTGATAGTAATTTAAGATAATTTTCTCGCATCAGGAGTATTCATGAAGACTAGTGTCTTACTATGAAGAGGCTCCATCATTAGATTCATTAATATATTTTATTTATGAAACAATCAGTAAAATCTTTTAATAATTTGGTAAGATTTTATTTGAAAAATAAAATATAAAACTTATTTAAGAAAATTGATTAAATCATCCAATAGTTTGGTAAGATGTAATTCAAGACTTAAATCCTCTAATTGTTTGGTAAAATTGAAATTTTTATTATTATTTTTTATAAAAAATTCATTAAGTTCTCCAATAGTTTGGTAAAACTTAATTAAAGATTTAAATCCTCAAATTGTTTTGTAAGATTGAAAATTTTTATTTTATAAAAAAAATCTCTATTGTGAAAGACTATAATAGTTTGATAAAATTCATAAAAAAAATTCTAACCTATGAAAATTTTTCAATAATTTAATAGGATTCATGAATTTAATTTTTTTTTATTTTATTTAAACTAAACAATTTTTATTTAAACAAATAAAGAAAATACAAAATATAAAGAGACAAAAAAACCAAAATTGCTTATGGCTAGGCTTCGTGGCTCAAAAGATCGATTCCTCAAGACTAGTTTAATTACTTAAGAACTTGGAAGCTTAGCTCAGTAGCTCAGCTTGAAAGATGGCTTGCTAGAATCAGAATATGTGTGGGTCAAGTTTCACACAAGTCCTTGCATGGATTGAAGTTACAAGTGGCCTTTTTTTCTCTTGTCACTAAAACAACGTCATTTTATCCAAGGCATTTAAGGCAAAAAAAAAGTCAGCATCTTGTTCTCTATCTCCATATCTTCAATCAAATTCTCAACCTTCACTCTTCTTTTCAAAGCTATAAACAAAAAACTAAAAACCAGATCTTTTGTCTTCTCTTTTTCTTTTTTTCTTTGAACAAACCAGCCAAAGCTAAAACCAAATCCCAGCAGCTTAAAACCACCAATGTTTGGCACCTTTTGTTGATTCCTTTCTCTGTTGCCAGTGACCGCCTATGAGAACCCTCTAAAAACCTTTTGATATCCTTGTGGCTCCTCTTTTCTAGCTTCCCTTCAAATTCTCAAATCAAAATCCAATAGCAACCTAAACTTTAAAAAGACTTCACCGTTGCTGACATCGAACACCTTTGTCTTTAGCCGTCACTAGTCTCTATCGATATATTGCAATTTGCTTGTTGTCTGGGTTGCATCTATCCTGTGATTCCTTATTGTTTTTGTGATGATGTTGTCCAGGGATTCAAATAACGGTTTAATAGCGGAATAGTGACCGTAAAATTATGGTAGCGCCACCCTCCGTCACCGTTATTAGATAAAAAGCAATTGAGAAATTCATTCACAGCAAAAACGGAGAGTAACGGTCACAAAATAATGGCGTAACAGGCAATAGCGGCAATAACGGACCGTTATTATCGCTATTCTATTTTTCTACTTACGAATCTAATAGTTTAAGAAAAAAATAAAACTTTAAGTCTGTAGAATAAAACAATAAATGTGCAAAAGTAAAAATAAAAGCCAAAGCAAAAAATAAAGCTCACAATCTCAGATTTTATCATCAAAATAAATTTAAAAACGAGTTAGAAAACAGGTTAATTATTTCAAGTTTCAACCATTCAATCGATATTTTCGACATTCAAATTCAAATCAGCCTCAAGTTTTCAATCAACATTCAAGATCAAATAAGGTAAGAAAAAAAGTTAAATTACCTTTTTTTTGTAAAATTTTTGTAAAATGATCTGTTGTGAAAGTTTGAAAGACGAACGAAGTATTCGTAGCTACTAGGCAAGTCAACAAATGATAGTGATAAAGGGATGCGAGAAGAAATGAAAGATGAAAAAAAAAGAGATAAGAAAAAAATTCTGGAAAGCCAAAGAAGGCAGCATGAAGAAGAAGATGAATAGAAAAGAGTATTAATGTTTCTAGAAGGGTCTACCGTTTGCTAGAAAGAATTAAACAAATTTGGGATATTAGGTACGCAGGGAGAGATTGGATGGGGTGGGGAAGGAATGGGTATGGTGAGGCATTAGGGGGAAGGTGGAGAGGGATTAGGTGTGGTGGGATGTTGGAGGGAAGATGAAGAGGGATTGGATGGGGGTGGGGAGGGATTGGTGTGGTGGGGTGTTTGGAGGGTGGGATTGAATTTTTTTATTTAATTTTGTAATTAATTTTTGAAAATTTTTTAGATAAAATTTAATTAATGGTTTTGAAAATTTATAATTAAAAAAAAGAGAATAATAATTTAATATAATATATAGAGATTTTAAATGAAAATTTTTGATAAATTTTTTTGTATAAGTTAGATGAAAAATAATTAAAATTAAATATTATATTTTGATTGTGTTATATATTAATTTATAATTTTGTATCTAAATTTTAATATTTTTTTTGTTGTTTTGATATTTATATTATTGCCAATTCTTTTGATATTAGATTAATTCTTGTTATTTTTGTGTAATTATTAAAGATTGTGTTTATTATATAATTATTAAAAGTTGCTTGTGATAAAAAAAATTTATATCAATTAGTGTATCAAAAAATTAAGTTACTTAACAAATTTAGCATTTTATGATTTATTACTCTTATTAAGATTAAAAACTAAAAAATAAAAAATATAGGTTTGAAAATTTTATTAAAATATAAGTTTGAAAACTTATAATTTTTGAAATTTTTTTAGATAAAATCTAATTAGAGGGATTGAAGATTTATAATTAAAAAAAATTAAGAGATTAATAATTTAATATGATATACATAGATAATGTACCCTCTACCACAAATGTATCATCCTCAAATATATTCTCCACCTCAAATGTATCAAGAACAAAAGGCCTCAAGAATGGAGATAGAGTCAACTTGGCTCTCAAAGTGAAGATAGAGAATTTGATCCTCTTCGTTATTCTACCATGTGATAAAATTTGAAATATATATCAATAATTGTAGTTGATGGAATTTGAAATTATTATATTTTTAAGTTTGTAATTTTATTAAATTAAATGCTTGGTATTTAACATATTATGTTTTGTTAATATTTGATTTGTCTAGAATTAATATTGAATATGAACTTGGCCAAAACAAATTTTATGGATAAACCAAATATGAATGCTTTTTATAATCTAAATAAAATTGTGAATAATTTTTTTAGAAAATAAAAAACATAGAGTGTCATAAATTATTTTTAAAATCATTGAATAAGAGTTTTTATAATTATAATTATAATTATAATTATTACATTTTATAATAAATTATGCAAAAAAAAAAATTCACGACCGTGATGACCGCAGTGACCGCAATTATTTTCGTTATATCCGAAAACGCGACAAATGCCACGCGATCAAAAACGTGACCGCGACTGCTATTTAAATCCTTGATGTTGGGTATCTCTGTGATCTATGTCTTTTTTTTTTTTTTGGTATGGGTTTCTCAGTTTTCAGGGTGTTGGTTTCCTGAAACTGGGTTGTTTGTGAGCTTCGTTATAGGGTGGGTTTTGCATTCTTGATTAAGACTATGTGTGCTGGCTTTTTAGCTTTGTTGATTTTCTTGCAAGCTGTTGTTTTTTTAGTGTTGATTTAGGCTCTTGCTACTAAGAGATGGTTAAGTGTTTGCAAGGTAGGATTACTAAAATTTTTAAATTTTTTAAGCTAATTTTTACGATAAATTGCTTTCTATATTGATCATGAATTGTCTCTTCGGTTTTGCATATACTTGTTCTTGCTTGATTGATTTTTGTCAATTCTAGCTTTTACAATTGTTGCTGGATTGCTTATTGGTTGATGCTTGATTGCTTCTTTTCTGTTCATAGATTTCTAGGTTAATGGTATATGGGTTTGCTAGTGGAATCGTGGTGGATGAAAAGAGTTCACGGTTCTGGGAGTGAATGGTGGTGATGATGTTTATAGGGAATTTTTGGCGATTGGGTTAAATTGGTGACTGTGGAATTTAACGATGGTATGTGAGGCAATGGTGAACTATTGCTGTTTATTTTGTAGAGATTGAATCCTTTTAATTTGGAAAGCAAATCAATTCAACCAAATATAATATTTTATTGTGATTTGATTTGATTTTTCTATGAATTAATTCTATAATTGCATGAATTAAGTCTCAAGAAATTCCAAAATCATCAAATCATTAATTTTCCTTAACTGAATCTAAAATCTTCAAGCAAATCTCCTAATTCACACTTTTTTTTTGTTTGGTTTTCTTATTCTTTTTTTTTTTAATTTATTTTTGAATTTTTTTTTTACGTTTTGACTCTTGGACTAAAATTAAAAACCAAAATCAAAATTAAAGCTAAAATAAAAACTAAAATTAAAATTAAAATTAAAATTTTTGGACTTTTAATTTTTGGGCTCAAACTTCATTTTTTGTATTAAGGCCCAATTTGCAATCAAAGATTTGTTTTAATTTTGATAAATTTCGGATAAAATGAAGTGTTTACATGATTCATATGGTGAAAAACATGAAATTGCATATTTTCCACCTCAAAAGTCTGGCTAATAGAGTTGAAGATATTATATGAAGTTTTATGTTAAGATTCATTTCTTTTATTTTTGGTTGTGAATTAGGATCATTAGTATCTCCTGGAATCATTCTTTTAATTTTTAATATTATTTATTTTTATCTACCTTTTTACTATTCAATATTATGTATTTGGTATTGGATTAAATATATAAATATTTTTTAGATTCTCTAACTATTCTAGTAGTGAAGCACGGTAATTTGATTTAAATTCATGTTATGTGGAAGTGATGGTTTCAATTTATAATAATTTTTTAAATATATAATTGTAGACATTTCAATCTGTTCAGGGTCTACATTTGATTTTTGTTAAAAATAAAAAATAATAAAAAGAGAAAAAATGAAAAAAATTGAAAAAATAGGGGTTGAATTTGGGTGGGACTGGGTTGATGAATTTTAAGTTGAATTAAAACTCAAAAGTAAAACCCAAAAGGGATTGAAATCCCATTCTGTTTAGGGTTCTCAGATTTGAAACCCTATAAATATAGGCTTGAGTATACAAAAAAAGAACACATAGGAAGTAGAGAGAAAACAGAAACACCAGAGAGCAAAAATTAGAAAACAAAAAAAGGTAGAAAGCAAAAAAAACTTTTTGGGAGTTTTTTTAATAAAAAAATTTTTTTGGAAATTTTTTGGAAAATTTTCAGATTCAGGTGAAATTTTTCGATGTCTGTTGAATTTTTTCAATGAGTTTTTCGGTGTCGGTTGAATTTTTTGACAAAGTTTTCCAAAATCTAGTGAAGATTCCAATAAGCGTTGAATTTTTCAACGATCGTTCGACGACCCAACCCAGATTCTAGCGATTTTTCCTAGAATCTGATTGAAGTTCAACCGAAGTTCATCCAATTAGAGAAAGAATGGGAGAAGAGAAGGGGAAAGAGAAATCTGAGGGGAAGAGATGAAATTCAGTATTTTATGGCCTTATCAAAACGATGCTATTTTGGCCTTTAAGAAGACCCAGGATCCGCGCGTTTTCTATTTGGGGCGACCCTACTCGAGCGCAAACCCGCTTTTGACTCGCGCTTGACCCGCTTACCAGCCAATCCTTGGAGCCAAGTCGAGCCAAGCTACGTCCCTTGAGCTGAGCCTTCAAGCCACTTTTTGTGCTTCAAGCTGAGCCGCTTCAACCGCAAGTCGAGCCATTTTTTTTTTGTATTTTTTAAGGGTTTTTTAGTATTTTATTTATTTATTTTATTTTTATTTATGTGTTTAATTTTGGTATTTTTACATGATTAAATTTTAAAAACTAAAAATAAAAAAATAAAATTTGAGAATAAATATTATTTATCCAATGATAGAGTTTATAGAAATTTCAAATAGTAAAATTCTATAAAATTCTTAGGTGAGAAATTTTGTCTAAATTTATCCCAAATGGTGGAATAATTTCAATAAAGTTTCAATAACAACAATTAATATTTATTTTCAAAATAAAAAAAATAAAAAAGACATAAAAATATAAAAAATTTTGGAATTAAATACAAATTATCCAAGGATGAGATTTTTAGAAATTTCAAATGATAAATTTTCTAAGAAATCTTTAGGTGACAAATTCTCTAAATTTGACCCAAATTGTGGAATAATTTAGATGAAATTTCAATACAAGTAATTATATTCTTTTCTAAATAAAAATTTTGGGTTGAAAATATTTGATAATTATCTAAGGATGAGATTTTTAAAAATTTTAAATCGTAAATTTCTATGAAATCTCTACGTGAGAAATTTTCTTTAAATTTGTCCTAAATGGTGGAATAATTTAAATGAAATTTCAATAAAAATAATTGTCATATTATTTTCTTTTCAAAAAAAAAATAATAAAAAGAATTTCTAAATAGGCCTAAATAGTGAAAATTTTAAAAATTCAAAAAGAGAAAATATTTCTAATTTGGCCCAAATGGTGGAATAATTAGATATATTTTTAATAAAAATAATAAATAAACTTTTTTTCGACAGTGGAGCCTTTTCAAGATATCAAATGAGATTCTTGAATACTCTTGAGGTGAGAAAGTATTTTTTTAAGAGTTCTATCAAATTGATGGAGAATCTTAAAAATTATTTTCAATATTTAACATAAAATTTGAAACCATTAGACTTAAGACCTCAGGATAAATTTGAAATAATATGGTACCATCCTTTGGATGGGTATGTGAGGGTGCTATAACCTTCTCTACATGTAACCAAACTCTCAAACCCTATTCTGGTTAGTAGACCCGAACCTATTCTTTTATGGACTTTTACTTAAGCTTAGGAGCTCCTTAAGAGGATAGATTCCTTAGGTAGCCAATCACACCTAGTTAAAAAAGATTGGTGGTGACTCCATTTGTTAAATCTAGCTATAGATTTACGAATCTATATGTTACAATAGTTTGGTGACTCTACTAGGGAAGCTATAGAGAGTCAAGCCATGACTTTTAAATTTATCCTGTCCTTTGGTCTAATGGTTTTAAATTGTAATGATTTGTGTTATTTGATCACTAACATTTGTTTTGTCTTGTATTTTATTTTTGGGGCAAGAAACCTATATGCTCCTTCACATACACTATCATATGCATTTACATTACATAAGCCCTATACCCGAGTTTCATCTATTAGGAAGAGTAAAGTACTTACGCTCTCATAAGATGATAATCTCTGTAATGGCTAGCGAAATACTCCCACTCAAATTGAATCATTTTCGTTGGTAGCCTGTGATGGGTGAGGATTGGACTGCCTTACTAGTCTGTGATAGACAATGATGCAAAGAACAATTTGAGAACCTTTAGTGGTCAAAGTCACCTAACCCTGCATATAATCAACACCTAAGAGGACCAATTTTAGGATAGAGCCTTTCCTACCCAGTGATAGATGTAACCCGAAGTTAGGATATAAAAAGGTACACATACTTTGGAATGCCATCAGCTTCAAACCCTATACAATATTAGAGTTATGTAAATCTTGTTTTTACAGAAAAGATAGTAGAACCAGTTCAGGTCCTTGATTTAGACCATCTAAAATAGAATGAAAAGTTAAAATCAAAAGGGGACGAGTCACTGAGGGACTTAAAAGTTGATAAGAAGATTAGTATGTTGGAAAAGAGGCTGTGAACAGTGGAAGGAGTTGGTTTTTATGATTCTATGGATGCTGTTGTGCTCTGTTTAATCCAGATGTGATTATTCCTTTGAAGTTTAAAGTGTCAAAGTTTAAAAAATATGATGGTATAAAGTGTCCGAAAACTCATATTATGATATACTTTTCAAAGATGGTAGCCCATGCTACTAATGAAAAACTATTGATGTATGTATTCTAAGATAACCTTACAGACTCTGCTACTAGATGGTATGTCCAGTTGGATAGGACCCACATTTTCTTTTGGAGTGATATGGCCCATGACTTCATCAGTTGGTATCGTTATATCATAGATTTAGCTCGATCGCTTGTCTTTGCAAAACATGAAGAAAAAATAAATGAATCATTTAAGGAATATGCCCAGAGATGGAGGGATGTAACTTCTTAGGTGTAGCCTTCTCTGATTGAGAAAAAGAGCACAATATTATTTGTCAGTACTTTGAAATCTCCCTATTATGAAAAGATGATAAAGAATGCAACAAAGAACTTCGCTGATATGGTGATCTCAGGCGAAATCATGAAAAGTGCCATTAAAAATGGTAAGTTGAAAGAAGAAGAAACCAAGAAGACATCAGAAAAGAGAGAGACTGAAACTCAGGTTGTGAGTTTTGACAGAAAATTCAAGGGATATCAACCTTATCCATAAGGTTACTCTCCAGACTATCCTACTGTGAATAATACTTCGTCCTATCCATACCAACCCATACCACAGCCATCTTACCCATTAACATACCAGTCTATTTTCAGCCCTCAAGCTCTCATATATAGCCTTAACATTCAACCTCCCATAAAACCTCAAATTTATCCTGCTAGCCTAGTAAGTGATTCACGAGAGTAATGAATTACTTAAGAAAAACTCGTATTTGATCCAATTTTCATGACTTATACGGAGTTATATTGACAGCTCTATAATAACCACTTGATTACCCCAATTGTGTGGAGTCACTTAAGTCATCTTGTCTCAAGTGGTATGATTTTAAAGCCCATTGTGACTACCACTATGGAATTGCAAGCTATTCCATTAAAAATTGTACTGTTTTGAAACATAAGGTGCAATAGTTAATCAAGAATGGGATGATAAGTTTTGATTAAAAAATAGTAACAATACCTAATTTTAGTGGCAATCCATTGCCTAATCCTAATGTCAATGCTCTAAGTGAGAATCAAGGACTCATTGATCCAAAAGGGCTTAGAGAGCTAAATGAATCAAGGGGTAAGATGTTCATAAAGATCCTTTACCTGATTGTACAGAGGTATAATTTTGAGAACGATGTTAAGGCTAGTTGAGAGATGTTTATCATTTTTGACTTTTTTTAAAGTAATGTTAGGATTTCTTTTATGCAATAAGATTTCATTTGTTATCATTTTAATAAAAGGCAAGGATAATGCATTTCATTACATTTTCTCTTTCATTCAACCATGGTTCCATACTTTGTTGCCTTTCATATTTTTCATTCCTATTCTTAAATTCTAGATGATGAATGTTTAGACAATAATAACAATAATTCTGAGATTTAATTTTGAAAACTTATTCACATTAATCTAAAGAGATTATTGAGCAAAAAAAGCTAGCTACTAACAGATGTGAAATAGGTATGTCATGAAGATGTACAGTCTATTATAAAGATCCATGAGCTTGTTTTGGTTCAATAGATGATCTTCAAGGAAAACATTCACATTTAAGATGAAAAATAGCCATATTTCTTTTACCATTCGAAAAACCATTCATTATTACCCCTTTGAGCCTATTATGATTTTTTTTTCTAAAGAACCCTAACCAAAGATCACCCTCCACACTGGGGGCTATTTTTTTTGAAAAACAAAGAAAATAGGCAAAAGATCGAAAAAGGTTTTAAAGAGAGAAAAAAAAGCAAAATGAAAGAAAGAGAAAAAAGAAAAATGCCACAAACAAGTTGGGGCAAAGTAATAAGAATCTTTTGTAAGGAATGAGATGGGAAAAGGGAAAAAGTAGTGAAATGAAGTGGAAAAGGGTAAAATGTCAAGTTGTTTCAAATGATAAGAAATGATCATTTGGTTTTAAACCCTTTAAACACATGTTTTGAGCCTATTTTATCCATTTCTTTCATGACCCTTCACCATGGCCAACATTACAACCTTTAAAGGTCCATTTGGATCAAATATGAATGCTCAAATTAAATGATCATATGTTAGGCTAAGGCATGCTAGTAATGGAATGATAGAATCATGCTTTGTTGCTCTATAGATTGATGTGGAAGAGACATCAATAATAGGTGAAAGAATGAAAGAAAGAAAAGAAAAAAAATAAAAAAATGAAAAAATAAGAAAGATGAAAAGAGAAAAAAAGAAAACTCAAATTGAAAACCTAAAAGGGTGATTTGGATAGAAAAATATCTGAGTTGAGAGTTAGACTCATGGATAGGAAGTCAAAGACATCTGAAATTCCCTCAAAAGCTAGAACAAAGTTTGATGAGCTCAAGATGACAGTTAATGGAATGAGTTCTTAAAAAAAAATCTTGGATTAATATTCAAAATTGTCTGAATATTCATTATTTAGATATACCATTCATCCCAATGACATGCATCCTACTTATTTCTTTCCCCATTTGTTTTTGTACCAAACTCGTTTCTCATTGATTACCTTTCTTTCAAATCACCATGTGTTCTCTTATTATTGTATCCCCAAAATAAATCGAGAAAATGTATGAGTGTATTATATTTATCATGATTTGAAATGATGATGAATGAATGACAATGTGCATAAAAAAGTCTTGCATTCTTTTGAAGAGAAATACAAGATAATAAGAGAAAAAGGAAGAAATGGTAGCAACCTAAAAAGGAATGATTTAAGAACGTAAATGGTGTGACCAAATGATGAGTATGGGAATGAATTGGTCGACATAGCTTGCCAATGGTGATCAAGTGATGAACATAATATGGATCAGAGGGTAGAATTCATTCTAAAATAGCTAGTGTTGAGAAGCCTGTGAATTGTGGTGAAAATAGTATGAGTCAATGGATGAAATTTATGTTGATATTGCTAGTACTGAGGAGCCTTTTTTTTGTGAGTTGTGATTAAATGATATGGGGCAATGGACGAAACTTATTCTAAAATTGTTAGTGCTGAGAAGCCTCTGAATGGTGATCAAGTGATGAAAATAATGATGATCAGTTGATGAAACTTGTTTCAAAGTGTTGAGAAGCTAAACAAGGAGAAAACATGAGATGGTAGAGACTTGAAGACCATATTACCACATTTTGATTAGAATTTCATGACTTTGATATCCACATTACTTGCATGGCGTTAGCATTGTTTTTTGGAAAATGTTTGAGACTTTGGTTTAGATATACATTTACATTATGCAGTAAACATTTGAATCATGGTTAAGAATATGGCATTGTGAGAATCTAGATTATTGCATTTGCATCATTGAGAAAACATTGGCATTATTGATCATGACATTCATTGTATGCATAATTTTGAGTCATTGGAAATCTTTTGATGAGAATATTTGAGTTCTCAAAGGAGAATCTTTGAATTTCCAATGAGAATCTTTGAGGTGTGAAACTCAAAATTTATCATATGTGAATCTTCGAACTCAAATGAGAATATTTGAGTTTCAAATAAGAATCTTTGAGGTGTGAAACCCAAAATTTGTCGAGTGTGAATCTTCGAACTCAAATGAAAATCTTTGAGTTGTGAAATCCAAAATTTATCGAATGTGAATCTTTGAACTCAAATGAGAATCTTTGAGTTTCAAATGAGAATCTTTGAGGTGTGAAAACCTAATGTTCGTCAGATATGAATCTTCGAACAAGAATGAAAAGTTTTGAACTTTTGGATGTGAATCTTCAAAGTTCAAACTTTTTGGATGTGAATCCCAAATATGAACCTTTGAACTTGAATGAGAAGCTTTGAAGTTTTGGATGAGAATCTATAAAATTTAAATTAGAATCTTTAAATGTTGGATGTGAGTCTTGCAATTTGCAAATGTGAATCTTGAGATCTTACAAATTTGAATTCTTATGAAACTGAAGTTTTGAGAATCAAATTTTGATGAATTCTTGCAAAGTTGAAAGGTTCTTACGAATCTGAACCTTTGACTTTCAAACTCAAATTGTGAATCTTCGAGTTTTTCATTACAAATTTCATCAGATCTGATCTATGACTCCACTGGACATGATCGTCAAGAAGTAATTTATTTTCCAAAGTTGTGATACGTCTGTTTAGGGGAGCAATTTATTTTTCAAAGTCGTGGTGCTTTTGTTTAGAGGATTAATTTATTCTTCCAAGTTGTGATGCCTCTGTTTAAAGGAGCAATGTATTTTTTCAAAGTTGTAATGCCTCTGTTTGGAGGAGCAATTTATTTTTCAAAGTTGTGGTGCCTCTGTTTGGAAGAGTAATTTATTTTTCAAAGTTGTGGTGCCTCTATTTAGATGAGTAATTTATTTTTGAAAATTGTAGTGCCTCTGTTTAGATGAGCATTTTTCAAAATTGTGGTGCCTCTATTTAGAGGAGCATTTATTTTTCTCAACGTCGTTGAGTCTTTGTTTAGAGGAGCTTTATTTGATTTGAAAAAACAAAAAAATAAAAAAAAAGATGTGTCGAGTTGATTGGGGTTGTTTACATCTTTGCACAATTCCTGTTTCATAGAAAATGTGCAAAGAGGGGCAACTGTAGACACCTCAATCTATCTGGGGTCTACATTTGAGTTTTGTTAAATATAAAAAATAATAAAAAGAGAAAAATGGAAAAAATAAAAAAAATAGGGGTTGAATTTGGGTAGGACTGGGTTGAGGAATTTTAAGTTAGATTAAAACTTAAAAGTAAAAGTCAAAAGGGATTGAAATCCCATTTTGTTTAAGGTTCTTAGATTTGAGACCCTATAAATATAGGCTTGAGTTTATAAAAAAAGAACACACAAGAAGTAGAGAGAAAAAAAAAACACCAGAGAGTAGAAATAAAAAAACAAAGAAAAGCAAGAAGTAAAAAAAAATTTTTTGGTAGTTTTTTTTGTAAAAAAAAAATTTGAAAATTTTCTAAAAAATTTTCAGATTTGGACGAAATTTTTTGACTGCAGTTGCATTTTTTTACGCCTGTTGAATTTTTTGCAAAGGTTTTCTAGAATTTGATGAAGATTCCGGTAACCGTTGAATTTTTCAAAAATTGTTCGATGACCCAACTCAGATTTCGACGATTTTTCCTAGAATTCGATCGAAGTTTAATCGGAGTTTATTCGATTAAAGAGAGAAGGAGAGAAGAGAAAAGGGAAGAGAGAGAACGAGAAATATGAGGGGAAAAGCTGAAATTCAACCTTTTATAGCCTTTTAGTCAAGCTTAGGAGTTCCTTAAGAGGATAGATTCCTTAGGTGGCCAATCACACCTAGTTAAAAAAGATTGATGGTAACTTCATTGGTTAAATCTAGCTATAGATTTACGAATCTATATTTTATGACAGTTTGGCGACTCTACAGGGGAAGCTATAGAGAGTCAAGCCTTGACTTTTAAATTTATCTTGTCCTTTGGTCTAATGGTTTTAAATTGTGATGATTTGTGTTATTTGTTTACTAACATTTGTTTTGTCTTGTATTTTATTTTTGGGGCAAGAAACCTATATGCTTTTTCACACACACTATTACCTGCTTTTATATTACGTGAGCTTTATACCCGGACTTTGTCTCTCTTAGGAGGGAGTAAAGTACCTACACTCTCGTGAGATGATAATCCCTGTAATGGCTAGCGAATACTCTTACTCAAATTAAATCTTTTTCGTTGGTAGCTTGTGATGGTTGAGGATTGACTTGCCTTACTAGTCTATGATGGACAATGATACAAGGAACAATTTGGGAACCTTTAGTGGTCAAAGTCACCTAACCCTGCATATAATCAACACCTAAGAGGACCAGTTTTAGGATAGAGCCTTTCCTACCCAGTGATAGATGTAGCTCGAAGTTAGGACACAAGAAGGAATAATTTATGACTTGCTAGCCACTTTGATTGTCTGGCTTTGTGCATCATTGTCATTGTTATATGTAACATTGTGCATCTACATCATTTTCATTTTATCCATGAAACGAACTATTTTGTTTGTTTGACTTTGTGCATTTGCATTATCATATTATGCAACATCGTGCATATGCTTCGTTTTCATATTAGATTTCATCCTTGAAAATCCACATTTCATTCATGTATCAACATACTAAACATAAAGCATAACATCTTATTTTTTATCATAATTATGGTGCTCAAAGTTCAAAGATAGCTCTACAAGAGCTCGAGTCAGAAAAATGGAACAAGAAAATTTTAATCATCTTGAAAGGATAGAAAAAGCTCAAAAGAAGCTAAAATAGGAGTTGAATAGGATTTTGGAGGCTTTGAACAAATTAAACAAGGAGAAAGGCATAGAAGAAAGTACTAGCCAACAAGATCATCCATTATAAGAAGTGGATGACCCATTATACCCTCTTGGTTTTGGGACACATCAATTCCAACTAGTATAAGGTCGATTACCACAGCAGCTCACTCATCCTGTATGGTACACATACTTTGAAATACCATTAGCTTCAAACTCTGGACAATATTAAAGTTATGTAAATCTTGTTTTTATAGAAAATGTAGTAGAACCAGTTCAAGTCCCTGATTTGGATGATCCAAAATAGAACGAAAAGTTAGAATCAAAAGTGGACGAGTCACTAAGGGACTCAAAAGTTGATAAGAAGATTAGTATGTTAGAAGAGAGGCTACAAACAGTGGAAAGAGTTAGTTTTTATGGTTTTATAGATGCTATTGGGCTTTGTTTAGTCCTAGATGTGGTTATTCCTCTGAAGTGTAAAGTGTTAGAGTTTGAAAAATATGATGGTATAAAGTGCCCGAAAATTCACATTACATGTACTATCAAAAGATGGCAGCCCATGCTAATAATAAAAAACTATTGATGCATGTATTCTAAGATAGCTTTATGGACTCTGCTGCTAGGTGGTATGTCCAGTTGGATAGGACCCACATTTGCTCTTGTAGTGATATGGCTCATGACTTCATCAAAGAAGAAAGAGATCGAAACTTAAGCTGTGAGTTTTGACAAATAATTCAAGGGATATCAACCTTATCCACAAGGTTACTCTCCATACTATCCTGCCATGAATAATACTTCATCCTACCCATACCAACCTATACCACAAATATCTTACCCATCAACATACTAGCCTATTTTCAGCCTTCAAGCTCTCATATATAACCTTAACATTCAACCTCTCACAAGACCTTAAATTTGTCTTGCTAGCACAGTATGTGATTCATGAGAGCAATGAATTACTCGAAAAAAGCCCGTATTTGATCCAATCCCTATGACTTATATGGAGTTATATCGAGAGCTCTATAACAACCACTTGATTGCCCCCAATCGTATGGAGTCGCTTAAGCCACCTTATCCTAAGTGTTATGATCTTACAGCCCATATGACTACCATTATGGAATTACTAGCTATTCCACTAAAAATTATACTACTTTGAAACATAAGGTGCAATGGTTAATCAAGGAAGGGATGATAAGTTTTGATTAAATAAGAGCAACAACACCTAATGTTAATGGCAATCAATTGTCTTATCACAATGTCAATGCTATGAGTAAGAATCAAAACCACGTTGATCCAAAAGGGCTTGGAGAGCTATATGAATCAGGGGGCAAGATGTCGATAAAGATCCTTCACCTGATTACGCAAAGGCATAATTTTGAGAAGGATGTTAAGGCTAGTTAAGAGTTGTTTGTCATTTTAGGATTTTTTTAAAGTAATGTTAGGATTTTTTTTATGCAATAGGATTTCATTTGTTATCATTTTAATAAAATGCAAGGATAATGCATTTCATTACATTTTCTCTTTCATTCAACCATGGTTCCATACTTTGTTACCTTTCATACTTTTCATTCCCAATCTTAAATTTCAGATGATAAATATTTAGACAATAATAACAATAATTCTGGGATTTAATTTTGAGAAGTCATTCACATTAATTTGAAGAGATTATTTGAACAAAAAAAGCTAGCTACTAGCAGATGTGAAATAGGTATGTCATGAAAATATACAGTCTATTATAAAGATTCATGAGCTTGTTTTTGTTAAATAGATAATCTTCATGGTAAGCATTCACATTTGAGATGAAAAATAGCCATTTTTCTTTTACCATTCGAAAAACCATTCATTACTACCCCTTTGAGCTTATTATGATTTCTTTTTCTGAAGAATCCTGACCAAGGATCACCCTCCACACTAAGGGTATTTTTTTAAAAACAAAGAAAAGAGGCAAAAGATCATAAAAGGTTTCAAAGAGAGAAAGAAAAGAAAAATGAAAGAAAGAGATAAAAGAAAAATGCCACAAACAAATTGGGGTAAAGTAATGAGAATCCTTTTATGAGGAATGAGATGGAAAATGGGAAAAAGTAGTGAAATGAAGTGGAAATGGGCAAAATGCTAAGTTGTTTCAAATGATAAGAAATGATCGTTTGGTTTTAAACCCTTTAAATACATGTTTTGAGCCTATTTTATCCATTTCTTTCATGACCCCTCACCATGGCCAACATTACAACCTTTAAAAGTTCATTTGGATCAAGTGTGAATGCTCAAATTAAATGATCACATGTTAGGCTAAGGCATGCTCGTGACGGAATGATAGAATCATGCTTTGTTACTTTATAGATTGATGTGGAAGAGATATCAATAATGGGTGAAAGAATGAAAGAAAAGAAAAAAAATAAAAAAGTGAAAAAAGTGAAAAAATAGGAAAAATGAAATGAGAAAAAAGAAAGACTCAAATTGAAAACCTGAAAGGGCGATTTGGGTAGAAAAATCTCTGAGTTAAGAGTTGGACTCATGGATAGAAAGTCAAAGCATCTGAAATTCCCTCAAAGCTAGAACAAAGTTTGATGAGCTCAAGATAATTTCGACAGTCAATGGAATGAGTTTTTGAAAAAGAATCCTAGATTAATATTTCAAATTATCTGAATATCCATTATTTGGATATACCATTCATCCTAATGACATGCATCCAACTTGTTTCTTTCTCCATTTGTTTTTATACCAAACTCATTCCTCATTGATTACCTTTCTCTCAAATCACCATGTGTTCTTTTATTGTTGTATCCCAAGAATAAATCAAGAAAATGTATGAGTGCATTATATTTGTCATGATTTGAAATGAAGATGAATGAATAACAATGTGCATAAAAAAGTCTTGCATTCTTTTGAAGAGAAATCCAAGATAATAAGAGAAAAAAAAAGAGATGGTAGAAACCTAAAAAGGGATGATTTGAGAACGCACATAGTGTGACCAAATGATGAGTATAGGAATGAATTGGTCAACATAGCTTGTCAATGGTGATAAAGTGATGAACATAATATGGATCAGAGGGTAGAATTCATTCTAAAATGGCTAGTGTTGAAAAGCCTATGAATTGTGGTGAAAATAGTATGAGTCAATGGATGAAATTTATGTTGATATTGCTAGTACTGATGAGCTTTTTTTTTGTGAGTTGTGATTAAATGATATGGGGCAATGTATGAAACTTATTCTAAAATTGTTAGTGCTGAGAACCTTCTGAATGATGATCAAGTGATGAAAATAATGATGATCAGTTGATGAAACTTGTTCCAAAGTGTTGAGAAGCTAAGCAAGGAGAAAATGTGAGATGGTAGAGACTTGAAGACCATATTACCACATTTTAATTAGAATTTCTTGACTTTGATATCCACATTACTTGCATGGCGTTATCATTGTTTTTTGGAAAATGTTTGAGACTTTGGTTTGGATATGCATTTGCATTATGCAATAAACATTTGAATCATGGTTAAGAAAAGATTTGCATTATTGATCATGACATTCATTGTATGCATAATTTTGAGTCATTGGGAATCTTTTGATGAGAATATTTAAGTTTTCAAAGGAAAATCTTTGAATTTCAAATGAGAATCTTTGAAGTGTGAAACCCAAAATTTATCGAATGTGAATCTTTGAACTAAATGAGAATCTTTAAATTTAAAATGAGAATCTTTAAGGTGTGAAACTCAAAATTGGTCGAGTGTGAATCTTTGAACTCAAATGAGAATATTTGAGTTTCAAATGAGAATCTTTGAGGTATGAAACCCAAAATTTATCAAATGTGAATCTTCGAACTCAAATGAGAACATTTGAGTTTCAAATAAGGATATTTGAGGTGTGAAACCCTAATGTTCAGTGGATGTGAATCTTCAAACTAGAATGAAAAGTTTTGAACTTTTGGATGTGAACCTTCAAAGTTAAAACTTTTTGGATGTGAATCCCAAATGTGAACCTTTGAACTTGAATGAGACGCTTTGAAGTTTTGGATGAGAATATCTAAAATTCAAATTATAATTTTTAAATGTTGGATGTGAGTCTTGCAATTTGCAAATGTGAATCTTGAGATTTTTTAAATTTGAATTCTTGTGAAACTGAAGTTTGGAGAATTAAATTTCAGTGAATTGTTGCGAAGTTGAAAGGTTCTTGCAAACCTGAACCTTTGACTTTCAAACTCAAATTGTGAATATTTGAGTTTTTCATTACAAATTTCATCAGATCTAATCTATGACTCCACTGGACATGATCGTCAAGAAGTAATTTATTTTTCAAAGTTATGGTGCCTTTGTTTAGAGGATCAATTTATTCTTCCAAAATTATGGTTCTTCTGTTTAGAGGAGCAACTTATTTTTTCAAAGTTGTGTGCCTCTATTGAAAGGAGCAATTTATTTTTCAAAGTTGAGGTGCCTCTGTTTGGAGGAGCAATTTATTTTTCAAAGTTGTGGTGCCTCTGTTTAGATGAGCAACTTATTTTTTAAAATTATAGTGCCTCTGTTTAGATGAGCATTTTTCAAAGTTGTGGTGCCTCTATTTAGAGAAGCATTTATTTTTCTTAAAGTCGTTGAGTCTCTGTTTATAAGAGCTTTATTTGATTTGTTAAAAAAAATAAAAACAATAAAAAAAAGAAGAAAAAGAGATGTGTCGAGTTGATAGGGGTTGTCTACGTCTATGCACAATTCTTGTGTCACAAAAACGTGCAAAGAGGGACAACTATAGACATCCTAATCTGTCTGGGATCTACATTTGACTTTTGTTAAAAACAAAAAATAATAAGAAGAGAAAAAATGAGAAAAATAAAAAAATAGGGGTTGAATTTGGGTAGAACTGGGTTGAGGAATTTTAAGCTGGATTAAAGCTTAAAAGTAAAACTTAGAAGGGATTGAAATCTTATTCTGTTTAGGGTTTTCAAATTTGAGACCCTATAAATATAGGCTTGAATAGAAAAAGAACACACAAGAAGTAAAGGGAAAATAGAAACACCAGAGAGTAGAAATAAAAAAAAAAAAAGAACAGGAAGTGAAAAAAAAATTTAGGGAGTTTTTTTATAAAAAAAAATTTTTTAGAAATTTTTTGGAAAATTTTCAAATTTCGACAAAATTTTTCGATGTTGGTTGAATTTTTCGTTTATTTTTTTTATGCCTATTGAATTTTTCGACGAGGTTTTCTAGAATCCGATGAAAATTTGGGTGAGTGTTGAATTTTTTGGCGACCGTCCGACGACCCAACCTTGATTTCGATGAATTTCTCCAGAATTTGGTTAAAGTTCCATCGAAGTTCATTCAGTTAGAGAGAGAAAGAAAAAAGAGAAAGGGGAAGAGAGAGAAAGAAAAATATGAGGGAAAGAGCTGAAATTCAACCTTTTTATAGCCTTATCAAAATGATGTTGTTTTGGCCTTTAAGAAGACCTAGGATCCACGCGTTTTTCATTTGGGCGATCCAACCAGAGTGCCAACCTGCTTCTGACCCGTGCTTGACTCACTTACCAGCCGATCATTGGAGCCAAGCTGAGCCGTGTCCCCTTAGCCATACCTTCAAAGCCGCTTTTTATGCCTCAAGTCGAGCGACTTCAGTCGCAAGTTAAGCTAATTTTTAAATATTTTTTTAGGTTTTTTTTAGTATTTTTTTTATTTATTTTATTTTTATTTATGTGTTTATTTTTGGAATTTTTGCATGATTAAATTTAAACAAAATAAAAAATAAGAAAATAAATTTTGAGAATAAATATTAATTATCCAATGATGGAATTTATAGAAATTTCAAATGATAAATTTCTATAAAATTTTAAGGTGAGAAATTTTGTCTAAATTTATCCTAAATGGTGGAATAATTTAGATAAAAGAGTTAATAACAATAATTAATATTTATTTTACAAATAAACAAATAAAAATATAAAATATATAAAAAAAACATAGAAACATAAAAATTTTTAGAATTAAATACAAATTATCCAATGATGAGATTCTTAGAAATTTCAAATGGTAAATTTTCCAAAAAATCTTTAGGTAAGAAATTTTCTCTAAATTTGGCACAAATTGTGGAATAATTTAGATGAAACTTCAATACAAGTAATTGTATTCTTTTCTAAATAAAAAATTTAGGTTGAAAATATTTGATAATTATTCAAGGATGAGATTTTTTAAAATTTCAAATGGTAAATTTTTAAGAAATCTCTAGGTGAGAAATTTTCTTTAAATTTGTCCTAAATTGTGGAATAATTTAAATGAAATTTCAATAAAAATAATTGTCCTATTATTTGCTTTCCAACAAAAAGAGAAAAAAATAATAAAAAAAATTTCTAAATAGGCCTAAATAGTGAAAAATTTAAAAATTCAAAAAGAGAAAATATTTTTAATTTGACCTAAATGGTGGAATAATTAGATATATTTTTGACAAAAATAATAAATAAACTTTTTTCCGACGTCGGAGCCTCTTCAAGATATCAAATGAAATTCTTGAATACTCTTGAGATTATAAAGTATTTTTTTAAGAGTTCTACCAAATTGATGTAGAATTTTAAAAATTATTTCCAATATTTAACATAAAATTTGAAACCATTAGACTCAAAACCTTAGGATAAATTTGAAATAATATGGTACCGTCCTTTGGATGGGCATGTGGGGTGCTATAACCTTTCCTACATGTAACCAAACTCCCAAACCTTGTTCGGTTAGTAGACTTGAACCTAATCTTTTAGGGACCCTT
The DNA here is from genome assembly GCF_002303985.1 of Durio zibethinus. The sequence goes on from NW_019168159.1 coordinate 18,326,937, forward strand.
AGTCAAGCTTAGAAGCTCCTTAAGAGGATAGATTCCTTAGGTGGCCAATCACACCTAGTTAAAAAAGATTGGTGGTGACTCCATTTGTTAAATCTAGCTATAGATTTACAGATCTATATGTTACGACAGTTTGGCGACTCCACTAGGAAGCTATAGAGAGTCAAGCCATGACTTTTAAATTTATCTTGTCCTTTGGTCTAATGGTTTTAAATTGTGATGATTTGTGTTATTTGTTTACTAACATTTGTTTTGTCTTGTATTTTATTTTTGGGGCAAGAAACCTATATGCTCCTTCACACAGACTATCACATGCATTTACATTACATAAGCTCTATACTTGGGCTTTATCTCTCTTAGGAGGGAGTGAAGTATCAACACTCTTATGAGATGATAATCTCTACAATGGCTAATGAAATCTCTCACTCAAATTGAATCAATTCCGTTAGTAGCCTATAATGGGTGAAGATAGGACTGTCTTACTAGTCTGTGATGGATAATAATGCAAGGAATAATTTGAGAAAATTTAGTGGTCAAAGTCACCTAACCTTGCATATTATCAACAACTAAGAGGACTAGCTTTAGGATAGAGACCTTCCTACCTAGTGATAGATGTAACCTGAAGTCAGGACACAAGAAAGAACAATTTGTGACTTGCTAACCATTTTGATTGTCTTACTTTTGCATCATTTTCATTGTCATATGACATTATGCATCTGCATCATTTTTATTTCATTTATGAAACGAACTATTTTGTTTGTTAGACTTTGTGCATTTGCACTATCATATCATGCAACATCGTGCATATGCATCATTTTCATATTAGATTTAATCCATGAAAATCCACATTCCATTAATGCATCAACATACTAAACATAAAGCATAGCATCTCATTTCTTATCATAATTATGGTACTCAAGGTTCGAAGATAGCTCCACCAACCAAGAATCGCACACAATCAACACATTAGTATAATACAAAAGCTCGAGTCAGGTAAATGTAATAAGAAAATTTTAATCATCTTAAGAGGATAGAAAAAGCCCAAGAGAAGCTAAAAGGGGAGTTGAATAGGATTTTAGAGACTTTGAACAAATTAAACAAGGGGAAAGGCATAGAAAAAAGTACTAGCCAACAAGACCATCCATCACAAAAGGTGGATGACCCATTGTACCCTTTTGGTTTTGGGTCACATCAAGCCCAACTAGCACAAGGCCCACAAGCACAGTAGTTCACTCATCCTATAAGGTACACATATTTTGAAATGCCATCAACTTTAAACCCTAGACAATATCAAAGTTATGTAAATCTTATTTTAATAAAAAAGGTAATAGAACCAGTTCACGTCCCTGATTTGGATAATCTAAAATAGAACAAAAAGTTAAAATCAAAAGGGGACGAGTCACTGAGGGACTCAAAAGCTGATCAGAAGATTAGTATGTTGGAAGAGAGGCTGTGAACAGTGGAAGGATTTGGTTTTTATAGTTCTGTGGATGTTGTTGGGCTTTGTTTAATCCCAATTATGGTTATTCCTTTTAAGTTTAAAGTGTCAGAGTTTGAAAAATATGATGGTATAAAGTGTCTGAAACTAACATTACCATGTACTGTCAAAAAATGGCAGCTCATGCTAATAATGAAAAACTATTGATGCATGTATTCTAAAATAACCTTGTGAGCTCTGCTGCTAGGTGGTTTGTCCAGTTGAATAGGACTCGCATTTGTTTTTGGAGTGATATGGCTCATAACTTCATTAGTTAGTATCGACATATCATAGATTTGCCCCTGATCGCTTGTCTTTACAAAACATGGAGAAAAAGGTAAATAAATCATTTAAGGAATATGGCTAGAGGTGAAGGGATTTAGCTTCTCAAGTACAACCTTCTCTGACTGAGAAAGAGACCACAATATTGTTCATCAGTACTTTAAAGCCTCCATATTATGAAAAGATGATAGGAAATGCAATAAAAAACTTCATTAATATGGTGATCTCAGGTGAAATCATTGAGAATGCCATTAAAAATGGCAAGTTGAAAGGAGGAGAAACAAAAAAAACATTAGTGAAGAGATAGACCGAAACTTAAGCTATGAGTTATGACATACAATTCAAGGGATATCAACCTTATCCACAAGGTTACTCTCCATACTATCTTACCGTGAATAATATTTCATCCTACCCATACCAACACATACCACAACCATTTTACCCATCAATATGCCAGCCCGTTTTTAACCCCCAAGCTCTTATATATAGCCTTAACATTCAACCTCCCTCAAGACCCCTAATTCATCATACTAGCCTAGTAAGTGATTCATAAGAGCAATGAATTACCTAAAAAAAGCTCGTATTTGATCCAATCCTCATGACTTATACGGAGTTATATCAAAAACTCTATAACAATCACTTGATTGCCTCTAACTGTATGGAGTTACTTAAGCCACCTTGTCCCAAGTGGTATGATCTTACAGCCCACTATGACTACCACTATGGAATTGCTAGCCATTCCACTAAAAATTATACTGCTTTGAAACATAAAGTGCAATGGCTAATTAAGGATAGGATGATAAGTTTTGATTAAAGAAAAGCAACAACACCTAATGTTAATGGCAATCCATTGCTTAATCATAATGTCAATACTCTGAGTGAGAATCAAGAACACGTTGATCCAAAAGGGCTTAAAGAGCTATAATGAATCAGGAGGCAAGATGTCGATAAAGATCTTTCACCTGATTGCACAAAGGCATAATTTTGAGCAAGATGTTAAGGCTGGTTATGAGTTGTTTGTCATTTTATGATTTTTTTAACGTAATGTTAGGATTTCTTTTATGCAATAGGATTTCATTGTTATAATTTTAATAAAAGGCAAGGATAATGCATTTCATTACATTTTCTCTTTCATTCAACCATGGTTCTATACTTTGTTACCTTTAATACTTTTCATTGCCATTATCAAATTTCAGATGATGAATGTTTAGACAATAATAACAATAATTCTAGATTTAATTTTGAGAACTCATTCACATTAATCTGAAGAGATTATTTGAGCAAAAAAAGCTAGCTACTAGTATATGTGAAATAGGTATGTCCCGAAGATGTACAGTCTATTATAAAGATCCATGAGCTTGTTTTTGTTCAATAGATGATCTTCAAGGAAAGCATTCACATTTGAGATGAAAAATAGCCATATTTCTTTTACCATTCGAAAAACCATTCATTATTACCCCTGTGAGCCTATTATGATTTTTTTCTTAAAGAACCCTGACCAAGGATCACCCTCTACACTGGGGGTATTTTTTTTGTAAACAAAGAAAAGAAGAAAAAGATCGTAAAAGGTTTTAAAGAGAGAAAGAAAAGCAAAATGAAAGAAAGAGAGAAAAGAAAAATGCCACAAACAAGTTAAGGCAAAGTAATGAGAATCTTTTTGTGAGGAATGAGATGGAAAAAAGGAAAAAATAGTGAAATGAAGTGGAAAGGGGCAAAATACCAAGTTGTTTCAAATGATAAGAAATGATCATTTGGTTTTAAACCCTTTAAACACATGTTTTGAGCCTATTTTATCCATTTCTTTCATGACCCCTCACCATGGCCGACATTACAACCTTTAAAAGTCCATTTGGATCAAGTGTGAATGCTCAAATTGAATGACCATATGTTAGGCTAAGGCATGCTCGTGATGGAATGATAGAATCATGCTTTGTTACTCTATAGATTGATGTGGAATAGATATCAATAATGGGTTAAAGAATGAAAGAAAGAAAAGAAAAAAAATGAAAAAAATGAAAAAATAGGAAAGATAAAAGGAGAAAAAAGAAAGACTTAAATTGAAAACCTGAAAGGGCGATTTGGGTAGAAAAATCTCTGAGTTGAGAGTTGGACTCATGGATAGAAAGTCAAAGACATGTGAAATTCCCTCAAAGCTAGAACAAAGTTTGATGAGCTCAAGATGATTTCGACAGTCAATGGAATGAATTTTTGAAAAAGAATCCTGGATTAATATTCAGAATTATCTGAATATCCATTATTTGGATATGCCATTCATCCCAATGACATGCATCCAACTTGTTTCGTTCCTCATTTTTTTTTGTACCAAACTTGTTCCTCATTGATTACTTTTCTCTCAAATCACCCCGTGTTCTCTTATTATTGTATCCCAATAATAAATCGAGAAAATGTATGAGTACATTATATTTGTCATGATTTGAAATGATGATGAATGAATGACAATGTGCATAAAAAAATCTTGCATTCTTTTGAAGAGAAATCCAAGATAATAAGAGAAAAAGGTAGAGATGGTAGAAACCTAAAAAAGGATGATTTGAGAAGGCACATGGTGTGACCAAATGATGAGTATGAGATGAATTGTTCGACATAGCTTGTTAATGGTGATCAAGTGATAAACATAATATGGATCAGAGGATAGAATTTATTTTAAAATGGCTAGTGTTGAGAAGCCTGTGAATTGTGGTGAAAACAGTATGGGTTAGTGGATGAAATTTATGTTGATATTACTAGTACCGAAGAGCCTCTTTTTTTGTGAGTTATGATTAAATGATATGAGGCAATGGATGAAACTTGTTCTAGAATTGTTAGTGCTGAGAAGCCTTTGAATGGTGATCAAGTGATGAAAATAATGATGATCAGCTGATGAAACTTGTTCTAAAATGTTGAGAAGCTAAATAAGGACAAAACGTGATATGGTAGAGACTTGAGGACCATATTACCACATTTTGATTAGAATTTCATGACTTTGATATCCGCATTATATGCATGTCATTAGCATTGTTTTTTGGAAAATGTTTGAGACTTTGGTTTGGATATGCATTTGCATTATGCAGTAAACATTTGAATCATGGTTAAGAATATGGCATTATGAGAATCTAGATAGTTGCATTTGCATCGTTGAGAAAACATTTGCATTATTGATCATGACATTCATTGTATGCATAATTTTGAGTCATTGGGAATCTTTTGATGAGAATATTTGAGTTTTCAAAGGAGAATATTTGAATTTCAAATGAGAATCTCTAAGGTGTGAAACCTAAAATTTGTCAAATGTGAATCTTCGAACTCAAATGAGAATATTTGAATTTAAAATGAGAACTTTTGAGGTGTGAAACCCAAAATTTGTCGAATGTGAATCTTTGAACTTAAATGAGAATCTTTGAGTTTCAAATAAGAATCTTTGAGTTTCAAAATTTGTGACTTGCTAACCATTTTGATTGTCTAACCTTGTGCATCATTTTCATTGTCATATGTAACATTGTGCATCTGTATCATTTTTGTTCATCCATGAAACGAACTATTTTGTTTGTTAGACTTTGTGCATTTGCATTATCATATCATGCAACATCATGCATATGCATCATTTTCATATTAGATTTCATCCATGAAAATCCACATTCCATTCATGCATCAACATATTAAACATAAAGCATAGCATCTCATTTCTGATCATAATTGTGGTACTCAAGGTTTAAAGATAGCTTCACCAATCAAGAATCCCACATAATCAACTCACTAGTATAACACGAGAGTTCGAGTCAGGCAAATGGAACAAAAAAATTTCAATCGTCTTAAAAGGATATAAAAAGCTTAAGAGAAGCTAGAAGGGGAGTTGAATAGGATTTTGAAGGCTTCGAACAAATTAAATAAGGGGAAAGGTATAGAAAAAAGTATTAGCCAATAAGACCATCCATCACAAAAAGTGGATAACCTATTGTACCTTTTTGGTTTTGGGGCCACATCAAGCTCAACTAGCACAAGACCTACAACCATAGCAGTTCATTCATCCAATAAGGTACACATACTTTGAAATGCCATTAGCTTGAAATCCTAGACAATATTAAAGTTATGTAAATCTTATTTTTACAAAAAATGTAGTAAAACCAATTTAGGTCCCTGATTTAAATGATCCAAAATAGAACGAAAAGTTAAAATTAAAAGAGGACGAGTCATTAAAGGATTCAAAAGTTGATCAGAAGATTAGTATGTTGGAAGAGAGGCTGCGAATGGTGGAAAAAGTTGGTTTTTATGGTTCTGTGGATGTTGTTGGGCTTTGTTTAATCCCAGATGTGGTTATTCCTCTTAAGTTTAAAGTATCAGAGTTTGAAAAATATAATGGTATAAATTGTCCAAAAATTCACATTACCATGTACTGTCAAAAGATGACAGCCCATGCTAATAATGAAAAACTATTGATGCATGTATTCAAAGATAGCCTTACGGGCTCTGCTGTTAGGTGGTATGTCTAGTTGGATAGGACCCGTATTTTTTCTTGTAGTGATATGGCTCATGACTTCATCAGTTAGTATCGACATATCATAGATTTAGCCCCTAATTGCTTGTCTTTGCAAAACATGGAAAAAAAGGTAAATGAATCATTTAGGGAATATGCCAGAGGTAGAAAGATGTAGCTTCTCAGGTACAACTTTTTTTGACTAAGAAAAAAACTATAATATTGTTTATCTGTACTTTGAAATCTCCTTATTATGAAAAGATGATAGGGAATGCAACAAAAAACTTCGTTGATATGGTGATCTCAGGCGAAATCATTGAGAATGCCATTAAAAATGGCAAGTTGAAAGGAGGAGAAACCAAAAAGACATCAATGAAGAGAGAGATTGAAACTCAAGCTGTGAGTTTTGACAGACAATTCAAGGGATATCAACCTTATCCATAAGGTTACTCTCCAAACTATCCTGTCGTGAATAATATTTCATCCTACCCATACCAACCCATACCACAACCATCTTACCCATCAACATATCTGCCTGTTTTTAGCCCCCAAGCTCTCATATATAGCCTTAACATTCAACCTTTCACAAGACCTCAAATTCGTCCTACTAGTCCAGTAAGTGATTCACGAGAGCAATGAATTGCCTGAGAAAAGCTCGTATTTGATCCAATCCCCATGACTTATGCTGAGTTATATCGAGAGCTCTATAACAACCACTTGATTACTCCAACTATGTGGAGTCGTTTAAGCCATCTTATCCTAAGTGGTATGATCTTACAGCCCACTGTGACTACCACTATAGAATTGCTAGCCATTTTACTAAAAATTATACTGCTTCGAAACATAAGGTGCAATGGTTAATCAAGGATGAGATGATAAGTTTTGATTAAGGAAGAGCAACAACACATAATGTTAGTGGCAATCCATTGCCTAATCACAATGTCAATGCTCTAAGTGAGAATTAAGAACACGTTGATCAAAAAAGGCTTAGAGAGCTACAATGAATCAGGGGGCAAGATGTCGATAAAGATCCTTCACCTAATTGCACAAAAGCATAATTTTGAGAAAGATGTTAAGGTTGGTTAAGAGTTGTTTTTCATTTTAGGATTTTTTTAAAGTAATGTTAGGATTTCTTTTATGCAATAGGATTTCATTTGTTATCATTTTAATAAAAAGACAAGGATAATGCATTCATTACATTTTCTCTTTCATTCAACCATGGTTTCATACTTTGTTACCTTTTATACTTTTCATTCCCATTCTTAAATTCCAGATGATGAATGTTTAAACAATAATAACAATAATTCTGGGATTTAATTTTGAGAACTCATTCACATTAATCTGAAGAGATTATTTGAGCAAAAAAAACTAGCTACTAGCAGATGTGAAATAGGTATGTCATGAAGATGTATAGTCTATTATAAAGATCCATGAGCTTGTTTTTGTTCAATAGATGATCTTCAAGAAAAGAATTCACATTTGAGATGAAAAATAGTCATATTTCTTTTACCATTCAAAAAACCATTCATTACTACCCCTTTAAGCCTATTATGATTTTTTTCTAAAGAACCCTGACCAAGGATCACCCTCCACACTGGGGGGTATTTTTTTTGTAAACAAAGAAAAGAGGCAAAAGATCGTAAAAGGTTTCAAAGAGAGAAAGAAAAGCAAAATGAAAGAAAGAGAGAAAAGAAAAATGCCACAAACAAGTTAGGGCAAAGTAATGAGAATTCTTTTGTGAGGAATGAGATGGAAAAAGGGAAAAAGTAGTAAAATGATGTGGAAAAGGGCAAAATGCCAAGTTGTTTCAAATGATAAGAAATGATTCTTTGGTTTTAAACCCTTTAAACACATGTTTTGAGCTTATTTTATCCATTTCTTTTATGCCCCCTCACCATGGCCTACATTACAACTTTTAAAATTTCATTTGGATCAAGTGTGAATGCTCAAATTGAATGATCATATGTTGGGCTAAGGCATGCTCATGATGGAATGATAGAATCATGCTTTGTTGCTTTATAGATTGATGTGGAAAAGATATCAATAATGGGTGAAAGAATGAAAGAAAGAAAAAAAAGAACAAAAAGAAAAAAAAAAGTGAAAAAATAGGAAAGATGAAAAAAGAAAAAAGAAAGACTCAAATTGAAAACCTGAAAGGGTGATTTGGGTAGAAAACTCTATGAGTTGAGAGTTGGACTTATGGATAGAAAGTCAAAGACATGTGAAATTCCCTCAAAGCTAGAACAAAGTTTGATGAGCTTAAGATGATTTCGACTGTCAATGGAATACGTTTTTCAAAAAGAATCCTGAATTAATATTCAAAATTATCTGAATATCCATTATTTGGATATGCTATTCATCCCAATGACATGCATCCAACTTGTTTCTTTTCCCATTTATTTTTATACCAAACTCGTTCCTCATTGATTACCTTTCTCTCAAATCACCTTGTGTTCTTTTATTGTTGTATCCCCAGAATAAATCTAGAAATGTATGAATGCATTACATTTGTCATGATTTGAAATGATGATGAATGAATGACAATGTGGATAAAAAAGTCTTGCATTCTTTTAAAGAGAATCCAAGATAATAAGAGAAAAAGAAAGAGTTGGTAGAAACTTAAAAAGTGATGATTTGAGAAGGCACATGGTGTGACCAAATGATGAGTATAGGAATGAATTAATCGATATAACTTGTCAATGGTGAACAAGTGATGAACATAATATGGATCAGAGGATATAATTCATTCTAAAATAGTTAGTGTTGAGAAGCCTATGAATTGTGGTGAAAATAGTATAGGTCAATGGATGAAATTTATGTTGATATTGCTAGTACTGAGGAGTCTCTTTCTTTGTGAGTTGTGATTAAATGATATGGGGCAATGGATGAAACTTGTTCTAGAATTGTTAGTGCTGAAAAGCCTCTTAATGGTGATCAAGTGATGAAAATAATGATGATTAGTTGATGAAACTTCTTCCAAAGTGTTGAAAAGCTAAACAAGGAGAAAACGTGAGATGGTAGAGACTTGAAGACCATGTTACCACATTTTGATTAGAATTTCATGACTTTGATATCCGCATTACATGCATGACGTTAGCATTATTTTTTAGAAAATGTTTGAGACTTTGGCTTGGATATGCATTTGCATTATTCAGTAAACATTTGAATCATGGTTAAGAATATGGCATTGTGAGAATCTAGATTGTTACATTTGCATCATTGAGAAAACATTTGCGTTATTGATCATGACATTCATTGTATGCATAATTTTGAGTCACTGGGAATGCTTTGACGAGAAATTTTGAGTTCTCAAAAGAGAATCTTTGAATTTCAAATGAGAATCTTTGAGGTGTGAAACTCAAAATTTGTCGAATGTGAATCTTCGAACTCAAATGAGAATCTTTAAGGTGTGAAACCTAAATTTATCGAATGTGAATCTTCGAACTAAAATGAGAATCTTTGAGTTTCAAATGAGAACCTTTAAGGTGTGAAACTCAAAATTTATCGAATGTGAATCTTTGAACTTAAATGAGAATCTTTGAGTTTTAAATAAAGATCTTTGAGGTGTAATACATTAATATTTATCGGATGTGAATCTTCGAACTAGAATGAAAAGTTTTGAACTTTTGGATGTGAATCTTCAAGGTTCAAACTTTTTGAATGTGAATCCTAAACGTGAACCTTTGAACTTGAATAAGAAGCTTTGAAGTTTTGGATGAGAATCTCCAAAATTCAAATTAGAATCTTTAAATGTTGGATATGAGCCTTGCAATTTGCAAATGCGAATCTTGAGATCTTACAAATTTGAATTCTTGTGAAACTAAAGTTTTGAGAATTAAATTTCAGTGAATTTTTGTAAAGTTGAAAGGTTCTTACGAATCTGAACCTTTGACTTTCAAACTCAAATTGTGAATCTTTGAGTTTTTCATTACAAATTTCATCAGATCTAATCTATGACTCCACTGGACACGATCGTCAATAAGCAATTTATTTTTCAAAGTTGTGGTGCCTCTGTTTGTAGGAACAATTTATTTTGTCAAAGTTGTGGTGCCCCTGTTTAGAGGAGCAATTTATTTTTCAAAGTTGTGGTGCCTCTATTTAGAGAAGCACTTTATTTTTCAGAGTTGTAGTACCTTTGATTAGAGGAGCAATTTTCAAAGTTGTGGTGCTTCTGTTTAGAGGAGCATTTATTTTTCTCAAAGTCGTTGAGTCTCTGTTTAGAGGAGCTTTATTTGATTTAAAAAAAAACAAAAAAAACAAAAAAAAAAGAAAAAGAGATGTGCCAAGTTGATTGGGGTTGTCTACGTCTTTGCACAATTTTATTTCATAGAAAATGTGCAAAGAGGGGCAGCTATAGACACACCAATCTGTTCGAGGTCTATATTTGATTTTTGTTAAAAATAAAAAATAATAAAATGAGAAAAATTGGAAAAATAAAAAAATAGGGGTTGAATTTGGGTAGGATTGGGTTGAGGAATTTTAAATTAGATTAAAACTTACAAGTAAAATTCAGAAGGGATTGAAATCCCATTCTATTTAGGGTTCTCAGATTTGAGACCTTTTAAATATAGGCTTGAGTACATAGAAAAAGAAAACACAGGAAGTAGAGAGAAAATAAAAACACTAGAGAGTAGAAATCAGAAAACAAAGAAAAGCAAGAAGTAAAAAAAAAATTTTTGAGAGTTTTTTTGATAAAAAATTTTTTTAAAAAAATTTTTAAATTTTGATGAAATTTTTCGACGTCGGTTGAATTTTTCGGTGAGTTTTTAGATGCCTATTGAAACTTTCGGCAAGGTTTTCTAGAATCTGGTGAAGATTTCGATAAGCGTTGAATTTTTTTACAACCGTCCGATGACCCAACCCAAATTTTGATGATTTTTCTCATAATTCGATTGAAGTTAAATTGGAGTTCATTCGATTAGAGAGAGAAGAAGAGAAGAGAAGAGAAAGGGGAAGAGAGAGAAGGAGAAATCTGAGGGGAAGAGCTAAAACTCAGCTTTTTATAGCCTCATCAAAACGATGTTGTTTTGGCCTTTAAGAAGACCTAGGATCCGCACATTTTTCATTTGGGTGACCTGACCTGAGTGCCAACCTGCTTATGACTCGTTCTTGACTCGCTTACTAGCCGATCATTGGGGTCGAGTCGAGCCGTGTCTTCAAGTTCCTTTTTGTGCCTCAAGTCGAGCCGCTTCAGCCCCAAGTTAAAAGCTATTTTTTTGTATTTGTTTAGGTTTTTTTCTAGTATTTTATTTATTTATTTTATTTTTATTTATGTGTTTATTTTTGGTATTTTTACATGATTAAATTTTAAAAAATAAAAAATAAATTTTGAGAATAAATATTAATTATCCAATTATGAAATTTATAGAAATTTCAAATGGTAAATTTTTATAAAATTCTTAGGTGAGAAATTTTGTCTAAATTTGTCCCAAATGGTGGAATAATTTAGATAAAGTTTCAATAACAATAATTAATATTTATTTTCAAAATAAAAATATATGAAAATATAAAAAAAAACATAAAAATATAAAAATTTTTAGAATTAAATACAAATTATTCAAGGATGAGATTCTTAGAAGTTTCAAATGGTAAATTTTCTAAGAAATCTTTAGGTGAGAAATTTTCTCTAAATTTGGTCCAAATTGTGGAATAATTTAGATGAAATTTTAATATAAGTAATTGTATTTTTTTCCAAATAAAAAATTTAGGTTGAAAATATTTGATAATTATCCAAGGATGAGATTCTTAAAAATTTAAATGGTAAATTTCTAAGAAATCTCTAGGTGAGAAATTTTCTTTCAATTTATCCCAAATGGTGGAGTAATTTAAATGAAATTTCAATAAAAATAATTGTCATCTTATTTTCTTTCCAAAAAAAAAAAGAGAAAAAATAATAAAAAGAATTTCTAAATAGACCCAAATGGTGAAAAATTCAGAAATTCAAAAAGAGAAAATATTTTTAATTTGGCCTAAATGATGAAATAATTAGATATAATAATAAATAAACTTTTTTTCGATGATGGAGCCTCTTCAAAATATCAAATGAGATTCTTGAATACTCTTGAGGTGATGAAGTATTTTTTTAAGAGTTCTACCAGATTGATAGAGAATCTTAAAAATTATTTTCAATATTTAACATAAAATTTCCAATATTTAATATAAAATTTGAAACTATTAGACTCAAGACCATTGATAAATTTGAAATAATATGGTACCATCTTTTGGATGGGCATGTAGGGGTGCTATAATCTTCCCTACATGTAACTGAATTCCTAAACCCTGTTCTGGTTAGTAGACTCGAATCTATTCTTTAGGGACCCTTAGTCAAGCTCAGGAGCTCCTTAAGATAATAAATTTCTTAGGTGGCCAATCACGCCTAGTTAAAAAAGATTAGTGACGACTCCATTTGTTAAATCTAGCTATAGATTTACGAATCTATATGTTATGACAATAATAAAATTAAAAATTATAAAATAGAATTAAAAAAATTAAAAAATAAAAAATATAATTATATTATATATATATATATAAATCATTATCCTCTAAAAAACAAAATAAAAGTAAAAGATTTAGAAACATTGAAAATACTAATACGGTGAATTTGGAAGAAAATCTTCTAATCAAATAATTAGTTTTTATATGCATACACTTCAATTGATATCAATTATATTGTAAATAAATTTATTAATTATAGTAAATTTTAAAATTTTAGTATAAAAATTAAAATGTTGATTATGATTTTTTTTGTGATAATGTAAGGAACAAAACAATATTGGGTATATAACTTTGTTTGAGAAAATAAAAAAAAATTGAAAATTGATCTAGTAATGATATTAAATTATTTTAACTTGGAGTTTCGCTAAATAAATATGGTAATAGAAGGAAATATATTTTAATATTTTACTTATTAACATAAAATTACCATTTGAGCAAATAAGTAATTTTTTTAAAATTTAGTGAAAAGCAAAGCACTTTTGTTCTGGGTAGGTTAATTACGAATAATTTCATCGTTGCATATGAGCTTATGCATGTGTTGAGGTTAAAAAAAAGGCTAGAAAGGGTTGGGGGGCTCTAAAATTGAACATGAGTAAAGCAAATGATAGAGTTGAATGGTGCTTTATTGGAGCTGTTAAGGGGAAGCTAGGTTTTAGGGAAAGCTGGACATCGATTGTAATGCAAATGTGATTATCAATGGCACTGTGATTGACACCATTCATCCAGAAAGGGGCCTCCGACAAGAGGATCCCTTATCACCATACTTGTTCTTAATACGTACAGAAGGTTTTTCGATGCTGCTAACCAAGTCCAAAAATGAAGGTCTAATGCAGGGCGTCCGAGCTAGTAGAAATGGGCCAAGGATCACTTACATTTTCTTTGTAGATGATAGTTTGTTGTTCATAACTGCCAACCAGACAGAATGCGAAAGGTGAAACACTTGCTAAATATATATGAAAAAGGTTCAGGGCAGAAATTCAATTATAAGAAATCAGGATTGTTTTTTAGCAGGAATACTAGCACAGATAAGCAAGAGATGGTCAAGAACATGCTCGCTATCCAGGTCATAAACAATCCTGAGAAGTATCTTGGGCTGCCAATGATAATTGGGAGGGGCAAAAAGAAAGCTTTCAGGGGAATAGTGGACAAAATGAAACAAAGGGTACATAGTTGAAGCCAGAAGTGGATATCCGATGGAGGCAAAGAAGTTTTCATTGAAACTGTACTATAATCGGTGTCTTCATATGCAATGACATGCTTCATGTTTCTAAAAGGGTTGTGCCATGGACTAAATATGGTAATGAGTAATTATTGGTGGAGCAGGGGAAAGGAAAAAAAGGGAATACACTGGATGGCATGGAGGAAGCTGTGTAAAGGAAAGAAAATTGGCGGCTTGAGGTTCAGGGATATGGAAGCTTTTAATATGGCTTTATTAGCTAAATAAAGATGGCGCCTAACACAGAATAATACATCTCTGGTATACAAGGTGATTAAGGAGAAGTATTTTCTTAATACAACCTTCCTCGAAGCCAGTGTGGGGCAATCCCCGTCTTACATTTAAAGAAGCATCTGCATGGGGAGAGATTTGCTACGGCAAGGTTTAAGGTGGAGAATGGGAGATGGAGCCAACATCAGTGTGTAGGATGATCCTTGGATACCCAGGAATGGTAAGCTTCATTCCCCAACTAAAAGAATATGTCCATCCAGGGGAAACCAAGGTAGGCGAGCTAATAAATGCAGATACAAAAGAATGGGATGGGGACAAATTGGATAGTATTCTTGCAAGTGATACAATAGCAGATGTCCTGGCAATTCCACTTGGCAGTTTTGGGGCTCATATAGGAAGATATAGTGTCAAAAGTGGATATTGGTTACAAACGTCAGTTGAGCAGGAGACCTCTGCAAACCACGTCAATACACAGGATGTAGACAGGGAGAATTGACCCGAATTATGGAACAAGCTATGGAGGACAAATATTCCAAATAAAATGAAGACTTTTGCATGGAGAATGAGTCATGGGTTCCAACCGGTTTTTGCAAATCTCAAGGAAAGGAAGTTAATCAATTCAGCTCTTTGCCTGTAAACAAGCTGATGAATCAGTTCTGCATGCAATCACGTCGTGCCCGCCTACATCTGAAGCGTTGAAAGAATCCAGACTTGTAGCAAATATGGAAGGACAACAATGGCAGAACGAAAAGGAATGGATGTTTTCTACTACACGGAGAAGATATCGGAGAAGATATAGGAAGGAGGGAAAAAATCATAACCCTATCTTGGGTAATCTTGAATAGTAGGAATGAGGAGGTTAAAAACAACGTGCAAAGAACATGCAAAGACATAGTCACGTTTGCATGTAAGTACTAAGAGTCTTATCAACATGTGCCGCAAAGACAGGAAACGTTGGCGGCCCAGGAGGGTGTAAAATGGCAGAGACCACTAGAAAATGCCATAAAGATAAACTTTGTTGGAGCACTTAACATCAAAGAGGGCTCAAGAGGAATTGGTGTTGTTGCCAGAAATCACGATGGGCACGTAAGGGGCACCATGCACAAGCAAATTCAAGGTTGTAAGGACCCTGCTACTATTGAGGCTTGGGCAGTAGTGGAGGCGATGAAGTTCGTAGCTGAAATGGGTTTCTAGAGGATTGAAATAGAAGGTGATGAATTGGGGGTGGTTTGACAAATTCGCCAGAAGGATAAGGACTTGTCATTAGCTGGTAATCTAATCACTAAAGTATAGTTAAGGCTTGTAACTTTTCTGACATGGAAATGCATGAATGTTAAACGGGAAACAAATAAGGCGGCACATCTGTTAGCAAAAGAGACATTAAGAGTTATTGAGATAATATATTGGGTAAAAGAGTGTCCGGATTTTGTCAGTGTAAATGTTGAAGAAGACAGCTCTTAATAACGAGTAACGAAGGTTTTTTCTCAAAAAAAAAAAATCATAATAACAGTCATTAAATAGGATATTTTGATTAAAAAGTAAACATATAATCTCAGTTTAGACTATCCATGTGCCAAGAGAAATAAGTCATTTACATCAACATTTTTAAAAAAAGTCACTAACATCAACATATTTTTTTATAAAAAATTGTTTATATATATTTATATTAATTTCTTTCTATCAAACTTGGTTCACGACAACATAATTAATCACATCTTATTATACAAAAAAAAAAAAAAAAATCCACCGTCAAAATTATTTAAAGTCGGGTAAGCCGAATTTGCAATCAAATTTACAATTTGAACTTGGTTAGCGTTACGGAACCACAAATTTAGCAAAATCAAATCGCAATATCCAATTCAACCAAATTGACTTTCGTTCAAAAAATAAATCAATAAAACTTAGGCAACACAAGTTAAGCTACTTTTCTTTTATTAATTCTCAATAGAAACGCATGAAGCATGATTAGATTTAATGTGCATTACCCCCCCCCCCTTTTTTGCGTATACGTATTAATTGGGGTGATACGAATTAATATGAGTATTAAGTTTAGGAATTTTAATTATCTATTATAAAAAAAATTGAGTTATCAGAATAAATAAAATTAATATAAAATACAGCAAAATATAAAATGTTTATATTGTTAAAATTTACTTCAATCCTGAATATTTTCTTCCATCGGCTATGAAAAGAAAAGAAGATCGCAATAAGAACTAATTTAAAGAAGTAGGACGAAATCAAGGTTGAGGTCAATACTTACATGATGTTGAATTTTTAATTTTAGTAATCAAAATTTAAACTCTTATAATTTCAAATACCAGAAGAAATCAAGGTTGAGGATTGTGGAGATGAACTTGTGTTAGATTTAAATATAAAACTTGAAACATATAGATTTGAAAAGTTCATATATGCAAAAAAGTACATTAACAGTAAAAAATAATTAACCACATGTGCTAATACAACATGCACAGGTATTTGAGTTGAAGAATTCCATTCCGCATATGTTTGAATTTGTCTTGTTTTGCTCTTCTCTGTTTGTAATCCTACAAAAGTTGATTAAAAGATATAAAAATATAATTGTATTTATTATATGAGAATAAGAAAAGAAAAAAGAAAAAAAATCAACGCAGGATTTGCAAAGAGTAATCCAACTAAACCGTTTCAATAAAACACTCTGAACCAAATTATGTATGCGTCCTGCTAGAGCACTTATTTATATTAGTAAGATTTTAAAGTCATGTTCGATGCATAAGATAATAGATATGATAAGATAATAATTATCTTATACTATATTTGATTCATATATCTTATATCAAAAGAAAAGGATAGGATTACAAAAAAATTAATATAATTTTGGTTTATGATGATTCAATCTTTTCAAAATAGAGATGATTATTTTAATCGATTATTTTAATCTATAAGATTAAACTTATATATTTTATTGTACTTTTAAAAATTACATCAACAATTTAAATTGTATAAACTTTGATGAAGTATAATTTTGATCAATAAATAAATTATTCTATTTCAATCCTTGCACACATAAACACTAGATAAAAAGATATTATTTAATCTAATCATATTCATAATATCATTTTATGTTATCTTATCATAATCTTGTACACCAAATATATAAAGGTATTTATTAAAATAAATTTTAAAATTTTAAATTTTAAACTTGAATTGACGAAAAGTAAAAGTAAGGCAATGAAAGTAGAGGCATAAGCGAATAGAGTTTTTGACGAACTGTTCGTAAACATGTTCGATTTCTGTTCATTTATGTTTATTTACTAAGCTTAAGAAATGATCTTGAACACCATTTGTGCATTCGCTTATTAAACGAACAGAATACAAACATCTGTCTATTCATTTATTTATGTTCACAAACAAGCTCGTTTACGGTTCTTTAAAACTCATTCGTTTATTATTTTTTTTTCTATTCGTTTATAATAATACTATTAAAATTATATTTTTATCCTTTACCCTAATCCTATTTTAAGGTTCGTTTATATTTGTTCAGGTTCGTTTATATTCGTTTAAGGTTTGTTTGTTAAATTTGATTGGTTATGGTTTGTTTATTGTTCATGAATGTGTTCCTTTATATATATTTTCATGAACATGCTCTTTTAATATTTACAAATGAACTCATTTAACTTAATTAAATAAACATGAACCGAACATGAATAATTTATTATTTAAATGAACGAATATGAATGAATAGAGTAATTTTCTTAACAAACACAAATTGAACACAAATATCTTTAAAAACAAACAAACAAACAACATAAATATACGTTCGTTCATTCATATTCGATTCATTTATAGCTTTAAATGAAAGTAATTTATATATGGAATGTAGTAACAATTGCCATTTAATAGAATTCTAAAAGATGTAGAAATTTTCATAAAAAAAAAAAAAACAAAAAATGGAACATGCAGAAATTCTATTCTAAAAAATTTACATGCCAAATATAAAATAATGTTATATATAATATTATCTTATTTTATCTTATCATAATTTTATATACCAAGTACATTCTTATTATAATTAATCATGCAGAAGATCAAGCAAATTTTTTGTTAATTAATAAGTTGCATCAATTACTCATTTCAAAAGTGCATTTCATAAAAATAACGATTATATATTAGTTTTTCTAAATCGTACCTCGTGCATTCAATTCAAAAAAAATAGGGGAGCATAATATCGTGACCATTGTTTGCAAAAATGGTAGAGCAAATTGTTATGAGAATGGAGCTTTTTTTTTTTTTTTTTTTTTTGCAAAGAGAAAGAAAAATACAAATATGTTGCATTATATTAAATGCAGACAAGTAAATTGAAAACGAAAATGAGAACTAATTTATTATTTGAAACATCTTTTAAATTTAAATAAAAAAAATCAAATATGAGCATTTTAATTTTTAAATATGGACATTTAATGTATTTAGACATAAAAGGAAAATACATATAATAATTTATTTAATTTCAATTTAGTTTTGACATTTAAATTTAGGTAAGAATATTTAAGACAAAATTTAGGTCAGAATATTGAATATTAAGACAAAATAAATATAAATAATATAAGAAGAACATTTTTAAAATTTCTAATGTATAAAATTAAATTAAAAAATTAAATGTAAAACAAATTGCATTTATTCAAGATTGTCCGTATGTCTAAAAGTTAGACTATTCACGTAAGATAAGTGCTTTTTTGTCAAAAGTTTTAACTTTTATATATTTATATAAGATTATTGAATAAACAACTGGATTTATTTTTAAGTGAATTTCTTAAATAACAATTAAAAATATTAAAATCAAAATCAAAATTTATATCTCAATAAAAACAAAAAATAATGAAAATTGTGTCAAAAAAATAATAATGAAAATTGATTTTTTTTCATGCCTTTTTATTTCCTAACCTTTAGACTATATATTAGTTATGTCTAAGGAACATAGAATGGTGTTGGTAATTAGGTTAATCATGTCATTTTAATCACAACAAATTCAAATTAATTATGGTTCATATCATTTTGTATATAAATAATCTCAAGTTGATTATTTGAATGTGATAATTATTCAAGTTTAGGTTAATTTTATTTCAATTTTTTAATTTCTTAAAAATAAAATCAAATTGGATTTAAATGTATTAAAATCGAATTTGAATTTATCAATGATAATTAAATTGTTTAAGATTATATTTTAGTGAATTTGTGGAATGTGGGCATACATCCAACTTAATTTGATTTTCAATATAATAAAATTATTTGTTTTTTCTAAAAATACCCCATTGTTTCAATATAAAAATTAAAAACAAACACAAGTTAATTAAAAGTAATTTGTTACTATGGAATTATGTTAAGTTATATTTATAAAAAATTGAGGTTATTATATGATGTTAAATGATACAAAGTTTAATATGAAAAGTAGGGTTATAACTAGCTCTATTGGGATACTGTTAATTATTTTTAGTTTATGGATTATTTTTAAGCTATTTAATTATTTATTTTGTTATTTCGTTAGAGTAAAAATGAAAATGAAACAATTTTGCATGAACATATAAATTGAATAAGGTCACGTCCCATGTGTTGCTGTGGGTTTTAATTTTTATTTTCTTTTTCAAATAAATTTAAGAATAAAATATAGGAAAAAACTTTAAATATAACAACAAAATGTCTTTTATAAATTATAACATAAGTTCTTTTGTCTAAATATGTAGGACTAATACGTAAAAGTTTAAGTAAAAACGTTCCTCCTAATTCTTGAAAGACAAATAAGTCTTTGATTTTGATGCCTTAATATTTTTATGCAAAGCGACCTAACATCTTAAATAAATATATAAAAATCAAAACTTTTGACAAAAAAAATTATATATGGATAGATTATTCTTTTGACATATGGATGGTCTTAAACAATTGCCACATATCTTACATTTAATTATTTTAATTTTATTTGATTTGAATTTTAAATATTTCATTAATAAATTATATTTATTTACTTTTACATTTTTAATTGACTTACCTTTCTTTTACATAGACATGAACAAATTAATAAGAGATTTAATAAATAAAATTTTTTACTGAACTGATTACTTTTTATGTTTACATATTCAATGTTATTGTCATATTTATTTCAATTAAGTTCAACTTATCTTATATATATAATTAAAATTGAAATTTCAAAATTAAAATTATAAAGTAAATTATTTTGAATATCTTCTTTCTACTTTTGTCCAAACAAATTAAATCACTTTGACAATTCAATAAATATATTTAATTTTAGTTTCGTTGGTTTTTTGGCTCGTGTTTCGCACGATTAGTCTTTTAAAAATAAAAATAAAAAACTAAATTTCAGAAAAACAAAAAAAAACTTAAAATAACAATCATTTATTAATTTTAAATATTTATTTTCAAATCATTAATAATTAAATATGTATAAATTAAAAGTAATATAATAATGATTTGTGACTTTTCGTCTTTTTACTATTAATTAAATTTAAGTAATTAGTAGAATATGAAAACTGTTTTAGATGATGATAGTTTATATTTCTTTTTCTTTTCAAAGATTTATTTTTAAATCATTAAATAAATAAATACAAAAACCAGAAATAAAGATGGATCTATTTAGACATGTGTAAAACTAAATTAGTTTTAAACAATTTCATATCTTTTTATACAATTTATATTTGTTAATTCAACCATTGAATTTTATAAATAAATCATGTATTGCCAAATTTCAATTAAATTTAAAATATTTGTTAATCTATTTATGTGATAATAATAAAATTTTAATAATTAGTATATATTGAAAACGATATTGCTCTTGTTCAAAATGATAGGACTATTGAATTAACTTGAAACTTTATGTGCATAATAGGTATAAGTAGGTTGTTAAATCAATGGTTGATTTATAATAATATTTTATCACATATGAAGTTATAAAAGAGTGTAAAATAAATTAATTTTACAATTGTGTAATTTGATCCCTCTATTGAAATTAATATAATATTTTATGTAACTTTGCATATCTCTATCATTTTTCCTAAATTTAACTGTTAGTAAAATATGAAAAGTTTTTTAAAATAATTGATTATGAAAAGATTGAAATTAATATAATAATATTTATATATTTTCTTTATCCTATCGTTTTAGTTTGTTTTGATGGTAGAAAATAATGAAAGTTTGAAAAGTTCAGTTATATAAAACTCTTTTTTATTTTAAAATTATTAATTACTAAAATATGAAAACATAAAAAAAAGATATTCTAACATTTCATATTTTACTTTTTATTTTAAATAAATAATGAATTGAGGTCATATTTGGTATATAGGTTAATGGTAAGATAAGATGATTATCATTTCTTTTTTAAGGCATAGGATGATTCAATTCTTCCAAAATAGAGATGATTATTTTTAATCTATAAAATTAAATTTACATGTTTTATTATACCTTTCAAATTACATCAATAGTTTAAATTATATAAATTTTGAGAAAGGATAATTGTGACTAATAAATAAATTATCCTATCATAATCTTTACATACATCAAACATAAGATAGAATGATATTATTTAATTTAATCATATTCATAATATCATTTTATCCTATCATATTATAATTTTATACACCAAAGACACTCTAACAACTTAATATGTAATATAACACATCATTAATTAACATATTTATTGTTTAGAATCTAATTATATATATAGATAAATATTCTAACTCTTCATATTCTGTTTTTTTATGTTAATTTATTCAAAAAACAATTAATACTTACAAACATTAAAATTAATATGCTGACATTCATATTATTATTTTTGTTTAAACTAAGTTATACTAAAAAAAGATAAAAATATTTAATATTTGTATTTATTGTGTGGAAACCTAACATTACATAGAAATAAAATGAAGAATAAATTATTGTTAATATATTAAATCAAATAAATGATAAATATTTTTTACTTTATCTCTTGTTTATGTTTTTACTCTCTAAAACGTATGACATTACTAAAAGCTCATATTTTAAGAGATTAATGAGAAGAAAAAAAATTATAGGAATTATTTTCATTAATTAAATAAAGGTGTTGTTCTAACAAATAATTATTTTGAGAAGGAAACCTAAATAAATAAATAAACACATTTAGATAGCCATGAGCTTTATCAATTTTACATTAAACCCCTAATCCTAATTCTTTTTGTGTATATATGTACCTAGAAGTGGAAAGTTATATGAAATTTCTATTATAATAAATTAATTTTCAAAACTCATGCATATTAACCATGGTTTCAAAAATGAAATATGATTTATCAATTTTTATTAAATCCTTAGTGTTTTATGAAGTACATACGCATTTTCTCATATTTTTGGTAGTTTTTGAATTAGAGTTCTTAATGGCTTCAAAAGTGAAATATAATTTATCAATTTTTATTAAATCCTTAAAGTTTTATCAAGTACACACACATTTTCTCATATTTTTTGTAGTCTTTGAATTAGAGTTCTTAATGACGATGTGCATATAGCAATTAGGATGAAGAAAAGGTTAAGTTTAGGTTAAATAGACTTTCCCTTTTTTTTGTATATGTTCATTTTAAAATTAAGAATTTGAAATAAAAAAGATAATTTCTTTATTATATATAAATCATTATTTAAAATTAATATTTTAACCGATACATATGAAACAAAAATGAAAATTATGTTATTATAAATCATCATATTAAATAATATAGATATTAAATTTATTTATTTATTATGTTATTTAATTATGAATGTTTATCTCTCTTTAATTTCTTCTTATTTGTTTTTTTTTTTTTATGAAGTAGATATTGTAAAGTATGGAAGTAAAAAAAATTTACAACTAAAATTATTAATAGATAAATATTATTATGCCTCATATTTTTATACCTATGTTTCAATGCCAATTATTAGAATTTTTTTAGAATTCATGAAAGCTTATTATGTGTTAGAGTATAAAAGAAAGCATCAGCGATCTCCCTTCCATAAAGCTAACCCTTGAGACTTGAGTTATTTATTTTATGTTACATAAAAGTTATTGATTATTCACATGAAAAGAAAATTGTTGATTACTATAACTATTATAAGAAATATAATAAAGAGGTTTCCATGTCGAAAACTTTTTTCTTATTTTAGATAACTGATAATTTAATTTATAATTATGAAATTTACAAAGAATATAAGGTTGTTGATAATATGAATAATTAGATATTCATAGTTATCAAAAATATAAGAAAGCATAATATTTTTCTGTTTTGGATTCTAAAATTAATGAACACAAAATAATCAAATTAAATTATGTATTGATTTCATGAAAATTTTTAAAAATATGATTTGAGAATAATTAGTTTTAAAATTTTAAAATATTATATTTTTAACAACTAGCCATTATCTTTTAAAAAATGACGATCAAAAGTTTAATTTGACAAATAAATCAAACATGTGATTTTTTTTATAAACAAAATATATCATATATAATCAAATGTAAAAATTATTGTGTATGCAATTCATTTTTTTTTATTTGATGCATAAAACCTAAAAAATGTAACAATAGTTCCAACTCAATTTCATCATCTTTCACATTTGAATAAACTAATTTTAGTTACAATCAACAATAGGAAACTTGAGTGGTTATTAATACATTGTAAATATTGAAATATATGTATTTTTTATTTGACAAGTTTGAATTTTTAAAAACAAAGAGATTTTAATAAATTAATTGTACTTGATTAAAATAAAAAGAAATTCATTATTTAAATTCATCTAATTATCACCAAACAATCATGCATATATAATACAAATGTGTAACGAAAGACTTCCAAATGAAAATTTTTAGGTTTATTAAAATGTCCTTTCAGCTTCAGTATTTATTCATTTTCATTAATATTTTAATGTTAAATGAAAAATTAGAAGTTTAATAAAGCTTATTGTAATATCAAAGAGTAAAATATTAATGAATTATAAACTATTATAATTATTATTTCTTTAACTTCAATAAAATATTTATTTTTATAATGCATCACATAAACATACTAAAAAAAGAATATATTTTAATTATTATAGCTTGTTCTTTAAATATAACTTATTTTGTAAAGTTCTTAAAGCAAATAAAAAAAATATTTTTAGTGTTAGGTTACTTGTTACTAATTTGAAACTGCTCAATGCTCAACTTTTTTTTAATTAAAGTAATATAAAAAAATCAATTAATGAAAAATCAAGATTTAATTGCATGAATAACACCTATATTTTAAGTTTTATTTTTAAAATATTTATTTGAATCAATACCAAATATTTACTTTAATTTTTTTAAAATATAAATAATATTAACCATAAATTATTAAGATAATAAAGCCTTTTATTTTAACATTATAAAAAGTATTTTAGTTATAACCCGTTGTTTAAATATAACATATTTTGTAAAGTCTTTAAAGTAAATAAAAAATAATATTTTTGAGTATTACGTCATCTACTACCAATAATACTCAACTTTTTTTTTTTTTTTGTAATTAAAATGATGATAAAATTAACTATAAGAAAATCATGAGTTATTTGCATGAGTAACGCCTATTACTTAAGCTTTTTTTAAAAAATAATTTTATTTGAATCAATGTTAATTATTTATTTTAATTTTTTAAATTATAAATAATATTAATCATAATTTTTTAGCATTATAAAAATTTACAATATGAAAGTTGACGATCTTTGCATCCTCTTACAAATAAATCTTTTTTTTTTTTTGTGTCAAATGAATGATAAAATGATAAATGTTATTATAATAAGTAGGCCTTTTTTTTCTCATTTTCTTATCTAAATGGAATTTGACAAAATATAGTTAAAAAATCTTATCTTAAATGATATACATTCTAATATAAAGTTATATACAACATATATCTTATGTTTCTTTTTAAAATGTCTCGGTCAAATGCACGCTACAATTTTTTTCCAATAAAATTATTAAGTAATAATTAATAAAATATATTATGCTAATATTTTTGACATATAACACCATTCAAATCATCAATAACAAATGTAAATAACAAATTAAATTAATATATCCGACAAAGAAATAAATTCAAGAAGGCAAAAAAAAGAAAATACAATTTAAAAATGGTATAACCAATAATAAATTGAAGGCATCTCAAACATAACTAACATTTAATTATAACGTGATAACATAATTTTTAAAATAAAAATAAAATTTATATTTTATGATTATCAAAAATAAATGAAATTTATTACTAGAAAGTGTGGAAATTAAAAGTTTTAGTTTTGATAGAATTTTATTTGCTTGCATGAATTGATTAAAGTTACTTGACATCTAACAATCAACACAAAAAATGTAACTAAAAATAAAATCACTAACTACATTGTGAAAAAATAAGAAAGACAAACTAACATAATATCGAATAATAGTTTTAACATGGAACTTGTAAAATAGCATGTGAGTAAAATTATACTTTTTTATTTTTAATTAAATTAATGTATAAATTTACTTACCAATGTAATTCATACAAAAAAATTTTTGAATATAAAAACTTAAAATTAATACAAAATAATACACAATGAAAGTTATTACTAAAAAGTGTGGAAATTAAAATTTTTAGTTTTGATAGAATTTTATTTGCTTACATGAACTGGTTAAAGCTACTTGAAATCTAACAATTGACACAAAAATGTAACTAAAAATAAAATCACTAATTACATTATGAAAAATAAGAAAGTCAAATTAACATAATATCAATTAACATAATATCAAGCAATAGCTTTAACATGGAACTTATAAAATAACATGTGAGTAAAATTATACTTTTTTATTTTTAATTAAATTAATGTATAAATTTACTTACCTAATGTAATTCATAGGGAAATTATTGAATATAAAAAATTAAAAATTAATATAAAATAATACAAAATAGATTTTATAAGAAACCAAGAAATAATATAAAAATCTTTAACCCTTTGCAAATTCATCCATAGAAAAAGGATCATGTTATTAATAGTTTTTTTAGAAAAAGAAACAATAAATAAGATATCAAAACAATAAAAATTATAACATTCACTTTAAGATTAAAATTTTTTTAAAAAAATAACATTAAAATATTAAAGAGATTAAAGTATAAATTTTATAAGAAAACTAAAAAACTAAATTAGCATTTTTAATGTTTTTCAGCTTTTCATTCATAAAATGAACAAATTATCGACAGCCATATTAGGAAAATATCTTCATGCAAAAACTATAAGCTTAATTATTTAAACTAAAACCCTAAAATTACTCTAAAATATCTTAAAAATCAAAACAAAATACTAAAAAATATTTTTTAAGGAACCAAAAAATAAATTAATATTTTTAATCTTTCTCAATATTTCATCCATAAAAAAGTAATAAAACCCTAAAAATTACTCCATAAAATCTTTAAAATAAAAATAAAATAAAAAATGAATTTTATAAAGAATAAAAAAATAAGTTATACATTTTTAACCTTTCTCACCTTTTATCCATTGCAAGGATTGGAGATAGCTAAGTTTTGTATAAAGATAAAAATAATAAAAAAGAGATTAAAACAATAAAAATCCTTCAATTGAATATTGAAAAAAATTAAAAAAATTAAAATAGATACGATTAAAATTTTAAGAGATTAAGATCTGGATTTTAAAAGAAAAATTATGTTTCTAACTTTAGATTAAAAAATATTAAAAGAAGTATTTAATTTTATAAATGAATTTATCATAAAAAAATATAATATAACTCAAATACTACCACGACCTTAAGAACATTTATAATAAAGTCAACAAAGAAACTATTAATTCGAAAATTAAATATTTTTAAATAAATCAAATCATAACCACAATGAAAAATTAGGAATCAACAAATAGTGAAATGTCATAAAAAAAAATAACTATTAGCTATTAAAGAAATAACTATAACAACTCAAAATTCATTTTGTAATTTTTATGCATTAACTAATCTTGAAAACTTTTAGCAATCAAAGAAGTATAACAATTTGAAGTTCATTTCTTAAAACTAAGTGCTTATTTTAAAATTTAAAAATAAACTTGTCCCATAAACTAATGCTTTTAAATTTTTTTGCTAAGAAAAAGAAATGATTAAAATGATATTTACTTTCAATAATAATAAAAGTTTATTTTTAAAAAATAAATCATCGCTCTTATAACATTACCAATATAAAAAAAAATTAAAAAACCTTAAATCTTAAAGGCATAACACTACACAGTTTACAAACTCATCACTGAAAGTTTGAAGATTAACAAATCTATACGAACAATAAAGCCATCTAATGAAAATTTTTTGAAATAAAAAGTAATTTTAAAGAAAAGTTAAAAACTCAAAATTCATAATAAATTATAAAAAAAACTATTAAGTACTTATAGAAACTAAACCTTCATTAAAACAATCATAACCTATGAATAAAAAAATATATCATGAAATATTTATACCTTCATCAAGCATTTCTTTGATGATGGTACTAGTAATAAAATAAATCATATCATTTGTAAAAATTATCTGATAATTATCTTTTTTTTACAATAAAAAAGATTTTGTTATAATATAAACACCCTTCCTAAATCTTATTTTTCAATCGATATACATTACAACTCTAAAGAATATCATGAATTTAAAATCTCCATGTAAGTACAAAAATTGATAAAATAAATCAAAGTAATGAAAATAAAAACAAAAATAAATTTATTTACGTACCTTTTTATCAACCACCATTATTCCTGTGCTAACATGTTGTTTAGTCTTATAATTATAAACATCTTACAATCAACAAACATATTCTAATTAATTAAAAGACAAACTTGAAATGAAGAAATCATGATCATGACAACAAAATAATAAAAATGCAAATACTAAAAAAATACACTAATAGGCTACCTTGAAGTACCAAATAAAAATCATAGATCATGATTAAAAAACATAAAAATTATAAAAATACAAACACAATAAAAACAAACCACATGATTGACAAAAAATATAATACATATATGAAATACATTTATATAACCCCCTTATTACTAAAATAGAAGATGAAAAGCCATAAGTTATAAGAAAATTAAAAACCTTCTCATCCTAAAAAAAAAAAAGATGAAAAATCATAAGTTATAAGAAAATTAAAAGTAAGAAGCACAAACGTTGAAAACCAAAGGTTTCAATAAATTTTACCAAATAATGGTTTTAAAGAATATGAATAGAAGAAAATCAAAAGTCAAGAATTCATAATGTTAGGCAACCAAAAGTCTATTGTGTTTATGTAATAAAATTAAAAAAATATAAATTTAGAATTTATGTAAAACACTTGGCATTTATTATAAAATATTTGAATTTTATATATTTATATGATTTCGAATTATTAGCCTAATGAATATATAAATGGCAATTCAATATGAACAAATAAAAGATAAATTTTCTTTTCATAAATATTTAATTTGATTTGATTTTGATC
Source organism: Durio zibethinus (assembly GCF_002303985.1). The sequence goes on from NW_019168159.1 coordinate 18,355,580, forward strand.
AAATTAATTATATTTATGTTTATTAATGTAAATCTCTTTAAATTATTTTTAATTTAATTTAATTTATATCAAATTAATTACATTTATTTTTAGCAACTTATATCTCTTTCAATCAGTTTTAATTTTTAATATCATGCATCAACACTATAAATATCATCAATGAAATGAAGCAAATAGCAATATGATTTCTTTAGCATTGGAACTCTATTGAAAGAAGTAAGGATGAGGCTCAAAGCTTTTCAATATTGGTGATTGGTTCATGAGAGACGGAATGCCAATAAAGCTGCTCATGCATGGCAAAATATGCTTTAGAGAACAAAGAAAATCTATACTGGGTGTTTGAATTTTTCCATAAATGTGCTACTATTTATTAGTGATTTTATAGTTTAATAAAATAGGTAAATAAATTTAGTTTTAATATGAGACAAGCATGCGAGCTTAAATAATTAATTGTGATCATTTATATGTGCGCTTTGCACATCTTATTGGATCGGTGTGGTTTGGTTGTTGTGTAGGTTTTTGACTCGATAAATCTTTGATGGGGAGGTTTTTAAGGTTTTAATAAAATTGGCTATGGTCCCTTTTTCACTTATAATTAACGTTATCTATCTATTAAGAACTGCCAATAAGAGAAGAACAAATAGCAAAATTGTAGTTGCTTCTGCTTATCAATTATGCTTGCCTAAACAAGTATGTAATATAATTAAATTTAGTGTTCTAATATTCACATATGATTTTTGGGATTTAAAATTATACTTACATGTGGTATTAGAGCCTAATTATGTGATATTAGGATCCCAAATTATGTTTTTGAATTATATTTTCGTATAAATGCTTGTTTTGGGCTTTGTATTGTGCTAGTTGGATTTTCATGTTTCAATAATCATTTTGGAAATTAGATTAGGGCTTTTTTTCCTCTTTGAACAAGGATCAACACCATACCAATAATTTTTGGTAACTTGTTTTGTAGAAAGAAAAATCAAGTTTTAAAGTTTAGGTTCAAGATTTGAACAAAATTCAAATTTTAATTAAAACTTGATATTTTATGTGTTTTAATCCCAATCGACACTTGAATATTATTACCCATGTGTTTTAAGATTGAAACATGTGTTTTAATTGTATGGAATTTAAGTTTTAATTGATTAACTGAGAAGGAACCATAAATGGGTTATGCAAGGGTTTTTATCCAAAAATTTTGACTCAAATTGATGTTGACTCATATTGTTTTAATGCAATTTGAAGCATGAGTTTTGTAAAGATATGTGTTAATTAAAATTTGGAGCATTTAATTGTATTAAAACTCAAGGAAAACATGAAAAATCAAAGAAAGAGTGAAAATGGCTATGAACAAGAAATTTTATTCTCAAATTCATAGTGATTTATTTATATGTTTTTGATTGATATTGCAACATGAGTTTTGTAAATCCATATGTTAATTGCATGTTTAAAGATTTAATTGCAAAAGAAATCATCAAAATTGGCTTAAAAATTGAAATAAACCTAAAGTTGGTCAAATTTGACTCATTTGGGTCAAGTTAAACTAGCTAGATGATGAAGATGAACAATGTTGAGTCATGAATAGTGCTGACTCAGTGAACAGTACTAAGATAGCATAATACCGAGTCAATAAATAGTGTCAAATCAATAAATTGACCTATTTGGGCTCATTTGGCATCCATTTTTTATGCCATTTATTTTGTTAGTTCCAAAATTTTATGCCACATGTATTTATTATTTTTTTTGAAAATTTTCAATGGCATAAAATATTTATTGAATATAATATTTATGCATGATTAAATAATTATTATATTTTATGCACAGGAATGCTTAGAGTCTATCGAAGGTATACATTTTTCCTAAATGATATTTAAGATTTATGTACTTTCAATTTAAATTTTAGGTGCATAATTAAATAAATTTTGTAAAATTTGTTTTTACTAATTTTTGGTTATCTATTTAAAATGTAATATGCAATATGCACTATTATGAAAGGCAAATTAGGTTTAAACTAAATAAAGTTTTGATACAATTAGTATCAAATTAATAATCTTATTTGGTAATTTCTTTTAATGAATAGATAATTTTTGAATAATTATTATTTGAAATAATTGGAGTTTATAATATTGCCCACACTAGTTTATGTGTCTTGTAACTGTATTAGGTAATGTATCATCATTTATTTGTGAAATTTATATTGTGATAGAAGGTACATGAGAATAAGTTATTGGATATTGAATATTAATTTATTCATAAAACATTTAAGACACTCGATTTGAATGCAATAAATTAATTTTGATTTAGTGAGAAACATTTGATTTAAATATCTCACAAAAAGAGATCACATTTATAGTGGTCCATAGAGATACACATTAATTATTGGTGTCTCACATAGGAATAACCAACTCTTTAAGTATTTAATAACTCAAAGAGATACATTATGGTTAAGTATCTCATGAGGAGTGGTCAAATTGAATACACTTAGTAAAGTACGTAAAGCTATAATTACAGGCAATCTATGTTTACCAATGTGAGAATATATAGTTGGTTAATATAGGTGTTTGGTTAGCAAAGTGGCTTATTCATTAAAACTTACAAGATTTTCTCATGTGTAGCAACGAAAGTATTTTCAAATTACCTTATACAATTACCTTTTCAGAATGGGTTATTGTGTTTGGTAATTTGGAGTGGACATGAAGCATCATGGTTGAGGGCATATTGGTCTAAAAGGTCTATTTATTCAAAAGAGTTAAGGTTTTTGAAAACTAGAATATTTTCATATTGGTTTCATGTGAAAAGTGCTTAATAGCATGTCACAATATCTGCCTTAAACTTTTTGGTTTAATTACAAATAACACATCATGGGCTAGTGGTATTTGTAAGGCTTATTGCTCATATGTGGAATGTTGCATTCTTTTATCTTGAATATTACAGTTGATTTTGGTGATAAAAATTAAGTAACTCTAATTCAAAATGAGATTTAAAGCTTCATTAAGTTGTGAGTGTTTTCTTAGACATAATCATTACATTTTGAGCATTTTCTTTGATTATTAAGACAATTTGTGAATCCTTTAATTATTGTCTAGTCATATGAATCCATAAAAAAAATTGTCACATGCATGATCAATAAGTTTGTTATATTGCTTTGTTCCTATATATCATTTGTTTGATAATGTGGTTTTATGAAGGATTATACTTATGCAAAATGTGATATGTGAAACTAAGTTTCGTTATTTTGAAAACATATGTTATGAGTGATATATATGTTTCACATACTTATAATGTTTTAGTTTTATGTATCACATAATTATGATTTGAAATTTTAGGCATTAAGTTTAAAGTCTAATAAAGTGCATAATGTGGTATATATTTTAGACACTCAAATTTTACATGGACATATAAAATAATATTATTGGCTATAATGGTTTATGAAAAGCTTTCAAATTTTATGCTAGTTTGATGAAATAGTAGGAGTTTTGCTATTAAAATTATACAATTATGTTACGAATAATAACATGTATAAAATAATTGTGAAGTGAATTTTTTTCACATAAATTGTAAGACTAACTTTCAAAATCATTTGCTTTTACAAAATACTTACTAAATCAAATATACTCCCATAATATATTAATTGTTTTCTAAATATGAAATTTTGAAAGAACAACGAGTGAAATTTTATTTCTTAGTAACTATTTAGAGTATGCTTTTGGTATCATGAATCTCGATAAATATTGCCATCAAGATCCTGAGTAATAAATAAAATATGAGTTATGAAAGTTAAAATGGATATGAGTAGAAATTTCAATCTATAAGAGTAGACAAAATTAATTTTTTGAATTTCAATATGTTTAAAGTTTTGACTGAAATGTAATGTTGTTAAGGCTTATTATATTAACTTGCTTTAATGTTTATGTCACAACTCATGTTTGATGATATTAGAAATTGCATATTCCTCACATGCATATTATCATGAACATGAGATTGATTCATACTATAATTATTGTTTGTATATGATCATTTTTGTATATGATCGTTTAGAAAAATTATGTGTTATTTACATTACTATATACTATCATCTTGAGATTTATGATATGAAAATTATGTAATTTGTTGAATCTCATGTAAATATAAAATATCTATATAGGTAGAATTTTTGTGGCTAGTTAATTTTTAATTTCAAAATTTCTTGTAGTCATACTTGAAAGATTGAAATGTTATAATAAAATATTATTAATTGTCAAGACCATTTACTTGGTACTATAACATGCTAAGTGTTTTATATTAATTGATAACATGATTATGGAACATGACTTAAAAATTTTTAAGGTGCACAAAATGGTAATGGACATTTTAAGTTTTAACTTTTAGTGATCTATAGAGGTATATTTAAATTAGTATCTTGCTTGGAGTGATCACATGTACAAATAGACATAAGAAAACTAGTACAACTATAATGATTATGAAATTTCTTATTGAGTCATAATTGTTTGATAGTTGTGTAGGCCTTTGACCCAACAAAACCTTTGATGGGGAGGTTTCTAGGGTTTTAATAAAATTGGTTAAGGTTCCATTTTCACTTTTAATTAACGGTATCTACCTATTAATAACTGCTAATAAAAGAAGAGAGAAAAGGAAGACCCAATCTTTTTAAAAAATTATAGTTATTTCTACTTATCAATTATGTCTGCCTAAATATATATGCAACATAATTAAATTTGGTATTCTAATATTCACATATGGTGTTTGAGATTTAAAATTAAGCTTAGGCTAGGTTGTTGAATTTTCAAGTTTTATTCACTCTTTAGCTATTGTTGATTGTAATTCTATCCAAATTAATGAAAGTCTTTTAATTTTAGATAAAAAAAAGGGTTCCATGAACAATAAATAAAAGGTTCAAGATTCCTAAAAATAATGTCAAATTTTGTCGAAACTCATTTGTATATTATTAGTATTGCATATTTTAGAATATTTGATTTTATGTAGTTATAAAAAAACAATTGAAAAAAGAACTCCAACTTAAAATTAATTAGTCTAATAATTATGGTATAACTTAATATTGAATAATATAAAGTACCAAAAACCTATTGCCTAATTGATATACATTCATGTAGTTGTATTTTGAGGGAACAAGCGGCTTAATTGTAATATATGACATTTTTAGGTAAAATTCTTAGCTGAAATTATTCATAATTAAATTGTTCAATTAAAGATCAATAAAAAACTAAGTTGAAAATTGTATATAATTTTATAGATTAATTGAGCTAATCCAATATATATCTCAAACTACAAAATCCTCCCGAAAATTCAACCAAATGCAAGCTAAGTAGTATGCACTTTATTTGGAAAATGAATTATCTTCTGTCCATGACTTTTAATGGCGGGAAAAATTTAAAGTTTGCTTAATCAAGAAAAATTAAACACGATAGGCATTATATCAATCAAGAAAAATAATTGTTTTTTAATAAAAATTGCTTTCTTCATTTTATTTGGGATTAGAAATTGTTTATTACATGTAAAACAAATAGATGAATCTATTATATGAATGTCAATTGTATGTATTTATTTACATTCTTTCAAATTTTTTTATTTGACTTTAAAATAATTTTTAAACTGTAAATAAACTAAAATCAAGAAGTTAAAGAATTTAGATCATGTCCTATTTGTGCATGTGTATGTTGGAGTTGGTATTTTTCTATTTTTTTCTACATAACATGTATATTGTTTTAACTTTTTTTTTTTTTCAAATTGCTTGGTTAATTTGAGAAAAATATTCTCCATTACATGAGAATAAAATAGAATTTAATTCTTACTAATTTCTATGTATGAATCTCTAAATTTAATGTAAGAAAATCAATTAATTTGATTTCCATGATCAATTTTCTGTTATTAAAAAAAATATATATCTATTTACCATTCACTAAGCCCCAAACACCTACATAAAGATTGTTAACATTACACTTTACACATTTTTTTTTTAAATGTATAGTTAACAATATAAAATTAGAAAGTTTTTCGTTATTCATTCATAAACTCATTGAATTTTGCTTAGTTTTTCCTATTGAATAACAACTTTATACTTATGTTTGGAAAAAATGTTCACTTTTGGATTTAAGCATGCTCTTAGTTCCTTAAAAATTGCACATTATAGCTTTCACACAATAGTCCATGAAATTATTACCTTTTATCTATATAATTGATTTTTCAAAACTTAATTACTTAAATAGCTACTTCATGTGTCACTCAATCAATTATTCTTTATTTTTTATCACCAATATTTTTGAAAAAAATCATTAATTTTATATACTAAAAATAGCTTTCTTTTAATAAGAAGTCAATAAAATTAAAAATTTAACTTAACATAAATCATGAACATAAAAATGATCAATGCACTTTGCTTAAGTGGCTTAATAATTATTAAATAAATGTCAATAATTTTTTAAACATTAAGTTGGCCTATTATAGATATTTAATTTTGTCCAGACATGTTTTTATCAAACACAATACTTTGAAAATTGAGACCTGAGTCTTTTTTAATATTTTCTTATGTTTTACAAAATTTTCATAGTTTTTGAATAAACTGATTCTTAGGTTAATACAAGAAAAAATAGCAAAAATCAAAGGTTAAAGGTTGACCTAAAATCAACTTAGTCAAAACATGTCACCAAACTTAGTTGAATTTGATAAAAACTGAGTCATTTTGGGTTAATAGAACCAAGTCATTGAATCCGTAAAGATTTTAATGTAAATCTTGAGTTTGAGCAAAAATAAGTGTTTTGAACAAAATACCCATGATAACAAAATACCCATGATGTGGGCCAAGATCAATGTTTGTCAAAATTGGTTAAAATCACTTGTCTGGTCAAGTTTTGTCAAAACTTGAGGTTTAGAAAGAAAATTCTTGGAAAAACAAAATTTTGAGTTGAAATGATCAAAATGCCCATGATCAAACTTGATCAAAATTGGTTAAACTTGGGTTAACTTTTGAATTTTGTGATTGGTAAGGACAATCGAGACTCACTAGTAATAAAATTATGATTTTGACTAAAAAATCTTGTTAATTTCAAAAAGAGTAAAATTACAAAAACACCATTTAAAGGTATTTTTGTAATTTAATCTTTTTAAGATATATTTTTTGTGAAATATTTTAGATCGTGCTTAGATATTATTTTATGAATTCTAATGCATTAAAATCCCAATTGCACCTCGAAATGGTGAAATTACTAAAATGACCTTTAGGAGCGTTTTTGTAAATTAGCCTTTTTAAGATTCATTTTTTGTAAAACATTTCATATCATGTTTAAATATTATTTTATGAATTTTGATGCACTAAAAATCTTGTTTTTACTTTGGAAAGAGTGAAATTATTGAAATACCCTTTAGGGGTAATTTTGTAATTTGACTTTTTTGGGATCAATTTTTCACGAAAAACTCCAAATTAAGAGTAAATATTATTTTATAAATTTTGGTGCATTAAAATCTTGAAAATCAATGTTGAATCTTAGGGTTTAAGGAAAATCATGGAAAAAGGCTTAAAATAATAAAATGGTAAAATGATATTTTCACATTAAGACAGCTACACTAAAGGCTAAGGTATTTACTGTATTTTTTCAAAACCATTGATCTTTTCACATTAGGATAGTTGCACTAAAGGCCAAAATATGTTGTGTGTTGCTTAGACACCAAACTTGAGGGAAAAAGATAACATTGCTATAACCATTGGATAAGAATTAATCTAAAGGCTAGGAATTGGTTGCTTGGTTTTTAAATATATATTTAAGCTGGAATTGGAAGAGGTAGCAACTAGAGGTGGCATGAAAACCATAAAAAGGAAAGAAAAAACCAAAACAATAGGAAAACTTATGAAGGTATAACTTTTTTCTCCTCTATGCATTTTCCATGCAAGTTATCGTATTCATTTATGTAATATCTTCTTGTTTATGTGCTTTTGAATAGGACAAAGCCTTTTTCATGGCTACTCTTTTCTACATTCCTCATTAATCCAATGTATCATCCTACCCAGGTCATGGTATGATTGTGAAATAGTGAAATGGATCATAAAGAAACAACAAAACCCTAGTATTCATTTATGTAATATCTTCTTGTTTGTGTGCTTTTGAATAGGACAAAGCCTTTTTCATGGCTACTCTCTTCTACATTCCTCATTAATCCAATGTATCATCCTACCCAGGTCATGGTATGATTGTGAAATAGTGAAATGGATCATAAAGAAACAATAAAACCCTAGTAGGATTTTTTGGCCTAGCCTTTCCATGCGTAGCTAAAACTTCTTTCTCCATATTTTCATGTTTTTCTTGCTTAGTTTTTTATGTTGTGATGAGCTTGTAATGATGGGGTTGGCAATTTTCATGCTTTCTTGTCTTTTAATGTTTTAGCTTGGTATTTTGGTAATAATGTCTTGTTCTTGTATTTTGTTTGACTATAGTTCTTCAAATGTTTGATAAAAATCCTTTGACAATAAAAAGTTTTTGTAAGTTGGTTTTCCAAGTGTTTGAAGTATGCCCTAGCAAAAAATAAATAAATAAATAAAAATAAAAAAGTTTATGGTTGTGGGAAAACCATGAGCAGCATTTGGCCATGCTCTCCCTTAACGTAGCTGAAACTTCCATGCAATTCTTAGTGGCTAAATGTTGTTACAGACTAACTTCTTACTTTAGTTCTTAATGGAATTCAATGTTTTTCAAAAGCTAGATAATTTTTTTCAAAATGAGAAGATGGAATTTGTATGAATTTTTAGTGATGTTCTATTTGTTTTTCAAATGTTTGTAATAAATCTTAATAATGGGTAAGAGATAATGAAAACTTTGTTGACTTAATGAAATGCAAAAATCAAATAGGATAGGCAACAGAAAATCATAGTAGCCATGATAATGAATGTGCAAGTGCATCCATGATAATAGCATTGCCATTGAAGTATATTATATTTCTTGAAATTCCCATAAACATATTCTTTTCCACTTTTTGTATACAATGATCTTATGTACAAATCATGTTGTAACTATTACATGTAGGTTAAATAAAATATGTGGATGGCTTGGAACTATTATTTGGTATGTATAAAGTTTACATATATTAGAGGCATTCGTTGATTTGCTCTATTATAGTGCTTTGCTACATAATATATAGTCTCGGAAACATATTCAAGTACCAAAATAAGATAGAGCTCATACTTATTAGTCACTGAAAAAAAGTAACACTTGAGTGACACAACATTGGGATGATTAAGTTGGCACATCGTTTGCAACTCACGATTTTAATATCTCTTATCTTGTAAAGCCTTTTTTATGGCTACATTATAGTGCTTTGCTACATAATATATAGTCTCGGAAACATATTCAAGTACCAAAATAAGATAGAGCTCATACTTATTAGTCACTGAAAAAAAGTAACACTTGAGTGACACAACATTGGGATGATTAAGACGGCACATCGTTTGCAACTCACGATTTTAATATCTCTTATCTTGTAAAGCCTTTTTTATGGCAACAATTTCTCTATTTTCTAAACATTTAGCCTATAACATTACATATACATAAAGTCGTAAAATAGCATTTGTAAGCTTATAATAGAGGCACCAAATCAAAGGTTCTTACATTTATGATTCAAAAGTTGTCATCAAGACATTACCTGAAATATAATTCCAAAAAAGCCCTGACCAATATTATGCTTAGTCATGTAACTTATGGTTTGCAGGACAACACAAAAGGAATTTAAAGATAAGGGGATTTAATGCATGTTGGTACTCTACCACTTCTAGCTTCACAATGTAGTAAAATTGAAAAAATGAGAAGTTGTAAATGTAAATGATGGGATGTGGATTCATATTTAGATTGCTTGTCATCAAAATATAACCATGAATACAACTCCAAAGATCTAGTCGACTAATGCCATTATATGATAAACATAAAACATATTAGAAAGTAAGAAAGTCTATGTGCATTTTGTAAAAGCTTCAATATTTTTAGGTCTGGCATGCATTTCTAATTTTCTTTCCAAAACAGAATCAATAATCATGACAGTCAATCCCAACAACAAGTTAGAATAAATTATATGACAAAAACATGAATGATAGTGCGATGTAATGGCTTTTGTAACATGTAGAATTAGATTACAATTGCACTTAAGAAAATATATACCTGCTTGGGTTGACCATTTCTACCATCAATAGTGGTAACTATAATATGTCTTGTTTCAGTTCAATTTCCATCCACTAATGTTGCTTCCATTTCTGAACACACAAAAGTTTCGTTACATAAAAAAGAAGTTCATGCCATAAGAGAGATAAAATGCTTTTATTGTTAAACAAATCAAAATATGCAAAAGGATCAACAATACGAGAGAATTAAGGAATTATAGATGCAATCAACTTAAGAAATCAAAGGAAATCTAGATATCAAATAATCAAAGCCTTTGATTATATTATGTTTATAGTATAGTTGACTTACCAAAAATATTGCATCTTTGAACATTACAAATAGTGAATTCTTTCTTTTACATTTCCCTTTTTTGGATTGTTGATCCTTTTGCATATCCTGATTTGCTTGACAATGTAACCTTAAGTTATCTATCTTCTACAACAATTGCATTATCATAAGTTAGATTAATGTGTTTCTAATTATAAGAAACGAACTTTAGTGATAACAAACCTTGCTCTATTCTTTCAAGCAGTTTAGCTGGAACTCAATCGGTGAAATTATTTCCAATTATGTTTCTTTAGAGGCATAAGAAATGGGATTTGTTATTTTCTTAATTACTAAAAGTTTAGTAGTTTTGCTTTGATTCAAGTCATTTACAGGATGATCAATGATGACAATCGACATAGAAAATTAGGTACTGATCCAGTCAAACAATTATTTGATAAGTCTTTGACATGTTATAATTTATGTGAAAGGATAAGGCCATTTTGTATACATAAATTAAGCTTTCTACATATTAATATTGTTGATAAAGAGATTGAGCTACTTACAAATGTTGAGTTTGGATAGAAATTGAAGTATATTTTAGTCAAAGTCACTTAAAGATAAGTCCTGATCAAATTTTCACATGAGAGTATGTAAATGGATGAAACTGATATGAAAATTACTATAGCAGTAACTTACAATGAGATGATGTAAATGGATCATAACATTGGTAGCTGTATTAATACCATTGCATGAATAATCTGTAGGGACATATGGATATCTTTACCAATTTCTGTTCACACTAAATAATGATTTGATTTTCATGATAGCATTAACTAATATTTTGCTATACAAGAATTAGAATAATTTACATATTTTAAAGGAAAAATAACTAATAATGAAAAGTATACTTAAGTTGATGAGAAGAAGATCATATCATTTTTTCGGTTGGTTTAAAATTGTAAGAAATCATTTTCAGTGTAAACGTCAAATTCCATTTCTCATCCATAATGCATATAATATAACAACTGTAGCAGTAGCATTGACAACATAATGAACACATTTTTAAAACTGATAAAAGGAATTTATGTGCAGAAATTGATACAAAAAATATTACAGATAAGTCATGCAAAAAAAAAAAAAAACCATCAACTCAACTTTATTCATAAAACCAATAGCATTTATTTCTTAGAAAGCATAAGAAATCATAAAAAGCCTAGGACAAAAGCATAACAATGCTCATTCATGCAAAAACTAAGATAATAAAAGTAAAAGATAGTTTGCAAAGTAAGTACAATCTAAACACAATCGCAACCTGAATTGACGAAAAAAAGAAGCATGATAAATAAGCTATAAATATAAGCAAGAGGATGCCTATTTCGCATGTGAGGCACAAAAGAACCAAAGAAAATTAAAACTTTATCACACATCAACGAAAGATAAAGAAACTCAAACTTTTAGGAAAATAATAGTGGTTTGTATATACTTTACATAAATGTATATATGTTAAATAAATACCCTAACTCTTAACTTTTATGAATACATCATTGAAATCCAAAGAGATGGGGAGAAATATCACATTTTTTGAATTTATGTATTTAAAAGAAACAGTTTAGATGTGAATGTATATATTTCATCTTTCTTATTATATATATTGTGAGCCATAGTCCTAAAAGCAAGATTGTTAAATTAGATCATGAAGAATCTAAAATAAATCCATCTTATTTTTCAAATTTGCAAAAGCTAATATGGCCAATGAAAGAATTTAACCATAAAGAAAAGGTGTAGGTATATACCTGTCATGGAAACAATATAAATGGTCTAAACAATGCTGCATGCTTATAAAGTTATATAAAAATTTAGAATCTTAACTGTACCTTACCATGATGATTTAGAAAAAAATGTATTTGTAGAATTTTTTAAATAAAAAATAGGAACAAACTTGTAGCCATGGGAAATAAACAACAAACATTAGATGCTAAAAACCATCAATCACAGTTGAAACTATCAAGTACTTTATTAACAATTAAGGCAATAACTCACTCATATATTGTTCTTTACTATGCCTTGAGGCAAAAAACCTTGCAAAATGTAAAATTAAATAAAACAAAGAACTTTAACAAATCTAATTAATCATCTTGAAAAAAATGCCCAAATGGTAGGCATTTTATAATAGTGGAACTTGACCTTGTTAAAAGTGAAAACTCTATTTACTTGGTTGTTAGCTACATTTTGCAAAACAGTGACCTTTTTTATGTTCATTACACAAAAATCATTATCGAAACAATCATTTTTTGCTCATATTCGCTTAATGGCTTGAAACCAAAATCATTAAGTAAAAGAATATATAACATAAAGAAAATTAAAAAAAAGTAAATGCAATTAAAAAATATAAAATAACCTACATATAAGTAGTTATTAAAATTAGGTCATTTAGATTTCCCTTGATTATGTTTTAGCCAAGAGTGAGGAAAGAAGATGGAGATGGAATTACTTCTCCCATTCCTACTTTATAAGATATAATACAAATAGTGTATTATAAAATGTAATATATTGTTCACAATAATTGAAAGGCAAATGGTGTATTATAAAATGTAATATACTGTTCAAAATTTACATAGACAGTGAATCTAACTTTTCAAATTTTGCCAAAGCATCTACAGTAATGACAAAAGTTGTTAGTATTTGTTAGGGACTAGAAAGAGATTAGTCTTTTAGTTTGATTTTCATAACAAAAACTATTAAGTAATAGATTTCTTATAAACTTTTTAGTATGCATTTAAAATGCTCTATAAATTTGAAAAAAAATTGATTTTATATTAATGCAATGATATTTTACCTTTAAATGTTAATTAGAAAAACCAAAGAAATACAAGTAGAATCCAAAATGTTTTTTATGTAGATGTTTGGTTTTTATAATGCCTACTTTAAAATGAAAATTTTAGTAGAAAATTTTTTTTTGAAAGGAGTCGATAAAACTACCTCAGATTAATTACTTAGAAATATGGCAATCATATTAGTGAGCAAACAAAGAAAAATCCAAAAACCAATAAAAATTAGTTATCTTTTTCATAGGCAAGTTTTTAGAAGATGATTTGAACACTTTCTTAACGTTGAGAACCATCCACTCCCTTTTCTTCCCATCTCTTCTCAAAATAAGAGTTTTAACAATTGTAAAATAGAGACATAAATTTAGTAGTGTATTATATTTTACAGACCATCTTTTCAACTAATGCTCATTGCATTCATGAAAAAAGTTTACACCCAATAAAAAATTAAAACCCAAATCAAAGAAATAGTAAAAAACCCCAATCTAAATAATCAAACCCTCAAATTTATCAATTAATAATCAAAACTCATTTTAAAAAATTATCCAAAGAACAAAAAATGAATAATGAAAACCCAAATTTTATGATTTAATAATAAAAAATCTATATAAAAAAAGAATAAAAAACTCAAAGAAAGTAATAAAATTCAGTTAGAAACATAAAGATCAACTCAAAACCAAGTCAAAAAAAGATTTACCAGGAAAAACCTAGATTTTGTCTTATTCCATAAAGTCAATTCGTCGTCGATAGAAGCTTTATGGTTTGAGAGGGTGGTTGAGAAAAGCCATGATAGCCTTTATGCAAGAATTGAATAGAGATGAGAAGAGTTTGAGAAGGTTTTGATAGAGAAGCCTTTAGAATTGCTTTATTCCCAAATTACCCATGTAATTTTTTTTAAGACATTGTTTAGGTGCATTACTAATGCAAGATTGGGGATTGCTTTTATTTATTGTTATAGATATTATAACTATTTAAAAATATTGTAAGCTTGCGATTGTAAGTGATGGGAGAAGCTCCTTAATTTTACAAACATCCAAAATAAATCAAAGTGAAAATTCAATGTTGTCTACACAATTTTAAATTTCAACAACACCCTTTCATGGAGTCTTTTTTTTTTTTTTTATCAAAAGTAAGGTAACCTCCAAATTTAATTCCTTAAATAAGGTTCTTTTAAATTTCATTCTAAAATAAATAAAAGTATTTTAAAGGGTTTGTATATAGTAAGTATAGTAAGGTCATAATTTATTGACTTTATTTTAAGATCATAAGATATCATGATATCTCATGAGAATTTGAAAATATTGTAAAAATTAAAAAAATGAAAAATGTTAGCATAGGTTAACAGGTCAACTAAAAAAAAATAAAAATAATTTTATTTATTTTATTCATCTGACAAATAAAAAAATTACAAATTACATATTTTATACTTGTTTTCATCTACTTTTACAAACAATAACATTAAAATAAAAATTCAACTATAATTATGTTATATATATTATTTTAATAAATAATATTTTGTTATTTCTTCATTATTGACAAATAACAATATTAAAATAATAATTAATACAAATTTTAGTATTTATCTTAATAATTTTTTATTTATTTAATTTTAAAATATTAATTATTATATGTTGCCTTTTTTAAACTTAAATTTATTTTTTAGTTATTTATGTTATATATTTTACAATTTTATTAGTACGATTTTTCTTTCTAGTCTTAGAAATTTATTAACATAAATCATAAAAATGAAAGGTATTATTGTACCATTTTATTTGTATGACTCTTTTCATAGATACTTTAATTGTAAATTTTGGTATCTTTTTATTAAAAAAAATTAGCATATTTGAAATGTCCTTCGATCAAGATGTGACATTTTTTACAACTATATAAATCTTTTTATTACATAGTAGAAAATAAAATTACCACACAAATATTTACATTAATAAATTTTTAAGACTAAAAATGGTTTAATGATCGCTTTCAAATATGAGAAAAACTCTCCTGCTCTTTTCACTTGTTTACGTTAATAAATTTTTGATTATTTATTACTTATTTTTAATATATTTATAAAAATGATAATTCATTAAAATTTTACATTACTGACTTAATTATATACATTACAATAATATTTTCTTATAGTTGTTCTTCCTTTCTATTACGTTTAGAAGTATCATAATTTTTTTTTGTTATTTTAAGACACTTTTTACACATTTTATGCCAATGATACGATTTTTACATTTTTTCTTGCATGTTTAAGCTTCAAAATTTTTGATTATTTATTGAATTTTTTATATATTTATGTGAACAATAATTAATTAAAATTTTACCTTATCAATTTAATTATTACATTGGAATAATATTTTCGTACAGTTGTTTTTATATTGCAATAAGTTTAAAATTATCATAACTCTTTTTTAATGTGTTATGATACTTTTTACCCATTTTAGACCAAATGATAGAATTTTACACTTTTTCTTACATGTTCATGTTACCTATTTACTTTTTAAAATTTTATCCATATATATTTTATATATTTACAAAAATAATAATTAATTAAAATTTAATATTGCTTAATTATTTACGTTACAATAATATCTTTTTATGATTATTCTTACATTCCTTTACGTTTAGAATTGTTATAACTCTTTCTTGGTGTGTGTTACGATATTTCTTACTCATTTTATATCAAATGATGCAAATTTTATGATTCTTCTCACTTGTTTATGTTACTTATTTATTTTTTAATTTTTAGCTATTTTATTTATATATTTACAAAAATTAAAATTTTACGTTGCCTATTTAATTGTTTATGTTACAATAATATTATTTTACAGTTATTCTTACTTTTCATTATGTTTAGAATTGTTATAAGTTTTTCATAGTGTGTTATGACACTTCTTACTCATTTTACAATAAATTATACAAATTTTACGTTTTTCTCACTTGTTTACATTGCCTATTTGTTTTTTAATTTTTAGTTTTTTTTTATATATTTATAAAATCAATAATCAATTAAAAGTTAACATTATCTATTTAATTATTTATATTACAATAATATTTTCTTATGGTTGTTCTTATCTTCCATTACGTTTAGAATTGTCATAACTCTTTCTTACTCTTTTTACCCCAAATGATACAAAATTTATGTTTCTCACTTATTTGTTTCGTTACCTATTTGCTTTTTAATTATTAGCTATATATATATATATAAACAATAGTTAATTAAATTTTTACATTGTCTACTTAAAATTTTTATGTAATAATAATATTTTCTTATGAATGTTCTTACTTTCTATTACGTAATAATAATAACTATCATAGCTCTTTCTTAGTCTATTACGATACTTTTTATCTATTTTACATCAAATAATATTAATTTTATGTCTCTTCCCACTTATTTACATTACCAATTTTTTGAATTTGTAGCTATTTTTCGTGTATATATACAACAATAACAATTAATTAAAAATTTTCATTGTCATCATAATTATTTACATTACAATAATATATTTTTACTATTGTTTTTACTTTTCATTGTGTTTAGAATTGTTGTAGCTTTTTCTTGTTGTGTTACGATACTTCTAACCCGTTTTACTCAAATGGTACAAATTTTACATTACTTCTCACTTGTTTATATTATCAATTTGATTTTTTAATTTTAGCTATTTTACTTTATATTTACAAGAATAATAAATAATTAAAATTTTACGTTGCCAACATAATTATTACTATTACAATAATAATTTTTTACGGTTGCTTTTACTTTTCATTATATTTACAATTATCATAGCTTTTTCTTAACATGTTATGACAATTTTTACCTATTTTACGCTAAATAGTACTAATTTATGTTTGTTCTCACTTGTTTACGTTACTAATTTATTTTTAATTTCTAACTATTTTCCTTAGATATTTATAAAATAATAATTAATTAAAATTTTATGTTACCAATATAATTATTTACATCAAGATAATATATTATTATGGTTATTTTTTATTTTTATTATATTTAGAATTATCATAACTTTTTAAATGTATTATGACTATTCATACTTATTTTATGCCAAATGATACTAATTTTACATTTTTTTTCACTTGTTTACGTTACCAATTAGTTTTTTAATTTTATTTATTTTTTATATATTTACAAAAAAATAAATAATTAAAATTTTACATTGGCAACTTAATTATTTACATTATAATAATTTTTTTATGATTGTTCTTACCTTTAATTATGTTTATAATTGTCATTACTTTTTTTTAGTGTGTTACGATATTTTTTACTCTTTTTATATCAAATTATACTAATTTTATGCTTTTCTCACTTTTTTACATTATCTATTTGTTTTTCAATTTTTAACTATTCTCCTTATATATTTAAAAAATAATAATTAGTTAAAATTTTACATTGCCAACATAATTATTTATGTTATAATAATATATTCTTATAGTTGGTCTTATGTTTCATTACGTTTAGAATCATCATTACTTTTTCTTAGTATATTATAATGCTTCTTACTTATTTTACACTAAATAATACTAATTTTACATTTTGCTCACTTGTTTACATTACTAATTGTATTTTTTTTTAATTTTTAGCTATTTTTCTTATATATGTAAACAATAATTAATTAAAATTTTACATTGCTATCATAATTATTTATATTATAATAATATATTTTTATGATTGGTCTTACTTTCTATTACATTTAGAATTGTTATAGCTCTTTCTTGGTATTTTATGACACTTATTACTCATTTTATACCAAATGATACTAATTTTACATTTCTCACTTGTTTATATTATCAATTTATTTTTTAATTTTTAACTATTTTTCTTATATATTTATAGGAACAATAATTAATTAAAATTTTATGTTGTCAACATAATTATTTACTTTACAATAATATAATCTTACAATTATTTTTATCTTCCAATGTGTTTAGAATTGTCATAACTGCTTCTTAATGTATTACAACACTTTTTACCTATTTTACATCAAATGATATTAATTTTACATTTTTTCTCACTTGTTTACTTTATCAATTTATTTTTTAATTTTTATATATTTTTCTTAAATATTTACAAAACAATAATTAATTAAAATTTTACGTTGTCGATATAATTCCTTACATTACAATAATATTTTATTATAGCTGTTTTTATTTTCCATTACATTTAAAATTTTCATAAAGGTTTTTAGTGTATTATTCATACCCATTTTACACTAAATGGTACTAATTTTATGTTTCTTCTTAATTGTTTACGTTACTAATATATATTTTTTAATTTCTAGCCATTTTTCTTACATATTTTAAAAATAATTTATTAAAATTTTACGTTAGCAACTTAATTATTTACATTATAATAATTTATTTTCATGATTGTTCTTACCTTTAATTACATTTAGAATTGCAATAGCTATTTCTTACTGTGTTATGACACTTTTTTTAGTTTTACACCAAATGATACTCATTTTACATTACCTATTTGTATTTTAATTTTTTTCTATTTTCTTTATATATTTAAAAATATTAATTAGTTAAAATTTTACGTTGTCAAAATAATTATTTATGTTATAATAATTTTTTACGAATGTTCTTACCTTCTAGTATATTTAGAATAGTTATAACTTTTTTTTGGTGTTACAAACTTTTTACTCATTTTACATAAAATGATACTAATTTTATATTTCTTCACACTTGTTTACTTTATCGATTTATTTTTTAATTTATAGTCATTTTCTTTGTATATACAAAAAAAAAATTAATTAAAATTTTATATTACTATCATATTATTTATGTTACAATAATATATTTTTATGTTTATGCTTACTTTTCGATATATTTAGAATTGTCTTAATTTTTTCTTAGTGTGTTATAATATTTCTTACTTATTTTACGCCAAATGATATGAATGTTATGTTTCTTCTTATCTATTCATGTTATCTATATTTTTTATTTATTAGATATTTTTCTTATATATTTATAGAAATAATTAATTAAAATTTTATGTTGTTATCATAGTTATTTACATTTCAATGATATTTTTTTACAGTTATTCTTATATTTCATTAAGTTTAGAATTATCTTAATTCTTTCTAGGGTGTCATAATACTTTTAATATATTTTATACTAAATAATACAAATTTTACGATTCCTCTCACATGTTTATGTTAATAATTTTCTTATTTATTCTTTTCTAAAATATCATTTTTTTTAAATTAATTTTTATTCTTGGATGTCTTTTTAACTATTTTCTTATATATATGTAACAAATTAATTAATTTAAATTTTATATTGTTAACATAATTATTTACGTTAAAATAATTATTCTATCATTTCTTCTTATATTCAATTATGTTTAAAATTATCATAACTCTTTTTTAGCATGTTAAGACACCTCTATCCCATTTTTCATAAATTGATATAAATTTGATTATTTCTCTCATTTGATTATGTTTATAATTTTTTATTTTTATTTTAAGATATAAATTCTTTTAAGTTAATGATAACTTTATTTTATAGAATTATTTCTAGTGCTTTTATGGTTGATTTTTGCTTAGTTCTTAGCAAAATAAAGTTCTTTTTATTCCTCAATGGTTGAATTTTCTATTTTATAAGTTTTCTTGAAGAAAATAATGATTCTTGATAATTCTTGAAGATTCTTAAAGTTCTTTGATGATTCTTGGATGATTCTTGATCATATTATGGACAATTGAGATGTTCTTGGAAATTCCTGATTTTCTTGAAAATCTTGAAATTCAAAAATGGGAAAGATGTTCAAGATTGGCTTTGGCAAGTGTAATGGAGTTGAAAGTGATGAATCTTGAAGAAAGAAGATGAAAATTCATGCAAAAACTCAAGTTGGAATTTCGGTAAAGAATAAGGGGAGAATTGTACTTTCACATGATTGCAAGTCCATGGTAGTTTGTGTAGGTGTACATGCATGGGATTACTATGGGATGACATGGCATTTTAAAAGTTTTCTTATTGGTTAAGGAAGATGATGTGGCATGATGAAGTAGCAATTCTATTTTCTTTTCCTATTTGGAGTTGGATTTCTTTTCTTAGTGGTGAAGTATTCCTAATTTTACTTGGAGTAGGATTTTGCATAGGTTATAAATACAACTTATATGTGCATTCAGGAATTTTTTTAGATGAAGTTAATTTTTTATTTTTCTTTAAGAAACCAAGTCAAGGCATGGAAAAGAAGATGAAGATCAAGATGGAAGGATTTGAAGTAACTTTTTGGAAGCTAAATATAGTTAGGCCGAAAATGTACTTTCTTAATTTGGCAAGATTCTATTTTTGGTAAGTTTATGTATGGTATGAGTTGCTACATGATAAGTTATGATATGGTAAATATCTAGAAGCCAAGTATGGTCTAGAAGCTTTCTTTTTATGAGTCTTTATTGAAGAAGCATTTTGGGATTAAAGAAACCAAGTCCAACCAAAATTATGTGAAGTTTTCTTGGAATTCCATATTTAGCCAAACACCCAAGGGGAATTTTAGGCCTATAAATACATGATTTAAATGTTAGAAAAATGGTGTACAAGGGTTAGGGTGATAGACCAATCTATAACTTTCTTGTTTTTAGTTTTTTTTAGCATTTAAACATTCGAATTTTAAATTTCTTGTTCGTTTAGTTTTATGCTTTTTCAATTTAGTTTATGCACATTATTTTAAGTTTACTTCAATTGAATTCTGGTTTAAAGCTTTCTTTCGATTATGTTTTACTTAGTTTTTATGCAAATTGGTTTAAAAAATGTTAGTTGCAATCAGTTTGGAGTTGAATCTTTATAATTTGCGATTCTATCTTTAAGTCTTGTTTAATTAATGCTATTTTATGTTTTGTTTTGTTTAAGTTTATCCAATTACATGTTTAAGTCATCTCTAAGCATTCAGTTTACATTGTTAGGGTTAGATTTAAGTTTAATTATCACATGCTTATACGTTTGCATGATTTAAGGTTAAATTGATATAATTACAATTTAGGTGTAGTTGTTTTTATTTCAATTATTTCTGATTTCATTTTTAGGGTAATAATTAATTAATTCTTCATTTAATTCATCTTGTTTCAATTTAGTTTAGTACTTATTGATTATGCATGAATTGCATTTGATTAGGGTTTATATCATTTGGGTTTTTGCATATTGAGTTGATTTAATTTCAGTTTAATTTTAATGTGATTTAATTGCATGTTATTTAATTAAAATAAAGTTACTTGCATGATTTATAGCTAATTAAGGTTTCCATTTACATGGTTTGCATGTTAGTTCATTAGGGTTTATATTTGGCATCACATATTTGATTCTTATAAGTTTTTGTTTTGGTTCTTTTGATTAGTATTGCTTATTTTCTTGCATTATTACTTTCGATTTATGCTATTTATAGTTAATTGAATTCCGATTATGGTATTTAGCTTTAATTGAATTTGATCCTTATTTATTTATAGTTTGATTAGTTTATTTTGGTATTGATTCATAGTATTGCATGTTTTTATGTTTTTATTTGAATAGTTTTCATATCTTTTAATTGATTTTTCTAATAATAGGTTTAAAGGCATACAATTTTGGTGCTTAATCAATTTTTTATTTTTCAATCCTCATAGGAATGATAGTTTACTTACTCTATATTACTTGTCATATCTGTATACTTGCAGATCATCGATTAAATTTTTTGTGTCATTGCCAGGGATTGTTAGAGCAGTTTTAATATCGATACCAATCACTCTTCTTATAGCTTGGATGTTTATTTTTTTATATTAATTTATTTTTTTTATGTCAGAATTCTTTTCATATGAGGCTAGGAACCATGGGAACTATATGACACCCTTTTTGGAGAATTCCCAAGCTCAATGGCCATCTAATTGCTCTAGCTTTGATACCCTTAAATCTCTAGCTTCACACAATCAATATTATGTTTTTATTTTGAAGTAATTTCACTAACATGAAATAAAATGAAAAATAAAAAACTATTACATAAAGTGAAAATTATTTAAATCATGTATATGATTTTATAAATTTTGTTTTACAATCTCATTACTTGCAAAGTAGGTTGTATCTTTCTCTATTTTAAAATTTAATCAATGATTAATATTTAATTATATAAATCTAATTATTATTATTTGTTAACCTTATTATAAGACTAAAAAACTTAAACTTGTTATAGAAGTCCTCTAATTTTAAGTTAATTTATCAGTCATATCAATATTTTATTCCACGTCACCGTTTCTTTCTTCTTTCACTAGTTTCTTTCATGATAAAATTATGAAGAAAATAATGAAGAATAAAGTTTAAAATTATAAAGAAAATCATTTTATTCCATGTAAGCAATTAACCCCCTTGTTTCGCCACTGATTAGGATAATAAAATTAGTTGCGTATGAGATTAGAATCACAACATGATTTTATTCTCTTAATTGCATGCCCACCGTCGATATTTACAATGTCTTGACATGAATGGAATGGCTCGCATAAACTCTAAGTAAATGTCCATATCATTTTAAGGTGTTTATAATTTGATTTTAACTGAATTAATTGACTAAATTGATTAATTTTGATTAATCGATTGATCATTAAATTAATTTTTGTTGATTAATAAAAATGATTTAAAAAATTTTAATTTTCAATTAATTTGATTCAAAAATCAAATTAACAAAAAATTTAATTAAAATATAATTAAATCCAAATATAAAATAAAAAATATTTGAAATGGATCATTTTATTTCATAAGTTATTAGAATGTTTAACATGAAACTTTGATATTTAAATATTTTATTGGATAATTTGATTTAATTTGTTTAAAATATAAGAAATTAAGAGTTTAAAATATAATTTAATTTAATTGTATTTATTATTTGGTCATTCAAAAAAATTAACTGAACTGATCAAATTAAATTTGATTGATTAATTTTTAAAATTAATAAATTTGATTTTATTAATGAAAATAAAATAATTTAACTTAATTAATTTAATTTTGAATAATTTAATTTAAAATTAACCGAATTGGATCCAATAACAATTCTAACGTCACAAATTTCATTTCTCTTTAGTCCTTACACACGAAATGCCATTTTTCTGTTTCTTTTTTTTCAAGGAAATGCACCCCAATCCTTATGAAAGAGTACTATTTTGGAGTTTGACTTCTTTTAATCCCATAAATGATCCGACTAGCATCATGCCAAGGTTTCTCTACAATATTAACTTGACAAATACCAGGGAAGCAAATATATTTTCAAACGGTAGAAATAAGAGTTTCCTTTCATTTTCCTCATCTGGTAAAGTAAGTACGAGGCGAGAATAGTCGGCGCGGAGAGAACATCCCCATGTAGCGAGGTGAAGCTAGACCGTCGATGGACCTATATTCTGACATGATGAACCTCTCTCTCTCCCCAAGACCTGCGCCTCTCATCATGTGCCCACTGAAGGTCCCATATTTCACCAACTTCCCCACCCATGATTTCTTCTTTTGGGGGCTTTTGTGCCTTGCATTCATTTTCTCTCTCAGGTACTCCTTAACCGCATGCAAGCTCTGCTCAAACATCTCCATCGGTGGCGAAACCAGGGGGTTCCCTTCCACGCAAAGCTTCTGGAGTTTCTTCATGCATCCGATGGAATCAGGCAATCTTTTTATTTTGTTGTAACTAATGTCCAATTCCACAAGGGAAACGAGGAGGCCTAAGGAGCATGGTAGGTTTTCAAGGTAGTGGAAGTTTTGGCTTAGGTTGAGAACCTCTAAGTTGATTAACTTCTCCATGTCCTCTGGCAGAGACCTGAGGCAATTAAGGCGTGCATCGAGAACTCGTAGGGAAGCCAGGTGAGTGATGGATTGAGGGAGGAAAATCAACTTGTTTGAGTTGACTGACAGTTTTTTCAGGTTGACCAACTCAAATCCAATAGTGTCTGGCAGCATTGTAAGCTTGTTGAAATTAGCATTCAATTCTGCCAATGACCTGCCAAACGCAAGACATGTTAATTTCCAGCTTGAAACTAGTTCCAATGTATCATACAGCATGCAGGTTTTACATTCATATTCACAAAAATTGTAAGATTCTCAAAAAAATTAGGTTATGTCTGTATGAATGGTGTGATGTATTATGGAGCCCTCCCACTACACTATACACCCAAATCAGCAATCTTTTCTCATTGAAAAAGCCTCATCCGATGAAAAAAAGGGATGACTGGGTGCAGTGTAGTGGAAGCCCTCACCATGGCACTGTATTATATACTGCCCCATATGTTCAAACATAAGTTAATATATGCATATGATCTAAATGAAGTAATAATAGGACAAGTGCAAATAGTTTATTTTTGGTAATTAATCCTATTTGTATACTAGCTAGGTAAAAATTAATACAAACCTGCAATTTTCAATAGTTTTAGGTAGAGTGTGGAGAAGGTTGCCAGAAACGTTGAGAATTTTGAGCTTAGACAGACAACCTATTGAGTAGGGGAGAAACTTGAGTTGATTGGAGTGCACATCGAATGCCACCAAATTCAGTAACCTTGCGGTTAGGGACTCTGGTATGCTCTGTCAAATTAAATTAATTAATTTAAATGAATTATTAGGAAAATATTATATACACTCATCTAATACACTTATTTTACATATTTACATATACAATATATAAGTTTTCAAAATTCTATTTTAGTTCATAAAAATTTTAGTACTTTTTAGTTAAATTTCTAGAATAAGAAATGAATGTGTCAAATGAGTGTATGAAGTAAATATAAATTTTTTTATTTCATTCAACTCAAAGACTTACCATATTATTGTCTTAATTAATTTAAAGAGTAATTATAGTATAGTATTACGTTGAATTAATCAGCCAGACTTTATTTATTTATTTTTTTTTGTACATACATAAGCTGAAGTATTACGTTATCATTTTCGTTTGTCTTGAGTGATGAGAGGAAAAGCAAGGGACATGGTATTTAGCATATGAAGAATATATACATACATAAATACATAAGCTGAAACGATACCTCAAGATTATTGTTGGAGAGGTCTAACTTGCAAATAGTAGACAAATTTAGAGATGGATTTGGAAGGGAATCCAATGACATCCCACTCAAGTTTACAATCTCTAGCCTTTCTTCCTCTATATATCTTCCCCTACCATTTCCCTGCTTCTTGCTCAAATCCATTCTCACTTGTCGCTGATCGTACATTATTTTAATTGGTAAAACTAATCCCTAAAATCACCCAAACGAGAGAAAATAAAAAGTGAATTTGCTTTTGATGAAATGGTTGTTTGTTTGGTTATTGGCCGTTAATTGGCTATATATAAAAAGGGGACGTAAGTAGAAGGACGCATGGAGGGAGGAACAGTGAGGTAGAAAGAACAGAAAATTAGAACAAGAGATGATACTTGTCCAAAGACTGAAGAAAGAGAAAGAAGAAAAGGTACACAGCGCCTTATGATTCGGGAGTTGCCTGGCCATGTCTCAACGCCCTTCGCCCTGCCCTTTTATTTTTCTTCGGATCCCCACGAATCCCGCTCTCCTTTTTTATTGTACACTCTTTAGACTAAATCCAGTTCCCATTTCCTTTATTATTTCTTACCTTGTGATGCGCATATTATTTTTATTTATTTAAATATATAAAATTATATAAATTAAAATTATTTAATCATTTACATATAATTAAAATATCGAATAATAATAAACTTAAAATTTTTAAATAAAAAATTTTAAATAAATAATATTTGAGAAAGAATAAAAGATCTTAAAAATATTACAAATAGCATTATTGAATACACTAATAAAATGTTAAAATAAGAACTTAAAGTTTCACAATTTTAAATTAACTTTTTTCAATTTGCATCATCTTCATTTTTTATGACCTTTTTTTATACATTTACAAATTTATATAACTTAAATTAGTAAAATATAATATTGAATTAAATTTTAAAATTTATTTTTTAAAAAACATTGAAATTCATAATTTATACTTTATTTTTTATTAAAAATAATGGTTCAAATTGAGTTCGTTTGACAACAAAAAAAAAAACTAATAAGGAACAAATATATTGGGACAAAATAAGTATTATAAGATTTGTATATATATGTAATAATATTTTTATCATAAATAAACTTTTCAAAGAATTAAAATATTAGATCTTATCATAATGATTTTTTTTATATTTAATATCTATCAGAGTAATTACTTCGTAATAAACAATGATTTTATTGTACCAAACTGCCCATGTAAGAATTAAAATTGAAATAAATATTATTTTAAATGTAATTAAACAAAAAGCTGAAATAACATAATTTGGTTACAATACACCTTGACTTGATTTGAAAAAAAAAAGGGTTAATTATGAAAGGACGGTAGGAGATCTATGGATAAAATGAGTATAAAATAAGAATATTAATATCGTACCAAATAATAATTTTTTTAAATAATAATGTCGATATAAATTATTTCGATATTTTATTTGAGTTTTTTTTTAGTATAAATATATTTATAAATGTACCTAAACTCTTTATAATAATACTATTAATAATATGTAAAATAAATATATAATATCAAATAAATAAGTTTAAAAGTATAAGAAATGATATTATCAATTTATCGTGATATTTTTACACTTAATTTGATCACATTATATTTCAATAGATATTATTATGTAAGAATATATTAAGATAAAAATAAAAAGATGAAAAAGAAAATAACATTGCCTTTAAGAGTCGTAAATCTTAAAGAGGGACCATATTTGCT
Source organism: Durio zibethinus (assembly GCF_002303985.1). The sequence continues at coordinate 18,382,554 of NW_019168159.1, forward strand.
TTTTTTAAAAGATTGAAATAGATATAAATAAAATCTTGGTTTTGAAAAATTAAATGTAAAAAAAAAAGAATTGATCTAAAAAATATAGAAATGTGGCTCAAGTTTCAACTTTTAAGGATTTTATTTTATTCTTTAATTTTTATTAAATTAAAAAAGTAAAACAAAAAAAAAATCATAAAATTACAAAATACAAATTATGTTTCACAGTCACATATTGGCCAAAAATGATTAATTCAACAAAATTCATCAAAACTAGTTTAAATAAAAAAATAACTGATTTTATTCGATACCAAATTAGATACAAAAAATTATTGTTAAGTGTATCGTATTTTAATACAATTAAAGTGTGTAAGCCAATATCATTAATACAGAAATGAGTTTAACTTGGTATAAAACCAAGACTTTTATTCAATGTATAGTTTGTAGAATGTACATTTTATTTAACGCAATAAACACAACCAATAAAAAAAATACGTAAAAAATTTGAAATTTAATGTATTCAACATGCAAACATTTTTTTTGTTGGTATATGTATAGCTATTCATACAATTACAAACAACAAAGGAAAATTTTCTAAATAATATTTGTTGATGGTGTTTTTATGGTGCCTTAGTTAGAAGGAGAGAGATGAGGTTGAAGGGAAGGACTACTTGAACATGCAGTCAATGAACACTGTCAAGGGATGTCAGATTTATTGCTTCAGGACGTACTTCAACACTCAAATTAGTCAGATGCCTAAGGTTAGGTAAAGGAAGGAAGAAAGGAAGGAATGGGATAAAAATGGTGAAATATGTGAAGAAAGCTTCAATGGAGGGAAGCTTAGAATATGTAGTAGGGTTAGGTATTCTTCTTACGTACTTGGTTTTCTTATTACCTTATACATGAGATCAAGAGGCAGTGACCTAATTGAGATAGTTGACAATTGATAGGATATTTTCGTAGAGCTTGAGAAAGGTCTACGTAGGTAGATGTGAGTCATATTTAATGATTTCAGGTAGGCGTGAGCTACATTTAATGGTCTCAAGCAAGTTAAATGACAATTAGTCAGTTTTGAAGTGATTGTCTTGACAAGTTGTCAATGGAACTTTGGGCGAATCCTTTCTTTGGTGAAAAGTGAGAAATTTCCTTAAAAGCAGATGATGTGATGCTCTAGATGTGCCTTGTATGGGTGACCCAAGGATCTTAACTATGTTAACCAAGCCTTAATCGAGTTGACCATTGACTAATCGACTTAGGTGTAACAATATTAATAAATAGTGCATAACATTACATGTAAATAAATAATGATTTTCATACATTCATTGTGTTAGAAGGATCCAACCATAATGGGTGGTTGGACTAAAATCAAATATGTGTTGTAACTACTATAAGGTAGTTATATATATCTTGCTTTGAACTAAGAAACTGTCATTATTGACAAAAAAAAAAAATTTACCATGAGTACTAAAAAATATAGATTTGAATTTAAATGCCACATTCTTTTCCCTACAAATAAATAGCATTCAACCATTATGTGAGATGCTTAAAATTAAAATGAATAAGATAGATGCAAAGAAAGGCAGAGAAAAGTTAGGAAAAGAAATATGAAATTCTTTGTGAACTCTTAATGAACTCTTTGCATTCAAAGTGAAGATTTATATTGTGGATAACAAATAATTTCTGCATGGTGATTTTGTTTTTAACAAGTGAATTAAGTCAACAATGTTTTGCTATATTGTTAGTTTTAATTCCACAATTGATATTGATTATATTGTCAATTATACACATCCACTCATTAATACATATCAAAGCTATATAGCTTTATTCCTAGTTCATTTCAAGAACTTTTCTTGAAACATAAAAGCTTTGACATGTTTTTAACTTCTTATCAAAAAAACTCTTGAAAATCTCTGAAGAATTATGCAAAGTGTGTGATTTTGTTATTAAAAGTTGTTATATATGGATGAATAAAGACATCCTAATGTAAGTTGCCATTACCATTTGAAACATTTGGATCGAGTTTTCATTTTCCAAAATAAGGCACTTGAATTTTCGATATAAGGCATTTGATTGTCTTATTTTAAAATTTAACAGCAAAATTTTATCGGGCAATCCATTACACATAAAAAATTTTGAAAAAAAGAAAAACAAAATGCATTTGTAACTTCACATTCAACTATCCTTTTTAGGGCATTTAACTACCTTACCTAATTTTTTAAACAGATTGAAAAATAATTAAGCAAATCGATTATCCTATAACATTCTTTTTAAAAAAATGAGAAATTTTCATAATTTTGATTATTTTAGATTAACTTCGGGAATATATATAGCATAAAAATGATTAAAATTTATTTTTTAACCATTACGAGACTTGTGTTAATTATGTGTTCATGAGATTTTTGTATTTGTTACAGAAAATCATGACAGTAATCGTTAGGATTCCTATTGGTATTATAAAAAAAAAAAAAACAAAGAAGAAATTTGCAAAACCAAAAAGAAATGATAAAGGAAAGTTGCTAAGAAAAAGAAAAAATGTTAATATTTTGCTAAATCAAGTGGGTTTGGGACTGCGCCTTGGAATGGGTATATGTAGACACTATATTCCAATATAAAAATACTAGACATTGTTTAGAATAAACTAACCAACTATTGACCCTTAATAGGACATTACATCCTAAGAATACTCAAAAAACTAACAAAACCCAAAGTTAAAAAAAAAAAAAAGGGTACAAAAGCTATCCTAAAAACACTCTAAGACTTTTGAGTTAGTTTGGAAGATTATTGAAATAAAGTAATGATAAAATAATTTCTAATATGCACTAATTTTAACACTCCCCCTTAATGCATGCTTACCATCAATAACTCTAAGTACAGCTTAAAAGATTTCACACTTTGACTTTGCTAAAGCTTTTCTGAAAATATTTGCAACTTGCTTGTTTGTTTCAACACCTTTTTACTCTATCCCTTGGCTTAACATTTTTTCTTTGATAAACTAATGATGAACTTCAATATACTTTGCCCTTGCATGAAATATTGGATTTGAAGCATGTTTGATAGCACCTTTATTATCACAATAAATCTACACCACATAGTCAGCTTCAAAAAATATATATACCACTATACATTTAAGCTAAATACACTCTTGTGTAGCCATGGTTGCTATTGTATATTTTGCTTCAATGCTTGATAAAGTAACTACTGATTGTTTTTACTACACCAAAAGATTACAGCTAAACCAACATTTGAGCAATAGCCCAAGGTTGATCAACGATCATTAACATTCCTAACCCATTCTATGTCAGTATAGCCACTTAAGAGAAGTTATCTAGTTTTCTTGTACATAAAACCGTAATTAAGAGATCCTTTGACATAGTGTAGGATTCTTTTACTAGCACCTAAATGGGGAACTTTAGGATCCTACATAAACTGAGATGTAACACTAACTGAATATGTAATAATAAGTCTTGTAATAGTTAAGTAGATCAAGCTCCCAACAAGTTGTAAAAACTTTCTTGAATCTTTCAATAGCTTTCCTTCCTTAACTTTAAATGGAGCTCCATACGTGTAGGAATCGATTTTGACTCTTTTATACTAAACACTCCAAAATGCTCCTAGCATAGCTTCTTTAAGACACAAAATATCCTTAATCTAATTTTTTAACTTCAAGATAAAGAAAGTACTTAGCCTTACCTAAAATTTTCATTTCAAATCAAGTTGAAAGATCATTCCTTAGACAAGAAATTTTAGCTTCATTATCACTACTGATTATCATGTTATCCATATACAACAAAACTAGCACATGCATATTCGATTCTAATTTAACAAATAAACTAGAATATGAGTTTGAAACTTTAAAACCATAAAAAGTAAGATATTGAGCATTCTTACCATACCAAGCTCATGGCACTTGTTTCAAGCCAAACAATGCCTTTTTTCACAAATAAATATGATAAGGAAACTACTTAGAAATGAAACCTTAAGGTTGTTTCATGAAAACATGATAGTCTAGCTCTCCATAAAATGCATTCTTTACATCAAGTTGCCACAACTTCCAACTTTTAAATGCAGTAAGTGAAATAATTGATCTCTTGATCACCATCTTTACAACTAGACTAAAAGTCTCTTCATAGTCCAACCCATAACTTTGAGAGAATCCACAAGCAACAAGTCGAGCATTGTGTCTCTTAATCATTCTATCTATTTTTTTTAATCGATAAACCCACTTGCAAGTAACTAGTTCATGAATCTCTGGTTTAAGTACAAGCTCCTAGTTTCATTCTTTTCCAATGTTTAAATTTCTTCTTACATTACTTTTTCCCATTTACAACATCCTTTAGATTCATTATAACATGATGGTTTTTCATTTAACAATCCTGAAAAGAAATATGAAGTAATTGAATAATAGTTTAGTTGTACTTCATAATATTTGAGATGATCTAGTTATCTTTTCTTCCTTGTTGATCTTCTTACAACATGTTCACCACCTATGAATCTGAGTTTTCCAGCCTAGGTGGGAAAAGAGTTTTGTTTCCTTCACATTTGAACCGTCATCAATTAAAGCTTGCACATTTGGCTTAGGGAATATCTCTAAGTTCTTTAGATCATCACCATCATTACTAGTGAGTTTTGGGGTGAAATAGGAAGACGATACCTCATCAAACACAACATCCCTTAAAGTAGTGAATTTGTTTATCTCTAGATCCATACACATCCACCCTTTCTTGTTTAAGTCATAGCCAACAAATACACATTTCTTTACATTCGAATTAAGTTTAGTCCAATTTTTTTTAAGAAAATAAACATAAATATGGATCCAAATACATAAAAATAATTTACATTTGGCTTTATCTCATATAATAGCTTAAAATGATACTTGTATTTACCTGCCTATGGAGGTAATTAGTTTATCGCATGACATGCACACCAAATAACTTTCACTTAAAGCTTTCGAAAAAGTTTCTTGTCATGTAGCCATGATAAACTAGTTATACAAAGGTGAGCCAATTTTTGTTTAACAACTCTATTTTCTTACGGGGTTTTGGACATTTCATTTGGCATTGAATGTTATTGTCATTGCAATATTTAAAAATCTCATTTGATATGTACTCACCACCATTATCACTTCTCAAAATTTTAGCTTTTGGCTAAATTGTTTTTCATGGAATTCTTGAACTCAACAAACTTGGACAAGGTTTCAACTTTTTTTTTCAAAAAATACATCCAAGTGAATTTCGAAAAGTCATCCACCAATACCATACCATAGTGATAACAACTATAACTTGGTGTTTTTATTGAGCCTATCAAATCTTTATGAATTAGTTCAAACAATTTTGACCTAGGTTAAATGAACTTTTTAAAAGGAAGATGATGTAATTTACCATATAGACTTTTTTGACAAACCACATTTTCTTGTAGATGTTTGAGGGCTAAAATTCCATCTAGTAGCTTTTTTAAGAAGATTATCTTTAACATTTGATAGCTTAAATGGCCTAACCGTGCATGCCAAATTGTTGTATTATAAACTAGGCTTGTTGTCTTTAAATAAGCTTCTTTTATTGTTATCACAAATAAAGACCCCTTCTTCTTACCAATAAATACTACCCCAGCTTTGACATTTCTCATTTTATCAAGTACGTTGACATTATTTGGCCCAAACAAAACATACTTTCCAGAATTAGTAATTTGGGAAACAGAAATTAGATTTTTCTTTAAACCTAGAACATTGTAAACATCGTTTAAAAGAATACTCCTAGCCTTGGATTTATTATCGAGCTTCATAACACCTTTTTTTTCCTACTGAATGAATTGAGTTATCGACTATGATGATTACTCTCTCTTTATCATGGTTTCTTAATTCTGACAATAGCAAAACATCGCTAGTTACATGATACGAAGAACCAAAATCTATAATCCAATCGTCTTTATAGTTTATGTGGTTGACAAAGGCTTTAACCAAGTTTGTTTTGGTAGTTCCAATGTCTCTATTTTTTAAATATTTTGCTTAAAAAATAAAAAAAAAACACAAAAAAAAGATCCAAGCTGAAAACCCAAAAAAAAGGGTAATTTGGGTCATAAGGAGGGATACCTGAGTTGAAAACTCGAGAGAGTGACTTAGGTATAAGGAAGAAATTGAAGAAATGATTAGGCCACAAACTTGAAGTAGAAGGATATGAGAGCAGTAGCATGAAAGAAGTGGAGGATAAATCATTGTCATTAATCATGGAGGTAGGATTACAGTTTAATGGATCAGTATTAATTAGAGCTATAATCAGATAAGATTTTTGGAAAAAAATTAGGTATAAACTTGATCAAGATCCATCTTGGTATTCAGTATTCAAAATTTGAAAAATAAATCTTTGATACCATTCTCATTTGCTAACTTTTCTTTGATTCTAAATGATATATTTATTTTTCTCTCTCGAAATAGCTTGTGAACCAAGTTAACCAAATTTAATGAATATCTTTTATTTTCCTTGTTCAAATCCTTTTTGTCCAATCCATTGATTGAAAAAGATGTTGTGTCTGGCTTAATATTAATGGTAATGATTAATGATTCTCATAACCAAACTTGAAGAATGCTCAAAGTAGGCTTTAGGATAACAAAGATAAACAAACAAGTTCTTAAAAAAATAAATGAAAAAATTGGATGAAATAATGAATGATTAAAAAATAGATAAATAAGTGAAATGGATGATTGAATAGTGTAAAATAAAAATAATGGAGGATGAAATGATGAATGATGATTGAAAGAAGAAGGAATGAGTGAAGTGAAAAATGACAAAAAACCAAGAACTGGAAAAATAATGATAAATGGTGGATGATGATGCCTTTGGGCAAAGTTTAACAAATAGCTACTAAAAAGATGAAGGTAAAATGATTGGTAAAGAAGGAAGAAAACAAAGAAGAATGCTTAAATTTGAGAAAAACCAAATGATTATAATTTGATTGCTAATGACTTATTCAAGAACCAAAAGTTTTAAGATAGTTATGGTCAAAAGAACCTTATTTCCATGAATACAAGTGTATAATGTGGATAAAAATTGTTGAATAACATGCATTGTGTGCCTTCCATTTATTACATACATTGCATGGCTTCAATGCCAGAAAAGCAAACATATTGTAGAAAAATGAACACATTCCAAGAAAAACCCAAAGAAAAGAAACAATCGTTAAACAAATAAATCATTTTCGAAGATCTCAGATGCAACCAAAATTTTCAATGATAAAACTATCAAAGTTTTCAAAAATGAAAATTTTAAAACTTTCTCTTTTCAAAGTGAAAAATTTTTAAAATTTTCTACCTATATTTACAAGCCCTTTCAAAGCGAGATTTTTTAAATTTCTTGCATATGTTTGTAAGAGCCTTTTTCAAAATGAGATTTTTAAAGCTCCTTACCTATATTTATAGTAGATTTTTTTTTAAAAAGAAAATTTTAAAGTTTCTTACTTATGTTTATAAGAGCCTTTTCAATATGAGATTTTTGAAATTCTTTACCTATATTTATAAGAGCCTTTTTTAACGTGAGATTTTTTAATGCTCCCTGCCTATGTTTATAGAAGCCTTTTCAAAATTAGATTTTTAAAATTTCTTATCCTATAGCTTAAAAAAAAAAAAGCAATAGCAAGAGCAAGCAATCGCTCTTTTCAACTATAGTCCTAGACAAAATTAGTGCATTTGATTTTTGTATTATTTCTAATTCTAAAAAATACGAGAATTAGAAACACGCAAAAAGGGACAGTTATAGACACTCAATTTGTCCTAACATAATCTGACAAATTGTGAAACTCTTAAAATATGATCCAATTTAAATCTAACATTTCATTAATTTTGACAAGTTTTTAAAATCGAAATTTGGACCAATTTGACCCCAAATGCCCCATGGTGAAACTTGGTCAAAATTAATCAAAATCGTTCAAACTAGATAACATTCAGGTCAATTTTTCAAAATTCATAACTATTTGGAATCAATATGGCCTAAAATTGAGATTTGTTTTTTTAAAGCATTGAAAAACCTGATTACACTTCGAGAAAGGTAAAATTATCAAAATGCTCTTCAAGGGTATTTTGTAATTTGACTTTCTCAAAGTTAGATTATTGTGGAAATTCCAAATCACATAAAAATATTATTTCATATTTTAGGCGCATGAAAAACACTAATCTTATCCTGAAAAGTGTGAAATTACTAAAATACCCTTAGAGGTATTTTGTAATTTAACCTTCCCAATGTTAATTTTTTGTAAAATGTTTCAAATCATATTTTTTAATTATTTGATGCTTTTTGGTGCCTTGAAAATCTTGGTTGCATCTCAAGAGGTATGAAATTACCAAAATACCTTTAGAGATAATTTTGTAATTTAACATTTTTGATGTCAAATTTTCACGAAAACTTTTAGATCATGATTTCATAGTATTTCAAGATTTTTGATGCTTTAAGTTCACAAAAATGAAAAGTAGAGCACTATTTTCCAAGAAATAAGCCTAGAAATCGAAAACTTTCTAATAGGGTAGATTGGTCTTTTCACATGATTCCAACAGCATTAAAAATTCAACCATTGGTCATGAATATTCCAAACCATAGGATAACCTTGACAAGCCAAATCCAATGATCAAAGGTAGCTCCTTGCAAAATAAAACAACAGAGAAAGAATAGTCATTAAATGAAAATTTTATCCAAAGGTTTGCATTTCTTCTATGTGGGATTTTTATTCTTCATTGGGGGGCTGAGAAAAGAGGAAGCAACTAGGAATTCACTCTAAACACCCAATTTTGTCTGGGGTTTTATCGATATTATTAAGTTTTGAGTTTTAATTTGATATTGATCTTTTAATTATACAATTAACTTTAAGTCCAAATAAAAGGCCTAAAAATAATTTTATTTATTTTTTGGGAAATTGAGATTCAATGTGGATTTTTTCTTAGATTGCAAAAAGGCAAACAAATTTTGGAAGATCACATAATCGAATCTTTCTAGGTTCAATTAACATTGAATGTTTTCCAAATTGAGTTGATCTTTTATCTCTATAAATTCAATTCATTAGCAGCTCTATAGGATCAATAGAAGTAGTAAGCAAATTGGCACAACAATTTTACCTCAAACACTGATCAGCAAATTGCAAATTTTTGAGGGCCAAACAATAGTAAATAAAGATCAAACAAGGGCCATTTGCGCAAAGTTTTTGAAGGAGAAAACCATCAAGCAATTAACAAGTGCAATCAAGACAATCAAACACAACCCAATGTAAAGAAAATATAGAGCTTGATTTTCTAGTCAGTAAAAGCAATCAACAGAAGCTTGATTTTCCAAACAATAGCAATTCAACAATGTGCAATCAAGAGCAATTGACACAATTCATCAACAATCAATAATAGTCTAAAATTAGAGATAGGAAGCAATACGAAAGCAATCAAAAATTGTGAAACAAGTCTAACACATCAATTCCACGAAATTGAGCAATCAAAGAAGCAATGACAAGAACACACAAGAATCATTGTTCAACAGGCAGTAAGGATCAACAACAATTGCATTCAAGCTTTAAAGGCAACTTGTGCTCTATTTTATTAGTGCTAAGCCCTAGCATATTTTCATAAAATGATGCAAACACATCCACATACTCACAAAGTAGATTGATTAACCTTTTTTTATCATTTGGTGATAGAGTTGTGCCAATTTTAACTTTTTTCTTATTTTATTCTTCTCTCAAATTAACCTTTTCAAGATCTTCTTGATATGGTTCAATTAGTTTCTTCTTTTGTTCCATTAATCTCATTAATTTAGAGGCAAAGTATAATAATCCAAAGCTTTTTCATTATCAAGTTTATCAATATGAATAGAATTCTTGAAATCTAATCTTGAATTATTGTCATCACTGTCTTCACATTCATTATTGGAAACTTGAAAAATGGGTGCAATGAAAAGATATGGGCAAGCGTATGTGTAAAAGGATGAAAGAATAAAAATTAAAAGAGGAAATGTAATGATAATACATTATGTAAATTATTTTATTAGAATAACAATGAGTAAATTAGCTCATACATAAAAGATAACCCTAATGCTTGGGCTTAAACAGTTAGGGTTTAACTCGCAACATTACTTTTTTAAAGGTTTAAAGATGGTAGGTAACTTTGTCATCTTTCAGTTTTTCACTTCATTACTTGGCAAGGTAAGATACATAAATAGCCCTTTCTTTATTATCTTCAGTAGCTCCATCATTCACCATTATAATTGAGAGCCCCAAAAAAATTTTTCTCAGATTCCATGCCATATCTTCATTAGCAACTTGAGATGACTCAGGATACATGCATTTTCCAAAATGAAAAATATCATAAAGGTAGGGAATAACCAACTTTTCATTTTAGGTTCATATCCTTTGAGATCAGTTATTCTCTTCTTGTTTCTAGCATTTGCCATCTTCATCTTGTTTGTTCTTGTTGGCTTGTATCCCAAACCATTTCTATCCTTGTTATTTGGTATTAATAGATATCATTTTATCCCTTGCAGATTTTTTCTCAATTCTTTCCCAATATGCCAACATTTTCAAATCACTTGTTTGATCATCATGCTAGTGCTTGCGGACAGTTGAGAAGCACAAAGTTTAGATCCTTCCACCATATATGTTGAATTAATTATTTCAAAAGATCTATATAAATACTTTATTAGCTGTTTTTACATACGAAGTGGTTACAAGTTGCATTAACAACAAATCCACTTTCTTAGAAATATATATCAAATATTCATTAATAATGAATTTGATTTTTGGTATAGAGAAGAAGGAACAACACCTACCATATGAATCTATGGTATTCTGAGGATATGCTAGAGAGATATCAATCACTTAGAATTTGAAAGTACAAGGACCAATCATCAATAGTATCTCAATGTCTCTCAACACTTCTCTTCTTAAATCATCAAAAGCCCTGACTATCATGTGGCTAACTTTCATATAAGATGTGTTGATTGGTAGCTTAGCCAAAATACTAGTAGGTATTACATTTCTCAAATAACCATTATCAATCAGAATCTTGGAAATGGTTTGACTCTTGTAATTTGCAATGATGTGAAAAGCCTTTGTACTTTCTCACCTTTTAAGGGGTATCTCACTTCATTGAAGGCTATGTAATTTGAGACCACCAAATTTTTAGCAATGTAGCCAACTTCTTTCATAAATATGTTGTGTGAGACATAAGCTTAGTTAAACACTTTCAATAAAACATTCTTATGAGATTCTGAAGAAAGAAATAGTAAGAGAACAAAATCCTTATAGACATCTTGTCCAATTATTCCACCATGCTATATTCACTGTGTTTGAATAATTTCAAGAATTCATATGCCTCTTTCTTGGTGACTAATTTTTGGTATCCCATATCAAAAACTTTAACACGATTATTCTTGTCACCTTCTTCACCTTCCTTGGCTTTTTCTTTTCTAGCCTTATCCACCATTTTAGGTGAATAACATTATTCACTCATGTTCATGTCCCATACTCCAATTATATTTGCAGAATCAGTTGTAGTTTGACTATCACCCAATCTTTTAGTCACCATATCACAATTGTATTTCCATGGCACTACTTTGATACTTTGATATGAAAAAGTACTTCAGACTTTGATTGTCAAGATTGGTTTTGAATTAGGTTCCTCTTGATTTTGAATCAGCTTGTAGTAGATTATGAGAGAATTAACCTAAGCCTTGTAAAGTTTTTTTTCCCCTATTACATTTACCATAGCTTTTTCAACTTCCTCATAAAATTTGATTTGAAAGGTATCCATCATCTTTTATAGCTTTGGTGAAAAGCATCATAATGCTGGATAGAATGTCCCAAAGCCCTTTTATGATATTTGCAAGACTAGTTTAAATCTATCTTGTCATAATAGTTTTTGTGACTTAGAGGTATTTGATGAAACATGTCTGCCTTTACTAGAATTGTGAATACTTAGACCAATGGAGTCTTAACATCATCAACACTTCTTTTAATGTGACATGCTTATCACTATTTATAGCATTAGTTGTTTTAGCATGATTTGGTAGAGGATTCCCATTGATGTTTGGTCCCTTAGAGGTATCGAAATTTAACACACCTTACTCAATGAGATGTTGCACCTTATATTTCAAATCAGAGCAATTTTGGTCAAATGACCTATATTCCCAGCATGTTATTCACATCTAGTATTAGCATTATACCATTTAAGGTAGAGAGGCTTCAAAGGTGCCAAATAGATAACTACTATAAGGTGGTCTTTTACTAAAAAAAAGAGTAGCTCAGAGTAGGTCATAAGGATAAGATTAATTTAGATCTTCTTTTGGATAGCTTAAGGCCTTCTAGAGTAGTTGGCTTATGCATTGAGCTGAGTACTAGGAAAGGGACAGAGCCACACATGGGGGTTATGGGTCGAAAACTAGGTTGATAAAGAAGTGGTGCAAATGGTAAAGATAGGTGTTTGGTGAAATATTATGGGTGGAATGGTTAGGATTTTGGTACATAGGGTATGAAGGATATTGAGGGTATCTTTTGACTTGTGGCCATTCATGGAATACAGCATAAACATTAACCTCTTTCTTTTTTGGTACAGCTCTTTTCTTTACACTAGATGTTTCACCCCCTTCTAGTTTTCCATTCTTGATATTATTTTTAATTATTCCCTAGAGATTACCATATCAACAAAGTTCTAGGTGGCATTGTCAATTATTCTTTCATAGTAAAGAGCCTTGAGAGTATTGAAGAATATAACTATGGTTTCATTTTCGGTTAATAGAGGTTGAACTTAGGCAACCATATGAGCATATTTTTTGAAACTTTCGCTTGCCTTCTTCTTCATGCTTTGGAGAGACACAAATGATCTAGCGTCATATCTAAAATATATTATATTATGCAATGAGAGCCCTTGCAAGTTTTCCTCCCACAACTCGAAGTATATCTAGATGAACATACCACCTAACAATTGAACTAGTAAAACTGTCTTAGAAGACATGGATGAGTAATTTTTCATTATAAGCATATGTAGCCATCTTATGATAATACATCATCACAAGTGTAATTAGGCATTTGGTCCCCTCATTTTTTTCAAACTTTGGCACTTTAAACTTTAATGGAATCACCACATTAGAGACCAGGCATAGTTGGCTACACTAACTCAGATATGGCAAAAGATGTGGATTCCTAAAAGTCCATTTCAAGTTATTTGATTACATTCTTAGGCAAGGCTATATCTTGGCAATCAAGACTATAGAAGTGTGTTGCATTTTTTACAACAGAGACAAAGATGTTGCAGCCACTAAAGCATATAAAGAGTTGTTATAGATGAAAAAGTTCATATAGGAACTTGATTTCAAGCAACAATGCTATGTGATATTTTGTAACAATCAAAGCTCAATTCATCTTAGAAAGAATTCTACTTTTCATTCAAGATCAAAGCACATTGATGTGAGATACTATTGCTTAAAAAATGTTTTCAATGACAACTTGTTTGAACTCAAAAAGATTCATACCGATCACAATGGTTTTCGATATATTGACAAAGACACTATCGAGGAAAAAGCTTGAAGTTTGTCGTTCAATTGCCAAAATGGTGATTCTTTCCATATAGTTAGAAATAAAAAGATTTGTTAGGCTTGGTTTCCTCTATGTAGAAGTGGCATAAAACCAAAGCTTATTCACCTAGGACTTTTTAGTCCTTTCATGTTTAGTTATAAGGTTTTAAACCCTTATATTTTTTTTATGTGGGTGGTAGAAAAGCAAAAGAGGTGTGGCAACAATAGAGAAAAAAGAGAGAAAAAAAGAGGTTTGTGCAGTTTTGGTTAAGTAATCTGATCAAGGCCAATCTACAGTCTGATTATGTTGAAATTTTATCAGTATGTTCATGACTAATTGGTCTTCAATCTGAATGGTGGAGATTGGGTTTTGAGTTTTCTACCTACTGATTTTGTTGGGGTTTGTTAATCCTAAAATTTGATGAGACTTCTTCAAATTTCTCTTGCAAGATTGTTTCTTTACCAAGATTGTTTAATCTTGAGACATTATGATTGTATACCTCTAGTTTTAGCTAGAGAAAACTTTGTATTCCCATTATTTTGATAGTGAAGATTATTTATTACTACCCATAGTTTTTGCTCCCCATTTGAGAGAGGTTTTTCATGTAAAATTACTTATGTCCTTATGCTTATAGTTTGATGATTTATTTGATAGTTCTATTTGTTTGATTCCTGCTATATTCACAAAAGAGAAGGATAATTTACTTTTATGTTGTGTGACATATTCGATTTGAATATTATTTTTTTATTGTTTTATCCTTTCAATGTTATTGCTTGTCATGGCTTGGATATGTAAGAGCTTGGGTAAGCATGAAACGTGTTTATTGAGAGATAAGATAAAGGTCAAATTTACTTGGCATTATATAGGGCCTCTCTACTTTACACCATCTCATTTTTTTTATGCAATATTATGTCAACTTATAATTTTTAGGTGCAATTTTAGTAATTTTTGCATAAATATATATTTAATGGTAAAATATATTTTCAAATTATGAAAATATGATTACGTAAATACTTAATCAAAAGAGAAATTTTATTAAAATTAAAAGAAGCTTATAGACATGATCCACGTCAAAGAACTTTGATTCTAAGCTTAAAGGATCGAGTTAAAAGACTTAACATAGGGACAATCAATTTTCTTAGCAAGAGGAGTTAATTGCCATATTATAGATATTGGGAGTAGTCGACTACGATAGACAAATAGTTTATTGCTATTCATTCCAGAAGATTACTAAAGGTTTTGCTAAAACTTTTACTAAGATGCAATCGATTCCTAACTCTAATGCATTTGATTTATATAGTTAAAAATAGATGATTCCATTACTTTAAGGAGAAGTCGACTTCTCTATAACCATGAGTATTTTAGAATTGAAAGAAGTCAATTGCTCTAGAATGAGTCGCTTAATCAAATGGAAAATGCATTCTGGATAATTAAACGAGTTGACTACATTATTCCAAATAGCACTTTCGAATTTGATAATACAAAGAGGCAGTCAAATGCCTCATATGTGGAGTTGATTGCTCTATGTAGACACCTCATACCTTGGAAAAAGACTTAGACTTATGGTTTTATGGATCACCATTTAAGGCCAAACACTTAGATGACTAATAGCACCAAAATATATAGAGATTTTACATATCAAAACAATGCTAAAATTTAAATTTTTGGATGATTTTTGGTGTTTTCATGCTATTTTCATGGCTTTAGGTTTTTCAAGCCTAAGAGTCATTTTCATGAAAGCCATGCATATAATTATGCAAAAGCTCACATTTGGCCCACTTAGTCATGCAAAATGTAGCCCACCATTAGTCTATATTCAAGAATGCACAAGCCCAATTGAATCCCAAACCATTTGGCTAAGGTGAATTTGCAAGATAAACATGTTTCTTTGCTTAGCCATGAAGAGAATGACTTGTACAAGGACACTACGACAATCAACTATGCAAAGAGAAAGAAAAATTTGTAAGTATTTGGACTTTCTGAGCTCAATCTATTTGGCCATGAGGAGTTTAAAGCTAGTCATGAGTCCTTTACTTAGTCTTGAAGAGTTTTGACAGAATGAAGACTTTATCACTTTGATGATAAATAGTTTGAACAAACTGCAACTTATCACTTCTTGAAATCTTATCTTAGTCAAACTTAAAAGAAAAGATTGATCAAGATTGCATCACATGAAGATCAAAGGGCTAGATCATCATATTCGGTCAAATCATTTCAAGAATGAAAAGTTTGATTTTTGAATGCAACCTTGAAGATTAAAAAAAAACCTTATCTTTTAGTTTTTGAATTAAACTCAATCACTTGTAAAGTTCACCCCTTTGGTTGAATTTATACCTATAAACAGGCAAGGTCATTCACATGTTTCATCATCCCTTTCTTTAGTTCTCTTCTGTCTGTTAGTTTCTAATTTTCTTTAAGTTCTTTATTTCTTTTAGTAAGTATTGGCTTATGTGACAAATTTGTCAATTACTAAGTTTTTGTTCTTTTAATATTTTTCAAGTTTTTGTTCTTTAAATATTTTTCAATCATGAAATATTTCATTCAAAGATCTCTTTTCTTATCTTTAGAGTTTACAAATCTTGTTTCTTATTTTCTTTAATTTCAACATAACCATTTTACTTTCAAGATCCAAGTTCTTTTATTTACTTGCAAGATTAAGCCATCACTCTTTTCTTTCATGTTTTTTAAGTTGTTTTCAAGAATCTCCATTTTTTTTACAAGCTTTTGGCTACTACTCTATTTTCATTTACTTTGTAGTCTTTTAATTCTTGCTTTAGGATTAGTTGTTGGCATTAATCTTTTACTTCCTAAGTGATAGTTGGTGAAGTTTAAAACCCTGCCATACATCACCTTTAATCTTTACTTGATCCATATTTTCTAAAACCATGTAACCCTAAAACCTTACAAAGTCATTTATTTAGATATAGGATCTTAGCCTTTTCACTTTTAGTAGTTGTGAATTACCCAACATTATATTCTACAATCCTCAAGGAGACGATACTTGGAATACTCCACTTTATTACTTGAACTGTGCACTTGGAAGCTCTATACACAAAGCAACAATCATTTGTAGCACCTCAGATTGTTTGAAGATTGAGCTATCATTGAACTTTAATTTACCTTAATTTTTAAGAATTAGGATGACTTATTATCATGCACTTTAGAAATATATTTATATATGAATGCATTAATGCATTAATGCAATAAGGAGGATTTACCACATAATAATTGTTAACAAAGAAATTTTTTATTGAATTGAAAATGATTTCTAACCAAACCAATAGTACATCTATGATAAGTCTAAAGTTTATTGTAGAAAGAAATCTCTAATTTGTAGATATTGGCCTTACACTTTATTAAGGAAACCTAATAGCTCTTAGCTATGTGTTTCTACTGATGGCACCCTTGTCTACCATTCTTCAACTTTTTCTACCATATCCTTGGCTTTGTAGGTAGCCATAGTGATTTGGTCCAATAGGTACTCCAACTGATTATGCTTTCTCACATATGCCTCATTTGCTTATTCACATTCTTTATTCACAATACCTATTTGTGTTCCAATTTTGACCACTACCCTATTGAGTATTTGGATGTGCTTTTGTGCTTTGATGAGTGCTTCTTTTTTTTTTTTTTAAATTTGCTTTCAATTATCCATTTTCCTTCAAAAGTTGGTCTAACTCATGATTAGTAGATGACTGTGTGATGTTGAGATAAAAAAAAAACCTTATCCATTTATCCCTTTCTTGTCTGAGTGCTTGAACCTTTTTATCCATTCTTCCCTATAACTCCCCTTTTAGCCTTTGTTTTTAAGTTCTAATTCATCTTTTTCAACTTGGAGCTTTCTTTTAGTGATTTCCACTACCAATAAGGGATCGAGAGGTTATGATTTCATTAGGCCATTTAGAGTTGTTTCTTTAGGAAATGTAATGTATTTACCTCGTCTAATGTGCGACACAATGTATTCAAGGGTAACCTCATTTGAGCGTCTCCTCCTATGTTTCCTTTGAGGCAATTTCCAAGCTTGCAGGGCTTTGACTATCTTCATGGAGGCATTAACTTCAACATATGAGAACTCCATTTTGCTAAGTCAAAAATTGGTTAGGATAAACTATTCATAGCCATATTGTCTTTGCATCATGATTGGACAATAACTTACTATACCTCAAAGGCCTAAGAAAGGAACCCAAAGCCTATCTTCACAACCATACAACATTGGTCCATAAGGCATCTAAAAGGCACTCCATGTCACATCTTGTTTAGAGTGCTTACACAAAAATGAGATCTAAGCTTCCTTGGATTTTTGTACAGCCATTCATTCTCATAAAATCCTTGATGGGATTTCAATATCACTTTTCATCCAAATGATTAGCAATTGAGATCATTCCAATACAATAACCCTTTCTATTTTAACGATAATGATTTAAAAATCTAATAATCTCAACCAAGATTATAGGAATAGGGTTGTTTTGATAACTAAGTTGATCAAAGAAATCCACTACTACAACATCAATATACCCAATTACTTTTAGAAGTACCATCATCCCATATAGAGCCAATGCCATCAAATTCATTCCCTTATCAGTATAAAAATTCTTATATATAAAGTCCCAAACAACGAACCAGGGAATACCAACACTTTCACTATTTTCATTTATGTAATTATCAACAGTTTGGACATCTATGACCATCATTTGAGCAAGCCTTTTCGGTAACCATTCTTCTTAATTTTCCAATATACCTTGTCATGATTAAGGAGATCCAAACAAATGAGAGTTGAATATTTTTCAATAGTTTGTACCATATCAACCTCATTGAACACAAAGCAGCAATATGAAAGATCTCAAAACTAATAAGCCGATCATCAACAAGGACTAAGAGAAGTAATGCAAGATCCCCAAACTTTTTTTAGAAGGCTTTCTTGGTAGTGACACCTCATTAGTTTCAAATACTAACCAAATTGCTCATTGGTTTGAGATTGAGATGGATTTTGGCAAGCAGAGTAGACACATAATTGGCTAGCAAGTAATCACTTCTTTTAAGCTAAGATTTTTGGAACTTCATTCTCAAGCACATATGAAACTTTGATAGGCTTTCCATGAATATAATTAAGATTCTTTTTGTTAAGATTGTTTTGTGGCAATCACTCTTTATAATAAATCTAATGATGCATGCATGCATAATAAAGTAAAAAACAAAGAGGTTAATTAACATACCATAATATACAAAGAACAACATAATATATAAAAGGAATAATATAAATGGTTAGTATAAACTTACAAGTAGAATAATAATAATTATCCCATCATGTGTTTTACTTAGGTTTTTCTAACAAAAGGGAGGGCAAGGCTTTAATTTAGGTTTGGATCTTTAGGGTTCATATACATGCTGGTTTCAAATGCTTGACAATCTAAAGGCTCCCAAATTGTTCTATAAATCATCATCCATTATAGACTAGCAAGGTACCCCAATCCGCACCCACCATTATAGGCACAAATGGATATGATTCAATTTGAGTGGGAGTTTTTGCTAGCTCACATTAATGTTATCCCCTCATGAGAATGTAGATACTTGCTCTCTCTTAATAAAAGACAAAGCCCAGGCTAGAGTTTATGTATGAATATAAGAGTGATGTGTGTCAAGGGACATGCCAAATAATCAAATAAATTGGTGCACATAAAAAAAATTAAAATCTATAAAATAAGAAAACAAAAACAAATAGGTTAGTAATATGAAAATCACAAACAATTACATAATAAAACCATTAAAGCAAGGCTTAAGATAACACATAACTAATTAATAACTTGACTCTCTAATGTCCCCATGTGGAGTCGCTAAACTATCATAATGTTTAGGTTAGAGAACCTAACCATTAGATACAAAAATTATGGAGTTGTTACAATTTTTTTTTTTTTTATCTAGGTATGATTGAGCACTTTTGTGAATTTATTCTTTTTAAAATTGTCTTAAGTATAAACTGAGAATCCCTAAAAAGAATAAGTTCTAGTCTACATTAATAAAACTAAGATTCAAAAGTTGGTTACGTGCAGGGAAGGTATTAGCACCCCATTACATGCAAAATTAGTACCAAATTAATTATGTGTTATCTTACCTAAGTCTTATCAAATATGGTTTTATGTCATGCAAATAAATTAATTTCAATCCTTTTATTTATTTACACAACATGGTGATACAAAAATTCTATCAAAACATCATGCAATCATGCAATAAAAAAATCATACCAAAATCATGTCAAAATATCATGCATGCAATAATATAATTACCATGCAAATAAATCACACAAATAAATATATTAATACTCATGCAAATATATTACCATGCAAATAAATTATCACACAAATATAATATTAATCATGCAAATTCATACACATAAATATATTAGGTAATCATATATATAAATATATTAATAATCATGCAACTAAATTAATAAATCATTCAATTACACACATAAATATATTAGGTAATCATGCAAATAAATATATTAATAATCAAGCAATTAAATTAATAAATCATGCAATTAAATAAATCATGCAAGAAAATTAAATTCATGCAAAATATTAATCATTATGCAGTAATAATAATCATGTAAATATATTAATAGTTAAATATAATCATGCAATTATACAGAATATAATAATAAATCACACAATAAATATAAAAACATGCAATTAGATATCAATATTAATCATGCAAATATCAAATATATAATTAGGAAAATAAAAATCAATCATGCAAATATATATAGTCATGCAAATAAACATATAATCATAAAAATCAATTAAGCAAATAAATTAAATCAAAGGTTTTTTTTCCTTTTTCTTTCCCTCATCCTTTGATTCAATCACAAAATTAAAATAATAAAATAATTAATTAAAAAACAGAATAAAGAAAACATAATAGAAAACAAAATAAAAAAAATGAAAAGAAAACAAACTGAAAATTAGAAAGTCAAAATCAAAATCAAAATAAAAATAAAAATAGAAAAGGAAAATGTTGCAATCTGGTCGGGTCTTTACTGGGTTGAAGCACGGGTCGTGCATGGGCTGAAACGCATGTCTTGGCCCCAAAAACTCCATCGTTGAATGCTTTATCAAAGGAAAGAAAATAGACTTTTCTCATACTTTCCTTATTGCTTCTTTCTTTAGCCAAGAAATTCTCTAACTTTTCTCTAGATATTCAAACGAAAAACTTAACCGGCCAGCCAAAATTCCAAAAAAAGATCGTAAAACCTAGATTGTGGCCACCATAAATTCCCTCTAGCAGTCGTATACCTTGCTGGAAAGCTCAAATTCTAGTTGGAAAGTTCAAAGAAATCTAGAAAACTTCTAGAACTCCTTAGAAAACCAAATATCCTCAAAATTCACCAAAAATCTATAAATCATACAAACAGAAAATTCCCTAGGAAAATACCAGAATCTAAAATCAATCAAAACCCATAACAAAAACTAGATTCTAGACATACCTCAAAAGACCCAAACTCAGAACAATTCCCAAAATTACCAGAAAATCAAACCAGATCCAGAATAAAAAAAAAAAAAAAAAAACCCAAAAAATTTTCTAACCATGAATTCTCAAAACAAACTAAAAAATCAATTAGAACCCAAAAAAAGAAAAAAAGACATTAACATTGAATTTCCAAAGATTCAAGCAAGATTCCAAACTCCTAGAAAGACTAAAAACTCAGAACCTAGAAAACCTTAACTCTAATTGCTCAATCACTTTTGTATTGCCTGACTGCTTCCTCTATTGATTTATAGATTGGGTCTCTTTTCATAGAGATCGAATCCCTTTAATCTTGAAAATTTCTTAATTCTACCAAATCTAAGAGAAATCTCTAAGATTCTTTTACGTGTAATCTTTCTCCTTTTTCATTGAATTGTGCTCCAGGTTTTCCAAAAATAATCCGTCATTGAATTTCATGATTTGATATTAGATCTAAGGACAAAATCAAATTCAAGACCTCAGTAGAAACAAATTCTACTTTTTTCTTTGGATTTTCAAACTCTTTTTTTCTTGCCTCTTTTTTTTTTTTTTGGACTTTATTTTTTCTTGCTTTTAATTTTGACACAAAATTAAACAAAAACTAAAATCAAAATCAAAATCAAAATTAAAACTAAAATCAAAATTAAAATCAAAATTAAAATCAAAATTAAAATTAAGATTAAGAATTTTAGGCCTTTAACACTTAGTCCTCAAAAAATTTTAGTAAAACCCAATTCTCGATCAAGATCCATTTTAATCTTAACAAATTTTTTTAAATAAAATGAGGTGTCTATAATATTTTATCATTTCAAAATAAGTATTAATTTAAGATTAACTCATATTAATTAACAACATAGAGTGTTTAATTAAGAAACTAATTTATATATTCAATGTGCATATGCTTTATGAGATTTCTTTCTGTGAATTTTATCGGGCATATGTTATTAATAGCAAGTATCTTTATAATTAGTAAGAGTTTCTAAGTTATTAATAAATGAGTTACCTTAAAATGTTAAATTTTACACAATAAAATAAATTAATAATAATTAAACACATAAAAATGGTAGATGGCATTTTTGCCAACTAATGCCAACTTTATTTTTGGCGTTATGTGGACTGTTTTGTCTTATTATCTCCTTACTTATGTGGCCATTCTAAATTTATTTTTGAACTCCATTTGACTCCAAATTTAGCCATTATGCCTCCCCTTTTATGTCTACTAATTACCTTCTTCTTTCTTACTAATTTTCTCATGCATATGATAATTAACCAAAATTAGGTGCATAATTAAACTTAATCACCAGGACTCAAGTAAAAATTAATCAATTAAATACTATGATAACTCTATATAAATATCAATTGGTAACTTTAAAATACTTCATAGAGGAAATTACGGAGAGCTTTAGTGAATTGGAAAAAGGAACTATTGATCTAGACTTAGTGAAATGACATAGGTAATTGTAGGATAGACATATTTACAATGCTTAAGAATATTCACAACGTCAGTAGGGATAGGGAAATTACATACAATAGAAAAAGGGAAATTACATGCGGTATCTCACTTGACTTGATTTTTGTAGTGAGAGCTTATATTTGCATCTTTTTTTTTCTAATTTTAAATGAAATTACTTTTTTTTTTGTCGAACTAATCTTTCCCACTTTTAAATTTCTAGATTTACAAATCCGAAAACTTTTACATGCCTCTAGATTTGTAAAACCATAAGCTTCTAAAAGTTTTTAAATTCATATATTCATAAATTTTTAAAAATTTTCATCCCAAATCATTGAAATAGAAAAGAAATATAAAAATCTACATGTTGTAATCGAGTGCTCTTTTTATTAAAGTTATAGTTTTTATCTATGATTTTATAAATGAATTTATAATTATTTAAAATAAATCATACTTTTTCTTTGTAATGTTGTGAAAATTCTTTATGATATGATTTTTTTTTCTCAATTGAATTTTTAGATTTTATTGGAATCTAATAAAATTAAATAAATTTTTTTGTTAGATCATGATGATATTGATTAGATAGATTCTGTTAAAAACCTTTATTTCTAATCCTTAAATGTAATTTTTTTAAAATTTATCGAATATAAAAATCTATTAAGTTATATAATTTATTGAATTTTTATACCCGATAAATTTTATAATTAATGAAATACGAATATATGATAAGTTATAAAATTTATCAAACATGTATATCTGAAATTTTTTAAAATTATAATAAAAAATAATTAAATAATTTTATTTAGAAATAATTTGAAAAAAAGTGTGGAAAGAAAAAATTAATAGAAGCACCGTTTACAAGTAGGCATATATGGACGAGTGTTCAATGAATCGGCTACTCACTCAAGCTTGTGGGCCTACCCTAATTTTGGATTTGTGAATTTGATCCGGCCTTATATTAACTCTTTTTAAAAATAAATATTTAATTTAATTTCAATGCTAACAAAAGTTTATTTTACACAGTAACCGAGCTAGACTAGACGGTAGGGCTGAGCTCCAACACAGGCCATACACGACGCAGGTCTAATTATGTAATGGCAATTTCAATTGGTATAGCAATAAATTTGACCACTATTGTTAACAAATTAATTAGAAAATAAGGATAGTTTTTAATGCAGCTGTGACCCAAATAGCAAGACGGGAAGACATTTGTTGCACGTGGACCTGGAGATCAAATTCAGTAGTCCAAAATTTGTCCTCTACTTGCTAAGAAATATCAAAGCTCAATAAAACGTCTCAAACGGTGTCCTTGTAAGCCATTTACCGCACGAGAATTTCAACTTATTTTA
Organism: Durio zibethinus; assembly: GCF_002303985.1. The sequence continues at coordinate 18,406,359 of NW_019168159.1, forward strand.
AAAGACAATTTCTGTATTTAATTAGATACCTGAAATGAAAATGAAATTAGAGAAACAAAAAATGCAAGGCAAATCAAATTCCCCCCTCATGAATTTGTACCTCTCCTCCCCATTATCCGTCACTTTTCTGCTTTATTGGAAATCGTTTTCAGAGTGTTCTATATAGAGTTTATCTGAGAAGCAAAGAATTTGGAAATATAGGAGCCAAATTTGGTGATTCGGAGGGAAGGGAAGGGAAGCGAAGGGAGGAGAGCATAGAGAAATGTTGTCAAGCCGGGAGATTCTCAATTTTTTGGCAAACAAAGATGTTAGGAAACTGCTCAAGCGCAAAGGTAGTGATGCTAACGAAACAGGTATGTAATCAATTAATTGTTCTTTTCATTTTGTTTATAATGTTTCATAAGTAACCTTTTTGTTTCTAAAACTAAGAAAAAGATATGTGATCATACTTGAATTTTGTTTACTTATTTCAATTTCACTTTCACATCCATTCACTTTTCAGTTAGTTTAGCTTATTCTTTGGACATACGAAGTATTTCATTAGCAATTTTATACTAGTTTATCCTTTTCACTTCTGCCCAATGTCATGCAAAGGCTATTTTTTGTTTTTTTTTTTTTTTTTTTTTTACATTTTGTTTAGCATAGTTAGAATCGCAACACCTATAACCACTTCTTTTATATCCAATTACAGCCTTAAAAAAAAAAAAAAAAAAAAAACCTGGAACTTCTAAAAAATGTTTAAACAATTACTAACTATATGTTCAAAGAAATTTTGGTGCTTCCCACATTTCATCCTTAATTCCTTCTCTTTTGGTATATTTACAAAGGAAGAGCTCTGGAAGAGTTGCGAGCCTCCCTGTTTAACAATATTTGCTCATCTGAAAATGCAAAGCATCTACAGCAACGTCTTTGCACTCCAAGTGTTGCTCTTACATTCAATTTTGTGGTTGCTATTGGTATTATTTTCATGAACAAATGGGTTGGTATTCTAATTCTGACCTCTTCAATCTATACGTAAAGGGTCTGGCAGCTAATTAACTTCCTCCGCCTCTCTGCTTTCGATCTCATGCAGGTGCTAAAAAATGCCGGCTTCCAGTTTCCCGTACTCCTCAGTTTTATTCATTACGTAGTAACTTTGGCATTTATAGCCGTCCTGAATGCATTGTCTTTGATTCCTCCCTCTCCTCCTTTAAAATCGACCCCTTTATTTACTCTTGGACTGGTTATGTCTCTTTGCACTGGCCTTGCTAATGTCAGCTTGAAGTATAACAGGTGAGAAGATATTTTAGTCACGTAATTGGAAAAATTAGTTGTGTTCTGCCTCTGCAACCTTTTGTTTGTTATTTGCAGCGTGGGATTTTATCAGATGGCCAAGATCGCTGTTACGCCTACAATTGTTCTGGCAGAATATACATGGTATAAAAAGAAGGTTTCTTTCCCCAAGGTGACACTGATTTGCATCTTTTCTGACCTTACTTCAATTAAGCAAGGCTTTTTCAGTGGACCTGATTAGAAGGATAGTTGAATATATGTAATGCAATAGCTTTGGAAAGTAGAAGCTCTTTGATGGAAAATGTAAATTTTAATTTTCCAGGTCGTTGCACTTGCAGTCGTATCGATTGGTGTGGCTGTTGCTACGGTGACTGATCTGCAGTTCAACCTCTTCGGTGCCAGCGTAGCATTGTCTTGGATAATTCCAAGTGCAATAAGCAAGATTCTCTGGTCCAGTCTGCAACAGAGGGAGAATTGGACTGCCTTGGCGTATGCTAAATTCTTTACTATTCAACAGCATTAATTCTCCTATTAATACTATCACTAATAGTGCAAATTGATTTAGAATGCGTTATTTACAGGTTAATGTGGAAGACGACGCCCATCTCTTTGCTTTGTCTGCTTATTATGATTCCCCTCTTAGATCCTCCTGGAGCCCTCTCCTACAATTGGAATTTTATCAACACATCCATGATTTTAATCACTGGTGTTTTCGGCTTCTTGCTTCAGTGGTCAGCAGCTTTGGCACTCGGGTAAGAATGGACTCCATTTCTTCAAATTGGAGGAACAATTCTTTTAATCGTTCGAGCTATTGTACACCAAGAAACCTAACTCATTTGATACATATATTTCTACACATAATGGATGATTCGAAGAAACCAAACTTTCTAGCTTGGCAAGAAGGATAGAAAGGAGGACTGACTGGGAAAATTTTTTAATTCAATAAGTTACAAAGTAAAAATATATATATTATGAAACCTAACCTTTAGATATTGTGCAGAACCTACCAAGCAACCCAATTAGCCACTTGGAATCATAAAGGTTTTCGTTTAACAAGCAAAGCCTAAATATTATTTTTAGCACTTATTTTTAACATTTAGAAAGCAGATATTGTGACTTCACAGACGAGATATATATATATATATATATACATACATACATACATATATATATGCTGATAAATGCTCAAATTTCAGGGCAACGTCAGCCATCTCCCATGTGGTTCTTGGACAATTTAAAACTTGCGTGCTGCTTCTGGGAAATTATTACATCTTCGGTTCAAATCCAGGCAGAACCAGTATATGCGGAGCCTTTGTAGCTATTGCTGGTATGTCGTTTTACACATACCTCAATTTACAAAATGGGAAGCTGAAATCAGGGAAAGAATCTCCTCGAAAGGACGATCAAGAAAGCAAGGATAACCGTGATACATTTAATGGAGGACCTGCTTAATCGGACTTTTAGACATACCTCTTATACATACGATGAGAAAATTCCCCATCTTACCATACTATATATTGTTCATGTGAGCATTTGTTTTACTGAGAGCTAATGCAATTGTTTGTCATTTATATAGGTTTCAATGGTTTTCTATAACCCACTTTCCATATAAACCATTTGTCATGGTCTTCGTACGATAAAGGAAATGGACATGAAAATTAAAGCAGAGATTATAAGAAATGTATGCCTATACTGACTATTTCGTTATTTGTCAGAGTATGAATCAAAATTCTCACTTTTCTCCTTTTTGTTGTTGGGTGAATGAATCCTAAAACTTCATGTCTTTTCTTTTCCATACAGTCTGACAAAGAGTGTAAAAATTAAAGCCCCATGAAGCATTTGATGTCTCTGGAAAATCTTCGACAGACATCTCATGCATACCATAATGTCCATACTCCATAACACAAACATTTGTAAATCAAACTTTTGTTTTTGCTAATACATATATAATTTCCTTTGACAGCCATCTTCCTGTAATTATGAAATTGCCCAGGTAGGAATCACTTATTCCTATTAAAGCACAAATTAAGGTCTACAGAATAAATAGACAAGAAAAAGGAATTACTCTTCTTACTAATTGGACTGACCCTTGTGAATTGCTAATTATTTAGTGTTAGGGATTTTTCTATCAAATCAAGAAAACTTCAGATATTTCAAATTTGCAGTTATTCTAAAGAAAAACAAAACAAAAAAATCAGCAAAGCATGAGCATTGTACTAGTGTTTAAAATAAGTGCATTTCTAGTTTCCAATATATTATTTCAAAGGAACATAGGGAACAAACAATCCCTAGTAAATTCCCCAACTCTAGAGACTCCTATTGGCTTAAGCTTAATATTGCAAAACCATTCACCCCACATCACAGAAAAACAAAAACGAAAAAAAAAAAATCAAATTCATTTCCTGCAAAATATTAATACTTTGACTGGGCATGGAGCACAATAAAGTCACTTCATCCAGGTTAATTTGGACCTTGCAAATGTAAATACCAAGCTTATAATTCAAGAATACGGAGTGTATATTAAGCCAATAAGGAAACAATCACATCAAAAGCAAAGTCAATTACAGCATTACTATAAGCTTGTTGACGGTAATCCGTTTATGTTCTTTCCTTTGCTCTTTTATCCTAGAACCCATGCAGTTTTCAAACAGTAACTTGAGTACAAACTACCACTAACAAAAGAAACACTTTAAGTCTCAAGTTTAACACATTAAGAGTCCTTGGAAAAGGAAAATTATCAATCCCTCCTAATAGATTGATGATAGACATCAGTTCTTCACTTAAATAAGCTGTTTTACAGCATTAAACTGAGCCACTTCCATTTCCATTGAGCTACATTCTTGACTTAAGGCCAAAGCTTGTTAAATCAAACGCTAGACTTTAGGTTAGGAATCCAAAAGATCAGAGTGGTATCCCCTGCAACTATTATGCCAAAAAATTCTAGTCAGGAGTTCAAACTTCTGCTATGAAGGCATTACATAAGAAATGTAGCCAGCTTGCAAGGAAAATGCAGAGCAAATACATGAGAAATTTTAATTCACGCTAAGATTCAGGAAAATCATCAAGTCAGCAATCCAGTTTGATAGGCTTTACAGGTTTTGAAGGTCTATCAACAACACAGAATCATTTTTGGCTTTCAGTTATTACTTGCGAATCCTTGTACATGCCATTTAAAGTAAGATTTAAAACAAATAGACAATCTTATTTGAGTATCAAGAGGATCATTGATTCCAATTTTAGACCTTAGAAATAGTTAGAAAATTTTAAAGCATGGAGATAAAACAAGGAAAGGGAGAGGCAATGAGAAAAAGATAAAGCCTAAGCCTTGAAGATAAAGCCTAAGAATCATATGCAAGCTCGAGAAAGTTCAGATTCTGACGATTATCAAAGTCTCTAGCAACCCCAAACCAATAATTACAAGCGTGTTCTTGTAACATACTAACACTGGAGTCCAGGTAACTAGTAATATTAATTTACTTTGGAATCAGAAAGGAACATGATAAACTCAACCTAAGAAGTGAACACACAATATAATCTTAGCATTGGCTTCACATATATACAAACGTACCTTCCTCTTACTAGACCAAGAACTTGTGCTTTTGCACCATATCCAATTTCAGCACCATCCTGCAAAAATTTTACAAGCAACAAAAATATTCATATAACAGCAAAATAAATGGAGCATTAACAAAAAGGAGAGGGACAGACAGATTATACCTTTGCCCAGTATGAATTATCTTCAAGCCTGCTATCAACAAATACTACCTCATCAATGTTCACTCTTTGAAATGGTTTCTTTGGCTGCAATAAAACAACACTCAATATTAAAACTCTTATGAATCAAAGACTAAATAATATTGCAAGAATTATCCTTATTCCTTAACACCCCCGAGGAAAACTATAACCAGAATAAGAACCATTCAAAAGAACCAAAAATCAATTCTCCCTCAAGATTAAACACCACTGATCTTCACAAACAACACCCAAGGAGGAGGGAGTAAGAGAGAGGAATAACATCAAATAAACAACACATCCTATGATGTTATAAGGTTAAGAAAAAACACCAATACCAAGAATGCAACATCAAAATCTCACATCCAACCATCAAATTACCAAAAAATTTTGAACACTAAAAACTCAGGCAGTGTGAAGAAAAAAAAAAAAAGACTGGAAACACCTGAGTGGAACACGGTGTTCCTTAAAGTTACTTGAGGCTTCAGCTAGATAAATCAATACATTTAACATGTAAAAGACAATTTCAAAATGCCCACATATAGCCTCACAAGTTTTTCAGAGCAAAATCTCTTTAGCGTTGTAGCACTAGCCATATTTCATGAACCTTGAAATTTTTCTACAAGGAATAAGCCTGTAAAGCCTACTTAGTAAAGTATCACTGAAAAAGAAAACTAGTAAAGTATCATCACTGTCTCTGTAATTACCGATGAGATTCCAGAAGCAGAGGTTTAATATACAGCTAAATGCATGTTTTCTTAAAAAAAATTGCATTCCATATAGATTAGCATATGCAAGATAGGAAAATTCTGGACTCAACATGATAAAGGAGAGTCAATGGGATATGCATTATTTTAAATCAAAGAAAGAAAACAAGCAAACTGAGGCCATAATTTGGCTTCAATACATCATTCTTCTAAAATGTTCTAGAAATCAAGATATTCATAAACTTGCCTGAACTGAACCATTTTGCTTGTTCTTCAAGCTCTTTTGCTCAGAATTCTTTCCATTTTTCTCAATGTTCCCAATTTCCTGCTCGTTAAACTGTTTAGTAGGCTTCTTTAGAAAATTATTGACACCAACCTCATCACTTTCTCCTTTATTTTCTTTACTAAAATGTATGTCATCTCCCACTAATGAATTTAACTTTGTGAATTGATCTTCTGAACTTTTTGTCTTTCTACGTTTAGAGTCTTCAATAGCATTTTCGTCAACAGGCTGAGAATCATGTAGTTCAGAATCCAATATTTTCCTTTTCTTTGAACCTTTACTAACTATGATTGTTAAATCCTCCTTCAAGATCCTATTTTTATTATCCTTAGACTCTATTCTACTTAATTCTCCTTTTTCTATATCTTCAAAATTGTCCTTCTTTTTCCTTTTTTTAAGTTTTGCATGTCTTGTCTTCCAATGATACGTCACTATCATTCAAAGTAGTGGCAGTGTGTGGCTTGTCCTCTGAACCATGTTGGTCAACACTTTCAACAAAAGAATCAGAAGTCAGCTTGTTTCTATTTTCCTTCTAATCTGTAGTTTCATTCTCTACCCCAGCATTAGACACTATATTACACTCTGTAGATACAGAATGTTTAGATTTTTTTTCAGATTTCCCAACTAATGATTCTGAAGGATGACATTCTACATTGCCAACATGAGATTCAGAATCCAACTTGCTTTTTTTCTTCTTTTTCTCCTTCTCTTTCTTGGCAGACTCATCCAATCCACCCATAACATCAGCAGCAGGTGCCATTGCTGCTGCCTTGAAAACTTGCTCTTTACTCTTCTTAGAGTTGGCAGATTTATCATCAACTTCAGATTGACCGGCTATAGCATCAGTAGTACTCTCATTGTCTCTTTTCTTCTTTTTCCTGGCAGCAGTTTCAACAGTTGAAGCAATGCCAACTTATCCTTTACTATTAGGATTGCCATCCACCTGCATATCTGCAATTCCACATTTCAGAATCAACACCAAAATGCATTAATAATGTCATCATAGAATAGAATATTCTTAAGTAAGTTTAGCAGACCTTGCTCACACTCTATGTTTAAATTTGAGCTGGAATGATCACTGCAAAATATAGAAGTTGAAAAATGAGAACAAAAACAGAAAAAAAAAGAAAAGAAAGAAAAACATGACCAAATAAGATCTGTTAAGGATAGGAAAGACAAAATGCTAAAAAAGATGCATCACATCAGTCACTTGTGGCTCTGTCTTACCAAAATAAGTTTATTGAAAGAATTAAATGGTACGCTGAAGAGACACATGCATTAACAATTATTATGCTTCAGAAGAGCAACCACAAACCATGTGAAACCAAAGCTAAATGAAAGTCCATTATGCACTTTTCTGTTCACATGCAGATCACTGCATGTTTATATCTGTGCAATCTCAATGCCACCACATGCATAAGTTTAATGCTAAATTATAAATGCAGTGAAAACATTAAATGTAAAGGCAAAGGTTATTATAACATGCATCAATAGCCAGGCCCTAAACCTCTCTCTCTCTCTCTCTCTCTCTCATACACACACACACACACACATGGAGATAGAGATTGTCCCACCTAATAAAAGTTAAAACAATCAAGAATAAAAAAATTCTCATCCTACCTCATTGCCAGATACTTGCAGTTCCAAATCCAGGGAAGAAACCGTCAAATCACTTTTCTGCATAAATACAAGAAAAAGAAAATTGATATAGGAAGTCAAGCCAATGAACGGAATATTGTATGGAAGAATGAATGAAAAATCCCAACACAATTAACTGATAGGCACAAACACATACACAAGCAGTAAGAAGACAGAAAAGGAAGGGAAGGTACAGTATTGTGAAAACAAGCTTCTCATCTTAAGGGATGAAAAAAATTATATGCTTCAAGAAACACAAAATACTGCATCCACACAATTAGAGACACTAAGAAAGATACATTATACATGACCAGCTCCCAACTTACAGAGATAAAAAATCAAATACTCCAAGAAAGATGAGAATCACCTACTGATGTTGAGATATTTAGGACAAATAAAAAAACTATTAACCGTTCGCATCTGTCTTAGGTATTATAGTTTAGAAAGAAAAACTAATGTATAATTTTTTTTCCAAAATAATTATAGTTTTAAAATTTTTCTAAATTAATGGGGAGTGGAATAGACTCCCTGCAGTCAATGATCCTATATGTGACTCTTAAGGAAACCCTGTAAATAAGTAACTTTCCTGCTATAGTCTAAACCAGAGACCCAAGTACAGTTACATTTCCCACATGAACATATTCTGATATTAGAAACTTAAGAGAAGCTGTTTATACTGCATAAAACGCCATTCCTTGCATTCGCAATTAAAGCATAATATGTGATGGTCATAAGCACACAATAGCTTACATTCAGCCTATTGTGCAATCCCGGCTAATCTCATAACGGCGGGGGAACATGTCAAGATATTATCACCAAATAAAAGGTCTAATCTCTCAAGAAATATTAGCTAAGGCTAAGAATCATGAGGAAGATGAACAGAGTAGCGGACAAAGATAAAATGTCCTTACATTGGGAAATAGATGTCTTATGCCTTTGAGCTTGTAGGTTTGTTTATTGTAACCTGATAAGCCATTACTTCATTACAAATAAAAAAAAAGAAAAAAAACCTCCAGGCCTACAACGAAGTTCTGAAAAAGTGGGTATTTTTACATTTGGCAGAAGAACAATGGATTCTTTCTATCAGTTTTCAAATACCAAAGAATCAATCAGCAATCACATTCAAATATACATATTGAGAATACAAAAATGAAAAAAAGATGAAACCTGGAGTTGGGCTTTGGAGAAAAACTTTTTGAGGGTTTTGGAGAAAGAATTGCGTTGAAGAAAGTGGGCAATGAACAGGAGGAGAAGAGACTTTTGATGGGGATTCAAGGACTGAGCTGAAGCCTTATTTTTAATGGCTGGGTTCGAAGGAAGTAGTACAAGTTGGCGAGGCTCCAAAGCTGTGAGAGAAGGCGAAGGCTTCGCTTCATATAAATAAATTTATATAAACTTCACGCAATTGTTTCGATTAATTAAAGTTTATTTTTTTTTACAAAAAATTTTAAATTTAAGTCTTATCTAAGATTATTTATTAGAGTTATTTCGAATACATGATTTATAATCACTTATTTTAAATTGTCAAATATTACATATCTTATCTTGATCTGAGAGATTAAGTTGTTTATCTATCTTTGAATTTTTTTCTTACAAAAATTTTTTTTATATAAATCTCTCTTTCCCAACTAGTGACTAGGGTTTTACTTTTTTTTGTCTGGACTTTTCAATGTTCGATAATTATTTTGGGTTTCGATTAATTTTTTATTAATCCGAAGTCGAACTAAGTCGGATCTCATAAGTGTTAATTACGACACATTTTACCCTGATATGAATGATTTAATAATTTATTTACCTTTGAATTTTTTTTTATCAAACAAAAATTTATATAAACCTCTTTCTCTCAACTAGCGATTAGGGTTTTGCTTTTTTTTTTTTATCTTTCGGTATCCGATAATCATTTTAGATGTCGATTGATTCTCGAATTAAGAGTCAGGCTAAGTTAGATCTCATAAGGCGACAAGCTCTCTCAAGTCTATTTTTTTCTATTCACAAGACTCGAAATCAAGACTTTACTTAAAGAGAACCAAACTCTTTATCATTTGAATCAACAAACGTTAAGGTTTGCCTTCTTTCATCTTTTTCGGTAGCTAAACAAGGTTTAAAGAATTTCTTTGGTTTCCTTTTTCTTTTCTTTTTCTTTTAATCCCAAAGAATTTGTTTGGTTAACATAATGAGCTCGTTTGGATAAGGAAAAAAATTCAAAAAAAAAATTTTAACATAATTTTTATGTTTGGTTTTATAATGTGATTCTTTGATTTTTTTTAAAAGTTGATCATGTCAAGATTAGAAAAAATAGCTCTGAATTATAAACTCTTGTATCTTTAAAGTTTTCTAAATTTTTTGTCTAAATACAAAATTTATCTCATTTTTAGTCCAAAATAAATTATTTTTACGATGTATTTATCTTTCAATATCACAAAAATTGCATAATAAATCGAAACACAACTAACATGCATAGAGCATTCTAAATCTCATCTTTTGGTACTTGACAGTGATCATGTTTAAATTTTATTTTTCAAAAAATATAAAATTAATTTAGTTTTATTTGTATTGAGGTTTTATAAATTATGATTAAATTTATATTTAGTTTGTACAATTTATTTGAATTTATTCAATGAACATATAATAATTGTTAACATTTTATATATTTTTTAAATAATACTAAATTATTTGAAATTAAAATATATTAAACAAATTTGTGGATTATAATTAATTTTTTTTTGTTTTAATTGATTAAAATTTTATTTTTTAAAATTTTATAATTTCAATAAAAATTACGTTTTTTAGATAAAAATTTAGTCTATCTTGAAAATATGGAATTTTAAAAAGTATATTATTGTTTAAAATTTTATAGTTTCACTAAAGACTATTGTTTTAGATTTAAAATATAGTATTCGTTGAAAATGTATTATAAAAAATTTTATTTTTATTACTTCTTGGATTTCAACAAAAATTATGTTTTTAAGATTAAAAACGTAATTTTATTGGAAATATATTATAAAAAATTTATTTTTTATTTCAACTCTTAGATTTTAACCAAAATTACATTTTTAGGTTAAAATTATTGTTTTTAGCATAAAGACTAAATTTTTCTTTAGAAAAACTTAGTCTTTTATAGTAAAAAAAAAAAAAAACTGAACAAGGAAAAAAACTAGAAAGTATTTTTAGTAATTTTTAATTATTTATTAATTTTATAAATATTAAATAAATCATCAACATGTTAAATAAGTAAATAAATAAATAATTTAACATGTTTAATAAATAAAAAATTATTTTTATTTCTTATTAGGTTTCAACAAAAACTACATTTTTAATTTTAAAAATTTTAAATATATTATAAATTTTTTTTAGCTTTTAGGTTTAAAAAAAGATTGCATTTTTAAGATAAAAACATAATTAGGAGGCGTTTAGTTCGCGAAATCTTGAATTTCAGAAAAAAGTGTGATCCCCTAGGAAAGTGCGATACCTTAATTTTTTTTTCATTTTCAAGACATACCGTAATCAAATTCACTTGTTTGGTTTAAGGGAATCAATGTATATTAATTTTTGTATAATTATTATAATCTTCTTGGCATATATGATGACAACTTTTCATTTTGTTTTATTAATAATAATAGCCAAACAACAAATGATGCTTTTAGCAGTAAAAGAAAAAAAATATTTTAATTGATTGTTGTTTTAATTTATAAAATATCATCAATTAAGACGTTATTAAACAAGAACACCTTAATTGCAACATAAAAATTGTGATATGTAAAATGATCAATTAAGGTGTTTGGTTCTTTGAATGCCTTAATTGATCTTTTATGACATCTATAATTATAATTGATGGTTTTGAAAATGATAAATTTGTTATGATATTTGTCTATTAAATTAATCAAAAAATTTATTTTTATAGATCAATTAAGGCGTTTGTGTACTCAAATGCCTTAATTGGTAATGTTTTATAATGCAAACGCCTTAATTGATCTATAAAAAAATTATAATGATTGATCAGTTAAGGCGTTTCTGGATACAAACATTTTAGTTGATTAGTCTTGTAATTTATAAAACTCATCAATTAACGCATTGTGTATAAATATGCCTTAATTGATCATTTTTAAAAATTATAATGATTGATCAATTAAGACATTTTTGTACATATAATGATTGATTAATTAAGGTTTTCTGTACATAAATACCTTAATTGATCTAATGTTTATATTATAATTGTTGTCATAATATATAGATCTACAAATCTATAATTAGACTTAACAAAAGGAGTCGCCAACAATCTTTTTTTAACTAGGCATGATTGGTCACCTAATGAATCTATCATTTTAAGGAGCTCCTAAGCTTAACTAAGGGTTCCTAAAGAATAGGTTCTAACGTTCTAAATAGAATTAGATTTGGGAGTTCAATTACGTGTGGAGAATGTTATAGCACCCCCATAACGCCCATCTTAAGTTTGTACCATTTAATTTTAAATTAACCTAATAATTATCTTGGTTCTAATGGTTTTAATTTTAATGTTTAAATATTGGTAATGACTTCTAAAATTTCTCCATCAAGCTGGTAAAATTCTTAAAAATACTTCCTCACCTCAAGAATATTCAAGAATCCCATTTATTTTCTTAAAGAGGCTTCATCATCGGAAAGATTAATCATTTTTATTTTGTTTTTATTTGATTGAAAATATATCTAATTATTCCACCATTTGGGCCAAATCAAAAATATTTTTTCACCTAAAATTTTTTTAGATAATCAACTATTTGTGATAACTAAGAATTTTATCCTCATAATTTATATTTTTTATTTTATAAGTTTTGTTTCTAAATTTTTCACTATTTGGGCCAATTTAAAATTTTTCTTTTTGATTTCTAATTTTTTCATCATTTGGGTCTACTTAAATTTTTTTTTATTTTTTTTTGTTTTTAAGTTTCATCTATATTATTCCATATTTGAGACAAATTTAGAGAAATCTCCCATATAAAAATTTTAGAAAATCACTCATTCGTGATTTTTAAAATTTCATTATTGGATTTAAGAAAGGTTCTAATCCAAAAATTTACTCTATTATTTAAAAAAAATCTAAATTTGGTTATTTCACAATATTAAACACTAATTAAAAAAATAGTTAAACACATATTTAATTTTAAAAAATACAAATATACATGCAATTGGATAAATAAAGACATAATAGCGATATAGCTTAGGCCTTGAATTTTGTTAGCCATGAATTGATCTTTATTTTGAAATGACAAAAAATTAAGCTAAATAAGCTTGATCAAGATTTTGAAAAAGATTTATTTAGTACATGTTCTTAAGTTTTATATTTTGGTACTAAATAAATAATATGTTTTTCATAGTGTAAATAAACTTTTCTTTATTTTCATATTTCTCAAACCAAATTTATCTTTAAAGATTGTTTATTTGAGCTTAAATGAAATTTCAATTGTTGTTTTTAAAGTGAACTTATTCATTTTGGACTTAATACAATTTTGATAATATTGGTTTTAAGAAATAGATTAACTTAAGAAAGTTATTTTACAATAACAAAGTTTTTCAACATTGAATTATTTTATTTTTCTGTATTAATTCACAAAGTTTTAATATTTGAATTTTATATGGTTGGAGAGCTCTTTGAATCTACTTTCTAATTGATCAAACAAAATCCAATCCAAATTTTCTAAGAAAAGATTTTGAATTTTTACTAGACATTTTGTAGTTGTCTAAAAACTGCATAAGGGATAGCTTTAAAAATTCACTATAATTTGTAAATAATGAATTAGGTGGTGAATTTTATATGGATAGAAAGTCCTTTAAGTCTAGTTTCTAAATCTTCCAATGGTTTTTTATTTGGATTTGTATAACTCAAGATATGATAAATTAGTGAGTAGAGTGCAAAATAAGAAACAACTACCTAGCTTTGACAAGATCGATCTCTTCAAAAGGGGATTGATTGATTTTTTACCTAAAATGCATATTTGCACTCCAGCTTGAAATAAGGATCGATCACTTTATGTAAGGGATTGATCACCCCTTTGACAGGATCGATCCCCTACATAAAGGGATCAATCGAGTCATGCATTTGCAAGGCATGAAATGGCTTCCAAAGCATGAACCAATCAATCCCCTCAAGTAAAGGATCAATCGGGTCATGTTTTTCAAGTGGAAAATGGTACTAAAACTTGAACCAATCAATCCCTTCATGGAAGGGATCGATCAGGTAGGCCCTAAAATAACTCCAATAGCTAGTTTATCAAGCTTCAATGGCTCCGTTCTTCTCCTAAGCATTCCTAATGGCTATTTCCTAAATTTTTTTTATAAATTGGGCACTCCAACACACCAAGAAGATTGATGAATTAAAAAAGCAAGAACCAACAAGCTATATTTTAATTTTCTTGAGGAATTAAGAGTTGTTAGAGTTTAAAAATCCATATCTTTTGTATTTATTGTATCCAAATCATATTTGTTATTCATTCATCATTTTTTTGTACTTAAACTTGGCAAACACTTAGCCTTTAAGAGGTGTTTTAAGTTTACATTTCTATTAAGTGATTTTATAATCAAGAGGTGAGGTATCCTCTTGAATTTGTGAGATTAAAAGGTTGTTACTTAGCTTAGAAAGTAGAGAGTTTTAGATTGCTATCTAAGCCTTAACAAAAAGATAGAGTTGTAATTTCAATTTAAGAATAGTAGATTGAAACCTTGGTGTAGACAACCAAGAAGAGAGGATGTAAGTGCATTGTAGAGAAAGACCGAACCTCTATAAATCCTTGTATTTGATTTCTCTATCCCTACCTCTTTACTTTGCATTTGGTATAAGATTATCAATTTATTGTTATTTGCATCATATTTTGATATTGATCTTAATTTTCCATTCAATTATATTAAAATCATTGTTTTGGAAGAATTTGAAGAAATCCAATTTACCCCCTTTTAGATCACCATCTCACCTAAAAAGCTAACAAATTTCAACCAATGAAGGAAAAGATAGGCTATACAAATATGAAATGGGCTTGTGAACTAGGTTGATTAATAGCCAAACGGGTTACGGGCTTATGGTGATCGGGTCATAGGTTAGTGAACGGGTTGACCCGCCCTTCTTTTTTTCTTTTATTTCTTTTCTCTAATAGGCTTTCTTCTTCTCCAGAATCTTTTCTGGATCAACCACTTCAGAGTTTCAACCTCTTACTAGTTTTAGTCAATACGGCCATCGTGCACTGCCACTAGCCATCGAAGACTATCCCTGGTTTGCATAACTTCTTTTGGCAATCCTTGATCATTTCACTGACACATGTTGCACAGAGCCATGAAAGCTCTCTAACCCATGTGGGTTGCTACTGCCATAAGTAGCCTTTGGTGCCACCAACTTTGCTTTTTCTTTTTTCCTATTTCAACCTAAAAGTTGCCTTTCCTTATTTTCTTGAAACCAAAACTTTAATCCAGTCTCAAACCACTGCCACCTTATTGTCTATCAAACAAACCCATTATGGGGTTTGAACTGCCAGTGATGGATTCCTTTCACTTTCCTTCTTTTTGTTTTCTTTCTTATCTAAATGGTGCCTCTTTGCCTTTTCTTCGATTCTTTTCCTTATTTGTTGCCTATGTTTGCTTGGTTCTTTTTTGTTGCAGTATATTTTATGGGCAATCATTTATCAAAGATTTGATGATGGTGGTAAGACCTAATCTCGATAATAGAGAGCTAGCCAATGGTGGTTGTTATGTGGGGCTGGGCATCAATGACTAGATAAAACTCCTAATTCTTGGTCGATTGTTTCTCTTACTTTGATAAAACTTTTGAATTGTATATGATGCTGAGGATATATGCTGAAGATGGTTTTTGTGATTGGTTTGTGTTCATTAGGTTTGTGTTTCCTAGTCGAGAGTATATGGGTTTTGAGGGGTTTACTGGCTGCAAATGCTATTGGTGAAAGGTTTAGGTAAGGATTCGTGTTTGGTAATGGTAATGGATGATGGGAATGGTGGGTGGCAATGGTAACTAGGAGGCTCACTGGTTTTTTGGTGATTTCTTCTCTAATCATTCGTGTATATCTCCCTTTGTTGTTTAGGATTGTTTTATAAGGAAGAGTTTAAATCCAAGTAGTGTTCTATTGGGATTGGATTCTTAAAAAAATTCAATGTATCATCAAATTAAAACTTTGATTATTTATCCAAAAAATTTAAAAGTTTAAGTTCAATCCAACCACAATTGGCCAACCAAATCATTACCTTTAGATTTTATCTTTTTTATATATATTTTTTAAATTATTTATAATGTATATAAAAACAATTGGACTTGCAGACCCCGGACTAAATAGGGTGTCTACAGTTGCCCCTCTTTACGTATTTTTTGTGAATGGGAATTATGCAAAGATATAGACATCTTTTATGTCTAGCCATAAGCTTAACAATAATTATAAAATCTTGAAACTTCAAAGATTCACAACTTAAAGTATTCAAGAACTTTGCAATAAACAATTCACAATATAAGTTGAAACTCAAACGTTCACAAATTGAGTTCAAGTAATCACAATTTTGAAAGGTTCACAATTCAAAGATTCACAAGAATTTCAGTTTCACAAGAATTTAATTCGTAAGGATTTTTAGATTCTTAAAATTTTATTCTCATGATATTAGGACTCATATTTTAGATATTCATATCCAAAGTTCAATTCAAGGATTTGCATCAAAATTGCAAGGCTCAAATCCAAGATTTAAAGATTCACATTCAAATTTTGGAGATTCACACCCAAAAGTTAACAAAAATTTTATTTGAAATATTCTAGGGATTCACTTCTAAGACTTCAAATATTCTTATTCAAAAATTTTAGTGTTTCACATCCAATACTTCTCATTTAAATACTTCAAGATTTCGTCCAAAATTTTAAAGCTTCTCATTTGAGTTCAAAGATTCACATATGATAAATTTTAAAGTTTCACATCTAAATTCAAAAGTTTTCATTCAAAAAAATTTAAAGGTTCATATCCAACATTTACAGATTCTCATTCAAGTTCAAAGATTACCATTTGATAAATTTTAGAGTTTCAAATCTAAATTCAAAGGTTCTTATTTAAAAAAAAAAATTAGGGTTCATATCCAAAATGTCAAAGCTTTTCATTTGAGTTCAAAGATTCATATCTGATAAATTTTAAAGTTTCATATCTAAATTGAAAGGTTCTCAAATATTCTCATTCAAAAAACTTCTTAATGATTCTTATTATTTTTAACTTTAAAAGTTCTTTTTTAAAAGGTTCCACAACTTTAAAATTCTAAATGTTTTCCTCATAAAACATTTTTTTCCATTCGAGGATTCCCAACCTTACCTTAAAAAGCTTTTCTTAAAAAGTTCAAAATTTTTTGTCATGAAAATTTTCAATCTTCCATCAAGGTCAAAATTTTATGTGTAATGAATGTCATAATCATAATGACAATGCTTTCTTAATGATGCAAATGTAAAGTTTGGATTCTCACAATAATGCAAATGCCATATTCTAAGCCATAATTAAAATGTACACTACATAAGGCAAATGCATGTATTGTTTAAACAACAATGCAAACTCAATGCATTTAATGTAGATGTCATTAACACTAATGTCATGAAATTCTAATTAATTATGGTAATATGGTTCTCAAGACTCCACCATCTCATATTTTCCTTTCTTAGCTTCTCAGCACTAATAATTTTAGAACAATTTCTGTTTCTTGATCTATAGTATTTTCATCACTTGATCACAACTCACAGGCTTCTCAGCATTAGTAATTT
Organism: Durio zibethinus; assembly: GCF_002303985.1. Next base: position 18,423,743 of record NW_019168159.1, read on the forward strand.
TCAAATAAATTTCGTCCACTAATCCACAATATTTTCATCAATTGATCACAACTCATAGGCTTTTTAGCACTAGCAATTTTAGAACAAATTTTATCCACTGATCCACAACAACTCATAGGTTATATCGACCAATCCATCAACATATTTATTATATTCTCAGGCTTCTTCCATTTTTTTACCCCTATCATCCTGGAATTTTTTCCAATGAATGCATGATTTTTTTATATATATTATCATTCATTCATTATCATTTCAATTCTTGACAAATATAATGTAATCATATATTTTCTCAATTTATTCTAAAGATGTAAAAATAAGATAGTATAAGGTAAATTGGGAGAAAGGTAATTAATACAAGAACGAGTTTGGGGTAAAAGTAAATGGGCAAAGAAACAAGTTCAATGCATGACATTTGGATGAATGGTATAACAATATCCAAACAATGAATATTCAGACAACTCTTAACATTAATCTAGAATTCTTTTTCAAAAACTCATTCCATTGACTTTCAAACTCATTTTGAGCTCATCAAACTTTGCCCCAGCTTCAAAAGATCTTTATATGACATTGATATTTCATATATTGAACTGTCCATCTAACTCTCAACTTAGAGATTTCTTTTACCCAAATCACTTTTTTAAGTTTTCAATTTGAGTATTTCTTTTTTTTTTTTTTTTTTTTCATTTTTTCACTTTTTCATTTTTGTTCACATTCCTCATTTTTTCACTTTTTTCATTTTTTCATCTTTTGGTTTTTTATTCCTTTATTTTCTTCATCCATTATTGATATTTCTTACACATCAATCTCTAAAACACAAAAACATAACATGATTCCATTGCTCCATCCAATTCGAGCATTCACATTTAATCAAAATGGACTTTTAAAGATTGTAATGTTGGCTATGGTGAGGGGTCATGAAAGAGATGGATAAAATAGGCTCAAAATATATATTTAAAGGGTTCAAACCAAAGGATCATTTCTCATCATGTGATACAATTTAGCACTTTGCCCCATTCTACATCATTTCACTCTTTTTTTTTTCATTCATCTTATTCCTCACAAAAGGATTCTCATTATTTTGCCCTAAATCGTTTGTGGCATTCATTTTTCTTTTTTTTAAGGGATTCTTTTTTTTTTCTTTTTTTTAGCTCTTTATTTTTGAGACATTTTGTGATCTTTTACCTTTTTCCTTTTTCAAGTATATTTTTCTCAAATTTTGACCATAGCATAAAAGGTGATCCTTGGTTGGGGTTTTTTGGAAAAAAAAAATCATAATAGGCTTAAAAAGGTTAGCAATGGATGGTTTTATGAATGGTAAAAAAAAATAAGGCCATTTTTCATCTCAAATGTGAATGTTTGCTTTGGAGATCATCTATTGAACAAAAACAAACTCATGGATCATTATAAATGACTATATATCTTTAAGGTATTTCTATTTCATATCTGCTAGCAGCTTGCTTCTTTTGCTCAAATAGTCTCTGTAGATCAATGCGAATGAGTTCTCAAAATTAAATCCCTAAATTATTGTTATCATTGTCTAAACATTCATTATTAAGAATTTCAGAATGGGAATAAAAAGACACAGAAAAAAAAAAAAAACAAAGCATGGAATAGTCGTTAGGATAAAGAGAAAATGTAATGAAATGCGTCGACTTGTCTTTTATTAAAATAATAAAAAAAATGAAATCTTACTACATAAAAGGAATCCTAACATTACTTTAAAAGAAATCCTAACATTACTTTAAAAGAAATCCCAACATGACAAGCAACTTCCAACCAGCCTTAACATTCTTATCTTTCTAAAGATTAGGCCTTTATGTGATCAGATGAAAGATTTTTGTTGGCATCTTTCTTCTTAATTAGGCGAAGCTCACCAAGCCTTTTTTGATCAAACTTTGCACATTGTGTTTGAAAGCAGGGTAAGTTTCAATAAAATGACCCTTGTTTCCATTATGATAATTGCATGTGGCATTAATATTATACTGTTTTGGATAAGGTCGCTTCAATGTCGCTTCAATGGTTCTAGAATAACTAGAGATTCGAGGTAATTCTTAATCAGTTCTAGAAATAACTTAGTGTAAGTCAGATCAATGTTAGTCATTTCTTAGTTATTTTGAGATTTCCTCAAATTATTTACTTGGTTGTTAGGCTTTGAAGCTGATATAGTGATATAACTAGACCTATATATAAGTACTTAAAAGACTGATTAGTAGGTTGGTGGGTAAGCTAGTTGTGGATATAGTTGTTAAAGGGCATGGGCAACACCATTAACTACAGGATAGCAAACAAGATGAACAAGTGGTAGATATAAAGCATAGCTTCTGAATTGTTACCTATCAAAATTTATAGCTTAGGCTTCAATTTCTTTCTTTTTAGGCAACCCTCACTTTTTGGTGGTTTCTACTTCTTAAAGCTTACTACTCTTGATGGCATTTTCAATAATTCCTCTTGAAATCACCATATTAGTAAAGGTTTTTGTTGCATTTCCTATCATTTTCTTGTAGTAAAGAGCTTTAAAGATATTGACAAATAGTACCGTAGTCTTTGTTTCAGTCAAATATGGTTAAAATTAAGCAGCTATGTCCTTCCACCTCTAGGCATGCTTTTTAAATGATTCAGTCACCTTTTTCTCCATATTCTATAAGAAAAGGCAATCAAGAGTTAGATCTATTATATGTCTGTACTGACTGATGAAGTTGCAGGCTATCTCACTCCAAGAGTGAATATGGGTCTTGTCTAACTGGACATATCATCTAATAGCAGAGCCAATAAGGCTGTCTTAGAATACATGCATTAACAACTTTTCATTGTTAGCACAGGCAACTATTTTTTGATAGTACATGGTAATGTGGGTCGTTGAACACTTCATATGATCATATTTCTCAAATTTTAGTACCTTAAACTTCAAAGGAATAACAACATTTAATACTAAACAGAGCCCAATAACATCTATAGAACCATAAGAACCAATTTCCTCCACTGCTCACAACCTTTCCTTGAGCATACTTATCTTTCTATCAGCTATTAAGTCCCTTAATGACTCACCCCTATTTGGTTTTAATTTTTCTTTTTCTTTTGGATCGTCCAAATTAGGGACTTGGATTGGTTCCATTACCTTATCAGTAAAGATAGGATTTATGTAGCTCTAATAGTGCACTGGATTGGAAGCTGATGGTATTCTGGGGTATATATACCTTACAGGGTATGTGAATTGCTATGGTGGTGCCTCTTATATGGACTAGGCTTGCTATGACCTATAACTATGAGGGTACAAAGGGTCAATCACCTCTTGTAATGGATGGTCCTATTGGCTAGTATTTTTTTCTACATTTTTACCCTTATTTAATTTATTCAAAGCATCTAGAATCTTACTCAACTCCCCTCAAGCTTCTCTTCAACTTTCTCTATCTTTTCAAGATGATTGAAATTTTTTTATTTCATTTGTCTGACTCGAGCTCTTGTATTGTATTAGTGAGTTGATCGCGTGAGGTTCTTGCTTGGTGGAGCTATCCTTGAACACTGAGTATCATAATTATGTCATTATTAAAAATGCTATGGTTTATGTTTGGTATTTTAATGCTTGAATGGAATGTACTAATATTTGCCACATAACTATCATTTTATATGGATGTAGGTATGAGATCTAATATGTGGTAAATATTTCCTATATAAAAATGATACAAATGATAATGTTAAACATGCCCATGATTACATAGAATGATATTGAAATGATGAAAATGCACAAAGTTAAACAAACAAAATGGTTAGATAATCACAAATTGTTCCTTCTTGTATCCTAACTTCAGGTTACGTCTATCAAGAGGTAGGAATGACTTTGTCTTAAAGTTGGCCTCTTGAGTTTAAATTATATGCAGGGTTAAGTGAATTTGACCATTAAAGGTTTTTAAATTGTTCCTTACATCATTGTTTATTACATACTAGTAAGGCATTCCATTCCTCACCCATCACTGGCTACCAACGGAAGTGATTCAATTTGAGTGGGAGTATTTCACTAGCCATTGTGAAGATTATCATCTCTTGAAAGCATAGATACTTTACTCTATCTTAAGAGAGACAGAACTCAGATATAGAGCTCATGTAATGTAAATACATGTGATAGTGTGTGTGAAAGAACATATAATTTTCAAACCCCCATAAATCAAGACAAAAAAGAAAAAAATGTTAGTGAACAAATAACAAAATCTTTACATTTTAAAACCATTAGATCATAGGATAGGATAAATTTAAAATTGTTATGGCTTGACTCTCTATGGCTTTTTCTCAGTGGAGTCACCAAACTATCATAACATATAGATCCATAAATCTGTAGTTAAACTTCACAAGAGGAGTCACCACCGATATTTTTTAAACTAGGTGTGATTGGTAGCCTAATGAATCTATCCTTTTAAGGTGCTCTTATTCTTGATAAAGAGTCCCTAAAAAATAGATTCTGACATTCTAAACAGAACTAGGTTTGAGAATTTGATTATGGTTGGGAAAGGTTATAGCACTCCTATAACGCTTATCCTAAGATGGTATCATTTAATTTTATATTATCCTAACAATTATCTTGGTTCTAATGGTTTTTATTTTAATGGTTAAATATTAGAAATGACTTCTAAGATTTCTTCATCAATTTGGTCGAGTTCTTACGAACACATTCTCATTTCAAGAGTATTCAAGAATCCTATTTGTTTTCTTGAATAGGCTTTATAATTGAAAAAATTAAATTTTTTTTTATTTTTTTATTAAAAATATATTTAATTATTCTACCATTTAAGCTAAATTAGAAATATTTTCTCACTTCAAATTTTTTAAGATAATCAACCATTTGCGATTACTAAGAATTTCATCCTCAAATTTTTTTTATTTTACGAATTTTATTTCTAAATTTTTCACAATTTGGGCTAATTTAGAAATTTTCTTGTTAATTTCTAAATTTTTCACCATTTTGGTCTATTCAAAAATTCTTTTTTTTTTGTTTTCTTTTTTTTTAAAGTTTCATCTAAATTATTTCACTATTTAGAATAAATTTAGGAAAATCTCTCGTATACAAATTTTAGAAAATCACTGATCATGACTTTTAAATTTTCATTATTGGATTTATGAAAGGTTCTAATCCCAAAATTTACTTTATTATGTAAAAAAAAAATCTCAATTTGGTTATTTCAACATATTAAACATTAATTAAAAAAATAGTTAAACACATATTTAATTTTAAAAAATACAAATATACATGTAATTGGATAAATAAAGACATAATAGAGATGTAACTTGGGCCTTGAATTTCAACCAATAATGGAAAAGATGGGCTATCCAAATATGAAATGGGCTTGTGCACCAGGTTGATTAATAGCCGAAGAGGTCACGGGCTTATGGTGATCCGGTTGTGGGCTAGTGAACGGGTCGACCTATCCCTTTTTTTTTCTTTTATTTCCTTCCTCTGGCACGCCTTACTTCTTCGTTTTCTCCAGAATCCTTTCTGGATCCACCACCTCAGATTTTTAACTTCCTACTGGTTTCAGTCAATGCTATCGCCATGCATCGCCACCAGCCATCAGAGACTATCCCTGGTTTGCAAAACTTCTTTCGGTAATCCTTGATCCCTTCACTGACACAAGCCGCATAGAGCCCTGAAAGCTCTCTAACCCATATGGGTTGCCGTTGCCATAAGTAGCCTTTGGTGCTACCAACTCTGCTTTTCCTTTCCTCTTTCAACCTCAAAGCTGCCTCTCCTTATTTTCTTGAAACCAAAACTTTAATCCAGTCTCAAACTGCTACCATCCTATTGTTTGTCCAGCAAAGCCATTATCAGGTTTGAACTGCCAGTGATGAATTCCTTTTACTTTCTTTCATTCTGTTTCCCTACTCATCGAAACGACGCTTTCCTGCCTCTTCCTCGATTCCTTTCCTTATTCGTTGCTTGAGTCTGCTTGGTTCTTTTTTGTTGTAGTATGTTCTATGGGTAGTCATTTGGCAAGGATTTGATGATGGTGGCAAGACTTAATCTCGGTAATAGGGAGCTGGCCAATGGTGGTTGTTGTGTGGGGTTGGGCACCGATGACTAGATAGAACTCTTAATTCTTGGTCGATTGTTTCTCTTACTTTGATGAAACCTTTGAATTGTGTATGATGCTGAGGATATATGCTGAAGATGATTTCTGTGATTGGTTTGTGTTCATTGGATTTGTGTTTCCTGGTCGAGAGTATATGGGTTTTAGGGGGTCTACTGGCTGCAAGTGCTAATGGTGAATGGTTTGGGTAAGGATTCATGTTTGGTAATGGTAATGGATGATGGGAATGGTGGGTGGCAATGGTAACGAAGAGGCTCACTGGTTTTCTAGTGATTTCTTCTTTAATCATCCATGTATATCTCCCCTTTGTTGTTTAAGATTGTTTTATAGGGAAGAGTCCAAATCCAAGTAATGTTCCATTGGGATTGGTTTCTTAAAAAAATTCAATGTATCATCAAATTAAAACTTTGATTATTTGCCCAAAAAACTTAAAAATTTAAGTTCAATCCAACCTCAATTGGCCAACCAAATCACTACCTTCAATTTTATCCTCTTTATAGTTTTCCACTTTTTTTAAATATTATTTATAATGTATATAAAATAATTGGACTTACAGACCCCAAACTAAATGTGGTGTCTATAATTGTGATCAAGTAAAAATTATAGTTTAGATCAATCAAGGCATTTCTACACACATGTTTTAATTGATAGAAAAATAAATTTTTAAAATGGTCAATTAAGGCATTTGTGTTTCCAACCGCTTTAATTGATCATTTAAAATGATTCAGACCCCATTCTTGAACCATGGAAAATAAAACGGCTACTACAATTGAACGATAAAAAATTGCAATGTGTGTGTTTGCCTAAACCTATTAACCCATTCAGTTGGCATTTTTATTTTTTCATCTCCCTCATCGTCACCTACCATGAACTACTCAACATCGTTGCACATAGTTTTTATCAGGTATGTGCAAATTTTATCATTTTTGTACAATGTTTATTCGTCTATCTGTGTCATTTTTTTAATTTTTTTTACTATATATATTTTTATTTTTATAAGCATTTACCACCGTCACCAACATCGCATATCTTCCTTGCATTGCATACAAGATATATTCTTTGTTGTTTGATTGGAGTATTGTGGTTTGTTGAATGGTTTTATGAAAAGTAGTTATTATATTTTTCCTCATTTATTTTGCATAGAACTTTTATGATATGAAGAAACACAGTATAGCTTGTACCCTATGTAATAATATTGGTTTTGTTATGTTTTATGTATATTGGTCTATATACTATAGTGATATTGGTTGTTTTATAGAGAGACAATTTGGTGTATTTCATATAATTATGATCAAAATCACAGCTATTATGGCATTTGAAGAACATATGTCTCCTTCTACTGAATTTGAAAAAGATACACCCATTGTCAAAAAAAGAAAATCAAGGGGATGTGATAAACAAATTAAAGTGACTGGGATGAAAATTCATTTTGATTTCAATCAAGATAGGTAGCTTGTGTTAATTGAAGGTGCAAAGTTGGCTATCCACATTAAAGCTATCGTCCCGCATAGTATATCTATTACATACCCTAATTGATGGATTGTTCTTGATGATAAAAAAAATAGTATATAGGATTTAGTTGTGGTATGTTTATTCAACAATATCTAAATTTTTGTTAATTGCTAATTGAATTGAATTAATGGGTTGAATTTAATATATTAAATTTTTTAGGAATTGTTTGACATCCTAACAAAGTATAAAAAGCTTGTGTTGCAATTCGCTAGAAAAGCATTTAAAAACTTTAAGAGTATATTGACAACCCAATATATTTTACTGTTCGCTGATAATTTTGAATTGTTAGTTGATCCTCCAATGACCTATGCAAATATTATTAGTTATGAAGAGTGGTCACAGTTTGTTCAAGATCGTCTATTAGATGAATTCTCAGTATGCATACCTAGTTTGTTAATTGTTTATAATATTTTGTTTAATATATTTGATATCTTAATATATGATTTATCTTTTTTTTTTTTTAAAGAAAATCAAATAACAACAAAAGAACATTCAGGCCAAACAATTATATCACCATTAGACATCGAGAAAGGGTTATGTAAATGTCAAGTATGATCTTGTAAGTATTCAACCTTTTGTTTTATACTTGTATATGAATATTTATGAATAGGTAAACATAGATTGAGGAACTCATAATGATTCTTTTACAGGAAACAGTAGCTTTGGAATCAAAGTTTCTAGATGGTATATGTGAAAAAAAGTCATATACGTAGAGATGAATTGTGCAGATAAGCAATTGAAGAAATGGCTAAAAAGATTATAAGTTTATTTCGTTATTTTATCACGTATGATGTATGTGCTTGTAAGAATGACTATATTTGTATATAGTTTTTTACGCACCATTATTTGTGTTTCAGGATAAATTTGCAACAAGATATGAATCCGATGACCTACGAATCAGTTATAGTGAAGATCCGTTGTCTTTAGCATTAGGATTGAAAGATAAACATGGTCGAGTTTGAGGGGTTGATAGATTTGTGTCACCATTATAGTTCTTTAGAATCAACCCAAACCCCTCAATGAAAAATACAAAATATGAAGCAATCATTCAGGAGCAATAACAAAGATTTTATGAGTAAGCAATTCCTGACTGATCAATAGCAACGACTCACAACTTTGGAGGCAATATTGACAGCAATGCAACTTAACATGCCTTTAGAGCAGTCTATTATCGACTTTCAGTAGGGAAATGAATTTGCAAATCAAGTCTTGCAGTAAACCCAAATTTCAATAATCATCATTATTTTAATTTTATTTATTTATTGAATATTTATTTGTATTTTATAACTTTTGAATTGGTTTTAATACTTATATTTCATACTCTTTTGTAATAGGAGGTTCAGACTTAGATAATGACTCCTGCACAATCTACCATAAATGTATTATGTAATTATGCACTTGATCATTTATCAAGAAAAAATGTCATTGTCATTTAGGGAACGTATGGATTATTTGATCAACCATTGATATCTTACATTGAGCGGCATACATTGAGGCATTTTGTACCATAGATAAGATATTAGCATATGATATTATTGTATATATGAGGTTAGCTTATCAATTAATATAAATATATTTTGTTAATATAAATTATTCTATATTAGGTAGTATTACTAAAGGATACTATTGAATGTCATCATGCAACTTCCTATATAAAGAGATAAAGGCGAGACAGATGACCCATAGATTTAGATTTGTTGACCCAAATTAGACAAGTAATGACAATGGCACTATCGCTAGTCATTCTTGTCCTGTGGGTCAATTCATACAAAAACCATTTTCTAGTGCCTTACAATTCTGTGTAAGTTTTATTCATAGTAATAATTGTATTATTTATGACATCTAATAACATGTCTATTATTTTGTAGGTGTCATTGGCAGCTTATTGTAATTGATACTAATTCGTGGATGCCATACTTATTTAACTTTGCTCACCAATGATGTTGCCTAACAATATTACCAATTTAATAAAGAGGTATTACATTTTTTTTAATAAGTGATAATTAGATTAAATTGTGCTTTTGTGTAATTATTATTATTTTCTGTTTACTATTGTTTTCTTATTCAATTTAGGGGAATGGCCATAATAGATAAGAACAAAAAGTTCAGTTGGGTGTCATCACCAATAACTGTAAAATTTATTCTTTTATGCTGAGTTTGTTTAGATAAATATTTACCAACCCACTCAATTTTATTTTTTAGATTTGTCATCAACCAAGAGTTACCAAATACAGATATTATGTCTTTCGTTTTATGAGAGAGATTTTTTTTATATGATTTTATGAGCACACAATTCAAGGTTAGTATTATTACCATATAGTAGTAATGCTTTTCAATTAAACTATGATAAATTTATGGAAGTTGAATATCATTGACTTCTGTTAACTTTTTAGGTGAGATAGTGATCCAAAAAGGGGGTGAATTAGATCTCTCCAAATTCTTCCCAAACAATGATTTCAAAATAATTGAATGGAAAATTAAAATCAATGTCACAATATAATGCAAATGACAACAAATTGATGAACTTGAAGTAAATATAAACTATAATCAAAGTAAAGAGAAAGGGATAGAGAAATCAAACACAATGATTTATAGAGGTTTGTCCTTTTCCATAAAATACCTACGTCCTCTCTTCTTGGTTGTCTATACTAAGGCTTCAATCCACTAATCTTGAATTGAAATTACAACTTTATCTTTTTCTCTCTAAGGTTTAAGCTAGAAACCTTACACACTTTACTTTCTAGGCTAAGTAGCAACCTCTTAATTCTACTAATTCAAGAGGATACCTCACTTCTTGATTACAAAATCACTTAATAAAAATGCAAACTAAAAACACCTCTCAAAGGCTAATTGTTTACCTAATGAAGTACAAAGAAATTTGATGAATGAAAACAAGAATGATTTGAATACAACAACTATAAAGATATAGACTTTAAAGCTCTAAAACTCTTGATTTTTTTTAGAGAATGAATATGTGGCTTATTTGATATTGCTCTATTGATTCATCAACCTTCTTAATGTGTTGAAGTGCCTAATATATAGAGAAATTGAAGAGCTAGCCATTAGGGATGCTTGGAAGAAGAAAATAGCTGTTGAAAGCATGCGAAACTAGCTGTTGGAGTTGTTTGAAGGCAACCCGATCAATTCCTTCCATGAAGGGATCGATTGGTTCACGTTTTGCTGCCCATTTCACACTTGAAAAACAAGACCCGATCGATCCCTTTATGTAAGGGATGGATTGGTTCAATGGGGTGATTGATCCCCTACATAGGGTGATCGATCCCTTTTTTAACTAGAAGTATAATCGATCCCTTCCCTGAGGGGATCGATCTTATCCATGGCTGAGTGGTTGTCTCCTATTTTGCACTCTAGTCACCAATTTGATAATATCATGAGTTATACAAAATCCAAATCATAAACTGTTTGAAGATTTATAAACTAGACTTAAAGGGTTTTCTATCCATATAAAATTCATCACCTAATTCATTTTGTACAAATTATAGTGAAATTTCAAAACTACCCCTTATGCAGTTTTTAGATAACTACAAAGTGTCTAGTAAAAATTCAAAATCTTTTCTTAGAAAATTTGGTTTTTGATTTTGTTTAATCCATTAGAAAGTAAACTTAAAGAGCTTTCAACATATAAAATTCAAATATTAAAACTTTGTGAATTAATATAGAAAAATAAAACAAGTTCAATGTTGGAAAACTTTGTTCTTATAAAACAACTTTCTTAAGTTAATATATTTCTCAAAACTAATACTATCAAAATTGTATTAAGTCCAAATTGAATAAATTCACTTTGAAGAGAATAATTGGACTTTCATTTAAGCTCAAATAAAAAATGTTTAAAAATACTTTTAATTTGAGAAATAAGAAAACATAAAGAAATGTTTGTTTAAACTTTGAAAATCATATTATTTATTTAGTACCAAAATATAGAACTTAAGAACATGTACTAAATAAATCTTTTTCAAAATCTTGATCTAGTTTATTTAGCTTAATATTTTGTCATTTCAAAATAAAGATCAATTCAAGGCTAACACGATTGGCCACCTAAACATTTTATCTTTTTAATAAAATAATAAAATGGATTTAAATTTTATTAGAAAGATAATTTTGGCCTACGAAAACAAAATTGGGTTCTAGAGTCGATTACAAGTAGGGAAGGATTAGCACTCCTATAACGCCTATAAAAATTGGTACCGATTAACTATGCTTTATTTATAACTTTAGACAAAAATGGTTTTTATATGCAATTTAATTATAGTTTCCTTTATTGTTTCATAAATAAAATTATTTAAAAATCTTTATTTAGAAATGCTATGAAAATCTCTAAATTAAAGAAATACCTTAAAATTTTTTGACATAAAGGCAGAATTCGAAAATAATCCTTTTGGTTTAAGATTTATCATAACATTTCCTTAAAAATAAAATAATATTCTTTAAAATAAATAATTATTAGCGACTCTCTAACATCTAAGTACAGTACCAAAAATCATATTCCCTGAAATATTATTCTAAATTTATTTATTTATTTATTTTTGAAACTAATTTTTCAAAAAACTTTTTATGCTGTAAAAACAAAGAATGATGTAATTAATATTAAACATTAATAATTAAAATGAACATATATATGCAGAATGCATATAAACATTAATCTAAAACTGAGATATATGCAAATAATGATAAGATGTGAATTTTAGGAATTATATTTTTAAATATAAAGAGACCACTTAGACTCTCTAACCTCTAGACAAAGTTTAGGTGTAACTATTTATATTTAAAATATTATTTAACTATTTAATTATTTTTTATTACTTAATTTTATTATTTTAAAATATGAAACTATACAAAAATTTTTAATGAAATAAAATTTTCTAAATACCTCATCATTTATGCAAGATTTGAAAACAAATGATTTCATGGGTAATTTTCATATAAATCTATAAATGTTATGATAATTTCAATGTATTGCTTAGATTTAGGCTTCAAAGTTTCATTTAGGGCTTCAATTAGGGTTTCAGGGTTTGGCTTAGAGTTTTGGGTTTTATCTAGGATTTAAGATTTTGTTTTAGGTTTCAATTCTTAGTTAAGGTTTAGGGTTTCACATGAGGTTTTAAATTAATGTTTCATTTTTAGAGTTTCATTTTAGAGTTTTAAGTTTAGGATTTCAATTGGCGTTTCAATTTTAGGGTTTCGGGTTTCATCTAAGAATTAGGATTTTAAAAATTTATGAATCTCTCTAAAATTCTCTAACTTCTAGATAGATTTTCGGAATAAACTTGCTTTTTATAATTTTTCTAACAAATGAATTTTTTATACTTTTATTTATTAAAATTTTATTCTTCTTATTATTATTCAACCTTTTATTTATTTTATTTTTTATTTTTTAATAATTATCCAACATTTAGGTGGAACTATTCCTTTTTAAAATGTGATTTTTATCTCCCTCCAACATTTAGGCATGGACTAGAAAATTTTCTTGCTTATTATCTTTACATTATTATTTGTTATTATTATATTTCAGGTAGTTAATTTTTTTAAAAAATAAAAATAACAACTAAAATACATAAAATACAATCAACGAATATAAAAATGTCAATTAAAAGGCTAATACATGTATAATACATTAATCACTCAAAATTAAATATAAGCAAAAATAAGCATAATACCAATAGAACAAATAAAAGTAATGATAATGTAGAAGTAAAAAGATCGTATAGTACTCACAAGCCCAAAATTTTACCAACTACTTTTATTTTTTACTCATCACTATTTCTTTATTTTTTATTTTTTATTTTTTATTTTATTAAAATTTTTTTATTTTCTTTGTTTCAAGAACAATCTCATTTTTTTTTTTTGGTATTATTTCATTTTCAATATTTCATTTTTATTATTATTTTTTTACATGATTTGCAAAATAATTGAATTTCACCATGAGAGCCCCAAACTTCTATGCATAAACAACCCTAACCTATGTCCTAATCTGAAAGTCGTTTTAACAAGAACAAGAACAAAAACGCTAAGGCTAGTGCCTGAGCATCACACAGAAAACTCAATTTTAAATGCTACTGCCGAAACCATTAACAAACACAAACCATGCAACTTTGATATGTTAACAAACACAAACCATGCAAGTTGGATATATTAAGCAAATGCTAAGCAAAAGAGAAGGAAAAACAAGACAAGTCCAACGCAAAGCAAGAACTTCATGCAACAGAACATAATGGAGCTTTAAGTTCATACCAAACGACTTTATGCAGAAAAAGGGTACCCCCAGTTTTCTTCCCTCGTTTCTTCTGCTACTATTTTTCTGTTTTTTTCATTCAGTTTATTTTCTTCTTCTGCTACTGTTTCTGGTTTGTTCTTCTCTTGTTTTCAACTTCAACTTTTCACGCTACTGGTTCCTTTGTTCCTGTTTCTGTTTTTTTACTGGTTCATTTCGCTGCTGCTCATTACCACCCATTTTTTTTTTTTTTGGCTTCTGGTTTCTGCGTCCTCCACGTCTGGTTCGCATGCCTTCCTCTGCTTCTCTTTTCTTCTTTTGGTTTTCTCGTTCTGGTCTTCTTCTAATTTGCCGCCTGCTCCAGATTATTTTACTGGTTTTCTGCTCAACTTCGTTTCTGCTCTCTGTATTTTTTTTTTTTTTTTTTGCTGCCTTTTCAGTTTTTTGTTTTGTCTTTATTTTCTGGCTTCTTTCCTTCCTTCCACCACTGCCCATATGCCGTCCTCTTCTCGTCTTTGCTGCACCTTATTTATTTATTTTTTACAGCCTCACGTCTGGCCTCGAATGCTCCCCTTTGTTTTTGGGTTGCCGCTCCTTCCTCCTCTTTTCGGTGCGCACCCAGCTTCTCTTGGTTGCCTGTTTTGCCCTCGTTGCTGCAGGTGTCCTGGTTTTCTTTTTTTTTTTTCCGTTCACTCCTTGCTTCCTCTCTTCCCAAATACTTCTTTTCTTTCTACGTTTTTTCTACCTTTTCACTGCTGCCGGTATGCTTTCCTTTTTTCTTTCTTTGTGGTTTCAGTTTCTTTTCCTGCCGCCTCCTTGTTCTTCTCTTCCTTTCAGCTTCTGCTCTTTCCCCTCACTGTTTTTCTGCCAAGAACGCCTGGCTTTTTTTCCTTTTTCTCCTCCTTCATGCACCCACGTTGCCAACTACCATCACGTTTTCATGCAGCAATTCCATGCAGGTTTTTTTTTTTCCTCGTGAAGCTTGCTTTCATCAGCGTTTTTTTTTCTTTTTGCTTTCACGTCCCCTGCCTCCATTCATGCGGTTTTTGGCTTCCTCACGTGTTTATTCCCCATGCCATGCCCATGCATCCACGATCCAGCCACTTTCATGCAGCTGCCCCTCTTGCAAAATTGCAAAATCAAATATGGGTTAAAATGATAAAATATCCTAGATAAAATTAAGCGTCTACAACTACTTTTTTACATATTTATAAGGATCAGCAATAATGCAAAGATGTAGACAATAATTTTGTCCGGATGATTGAACCACAGGTTGAATGAAGTGATCACTAATTTGAGCTTTTGTGCCAGCAAATTATGGGCTTATATACTAGCTAAATTGAGTTTAAATTTTCATAGGTGCCAACTAAACTAAGCTTGCATGCTAGCTGCATTGGACTTAAATTTTCATTAGTATCAGATAATCTAGGCTTAAGTCTTCTCAATACCAACTAATATTAGACTTAAAACTTAGGTGATAGCTAAATTGGGCTTAAATTTTCATTAGTTCCAATAATTTGGGCTTAAAATTTGCATTAGTGCCAACTAGACTCGGCTTAAAATTTTATTAGGTGTTAATCAAACTGGGCTTAAAATTTCATTTAGTGCCAGCTAAACTGGATTTAAAATTTCACAAGGTGTCAGATAAACTAGGCTTAAATTTTTTCATTGGGTGTCAACTAAGCTAGACTTAAATTTTCATTGATTGGTAGCTATATTGGGCTTAAAACCATTGGGTGCCAACTAAACTAGACTTAAATTTTCATTGAGAATTAATGATCCCTATCATAAATGAAAGAGGAGAAAATTTTCTTTCCCAATGGACTAGATGATTCAGCACCCGAAGGTCTTTGTTGATTTAAAAAGACTTCACCATTTAAGGGGAACAAAAAAGGTGTATAAACTAGACTTAAATTTTCATTAGGAATTAATGATCCCTATCATAAATGAAAGAGGAGAAAATTTTCTTTCCCAATGGACTAGATGATTCAGCACCCGAAGGTCTTTGTTGATTTAAAAAGACTTCACCATTTAAGGGGAACAAAAAAGGTGTATACTTTTTCAGTTAATCTAGGCTTACATGCCAACTAAAATAGGTTTAAAATTTCATCGAGGCCTGGTAAACTGGGCTTAAAACCTAGGTGTCAGCTAAACTGAATTTAAATTTGGGTGCCAACTAGACTGGGCTTAAGAGTTCATTGATGCTAGATAATCTGGGTTTAAAACCTAGGTGCTAGGTAACTGGGCTTAAATCTTTATTGATGCCAACTAAACTGAGCTTAAATTTTCTCAAGAATTGACAATCCTTATCAAAAATGAAATAGGTGAAAATTTTCTTTTCAAATGGAATGAATTGTTCAGCATATTGAGGTTTTGTTCATTCAAAAGGGTTTCTCCACTTAAAGGGGATAAAAAAGGCATAAACTTTTTTCATGCAGGCTTACAGATGAAACATATGTTTTTTAAAAAACATGAATTCGTTAAAAACCAAACATATTAAACACTTTCTTTAGTCTTCAAATGTGACATTTTGATACATATAAAAGTTAGCTATAAGGGCTTGAGATTTTGAAAGGTTATTTGGGAATGGAAAAAGGCTGAGATTTTCGAAATCAACTATTTTCAAACTTTTAGGACTTTGATATTTCGAATCTCATTTAGTATTGGGAATGACCTTCAAGATTTGCTTTAGACTGTCTTTTTTGTAGGGTTCTCACCCTAAAGTCATATTCGTTTTTGTTTTTTTTTTTTTTCATTTTCCCCCTTTTTCTGATTGATTATCACACCATGCATTTAAAACTTCAAATTATCCAAAAGGAGTTAATAGTCCAAATAGAAAATTAGGTAATAAGGATGGACAAAAAGATTCATGGGTTTCATGGATTTGTTGGCCATTATTCCAAGAGAAGTTTTTCAATTTTTAAGCATCAATGTTTGATCGAAATCGACTTTCATAAAATGTAACATAAGCCAAGGTTTGGGGATTTCAAAGAAAATAATAGACAAGCTCAAAACAAATGTTTAAGGGTAATTAAAACCATAGATCATTCTTTTATTTGAAAGATTTACTTTAACGCATATTCCCTTTCACTTTCTTATGCTTTCCACCCATCATTTCTTTTTTCTTTTTTCTTTTCCTTTGTTCTTCTTTTTTTTTTCTTCATTTTTTCATTTTTTCTCTTTTTTCTCATCTTTTTCTTTTGTATTCTTTCACTAAATGGATTCAAAACTTTTGAAAACTTTTATATTGGGCCTTTGTCCCAGCACACGAGATTTTATTTGGACATCACCTTTCTTAACCTTTAAATGTTTCTTTTTTTACCCCATAATATGAAGGATGATCTCTAGTTAGGGTTTATTTTGAAAGAATTTTATCAAGCTCAAAGAGATAACAAGAGATAAATTTTTACATTCATAAAAAGATTATAAAAGACAGCCATTTGTCATTTCAAGCATAATCACTTAAATTGAAAAGTACTTACGTTTAGGAAAATGAATTTGAAGAAAGGTTTTTTATTCCAAAAAGTTTTCTCCTTCCTTTTGTTTTTGTTGGATTTTTGGTTCTCTTGACTTTTCTTTTAATTTTTTCATTTTAGGCTTTTTTCTTGCCTTTGTTTATTTTTCTAAATTTTTGGATTTATCAGGACTTTATTTAGATTTATTTGAATTTCTTAAGTGTATGATGTTATAACTATTTTTTCTTTTTTCAACCTTTTTTTTTCATTTCTCTTTTTTTTTCTTTTACATGTCTCCCATAACATATTCATAAATCCATTTTGCCAATAATGTGATTCATGAAAAATGCCCCATTATAACAAACCACTATTCATAAAAATTATTATAAGAAAAGGGTCACATGGAATGAGCAAGGAAAAGGTCACGTGAAATAAACTCGTTTAAAGTATCAAATGATTCATGTCACTACACCAAAAGAGAACAAATAAATTGATCAAAACTCAGGTTATCTTAAGGGCAATAAGGTCTTTTTTTTTTTATTAACATGCCCCCGAGACATGGGCTAGGCCAATTTTTGGGTAAAAGCTGAAAGGTTGGTAAGTCTAAGATCATTCTACAGGACTTGAGGTGGCTTTGATTTTGAAAACTTTTGGAGTTATAGCATAATATTGACACATCAAATTACCACATCTAAATTTTTTTTTTTTTAATATCATATTTGTCTAATCTTCTAGGAATCCCAATTTCCCTTTTTTTTTTTTTTGTTTTGAAACTAGTTGTTTCATTTTTCATTGCCTTGGAAAAATATTATCACTTTTTGATATCATAAAATTATCAGGCAAGAGCAAGGCTCATGAATTCAAATTCATGGCTGTTAAATGGTCATGGCTAATTAATGAGATCAACTGAATAATTTAAGAAACGGGTTTAGGTATTTGATAAATTCCTAATAATGATTGTAAACTCTTTCGAGACTCAAAACTTTCTTTTTTCACTTTTTTGTCTCTTTTTTTCCTTTTTTTCCTTTTTTCACATTTTTTCTTTTTCTCTTTTCTCTTTTTCTTTAAGGCATTTCTCTTTCTATAGCCTTACTACTTAAGTATGTGGGGTTTTATTCAAATCTAACGTTTTCCTCTTTTTATCATTTTATTTCAAAGAAAACCTACAAGTCTAAATTTTAAAAGAAATTGAAAATATAAAATGACAATATAAATCCATGAAACATTATGATGTACAATGTCTATTCATTCAATGCAAACATTTAGACTTGACTTGAAAATTTACATTCTTGATATTGCTCTTGAGATGACATTCAAAGTTATAGAAATAAAAGCTCCTCACTTCGCCCTTCAATTTTAGTATCATTGACCCACAATCCTTCATTATCAATCACCAAAACCATTAACTAGTTCTTTAAATTTGTGAGATCTATGTCAATAAAAGCTTAACTATACTCTTAAAAATAATACAATCTTCTATGGAATACCCTTCGAACCTATCATGGAATTCACATTTAGCATTGTGATCATGCCACTTAAGGTAGGTAGGTTTTTTGAGTTTTGTAGAGACAACAAAAATCATATGATTTTTGACTAGTAAGGTAAAAGGCTCAGCATAAAACATTAGAATTAAATGACATATCTTGGCTCTCTTTCTTTTACGTGTGAATGGCTTGGGTTGGGTTAATTTTTTGTTCTATGAATGTTTGTAATGAAGAAATTAGATCACATAGATAAAGTGATTGAGAAAAATTACCAATCCAAGATGTCAGTTAGGAATAATATGCTGACTATTGGGAATAGTCATTCATCAAATCTTTTTATATCATGGTGAGGTTTCTCTTATTTCACCTTTCAACAATTATCTTTTGGGGGTATTTATCGAAAATATTCCTCTACCTTTCATTGGGAATTTTCACATTAGCATTCATAATTCTTTCTCTTTTTATCCTGTCCTCAACTATACCAACAACAAATAGCAAATCAACAAATTCTAAGGATATATTACCAATCAACTTATCATAATAAGAAAAATGAAAGGTAACCACAAATAGGGAATTTAGCTCCCTATTAGTTAAAGGTGGTCAAACTTGTGATGCAACCTTTTTTCATCTAATAGCATATTTTTTAATGCTTTTGTTAGGGGGTTTTTTCTCATGTTTTGAAGGTTAATTGATCTATAGCCATCTTCAACATATGTTGATATTGCTTCAAGAATCATCACGATAAATCCCTCCAAGTACGAATTTGGCTACTTTTCAACCTATAATACCACTTGGCTACTATCCCAGTCAAATTTTCTTGAAATGCATGAATAAATAACTTTTCATCATCACTATACCTAACTTTTTTGTGACAGTATTGAGCTAAATGTGTCTCAGGACATCTAGTTCCATTATACTTCTTAAATGTCAAAATCTTGAACTTGGGCAAAATAACTACATTTGAAACTAACTGGGATTCCTTTGAATCACAAAATTTATCCTTACCTTCAATAGCTTGAATCATTTCTTTCAAAAGACTATACTTTCTCTGTTCATATATATTCAATGATTCCTCCTTTATGGGGCCTAAGTTAGATCCTTTAGGTTGATCATTTCCTTAAGTAAAAAGTTCTTCGATAATCTCTTCCATCTCTCTTACCAAATTAATATTCTTTTGATCCTTAGCAGGAATTGTAAAGATTATTCTTGGAAAAATTCCATCTCTTTAGAGCACATGTAAATTGCATTATATTGAATGGATACATAAATGAATGAATGAATGAATGTATGTATGAATGACAATGCTCTTTAGTGAAAACTACGAAAATTGGAATATGAGCAAGAATTAAAGACAACCCATAATTCACATATTCAAGTTTGAAAGATAACACCATATTAACATAAAAAGAAATATTTTCCAAATAAAAGAAATTCATAAAGCATTTTATTTTCCTAAAAACCTTTCACTTAAAGACTTTTTTTAATCCAAAGTCCCATCCATGTTCATTATCATGCCATCCCCTTCTCATTGTTCCTAAATCTTTAACTCTATATTGTCATTGGATCAAGCCATTTCACATCTATGAGTGATTGCACCTTGTGTTTAAAACCTCCACAATTCTCAATGGAGTGCCCTATATTCCCACCATGTTATTCGTATCTTGTATTTGGGTAGAAATATTTTGGGTATGAAGGCTTTAAAGGTTCTAAAGGTACAAGGGTGACAAAGTGTCTATCAAATAGATAGGGAAAGAGTTTTTCACATGAAATAGAGATAGGATCTAACTATTTTTTTCTTGGGTAATTTTTGGGCAATAGATTGACTAAGAGTCCAAGAATTTGGTGGTTGTTGAAAAATGGAAGGTTAAAGATTTTGGTTTAGATTTGGACTTCTCAAAGATTATATGAAGTTTTGGGACTTGATCTTAGATGCTTAAAAATGAGGTCAAAGACAGACATGAGAAGGATTCGAATGCAAGTTTAAGTTCAAAGCGATTTGTGAATGTTGTATGGAGCCTGGTAAGTCATTTTAGAAATTAAATTTTAGAGATTAGACACTTGTGTGGTCAGATCATTCATCCCTTTCATGATCTTATCCAAACCTTTATTGTTGCTCAAACCACTAAATGCTTCAGCATGCTTAAGAAATGTACTAGACCTAATAGGATTTGGTTGATCAGACTCCATGAATTCATAGGACTTACTTAGACTAAAATTGGTAAAGGCCTTTAAGAAAGCACCAAAATAAATTCCTTAAGCCTATCAATTATTTTCATCAACTCAATTAGCTAATTTGTCATCTCTCAAATGTCAGGGCCAAACTCTCCTTGATTGCGCTGTAACTCACTAATTTAGGCATCTAATTGATCTTTTATATTTTTAGCCTCTTATACCCACTAAAACAAATGTTTTATTTTAAGGGTTTAAACAAAAAATGCTTATGCTATTATTCTTGCTAAATGAATGACACAATTCCTATTTTTGCATGCTACACAAAATATATCTATGAATGGTTGAATATGATAATTATGCAAGGCATAACCTAAAATATACATATCACCTTAATAATGAATCTAAAATGTAATGATTGAATTCTTAAAAGTTGACGAGCTCTTTATCTATCTAAAATCTTTTTTTTTTAATTTTTTTATTTGGACTTTTTTTTATCCTAACTATATTTACATTATTACCTTAAACATAAATTGCATCATAATGCCCCACATATCCTACTTTTGGGTAATTTCTACGAAAGAGATTGGCATGGCTTTTAACTTCTAAATAATTTCTACAAGAGGTTGACATTACTAGTAGCTTCATGAGAACTCTTTTTGCTTATAATTGACCTAAAACAAATACCCCTTATTAAATGAAATGCCTATATGAAGCATGTAACAAGATTAAAGGCTATACAAATACAATGAACTAATAATCTAAACAAAATAAATAATAGAAATAACAAAAAATTCATATAATACAACAAAATAATAAAACATAATCTATACAATATCCTAATTTTTGGTGATTTTATAAAAAGACGACATGGCTCTACCCTAGGTAGGCTTCCTATGGGTCATGATATGTTGGGTCAAGATTTATTCATGTAAAAGTTTCCATATCAAATCTTACATCATCGTCCATTATAGACTAATAAGACACACCAATCATCACCCATTACAAGCTACAAACAGAAAAGGTTCAATCTGAGTGAAAGTATTTTGCTAGCAAATGCAGAGTTTATCACCTTACTAAAGCATAAATACTTTACTTTCTCCTAATAAGGATAAAGCTCGAGTCTAGAGTTCTTACATGTAAGTGAATGTGCAAAAATGTGCAAAGTAGTATATCAACATAAACAACATAGATAAATTACAAATAAAATAAAATAAATCAAAACAAGATAATAACTAACATACAATTTATTTATTATTTTTAAAAAAATTAAAATAAATGAAATTAAATTAAATACCAAATAAAACCAATTAAATCCAAAATTTTCGACAACACATGATTAAAAGTTTTGGCATGACTCTAAAAAAGTTTCTAGTAGAGTCGTCAAGCTGTCATAACGTGTCGGTCCAGGGATTCAATCGTTAGATGTAAAAATTAAAAATCATGAAAAATAAAGAGTCGTCATAATCTTTTTTAGGGTGTGATTAGCCACCCTAAAATTTTATCTTTTTAATAAAATAATAAAACGGGTTTAAAGTTTATTAAAAAGATAGTTTTGGTATATAAAAACAAGATTGGGTTCGAGAGTCAATTACGCGTAGGGAAGAATTAACAACCCAACAATGCCTATAAAAATTGGAATAAATTAACCATGCACTATTTATAACTTTTAACAAAATTGGTTTTTATATAAAATTCAATTATAATTTCCTTCATTTTTTTAAAAAATAAATATATTTAAAATTTTTTATTTAGAAATGCTGTGAAAATATCTAAATTAAAGAAATACCTTAAAATTTTCTGATATAAAAGCAGAATTCGAATATAATCCTTTCGGTTTAAGATTTATTACAACATTTCCTTAAAAATAAAAATAATATTCTTTGAAAATAATAATTATTGGTGACTCTCCAACATCTAGACAGAATATCAAAAATTATATTCCCTAAAATATTATTTTAAATTTATTTATTTATTTATTTTTGAAACTAATTTTTCAAAAAACATTTTATGCAGTAAAAATGAAGAATGATATAATTAATATTAAACATCAATAATTAAATTGAACATATATATGCATAATAAATGTAAACATTAATCTAAACCTGAGATATATGCAAATGGTGATAAGATGTGAAATTTAAGAATTGAATTTTTAAATATAAAGAGACCACTTAGACTTTCCAACTTCTAGGCAAAGTTTGGATGTGACTATTTATATTTAAAATCTCATTTTATTATTTATTATTTATTATTTAATTTTAGTATTTTAAATACGAAATTATATGAAAATTCTTAATGAAACAAAATTTCCTAGATACCCTATCATCTAAGTAGTATTCAGGAATAAATTATTTCATAGGTAATCTTCATATAAATATGCAAATTTTATGATAAATTTAGGGTGTTACTTAGATTTAGCTTCAAAGTTTCATTTAGGGTTTCAATTAGAGTTTCGGGGTTTGGTTAGGGTTTTGGATTTTATCTAGCATTTAGGCTTTCATTTCAAATTTCAAGTCTTGGTTAGGGTTTAGGGTTTCGCCTAAGGTTTCGAATTAAGGTTCTATTTTAAGGTTTCATTTAGGGTTTTATTTTAGGGTTTTAAGTCTAGGATTTTGATTAGGATTTCAATTTTAAGGTTTCGGGTTTCATTTAGGATTTTATCTAAGGTTTAAGAGTTTAAAAATTTACAAACCTCTCTAAAAGTCTCTAAATTGAATTTTAGGAAGACTTTCGAAATAAACTCCCTTTTTATGATTTTTCTAAAAACAATGAATTTTTCATACTTTTATTATTAAAATTTTATTCTTTTTATTATATTATTCAATCTTTTATTTATTTTATTTTTATTATTTAATAATTTTCCAACATTTAGGCTGAACTATTCTTTTTAAAAACATGATTTTTATCTCCCTCCAACAATTTTAGGTAGGGATTAGAAAATTTTCTTTCTTATAAATTTTACATTATTTTTTTATTATATTTTTGGTAATTAATTTTTCTAAAAAATGCAAATAACAACTAAAATTGTAGACACCATATTTTTTCTGTGGATTTTTTGAAATTCATTGGGCTTTGAATTTTTATTTTGATTATGTAATTGAGCCTTAATTAGAAAAGTGAACTTTGGGCCTAAAGATTAAGCCCTAAATTTTATTTGTATTTTTATTTTTTAATTTAATATTTGACTTTATTTTTTTTAGTCAAAAGAGTCAAAGTCAATTGGTAAAAAAAATTAAAAAAAAGATAAAAATATGGGATTTTGCATGAAAAATCTTGGATTTGATTCAACTCTTGGATTCTATTTTAGATTTTAATTTTAATGGTTGAATAATTTTTAAAGACTTATGGCTCAATCTATTAAAAAGAGAAAGATTACACAGAGAATAAATTTTGAAGAGAAATCATAGATTTGATTGAATTAATTTCTTCTAAATCAAAAGGAATTCAATCACTATATAAGGACACTAAATATAATATCAAAAGGGGGGCTCACAACATTTGACTTTAAGATTAAACAGAGGTCATTGAAAAGAGAGTAAGTTTAGGCAAAATTTTGAATCAACAAAAAAGAAGCAATCAAGCAAAAAAATTTGTAAGAAAATCCAGTGGAGTTTTTGGAAGGAAGGCTAAGATTTATAATTGGCAACATCAGTTTTTTGAAAGGTGAAAAATTGTTGGAACCTTTGATCTATTGAGGTAATATTTGCTTTCTTTTTTTTTTTTTTCTGTGATTTTCACATAACCTTTGTAATATTTAATTGCTTACTCTCATTTTTATAGTTATTACATGATATTTATTTTTTGCATGACTAATATTATATTTGCATGATAATTTATTTGCCTAATATGTTTGTTTGGATGATTAATATATTTATTTGTGTGATTATTAATATATTTAATTGCTTGATTATTAATATTTTTATTTGCATGATTATATATTTAATTGCATGTTTATTTGCATGATTTATATATTATTATTTTCATTATTATACATTTAATTACATGTTTACTTGCATGATTTATATATTATTATTTGCATGGTTATATATTTAATTACATGTTTATTTGCATAATTATATATTTAATTTCATGTTTATTTGCATAATTTATATATTATTAATTGCATGATTATATATTAAATTGCATGTTTATTACATCTTTATATATTTAATTGCAAGTCTATTTGGATGATTATTAATTTATTTATTGGTGTGATTGTATGATTGTTAATATATTTATTTGCATGGATATTTATTTATTATAATTATTGCATTTTTTTATTTATTGCATGATATATGTTATTGCATGATTAATATTATATTTGAATGATATTTGATTGCATGTTTCTATATTATGTGCATAATTGCATGATTATATTTGTGTGCTTATATTTGATTTCATGATTATATATTTGCATGAATGGTTATCAATATATTTGTCTAGTACTTTATATTTGCATGATATAATATATTTATATGATTATCATTATTATTATTGCATGATAATTAATATATTTGCATGACATTCTTGCATGAATATTTTAGCAATATCTATGCATGATATTTTGTATGATTTATATTATTATATTTGTATGATAAATTTTGCATGGTATGATTTAATATTTATTACATGATTGTATGATTGCTTGATATTTTGATAGAATTTTTGTACCACCATCTTTTGTAGATAAATAAAAGGACTGGAATTGATTTATTTGCATGATAAAACTATCTTTGATAAGGCTTAGGTAAGATAACACATAATTAACTTAGTACCAATTTTGGGTGTAAAGGGGTGCTAATACATTCCATGCATGTAACCGACTCCCAAACCTTAATTCTGTTGATGTAGACCATAACTTATTCTTTTTAGAGACCCTCAGCTTAGGCTTAGGATAACTTTAAAAATGATAGATTCACATAGGTGGCCAATCATACCTAGCTAAAAAAGATTGGTGGTAACTCCACAATTTTTGTGTCAATGGGTAGGTTTTCCCAACCTAAACGTTATGACAATTTGGCGACTCCATTGAGGATACTAGAAAGTCAAGCCATTAGTTAGTTACGTGTTATCTTAAGCTTTACTTTGATAGTTTTTATTATATAATTATTTATGATTTTTATGTAGACTAATCTATTTGTTTGTTTTGCAGATATTATTTATTCACACCTATTTATTTGATTATTCACCATGTCTTTTTACACACACCACATTTGCATTCATGCATAAGCTCTATACCCGGGCTTTATCCTTTATTAAGAAAGAACAATTACCTCCACTCTTATGAGGTGATGACTTCTGTGTGAGCCTGTAAAAACTCTCACTTAAATTAAACCTTTTTCATTTAAATCTATAATGATGGCCAAGAATTCGGGTGCCCTACTAGTCTATAATGGACGATGATGTAGGGAATAGTTTGGGAGACTTTAGATTGTCAAGCCTTTGAACCTAGAATGTACATGAATCCTAAGGATCCAAACCTAAGTTAGAGCCATGCCTTCCTTTTTATTAGAAAAAACCAAAGTAGGACACATGATGGGAAAGTTATTATTCTTGTAAATTTATGTTATTCCTTGTATATATTTTTGCAAACTAACCTTTTATATTTTGTTATTCCTTGTATATATTATATCATGTTCACTAACCTTTTTTTCTTTACTTTACCGGGCATACATGATCATTGGATTCATATAAGGAGTGATTACCACAAAACAATCTTAACAAAAAGAATCTTAATTACATCCATGGAGAGCCTATTAAAGTTTCCTATGTGCTTGAGAATAAAGTTCGAGGAAACTCAGCATAAAGGAGGTGATTGTTTGCTAGCCAATTATGTAACTACTTTGTTTGCCAAAATTCATCTTAATCTCAAATGAAATGATCTTAGCTATTTGGTTAGTGTTTCAAACCAATAGAGTGTCACTGCCAATGACACTTTCCAAAATAAATTTAAGGACCTTGCATTACTTCTTTCACTCGCAATTGATAATTAGCTTATTAGGGTCATGTTTCAGTTTTGAGACCTTCCATATCGCTGCTTTGTATTCAATGAGGTTGACATGGTGCCAACTATTGAAAAATATTAAACTTTTTTTCGCTTAGATCTTCTTAATCCTAATAAGGTATATTAGAAAAATAAAAAGGCTAGTTACCAAAAAAAATTGGTTAAATGATGGCCGTAGATGTCCAAACTGTTGATAATTAGGTAAAAGGAAAAAGTGAAAGTGTTGGTATTCCTTAGTCCATTGTTCATGACTTTATATACAAATATTTTGGCACAGAAAGAGGAATGGATTTGATGGCATTGGCTTTATATGGGATGATGGTATTTCCAAAAGTTGCAGTGGTGGATTTTTTTGATCAACTTGGTTACCAAATTAATCTTATTATTGTAATTTTAGCTAAGAATATTAGATCTTTAAATCATTGTCACTGAAAACAAAAAGGGTTATTTTATTGGATGTGCTCAATTGTTAACCATTTGGATGAAAAGTCATATAAAAAATAATGGTGGTAAATTTCGCAAGCCCTATTTCACTACAAATAGTCCCATTAAGGAATTCTGTGAAAATGACTGGCCTACACAAAAGTCCAAGGAAGCATGGATCTTATTTTTATGTAAGCTTACTAGCCAAAATGTGATATGGAAAGCTTTTTGGATGCTTTATAGACCAATGTTGTATGGTTGTGAAGATAAGCTTTGGGTTCCTCTCTTAGGCTTTTAGGGTGTAGTGAGTTATTCTCCCATCATTGTACAAAACAATATAGCTATGAATAGTTTATCCTAGCCACTTTCAGACTTAGTAAAATGAGTTCTCATATGTTGAAATGGATGCCTCCATAAAGATAGCCAAAATCTTACAAGCTTGGAATTTGCCTCAAAGGGAAAATAGAAAGAGACATTTAAATGAAGTTACCCCTAAGTACTTTGTGTGGCTCATTAGGTGAGGTAAAGACATTAAAATCCTTAGAGAAACAACTATAAATGAACCAATGAAATTATCACCTCTTGATCCCTTATTGGTAGTGGAAAATGCTAAAAGAAAGCTTCAAGCTAAAAAAGATGAATCAAAGGCTAAAAAAGGAGTTAGAGGGAAAAATGGACAAAAAGGTTCAATCACTTAGACAAGAAATTGATGAATGAAAAAATCTTTTTTATGATCTCAACATCACACAGTCATCCACCAATCGTGAGTTAGCCCAACTTTTGAAAACAAAGGACAATTATAAGTAAAAATGCAAGAAAAGATGAAGCACTCATCGAAACACAAAAGCATATCCAAATACTTAATGGGACAGTGGTTGAAATTGGAATACAAATGGGTGTTGTGAATGAAAAATGTGAGCAAGCAAATAAGGTATATGTGAAAAAGCATAACAAGTTAGAGTGCTTGCTTGGTCAAATTACCATGGTTGCATACAAAGTTAAGGACATTGTAAAAAAAGTTGAAGAATGGAAGATAGGGGTGCCATCAGTGGGAGGATATGGCCAAGAGATATTAGCTTTCCTTAATGAAGTGTAAGGCCAATATTGACAAATTAGGGATTTCTTTCCAAATAAACTTTAGACTTTTCATGGATGTAATATTGGATTTGGTTAGAAATAACTTTCAATTCAATAAAAATTTTCTTTGCTAACAATTATTATATGGTAAATCCTCCTTATTGCATTCATGCATTCATATATAAGTATCTTTCCAAAGTACATGATAACAAGTCATTCTAATTTTTTAAAAAAAAAAATTATGCTAAATCAAGGTTCAAGGATAGCTTAATTTTTAAACAATCTAAAGCATTACAACACTAGACATCAGGAAAGGATTATGGAAAAACAACATTCTTCGTCTCCAAAAGCTAGAAAAGTCACAAAAAAACTAAAAGGGTAGATGAAAACTATTATCGAATTGTTGAAAAACATGAGTAAAGGAAAGAAAGTGGTGGAAAAAATGGGGATACAAAATGAAGTTAATCCATTAAATCCCCTTGGTTTTAGCCTAAGTCCTGCACATACATCTCAAGGGATCTATCACCAAATGCCATTCACTATAAACTATCCTTATGTGTAGACTGACATGCCAACAACTATTGCTTTTACTCCCTCTACCTCTATTCTTGACATTAAGACACTTGATCCTACATAAGTTCTAAATCTTGATGATCCCAAAGTGCAAAAAAAGCTAAAGATTGGTCCTATTGAAACTAAAGAAAGCTTTGAAACCTAAAAGATAGATATCATTGAAAAAATGCTTAAAGCTATCTAAAGGAAAGATTTTTATAGGTCAATGGATGCTACTGGATTACGCTTTATTCCTGATGTCATGATTCCACCAAAGTTTAAAGTGTCTAAGTTTTAAAAAATATGATAGGGCCAAATATCCTATTACACATGCTACGATGTATTGTCGCAAGATGGCTATATATGCTCATAATGAAAGGTTGCTCATCCGTATTTTCTAAGATAGTTTAACTAATTCACTGGTTCAGCTACTAGGTGGTATGTACAGCTGGATACATTTCACATTCATGGATGGAGAGAACTTGCAAGGGCTTTGATTACACAATACAAACACATTATAAATCTAGCACTAAATCGCATGTCTCTATAAAGCATACAAAAGAAATACACTGAAAGTTTCAAAGAATATGCCTAGAGATTGAGGGATATTGCTGCCTAAGTTTAACCACCACTAATTAAAAAGGAGACCATAATCGTATTTGTCAATACTTTCAAGGCTTCTTATTATGAAAAATGTAAACATTTTAGCATGGTTGACCTAGGCCCATTTACAACCCATAAAGAGCCCACAAGTTGGTCTATTTAGAGACCCAAACAAAGCCCATTTGAAACCCGTAAAAAGGCTTATTTAAAAGCCCATAAAATGCATCTTTATTTAGGCTTATAATAAACAAAGGAAAAGGAGACTCGTATGGTTACTGTCAAACTCCTTCTCATGATATTTACATGGATGATACCTTTTCACGTGGATGCATGAGAAATAAAGAATAAATGAAATAAGTAAACAACAAAGTCAACTTTGGTCAAATTCAATCAAACTTAGTCAATAAAGTTAAAATTACTCAAACAAAGTCAAAATTATACAAACCTTGGTCAAAATGAATAAAACTATGGTCAATCCTCAGAGTTTACAACTTAATTGGATTCAATATGGTTTAAAGTTAAAATTGGTGATTTTTTTTAAAGCATTAAAAATTTTTATTGCACTTGGGAAAGTACACAATTATCAAAATACCATTTAAGGATATTTTCATAATTTATCCTTATCAAGCTCAAATTTTCATGAAACTTTTTAGATCTTAATTTCAAAATATTTCATGATTTTTGGTGCATTTGAAATCATAGTATTATCCCGAGAAGTGTAAAATTATCAAAATACCCCTATAAGGGTATTTTCATAATTTGCCCTTCCTAAGCTCATATTTTCAGATCTTAATTTCATAATATTTCATGATTTTTGGTGCATTTGAAGCATAGTAGTATCTAAAAGTCTAAAATTACCAAAATACCCTTATAAGGGTATTTTCATAATTTGGTCTTTTCAAGCTCCAATTTTCATGAAACTTTTTAGATCTTAATTTCATAATATTTCATAATTTTTGGTTCATTTGAAATCACATCAGTACCCCGAGAAGTGTGAAATTACCAAAATACCCCTTCGGGATATTTTCGTATTTTGGCCTTCCCAAGTTTGGATTTTCACAAAATTTTCTAGATCTCAATTTTATAGTATTTCATAATTTTTGGGGCTTTAAAATCCCAAAAATGAGTATGGGAACGTTGATTTCTAAGAAAATGGCCTAAAACTAAAAATTTGTGCTATGGGTAAAATGCTCTTTTCATGAGTTTAGAGGCTATAAAAATCCAACCTTTGTAGTGAATAATATGGACCATTAGATCTCTTATTGAATCTTGATCCAATGGCTAAAGGTTACTCCTTGAAAAAAAAAAGGAACGAACTTTGGTCCTTAGATGAGATTTGATCCGAAGGCCTATACTCACCAAGAAAATGAAATATTTTTGAAGGGTCTGCTTCTTTGCCATGGGAGGAGGCATTTTTTTAAGGGAAAAATGAGAGGAAAAGGTAGCCTTCTGTGTCTTTTTTTTTAGTTTGTTTTCATGCTTATGGATGTTGTCATTTCCACGAACAAAGCTCCCTTTTCTTTTATGTTTGCTAACTTCCTTAGGCATGTAACATGTAAGTAGAAATAAAGATTCACCTTTTCATGATTATCTTTTTTGCATGGTGGTTATTAACTAAATATCAATATAATTTTATTAAAAATTCATGTTCTTCACTTTATGTAAATGGTTTCACGTGAAAGGTGGGGGCTTTTCTTCAAGCACCTAAGATTGCATTCTTGATTCATGACTACTCGTATTTCTTGCATAAAATGTTGTTTGTATGTTACTAATTTTTAAAAAGATTTCACAATTTTATCATTCATAGTAATATGGTGTATGCAAGAGATATTATGGGAGCCACCATAAAACTTTCCTACATATGAGCTAAAGAAGTGCCATACTTTCCATGTTTTAATAGAATAAGGCCATGGGTAGAAAAAGCATTAAAGTTGGGAAAAAAGGCTATAAAGAAGAAAACTAAGCTTTATTGAAATGGGTGGGGGCTATGGGTTGCGTGAGTTTATGATGGAAAGAAAAAATTACTAAACAAAGAAAGCCATATAAAGATTAATATTAAAAGCCAACCTAGGGCCATATTCTTGGCTTTCTTTAGTTTATCTTAAAAGAAGCTGATCTTGACAATCTTTTTGTAGTTAGAATTTTGTAGTGAATAAATATTTGTTTTCATGAGCATTCAAAGTCATGGCATGGGGAGCCATTTTTCTAAGGATGTGGCATTGAATATTTTTCCTCACTTTATTCTTGTTTAATAAAAAAGAAATAAGTGTAGAAAATTCATTCTAGTTAAAATTTTATAATAAGTAAAAATTTTTTAATAGTTTCTAATAAAGATTCATTTTCATGTATATTTAAGTATAATCATTCTTATATGTATGTTTTTATATTGTTGCAAGCTTAATTTTATACATCTTTAATTACCTTAATAGTTGGATTTTATGTTTGGTTTAATTTAATCTTTCATACTTTAATGTATGTTTGACACATTTTATTTTAGATCTATGATAATAGTAATGTAAACAAAAATTTTTGAGGATGAAATTTTAAGGAAGTCCGAGTAAAGATTCCTAATAAATACCTAGGTGAGAAAATTCTTCTAAAATACCACCAAAGTATTGGGATATCTAGAAAATTTTTCAATAAAAGATTTTATTTACTTTGTTCCTTTCTAAAGTTTTTAATGATAATTGTGAAATAATTAAAAAGATTAAAACAAAACTAAAACAAGTAACAAAAAATGAAAAATATTATATTTTTTCAGATGCATATTTTGCTTTATTGTCTTGCATTACATGATCTTAAGTATAAATGAAATTTTTTACGATGGGATTCTGAGAAGTCCGAGTGGTGATTCCTGAGAATTTTCTAGGTGAGAAAATATTTCTAAAAGTTACCAAATTATTAGAATATTTAGAAACTCTCTTTTCAATACAAAAATTTTTTATTTTCCCTAATGTGATTTTTTTTATGTTTATAAGAGCATGATTTTCGATGATCGGACTCTGAGAAATTTGAATAGTAATTCTTGAAAATTTCCTAGGTGAGAAAAAATTTCTAAAAGTTACCAAAGTAGTAGAATATTTAGAAAATTATTTTCAATACGAAAAACTTCCATTTTATCATTATTTTCTTTACTTTGAGTAGCCTTTTATATAAAAATATGCTTGTTTTTAAAAATAAATTTAAGGATAATAATATTATTACATGATTTTTAAACATTAAAGCAAACGAAAATCTCCGAAGATGAAATCCAAAAGAAATTTGAGTAGTGATTCTTTAAGAATTTCTAAGTAAGAAAATTTATCTAAAATGCCACCAATGTATATGAGCATTTAGATTAATTTTTGATAGAGATTTCTCATTTTTTTTGGCATAAAAATGATTTTTTGATAAAATATTATTTGATTTTAAACTATAGATATTATACTTTAAAGTTTTTTAAATATAAATATTATAAATAAATATGAGCTATTGAAGATAGGATTTTTGAGAATTTTGAGTAATGATTTTTAAAAATTCCTTATGTGAGATAGTTCCTTTTAATATTGCCATTATATTGGAATATTTTTAGGAAATTTTCAATATGTAAGGTTTTTATTTATTTTTCAAGCATACTAAAAAATTAAAAATATGTTTTTTTTACAATAAGAAAACTAGGAAAATTAAATTTTAAATACCAAGATTAAGATCATTTTAGTCATAATTAAAGGATAACACATAATTAATTGGTATTGTTTTAAACAAGCATCATTGGGGTGCTAATTCTTCCCTACGCATAACCGACTCTCGAACCCATATTGTTTTCGTAGATCAAAAAATTATCTTTTTAATAAATTTTAATTAGTTTTAAAATTTTATTAAAAAGAGAAGTTTTAATAGGTGACCAATCACGCCTCACCAAAAAAGATTATTGGCAACTCTATTTTTTGTTTTGAAATTCATTTAGTGGTCCCCAAAACTATTATGACAAAAGGATGATTGGAAATGCCACTAAAAATTTCAAAGATATGGTAATTTCTAGAGAGATCATTGAAAATCCTATCAAGAAATAAAAGTTTGAAGGTGGTGATGCAAAGAAAGGGGTTGTGTTAAAAAAAAAAAAGAAAGAGATCCTTTAGTTGTAATTCATGAGGGGTAATAGGTTAGAGGCTTTACTCCATATTCTCTTTACCCGATGTACCAACCTTATTACCCAACCATCAATAATGTCTCCCCAAGTCATTATGCTTATCA
This sequence comes from Durio zibethinus, assembly GCF_002303985.1. The sequence continues at coordinate 18,457,561 of NW_019168159.1, forward strand.
ACCAATTATACAGTCACCAAACTTTTGGCTAATTGCTCAACGTAAGAATTGGGTGAAAACAAAAAAAGCTCTTATAGATCCAATTCCTATGACTTAACTGAGTTACTTCCTCAACTCATTGAGAACTCTTTAGTCGCACCAATTTATTTAGAACCTATGAAGCCTCTCTACCTTAAATGGTATGATGCTAATACTACTTATGACTATCATCCTAGGATTGTTGGCCATTCTATAGAAAATTGCATAGTATTGAAGTACAAAGTTTGGTAAAAAAATGGATTGGTGAATTTTGATCAAGAAGCAAAGACATGTGTTATAAAAAACCCTTTGCTTGACCATACTAGGGCATAATTTTGAAGGGAGCTTTTATAAATGTCTGTTACCTTTGAAACTTTAAGAAATGATGCAAGTTTGGAACATTCGAGTCTTTTATGTCAGTCTTTTATTTATCTTTCATCATTTCAATAAAATGACAGATGCATTTTCAATATATTTCATCATTTGTTCCATTACTTTTATATACATGCCTTTCATATTTCATCGACTCATATGTTCTAAATAATGAATGTTCAGACAATCATGACAATAATTCAGGATTTAATTTTGAAAGCATCATTCATATAAATGGAATTGATTAATTGAAATTCTTAATTTGTTGGGATTACTGAAGTAAAAGAGGATAGATTCATGAAATGAACTAGCATGGGATTTCATTCATAGATGAAAGTGATGTAGTGTGTGGTTTTTTATGATGGTTCAATCACAAGTTTACTCTTAATCAATAAATGTTTTTCATTGAGAGTATTCATATTTGAAATGAAAAATGGCCATATTTCTTCTACCTTTCACACAATGAGTAAAATTATTTATTTGCTATCTGATTTGAGCTTATTGAAATGTTTTTGAAAGAAATCCTAACTAAGGATCACCCTCGATACTGGAAGCAAAGTTTAAAAAAAGCTTGATCACAAAGAGAAAAACCAAAAAAAAAAAAATAAAGGTCCCTAATGACTTTAAAGGTAAAAAAAAAAAAAAAAACCTCTTGATGCTCAGATTTTTCCTAAAAAAAGATGAAAAATGCAAAACAAAAAAATGTGAAAAAAAAAGAAAAAAAAAGAGAGAATTGATGAATAATGGGGCCAAAAAACCAAGCTGTTCTATATGATAAGAAATAATCCTTTAATTTATAATCCTTTGAATTAATTTTGGGCCTACTTTATCCATTTATTTCATAACCTGTCACCTTAGCCTATGTTACATCCTGTAAAAGTCTATTTTGATTGAATGCGAATGACAAAAATGAAAAATCATGAATTGAACTAATACAAACTTGTAATGGGAATGTTAAAAATTTTGACCAAAATATCATTGGTGGATTAAATGAAAAAGGGAAATGAGAAGGAAATGATGTGAAAGAGATGTGCAAAAGAAAAAAAAAAGGCCAAAAAAAAGTAAAAAAAAAAAGAAAAAAAATGAAGACTTATACTAAAAACCTAAAAAAGTGGCTTAAGTAACAAAAAAAAAACTTGGAAAAACAACCTTGATGAGGATCCCCAAGAAATAGGGATAATGTTTGAATTGAAGAAAGATCAAGAATATCAATGAAGTGAGCTTTTGAAAAAGAATTTAGAATTAATTTGTCTAGAATTGTTTGAATATTCATTATCTTAGATGTTGCGATCCTTCCTAGCCATTATTTTGATGATTCATCCTAAAATGATTTTTTTACCTATTTATTCTTTACCAGACTTGTTCTTATAATGAATACCTTTTCTTTGATTTTTCTTGTTGTTCACCATTTACTTCTTCCCATGATGAATTAAAGAAATGTGATGGTTTACATGTGGCATTGAATTGAAATGATGATGAATGAATAAATGACTGTTATGAAAGATTCTTGCATTATTTCAAAAAGGTGGAAATGATTGGGGCATATTGAAAATGAAATGTGAAAGATGAAAGAAGTTTAAAATGATGTTCATCTTTATGGCTTACAAATAAAAAGAAACATTCCAAATATTGAAATCAAATGATGAAGCTAATGAAGAGGAATTTTGGGTCACAAATCAATTGATACATTTGCTGGCTAGTTCTAAAGAAGTTGAAGCAAAACATGATGACAAGCTAAAAAAAAGACATGAAAAAAAGTTTTGAGATTCCATTGAAAGAATAAGACTTTGGATTTGAATGATATAATGGATGAGACTACTTGATGATACATGATAGCTCATATTGAAAACCATAAATGTTGATGAGTTAAAAGAAAGTAAGAAGATAAATAAAGAGCCTTGAGAATCCTCTGATTTACTATAATTGAAAAGATAAATGAATTGCATAGCATACATTACATTCACCACATGCATTATATTCATGCATCATATTGAGAATATCACACTCATTCATGGCATTCATCATGCATATTTGAAAAAGAAAACAAAGTTTAATGTTTGAAATTGGGCAAGAATTTTGCATTCATGTGTTGTATTCTCTGCATTCATTACATGTTGCATATATCATTGCATTTATTGCACTTATGTACTTCATGTTTGGAAAAGAAATATCAAAGTTTAAGTTGTGAAATTAGGATAGAATTTTAAAAAATCTTTGGCTCATGCATTCATTGTATGCATACATTGTGTTCATCATATTCATCCCATGTATCATGCATGTTTGAAAGAAAGAAAAATTAAAGTTTGAATCTTGAAATTGAATTTGAGAATTGTGGAAAATCTTTTCATTCATTTCATGCATTCGTTGCATATGTTTGGAAAGTTGAAAGGAAAAACTAGATAAAGAAATAACTTTGAGAAGAAACATTGAAAGGTAATCAATAATGATTCGAATTAGATGCAAAAACTCAATTTAAGGTAAGATTTTTTTAAGTTTCAATGCCTTTATCAATGAGAAGCTTTTTCGAAGGTAAGAACGATATCATTTTATTTTTCAAAAGTTTCAAAGCTTCAGTTGTAGAGGTGTATTTTATATTTTAAAGTTTCAAAGCCTCAGTCATGGGGGAGCATTTTATTTTTCAAAAGTTTCAAAGTTTCAGTAGTAGAGGAGCATTTTATTTTTCAAAAATTCCAAAGCCTCAGTTGTGGGGGTGCATTATACTTTCAAAAGTTTCAAAGCCCAAATTATGGGAGAGTCTTTTATTTTCAAAAGTTTCAAAAGCTTAGTTGTGGGGGAGTCTTTTATATTTTCAAAAGTTCCAAAGCCTCATTTGTGGAAGAGCATTTTATTTTTCACAATTTCAAAGCTTTAATTGTGGGGGGAGCATTTTATTTTCAAAAGTTTCAAAGCCTCAATTATGGGAAAGGTTTCAAAACCTCAATTGTGGGGGAGCATTTTATATTTCAAAAGTTCCAAGTTGAAGCCTCGGTGAAGAAGTATTTTATTTTTTCAAAGTTGAAGTCTTGGTGGAAAAGTTCTTTATTTTTCAAAGTTGATGCATTGGTGAATGAGTTCTTTATTTTTCAAGTTGAAGCCTTGGGGAAGGAGTACTCTATTTTCTCAAAGTTGAAGCCTCGGTAGAGGAGTATTTTTATTTAAAGTTTCAAGCCTCAGTTATAGGGGAGTATTTTCTTTTCTAAAAGTTTCAAAGTCTTAGTTGTGGTGGAGTATTTTATTTTTCAAAAGTTTCAAGGCCTTAATTATGGATGAGCATTTTATGTTTTCAAAAGTTTCAAACCCCTGTCAAGGAAGGGCCTTTAAAATTTTCTGTTTCAACTTTTCTTGACCCAAACAAAATGGATGTTCTTTTATCTTTGTACAATTTCTATTTCACAAAAAATGCACAAAGATGGGCAACTGTAGACACCCTATGTTGTTCAGAGATTTTTTAAAATTCATTGGGTTTCAAATTTTTATTTTAATTGTGTAATTGGGCCTTAATTGGAAAAGTAAATTTTTGGTCCAAAGATTAAGCCCTAAATTTTATTTTTATTTTTATTTTTTTAGTTTAATTTTTGTTTTTTAATCAAAAGAGTCAAAGTCAATTGGTAAAAAAAATGGGTAAAAAAAAAAAAAGAAAAATGTGGGATTTTCCATGAAAAATCTTGAATTCAATTCAACTCTTGGATTCTAATATAGATTTTAACTTTGATGATTGAATAATTTTGAAAAGACTTGGGACTCATTCTATTGAAAAATAAAAAATTACATAGAGAATAAAATTTGGAGAGAAATCTTAGATTAAGTTGAATTAATTTCTTCCAAATTGAAAGGGATTTAATCACTATATAAGGACCTTGAATCTAAGATCAAAAGGGAGGGCCCACAACAATTGACTTTAAGATTAAATAGAGGTCATTGAAAAGAGAGAAAATTTGAGCAAAATTTTGAATCAACAAAGAAGAAGCAATCAAGAAAAAAAATTTGCAAGAAAATTCAGTTGGAATTTTTGGAAGGTTAAGATTTATGTAGGAAATATCAATTTTTAAAAGGTGAAAATTTGTTAGAACCCATGATTCATTGAGGTAATATTTGCTTTCTTTTTTTTGTGATTTTAGCATAACTTTTATAATATTTAATTGCTTACTCTTATTTTTATAGTTATTACATAATATTTATTTTTTGCATGAATTTGCATGACTAATATTATATTTACATGATAATTTATTTGCCTAATATATCTGTTTGTATGATTAATATATTTATTTGTGTGATTATTAATATATTTAATTGCTTGATTATTAATATTTTTATTTGCATGATTATATATTTAATTGCATGTTTATTTGCATGGTTTATATTTTTTTATTTGTATGATTATATATTAAATTGCATCTTTATTACATCTTTATATATTTAATTGCATGTCTATTTACATGACTATTAATTTATTTATTGATGTGATTGTATGATTGTTAATATATTTATTTGCATGGATATTTATTTATTATAATTATTGCATAATTTTTTATTTATTGCATGATATATGTTATTGAATGATTAATATTATATTAGAATAATATTGGATTACGTGTTTTTATATTGTGTGCATAATTGCATGACTATATTTGTGTGCTTATATTTGATTTCATGATTATATATTTGTATGAATGGTTATTAATATATTTGTATGGTGTTTTATATTTGCTTGATATAATATATTTATATAATTATTATTATTGCATGATAATTAATATATTTGCATGACATTCTTGCGTGAGTATTTTAGCATGATCTAAGCAAGATATTATTACATGATATTTGGTATGATTAATAGTATTATATTTGTATAATAATTTTTGCATGGTATGATTTAATTTTTATTGCATGATTGTATAAGGACTTGATATTTTGATAGAATTTTTGTACCATCATATTTTGTAAATGAATAAAAAGATTGAAATTAATTTATTTGCATGATAAAACTCTCTTTGATATGATTTAGCTAAGATAACACATAATTAGCTTGGTACCAATTTTGGGTGTAAAGGGGTGCCAATACCTTCCATCCATATAACCGACTCCTAAACCTTAGTTTTGTTGATGTAAACCAGAATTTATTCTTTTTAGGGATCCTCAACTTAGGCTTAGAATAAACTTAAAAATGATAGATTTACATAATAGATTTACATATCAATCACACATATCTAAAAAAAAATTGATAACGACTCTATAATTTATATGTCTAATGGGTAGGCTTTTACAATCTAAACATTATGACAAAAATGCATAAAATACAATCAAAGAATAAAAACATGTTAATTAAAAGGCTAATACATGTATAAAATCATTAATCACTCAATATATAAGCCAAAATAAGCATAATACCAGTAGAACAAATAAAAGCAATGATAATGACGAAGTAAAAGAATCATATAACACTAACAAGTCCTAAATTTTACCTACTATTTTTATTTTTATTTATCGCTATTTCTTTATTTTTTATTTTATTAAAAATTTCTTTAATTTTCTTCATTTCAAGAACAGACTCATTTTTTAGTATTATTTCATTTTCATTATTTCATTTTTATTATTATTATTTACATGATTTGCAATATAATTGAATTTCACCATGAGAGCCCCAAACTTCTATGCATAACCAACCTTGACCTATGTCCTAAACTAAAAGTCTTTTTAGCAAGAACAAGAACAAAAACACTAAGGCTAGTGCTTGAGCATCATGGAAAACTCAGTTTTAAATGCTACTACAGAAACCATTAACAAACACAAACCATGCAAGCTTGATATGTTAACAAACACAAACCATGCAAGTTGGATATATTAAGCAAATGCTAAGGAAAAGAGAAGGAAAAACAAGACAAGTCCAACGCAAAGCATGAACTTCATGCAAACAGAACATGATGGAGCTTTAAGTTCATACCAAACGACATTATGCAGAAAAAGGGTACCCCCAGTTTTCTTCCCTCGTTTCCTCTGCTACTATTTTTCTGTTTTTTTCATTCAGTTTATTTTCTTCTTCTGCTACTGTTTCTGGTTTGTTCTTCTCTTCCTTTCAGCTTCAACTTTTCACGCTACTGGTTCCTTTGTTCCTGTTTCTCTTTTTTTTACTGGTTCATTTCGCTGCTGCTCAAGACCACCGGTTTTTTTTTATTGGTTTCTGCGTCCTCCATGTCTGGTTCGCATGCCTTCCTCTTCTCCTCTTTTCTTCTTTTGGTTTTCTCGTTCTGGTCTGCTTCTAATCTGCCGCCTACTCCAGATTATTTTAATGGTTTTCTGCTCAACTTCGTTTCTGCTCTATATTTTTCTGCTGCTTTTTCAGTTTTTTTTTTTTTAATTTTTTGTCTCCATTTTCTGGATTCCTTTCCTTCCTTCCGCCACTGCCCATATGCCGTCCTCTTCTCCTTTTTGCTGCATCTTTTCTGTTTTTTTTTTTTTTTACTGCTTCACGTCTGGCCTCGAATGCTCCCCTTTGTTTTTGGGTTGCTGCTCCTTCCTCCTCTTTCTGGTGCGTACCCAGCTTCTCTTGGTTGCCTGTTTTGCCGTCTTTGCTGCAGGTGTCCCGGTTTTCTATTTTTTTTCGTTCGCTTCTTGCTTCCTCTCTGTCCGAATACTTCTTTTCTTTCTGAGTTTTTTCTGCCTTTTCACTGCTGCCCGTATGCATTCCTTTTTCCTTTCTTTGTGTTTTCAGTTTCTTTTCCTGCCGCCTCCTTGTTCTTCTCTTCCTTTCTCCTCACTGTTTTTCTGCCATGAACACCTGGCTATTTTCCTTTTTCTCCTCCTTCATGCATCCACGTTGCCAACCACTATCACGTCTTCATGCAGCAATTCCACGTGGGTTTTTTTTGCTTTTTTTTTCTCGTGAAGTTTGCTTCCATCAGCGTTTTTTTTGCTTTAACGTCCCATGCCTCCATTCATGCGGGTTTTGGCTTCCTCACATGTTTGTTCCCTATGCCATGCCCATGCATCCACGTCCCAGTCACTTTCATGCAGATTCATTTTAGTTTTTCCCTCACGTAGTTTCCCGTTTCTGCTTCAAACGTTTTCCTCTTCACGCACCAAATGGGCCTTAATAAAGGCACCATGTTTTAACGCCTTAGTTTGGGCCTACCTCATTCGGCTCTTCATTTTTTTGTTTTGGAATTTTTAAATTTTTTTTGGACAAACCTTTGGGTATTTTGGGTTTTTTTTTTATTTATATATATTTAAATTTTTATTATTTTATGTTATTTTTACATTTTAAATTTTTTAATTTTTAAAATTTATTATTATTATTATATTATTATTATTATTATTATTATTATTTTTATTTTTACTTTTTGTTTAATAGCCAACAATGGGCTTTTAGGACTAATCTCTTATTGGACTATTTTGGGCATTAATTCAAGCCATTACAATAGGCCTCACTACAAAGCCCACATTGGGCTTCATCCTATAACATTTAAATTGGACAGTGTAATGGGCCTGAAAAGTTATGATAGGGTCCAATTACAAAACCAAGCCCGCATTAAAGTGAAAAAATATCCTTAATAAAATTTGGTATTTATACCTACTTACCTGATCAATTGGGTCCCTTAAGGGATCAATCAGTTCATGAAATTCTTAGACTCTATTTAGCTACTGGTTGAAAAGCCAAACGATCTCGTCCTCTATAAGATCGATCGGTTCATATGCAGCAAAAAAAAAATAATAATTTTGAAGGGATTTTTTTTAATACATGCAATATGATCAATCAAATATAGATCAAATAATCATAAATATGATAAAAATTTCATCAAAAAATTTATCAAAATAAGCACACATTTGTTTTAAAAAGCACAAATATATCAAGAATTACATTTTATAAAGCATTCATCATACTAAATTCATCTCTAATTGTGTAAAATCTATCTCTATCAAGAGGTTTTGTAAAAATATCAACTAATTGATATAAGATATCAGTATATTTAAGCACGATATCACCCTTTTGAACATGATGTCTAATTTCAGTATGCTTAGTTCTTGAGTATTGAATTAGATTTATGGTGAGAATAATGGCACTATTATTATCACATTTTCTAGGAATGTGATTCATGGTAATTCTAAAATCCTCCAATTATTATTTAATCTATAAAACATGAGCACAACAACCATTGACCTCTACATATTTGACTTCGGTTATGGATTCAGTAATACTATTTTGTTTGTTAGTAAACCATTATTGAGATATTTGTAAACAATTGACAAGTACCAAAGGTGCTCTTTCTATCAATTTTACAATCACGAAAATTCGCATCAAAATAAGCATGCAAAGTAAAAGATGAACCTTTAGGATACCATAATCCTAAGTTAAGAATGTCTTTAAGGTATCTAAAAATTTTTTTAATAGCAAGTAAATGTTATTCTCTAGGTAATGATTGATATCTAACACATAAGCATACACTAAATGTTATATTGGGTTTACTTGTAGTAAGATATAACAATGAACCAATCATAGACCTATATAATTTAAAATCAATACATTTACCTTTTTCATCCTTGCCAAGTTTTGTTAAAGTGCTCATAGGTATTGAGTAAGGCTTTGATTCTTCCTATCCAAACCTTTTAAGCAAGTCTTTGATGTATTTGGCTTGATTGATGAAAATACCATCTTTTGTTTGCTTTACTTGTACTCCTAAGAAAAATATAAGCTCTCCTAACATGCTTATTTCAAATTGATCTTGCAAAATCTTAGCAAATTCTTGATAAAAAAATTCATTATTAGCACCAAATATAATATTATCAACATAAACTTGCACAATGAGAATGCCTTTACCTTTTGCTTTAACAAAAAGTATAGTATCAACATTCCCTCTATTCTAACAATTTTCAATTAAAAACTTTGACAATCTTTGATACCAAGCTTTGGAGCTTGTTTGAAACCATATAAAGCTTTTGTCAATCTATAAACATAATTTGAATTTTGAAGATTTTCAAAACTGAGAGGTTACTCTACATACACTTCTTCATTTATAAAACCATTTAGAAATGCACTATTGACATCCATTTGAAAAAAGCTTGAAATGTTTGAAACATGCCAATGCAAGCAACATCCTAATGGCTTCTAACCTTACAATCGAGGCATAGGTTTCATCATATCATTTCATTCTTCTTGACTATACCCCTGAGCTACTAACCTGGCTATGTTTCTAACAACATTGCCATATTTATCCATTTTATTCCTAAAAACCCATTTGATGCCTATAATAGGCTAATTGCTAGGTCTAGGTATAAGGTTCCACACTTAACTTCTTTCAAATTGGTTTAATTCCTCTTACATAGCCAATATCCATATCGTCTTTTAAGGATTCATCTATATTCTTAGGTTTAATATGAAAGAGAAAAGCAACATAATTACACACATTATAAGAAGATCTAGTTCTTACCCCTTGAGTTGGATCACTAATAATCTCACTATCTTGGACATAACTCCTTTTTTTATGGTGATTTAGTTCATGCTCCATTTGTTATGGTTCCTCTAGAAACTCATCATTTTTCTTTTGAATATTCTCCTCAATGTATGTGATGCATCATTAATATTCGCTTGAAGTATACCTACATCATCATCATTAAGAGAAACCTTTTCTAGCAGTGGATTAGATTCGTAAAAAATAATATATATAGACTCTTAATAACTATTATTCTTTTATTAAAGACTCTATAAGCTTTTGAATTCAAAGAATATCCTAGGAAAATGCCATCATCACTTTTTACAGTAAATTTTTCAAGATTATCTTTTTCATTGTTTAAAACAAAACATTTGTAACCTAAAAGATGAAAATAGTTTATGTTAAGCCTTTTTTCTTTAAAAAGTTAATAGGAAGTTTTCTTTAAGATTAGCCTAATCATAGCTCTATTTATAATATAAAAAGAGGTATTTATAGCTTTCGTCCAAAAATATCTATGTAAATTATTTTCGCAAAGCATAGTTCTAGCCATTTCTTCTAAAGTTTTATTTCTCCTTTCTATTATCCTATTTTGTTGATGAGTTCTAGAAGAGAAAAATTATAACTAATACCATTTTCACTATAAAACACATTAAAGCTAAGGTTTTCAAATTCTCTTCCATAATCATTTTTAATACAAGAAATTGAATAACCATTTTCATTTTGTATTTGTTTGCTAAAAGTGATAAATTTTTCCAAAGCTTCATTCTTTGAATGCAAGAAGCGAACCCCTATATATTTGGTAAAATCATCAATAATAACAAACCCATATTGTTTTCTACCAAGGCTCATTGTCCTAATAGGACCAAAAAGATTAATAAGAAGTAGTTAAAGTGGTCTAGTAGTTGAAATATAATTCTTAGGTTTGAAATAGATTTTTCTATGTTTTCTTTGAGCATATGCATCACAAACCTTATCATTTTCATATTTCAATTTTGGTAAACTAACAACCAAATCATTTTGAGAAAGTTTTGAAATTACATGTATATTTACATGTCTAAGTATTCTATGCCAAATCTAACTTTCATTTTCTTTTTGACCCATAAAATAAACATTTTTAAAAGATAGAATATCCAAATGCACCACATAAACATTTCCTTGATGATGTCCAATAAAAACTAGTTTGTTAGTCATGATATCAATCACTTGGCAACACATGGATTTAAACACAATTTTAAGTCTTTTATCACACAATTAACTAATACTAAGTAAATTATACTTAAGTCCTTTCACAAGTAAGATATTTTCAGTAGTAGTAGCAGAATTGTTACGAATGGAGCCAATCTTTTCAATTTGGCTTTTAGAGTTGTTTGCAAATGTAACATCTCTTTCACTTTTAGCTTTTAAATCCTTGAATTAAGCCATGTCTCTGATCATATGCTTTGAGCATCCACTATCAAGGTACCATGGATTGTTCTTGCTTGAATTTGCCTTGTAGCTATGTTTATCCACGCACAAAAGCATAATCAAAATTTTGTTTTGGGTACCAAATTTTCTTGGGTCCTTGAGTGTTAATACTCATAATTTTTGTACCTTTTGAATCTACTTCATCTTAGTAATCTCATCTTGAAATGTGCTAACTCCTTTTGGAATTCACACAATCCTAATGAGTTTACATCTATAAGTAACTTTCTTCAAAAATAGTATTGTACAGAATGATCTAATTTATGACAATATGTACATCTACTAGATAAATCATTTGGCTTAACAAGAAAATTCTTCAAATGAGTTTCTTTGTCACCACCATTATAGCCTAATCCATCTTTATCAAAGAATATTTTTTGTGTTGCAAGCATGTCATTGAGTTTTTTATGTTCCATATAAAATTTAGAAAATGAGTTATGCAAATTCTTACTTTTCTTAGTCAAATCATCAACATTCAATTTTAAAAGCTCAATTTCCTTTTCTAAGTCATTATTTGCTTTAATGAATAGTACATTCTCTACTTTCTACTTAAAAATCATTTTTCTGTACCTCTTGTTCATGATTTCAAATTCTATAGCTAATTCATCAAAAACATCTTGCAACTCATCAAATGTGTATGAATTTAAATCATTTCGATTAGAAATTATCTTAGGCTCGCCAAGAGCCATGAGACATTGTAGACACCCATTTGTGTCCGAGTTCAATTAGATTGATTTCTTTTGTTATTAGTTTTTTTGTTATTATTATAGTATATATTGTAATATAATATTATGGTATACTATTATTAATATCATTATTATTGTTATTATTATTATTATTATTATTATTATTTTATTTTCATTTTATTTTCTTTTTTTTCCTCTTTCTTTTTTTGCTCCAATCTACACGTGAACAAGGAAATTTAGAATTAGAATCTCGCTAATTCGATCAAAGTTAATATAGAATTGTATCAATGTGATTGATTGAAATTCGAGGACCTAGAATCATGCTTAGACAGAATTCAATCCCAAGATTCAAGCCTAGGATTGATTCTATCAATTTCCAAAAGTTGGATCCTAAGCTGCCTATAAATTGAGATAGCTCCATAGAAGATATACACACAAAATATTTTGAGCAAAAGTTTGGGAGAAAAAAGGTCTGTAAAAACTTTTTTTTGGCAGTAAGAATTTCTAAAATTTTGGTATTGGAATTTTAAGTTTGATTTGTAGTTTTAGATGTGAATTTAGGCTTCTAGAGTTAGGTTTAGGGTTTCAAAAGGTTTTGGGGAAGATTTGAAGCTTCTGGGGAGGTTTGAAGATTCTCTAGATTTTTTAAAAAAATTTTTTGAGTTTTTTCTGGGTTTAGGAAGAATGTTTGAATTTTTTGGTGGAATTTTCCGGCAAGGTTGAATTTTTCGATGAGATTCCTATGACTTTTCTTAAAACTGATGGCTTTTCTAGTTTTTAGTTGAATTTTTTGACGACATTCCTAGAAAATCGATGGGTTTCTAGTTTTCGATTAAACTTGCCGGTGGGTTCTTAGGGCATTTTAAAGAAAAGTCAAAGGATTTGAAAAGTTAGAGAGAGAAGGAACTTGGGCATCTAAGGGAAAAATGCTAGAAACTGCTTTTTCTACTAACCTAGAATGATGTCATTTTGGACAACCCAAGATTCCGTGTTGACTCAATGACCTGTGCTTCAACCAGCATTCTGACCGGACCTGATCGTAGGTTTTCTTTTTTCATTTTTTTTTTATTTTTTGATTTGATTTATTTTTTAACTCATTTTATTTTTAATATATTATTATTTTTCAAGTTCTATTTTTAAGAAATTTTATTTTGGCTATTTTATTTCTGAAAATAAATACGTTTTAAATAATGATTCTATAAAAAAAAACATTTTCAAATAAAAAAATAAAAAAATATTTTCAAATAAAGTTTTCAAAATAATATAAAAAATATTTTTTTAAGTTTTCAAAAAATATTTATAAAAACAAAAAAAAATCTTTTTCAAAATAAATTCATGAATCCTACCAAATTATTGGAGAATTTTCATAGATTTAAAATGGAATCCATCAAACTATTGAGAAATTTCATAAATCAATTTTTCAAAAAATAAAAATAAAAAAAATTAATTTTTATCTTCTAAACTATTGGAGGATTGCTTCAAAGTAAGTCCTACCAAACTATTGGGAGACTTTATTAATTTTTTTGAAAAAAGTATATTAATAAATTCGATGATGAAGTCTTTTCAGAATGGGACACTAGTCTCTATGAATACTCCTAAAGTAAAAAAATTATCTTAAGTTGTACCAAACTAGTGGAACAATTTTAAGATAGATTTTCAATATTAAATTATTTGGTAAATCATAAAATGATCAAGGCTTGGATAGTTTGAAATCAAACCGGTACCATCCCGTGGATGGGCGCTATAAGGGTGTTATAACTTTCCCTATATGTAACTATACTCTCAAACCTAACATCTATTTTTGCATATCAGAATATGTTTTAGGTGGCCAATCACACCTAAGTAAAAAAAGATTGGTGGCGACTCCTCTAATCCATGTCTAGCGGTAGGTCCACAGATCTATACGTTATAACAGTTTGGCAACTCCACTGGGGACATCGAGAGTCAAGCTAGTAAATGATTTCTTTTTATCCAAGCCTCGTTAAATAAATTTGAAATTATTTAATTCCTTTTTCATTGCTTATATTTGTTTTATTATTTATTTTTTTTTCATTATGTATACTTGCTTAATTATTCATTTGTCTGTCTTTTTATTCATTACTTATATTTGCATAATTATCTATTTATTGTATATATACCTATCATTCATTTGCATGTACATGACATAAGCTCTCCACATGGGCTTTACCTTTAGAAGGGAGTGAAGTACCTATGCCTTCGTGAGATTTCATGTCTCCACATGAGCCTACGAAACACTCCCACTCAAATTGAACCATTTTCACTTATAGCCTATGATGGGCAAGTATTGGGGTGCCTTACTAATTTGCGATGGACTATGATATAACGAACAATTTGAGAACCTTTTAGAATTGACCCAAATCACATATAATCAACTTTAAGAGCCCAACCATAGATAAAGCCTTATTTTCCCACCTTTTGTAGTCCATCTAAAATTTAAGGCCATGTTGTTATCTTGCTATATGATGTTTATTCTATGTTTTATTAAAGTGACTAACTGATTTCTTTATCTTCTTTTATTTATTTTGCTTTTGTATATATTTATAAACATACTTACAAATTGCATAGTATTCTTACCCCAAAAGTTATTTCAACAAAAGCTCTCATATACTCTATAGAACGTCAGGTTTGTGCCTCATCTACACTATTCAAATGTGACTTTCCCATAGATGTAAAGATAGAATCAGAGAAGAAGCAACAAGAAAAAGGAGATTGTTTGCCACCTGGTCATATCTTTACACTGCCAAAGAAAGTTTGCTTGCTCCTCAAATAGAATGTCTTGAAAAGCCTAGTAGATATATGGAATAGTATAACTTCTTTAAGGTAATAAGCTTTTTGTTAGAAGTTTGGGCTATTACATATCTCTTGTCAGTGGATGTTGATAACCCACTTATTAAGGCAATGATATAGTTATGTGATCCTTCCTATCATTGCTTCATCTTTAATAAGGTTGATTTGGTGCCAACTATAGAGGAGTACTTGAATTTAGTGGGCATGCATCTACTATATCTAGATAGAATATATGTAAAAAAGCACAAATTAGGGAATGGCAAGAAATTGGGCCAGATTCTAGGAGTGAGAAAAGAGATCCTAGATTTCTACATTCGAGAAAATAAAGAACATAAAGGTATCCCATGAGAGATTCTTCGAGATTTCATTGTCAAGCATCCAGATAATGATCAGGGAATGAATATATTTACTCTAGCCATATATGGGCTGGTCATTTTTCTCAAGGTTTTAGGCCACATTGAAATAGAAATGGTTAATCTTTTTAAACAGATTGAGAAAATGTGTCATCCTTCTCCAGTTATCTTGGTAGAAACCATCAAATCCTTGAACTTTTGTAGACAAAATGACAAGGCAAGATTCATGGGTTGCATACCATTACTATATATGTGGATGAAAAGTTATTTTAAATGCAAAAAGAGTGTCTTCTCTAAGCTTTATTTCTACACACGAAACCCAATTAGGGAGTTCTATCATAGCATTTGGCCAAAAGCAAAGACTCAAAATAAGTGAAAAAAATCTGTTGCAAGAACTTAGAGTTGATCAAGTAAAATAGTTTGCTCCGTGGATGAACAAGAAACCAATGTTATATCAATGTGGAGATAAGACAGCGGTTCCATTTTTAGGATTATAGGGATTAACGATTTATGCACCACTAATGGTAAGAAGACAGCATGGAGCTTAACAATTTACTCTTAAGACTTATAAGCTCAACCAATTCGACATATGGGGAGCCCAAAACTTTTTAAAAGATTGATAATATAATCAAAGCCTAGAAAAAGCCCAATAGGGTAAGCCCTAGACCATTTACTAATAAGGCCACTCAGAAGTATCTGATTTGGAGAACCAAAAGAAGTTAGGAGGTGGCACTTATACCTAAAAACCATTGCCAGTTAGTGGACCATGAGACAGATGATATGTCTCTAGAACCAAAATCAACAAAAAAAGAATATGAAGTAAAAAAAGAGAAATTGAAACAAGAAATTCTGAAGCTCTAAAGAGAAAAAGAGCAATGGCAAAACAAAGTAGAAAAACTAGAAATCCAAGTCCATAAGATTTCTAAAGAATATAGCAAGGCCTAAAAAGTTATCAAAGAACGGGACGATACCCTTAAGGAATTGAAGAAGCTACGACAAAAGCATAAGAGGTTGCGCATATAAGTGCAGGCCAAAGAAATAAATAGTATAGATTTGGCTCATGAGAATGAAAAGTTAAAAAAAGAATGTGCATAAATAGAATATGATTTTGAGAAAGTTCAACAGGAAAATGAAATGCTCATAGACTATATTTGGACTCTGAGGGTGAAGTTAGATGAACAAAGAGATCGTGTCAAAACCCTCACAAAAAGCATGGAGAATTATCCTATCAGGTGTGGTGCGACAAGAGAGAAGGGTTAGAAAGGCAAAGATACATAAAGCACCTCGCAACTTAAATAGGCAAAGTAGTGATCAAGGCAGGCGAGATGGTAGAAGAGGCTGAGGCATTGAGAGCTTCAATTACACCAGTAGAGGAACATAGATAGAGATTGTTAAAGTTCATTGAAGTGGCTAAATACCAGTATGAGCAAGCTAAGCATTTTTATAGAGGGATAGTATTAGATTCGATGTAAAATAGACTCTTGTGGAATAAATAAAAGTTCACTTTTGTTGAATTTTTAAGGGGCAAATATTTTATTTTCTTTCTTTTTTTTTTGTTCCATGCATTGCATCACATTTATTCATTATTATCATAGCATCATCATTAATTTTTAATTATGGTACCAAGGTACAAGAATAGCTACACACTCATACAATACTCGGGCTAAAGCCAAGAAGATGAAGCAAGACAATGTAAATCATTTTGAGAGGATAGAAAACCCTCAAGAAGTACTTGAAAGAAAGTTGAGCAAAATTTTGGAAGACCTAAAAAGGGCAAATAGAGGAATGGCAGTAGAAGAAGATACCTCATCGGAAGCTACTGAATCAACATATCCTCTGAGTTTTGGTCTACCACAAACTCAGATTGTCCCAATATTCCAACCTCAATAGGTAACTTTTCCAAAGTACAATTACTCGGGAATGACTTATACACCCGATCATGAGAACATCTAGAGTTATGACAATTTTATTTTTACAGAAAGATAGTTGAGCCTATTCAACTTCCTACTCTAGATGAAGAAAAAAAGAAAGAAAAACCATAGATAACTGCATCTTTGGAAAATTTTAAGACTGATTAGGTAATGAACAGGCTCGAAGAAAGATTATGAGTTGTAGAAGGGATTGATTTCTACGTATTCATGGATGCAGTAGGGCTTTGTTTAGTACCAGATATGGTGATACCACCTAATTTGAAGGTACCAAAATTTTAAAAATATAATGATACTAAGTGCCCCATCACACATATCGCCATGTATTATCACAAGATGGCAACACATGCTAGTAATAAAAAGTTGCTTTGTATGTCTTTCAAGATAGCTTAACTAGGTCCATAGCAAAATGGTATGTTTAGTTAGATGAGACCCGCATAAAGGCATAGAAAGATTTGACCTGATCTTTCATCAATCAATATTGCCACTTCATTGACATGGCCCCCAATCGCCTTTTCTTACAAAGATTGGAAAAAAAAGCATCTGAATCTTTCAAGCAATATACTCAGAGATGGTGGGATGTAGCTACTCAAGTACAACCTCTTTTGACAGAAAAAGAAACTACAGTGCTATTTATGAGCACTTTAAAGTTGTTATACTGTGAAAAGATTATAGAAAATGAGACTAAAAACTTTACTAATATGGTGATTTTGGGAGAAATATCGAAAATGCCATAAAAATGGTAGGCTTAAAGGAGGAGAGCCTTTTAAAATAGCAACTAAAAAAAAAAAAGTGAGGCTCAAGTTGGGAATCTTGAAGGGCATTAATTTAGAAGTTACTATCGACCAACCTATCCCACATACCATCACATAGTAAGTCATGCCTCTACCTATCAACTGATTACATGACTTTTTTATCCATCTTCACCATGATCACCTGCTCACCTAATTGGTGCAACAAGTAGTGCCCGAGAACCATGAACCATAGAAAGACCTACATTCGACCCTATCCTTATAAGTTACACTAAACTATACAAAAAACTTTACAAGAACCACCTAATTGCTCCAATCCTTACTAAGCAACTTGAACCTCTTTACCCTAAATGGTATAATTCTAATGCCTACTGTGATTATCATTTTGGAGTAGTGAGATACTCTACTAAGAATTACATGCCCTTTAAGCATAAGGTGCAAAATCTAATCAAGGAAAGGTTGATAAGCTTTGATACCAGTGGGAATTCAGTACCCAGTGTTAGTGAGAATCCCTTACCCAGTCATACAGTTAATGCTTTGGATAAGGGCAAAAAACATGTGAAAAAAAAGGTAAAAAAGCTTAAGATGTCATTTAACCAGCTGTATGAAGCCCTATATAAAACTGAGATAATATAACTAGTAGCTTCATGCACTTATGTGGGATGATACATCCTAAACAAAATATGTAAGTATCATAGCGGAGCTCTAAGACTCAATTGATATTTGTAAGCAATTTCATGATAAAATGCAAAAGCTAATGGACTCTTACTAGATAGAGTTATATAAAGAGCTAAGGCCTTAAAAGATATTAGGGTGGCTATGACAAACATATGGGTGCCAAAACCTATCACCATACACTATAAGGAAAAACCATAATTAGTTAGGAATAAGTTTGTTCTCAAACTAGTAACTTTCAAAGTCCCATGCGTATTTCCCTACAAAGATGAAAAAACAATGCCTTAGAGATACGAGTATGAAGTAATGACTTAGGGGCAGAAAAAGGATATGCCAAAAGCTAAAATTGCCAATATAATTAATGTATGAGGCATGACTAGAAGTGTAAGATGTTATACTCTAGAAACATTGGAGAAAATAAGAAAAAGAAAAGAGAAGCAGGTTAAACCAAAAGAGATTTAAAAAAAAAAACACCTTAAGGTCTATGTCTAAAAAAGAGACTATAAGTTTCTGAAGCTAGTCAAGCATAGTGAATACTTTGTGATGGAGCAATTAAATAAAATGCTAGCCAAAATTTCTCTACTCTTGCTCCTCATGAATTCTAAACCACTCGTAATGCCTTGTTAAAGGTATTGAATCAAGCTTATGCGGCTTATAACGTGTCTGTAAAGCATGTGAATCACTTGACAGGAAACCTAGTGGTGCCGCATCATATCTTTTTCAATGATGATAAAATTCCACCTGAAGGTAGAATGAGCACCAAGGCATTGCACATTACCATTAAATGTAAAAGCCATATAGTAGCTAAAGTCCTTATTGATAATGGATCAACTATTAATATCATACTTGTGTCCACTTTAGCCAAGCTGTCCTTTGATATGTCCCATATCAAAAGTAGTCAGATAGTGGTTTAAACATTTGATGGGACTAGATAAGAAGTCATAAGGGATGTTGAGTTGCCCATACAGATTAGGCTGTGTTTTCAACATAAAATTTCAAGTCATGGATATCTTCCCATCATATAGTTACTTATTGGAAAAGCTATGGATCTACAAGGCAGGTGTTGTCTCCTCCTCACTGCATCAAGGGATCAAATTCAATGTGAAAGGACAATTGGTGATTATAGCCAGAAAGAAAGACTTATGGGTAACCCAACCCATAAATGCCTTATATGTGAAAGTAGCAAAGAAATCATTGGAATGTTTTTATCGATCTTTTGAACCTGTTAATGCAGTAGGTGAATGACTCAAATTCAAACAAATTGTAATCAATCATATGATTAACAAGGGTTGGAATATTAGGTTAGAATTAGGTAAAAGCCTTCAAAGGATAAAATAACTTCCTAAGATTAAAGATTATAGTTGTAGATCAGGATTAGGTTATAAGATCAAGAAAATGCAAAACAATAACAAAAGGGCAAAGAACAGACTGATGATTTTTCCTTATTTAAATGAAACTTTCATTTCTAGAGGATACATGCATCCGAGAGCTAAAGAAGACATAAAAGAAAAACCAAAATGGAAGGAAGCTTTTGCCAAGCTATCCATTCATATGATGGATAATGGAAGTCAAAATAAGAAAGCTTTAGTTTACCCCTACCCACCTAGATATAAATTGAAAAATTGAAGGGTCATCTAAATGCCTATTATTTTTATTTTTCTTCAATGTAATCACATCTCTTAATTGCTAACTCCCAAAAGCATTAAGATGAACTCTTATTTTTGGATCTTTTATTTTTCATTATTTCAATAAAAATAAGAGCATGTATTTTGTCCATTTCTTCTATTCCATTCATTATCCCATCAAAGTTTCTTACCAATATTTCTTACTTCATTAACTTTCAAGTCCCTAAATCAATGTGAAAATAATCATGACAATGATCCAGGGTTTAATTTTGAAAACTTAATTAATACTAATGAACTTAATACTAAAGAAGACTCTAAGGAATACACTTTGTCTTTAAATTTAATAAGGCTAATTGAGCAAAAAGATAAGTCCATTGAGCCTCATCAAGAAGTTGTTGAATTGATCAATTTGGATAATGCTAAAAATAAGAAAGAAGTCAAGATTTATACTTCATTATCAGTAGTTGACTGACAGTGATTAGAGGATTTATTTTAAAAGTTTATAGATGTCTTTGCTTGATCCTACCAAGATACACTTGGGCTTGTCTTGAAATAGTAAAGCATAGGTTACCATTAAAGCCAGAATGCAAGTCGGTGCAGCAAAAGTTGAGAAGAATAAAGCTAGAAATGCTATTGAAAATCAAAGAGGAAGTAAAAAAGCAATTTGATGCAAGCTTTTTACAAATTGCCAAATATCTTGAATGAGTAGCAAATATAATACCCATCCTCAAGAAAGATATAAAAAAGTACAAATATGTGTAGACCATCAAGATTTGAATAGAGCTAGTCTGAAGCATAATTTTTTTTTACCTCACATAGATACACTAGTGCACAATACGGCTCGACATGTAGTGTTCTTTTTTATGGATAGATTCTCTGGTTATAATCAAATAAATATAGTTAAAGATGATATGAAAAAGATCATATTTATCACTATGTGGGGAACTTTTTACTACAAGGTCATGCCCTTTGGGCTGAAAAATGTTGAGGCTCCCTATTAAAGGGCTATGGTAACACTTTTTCATGATATGATGCATAAAAAGATTGAAGTATATGTGGATGACATGATTACCAAATCCCAAAAAGGAAATGATTATGTTGTCAATCTTAAAAAATTGTTTGAGAGGTTAAGAAAGTTTCAACTCAAATTGAATCTAACCAAATGTACATTTAGAGCCAGGTCAGGAAAGCTTTTAGGATTTATAGTCAATAAAAGAGGAATAAAAGTTAACCTAAACAAAATTTAGACCATTCAAAATTTATCTCCTCCAAGCACACAAAAGGAGGTTTGAGGTTTCTTAGGCAGATTGAACTATATTTCTCGATTCATTTTTTAACTCACTTTTAAATGTGACCCCATTTTCAAATTACTTTGGAAGAATAATCATGGTGAGTGGGATGAAGAATGTCAAAAATGTTTTGATAAGGTTAAACAGTACTTATCAAATTTTCCAATATTAGCATCACTTGCTTTGGGAAAACCACTAATTCTATACATAGTGGTACATGAAAAATCAATGAGATATGTGCTAGGTTAACAAGATGAATCCAATAAGAAGGAGAGAGCTATTTATTACTTGAGCAATAAATTCATAGATTACAAATCAAGTATTCATCACTAGAGAAAATGTATTGCACTTTGGCTTGGACAGCTAAAAGACTCAGGCAGTATATGCTTTATCATACAACTTGGCTCATAGCTAAACTGGATCCCATCAAATATATCTTCGAAAAGCCATCACTAACAGAAAGAATCACAAGATGGCAAGTGATGCTTTTAGAATATGACATAGTGCATGTGAGCTAAAAAGCAATCAAAGAAAATGTCATTATTGAATTTCTGGCAGATAGGGCCACTGATGATTATGAACCTCTGAAGCTAAACTTTTCAGATAAAGAATTAATGGCCATTTCAGGGATAAAAGAAGATAATGGCGAGAAAAAGGTATGGAGAATGCATTTTGATGGGGTTGTAAATGCCATGGGGCATGAGATTGGAGCAATTTTAATATCTCCAACAGAGCATTACTATCCTGTTACAACAAGATTGAACTTCAACTGCACCAATAATGTAGTTAAATATAAGGCTTGTGTTATAGGATTGCATGCTACTTTGGTCATGAAAATTGAAGCATTAAAGGTGTTCAAAGATTCAGCTCTTGTCATTTATCAACTAAAAAATGAATGGGAAATAAGGGATTCAAAACTCATCCCTTATCACAAATATATCTTAAAGTTGTGTAAACAATTCAAGGTAATCCAATTTGAACACTTGCCTCATGAAAAAAATAAGATTGCAGATGCCTTGGCTACCTTGATTGCAATGGTACAAATGGGTGATATTGCCAAAATTTAGCCTATCAAATTAGACATCAAGGACATGCCAATGCATTGTGCCAACTTGGAAGAAGAAAAGGATGGCCACCCTTGGTATCATGATATTATGCCATATCTAAAGAATCAGCAACACCCAGATTAAGTAACAAAAAATTATAAAAATATCTTGAGAAGGTTGGCTATGGGGTTCTTTTTAGATGGAAAAATTTTGTACAAAAGAGGCAAAGACCAAGTATTATTATGCTGTGTAAGTGTTTTTTAGGCTAAAAAGATCATTGAGGAAATTCACAATGGTATATGTAAAGCACATGCAAATGGGCATATGATGGCAAGACAGTTATACAAGTTGGATATTACTGGTTGACAATGAAAAAAGATTGCATTGATTATGCTCGAAAATACCATAAATGCCATATTTATGTTAATAAGATCCATGCTTCACCCAATGCTTTACATGTTATAGTGCCACCTTGGCCATTTTCTATGTGGGAAATGGATGTCATTAGTCTCATTACCCCAAAAGTCTCAAATGGGAATAGATTCATTTTTGTGATAATTGATTACTTCACTAAATGGGTCGAAGCCATCTTTTTCACAATTATGACTAGATCAATGGTCTATAAATTTATCAAAAGAGAGATAATCTACAAATATGGGCTACCAAAAATAATCATCTTAGACAATGTAAAAAATTTGAATAGCAAGATGATGCAAGAAGTATGTGTTTAGTTCAAGATCAAACACCATAATTCAGTTCCATATCACCTAAAAATGAATGGGGCAGACTAAACTGTAAATAAAAACATTAAAAGAATTCTAAATAAGATGACTAAAACATACAAGGACTGGCACGAGAAATTACCTTTTGCCCTACATACGTATCAAACTTCTGTGCACACTTCTACTGGGGTAACTCTTTTTTTTTTTGTTTAGGAAATGGAAGTTGTATTGCCAATAGAAATAGAGATCCCATCCCTAAGGGTCTTAAAGGAAGTAGGATTAGAAGAATCTAAATAGGTCTAAGAACGCTATGAACAATTAAACTTCATTGAAGAAAAAAGATTAGTGACACTCTATCACGACCAATTGTACCAAAAAAGAATAATGAGAGCTCATGACAAAAAGGTCCGACTTCATCAATTATAAAAAGAAAAATTGGTATTGAAAAGAATTCTTTCAAGTCAACATGATGATAGGGGAAAATGGACTCTGAATTGGGAAGGACCATATATGGTAAAAAGAGCTTTTTCATGATAAGCCTTAATCTTGTTAGAAATGGATGGAAATAAACTTCCTAATCCTATTAATTTTGATGCTGTGAAGAAATACTTTGCTTAACCTAAAAAAAAGAAAAGAAATAAAAAAAAAGAAAAAAGTTTAAGTTAAAGACTCGAAAGGGCAGCTTGAACAAAAAAAAAATTAAAAAAAAAGAAAAAAGTTCAAGTTGAAAACTCAAAAGTGTAGCTTGGATCCAAAGAAAAAGTTTGAGTTGAAAACCTTGAAAGGTAGCTTGAATTCAATGAAAGCAAACTCGAATGAATAGAATATGGCATCACTTGGAAGGCATACCAGAGACAGTGCATTTTAAATAGCTCTAAGGTGTCGAGGCATCGTATTTTGGTTGAGTTTTTGAAAAAATCCAAGACTTGTTGTCATGGTTATCTGATTATTTGTCTTGGGGCATTGCTATCCCAAATAGCTACCCTTGTACACTCTTTTTTAGTTTTTATACCATCATTTGTAATTTATTGCTTATCCGAGTAAATGAAAGTCATCTTATTATTTTTCTTTTAATTTTATACATTTGTCTTTCCTGTTTATACCTTACCATGAATAGAGGAAGTGCATAACTTGCATCTAATATTTTGAAATTGAGATAATGATCAATAATTGAACAAAGTCATAAGAAGTTGTATGTTACCTTGAAGAATTAAAGAAGACAAAGGTAAAGGATGAATGCCTCCAAATAAGAGAAATCACTGACTTTCATAACTTTTTTTGGAATGGGGATAAATATTTAGGGTAATGAATGCTGGTTTCTTTGCCAAATGTGTGCAGAAATGAGAATGCAGAAGCCTTAGTACCATGATTAATGTTTCATTTGCATTCAGGATAGGGTATACATTCATATCATTTCATAATTATTCATCACAAGTCACTTGATCTTGGCTTAGTTTAGATCATTTCATATGATTCATGGTTTCATCCTGGTTTATTTTTTACCTTAACTCAATTTTGATCACTTCATTTTGACTCATGGTTTCATTCTGATCACTTGATATTGGCTTAGTCTAGGTCATTTCATATGATTTATGATTTCATCTCGGTCATTTATTTTTTACCTTAACTCAATCTTAGTAGCTTCATTTTGACTCGTGATTTCATCTCAGCCATTTGATCTTGGCTTAGTCCAGATCATTTTATATGATTTGTGGTTTTGTCCCAATCATTTATCTTTAACCTCAACTCAATCTTGGTCGTTTCATTTTGATTGTGGTTTCATTTCGGTCACTTGATCTTGGCTCAATCTAGATCATTTCATATGATTCGTAGTTTTGTCTCGATCATTTATCTTCGACCTCGACTTACTCTTAATCTTGGTCATTTCATTTTGACCTATGATTTCATCCCGGTCACTTGATCTTGGCTTAGTCCAGATCACCTTCAGACTTGTGGTTTCTTCCGATCATTTGTCTTTGATCTCGACTTGGTTCTGGTTGCTTCATTTCCTAACCCGTGGTTTCATCCCAATCACCTAATCTTGCCTTAACCTAGATCATTTTTCATTTTCATGGACCATTACTGACTCAACTCGAATAGATTGGGTATGTAGGTCTTTGCAACATCCCTATCTAATAAAGATGCTCAAAGAAGGGCAGCCGTAGACACCCATTTCTGTCTGGGACAAATTGGATTAATTCTTTTGTTATTAGTATTTTTGTTATTATTATAGTATATATTATAATATAATATTACGGTACACTATTATTAATATCATCATCATCATTATTATTATTATTATTATTATTATTTTATTTTTGTGTTTTTCTTTCTTTTCATCTTTCCTTTTTGCTCCAATCTGCACATGAACAAGGAAATTTGGAATCAAAATCTCACCAATTCAATCAAAGTTAATACATAATCATATCAATGTGATTAACTAAAATTCAAGGACCTAGAATCACACTTGGATAGAATTCAATCCCAAGATTCAAGCCTCATATTGATTTTGTCCATTTCAAAAAATTGGATCCTAAGCTACCTATAAATTGAGATAGCTCTACAAAGGATATACACACAAAATTTTGAATAGAAGTTTGGGAGAAAAAGGGTTTGTAAAAATTTTTTTTTACAATAGGAATTTTTGGAAATTTGATATTGGGATTTAGGCTTTGATTTGCAATTTCAAGTGTGAATTTAGGCTTCTGGAGTTAGGTTTAGGGTTTCAGAAGGTTTTGGGGAAAATTTGAAGCTTTTTGGGAAGGTTTGAGGATTTTTTGGATTTTCTAAATTTTTTGGATTTTTTAGGTTTTTTCTAGGTTTGGGAAGAATGTTTGAATTTTTCAGTGAAATTTTTTGACGAGGTTGAATTTTTTGACAAGATTTTGGTGACTTTCAGAAATCGATGGGTTTTTCAATTTTTGGTTGAATTTTTCGACGACATTCCCAAAAACTGGTGGGATTTTTAGTTTTTGGTTGAACTTACCAGTGGGTTCTTGGGGGATTTTAGAGAGAGGTCAGAGGATTTGGACAGTTAGAGAGAGAAGGAACTCGGGCGTCTAAGGGAAAAATGCTCGAAATTGCTTTTTATACCGACCCAAAACGACGTCGTTTTGAATAACCTAAGATTCATACATTGACCCGGTGACACGCGTGCTAACCTACATTCCAACCCGACTCAATCACAGGTTTTTCTTTTTTCATTTTATTTTTATTTTTTGATTTTATTTTATTTTTTAACTCATTTTATATTTAATTTATTATTATTATTTAGGTTTTGGTTTTAAGAAATTTTATTTCTGCTATTTTATTTCTAAAAATAAATGCGTTTTAAATAATGATTCTATAAAAAATAAAAAACTTTTTCAAATAAAAAACTAAAAAAATCTTTTCAAATAAAGTTTTCAAAATAATATAAAAAACAAAAAAAATCTTTTTTAATTTTTCAAAAAATATTTATAAAAATAAAAATAAAAAATCTTTTAAAAAATCTTTTTCAAAATAAAAAAATCATTTCAAAATAAATTCATGAATCCTACCAAACTATTGGAGAATTTTCATGGATTTAAAATGAAATTCACCAAACTATTGGGAAATTTTTATAAATCAATTTTTCAAAGAATAAAATTAAAAAAATTAATTTTTATTTTCTAAATTATTGGAGGATTGCTTCAAAATAAGTCCTACCAAATTATTGGGAGACTTTATTAATTTTTTTGAATAAAAGTATATTAATAAATCCGATGATAAAGCCTCTTAAAAATAGGACACTAGTCTCTATGAATACTCGTAAGGTGAAAAAATTATCTTAAATTGTTACCAAACTATTAGAATAATTTTAAGATACATTTTTAATATTAAATTATTTGGTAAATCATAAAATGATCAAGGCTTGGATAGTTTGAAATCAAACTGGTATCTTCTTTTGGATGGGCACTATGGGGGTGCTATAACCTTCACCATGCGTAACTGTACTCCCAAACCTAACATTTATTTTCACATATCAGAATATGTTTCAGGTGGCCAATCACACTTAAGTAAAAAAAGATTGGTGGTGACTCTTCTAATCCATGTCTAGCGGTAAGTTCATAGATCTATACGTTATGACAAACATAGGTTGGCTACTTCCTCTTCATTTGATTCATTATCTGAAAAGTCACTATCACTCCATGTTGGAACCATTGCTTTCTTCTTTGGCTTCGTTGCATTTTATTTCTTCCATAAAAAATAATCGAATTTGATATGACCTGATTTGTTGCATTTATAGCAAACAACTTGATCCCTTTCTCTTCTATTTGATTCTCCTTTAATCATTTTCTTTTATGATCTTCTTCTATTTGATAACTTGTTCATCTTCATGAACTTCTTAAACCTTTTTACAAACATGGCCATTTTTTCATGTTCATCAATTTTATCTTGTTCAAACTTTTCTTCATTTTCTTGAAAAGGTTAATTTGAGAGCAATATCATCTTTCTTGATTGGTTTTTATTCTCTTTTGAGCTTCATCTCATAGGTAAGGAATGAATATATGAGTTCCTCTAAAAAAAGTGTGTGAGGTTCTTTGGACTCTTCAATGGTTGTCACCTTAGCTTCCCAACTCTTTGGTAGACTAATTAGGATTTTTTTCACCATATTCACTCTTAAGTAAGTTTTCCTAAGAGCTTTCAAACCATTAATGATATCGGTGAAACAGTTTGATGCTTCACTTATGGTTTTTTTTGTTTCATCTTAAATAACTCATAATCATGAGTAAGCATGCCAATTTTAGTTTCCTTCATTTAATTAGTACTTTTATGAGTGATGGCCAACTTATCCCAAATTTTCTTTGTATTTTCACACAAAAAAACTCTATTATACTCACTAGGCCCCAATGCACAAAAAAGTGTATGCATTGCCTTAGCATGGAGTTAAGCCATCTTCATATCATTGGTGTCCCATCCACTTTCTTGCTTGACCATATCTCTATCATCCATCTTCATTGGGATTTGAGGACCATTGATAATAACTCTCCAAACTTCATAGTCATTGGCTTGAATGAATAATCTTGTCCTAGTATTCTAATATGAATAGTTATCACCAACAAAAAGAAGATGTCTTACAATGGAATGACCTTCACCTCTAGGAGATATAGCAATCATTTTATTAGCCATGAGACATATTTCTTATTGCTCATCATATTTGTTATAGCTTGGGGATGGTTGATTCACATTCATCTCTATACTTCTTTGAGCCATTTTCAAGATCACTCATAGGTTGTTTAGACCTACAAAATATAATACTAGCTTTGATACCAATTGTTAGCTCAAAGACTTAAATTAAACTAAGATGGATGATGAATTGGTTTTTATAAAATTTTTAAATTTAATATCCAATAAGTAAAAATTTCACAAATCATTTTTTTCTAAACAAATAAACACAACAAATATATGATACAATAATCTTAAAAGCAAGGAGATAGAGATAGAGAATCAAATACCAAAATTTATAGAGGTTTAGCCCTTTCTTTAGGTACCTATGTCATCGCCCTAAGCCTCACTTGCCAAGGAGTCCAATTCACTATGTGTTGAATGTTACAACTTAGGTATTCAAAGCTTTATACAATCAACAACACAATCTCTTACAGGTTATCATCCCCTTTAAGCTTACAACTTCACAATACAAATTTTGAAATGTTTTATAAACTCAAAGAACCTCTTCGAGGTTAGCTATTTGCTAATTTGAAATAGAAGTCAAGATTAAGAAGAATATCAAGAGAGAAATAAAATACAAGATGAATTTTTGCATTTTGGACACAAGAAATGCTCTTTAATGCTTAGAGAAAATGGTAGAGGGAAGCAATAAGTTTTTCTTAACTCTTAATAGCTTGAAATGTGGTGGAAGACTGGCTTTTTGTTTAGAGAGTGGAAGATAGCCATTACTTGCCTTAAATGCTTAGAGCTTGGAAACTTGTAGACAAAAAATAGTCGTTAGGGGCTTTATAGGCACAAAGGGATCAATCCCCTTTTATAAGGGATTGATTGGGTTAGCCAAAAATCAAAGCAATTTTGCTTATGAGAGCTAAATCCGATCAATCAGGTAAAGGACCTAATCGATCCCCTATCTCAGATGATCAATCCCCTATGTAGAATAATCAATCCCTTCTGCAAGCTTTGAAATCAATTTTGTTTCTGGATAAAAAAAATGCATCGATCCCTTTAGTGGGAGGATCAATCGGGTCATGTTGAAAACCTAACTAATTGATCCCTACAGAGAGGGGATCAATTGATTTTTTCAAGTTTTTGTATGGATGAGCTTTCTAGCCAAAAAATGGATCAATCATTTTACCTAAAGGATCGATTAGGTCAAGTAAGGGATTAATCCCTCACCTTAGATGATCAATCTATTCCGTCACATTTTGTCCAAAATCGTTTTTGTTTCATTTGTTTAGTTTTCTTTTAGTTCCAAGGCATTTTTAGCAAAATGAAAAGCTGGAAAAATCTTCAATTTCATATTAAAACAAATTAGTTCATATTAAGTAAATTTTTGTTTTGCCATTTTCAAAATACATTAATCAATTCAAGGCTAACAATGTCGATATAAGAGTTTTAATAAGCTTTTGAAGAAACAAATTTGAGGAAAAATAAGATGAGGTGAAATGGAAAATTACGATAAAATTTAGAGACAAACTGATAGCAAAACCTTGTTGGATTTTTGGTTTAGCTTCCACTATCAAACTTGTTCTCAAAGGGTTAGAGAAGATTAAAGAGAAACAAAATAAAAAAGGAAAAGGAATAAAAAATTTTGCTTGTTTTATTCAACATAAAATAGTGGGTGAGTATTGAGCAAGAAGAAAAAAAATTGACCCGTTTCCATTAGATCAACACCTGACTCTGACCCATAACCAACTTTTGGTTCAAACTAGGCTTAGTTTTCTTTAGACTCATCAACCCACTTACTTTGGATTTACTTAGGCTCAATTGATTGGTAAGTTCTTCTTGTTACTATTTATTTATTTATTTATGTATTTATTTATTTATTTATATTTTTTTTGATTTATTTGCTTTATTTATTTGTACATATTTAAATTTATATTTTGATATATCTTTTAATTGATGAAAATATTAAGAAAGTTAAAAATGTATTTCATATGATTAAATAATTGTAAATATACATACAATGTTTTTATTAAGATTATTATTTTTGTAAATTCTAATTAATTTTAGTAGTAAGTAAAAATTTTTCAATGGTGGAAGTGAAAGAGGAACAGAAGTGGTGATTCTTTGAAAATTTTAAAGGAGGAATTTTTCCAAAAATCTTATCAAGAGTGTTGGAAGGCCTTTTTTTTTTTTTTTTTTGAAAATTCACCAATAAAAGAAATCTTATTTATTTTTCATACAATAAATGTAATAATTAATTTATAAACATTAATTATAAGTAAAAATTCTCCCAATGATGGAATTAAGAGAAAAACACAATTGTTGATTTTCTTGAGAATTTTTATGTGAGAAAATTTTTTAAAACTTTTACCAAAAATGTTAAGAGAATTTTTTTTAATTTTTCAATATAAAATTTTTATTTACATTTTAATAAAATAATTTTAATAAATTTTAAACTTAAGTAATGAGTAAAATTCTCTCATGATGGAATTAAAAAAGAAATACGAGTGATAATTTCCTCAATAATTCTTAAGTGAGGAAACTTTTTTAAAAATCTTACTTGTAAGTGGATTTTGGAAATTTTCAATAAAAAAATCTACCTACTTTCTAAATAAAGTATTTAATAATTAATTCAAGTGATTTTATTTCACAAGGTAATATAAGAATTTAAAAAAATAATGATTAGTTTACACACCAAAAATAAAAAATAATAAAAGTTAATTAAGGCTAAATTTAGGATAATATATAATTAATGATAGATAATTTAGAATAAACATTGTGAGATGTTCTCTACATGTAATCATATTTTTTAATTTAACTTAATTTGATACATTAAAATTTATTCTTTTTTAAAAAATTTAAATCAAATTTAAAATTCTTTTAAAAAATATATTCAATTAAGTGATGAATAGCATTCAATAAAAAATAATAATAACTCAATTTTTTTATATAATAATTAAGTTCTTAAATTTGCACATTACTAAGAAATTTTCTTGATTTTGGTGAATTAGAGTGCAGTGCATTTTTCCAACCTTGCATTATGATGGCGTTGGGAGTGGGGCATTGCCGAACCGCCTCACTATATATCACTTGTGGTTTTACCGCATTAAAGAGGTAGATTACGTATAGTTTCCTCTCCCTTTGCATGGGAGAAACGTGACACGTTTTATTTTAATAATAATAATAATTTTCTTTCTGGTCCTATAAATGAATGCCGTCTTTTCTCATTTGAATCGTAAACTTAGGGTAAGTCGGGGGACAGGGGAGATAAAATGTAGAAAACAGAAAATGGATGGAAACAAAGAGAGAAGATTAGAAAAGGCATAGCAAGCGATAGAAGGAAAGAAGGAAGATGATGCAACAGCTTCTTTTGAAGGCATAACAAGGACTACAGCGATGGATCAAAAGGCTAAGATAGTAATTAATGAAACAGTCATCTCTGATCCTGCTGATAAAGGACGAAACAAGGGCGATGGAGCTCAAAATCCTGATGACATCCTTGCTTTCTCCAGATCTGTTCATAACATCGACTCTCCCCTTCAATAAATTAGACTAAATCTCATATCATTTGTATCTGATGAGAGATAAATAAAACAACCACTATACTTTTTTTTTTAATTAAGTAATGGTATATAATAATTTAACAATATCGAATCTGTTTTACTTTTTTTTTGTGGTGTTGATTTTGGCTTTTTGGGATTTCTTTTTTTCTTTTTCGTAGTGACAAAGGGAAACTAAAACTTGAATTCATTAACATATTGAAAATGAATTATATAAATAAAGATAATTACAAGAGAATATGGTAATTAATTAAGATTTTTTAAAAAAATTAAGAAAAGCTAATTATTCTTCTTACTTCGGTTAGAACATGACCTTTATCACTTTAGATGTATTACTTTCAATCGGGGCATGTGATGCGTTCATGAAACGAAATAATTATGAAAGGATTATACCTATTTTGTTGGATGATGAAATAAGATATTGGATAACGGAAATACCAATTTACCATTTAAATAAAAAGTTTATATTCAGTATATAAATTTTATATATTATACATATATTATATATATTGTCTATGCTCTTAAATATTATATATTATATATTATCAGTATATAGATTTTATTTATTATACATTATCAATTAATCGAATGATAATATTATCTATTAATGAGTCAAATGATAATGCTATTTAAGTATCACTTTATTAATGAGTAAATTTATAATATTTATTTATCAATGAAATAATATCTTTTATAATATTTTTTGATTTACCAATAATATATAAAATTTATATATTAATAATACATCTAATATCTAATTTATTGATAGTATATATAATTTATATATAATAATACATTAAATATCTAATTTATGGATGGTGTATAGTTATTATACACTAATCATATGTCAAATATAAACTATTAAATAAATTATTATATGTTTATTTCATTAATAGTATATCAAATATAAACTCTTAAATAAATTATATGTTTATTTCATTATAATATATCAAATATAAACTTATAGTTTACACTAACTATATGTCAAATATAAACTCTTAATTAAATTATTATATATTTATTTCATTAATAATACATCAAATATAAACTTTTAAATAAATTATCGTATGTTTCTTTTTATTTTACTTGATAGTTTTTAACTATGACTTCCATTATTTTAAACATTTATTGTTTAATTAATTTTATAAAAATATTTATTTAAATGCTATTTTAAGTTTTTAGAAAATATATATTGTTTATATTATTATCAATAACAAGAGGTTAACAAACAAAAAAATTACAAATCAAACAAGAAAAAGAATTTCTTGCTAACGAAATGTAAATTTTCTTTTATCAACAAAAAATGACAAGTCATTGAGAGAAAAAAATATTTTATGTATTTAAACATTAAAAAAATTGTTCTTGAGAAAAAAAATATTTTTAGACATTATAAAATTTATTCTTGAAAATATATAATTAAAACATTCTAAAAATATTTTTAGAAAATATAATTAAAATAAAAGTACCCTAACATTAGTATGCCATGTTTGGATTGGGGAATGACCATGCTTCAATATAAATTGGGGAACAACATTCTCCGGTATCAATGGTAAAGCTGACTAAGCTGACGTAAATCCAAAAACTTAGTCTAATTCATTTGAATTCAACACAATTTGATGTGAATTAATTGAACCCAATTTGATTAAAAAAAAATCCTCAACTCGATTAACTTGAATAAATTCAAAGTCCAAAATGATACGAACTTAAATGAGCAAACATCGATAGTTACAAAAAAGATAAAAGATAAAAGTAAAGCATCCTCGCTCCTCTGGAGAAACCCCACACCCAAACATCCGGTGAAATAAACCCACAAACTAAACTAGGAGGTGATTAATGAAGAACCTCAAAATCCAACTCCATTTCACATGCCGAGTCTAGGCGTCCCTGAATACATGAGAAAATATACACTGCCACTCTCTTCTCTTGAACTCAAAAATATCACCAATTAAGCTACGGAAAGAGTGAAGTGCAATATCAGCAGAATTAATCAAGTCCATATTAACTTTAGCAACTAACTCAAATCACTTTCCTAAAGCCCTCTTCCCAAGCAAGAAGCAAACCAAACTTTCACCGCCTACAATTCAACTACGTACTATATTTGAACATCAACCCATGCCTCCAATTCAACTACTATATTTGAACATCGACCCAAATGAGCTTTAAACCCCACTAACCAAGCAGCATTATGTGAACAAATCTTACCACCTACACTAGAAATTCAGGATTTCCGCGAGAAACCCATTTGTATTGTTATAAGATACGATAACTCGTCCCTTAGTTAAAAGAAAAAAAAAAAAAGAATTGCCATCATTTTTGTTGTGTTAGATGTGGTTGTTCACGTAAATGAATCTTAAACTTAACTAAAATTCTTTAAAAATATAAATTTTGATCTACTTAATAAAATTAAGTTTAGAAACACAATACATGCTAATAAGGTATTAACGTGTACATTGCTCATATAAAATATAAGACTGATTAATCTCATATTATCTTAAAATTGTTTTATCTAAATAGATTTTTTATTTTTAATTTTATCAATTTTATTTTATTTTATTTAAATTTTAAATATAAAAATTTTATCAAGTATTTTTCAATATTTTTCATATAACTCTAGAAATTCATTTACTTCAAAAGTATTTAAAAATAAATTAAATATGCAAATTTATTAAAATAAATCTTATTTGAATATTTATTATATCTTATATATTATATTTTTTATTATCAAATAATTGAAACAATTGTTTAAAAAAAATAAGTAGGATATAAATAATTAATTAAATAAATAAATAATAAGAAAAAAAAGCCAAAAGTTTGGGTTAAAACCCAACTCAAATCAGACCTGGGCTTGTTTCTTTTGGGTCTGGTCAACACTAGTCCAAGTTGAAATTTAACACAGATTAAACGGGCCAAGTAGGGTTAATGCGATTGGGTTGGGTTAAAGTACGGCTGCTAGCGGATCCTGTAGCTCTGTCTTCTTTCGAAGTGACAAAGGGAAACTAGACATGAATTACTTGACCTGTTGAAAATCAAATATATTAATTAAGATTATTAAAAGAGAAAATAGTAATTTACTAAGATTTTTTTTGAAAAAATATTTAATATTGCCCACACGTAAAAATGTTAATTGTTAACAAATCCCTTTATGAGGTAGTAAACAAATTACTTGAACATAAATTAATATAGAATTTCTATGGCAGATCAAACATCAACCTTATTAGAGCCAATCAAAATTAATATAGTGGTATGCTAGTAAAACCTTGTCTCAATAAAAGGAGGAAACCTGAAATCTTTAAGTTTTAGGCTTAACTCTTATCAAACATGAGTTTAGTCCAAATTTATATTATTAGTTTTATTCATTGATTTCTTCTTGAATTAACTAGATATGTCGAATAATGTTTCATTGAATTAATGCAATTTTTATTTATACTTGTAATCTTCATAAAAAAATTTAATGGTGGTTTAATTTGGGTAAATATACAATTCCTAGACTACAAAAACGTGTAAAATGTTGACGTGCAGTTTCTAATTTTTGGAAAATCTTTCTTTAATTCTAGGGATCCTTATCTCTTCAGTTGTTGCACCGACCTCAAGTTGTACTTTTTTTTTTTTTTT
The DNA here is from genome assembly GCF_002303985.1 of Durio zibethinus. The sequence continues at coordinate 18,493,029 of NW_019168159.1, forward strand.
TTACACTTCTTGCCAATTTCATGCGCGTGAACAAAAGCATGAAAAGTTGTGTCTTGCACGTGAATAAGGCGTTATCTTAGTATCAAGGAGAATCAAACCTTATATTAGTATCAAGAAAAGACCTAGACCTAAGTACCAGTTCTATGGATTTGATTTAATTTTATTTTAAATTTTATTTAACTATACGTTGCTTCATCATTTAGTTTTCTTATCTGATTTTAGCTAATTAATTGTTTATATGAAATATAATAAGTGATTGTAGGAGTATAAATTTAATTTATACTATTAATGTTATAAAAAAGTTAAGTCTTTGATCCCTAAAACGTCTCATATATTAATTTATAATGCTTAGTCCGTCTTAAATTGATTGTTCGTACTTAGTTAGACAAGAAAATTGTAGAAAAAAAATACTAGTTTGATATTTTAAAATTATTTTTTAATATTGATGTCTCATAATAATTTTTAATATTCAAATTCAAAAATATTAATTATTAGAAATTAATATGAAACATACAAAAAAAAGTTTTAGATTTTTTTAAAATAATGAATGTGAAAGATATAATATTAACTTTCTTTTTCTTTTATAGTTTAGATCAACTTTCAATTTAAGATAAAAAGAAAATATTTAAAACTCCAAAAGAAAAAGTGATTTGAGCAGTAAAATGAAGTAGAATGGCGATATTTCTTAGGCGTTGGTCATTGCTGACGGTTTGCTCTATAACAATGACCTTACGCTGCAGCTGGTTTTTCAGCGTTGAACTAAATCAGGAAAGCGAAATATCAGCCACTTCCCCCTCAAATGCGAGACAAGACAAGTTTGTACATTTGGTGAACGAAACCACACCCCCCCCCCACCCCCCCGCCCCAAAAAAAAAAAAAAGTTAATCGCGTGTTTGGCATGAATAAAAAAAAAGTACAAGTTGAAAAAAACCATGTCTCATCCAATAGTCGGAAGTCGGGACTTGGGAAAAGACTTTGTGTTCTAAGTTCTAACCAATAATTTCATACAATTCTGTTGCTATTTTCCGTTTGATACCGAACACACCTTAAAGGAAATAACCTCTGATTCTTCCGCCCGCTCCCTTCTTCAAGAAACAAATAAATCATTTTCCTAAGAAATGAAAACTGAAATATTTATAGAAAGGCAGAACATATCTGATTCTATTAAACATACAACTTAAACTGAGTACTGTTTGACAGTATTATTAAAAAAAAAAAAAAACTGCTTCAGTGCTAATCTCACAAATAATAAATGTGTAGAGCAAAAAAAATATACTTCACTAAAAAGGAAAAAGTTTGCAGCTATATATATAAAATAAATAATCAGGTAATGGCGAGCATTAAAATATACGATATTATTTCCAGTTAATTTTTAATTACATTAATCAAGAATTTAATTTCGTTTTAAGCTGATTGACAAATGCAGAAGTTTCTAACCCAGAAAATTAATGTTGTGTGTTAAACTATATATATATATATATTTAAGAGAAGAAAATGGAATCTCAGATCTATTTTCTCTTTCCTGAAAAAAAAAAAAGCTTAGAAACCTCTTGATCATGGCAGAACAGAAAAAGAAAGTGGAAGCGAAGGGAGAGAAAAAAAAATTGATTACCACGGAAGCAGAGCATCTACAATTATGAGGATCAAAGCATTCGATGGCCGCCATTCAAATGCTTTGAGATTTTTTCACATTGGCCTGAAACATAAAAGTCTGCTAAGCATTCAAGAAATGAATTCTCAACAACATTCCCAAAAAGAAATATAAATAAATAAATAAAAAAGAAGAAGAAATTAGGAGTCTAGAAGTTTGCTAGTAAGACAAGACCAAACGCCTGGAACATAAGGTGCAGGAATATTTTCTCTTAATCTTGAAGCAAATGGCTAAGAAACAGAACCTCCACTGGCTCTCAACATCCACAGCTTCTACTTTGCCCCCACAGTGCGGACAACACCCAGGCGCCTGCTGTCTTCCCAACTCTCTCTCCTCTTCATCACACAGAAATACCAAACACATTTTTAATTTTCCTTTGCAGAAGAATTGCTTTTTCTTTGTTTGATCTGAGAACTGAGATTGAATTTTGAATAGAGGTTGGAACGTGAAAACTGCAAAGCAATGTGAACAGCCACGGCAGAAATAAAGGACAGAAAGTAAAGGCTAGGAAAAGATGTCAGACAGACGAGTATTTATCTGTAGACGGGATTCATACTTGGACAGAACATTCTTGCTGATTTCTTTTATCTTTTTACAACCAATGTTTTGCTTTTTTACCATTAATTTATTAGTAACTTTTAATCCTCCACGTGTCCTAACCAATGATATCTTTGTCGACGTGATCACTGATTCATTTCACAACCTGTAACAGTAGATAATATTGTCTATATTTTGAAAACAAACAAGTCATTTTCGAGTTTAAGCTAATTTTATGTTTTAAATTTAATTTGATAGCTATGTAAATCAATTTAATTTGATAGCTATGTAAATCAATTTAAGTCAAGGTTAAATTTTATATTTATCCACATATGTTGAATTGGTCCATAATTTTGCACTAGATAAATGAATAAAATAGGCATACGCTTCCTTAATGGTGGAGCCAAGGTCAAACAAATGATGCGTCCTGACTCCTAACTCACCACGTAAAAAACATACAAAAGTACTAAATTCTTTTGAAGTTGCAAGCACCATGAATAGACTTTTCTTCCCCTGTACACACTAATTTTCTAAATATGAATAGTTAGTAATTGTAATTGATTACTAATTTCCATTTTCTTTATCAAATGTGTTACCTTATCTTCATAATTATTTATGTTCGGCAACGAATTTAGGATTTTTAAAAAATTATTTATTTATAATATAGAAAAAATTTTTATTAATTTTATCGTTAAAGAAGATAATCAAAAAAAATTTTAAGATTATAAATTGTTTTAAAATTTTTAATATTTCAAATTTTCATAAACAGTTTTACTGAACAGGTAGATCCTATCTGTTTGTGTTTCAATATTTTAATATATAATTGCAATATATTTTAAAATTTTGATATTTTTATTAATATTTGTTTTGTGGTTTTATTTATAAAAATGAATAAAATATTTGGTAGATATTTTTTCATTAACAGGTATGGTTGATGGATATACTTCAACGAACTCGTGCCAAACAGGGGATTAAGGTCGTTGAAGCAGAAAACAGGAAATTAATGTAAGGGAGCAGACATAGGAGAAACACAATTATAATTGTCTAGCTCCGCAAAGGCGAAGTCTTTTACGTTTCAATTTCAACGGATCAACTTCAACAAGTCTCGTCTTGTATATAGGTTTTGTTTTGTCCCCCAGTTAACCGACTCCCCAGTTGAATCTGGAACGTTACATCGCCCTGGGCTCTACAAAACCTTTACTTCTCGAATTTCTAATATGGCCCAGTTTATGACTTTTGAAGCTCTAGATTTAACTTGATGATCTACAATACTTTTCTATATGCATAATTGATATTTATTATTATTATTATTTCCTTTCTGTTCCGGTCGAGCAGAGCAGAACTGAACGCTTGACATATAAAATCAAAAAATTCGGAAGGGATAAGTCTCATTGTCCATTAATATATTGTTATATATAATACTTTATATACAAAATCTGCTATATTAATGGTTTATTCAAGTTCTATTATGCATAATAAAACTTATCTATCATATTATTGTACATTAACATTTTACTATTAAATTAAATTTAAGTTGAAGGTTTATCATAGAAAACAAAAGTAATGCATACTACATTACCAAAGTCTTCTTACAAAAGTATGTCTTCTTAGAATAACATTACATGTTGCATTCGTCGTCAATTCCTACCTTGATCTTCGTTTTTTTTAAACTTTCATTTCAATTTTTTATTTTTAAATATTCAATTTAAAATTAATTAAAAATAAGTAAAAATATTCAATTTAAATATAAATTAATAAACAATCAATGATTTAATAGATGTGTAATAATTAATTAAATTTTAATAAATCGCTATCATATGTAGGCAAAATTATTACAAGATAAACTTAAAAAAGGCAATAAACAAGGGAGTACAACAAATATAAACTCTCCTAGCATATTAAACATTTAATATAAAATTAATTAATAATAAATAAAAAATTCATTTAAATATAAAATCAAAAAAATTAAAAAATTAATATATATATATATATATAATAGTACCATTTTAGCGCTTATCGTCGCTCTTGTTTATTTTCTTACGTAAAATCTCTCATCTATATTTATTCTTGTCACCAAACATCCATCTATTAGCCACCCCTTTGCTTAAATTTTATATTCCCTATCTCCTTTCATCACAACCATCATCCAAGCCCAAAAAAACAATAATAAATAAAATTTCAGGATAAAATTCAATATTCGCCATGGATGGGTAACCACCACAAAAGTAGGGTAAAACCCAAACAAAATATCCATTAGCAACAAACCAAACATATACAAGCATATTAAGAGTTGAATAAAATATATATTCTCAACCCTGATTTTTCTTGTGCTGATATTCATCCCTGTTACGCTTGGGGTTAATTAAATTGCTTTGGTTATTAAGAAATTGATACTAAAATATTAGAATGTTTGTAATTATTTGAAATGATTTTGTTCTCCATTAATTTTTTATTTAAGATATTTATTATTATTTTAATATAAAATAGGCGAAAGATCAAGTTATATTAAAAAAATTTTACATCTTTTAATACTTTTTTAAATTATTGATCTTAATAAATTTAAGAGACAAGAAAGACAAGTAAAAAAAGATTTAATCTCATCTTTTGAATCTATTAAAAATAAATAAATAAATATAAAATTGAAAAATTTTACAACAATGTAAGTTAATAACTCTCCTATGAAATAATAAAAAAATTCATTTGCATACTTTTACTATTACAAATATTTAACATTTAAAAAGAAAAAGAATTTATATTGAATATTTAATAGACCATGATTAAATTTTTCTTGTTGCGTTTCCATATTGTTTGTAACCAACACAATTTTTTAATTTTAAAAATATAAAATACTTTAAATTTTAACATTTTTATAAAAATATTTAAAATCAAAGAAAAATAAATAAAATATAAATAATTATAAGATTTTGTTAATAATGTACTAGTGTTGGGCTTGACTTCGCTCGATCTATTTTAATAATTTTTAATATTTTTTTGAATTGGTATATATTTGAATTAAAAATTAGAGTAATATGTATAGTTAATATAAAATAATAATTTAAGAGAAAGTTAACATTGTTAATTACTAATTTTAAAAAAGCTGGACCATAATATGACCATAGTAGAAAGCTATAATAGAACATCATTGCAAGCCAAGAAAACCATTCCCCCATCCATGGAAAAAGGAATTATGCCATATTATCAAATCTCTAGATAATACTAAATTCAAACCCCAAAAAATTCCAAATGATATGTAAATAGGGTCCTTCAATTTTGTTTGCTAACAAGGGAAGGAGACATGGCTGAAGAGAGAATTACCTGGTACTTGGGAGACATAAGAAGTCACACTTGATCCTCCATCCAACTTAATTTGTGGTCTTTCAACCCTGGGATATGCAAATGAAGACAAATCCCTTCCTAAATGGCTACTTGATAGTCCGATGGACATTGTAGGCATTTTTACATCACTGAAGGGCAATTGATGCTATACGAGAGTTGAACCTGCTGTTGTAACATGAGCAAGGGGTGAAAAAACTGGGAAGCTTCTAGAAAATACAATTGCATGGATTGATCGATCTGATGGCAAAATGTGAACTTCATGTGATGCTCCATGGTTTTCAGTTGATCTAATAACATTTGTTTGCAATGACTGAGATGCATATGTAACAGGTGCATTAAATCTCTTGGGTTCTTCCATCTGGAAAAGCATTAAGGTAATCAAACACTCAGCTTTCGATATAATCTTAAGTAACTTAAATACCATGAACATTTTCATTATTTACAATGCCTAACACAGATGTTCTTTTAATAAAATCAAGCAAAATTTGCATAAACAACTAAAAAGTTTAACAGCTTATAGATTATAGAAAAAAGTATTTGCTAACAAAAAAGTTAATATTACTTTCATACATATCATGAAAATGCTGCATAATTTAGGGGAACTATAGGAAAATTCCTTCAAATAGCATGATTAATATACTATTTTAGCTAAAAGACGTCAAGCTGTTCAAGAAGCTAAATATAACAACACATTAAGTTATAATACCTTGGTAGAATGGTATTGCAACCCTTTAAAGCAACTTATGATTCAAATGCATTTTTCACTCTATATTCAACAACCGTTTTAAGCCATACCCATTTTCAGTGCTCAAAACCATGAACCTAGAAAGTAACAACTAAGCCACAGAGAATATCAAACCAAAAATGACCAAAACCTACCATTAGTAAAATAGAGTTCCACCTCGCTATGGTTTTTCGAGTAGATAAACCACGAACTTTGCATCAAGAGATAAACAAAGTTAACCAACAGTTATGAACATGTAATGAGAGATAACCAGTTTCAAATGACATTTAATTATGATAATGATAAGTTGAATGTTCAATGCAAAATAATAATGACAGGAAGCACTGGTTTGTTGTATGTTTAATGAAGCCCTGATTCAACCAACAGTCAATGATTATGCTAATTTAAGCATGTGAAGCATATCAACAGATCCATATAAAAAGGCAAGGGATGGTTCAGATCCAATACCAAATGCATTTTTCTAGTTAAGATAAATTAAAACATGTGGGATATGTGAATACTTGTTCAATATAACAACTGTTGCAATAAAGGCAAATTTATAGAATAAAAATTTCTAATGAACTTCAACTTAATCCCCAACAACATTCAACAATACCTGCATAAAAAACACTAACTAAACAAAAAACACAAACCAATCCACAAAAAAAACCCAATCCGATTACCATCCATGCAATATGCAACAAATATTTTAGAAAAATAAAAATAAAATAAAATAAAATGCAAACCTAGCAACAAATATTTTAAACAAATTAAAGAAAAAAATCATACCATTGAAAAAATTTTTGATCAAAATCCCTATGATTTATACAAAATTTTTACATGTCTTCATTAATATAAAAAAATACAGAGAATCCATACTCAATCAGTTGCACCAAAGATAGCCAATTTTACAAATGCAAAACTATACATTTCACTTACAATCATCCTACATTTAACTCATTACTTAATTACTACAAAAATCGAACTACAAAAATGATTTAAAACTTACCATCCAAGCAAAAGACCAAAAAACAATCGACTTATTAAAATTAAATTCGATATATTTATAAAACTCTGCACCATAACTTCCTTCTCATTATTTCATTCCCTGTAGGTTTCCACCCGATTCAAGACTCTCAGGTTAGATAGGATTGACCCGAATCGTAGCTTGACTGAAAACTTAGCTCTGCCACCTTTAATCAAGTCAAGATTTAAAGCTTGGACTTTTCATAAAACGGTGACATTTCCCCAATCCAATGTTGCAAATTGAGAGAGTTTTCAAGGAGGAGAAGATAGTAAGAGAAGGCCATTAAAATGAACGATCCATCTAGAAAGAGATGGACAAAAAGGTAACACTTGATTGTGAAAGAACATGGCAAAAGAAGAGGAGAGAGAGGGTAGAGAGAGTAGAGCCATTGAAACATGTTAGGCAAAGTAGAGATGAGTCAAACAAAATTTACACCTGTAGAAGCTATTGGATGCCACATGTTATTTCTTTGTGTATTCTTATCTTATTCCTGCTGACAACCCACCGGTAAAGGCATGCTCAAATATAAAATTATTAAGAAAAAAGCGATCATCACCAAAATCCTTAAGGATCATTTTTAGATAGGAAAGTTTTTCTCTAATTTTAACAAATTCTAGGACAACCAAAATTCCCATGTTTAAAAATTACAAAAACTAAAAACCTCAATGGAGATTTTCAACTTAAAAATATAGAACACTCTAAATCTTAAAAAAAAAAAAAAGAGAGATATAGAGAAATAACATCGAAATCGAAAAGATATTAAAAAAATAAAGCTCACAAATCTAACAAAATGTGATAATAAAGCTAACTAAACTTTGTCCTGAAAATTACCAATAGAATGTGATAATAAAGCTCACCTGATAATCTTCCTGACATGGTCCGGTGGCTTGTCCTCTTTCTGTGTTTTGACAAAACCAAACTTTCTTTTATCTTCATAGCTCTTAGAGTTAAACTGCATCCATTTTCGAGCCTTCTCCTCCAGCTTCGCATTTACCTCCTGTGGAGCTGTCTACAGAGCCAGCACTGCGTACAAAAGCTACACAACTGGAGGTGGCGGATGGTGGATCCTTAGTTCCCGGTAGTGCTATCTGAGTGCCATTATTGTTGTTATTCCACATGGCAATGTCAACCGAGAAATTTCTACTTCAGTGATACAAAATGAAGTCCTAAATAAAGACATCGAAAAAGGTATTGACCTTTGTTTTTTAAGTTAAGGTTTTAGTTTTTTTTTTTTTTTTTTTTTTGGGACTGGGGATTTGTGTTTTGTTCTTTTCTCCTTTCTTTGTGCAAAGAGGGTAAGAATTTTCGAGTAAGATGAAGGGATTGTTTGATTTTATATTTTTTTGTTTTAGCGATAAAAAAGAAAATGAATATGGAAAAGAGCTAAAACTATGAAAATAGAGAGTAGAACAACCTGGAAACTGTCATCCAGGTGTTAAGCAAAGGAAATGGTCAATGAAAAGAAAAAATAGGTGTCAAGGTTAGATCCCCCAAGGGATGCTTTTTGTATAAAGTTATATATAGATGCTGTAGATGGTAAATTTATTTTTCATAAATTTATTTTATTATTTTTAATACTTTTTTTTTGTCTTTATTTATATATTCATATCTATTAAAAAAATAATTCATATTATGGGAATAATAATTAGAATCTTCTAATACAAATACACAATACTTTTAGATAGCATTTGGTATTATTTTTAAGATCGTCATGATAATTTAATTATCAAAGTGATTTTATTATTAAGGTGACTTCGTCACTCGTGATCTAAAATTACTTTATTTGATTAAGAATAATTAATATTTAGTAATTAAATATTATTATATTTGGTATTACTAAAAATCAAATATTATTTTGTTTGAAATTATAAAAATAACCATATATATTATAATAGCAACACAATTTAATGATTTTAATGTTATTTAAATATAATAATTTGTGTATAAAATATTAGCAATATTTTATTTGCTTCACAATAAATATAATTAAATTATTAAATTAAAAATATATTTATTGATAGTAAACTAGTTTTTATATTATAAATTATGTAAAAAATATTTGAATTAGAAAATAAAACTAATATATTAAAATCAAAAGATTATATTATAAATAAATTTAATAAAATTAAAAAATCACACAAAATATTTTTAAAATTGTTACAATGAATATTATTTTGAAAATATAAAAATTATAATATAAAATAATTACAATTAATTTTAAGAAGAAGCAAGTTTTAATTCACATATTAAATCGATAATATTGACTATTATTAGTTTTACATATCTTTTCACCTAGTAATAAAAGTTTCCCACCCCTTTGAATAAGAATTAGATCATCCTCTAAGACAATGATTTAATCACCCTTAGTGATCTAAAACCATCACCACATAAAATCACTAAGTGGTTTACCAAACGGGTTGATTTAATCACCATGCATGGATCACTATGATTTTTTAAGTGATTACTTCATACCAAATACTACCTTAGTAGGTGTCCAAAATTTTTTTTTCACTTAAGAACTTTTAATAAAATAGTCACAACTTTTCGAAAACTCTTTTTGTTTCCAAAAATTTCTAAATTACCATTCTTATTATTTACTTCATTCAACTAAATTTTTACTTACTAAATTATGAAATTTAATTAAGCAAACATAAAACATATACCTAAATAAATAAAAACATATTGGTTTTGATCCATGTCAGTTGGTCATAAATCGATATAGGCTAGGCCTAGGTCATATCTGGCTCATCTTTCTTGTATGCTTTCATTTTATTTGCTCATTCCTTAATCTTTTTGGATAAAACTTAGATGAAATTCTCTAAGTGAAGTTTGTGAAATTTCTTAATAAAAATAATCCAATTAAAACTTTAATAAAAAAATAAAAACTTATAGATTGATAGAGTTTAACGAAAATATTAACAATATTTAAAAAAAATTAAAAATACCATTTATAATTTAAATTTGTTTAATACTTATTTAACAACAAAAATTTTATCAAAATTTTTATTAAAAATGACTATCTAAAAAATATATTAAAATTTGCTAAAACTTTTTTAAATTTATACACTTGATCTATGTATTAAGAATTTTTAATTTATAGGTTTTGATTTTTGATTTTAGTTTTTACTTAATAATTTTTAATAGAAAACTTCACAAACTTCATCTACTTTTTGTTTTGGCCAAAAGCCTTTCCTATCTTATTCTGCATTTTCCTTTTTCACTTGTCATTGTCATCAATCGTTGCCGACAACTCTTTTTTCCTCTTTCATTCATTTTCTTATTTCCTTTGACTAATTCATTTTTCTTGTCTTATTTCTACTAATAAAATAAAAAAACCCTAACAAAACTTCATCATAAAACCAAAAAAAAAACCTTATTTTCATTTTTAGCTTTTTTTTTTTTAATTTTTGTAGATTTTTTTTTTGTAGTTTTTTTTTCTTGTGATTTTTATATGAATTTTCTAATGAATTTTTTTTAATTTTCCCTTTTTTTATTGGTTTTTCTAATGGTCTATAGTTTTTTCTTGGTTTGGTGATGCTTGCTTAAAGTTTGCAATTTTTGTATTGATTATGTCTTGGCTTTGGCTTTGAGAGTGACTTGTTGTGTTCATGGTGATTTGTTGTGTTCATGGTGATGGTGGTTTTTCTTATAGATTTTTTGAGTTTTTTATTTTTTTTGTTTGTTTGTTTATTTACTTGTTTCAGTAAGTATAATTTTTTTGGTAATTTTTTTATAAAAAATTTAGGTACAGTTTCCATGTCATCCTTCTTCTTTCTATTTCTATTTGATGGTTTCTTTTTGAAATCAGAAAATGGGTTAAATATAAAAATAGTTCTTGAACTATACACTTTTTATTAGTTTAGTACCTAAAAAAATGAAATTATCAGTTTGGTATTCGAACTTTAATTCTACATCATTTTGCTACTTTGGACTAACACCATTAGTCTACTTGCTAACGTGATAAGAATATCCAATAAGATACTAACATGTGTCAAAAAGTCTAAGAAATGCAATGTCATTAATTGTCATGTCAACATTAAATAATAAAATGTTAAAATTTTTAAAAATATTTTAAATTTTTTTAATAAAAACTGAAATATTTTAAAAAATTAAAAAATATGAAATTTTTTAAAAATATAAAATTAAAAATACATATATGAAAACTTTCAATTTCAAAAATCTCAAAATTTTTATATTTATTAAAATTAAATTTTTTGCATTTTTATATTTATTAAAATTACAGTTTTATATTTTTGTGCAAAATTAATTATGTATTTATTAAAATTAGAATTTTTTCTGTAGTTAACTTTTATGACATCTATGAAAAAACTCATGATATATGATAAAATGGTTTTTTTATGATATGAAATAGGTGTCATGTTGTACTTTTTTAGGTGATATTTTCCATATCTACTAGGTTGCAAATCTGGCTTCTTCAAATTTTTTATGTATACTGTATAGACATAGTTAAAGAAGATGAAAAGAAAAAGAAAAAAGTATACAAAAGTTTTAGGCAAATTAATATTCAATTATGGATCCAAAAGTAATAGGTACATTTATAGCTATCAACAGAGATGAAAGCTTTTATTGAAAAATTGAGGAAGTAAGTATAAAAACTTTCTTAAGTAAACATAAAATAATCTATAATAGCAATAGTTACTTTAAAAGTTGCTAATAAAGTTAAAATTTCCATGGAAAAATTAAAAAGGTAAGCATAATCTTCCTTAACAAAATATAAAACAATTTAAAGAAACTGTTGTAAGCAGTTTAGATAAATTTTCGATTACCAATTGCAGTAATAAATAATAACTTGGAAAATTTTTAGCCTAATTTTGATGAAAATGCAATGGTTTCCTAGATTAAGATTGCTATCATTTGTAGATTGGCGTCAACCTTAAGAGGAAGCTTTGTTATTGCTTTTGCATATATACTGAACTTCCTATTCTTGGTCATTGCTTAAAATTGAGAGGTTGATGAATGATGAATTTTTTGTTAGAGGTTTTTTAGTAAATTGAGTCAAAATATGTTGTTTTCAATATAGCTGTTATTTAAGTCAAATGAGAAAATAAATTTAGTTTATTAATGTGTGGAAAATGAGGTTGTTGTTTATTACCAAGATGTAGGAGGTTTGCACATTTGTTTTAGTCAACGTGCAATTAAATGTAGGTATGTCATCTTCATTGTTAAAGTTATTTTCAAAATTTTAATCTTCTTCATCAAGTCTTCACTATTATATAGAATGAAATTCTCAGATTATGAACTTAGGTATTCTAGGTTGATAATTTTCATGTCATGATTTGTTGGTTATTGTGCTTAAGATGAGCTAACTTGTTTTTGAGCATGATGAAGTTTTAGTGCAAAAAAAAAAAAAGTTAGATTAAGTTATTGTTTTGAATTAAGAAGTAAGGGATGAAGAAGTTAGGAACATTTTCTTGTCTGGATTTCATTGGTAGTTAGAATAATTTGGCTACAAGTGAAGAAGAAAACATTGATTGTGCCATTGTTTTAGTAGAATTTAAAAATATCAAAGTCTCCTAACTAAAGGTACCGGGTAACAACAAAGTTTCTCCAATCGTTATGACAATGTAAAGTACTGCGAATTATAATTAAATCAACTTTGAATGTTTTTAGGTTTAATATTTTGAGGTAAATTGTCTTTGGAGTTTGTAAATCTTGCATGAATAGCTTAATAAAAGTTGTTGAATTTCTTACGAAATGAAGAATTTGTTAGTTTTTGTAATTATAGTTGTAATTTTTTTTTTGTTGAAAAGAAAAGATAACATGCATGGAGTATAATGTTTCTAATAGATTAATGCAAAAAAAATTTTAATACTATTTTTTTTTCAAATTTATCTTTTTGCTTGTCTTTATTTATTCTTTTTTAATCTACTGTTTATTTACTACTATAATTCAAAAATGTAAGCAATTAATCTTTATTAATCAAACAAATTAAGTACAAAAAATTGAAATAAACACAATGAATTTAAGGTGTATATTATGGATATCAAACAAATAAATAAATGTGAGCGTTAGTTCAAATGGAAACATCAAATCAAAATAAATAAAGGGTGTTGTGTTAGTGTGTTCTTATTTTTTGAGCAAATATTCATGAATTGAGAAAGAAAAAAAAAATTGATTATGACAATAATAAAACAAAGCGTTATCAAAGAAAACAGCAACTCAAAGCCTCAATTCTAAGACAATGAACAATATAATAAAGATAAACACACACTTGACGGAAACCCAAATTCTTTTAAAGAAACTTAACAAATTACAAAAATTTATTTGCTTACCATTGAGTCGTGCAAAATCGTGGATCGGAACATGATTTTGATGAACTAGGGTGAATTGTCAAAAGATGTCATGTTAAGGAAATATGAGAGGGGTGTCATAGTCAAGTATTAAGAAATGAAAAGATGTAGGATTTTTAATGGTTTTATGTTTTATGTGTTAAGAAGATGAACAAGTTGGGTGTACATAGGTATAAGGTTTAGGTTTGTTAGGTTGGTTTTTGAGGAAGGTGGTAAAAGTAATCTATTTTTCTAAAATAGTAATAATATATTTGAGATAAATTATTTTTGTAATTGTTGTTTTTATTTTTTACTAGTGTATTATTATGACAATAATTTTTTTACTAATATTAATATAGTCATATATTTGTTTATTATATAAATTAGATATAATTAAAATAATTATTTCTAGTTGTATTGATTTTATATTTTAATTAAGGGGTACAATTGTTAAATTTCAAGAATAAATAAAATTAATTACTTTATTTATGGGTTAAAATAGTTATCCCCTTCTAATTTTTTTAGAAATATGTATAATGTTTTTTGCTAGGGTAATTACTTTTATAAAGTAAAATGGTAAATTTTGTTATGGAATATAACATTGTTTACATGGAATATGGTTAAACTTGAAAAAAAAAAGTTAGTTTTCAAGTTTGTAGTTACAATTTAGTTTGAAGACTTGAAGAATACTAAATAATAATATCTTGTTGGTTACAAAAGTGATGATCATATTTTTTTAATTGGAAAAAAAAATGTCATTTGGTAAATGGTTAGATTTTCTAGTTTGTTTAACTAAGAAATATAATTGCAAAAAAACTGAAGGTGTTGCTTGGTTTGTGAGATTATTTTTTTAGTCATTTTCAAAAAGAAAAATTTTGTATCTAGTTTAAAGTTAACATTTTGTCTCGATGCATTTTTTCGAATGTTTTAAAAATTATGTAAGCAAAACAATTTAATCAAGAATGCATGTTATGTAGCATCTGTTTTTTTTATGACAAGTATTGTAAAATTGACAAAAATTTATTATGGAACATACTTTGCATTTTTTAACATATAAAAGAAAGGGATGATGTTTTGCATATGCATTTTAGTATTTGCAAAGTATTCAAAAAGAGTTAACCAAAAAAGAAAATAAAAACACCACAATAAAAAAAACCCCCTAAAAAAACAAAAAAGCAGAAGAATATAATCATGAAGGTGGCAACAAATATCATTGAAATGATAATATTTGATGTCTTTCATATGTTTGATGGGTAAAAATATTTTTTGCATGTGTAAAATTTGTCAATAGTTACTATCTTTGGGTGTTCCACAAAGTAATTCTAGCTTTAGACCTGGATTATGTCAATAACAAAATATAATAAAATGTATAAAAATTTGACATTAAATTTGACTAAAATGTTATGTTTAAGAAAAAAGATTAGAGAAAAATAATATCGAAGATCTGTATAAGGGTTGGAGAAGAGGAATACGACAACTAATAAATGGAATTATATGAAAGGGGTAATTTTTTTTATTCAAAATAGTAACGACGCTAATAACTTTATTGTTTCATAAGCTAATGTAAGCATTAATACGTACTTAGCTGGAAGAAGTTACAATAATTTCTTTAGATGTTTATAACAAAGTGTTGGTTGTACTTTTTTGTTTACAATCAGGTCTATCTTTTTGTTCTAAAACACATTGGACATGAGTTGTTAATATGTCTTCAACACCGAACATGAAAGGCTTATTCTTGTCTAATGCATCAGGGTTTACTATATTTGACAAACTATTTAATTGAAAATATAAAATAGTAAGTGACATATATAAGAAGTATTTATTGGAAAAAGTAGAATAATAGATGAAAGAATGCAAGCAAAATTTTTGTAATGGCTATATAACTATTTGCAACCTTGTTTTTTGTTTCTGTTACAATAGGTTTCAATCTTTTGGTGAAAGATTTATTTGGAAAAATGTGCCTTGCTATCTCTTATTATAAATTTTGCACTAGTTGTAAAGTTTCAATTGCTGAGAGACTAACATTTAGTTGATTTAATTTTTACGCAGTTGTTGGGTTTTAGCTACAAGTGGGGTGCTAGCTATAATGTTGGACTATTTATCACTCTCATGCAACAAGTTATCAATATCTTGAAAGGTAGCTTCTATTGAAACTTTTGGAGCTTTTAGCAAGACTATAGGTTCGATGGCTTCAGTTGCACCTGCAGATGATTGAAAGTGTTGATGTAATACCTTATCAACTTTTTGTGGAGCAAAGTTTTTAGGATCTTTTCGGAATTTAGAGGTTTTAGAGGATTCATATTCAACTTTCCTTCTTTTTTCCTCATTTTTGAATCATTGCAACCGAATAGCTTGTATGTAATGATGCCTTTCTTGATTGCTCTTGAAGTCAGATAACATCCAACAACTTGATTTCATTTATCAATGATTTGACTAGCCCTAGAAGCACCATTTTGTTCATCTAATTGAGCTGCAACAATTGTGTGAATGCGGCACTAGTTAACTTTTCTATGGATTTGCTAAATACTATTAATCACATTTGTGCAATATCATCTTTTATGAGAAATTGTATTTTAACTCTACATGATTTATGGAAAAACTTGTCAATTGGAGTGTAATTATGGGAAAAAAACATAAAAAAAATAGTATTTTGTATTACATGTTAATGCAATCTTTTTTATCTAGCTAAACTTTCATAATGTCTAGATTGGGAAACTTACCCATTAGACATAAAAATTATGGAGTCATCACCAATCTTTTTTATCTAGCTATGATTGACCACTTATGTAAATCTATCCTTTTTAAGGTTATCCTAAGCCAAAGTTGAGAGTTCCTAAAAAGAATAGATTGTAATCTAAATCAACAGAACTAAAGTTCAGAAGTCAGTTACGTACATGAAAGGTATTAGCATCCCTTTACGCCTAAAATTGGTACCAAATTAATTATGTGTTATCTAATTTAAGCCTTATCAAAGATGGTTTTATCATGGAAATAAATCAATTCCAATCTTTTTGTTTATTTACAAAACATGGTGATACAAAAATTTTATCAAAATATCAAACAATCATACAATCATGCAATAAATATTAAGTCATTCCATACAAAAATTATCATGTAAATATATTATAAATCATACCAAATATCATGTAATAATATCATGCCTAGATCATGCTAAAACATTCATGCAAGAATGTCATGCAAATATATTAATTATCATACAATAATAACAATCATGTAAATATATAATATCATGCAAATATATTATAAATCATACCAAATATCATGTAATAATATCATGCCTAGATCATGCTAAAACATTCATGCAAGAATGTCATGCAAATATATTAATTATCATACAATAATAACAATCATGTAAATATATAATATCATGCAAATATATTATCATGCAATAATAATAAATAAATAACTAGGTAAATAAATAAATTAATAATCATACAATCACACAAATAAATTAATAAATTAATAATCATGCAAATAAACATGCAATTAAATATATAATCATACAAATAAAAATATTAATAGTCATGCAAACACACAAATAAATTAATTAATAATTATGCAATTAGACATACAATTAAATATTTAATCATGTAAATAATAATATTAATAATCATGCAAATAAACATGCAATTAAATATATAATCTTGCAAATAAGGTTAAGGCTGAAATTTCATATGCTTTTGATATTTTTAACTCAACCGGAGTTAGACTTATGATTAAAACCCTTAACCTTAATATGATGTAATTATAAATAGAGACATCCAGAAAGAATACAGACACAAATCTCTCTTTTGAAATTCTCTTTCCTTCTTCCTTCTTTTCATTTTCTTCCACCTCTTTTATTTGTTTGAGAATTTGAGAGTATGAAATATGAGCCAATTGATTTGGATCATGAGAAAATTGTGATTTTTGTGAAAATTGGATAGGCTCCATTACTAATTGTAATAAAGGTTGAGGGATGGACAAATATGGTTATAGTTTATAAAAATATCCCTGAAGATATGGAATAGGTTGAAATCCTGGGTTAGGATTACGGGCGAAGTAATCTTTGGTTTTAATTGTTTCTTGCGAATAGTAGTCCATTCACCTTGTTGTTCTAGAGGCTTTTTACCTCAATCCAGCAAGCCTACTTAAAAAATCAACAAGAACATTGTTAGTTCCTTTAATGTATTCAATGTTAAAGTTATATTGACATAAAAAATTATACCACATAATTCTTCTAGGATTAGTGTCTATTTTTTTATTTTTTAAAAAACTCTAACTGCTTGATCGTCAGTTCTAATTATAAACGGTTTAGGTGCTAGATAAATATGAAATATTATTACTACACTTTTTATCGCAAGTAACTCTTTTGCAAAAATAATATATTTTATTTCATTTTGTTTGAATTTTCCTGAACTGTGTCCACAAAGTAACTTATCCTTTTGAACTTTAGCTTTGAGGATACATCCCTAGTGATTTTTGAGGCATCAATTTCTAAAATTGATAATTCACCTAGTTTAGGGAGATAAACTTTTAGAATATAGATAAGATCTTATTTTATTTGTTTAATAATTTCATAATCTTATTTTGTCCAAGAAAAAGAAATATCTTTTTTCAATTTTTCTTGTAAAACTTTTTCTTTTTTAGAAATATTTTTGATAAACTGTCGACCATAATTTAAAAGACTTAAAAATTTTTGCAAATGTTTTTTATCTTTCAGTTGTTTTGGAAAATCTTTAATTTTAGTAATTATATGATCTTGTAACATATGACCATTTGAAGATAAATTTAATCCTAAAAATTTTATTTTAGTTTTTTTAAGCTCTATCTTTTTAAGGCTTAAGATTATTCCATGTTTAATAAATTCTTAACCAATCAAATTTAGGTGTTTCCTATGTTCCTCTAAATTTGAAGAAAAAACAAGAATATCATCAATATAAGAACAACAAAACTCTTTATATTTTCCAAAAATAAAATCCATCCATCTTTGAAAAATTTGAGGTGCATTACAGAGACCAAAGGGCATTACCTTCCATTGATATTGTCCTTTTAGAGCACTAAATAAAATTAATATTTTTTACTATTCAGTTAGTATTATTGCTAAAATCTTGATTTATAGTTAAGGTTATTAAAATATTGAGTAGTTTTTTGCTAAATTTATCAAAACATCTATTTGAGGAATAAAATATCCATCAAAAACTAAATTTTGATTTAGCCATTTATAGTTTATTACTATTTTGGCTTTTCCTTATTTTTGTTCAGCATGGTTTCTTACCATGAATGCTGAACTTGAATGTGACTGTTGTTGGTTCTATTAGTCCTTTGTGTAAAAGTTTTGAAATTTGAATATCAAATTCATTTATATCTAGTTTAGTATAGATCATAGGTATAACTCTAATGATTTTATTAGAATCAAGCATTTGTAAACTACAATATCTAGGACTTCTAGACCATAATTTTAGTGGTTATTCACTAAAATTTTCTTCTAAAATTTTAAATAACCAATGTGATTCATTAATTGTTTTGATTTCAATTTTGTTAGCTTCAGGCTAAAAATTTAAATCACAAATATGTTTATGATTTTTGACTAATGGTATTTCTATAAATTATTTATCTATTGTAAGACTAATATGAGAAGGATTTAAACAAAAAGGTAAATAATTGTATAAAAAATTATTTCCTAATAGCATATCCCCATGCAGAAAAAAAAAAACATAAAATTTTTGGAATTATGAACTTTTTGTTCATCAAGTATATAGAAACATTTTTAGCTGTAAAACTACTAATAGTTTCTTTACCATCTATACTTATAACTGCTAAAGGATGTTTCATGAGTTCCCATTTGCTTGGTGGTAACATATTACTTTTATAACTAGATATAATAGCTTCTATATCAAGTAAAATATTTAAAGAGTATGGTTTACACTTTTTGAATCAAAATGCTACATTTATATATTTATAATGCCTTTTTGGTTGATTATTAGAAAAAGTAATAACTTTATCATCTAGAATTTTGTATTAAATAATGATAGCTAAACTTCTAATATCATAACTTTAAGTGCTTTGAGAAAAGACTGAATTTGAAACTGAATTTATTAAGTTGTAAACTAAGTTTCTTTATTATATTTAGGATTATCACTTGGAAATATAAGGAATATTGACATTTTTTGTGCTAATAAACCCTGCTTATGATCTAAAAGAATTTCTATGTAAACTAAAAGATTGTTCACTAGTAATACTTTTCACATCATCATCTTTGTTAAAATATAATGGGATTGAGGAAGAGGAAGGTAGTACTAGATTTTCACTAGAACTACTAGTTTCTGGATTTTTGAAATGTAGGTTGTTTTTTTATGCAAAAAATTCTAGAGAGTTGATTGTATTTATTATAGGTTTTTCCTTTATAATATCTTTTAATAACCAATCCGTAAGAACTAATAAATATCTTATATTCATTAATCATGGTTTGACTTTAAACCAAATTGCTCTTGATACAAGGTTTAATTGAATACCTTCTATTATGGATTTAACAGGACTGGTAAACCTTTTATCTAATAAAACTACTAATATTGATATGTCTTTACCAGTAATAAAAAGAGATTTGATAATAATCATAATCATACCTATATGTATGTATCTAACATCAAGATATTTGTGTTTAAATTTCTAGATTTTTCCTTTGGTAAAAAGAGGAATATCAACTAATCCTTGTTTAGAATTATTTGCAACTGTATCCCCACTAACTTTTTCAATGTGACGTTGCACCCCAAGGTTGAAATTTTTTGAAAAAAGAAGATTTATAAATTTCATCTTTTTTGATGATTTGCATTTTTGAAATATCCTCATTTGTTAAAGTATGAGTTTTCCCTAATACATCTCAGAGAGAAGCCATTTGTTGTGTTTCAATAGTAGAAATCTAAGTTTCAATAATAGTATATTTTGCCTAATTTGTAAAAGAATTTAACATAAAAATATATTTTGTTTTAGTATCAGAATCTGATTTTGTTTCAGAAAGTAATTCATAAATAATTTTATTATCAGATAATTCATCACCAAAACAAATTGTTAATTCTTGTTCGTTGAGAGTTTTAATAACCTTTTTAGTAGATTTACCCTTATTAGGATAATGTGTTGCTATATGGGTTTCTTCTTCACAAATAAAACATTTACATTTTGATTTTAACTTTTTATTAAAAGGTTTTCTTCTAATAGCAAACTTTTTTCCTTTAGTAACCTTATTTTTAGGTTTTCACTTAATCATTTTATAATGTTTTCTGTTTACTATGTTTTTTATAATATTTGTTGGTTTGCTTATTACAACCAAATTCAAATTCATGTTCTAAAATCTTAGTGCACTGTTTATTACTAAGTTTGCTTTAACTTGTTTAGCAGCTTTTTGTTTAAGACAATATTCAACAACTTCTTTAGTAGCAAAATAAACTCTATTTCCTAATGTATCTACTGCAATTAAGTTACTACTAGCTGGCTTATGTAATTCTAAATAAGTAGGATAATTTTTTAAACATAATTCATCCCATGGTGAGGGAAGTTTATGAAAATATTCTTTTTTCCAAAATCTTGAATGTGCTTCATCCAGTTTTTATATTCACTTATGTATTTTTTGGAATATTCTTCTAAATTTCTAATATTACAAAGTTTTATTTTTGACAGGAAAAACTGAGCTTCACTGTTTAGATCAACGTCAACCATTCTTTCAAAAAACTCATTTTTGAGTAGTTGGGTTAGACTTTTTAAGAGATTTGAGATAGTAATTATCTGATTAAGGAGTGTCCCTCTTTGAGTTTTTTCAATTTCAAATTTTTTCCATTTTCTTAAAAATTGTAAAACATCACCTTGCCAGGTGCTACAGAAATAATTCAAAATTTTTTCTTTAGTCCATGTATCTTTATAACTAGTGACAATAATGGATATGGATTTTGCCCAATCTTTTATAGTTTTTTCATATTCAGAAATAAGAACTTTAGATAGATCTAAATAGGTACCACTAGATACAACATTTTTCTTATTTAGAGAATCTACAACCATGGTGTTTTGAGAATTTTGACCTACTTGATTAATATTTTTTATTTCATCTCGAAGTATTTATTGTTCAAATACTTCTGGATTACTCATATCGGGAAATCTAAGAAAATCATTCATTTTTCTGGGTTAGAAACTTCATCAACTTTTCTTTTTCTACAATCAACTTTTTGTTATTCAATTTCCATAAGAGTAAGTTTTTTCTTCTTTTGTTGCTTCAGAAGAAGATGTTTCTATATCTATGTCTGGAATAGTGGTTTCTTCTTTAACTATTGAATTAGTAGCTAAAATATTATCTGGATTATCACTATTTGTACTATTTTCATCAATTGTATCATAATTAAGATATAGTGATAATTGAATTTCTTGAAAAGTTCTTTATGAGTTTCATAAAGCTCTTCAATCATGTTTAAATACTCGATCTTTTGATTAGGAACAATAGCTTTATTTATTTTAAATTTCAAATGTTCAATTAAATTTTTATAGGATTTAAAATCATCTTCTCTTATTGGGTGGTTTAAGTGTTGGAAGAATAATTAATATTGCTTTCTTTTAGTTCATGTGCAGAAACCTATTTGTAGTAATTATCTGTTAGAAAAATACAAAACAAAACCAAGATTTTTTGTTGAATTTACATTTTCATTCATGGCCTTGTTATAGCTGGTTTGGCAGGTTAGGTCATGAATTATCTATAACCATCAAACATCTGGCTTTGGCTTAACCCTTAGAAGAAGTAGATGTTTTATGTAGTGGGCTGAACTTTAGGTGACTGTTGGAATTTAGTAAAAGTATTTAGTGTTTGATTTCCGTATTTTATTTTATGCTTTTTTATTAACCATTTGGGAAGCAAAAAAGTAATAGTAAATAGCAAATGAAACCTTAATGCCTCGCTGGTTTAACACTGTGTTGCAATTGGCTTAATGAAACCGTCCTTATTGTGAAAAGTGAAAGCAACTCGTAAGATTTTTTTGTTTTTTGAGTAGATGTACATATAGTTATACCTAAATGTACTTCTCTTATAAATACTATATACATATCCTATTAATACAATGTACATATTAATAATATGTGCATATTATTAGCTTATCTTATACATGTGTTTTTGAAATTATGCAGTAGCCTAGTTTAGAATATCTTAGAAACCACAAATTTTTATGCTTAAAGGTTTCTCCGAATTAATAGAACAATTAATGTACTTTTTTTTTTTTTTTTTAATTTTCTTGTTCTCAGCAAGTGTACATATAATTATAGGAATATGTACATATATTTATAATAACATGTACATAGAATTATAATTTCATGTACATATAATTAACTTACATATAAGCAAATAAAGGAAAACAAATCCAATGAAGCCAAAAGACAATCAAATAAAATCAAAGTAATGATATAAGTAATTTATATAACTTAATGGACGAGGAAAAGGAAATATGAAAACTCTCATAAAAACCATGCATTCCCTTTCAGAATCAGAACATAATAAAGATTAATAGTGGATCTATTCCATGAGTTTTTATACTCACTGCAACTGAGCAAAGAAGTGGATGACAACTCTTATACGGATAGTATTATGGTTTAGAGTTTGATGTTCAACTCAACAGTACCATCTCAGTGCTTTGGGACAATGAAAGAAAAGGTTACTGGCGGAATTTGATAATAGCACGGAATTATAACAGGAACATGTAAAAATTTGTTATAAATTATACCTTTTTCAAATCCTCACAATTCTCTCCTCATTCCTAGAAGTTTAGAATGAAATGATCAAGTTGTCATAAAATAAAAAGTGTCATTTAATTAAAATAGAACATGTCAACCAAATTGAAACAGGAGGATGTTACCTTAAATGATAGTTATAGAAAACATTGCATAAAAATTTAAGAAAATCATAAAATAACACAAAAAATAATGTTATATAAGTTAATTTACTTTCTTACATACTAGGATTGAAGCCCACTTCACCTGCATTTAAAAGTAAAAGCAACAAAATCTAAATTTGTTGTTTTTTTTTTTTTTTTTTTTTCCTTTCTTTCGCTTTTCTTCTACTTTGTGCCCCCTGACCTTTATCTATCAATACTTTTTTCTCCATTAATGTGGCATCCACATACCAGACATCATGGATGTCATAAAAGTTTCGTTAAACAGAGTTATCCAAGTGTGGAAGCATTTAAATCAATATATATATATATATATATATGTACAATGATTGAACCATAGACATAATACCAAAGGACTTGTTACATCTTAAGCAAAAGCATAAGAGCTAAACTTGAATCCATTACTCTATGAACATTGAAATGATTAGATTCCAAAAAATTGTATGCAAAGGATTTGGTTAATAGTATCCGCAGAGAATTACTTTTGTTAAACACTTTCCGCACCAAATCCATCGCGTTTCTTCCCATTATTGCCTTCACTCAACTTGGACTTTGGCAAAGAGGAGGAAACTTTCATAGGGGACCGTTGTTTCTTAGAAAGTAAATTCAGGTACGTGAAAAAGGACATGCCACCAATAGCTATGAATGCTCCACAAATACTGGTTGTGCCTGGATTTGAACCGAAAAGGTAATAACTTCCAAGAAGCAGAACACAAGTTTTGAATTGCCCAAGAACCACATGGGAAATAGCAGATGTAGCCCTGAAAGTTGATAGAATAAAAATCAAGCAACCAATTATCTTAATCAGAATTAAAACATCATCCAAACTGAATATTAACTATTAAGAAAATGCAATACCCATTACTTTAGAGTTCAGTCTGCTCATAACCTTCTTTCTAGATGTCTGGAAACCTTTATTCATCTTGAAATATCAAAACATACAAGTGAATCCATGTTTTCCTTTTTTTTTTTAATTTTATTTATCTTTTCTCAATAGGTTAATTACAAAAATCTAATCCATCTGAAATGTATGAGAGTCGAGAGAACATATGATATGCATCCAACAAATCAAGTTGGAATTATAAGATTAGAGAATTTTGAAATTTTGTTAGGGCAAAGTCTAAAACTAATTGCACATGAAACTGACAGAAAAGATCTCAGCCATTGATCAAATAAACAAGATCATCTTCTTTCCTACAGAGTTATTTTTCTTATGCTTTACTTTCCTTGACCTTCTTGAAAAGATTTAAGCCTCTAAAAACATGTTTGATTCATGGAAATTGCTATTTCATTCCAAGTTTTATTCTTGATCGAATAGCTATTCCTAAGTTTTGTTCAAATCTGAGATGAAAATAGCTCCTGCAGGTCAATAAGGTCAGTACTAGTCAGAATTTTCACTTTCTTTTTCCTTTTTCATGTACTTGAGGAATTGAAACTACAATTTATGGTTCCTAATCAAAGCAATGTATAAAAGAAGGAAACCAATGTATAGAAATGAAGGATATGACTAAGTTTGGAAGCCCAATCCATGATTTTGTTTTGGGGAGAAGGGTGGGTTTACAATCCTGAAATAGGCAAGAAGGGATAAGAACAATGATCTGATTGGAACTCTCTGATACAGAAGTCAAGTAGTGTAAACCAAGTCCAATGTCATTTCTTATAATATCTTCACAGCATAAGTTTAAGTAAATTATTATTTGTGAATGTAGTATTGTTTTCCATTTCGAGAGAGTTGACTTCCAAATTTATTTTCAACAAGGTCAACATGAAGGCTAGCAACAAGTCAGTTGCAACATAGAAAACTTTATCAAAGATTTCCATGAATGACTTTGTAAGTTTCTTTGTTCTTTGAAGCTATGTTACTTGGATTTGATGGTGAGTGTCATATACGAGTATGGTGACACGAATACGTTCAATTTTTTTTAAGCTTTTTCCATATGTGGAGGGTCAAACCTCCATAGCCCATACCTAGGTATGGTGGATATGTGTAGGATAAGGTACTTCAAAGAAAATGAAGAGGTGCAGCAACAAACAATTTCAAGAACTGTACCATATTGGCCATCCAGGACAAGCATACAAAAAGCTATTATTTGACCAAAGCAGTGTTAGTATATGTCCTAGAGGCCAAACGAATTTGCCTAAATATACCATGCTATATTATGAATTTTATAAATATATTAAAGGTCTTTTATTTATCTATAAGATTTCTTTATATATTACTATTATTGCTTAATGATAAAGTTCTTAGAATATATATAAGTTTTGCAAGAGAATTGCAAACAAGTTATAATTATGAGATTATCATTGCATCAAAATTATATTTCTTAAATGTTCCTAATCATTGCTTTGTCAAAAAAAGACATTGATAAAAGTTGTTAAGACCAACACATGGTTATGTTCTTACTTATGAAGCAAGCAACCGATCTCATTGTTGAAGTTTGGATAAACTCTAGATACCATATGTGTGCTTGTTGCAAGAACAAATTCATTGAATGTGACATGATATGAGAATGTCATTTGGTATGTCACTTAGTGTTTATGACAACATTTTCACTTGATAGTTGTATAAGTGATCATTTGACTTCATATTACTAATGATCTTATACTTTGGTTATTTGTTTATGGTTCTAACTATGGATGCCACAACAAGACAATCTTGGGGATAACATAAGACATATAAAGATGCATCAGTAATTAATATAGGATTCACCACCTTGAGTGATTGAGAGAATATTTCATTAGTCTTAATAATAATTAACTCAAAAAGTCTTTGGCCAAAACATAATAAGATTTGGGAATTGCTTTAAAACTTATTTAAGTAGCTAATATCTTAAGACTTAATATGATTAGACAAATTGAGTAAACACTAATTCATGCTCAATGTCAAATCGAGATATTAAGTGATGAATGGATAATAATTATATTGAGAAACTAAGTATGGATAAGTTGGCCAAACTACTTTGTAGATCTGGCAATTCGTGTGTCATCGTGTCGTGTAAAATACTGTATTCGTATTGTGTTTTATGCAAAAATTGCTTGTCATAATTCGTATCGACATAAAAACATAAAATACAATTTTTTTATTTTATTAAACTTATTTATGGTTTTTCTAAAATTTTAAGCCGTGTTATCTCCGTGTTCTTTATTCATATCGTTTTTGTATCATGTCATCGTGTTGTGTTTCAAATTGCCAAGTCTACCACATTGACTTCTCATAATAATTGGGGGTCATGATTCATTACTGGATGACAATCATAATCTATAAATATAATATTAATTAATTAGAGAATTAATGACTTAGATGGCCATTCTCAATTGACTCCATACTAAAGACGGATTAATTACATAGGGGATTCCTGTAGATGAGATATGTGTGCTTTGTAAGCAGGAGAAAGAAAGCAAAGATCACGTCTTCTTTAGTTGCAGCTACTCAAAAGAGGTATGGAAGCAGACACTGTTGCTATGTGACCTAAGGCAAGAAGTAGTTGGATGGGAAAATGAGTTCCATGGGCTGTGGCCAAGCTTAAAGGGAAGGCATTGGTTTCCATTATGCTTTGGTTGGCTCGGGGAGCATACATATACGGGATATGGGTAGAGAGACATAGAAGAATATACAAAGTTAGAAGCATTAGCAGGAGAGATGATTTTAAAGAAAATCAAAGAGGTAGTCAGGTTAAGAGTAATGGGACTGAAAAATGTTACTTTTGATCATGTAAATCAAGAATTGAGTGAAAGTTGGGGGTTAAGTAGAGATATGTTTGAAATGTTAATATTGGAACAGTTGTACATGTTTTTTTGTAGCAGTTTACTGCTTCTTGGATAATGAACATAATACTTATCCAAAAAAATTAGAGAATTAATGATGAACTCAAAGGATTTTGATTAATCTAATCCAAATTTATCATGGATTATAATATTTATATTTATTGCTAACATGTTGCGAAACCTAATGGGTCACACAAAATAGAACCCTGCTTGTGAAAGATTAAAATTGGGTTTAATTAAGTTGGATTTAATTACAAGGTTAAATTAATTAGAAGCCCAAATAAAGGAATTATCAAAGGCCCAAACCCTATTGAGAATAGGGCATGGTCAGCCACTCCCACTATTTAAAAAGGTCTAGCCGCCTCCTCTCTTCATACTAACCAATCTCATGTGTTGAGAACGAACCTTAGAGATAACAAAAGAGAGAGCATATACTACTAGCATAGTGTTCGGCCACCTCCTTCCCACCTCTTGTGCAGGCTCTTTTCACCTTATTTGTGTAGACTAATGTTAGAGACTGAAAACTTAGACAGTTGTTGGTTTGCAACAACCAAAGTCTAGGAGATTAATCTTGCCGGACACAACTACCTAGGGTATGAAGATCTGCTCTGCTTGATTGTGCTGTGAGATTGTGTATCATCTTGTCAACGTAATCCTAAGGTTTGAGAGTTGAAATATTTTTAACTTTCACTGCCTATACATATTGTTTTCATGAACAATTCCCAACATGCAAAGCAGTTGCAATACATATCAATTAGTTCCAAAACAACTAGCAAACTTGGGCAACTATAATAAATGAAAAGACAGATTTACCCAAGCACCAAAGCTCCTGACCACTGAAGCAAGAAACCAAGAAAAGCTGATACAAGGATTGCTGATGTATTATTGAAGCTCCAATGGAAGGCGAGCACACCAGGGGGATCAAGGAAAGGAATCATAGAAACCAGAAAGAGCAAAGTGATTGGAGTTGTTTTCCACATTAACCTGTTCAACAAAATCATAACTTCAATAAACAGCCAATTTGACAAGTTTTAGAAACAAAATTAACATAAAGGAGAACACAAACTTGTTTGGATATCAAAATAATGGAAGGGAAAAGAAAAGCCCACGGGTAACTATGAATCCATTTTCTATATTTAAGAAATAAAAAATAGAAAAGAATGGATGAAAAAGAATCATTTTTGGGTAATCTATTGGGCAGGACAAGATGTAGCCCACCCAGGTCCCATAAACACTGCTCTTATTCCTAGCAGTTTGAACCTGAGACATCCAGGTTGAGAGCCTAGGTATCAAACTAAAAAGTTGTCACCTTAGGGACATTAACAAAAAGGAATCAATCATCCTTCATTCTGCTAGTTTTATATTCCCCAAAAAGATTAGCGGAATAAGGACAAAAAACAGGTCTTGAAGAATTTTTCATTGATGTGACCTTTTTACCCTTTATAAAGAGTAACTTCAAAAAGTTTCTCTTTGTAGCTGTTGACTAGCAAAATATGCAATACTAGTCATTTTTCCCTCCTCTATTAACATCCAAACATGAAACTTTTATCATCCTTTCTATCCTCTTGATTTCCTTGGGCTAAGCCTATCCTTTGCATGCCTTTCCATCAAGAACTCCCAAATAAACTACTAGAGTGCTCAAAGGAGCTTGGAACATACGACAATGCTGTCCAATTCTCTTGTTGCTGCATGTTGGACCAAAGGATTTTATTGACAGCACTAGGGATTATCCATGCCATCGCTACACAGGCTCCAAAGAGGCTGAATTGTAAATCAGTAACCGTAGCAATTGCAACACCAATAGATACAATTGTTAGTGCAATCACCTGACATATTTCATAGGAAGAATTTCAAGAAAAAGGGGACAAATGCTACAAACTATAGTGTTCAGTAATATAATAACAAGTATATCTCACAATATGGATTAAATCTCAAGCTATGTTGCACACAGATAAATTTAAGATTTTTGGACAGCTCAAAAACCCTCAAACATTTATGAGGGTCACATTGGTCAAAAGATGCAGGAAGAAAATATAAAAAGATTATTATTTAAGAGTCGTTTAAATTATTTTATTCATTCTTGCATGTGACACTGAGTAGAAACATATATGATTAGAATCATCCAAAAAGCATCTCTGAAAATGATCACTTCCTCTTTCAACCCAAATTCATTGCACTAGAAATGAGCACGTAACTTTGATGCATTATAATCTATTAATTGAAAGGAAATCCTTCAACTACCTCCATGCTATATTGCTATTATAAATACTTTCTTATCAATTCTCATACCACATTGCTCAAAGTCATGAAAGAAAAGCCTAGTCTTCTACACTAAGACCTCCCTAATTTTGTCACATTACACCTATGAATACCAACTGATCCCCTTTCAATTAAATAATAAACCTTTAAAAGCCAAAAATTTTAATAACTTTAAAATATAATGCATAATCCTACAACCACAACACTGTCATTGCAAAACCTCTCCAAATCCTTATTAACAAACTTGAACTTATAAGATATCAATACCTAGTGTATTATGTCTTCTTAATGACTAAATTACATGCTTAGAGTTTTAAAAGGAAATTTCAAAGATTATACCATTTACTGGATCTAATAAAATGAATAAACTACAGAATGAGCTACCTATTTCAGATCCCCTTAAGTATTAAAGTAAATTAAGCAATCACTTTCGGACATGTAAAAGAAAATTCCACTTTCCCAATATAGGCACAGTGACATTTTTTAAAATATCATGAAAGAGGAAAACAAATTTAATCTAGAAAGGATGAGAAAACAAGTATGAAAGATTTAAACCTCTATTTCTAGAATAGCAAATGTAATCTTGCTCTTGTTTTTAACAAGAATTAAATAACCTGATCTCAACCACAAGTTTAACACACATAAGTAGATGCACAATGTGTATGCAGTTAGTAAGCGGTTCATGTCCAACAAAGTCCAAGAAAGCAAATATGTACTCCATTTCAAGGTATTGACAATGTTACCGGATGATGGGTATATACCTTCCAAATTTGGGACAAACATGCTTCTATCAACATGATGAAAAATAATGTCCTAATGGACAATAATAGCAGTCTATTTCTCCATCTGAAGAAAGATCTAAAATTTATATAAACTCCATACAAAAACCTTCCTCATTTCATTCTTTCCTATCACTATAACTAAGGCCAGTAAACCTCATATGGCAATGCATCATTTCCAATTTCACAGACGAGAGAAATGAACAAGTTACCTTCGAGAAAGTGACTCTCTTCTTATACCATATAAATTCTGCAAGGACAATAGATGGGGTGACAGCAATCTTAGCCATCTGATAAAATCCCACACTGGAAAAGTAAATTAAAAAATAAGTCAAAGAGTCCTCCAGGAGGCTTTGATCAGTTATTATTTATAAAGAAAAAACATATCTAACCTGTTGTATTTCAGGCTAACATTAGCAAGACCAGTAGATAAAGACATAACAATACCAAGAGTAAACAAAGACAAAGGGGTTGATTTTGAGGGCGTAGATGCTGGGAGGAGAGAAAAAGAATTCAAAATGGCCATCAATGCCCAGCTGACAGCATAGTGAATAAAAGTTAGAAATACCGGAAACTGGAATCCTACATTTTTAAGTACCTGAATACACAAAAAGAGTATGACAATCATTTAGGATGATTCTGCTACATCTAAAACCAAGATCGCGACAAATAGTTGTTTTATTTATTGGGAACATTTGGCATACAAACCCATTTGTTCATGAAAATAATACCAACAGCAATCATAAAATTGAATGTAAGAGCAGCAACAGGGCCACAAATTCCTTGCTGTAGATGCTTTGCACTTTCAAATGAGTGGAATTTGTTAAAGAGAGAAGCTTGCAAGTCCTCTAGGGCTTTTCCTGAATTTGTGAGACAAGAAACAAAGAAAATGAGGAGAAACACACCGGAGAGAATAATGTTTTTCAATATATTTCATAGTTTATACAATTGCAATAGTTAAACATTTCATTCCAGAGACATGAAATAACATAATCCATTAAAGATAATTTAAAGAAAGTTCTGAGCAAAACCTCAACAGTCCTGCTATACACATGAGTAGGCAAAAATATTTGGTGGAAGGTATGAAAAAAGTGTAGCATAGAAGGATTACAAATGGTTCCGATAGTTTTCAGACAAAGTAAATAGATGTCAATGGATTGCAACTATTGCAGTAGTTAAGGATAGAGTTCACTAAAAATTATCAGACAGCCTAAAATGCAGATTGAAAGCAACATTGTACCATTTAACAGAACAACAAAAGCTGTGTTTAAAGATTTAGCATTTTTAAAATGAGAAAACTGTTCCAGAAGAACTGACTATTAGAATCATCCAGCCCTGATGAGATGCATTTCATGTAGACCTGTGAAGTTCTGACTGCTAAATGTGCCTTGATTTAGGCTTACTATTGCATATAAAGAACTCTTAACAATTGAAAAATCATCATCTCCACTCATTACACTTGTAACAGATAAAGCTACTTAATCTAAGAGTAAACAAATGCTACTACAAGCCAATTAAAATTAGAGTATTGAAATAAAAAAGGGTGCTCCTCCTACATTATTCCTTTTGAAATAAAGGTTGTTTACGTATTTTCAATTCCAAGATTTAACAATAGTGAGATCTTAATAATTGGTAGACATTCAAAGTGAGTTTTCATCCTCAAACAAAGATTTTGTGAAATGGATTTCTACTAGATATATGAATTTCCTAGTTAAGGATACAGAATATTATATCAATAATAAAGGTCTAAAATGATGAATTCCCTTGAAAGAATTCATGTTCCCTAGACAAGAATCTTACCAACTCTCTCTTCGTGTACAAATAACTATGATCTCCAATCCTCTTCTTCTAAGAATATTAAAAACCGTTCTTACAACTCAAATGTTATTAGCTAAAAAAGCCTTTTTTGTCTAAATTATTCAAAAACACACATCTTATAGTATAACCTAAAAAACTTTTCCTCCAAAATTTTGCAAGGGGCATGCCTTTTTTTGTTGTCATTTCGTTGTCAACTAAATTTCCAATTATCCATTACAAATTCAATCACTAACGATTCTCACTTTAACCAGTTGTATTAATTAATCAAGCATGAATACCACCATTACCTTCAAAGAAACAGAAAACTAGAAAGGACACGTAAAGTTGGATTTATCAACAAATTCAAAATTGCCATTTAATAAGGGTTGGGTACTTGATAAGCTTCTAGAGATAGGAAAAAACCAAAGCTAGAACTAACATGGTGAAAATCCCAGTTTGAGTTAATTTCTACAAACACGATCTCTAAATAAACATAATTGCTTCAAGAAAAAGAAAAGTTTAAACATCTACTCTTTGAAAAGCAAATCACAATCATTCAATTTTTTTAAAGAAATACAAAAAAAAAAAAGGGGACATGCAAGCCAAATAGAGTACATAAACGGATTCTTGAAATAACTATAGTGTTAAAATATTGCAAAAACCAAAAAATAGAGATTATTGCTCCAGGCAAATCCTTAATTTTAATTTCCAAAAAAAAAAAAGGATAAGTAAATAGAAACTAGCAAGCAAAAGTTTGAGGAACTGAACCCCCAAAAAAAGGGGGAAAAAAAAGCAAGAAAACGAGAAAAGAGTGGAGTGGCTTTTACCGCTTTCACCAGCATCGCTGTCCTTCCGCTTCAATATCTTCTTCACATCTCTCCTTACTAAAAAATTGAAAATCTCACGGCTACAAAGCATTTTTCCCTCTTCAGATTGTTGTTTTTTACACTTCCATTACTACTTTAGTAGAGTCCAAACTCATTTCACAGCTGCAAGTTGTGTTTATTTTTCTAGTTCAAGTAGAAAGAACTCCAAAAAGAAGGTTTTATTCAACCTTTGCTAGGATTTTCGCGTCAGTCAATTTGTTAGTATTTCTTTTAAATTTTTAATCTACTTTATTTTTATTTATTTAATTTAAAAAATATTACGCATCTATATTGTTTAAAACCCACAAGATCTGATAACAGGTCTAATTGTCCACCATACGGGATTGCAAGAAGGAAAACAAGGCAAAAGGCATAATTAAATTCTATTTTATGCAAGAAAGCGTACCAGACACGTGGCGCTGATAGCGGAACATTGAAAACTGTCGGGACACAGAGAAAATCACGGAGTTACTGATCAATGCCTACCGACCGACACTAAAGTACTGGAAAAAGCTTGTGTTTTTCGCCGGAGTGCTTGCTTGTGACATTATATTTGACTCCGCATCAAATCTAGAAAAAAAAAAAAAAAAAAGGTCAAATTTGTTATGAGTACGGTTATTTGCGCCCCAGTTTTTTCTTAATAGACTCCATTATTATTAATATTTAATTTTTTGTTTAATGCATCCAAAACCTAATTTTATATGTTGATAAACATTATAAAAAAAAGTAAAAAAAAGATTAATTTTTTTTAAAAAAGAAAAGATATATGTTTTTTTATTTGAATAGTTAAAATTAATAAATTAAAAAATAAAAAAATCTTAGCAACCATTATTTGATTAAATAATGAAAAGAAAAGAAAATATTTTATTATATTATTTTTTTGAATTATAACCTTTAATAACCTTTATTTTTACTATAACATTTATATATTTATATTAAAGTATTCTATAGTTTTAATTTTCTTTTATTTTTTTATAAAAATAATCATCAATAAAATTTATGAAATTTATAAACATAAGAAAAAAAAATGAGAGACAATAAATTTATTGGTAAGTGATGTTTTGTATTCTTAATCTAATTTTGGAGTTCAAAATCATACATTTTTAATTCAAAGAAATTAATATAAATATATAGTCATTTTATATTTTAAAATTTTTATTCTTTTCATTTCTCTTCCTTTTCTCCCAAATTTGATGTAGTTAAAAAAATGAAGAAAGTTAAGTAGAACCAAGGGAGCTAATCATACTTTTTTTTTTATTATTTATGTCATTTACAAACAAGAGAAAAATTTTTCTTTTTTTTTTGTTTCCTTTCCATTTATTTCCTTTCTCTCCTCTTACCTCAATCCAAACATGTTGTAAAAGATAAATTTATTAGAAAAGCCAAATACCATATTTCACA
This sequence comes from Durio zibethinus, assembly GCF_002303985.1. The sequence goes on from NW_019168159.1 coordinate 18,527,378, forward strand.
CTCCATCTCCTTTCTCTATCTCTTCCAACCAAAAACCTTAAAGGATTAAGTCCCAATCAAGCTACATTCAAAGAAAATTTTAGCTATTTGACATTAGAAAGTTTAAAATAAGAGGTAAATAATTTATTCTTTATACTTTTTTGTTTGATTTCGTATTTAGTTTCATAAAAATTAAGATTTTAAGTTTTGAGATGCCATTTGAACATTTCGAAAGTAAATTTCTAAACGTTCAAAATTTTTAAAAAACTCTTGAAAATTCATTTCCCGAATCTTTTAAAGGTTTCTAGACATCAATTTTCAGAAACCTTTAAAATATTTCGAGTGTAAATTTTTTAAATTTCTTAATTTTTGTCGAAAATTGATGTTTGGAAGTCTTTAAGGGATTTCAAAAATAAAATTTCCTAAGTTCTTGAAGGATTCTAAAAATAAATATTTGAAAACCTTTAAGGGATTTCAAATATCCACTTTTGAAAGTTCTTAAAGGTTTCCAAAAATGGATATCTATGAGCTGTTAAGGGATTCCAGAAAGCCACATCCATTTTCCAGAAATCTCTTACAAATGTCTGAAAACCACAATACTTTGATACTTCATGCATGTGTTATTATGTACTCATTGAGTCATATATATTTACTTTAAAAACTATTGTGTTATCATTTAATATTTATAAAAATAGATATAGCATGAAAGAAAGGAATGAGCGTTAGTTAAGGTAGTGGACATGCTACAATCAATATTTAGAGGCGTCTGACTACCTCTGAGAGGAAATGATGAGCTGATGATCATAAGTCAATTGTTGATCCGATAGAGTAGTTAGATGTTGATAAGGCACAACAGCTTGTAGAGGAACTAGATTTAAAACTTGCAAAGCCAGTTGTTCATCCCTTAGAGCCATTTCTTTGAGGGTCGATAGATGCTTCTTTGCTTTTAAGCTTCGACACTCATATAGTAACACAAATATGGAATGGCTAAGTAATAAATTAAATGAAAACATTAATTGATGCTTACTTTTGTTACTTAATGTGCACAAAATTATTAATTGGTTTCTATTTTTTGTTGTTTTTATAAAAGCGAGCTATTTTAAAATCAATCAACCATTAGGCAAAGTTACAGCAATAGCCTCTAGATGCTTTGCGACAGCATATTCATCATCACATTATTGAGTCGAGATTGCTGCCTTTGATTGATTACACCTATCATGTGTTCAACAATATGATAGTGTTAGCATTTGTTGAGTAGTGGTAGTAAGAGACAAATACCTTTCACCTACCATTCGATGAAATGACGATCACATTGGATGATGTATACATGATTCTCCATATACCTGTCATAAAGGTGATGATATCACTACCAAAGTTGATAACGACTGAAGAGAAGGCATTATTGGTAAGGTTGTTTGGAGTTTCAGAGGAAGTGGCATCCACTAAGATGAGGATTTCTCATGGTCAATATGTCAAGCTACAATGGCTGCGGGATATATTTAGACATATTATCAATAACGCTTCTGATGGAGATGTGGAATGCACTACTAGAGCTTTCTTGCTTCATCTCTTAGGATGCACACTTTTTACCAATAAGAGTAGAGATAAAGTATCTGTAGGGTCTTACATTTATTTAGAAATTTGAGCACCATCGATACTATGCTTAGGAGGCATCTTGCTTAACATATTTATACATGCAACTTGACATAATGAGCAGAGTTAGTGTTCATAAGATTGTTGGTTATATTACACTTTTTTGGGTGTATTAATTACATTGGTTTAATTATTTATATATTAATTATATTTGTTTATATCACATTTCTTTATATATCTATATTATATAATTTATGTTTGTTTAACATAAATGCAAGCCTAGAATTACGAGCATTTTCTTACGCTTAGTCTAGTAGCCAATATAGGATATATTGATGATCAGTCTTGTGCACAATAATGGAAGCCCTATATGTGTTTGATTCACTACAACAATTATAGGAGCAGCTGAGTGACTTACTATCAACTCAAGTGTGTTGGAACCCATATAAGACACAATGACAACATCGTTCTTTATCGAAGATTTTTATTTTTTTTCTAGCTATATCATGTGCGAGGCTATCGTTGAGCCATATTATCCAAAGTGGGTGTTATCATAATTCAATTATGTATAGACAACATCAAGGGTTTGCTTCTACTACACTAGATGAGTTTTCACCAGATTATTATGCTTAGTATGCATCAGTTTCTCATCAGTACATACAAAATCCAATGTATAAAATTGGATTTCATTCTACCTCAATTGTCTCGGTTGTTAGTAGGCCTACCAAAGATATGGTAAATTATAACTTTAATACTAATTACTTATACAATATACCCAATTAGATCTTTTGGATATTGATTTTCCTTATTCAAATTTTATAAGCGAACTCATAAGCATTAGCAATTCTTTATACTGTTATTTTTTATGGTTTACATAAGGGACTGGATGTATAGAAAGATGTGATTTTCAAAGCATATGACATCTTGTTTGGGTTACAAACATCGATTCCTGGACCATCTTCCATTCTAGTGGCTAATCCTATTTGCTCCCAACTTTTAGTCCTGATAGCTATACTGTTCGATTCCCTATGCATCTCATCTCTACCATTGACGAGAGCATTGCTCGATTCCTCGTGTTCCCTACCTTTAGCATCAATTATAATGTGATTATAAATAACAAAAATAATAAATATAAAATCTAATAAATGGTACCTATACGAAATGACAATAATTTATAAATTCAATCATAATGACTTTGTGGTCCAATGGTGCATGTGGTATAGATCTAATCAGGAGATCGATCAATCATTATCTCAAACTGATGTGGATTAGCATGACATTATATTGTGAGGCAATCAAATGACCTATATTGAGTAAAGTCATCCACTTATCATATGAGGCACAAGTATCGAAACATGATAATGTTTTCTATCAACTCAACACACTCAATGGTGCCATACAATATGACATATTCACCTCAACATTGAATTAACTTATCAATTAAATCACATCGCACTTGTATCCAACCATCTATACCCAATCTAAGTAGTCCAGCAATATAATGAAAACTATAATGTTCATCATCTCAACATCAATGATAGTATATATATATATATAGATGTAACTCTACTAAAAAACTAGACAAATATCACATTATTTGTTTACCATGCAAACATTGAATAAGAAGTTTATCAATCTATGTCATCACTTTCACTAAATTAGTAGTGTTTGGTGGTAATGTACTATTTTGTATGGATAACACAATCTCTCACTGTGATGGGTCATGTCGTTTTAATTTATTTACTTTAATTACTCCATGACCTTTTGTCTTACCAATCTCTAGTGGTGGCATTAAAACAGTTATTGAAAAATCACCTAGTTCTCACAACTTTCTTTTTATAGCTAATGTATCAGATTCATCACACTCGTTAAAGCATTTTCTTTAACCTCTGGGTACATGTATCCTCCAAGACTAAATGTTTCATACAAGTGGGGAACAATTATTGGCATATTTCTCACCATCATTTTTCCTCTCCTGTCATCTCATACTTCACTTCCTAGGCCCAGTCTTCCACTATTGTTTATAATTTTTAGTAGTTTTTTTTTATCCTTTATAAATTTTTGCCTAGTCCAACTTCAATATTCTAACCTTTATTAATCATCTAATTGATCATGATCCTATTGAATTTAAGACCTCCACCCATAACATTAACAAGTTTAAAGGATTAGTAAAAGCCTTCTAATGACTCTTCTGCAGCTTTTATGTATGGAGCATCATAGGTTGAGTCACCAGTAAGTCTTTTTCTTCAACCGTAATCACCAATTGATCTTTCATGTTGAATTTAACCTTTTGATGTAGGGAGGAAAGAACAACACCTGCCATGCGAATCCATGACCTTCCTATCAACAATTGTAAAATGATGAAATATCCATAACCTGAAATTTTATGTTGAAGATACAAGACCCTATTTGCATTGGCAATTCAATATTTCTTAATACTTCACGTCTAGTTCCATCAAACGCTCAGACCACCATATAATAGTTTTTGATATGGGATATATCAATAGGTAGCCTTGCCAAAGTAGACATAGGCATAATATTAATGATCGAACCATTATTAATAAGGACTTTAGCTATAATATGACTCTTACATTTAACAATGATATGTAAAGCTTTTGTACTTCCTCTACCTTTGGGTGGAATCTTATCGTCACCAAAGGATATATAATGTGGTACCACTAAGTTCTCTACCAGATGATTTACATATTCCACTGACACGTTATGCACTACATAAGCTTGATTTAACACCTTAACAAGATATTGCAATATGGTTCTAAATTTAATAGTAGTAACAACAAAGAGATTCTAGCTGACATCTTGTTTAATTGCTCTACTATAGAGTATTTACTATGTTTCACTAACTTTAAAAACTCGCATGCTTTTTTTTCGGGCATAGATTTTAGGATTTCTTTCCTTAGAATCAATTTTGATTTAGTCTATTTTTTTGTCATTCTCTCTTTCCCTACTTTTTCTAATGCCTTTAAAGTATAGCATTTTCCACTTCTGGTCATGCTACCTACATTAGTTATATTGGTAGCATCAGACTTAGGCATAATTTTTTCTTATCTTTGGACTATATCTTCATAACCATACTTCCATGGCATGATCTTTTCATCCTTGTAAAGGAATGGACTTGGAACTTTGAAAGTCATTGGCCTGGGAATAAACCTATCCATGATCGATCTTGACTTTTCACCACAATGTATGGTAATTGCCTTTAGTACCCACTTATCAATCATAGCTACTTAAGCAACCTTTAAAGCTTCTATTTCTTTATACAACTTGATTTGGTAGGAATCCATTAGCCTTTGTATCTCATCATGAAATTATTTGCACATTTCAGTTGAATGCCTTGGAGCTCTACTGTGATACTTATATCTCTAATTTGGGATACATCTCTCACGATAGGTACATGGGTCCACCACTTGTATCATCTTAGCTTCATATAAAGTTTCATACAGTTGATTGAATGGTATTTTGATCTCTTCAACTCTTCTTTTTATTTGCCCATCACCTTCATTCAAAGCATTGATTGCATGATTAGGCAACGGGTTACCATTGACATTGGGTGTTGTTTTTCCATTAGTATCTAAATTTATCAATCCCTCTTTGATTAAACTTTGCACCATGTACTTCAAAGAGGTGCAATCTTTGGTGGAATGGCCAGTAACCCCATAATGATAGTCATAGTAAGTAACAGGATTATATCACTTGAGATGAGAAGGTTCATGTGCTTTTGCAAGGATAGAAACAATCGAGTGATTTTTATAGAGTTTTTGGTATAATTCTGTATAACTCATGGGAATAAAATCGAAGGTGAATTTTTTTGGTTATTTCATGGTACCACTCGTTAATTTGGTTGGATGAACAAGGGGTCTTATTGTAATCAATATGTTTAGATTATAGGTTGGTGGTTTGAAGGTGGATTGATAAGTAGATGGATAGAAAGGCCATGAAACTAGTTGATAAGGGGAAACTGAAGCATGCTTTATGGTAGGAAAATATGTGGGATAAATTGATTGAGGGTAGTTTCTATATTATTGTCCTTCGTAACTCATAGCTTGAGTCTTACTTTTTTTTTCTTGGGCATCCTCTTAGCAGCAAATGGCTCCCCCCTCAAGCTTGCCATTTTTTATGGCATAATCAATGATCTTTCTTGAATCACCATGTCATCAAAATTTTTAGTCTCATTTTCAATCATTTTTTTATAGTAAAATGACTTTAAAGTACTTTCAAACAACACTATTATTTCTTTCTCTTTTAATGGTGGTTGCACTTGAGTAGCTATATCCATCGTTTTTGGGCATGCTTTTTAAAAGACCTAGTTGCTTTCTTCTTCATACCTTGCAATGAAAGATGATCAGGAGCCATATCTATAATATGATGGTATTGATTGATGAAAGACTGGGTCAAATCTTTCTAAGATATAATAGGTCTTATCTAATTGAACGTACCAATCATCTTTAAACACATGTATGAGCAGTTTCTTATTATTGGTGGTGCTTTCATTTTATGACAATACATCATGACATGCATTATAGGGCACTTGGTATTGTTATAATTCTCAAACTTTAAAATTTTAAACTTTGAGAGGATCACCACATCTAGTACTAAATAAAGTTTTATGATACCCATAGAACCATAAAAGTCGATGCCTTCTACGGCTCGTAATCTCTTCTCAATCATATCCATCGTGTAATCAGTTTTAAAGTGCTTTAAGGACTCAACTATCTTTAAATTTTCTTTTGCTTCATCCAGATTAAGGACTTGGGTTGGCTCAACTGTCTTCTTTATGAAAATGAGATTCATATAACTCTAGACATTTCCTTGATTAAGTAGTGCATAAGGTATTCTTGGATAATTGTAGCTTGGGATTGCTAGTTGTTGTGGCAAAAAACTTTGAGTGAATGGGGTTTAATCTAGACCATAACCTGAAGGATATAATGGCTTGGTGACTTCATGTGAAACATCTTTCTTCATTACTTTTTCCTTGTTTAACTTATTCAAAGCTTCAAGGATCTTGTTTAGTTCCCTTTGATTTTCTCCTGAGCCTTTTGTCAACTTCTCAATGCGGCTCGTATTATCTTGCTCCATTTTTTTAGATTGAACTCAAGTGTTATATAGATGTTGAGTTATATTTAAACCTTACATAGCACAATCTAAAATTAGTGATCTTGTTATGAGCTAGCATGACTAAAAAAATTATTATGAATGAATGTAATGTAATGTATAGGTAAAAAAAAATATTTACCTTTATTAAATACTTCAACAAAAATGAACTTTTATTGATTCCACAAAAGTTTGTTTTACATCAAGTCTAATACTTTTCATTTACAAAAATGCTTGTTTTGTTCATATTGGTCTTTAGCCTTCTTAATGAAATTCAACAGCCACTGCCCATACTCTTTTGTTGGTGTGACCAGAATTTTTAATATCTCTACCTCTTTCACCATTTCTCCTACCTTAATTACTACCTTGCTTATCTGGGTTACAAGATATTTTATGTATCTTTACCTTCCTAACCATTTTTTTTTGCCAAACCATACTTGATAGGATAACTTTTTATACTTCTCCATATGATTTTCTTACTTACTCAATTTTTGTTTTAGTGTCTAGATATGCCTTTCAAGCATCTCATTTTTTTTTTGTTGAGCTTTCATATAATCATCCTCTATTTAAGAACATTCTCTTATCAATTTTTCATTCTTATAAGTCAAATTAGCGATATTTATTTATTTAGCCTTCACTTGTGTCCGTTCTGTAATAGCCTTTTGAGTCTTGCTTTCAACCTCTAATATTTTGTGTCTTTAATAAAGTTCAACCAAATCCCTAACTACTGTATCACACTCTTTAGAAATCTCTTAGACTTGGACTTCTAGCTTTTTCGCTTTACCTTTTCATTTCCTCTTCTCTTCCTGAAACCTTAGAATTTCTTATTTCAATTTCTCTTTCTCAACTTCAGATTCCTTCAGTGTAAGTTTTGGCATTGAGATCATCTTATCCAATTTTTTATTCACTTTCTGGATATGATCTATGAATGCAACCTCCTCGCTTCTCTTAGCTCTTCATACCAAATATCCCTGAGTGACTTTATCAATGAATGATCTAATGCTCACTCTCATGGGCTTCTTCCAAGCCTTGATTATACTGTCAATTTTTTGAAATGTTTTAGGTTCCCCATACAAACAATCAAATTGGTTGAGTTTGTATGTCACAGAGACAAACTATTCAGCTTTATACTATTTTTTTACCATAAGGGGTGCATAACTTGTTGACCCCCATAAGCCTAAAAGTAGAACCCTTATCTCATTTTCACATTGATACAACATGGGTTCTTAACTCATCCATGGGATTAGCCATTTCACCTGACAAGCTGTAAGCCTCTACAGTAAATATTCTTATTTTTTCTTGGTCTTTGCTTTTGGTCATTCACTCTCACAAAACTTCTTAATATGATTTCGATTGAAAAAATAGAGTTTGAAAAAAGTACTCTTCTTACATTCGAAATGGCTCTTTATCCACAAATACAATAATAGTGTGCAATTAAGAAAACACGTTTTATTATTTTATCTATAAAAGCTTTAATGATATGATGATTTCTACCAAAATCACAGATGAAAGATTATATCATTTCTCAATCAGTTCAAATAGATCAATTACCTCTATCTCATTATGGCTCAAGACTTTGGGAAAGATTACCATCCCATATGTTGCTATAGCAAACACATTCATTCCTTGATTTTCATCAGGATGTTTAACGATGAAATCTCGGAGAAACTCTAATGGATTACCTTTGTGCCCTTTTTTTTTGAACATGTGAATCTATGAGCTCCTTTCCTAACCCTAATATATGAGCTAACTTTTTACCATACCCTAATTTTTGTTTCTTCACATATATTTTATTTGGATGTTGGAGATGCATACTCACCAGAATCGAATACTTTTCTACAGTTGGCACCACATCAACTTCATTAAAAATGAAATAATGATAAGAAGGGTCCCAAAACTATACCATTACTTTAATGAGTGAGTTTTCAACTTTCACTGATAAGAGATGTGCAACATGCCTAAACTTCTGACAAAAAGTTTATTGCTTGAAAGAAACCATGTTATTCTGTATATCTAATAAGGCTTTCAAGTCATTTTGTTTAAGGAGCAATCAAACTTCCTTTGGTAAAGTAGAGATAAAACCAAGCGATAAACAATCCTTTTTTTTCCCTGCCTCATTTTTTACTCTATCTTCACATTTATAGTCGAATCACATTTGAAGAATACAGATGAGGCGTAAACTTGACACTTTGTGGGTTCCATGAAAACTTTTGTTGAAAATATCTTTAAGGTAGGAATAATATACAATCTATGCGTATGTTTCTGAATATGCATAAGAAAAAAAACTTATAAGAAAATTAGTTAGTCACCTCAATATAAAATAAAGAATAAACATGATAAAGCAAGCAAAACAATAACATGACTTTAAATTTTAGATTAACTGTAAAGGGTAAAATAAATATGGCTTTACCTATGGGTTAAGCTCTTAAAGTCAACTATATGTAGCTTGGATTATTTCTAAAAAGTTTTCAAATTGTTCCTTACATCATTATCCATCACAGAATAGTAAGACACCCTAATTCTTGTCAATTATAGGCTATAAGTGAAAATGATTCAATCTAAGTGGAAGTATTTTGTTAGCAATGCGGAGACATGAAATTTCACGAAAGCATAGGTACTTTACTTCCTCTTAAGGGATAGAACTTGGGTGTAGAGCTCATGTTATGCATATGTAAATGAATGACATATAAATGTAAAATGAATAAATAGATAGCCAAATAAAAATAAATAAGGAAAAAGAAAGAAGAAAAAAAAAACTCAAATTTATTAGGCTAGGCTTGGATAACAAGAAATCATTTACTAGCCTAACTCTCGATGTCCCTAGCAGAGTCACCAAACTGTTATAACGTATAGATCCGTGGACCTACCGTTAAACAAGAATTAAAAGGGTCGCCACTAATTTTTTATGTTGAGGTGTGATTGACCACCTAATCAAATTTGTACTATTTAAAAATGAGTCCTAAGATTGACTTAATTGTCTTTAAATAGGAGATTTTAGTCTACAAAACCATATTTCAGATTTAAAAATGCAGTTATGCATGAGGAAGGTTATAGCACCCTTACAGTACCCATCCAAAGGATGGTACCAGTTTGATTTCAAATTATCCAAGTCTTAACCATATTTATGATTTACCAAAATATTTGATATTGAAAATTAATCTTAAAATTACTTCAATAGTTTGGTAGCAATTTAAGATAATTCTCTCTTCTCAGAAGTATTCATAGAAACTAGTGCCCCACCATGAAGATGCTTCATTGTCGGATTCATTTAAATTTTAGTTAAAGACATAATTAATAAAATATTTCAATAGTTTGGTAAGATTTACATTGATGCAGATCTTCCAGTAGTTTCCTTAACCATATTTATGATTATCAAAATATTTGATATTGAAAATTAATCTTAAAATTATTCCAATAGTTTGGTAACAATTTGATATAATTGTCTCACCTTAGGAGTTTCATGGAGACTAATGTCCCATCTTGAAGAAGCTTCATCATCAGATTTATTTAAATTTTAATTAAAGAAATAATCAATAAAATCTTTCAATAGTTTAGTAAGATTTACTTTAGTATAGATCTCCTAATAGTCTAGTGAGATTTCTTTGTAAATGTTTTTTTAAATATACTAAATCTTTCAATAGTTTGATAAGATTTAAGATGCAAATCCTCCAATAGTTTAGTAGAATAAAAATATAGGATAAAAATACAAAATATTTTAATAATAATTTTTTTGCAAGCAATTTATGAAATTCTCCAATAGTTTCGTAGAATTCATAAAAAATTTAATTCATGAAGAAACTTCTAATAGTTTGGTAGGATTCATGAATTTGTTTTCAGAAACATTTTTATTGTAGAATTTTTTATTTTTTATTCTTTTTTTAAAAAAATGAAATTTACAAAAGTATTTAAAATAAATCATTTAATTTAAAAACAACTAGAATAAATTTTTAAAAAAATCTTAAAAAATAAAAGTAAAATGAAATAGAAAATATATAAGAAAATATAAAATAAATAAATAATTGGAAAATAAAATGAGAAAAGAAAAAAAAACCTGCGATCAAGTTAGGTTTAGAAATGGGTCACATGTGGATCCACGTGAGTTATGCTGAATGAAACAGCGTGGTTCAGCGCTAGTATAAAAGTCAAGGTTTTTAGTTTTTCTTCAGAATCCTTTAGCTCTGCCTAGGATTTTTTTTTGCTTTGCCTTATCTTTAGAAACCCTAGATTAAGCTGTTAAAAACTGAGTTTGATCACCAATTTCTAAAAAACTTTAAAGTTCGCTAAAAAATTCAATCGAAAAATTCAAACATTTAACCCAAAACCCAGATTTTTCCAAAATTTTCTAGATTTTTCCAAAAATTCCCCTCATTTAAAATTTCAAAGATTCCTAGCAATTTTATTTTTTCGCCAAACTCATAAACCTAAATGTTAACTAACCCTAAACAAAATTGAAACAATATCAACCCAGAACTCATACTTTCATCCTATTTTTCTCTTGTCCCCTCTGTATGATTTTCGCATTCAATTTATAGCTAATTCCACTAGAAATTTTAAGGTTTAAACCAATTTAATCCAGGGTTAAATTTTGAGATTGGATTTTGTCCAAATTGTTTAATAGTCTTAGGTTTTAAATCCTTTCTATTCGGTTTTTGGTTTTATGCCAATTTGTTGCTTGATTCTAGGGAATTGATACGATTCCCTCTTCTTTCAATTTCCTTGTTTATTAGAATAGATTAAGAAAAAAAAATAATAATCATAATCATAACAATAGTAACAAAAGTTGACCTTAGACACAAATGGATGTTTACAAATCGTAGAAGATGGATGAAAATATCTTTGAAAGATTGAATTATGGTTATACAATCAAAACAACATCCAAGGGCCAAAGTTTCTCATTGTTTTTAATCCAAGGTGTAAACTTTAGCCATTGGATCAAGATTCCTCATAAGATCCAATAGTCCACATTGTTCATTGCAAAGGTTGGGTTTTTACAGCCATTAAACCAAGTGAAAAAACCATTTTACCTTTAGTACAAAGGTTTTGGTATTTAGATTTTTTTAAAAAAATCAATGGTTCCATGCTCATTTTTGAGATTTTAAAGCATCAAAAATCATAAAATATTATGAAATTGAGATATAAAAATTTTCATGAAAATCCTACACTGAGAAGGTCAAATTACGAAATTACCCCTAAAGGGTATTTTGATAATTTTACACCTCTCGAGATACTGCTGTGATTTCAAATGCACCAAAATCATAAAATATTATAAAATCATGATCTAAAAAGTTTCATGAAAAAATGACTTTGAAAATGTCAAATTATGAAATTACCCCTAAAAGGCATTTTAATCATTTCACACCTCTTAAGGTACAATTAAGGTTTTCAAAATTCTAAAAATCACAAAACAATATCAAACATGATTTGAAGTGTTTCACAAAATTTTGATTTTGGAATGGTTAAATTACAAAAATACTCCTAAGGGTATTTTTGTAATTTTATACTTCCTAAGGTATGATATGGGTTTTCAATGCATTAAATATCATAAAAAAATTCAATTATAATCTGAAAGGTTTCACGAAAATTTACTTCGAAAAAGCTAAATTACAAAAAATACCTTTAAGGGTATTTTGGTAATTTTACACTTCTCAAAGTATAATCAAATTTTTTAGTGCTTTAAAAATCATAAAATTTCAAATTTAAACAACATTGATTCTAATTAGTCTGTGAATTTTGAATGTTGACCTGGACCCTATCCATTTTTACTAAGTTTGACCAATTTTAAATAATTTTGACCTTATTGATCAAGTTTGGCTAAGTTTGACTAGAGTTAACTTTAAGGTCTTTGGGTCAAATTGGCTTAAATTTCAATTTTAGAAACTTGTCAAAATTAAAGAAATGTTGAATTTAAACCAAATTGGATTTTAAGTACTTCACAAATAGCTAGGATTTTATCTGAATAAAATTAGATGTCTACATTTGTAAGTATTTTAATAAATCTAATCATTCAAATTCCATAAAAGTCTGTTGAAATCATTAATAAAAGCCTTTTTAATGTTGAAGTTATAGTCAGTTATTTACAAATGCCTTTAAGCAATTGTTTGACCTATGATTTTATGATATTGAACAAGTCTATGCTAGGTTAGTTCTTTTATAAATTAGCCTATTATGTGTAAGGGTGTAGCTAGAAAATTTTTTAATAGGGTCATATTTTAACTTTCGTTATGCAATTACAATATTATATATACATTATATTTTTGAAAAAACAAATTCTATGTTAAATCTCAAAGTTTTAAGTTTATAAAATTATAGAGTATATTATCTTGTTACTTCATTAAAAAGTTAATATAATGATAATGAGATATTATTTCATGTCTATGATTTTATCATCTTTAAATTTTATAAGTTGAGTTTCATTTCATTTCATTTTTATTTTTTTATTTTTTTCTTTTAAAAGAAGAAGATAAATGATGTGTTTAGATACAATAGTAAATAATATTTTTATGAAATTATATTTATTTAAGAAATTACAATCATAATTAAATAATTTTTAATATACATCAAGAAAAGAAAACAATAATCAAATAAATTAACAACCAACCATCAATATGTAATTTTGGATAAAACTTATTGTTTATGTCGAGCTTTGAGCTGAGGGTCAAACCTTGAAATCATAAGAAAGTTTTATAATATATCAGTTTAAAAACTCGATCGCTAGATGTAAATATTTAAAATAAAAAAAAAAGGGAGTCACCACCAATATTTTTGAGAGTGTGATTGGCCATCCAAAAATGTTTTATCTTTTTAATAAAACAATAAAATGGATTTAAAGTTTATTAAAAAGATAATTTTGGTCTACGAAAATAAGATTGAGTTCAAGAGTCGATTATGTATGAGAAATGATTAGCACTTCATAACGCCTATTTAAATTGGTACCAATTAATCATGTGCTATATTTGGTTTTGAATAAAAATGGTTTCATTTAGAAATTTAATAATAATTTTCCTTTTTAAAAAAAAAGTTAAAAATCTAAATTTAGAAATATTGTGAAAATCTTTAGATTAAAAGAATACCTTAAAATTCCTCAACATATATGCAAAATTCAAAGATAATCCTTTTTGTCTAAGATTCACCACAACTTTCCTTTGAAAATAAAATAACATCATTTGCAAATGATAATTATTTTATTTTTTATTTGAAATCAATTTTATGAAAAAAAACTTTTATGTAGTAAAAATGAAAAATGCTATAATTAATCATAAATATCAATAATTACAATATGTACATATGCATGATGAGTGTAAATAATGATTTAAAAATAGATAAATGCAAATATTTGTCTTATGCAATGATGTGAATTTAGGAATCGAGTCCTTAAATATAAGAGATAACATGAACTTCCAACTTCTAGGCAGAGTTTGTGTACTACTATTTATATTTAAGATCCTATTTTTATTATTTTATTATTTATTTAATTTTATTACTATTTGATTAAGGAATTATGAAAAATCTTAATAAAATAAATTTTTTCTAAATACCCCATTGTCTAGGCCACATTCAAAATTAGATACTTTAAAAAGGTTTTCACACAAATCCTTTAATTATGGGATGATTTTAGAGTTTTTGGTGAATTGAAGGTTTTAAGGTTTTATTTAGGGTTTCAGCAGCTAGGGCTTTAAGGTTTCATTTAGAGTTTTGAGTTTCACTTTAAGAATTTTTGAATCTATCTAAAAATCTCCAACATCTAAATAGATTTTTGGAGCAAACTCGTTTTTCATAATTTCCATAAAAAAATGAATTTTTATAGTTTTATATATTTTTTTCACTAAAATTATTTATTATTATTATTATTATTATTATTATTATTATTACTACTACTACTACTACTACTATTACTACTACTGATTTTTACTATTTAATAATTTCCCAACATATTGGTGGAATTAATTTTTTTAAAATATAATTTTGAATCCTCTTTAACATCGAGGTGGAGTTTTTAAAATCTGTAGTTTCATTTTTTTATAAAACATGTATTTTTTATTTTTTATTAGTATTTTATCTTTTTTAGTTTATTTTTGCATAAATCTAAAATGTATGAAAAATAAATTGTATCAAAAGTAAATTAAAGCATAAAAATTACATAAAAATTATAATGAGTATAGAAATTTAACCATCGTGAAAATTAAAAATGCATAAAAATAAACTTTAAAATAAAATAAATATATATATACATACATATATATGTATATATATATGTATGTGTGTGTATCTATATATATATGTATATATGTATGTATACATATATATGTATGTAAGTATGTACATATATATATATATACATACCTATATATACATACATGGATATATAATGAAGCTTTATATTTTTGCAGACCAAACCAAAGAAAATGTCATGAAGCCTTAAGCTTCCGCCAACCAAACCCAAAAAACCATGAAGCTTTAAGCTTCTGCCAATCAAATTGAGAAAATCATGAAGCACAATTTGGAACCAAAAATGTTTAAGTTTCAGACAACCCACTCTTTTCCTCTGCTTTAAAATGTGTTTTATTTTTTTACTACAGCCACTATTTGAGGTATTTGGCTTTTGGCCAAAAAGAAAAGGAGCTTTCCTAGCTTTTTCAAATTAACCTAGCAACTTAGACTACAAACATTTAAAAGATGGGATGGATCATGATCAAGAACTTTATGATTGAAAAACAGAAGCAATGCCTAGGAAGAAAAACATATGAAAGTACAAAACCCATGCAACAAAAAAACCATGACAGATTACCTATTTCTTCTCCTGATGTTTTCCTTTTACGGCTTTTCCCTGAAAGCTCTTCTCTTCTCCCGCTTGTTTCTCCTTTGCTACTGGTTTCACGTTTCTACTTGCTATTGTTTTTCACATTTTTGCTTATTGTTCTGCCCAGTTTTGTTTTCTGGTTTCCTCTCCTGCTTTTGTTTGCTGGTGGTTTTTTAGCTGCCTCTCTTTTTTTTAGGTTGCCTGTTCTTTCCTCCTTTCTGGTTCACCCGACAACCTCTCTTTCCTACTCTCTTTTCCTGTTTCACGCTACTGCTCAGTTTTTTTTTTTTTGTTTTCTTTCTAGTTTTCTGCCATCCTTTTCCTACTGTAACCGAGCCTTTCACCTTGTCTTCTCCTATTTTCTTTGGTATCCGTCACCTCTCTTCTGCTGCTCTTTCTCACGTTTCTCCTTCTGTTTTTTTTTTTCTGCTACAAGTGTTTTTTGTTGCCCGAATACCCTTTCTTTTTTTTTATCCTGGCTTTTTTTTTTTTTTTTTTTTTTACGTTTTCTGTTACCAATTTTTATTGGTTTTCCTTGCTTCACGTTCCAATTTTTTCTGCATTTTTTTTCTTTTTTATGCTTCTTTCTTTCTGGTATGTTCTCCCCTCTGAATCTGTTTTTCGCTCCTTATTCTATTTTCTGGTCTGGTATTCCTACTGCCAGTTTTTTTTTTTTAACCAAAATTTTTGCTTGTTTCTCCTTCCACGAATGCCCCATACCTCATGCAATTTGCAGCCACGAAGCCATGCCGTTTTCCTTGTTCTGTTTTTTTCGCGCGTTCGTCTCTTCTTTGCTTTTTTACATAACTTAGCTATTTTACACAAGGACTAATGGGCCTTTGTTCCTAGCTATGTTTGATGGCCCCATTTGTGGCCCACTTGGGCCTTCAACAAAAACCCAATGCTTTAGGGCCTTATTTTATTTTGTTCTTCTTTTTTTTTTTTGGTTTTAGGTTTTCAAATTTTATTTTTTCCCAAGCTTTTTCTAATTTTTTATTATTTTTATACATTTTTTTATTTCATCATATCATTATCATCATCATCATCATCATCATTATTATTATTATTATTATTATTATTATTATTTTGTGTAATAGCCAACAATAGGTTTTAAAAAGGAATCTTTTATCATACTTTTTATTTGGGCCATTTGAGCATTCATTCAAGTTTATGTAACCGGTCTCACTATGAAGTCCATAATGGGCTTTATACTAAAGTATTTAAAAATGAATTGTTAATGGGTCCGAAAAATTGATAATCGAGACCTAATTACAAAAACAAATCAGGATTAAGAAAATAAAATATTTCGAACAAAATTAGGTGTCTACAGGAAGAAAAAAGAAAGGTTAGGGTAAAAGTAAGGAATATTCCCTATATTTGCATTCCAACGCTTAAGTAAGAGATTGATATTAAAGAGGTCGGAAGAAGAGAAAAATAAGAGTATAAAGAAAAGAATGGGATTAGATTGATAGTACCTGAATGACTCTATTTATAAGTGAAAGGTAATGGGTCTGTGGGGTAGAGTACGTAACCGAGCTGATGTGGCACTATAAATGTCAGGTTGGCCTAAAGTAAAAAATGCCCATGGCTGTTTGCTAACAGTCTCTAATGAAAGAAATGATCAATTTGCCCTTTGGACAAAAAAAATTACCCCTAACATTCTATCCCTCCATTGAGTAGTCTAAGCATCAAATTGATGGGTGCTTGATCAAACCCTTATAGTTTACATATTTGCTATTCCAACCTCAAGCTTGTCAGTGTAGGTTTTGAAAAGTTATGCTAGGGATCCGATCTCACGTTGTTAACGTTAAATGTCATCGAGGTTAATGTGAGAGAGAGGTTTGTGACTATACTGCTGAGTGTAATATTGGCTGCTTTGGATTGTGCCGACCAGATGTGCAAGCATAGGTGTCAAGCTTAATCTTGAGCATAGGCTTCAAGTTATACATGTAGCCTACCAAGGTGGGTGACTTTACGTCAAAAAGGCCTAAAGTTGGGCTAAGCAAGCTTGTGAGTGACAATTGAAGTGGCTCACGTGTCCTACATAAGACTAAACTTTTTCCTCAAAGTTTGATGCCTAGGACTAGCTTAAGGTTGACTTGGTAATTGGTTTGCTTGACTGGTTTACCTTGGGTTCTACGATCAGTTTGGTTGGTTTGAATAGGTGAGATGATCGATTTGTCTCTCGATTATTTAAAAATCACATTTAATGAGGAGAGAGATATTTGGGTGATAAAAATCCAGAGCTGAAGAGGTGAAAGATCATATTCGATAATCATCTGACACGTGATGTAATCTGAATTGTTCATCTAATTTAAATGTTAGTTATATAAAGGGCTTCTTAAGACTTTTATTTTTTCACTTTGCTATCTTTGACTCTTAAATCGACCTGTTTTTATCAACCTTAAAGTTTTTAACTTTTTTCAACTGACCTTCTTTCTTTTATACTTCAATATGTTTTTTTTCCTTTCATATATGTTTTCTAATGTCTACTAGTGTAAGCTTTAAGGGTTCAAGGAATTATATGGTAGTTCCCAAGAGAGGTTGGCTTAATAGTAGGGATGGTGATGATAGGATCTTTCCAATCATTATGGGGGGAGACTATAGTAGAATGGCATACTAGTTAGCGATGTTTGAAGAAAAGCAAAAAAAAAAAAAAAGACAATGCCTATGTTAAAGGAAAACGGTTCTATCAGAGCATAGATGAGTTTTATGATGCTATTGATTTTGAGCTTGAGAATCTTCATTTTTTTTATATCTCAGTCAGTTTAACTTCTTTGGCTGACATTCCTTCTTTTAGTATTCCTCTTTCTAGGGTTCAGCCTTCTTAGACTCCTGTTTCTCTTATTATTCCATCTATTATTTCTTCATTTACTCTTTCCCAGCTTTTTATTCCTCTTGTTGCTTTCTTTCATGCATCTTTATCTACTCTTTTTAAATTGACTCCAATCGACGTCCCTTACTACTTCTCTGTATCTAAGGAGTTTTCTTATCCCTTTGCTTTTTCTGACATTATGGTACTCTTTACCATTATTTTAGCTAAGAATCCTACTTTTGCCTTAAGAGTCTAAGTCTTTCGACAATGAAAGCTTTAATGATGAGAAGGGTTTTGAAAGAATGTAGGAAGGGGATACCAACTAGATAAAGGAAGAAGGTGAGGACAAAGAGAAGCCATGAGTTTCGGAGGACATGGCTTAAGTCCCTTTCTTTACTTTTTGCTCTTTAGGTCTCACTCCTAAGGACGTGATGAAGAGCTTAAAAGGCAGGGCTAATCTTGAAGACTACCTTAACATGTGCTCTACTTACCATGTCTGATTTTTAGGCTTTGGTCTTCTAAAAAAAGGGGTCTAGTGTATTGATGCCAACCACCAAGGATTGAATCACTAATCTACTAAAAAGTCACCAATTCTATGTGTACTAGGATTTAATTATGGCTGGCTTGAGGTTCCTTTACATGTTTTATTTGTTGAACTTTTTCTTTTTTATAATTTAACTATCACTTAGCTTACCTTAAAATTTTTTTAGTATAAAGTAGCTTTATTAGTTTTTTAAAAATTTAGGTATTTTTCCTACTTTCTTTTTATTCATGGAGTTCTTCTTAGTCAAAAAGCATCCACATGATAAAAGGTGCTTTTATGTAACAGCTTGTCCATTTAAGAAGCTATTCATGAATTGCCTGAGCTCAATAAAGAATTGAAAGTTGCTCTTTCTCTACATTCAAAAAGAGAAAAAAAATTAGAATTATAAGCTCAAGGTGTGAGAGATTTTGAATGAGTATGAGGTTTTTGATGACAAGCCTATTCTTCTTTTTACAAGTGACCTTGAAGATTGAGACAAAATTTTAGAGTTCACTAAAATGGGAGAGTTAGTCATAGATCATACTAGCTAACCCTCATGAAGTAGTGAATGAGTTCAAATATTTAGGTAAGTGTAAGGTAACCTTGTAAGGTAACCTTGTAAGGTATCTATTTTTTAAAATATTTTTTAACATTTACTTTGTCTTGCAGAGATGGCTAATAATACCCAATCATCCAAAGTTTTTATCTTTTATAAGTATTTTTACAAGCTAAAGCTAAAGAAATGCCTAAAGAAGTAACCCATCTAGTTAGAGGCTCATTCTCGGGGGATGATTAAAATAACTAATCCCCCTATCTTTCAAAAGTTGAGCTCCCCAAGTGAAATTCCTACCATCGCCAAAGGTAAGCAAAAGGTGATGGCAAGTAAAAAAGTTCAGGTCCTTCCTCTTAAGAAGTAAAGGTCTAAGGCCTCCCCTTGTTTGGCAGACCTTGAAGTCTAAATCTTAAGGCCTAGCTTAGAGCATTTCTTTACTGTCCTAGAGTACAATCCTAATAAAAACTCTTTTAAGGGTGTTGACGTAGCCAGAAAGTTTATAAAGGTTGCGGTCCCTCTAGGGAATAAGTTGTTTTTTAGTTCAATTTTCATATTGTTTTATTAATTCCATAATTTTTAAAGTTTAAGCTTGATTTTCAATTGTTTATGACAAGCTTTCAGCTCATCTTTCTCAATGTACTAATGAAGCCCTACACCATGCTTACATGGCCTTGGCCTGTGTTATGAAGATCGAATAGGATCTGAAGAAATATGGTTAGAAGAATTATAAGAATAACAATGTTATCACCAACCTATGAGCCAGCCTTTTTTGCTTACATAAAAAGGAATCGGATCAGAGAAAGAAGGCTGACGACTTGACAACCAAGCTAGAAAAAGTACAGGTGCAAAAAGCCTCATCTGATTCAACTAAAGAATAGGTTGAGCTTAGACTTAATAAGGCTTAGGCTAAAATTGCAACGTTGAGGTCTCAATTAAAGGTTGAGCAAAAGGCCAGGAAGAAAACCAAGGAGAAGGCTAAAGATGAGTGTAAAGAAAAGATCATTTGGGAGTTCATGGCTTTCGAGAGGTATTTTGATCTTCAAATCAAATTCCTAAGGAATAACATCCTTAGTGCCTTTGAGCTCTACAAGGATAAGGTGCAATTTAAGTTTGCTAGCCTGAAACTTGACCTTTTTGAAATCAAGTTGTATAATCTCAAGACCAAATTTTCAGTCCAATCTAAAATAAAAGAGAAAGATGATGATAAAGATAAGGATGCTACCATGGATGCTGACTTGAGGTCATCTTGTGCTTAAAGCTGAAAAGAGGCCTGCTATTGCTATTGAAGATGAGGGGAATTGGAGAGAATAAAAGCTTCTTTCTTTCTTATCTTTTTGTTTTTTTTTTTGTTGAAAATTTTTGTATGAGTTTGGGTTTTTGTAATGACCTCGATTGGATCACTATACAAACTTTTGTCAAATCATTTTTGTACTCACACTTGATGAAGATTTTGTCAATAAAGTGTATAAATATTTTTTGTTGAAGTTTCAACTCATTTTCATTTCAGTGTTTCTTTTTATGCTTTATTTTCATATCCTACTTGGATAAAGTTTTAGCTTGGATGATAAGCTCGAACATACAAAAGTGATTTAATAAATTAATCTTTTGGTAAATCAAATAATCGCCAAGTTTTAGCTCTGATTAGGTGAGCTTAATAGGGTTTAATTAATCTATTTAAGGACTTGTTAAATTAACTTGAGAATCTAAATTGACATAAGTCCCAGCTTACTTTACATAAATTGTCAACTTATTTCTTTATGAGAACTTAATGAATTTCCAAGATTAGATTGGCCCTTGCTTGAGTTTAAGACTTTTTTAATAAATGTATTCATAATATAAGCTTTATTGAATTGATGTTTTCATAATACAAAGTCTGAGCTCGATTTTATTTGAGCTATTGGTAATAGACTTTGAGATTGTCTTCATTCCATGTCTTAGAAATTGGGTTGCCATTCATGTCCTATAGCCTACAAGTCTCCTCATAGATGACTTTTTTAACAATATAAAGTTTTTCCCAATTCGAAGCTAACTTTTTACCTTGGTTATTGACTCATAATGCTTTTAAATACCATGTTGCCTCTTTTTTATGTTTTTATGTCAGAATTGTTTGTTGTAAAAATTGGTTACTTTTTATTGATAGGCTGCTATTCTGATCAAAGCAATGTCTTTTTATTCCTTGGTCAAATCCAAGTTGGCTTTTAAAGCTTCATTGTTGGCCTCTTTTGATTTGAGCTCAACTCTTAAGCTCAAGAGTCCGATCTCTATAAGGACCACGATCTCAATTCCAAATGCTAGGTGAAATGGTGTTTCTCTGGTGGGGACTTTAATGGTGGTTTTAAAAGACCATAATATGTTAAATAGCTCATCGACCCATTTACCTTTGGCCTTGTCTAGCTTCTTCTGAAGGGCTTCCAAAATGGTATTATTAGCCATTTTAGCCTAGCCATTGGATTAGGGATGGGCTATCGAGGTGAACCTCAAATCTATGTGGAGGTTGGCACACCATTTCTTGAATATCAGAATATCAAATTACTTATCGTTATCTATTATTATAGATTGAAGTAGACCAAATTTGCATATTATGCTCTTCTAGATAAAATTTTCAACTTGGGCTTTTGTTGTTGTAGCTAGGGTCTCGGCTTTGAGCCATTTCATGTAGTCCACTACTACTATAACAAATCTTCTTGCCTTGTGGTTAGGGTGAAAAGTCTATGAACATCCATTCCTCATTGTATGAAAGGTTAAGAACTAATAATAGGCGCTAGCTCGGTTGATGAAAGGTGTTTTACATGGGGAAATCTTTAGTATTTATCACACTTTTCACTAGGTCAATTTTATATTTCTTAATAGTTGGCCAGTAGTAGCCCTCTTTAAATACTTTATAGGCAAATAGTCGAGGTCTAAGGTGATTTTCACATATTCTTTTGTGCATTTTCCTGAAAACATAATTTGTCTTATTATCTACATATTTCAAGTAAAACAAACTAAAAGATGCTCTATATGGTTTCCCATTGATCATTTACTGAGAGGCCTTCCTTATCAAGGCTTTAGTTTGGACCTTATTTTTTTGGTAGTTCTCCTATTGTCAAGTATGCCTTGATTGAGGTTATCCATGATTTTTTCTTCTAAACTTGTCCGACCAGTTTCTCCTCAGTGCTCTTTTATGCCAACTCTTCCATTAAGACATGGGTTAAGCTTTTTTTGTCATCCCCGAGGTTAGCTTAGACAAAGAATTTGCCATCGTAGTTTTTGACCTTAGTATTTTTCTGACCTTGACCTTAGAGAATGTGGTAAGGTGGGTTAGTGCTTTCTCTAGGTATTTCTTTATCTCTTTTTTTCTAGCTCCAAACACACCATTTATTTGGTCAACCACTAACTATGAATCATTGTACACAATGATGTTCTTCACATATAGTTTGGTTACGAACCTTAGGTCAGCTATTAATGCCTCATATTTGACTTCATTATTAGAAGCTACAAATGCAAACTTAAAGGCATATAGAATTGTAAGTCTTCTGGATTGATTAAGATTAGGCTGGCCCTACTTTTATGGCTGGTGCTAACCTATCAACAAAGAGTTTTCACATTTTTTCTTCTCTAACTTCGTTAGCCTCTTTGGACTGTTTATCAATCCTAATGGAGGTGCATTCCATGAGAAATTCTACTAGCAATTACGATTTTAAAGTCGACATAGGTAATACGTGCAAGTTATACTTGTTGAGCTTTACTGTCAATTTGATTAGCCTTCTTGATAGTTTTGGTTTTTGTAAAATCTGCTTGAGTGGCTGGTTGATCAGAACATGAATGATGTGAGCTTGAAAATATGGCTCAATTTTTTTAGTCGATGTGACTATTACATAGGCTAATTTTTTGTATCTTGGCATAGTTTATTTTTGACACTATTAACATTTTGCTTACAAAATATATTAGTCTTCGTCTTCCTTCTTCTTCTCTAACAAGTACTAAAATAAGAACCTAGTAGGTTGTAGCTAAATATAAGTATAGTATTTTGTTAGGTCTCAATTTAAATATAATAAACAGGGGAGAAAAAGAACTCTTTGAGCTCTTTAAATGCTTTTTGACATTGAGGTGTCTATATAAAGTTTGAGATGTTCTTAAAGATTTTAAAAAAATGAAAAGTAACACTTTATTGACTTGGATATGAATCTACTTAAAGTAGCTATTCTTTTAATTAATCTTTCCACCTTTTTCACTGAAGTCAGTGCTTTCACTTTTAGAATGGCTTAAACCTTTTTTGGGTTTGCCTCTATGCCTCTTTTATTACTCAGATAACCTAAGGACTTTCACAACATGACTCTAAAAGTTTATTTGCTCGAGTTGAGCCTCATGTTGTATTTCTTCAAGGTGTTGAAGGTTTTTCTTAGGTTTTTCGATACTTGGCCTATCTTTTTATCATGTTGTCTACATACACTTCAATGTTTTGATTGATTTGATTTTTGAAGATCTTATTAACTAACCTCTTATAGGTCGTTCCTGCATTTTTTAGGCCAAAAGGTATGACCTTATAGTAATACAAACTTTTTTCAGTAATAAAAGCTATTTTATCTTATCTTTTTTTAGCATTTTCATTTGATTATAGCCTAAGTAGGCATCCATAAAATTGAGTAGGCCATACTCGACACTATTATCAATTAGTCGATCTACGTTAGGGAGAGAAAAGTCATCTTTTGGGCAGGCTTTGTTGAGGTTTATGAAATCAATGCACATTCTTCATTTTTTGCTATGTTTCTTTACCACGACCACATTGGTTATCCAATTAAGATAATATACTTTCCTGATAAAGCTTGTAGCAATTTGGTGACCTTTTTCTCAATGGCTTTTTGCCTCTCTGGGTGAAGATCCTCTTCTTTTATTGAATTGGCTTCATGTTTGGGTTAGTGTGTAACTTGTAGATCATCACCTCAAGGTTAATCCCTGACATATCTGAAGGTGTCCATGCAAACAAGTTGGCATTGTTTCTTAGAAACTGAATTTGTTATTCTTTATGGTTGAGCTTAACCTCGATTATCATATATCTTTCTAGATTATTCTCTCATAATAGTGTAAAGATAAGGTCTTCTACCGATTCAATCAACTTTCATCAATCTCATGTCTTTGATCAATTATTATTTTTGCTCGATTAGGTCATAATTATTTTTGAAGTCACTATGTTTGATTATTTTTTCTCGATTAGGTCTTTTTTCATTTTTCCAACCTTTGCATTGGTCCCCTTTGTCATTCCTAGCTTTTTTTTTCTAGCTAAACTATTAGTTTGCTTCCTAGTCCTACCCTTCGTTGTTGTAACATAACATTATCGTGCCGTGGACTAGTCTTCTCGATTCTCTCTAACACCATTTGGTGTCAAAAACTTGATTTTTAAGTGAAAGGCTGAGCTAATTAGCCATATAATAGATTGGCTAAATTGGTTTAATATGATGTTAAAGGCTAAAGGCATGTATACTACCCTAAATTTTATAATCGATGTGATGCCTTTTTGCTCATTGCCCAGAGTGATTAGCAGCTTGATTATCCTCTTTATCGGCACTTGCTCATTCCTAAAATCGATTAGCATGGTAATGAATAGCTCAACACCTCTTCTTTGATTCCTATTTTCAACATTGTAGCGTAATACAAGACATTAGTAAAGCTTCTACTATAAAAAAAATTTTTTTTACCACATAATTATATACAATAGCAGTGACTACGATGACATCATTATATGGGAATTGGATTATTTCCATGTCTTCTAATGTGAAGAAGATTAGTTCATTTTTCTAATCCTTTTCTTTTTTGGTTGAGGACTTTATGGCCATAATCATTTTCGAGTCAAACTTTTTCTTAGCCCACATGGAACTTCCCCTAGTAATCATATTAGTTATGCCCATAATGAGCTTATTATCTACTACTCACCCTTCATTTTCCTCTTGCTTGTTCTTTTGATTTTGACCACCCCTATTATTTTTTTTTCTTTATTCTAGATTCTTTCCTGTCTTTTTTCTCTGATCTTTTTTTTTGTACTCCATTTTACCCTGACCTTGTCTTGCTTGGTGCATAAATATGTGCAGCCAACCTTTCTTGACTAAGCTTTTTATTTCATTTTTCAAGTTGACATAGTCTTTTATATTATAGCCAAAGTCTCTGTGGAAGGCACATATTTTAATCGGGTCTCTTTTTGTATTTTACTTTAGTGGTTTTGGTTATTTGAGCTCTAGGTCTCTTTATATTTCTGTCAAAATCCTCTTTCAAGAGGTATTTAGTATAGTGTAGTTCCTTTTTTTGCTCGGGCTCTTAACCTTATATCATCTCCCTCTTAGGTGAAGATAATAGAATTCTTTTACCTTTTTTTCAATTAAAGAGAAGAGATAAGCCTCTCTCAACTCGACCATCGAGGAAGAGGGATGAGCTTTTTTCACTTCAGTTGTTTTTCATAGTAGCTTCAACATTTATGTATTTTTCAGTTACAAGACATCGGCTAGTGTCTTTGGTGGCTTTAGTGACAAGGTAAGCTTCAAGTGATATTTTTATCACTGAGTCTACTAGTCAGAATGACTATAGTGGCCGTTTGCTCTAGATCCTTCACTTGTAGGACTTCTATGTTAAAATGTGTAATGTAGATTTTTAAAGACTTATTTCTACCTTGATGGATTGACATCAGGCTTAGGGTAGTTTTCTTGGTTCTTTTACTATTGATGAAATAAGAGAGGAAATAATGGCTGAGCTCTTTAACTATGATGATTAACCTTGGTTTAAGGCTATAAGATTAGGATCGAGCTACCTTTTTGAAGGTTGTAGCCAATCTTTTACACATCTAGGCTTTATTTACTTCTTGCATCATCATGTTAGTTTTATAAAATTTCAAGTGATCAAAAGGAATGGAGGTACTATCATAGGTTTCCATAGTCAACATTTTAAATCCCTTCAAGGGCATAGTCCTGTCAATTTCCTTAGTAAAGAGCAAGGTTTTTAAGAACTTTAGCTTGTCTTCAAAGTCAACAAGTTACCCTTTAAATTTTTTTTCAATTGCCTGTATTCTAGCCTTTAGGTATTCATTTGGTTAGGGTTTTTAGTCTATTTGCTTGGATTTTTATGTGGTTACATGGTTGGAGTTATGGCTAGGATAATGGTGATAAGTGGCTGAGGTTGTATGTTCCTCTTCCTTGGAGGCTAAAAAAGCCTCGATTTTTTTGTGGCTCGATTACCTTTTTATTGGTTGTCTACTAAGGGTGATTAGGCAAGTACCTTCAAGGCATGGGGTGGTATTATGGTTTATAACATCTATTTTAGGGCTTGGATACATTCGGTCAAGGCTTGAAATTGTTCCATGGTTGGCCCATCTTGTACCAGCACTGGTCGATCCACATGTTGGCTATTGTGTGTTTTTATCCCAGCTAGTGCTACGTCTCTCTTTCTTTATTGGCTCTTTTTTTGGTTGGCATGTTGTTTGGCTTAACTGAAAAACAATCCCTTTACATGGCGAGCTAAATGTTTGTGTTGAGCTCTTAGTTGAGGATCAAAACCCTGAAATCATAAGAAAGGAAATATAGTAGTTAAGGTAAATGCAATGAGTGTTCACTGCATTTACACTCTAACACTTAAGTCAAAGGTTAGGACTAAAAATGTTAGAAGGAAAGGCAAATAAAAGTATAAAGAAAAGAATGGGATTAGATTGGATTGATAGTACATGGATGGCTTTATTTGTAAAAGGAAGGTGAGGGATCTGTGGGGTAAAATAGTGACATAGTCGAGTTGATGTAGCACTATACATGTCAAATTGATCCAAAAGTAAAAAATGCCTTTATTTATCAGCTGACAGTCTCTAATGAAAAAATTGGCAAATTTGCCCTTTTGACCTAAAAGTACCTTTAACACTCACATTTTATGGAGCTTGAATCTAGAGACTTGAAGGTTTGAAGGTTTTCTTCTTACTATTGTGACAAAATTTCATTAATAAGTAAAAAATATTTTCAAATAAATAAAATTTAATATTAATTTATTTGAATTTGAAAATATGTCAAATTAATTTGGCATGTGTTTTGTTTGTGCATTTAGTTTGGCTGTATGGGAGTGTAATGTCCATAGATGATTTTTTTCCTTATTACAAGCTCAAATCCTGCTGATTTTTAGACATTAATTTTTCAATAGGCTATTGATGAAAAGAATGTTAAACTTTGAATGGCTAGCTTCTCGTTTCTATGTAGATATAGGAATAAATGTTGTTATGAGGTTGTATGCATCGTGTAGTACCCTTTGAGCTTTTGTAGCTTATGTTTCAAGGATGGCTTAGGAGTTATAGGCTATCCAAGTGTAGGTTACACATTGCAATAGATTCAAGGGTGGTTTCGAGGTAGCATACTAGGTGCTCGCTCTGAATGGCTACTTGAAGTTGAATGTGGATGTTGTTTACAATGTTGGTGAGAGGATTGCATGTTTGGGAATAGCAATAAAAGATTCAATGGCATTGTTTTGTTTTGTGTTGTTGCTAAACTTGGTTGTGTTGTAGGCAAAGATTATAGTAAAATATTTTAGTTTTACTTTTTTTAGAGGCTAAATGTTTAATTTGGGATTAAACGTTTGCATGATTGTTTAATTCTAGACTAAATGTTTTAATTTGTTCAAATAAAGATTAAACATTATCAAACATTTATAATTAAGGATAAATTTGGATGAAAAAATGTGCGTGTCTCCTACGTGTGGTTTACTTGCATGGTTTAGTTTTATATTGACATTGATATATACCTAAAACTTAAAAAAAATAATAAAATCATAAAAAAAACTTTAGTTTCATAAGAACAAAATAACTTTTTTTTCTTCTTTCTTTCCAAATTTTTTTTGTCTTAGCTTCAGATTTTTCTCCCTTCAATCCCCTTAACTTTTATTTTTGTATGAAATCTCCAATTATTTTGTTCTTGTATGAAATCTCCAATTATTTTGTTTTTACAGAGGAATATACCAACTGGATTGTTATACAGAGGGCTATACCAGTTGGTAAAGGGATTATGGATCTTTGCCTTGAGTGAATGAGAAAATTGGTTGACAACTGTATTGGTTTATAAGGATTTTTGGTATTTAATGCTATTGGTGGTGGAAGTGGTTCTGAATTGTGTTCATTGCTTTTAGAGCTCTTGCTTGTAGATTATGGAAAGAAGTCAAAAGTTGGTTTCACCATCTACACATCTTTTCATGTAACTTTTTAAAGATTTTGAAGGAAAGTATAATAATGATGTTGGTATAGCGCTCTATTTGCAAAGGAAAAAAAAATGGTGAAACACATAAGCGAGAAACTCGTAGTTGAGAGAATTGATTTGCGATTCAAGTGTGTTAGAAAATGAAAATAAGGATAGTGGGTTTTCAAAATCAGAGTACTTAGGAAAAGATTTGGGCTTTTGAAATCAAGCAAAAATTTCTTGGTTTAGTTGTGGGTTTTTGAATTTCATAGGTATTATGGAATGGATTGGTGATATATATATATATATTTTGTATAGATTAATATTGAGTAATTGAAAGTTTAATGATTATTAAAAAAACTAGAACTTTGAATTTTTTTTCTTATTTTTTATTTTTTAAATTGTATTTAAAATAATAAAAATGAATGAAATGATTTTTTATCTTTTTTTAAATAATTCTCAGCTTTAGGATTGTCTTTAATTTTTTATTTAAAATAATACTTAACCACAAAAAAAGTGACACATAATTGTTTTTTCATTTAATTATTATTTTTATAAAAGTTATCGGTGTGTGAAACGAGCACAAATTTCCATCCACATTTAACCTTAATTGTAAATATTCGATAACATTTATTCCTTATTAGTGTAAATTAAAACGTTTAGTCCTAAATTGAGCAACCACGCAAATATTTAATCCCGAATTGAACGTTTAGCCTTTTTTTAAATGGTATATATTAGTATAATCTATTTCGGTATATTATTTTTTTGATTTAATATAAATATATTTATAAATATACATGAACTTATACATAATAATACTATTAATATCTATAAAATAAATATGTAATATCTTCAAAAATAAAATAAATAATTTTTTTAATCCAAACATCATTCCATATAATATATCATAGAGTCAGAATTACAAATAAAACTTAGGAGAGCATTCTTTTAAAGTCTCTATTCCTCTGGCTGACAACCAATCTTTGCTAATTCACGTGTAAAACCACTAGCCTCTCTTAAAAGACAAGACTGAAAATTTACTGCTAATACCTTTATATCCATAAGCTAATTTATATCCATAAGCTAATTACCCTATGACCAAAGCGAGCCATGGGTGTTTTCAATTTCTTTAATTGCCAGCATAGATTCATTCTTCGTTATGCACCTTGTTCAAAAGTTACTTGTAGTCCATAAAAGATCACTCTTACCTTTGCATGAAAGGAACATTCAGTCTAATCTACCCTACTTAGTTGAAAAAAAAAACCACATCACTATTTAAATCTCTAAGCATAACACCTAGCCCGGCTTCTTGTTCTTTGACCCTATACACTGCATCCACATTAAGCTTTAACATGTCTAGCATAGGATGTTGCCAACTCTATCCTTGTGGCATCCTCAAGATTATAGTTGGTCAGGCAACCAGTTCTAACATTTCCCTTATTCTCACGTGGGTTGTCTCTACCAATGATTTCCACATAGCATATGTGCCTTGATGAAGGCATTTATTTTTATTATTCCATAGTAGCCAAATAGCATGCATGCATCATTCAAGACAGTTTACTTGTAAGGCTTTTGTCAGAAATTTGTTTTTGCTAAGCTCGGATTGGGGGAAAAGCTTAGAGATAAGAATGAGAGAGTTGAGGAGAAGAGTTCAAAGATAGGTGTGAGAAAGTTGAGAAAAGAATTGGCCCCCCTTTAACTAGAGAAAGTGAGGGGTATTTATACACATAAGCTTGGACTAAATGAGCAAAATTCCTTGGGTCCAATTGTGAGCTACTTTCTTAAGGTATAAGACAATTATGCCCTTATGACCAAAAAATGCCCTTAATAATATGTCACCCTAAAAAACAGTTTAAAGATTCAAATAGGGGTTGAGATGAGGTATCCGACCTATGTTAGATTTAGTCAATTTGTTAAAATTTAAGGATACATCTGAGTTCAGACTTTGAATGTAGATTTTATTGTCTAGCTTTTTAGTGACACGAGTGGTTTGAGTTTACCAACGTGATGAGATGTCATTTCATGATTCATTTGACGTAGATGACTATTAGGATCCTAATAGTGGTTTAACTTTGCTTGCTATTTGGTCGAGGTTAATAGGTGGCTAACTTGGGGGCCTTTAGGTTGTCTAAGTTTGTTACCTAATAATCAATGTGACATTTAATAGTTTTTATAATGAGATTTTAAATTCATTTGTGTTGATAGGATTTATATTGAGGTGAATTTGTGTCGAGGTGATTTACATTGAAATGAATTTGTGCCAGAATGGTTTACACTGAGGTGAATTTGTGTCGAGGTAAATTTGGTGAATTTGAATTCTTGCAAAGATAATTTTGCTGAGCAGAGCTTTATTGAAAGAAAATTTACCAAGGTGAGCTCTTTCAAAAGCAACATTTTTTTTATAGTAAGCTCTTTTATCGAGCTAAGCATTTAGGTCTAGCTGAGCTTTTTTGGCTAACCTGAGCTTTTTGGTTTAACTATCCTTTGTTAAGAAAATGTGGTGAAACTAATACTTTATTAATGAAATTTGGTTAAGCTGAGCTTTTTTGGCTGAGCTGATCTTTGTTTGTAGCTAGATGATATGTCCAACTAGATAAAAGCTACATACATTCTTAGAAGGACCTCGCTAAAGCTTTTCTTGGCCAATACAAGCATGTATTAGATATGGCTCCTGATAGGTTGTCACTACAAAATATGAAAAAGAAAGCCAATGAAACTTTTAAGGAATATGCCCACAGATAGAGGGATCTTGCCACTTAAGTACAACTACCTTTGATAAAAAATGAGACAATGGTGCTTTTCGTTAATACTCTTAAGGCACTGTATTATGATAAACTTGTTGGCAATGCAATAAAAAATTTTGTGGATATGGTAATTTCTAGTGAAATGATAGAAAATGCCATAAAGAGTGGTAAGATCGAGACAGGTGATGCCTTTAGTTTCAAGAAAGTAATGCCACCTAAGAAAAAAGATGGAGAGGCAAATGTTGTGGCCTATGGGAATCAACCACCTAGAAAATATCCCATATCACCCCTACCCAACCTACCCATTTTATTACCCCACCACACATAACATTTCCCAAGGTCTATACCCATATCAATTGGTACCACCATCGAGATTCCCACAAAGCTTTTGCCTTTGCATGCCTACTTACACTCCTACACTTACAACCTAACTTGTTGTTTAGCCAAATAGTTTGACAAGCAATTTTAGAGGTCCAAGGGTCACTTAAAAGAAAACTCGCTTTGATCTCATTCCCATGTCTTACACTAATTTGTTTATTCAATTGGTAGCAAACCATCTCATTGCACCTTACCCCATAGAACTATTGGAGCCTCCATACCTTAAATGGTATGATCCAAATGCTTAGTGTGATTATCATGATGGGGTTGCAAGCCATTCCACAAAAACTGCACAGCTTTTAAGTGTAGAGTGTAGCACTTGATCAAGAAAGGATACGTAAATTTTAACACTAGTGAGAAGAAAATGTTAATGAAAATCCCTTACCAAACCACACTGTGCCAGCGATCAATATAATAGATGGCATGTTAAGAGAAATGTTGATGAAGTTAAAATCTCGATGGGTCAAGTGTTTAAAAACTTGGTCAAAGTTGACATGCTTCACCTAATTCCCTCAAAACAAGAGATCTATCATGAAAACTATGATCTAGCCCAAACATGTATCTATCACATGAATATGGTGGAACATTCAATTTAGAATTGTGGCATGTTTTGCGAAGTGCTATAAACAATGATGGATTCGTCTTAGTAGAGTTTTATGAAAAAGATAATCAGAACATAGTGAAAACAATAGAAGAAGGGTCTTTAGGGAGTATGCCCTCTAAGTTTATGCTTAAGTTAGTAGTGTTTATTGTAATGAAAAACAAAGTGGGTGCAAAGGCAATCCTTGATGAAAGCAACAAAAGGAGGATCTTCAAAAAGTATATTCCCTAAGTTTATGCTTGCAAACCAAAACTAAGCTCAATGAAAGAATAGTCCATTTATTTTCCCATAAAACCTATAACAATTCAAGTACCTAGCCCATTCTCTTATCAGAGTAATAAGAGGTATGATTATAATGTCATGGCACAAGAATCAAATGACTGTCAGGTTATGAGTGAGCCAAATGCCACTAGTACTACAAATATAACTAGGGTAGGTAAAATGACGAGGAGTGGGAGATGTTATACTCTTAAAATGATAGAGAAGGCTCGAAAAGGAAAAGCTAAAGAAAGAGAAGAGATGTTGGGAGAATGAGATAAGACTCATTTTGTAATGGCTCAAAATATGCTATATAAGGAACCTATCATTGAAAAAGAAGCTTGTGAGTTTTTAAAGTTGATCAAACACAGTGAATACAGTGTAGTAGAGCAGTTGAACAAGATGTCTACTCAAATTTCTTTGTTGTCGCTATTGTTAAATTTTGAACCGCATCGAAATGCCCTCTGAGAGTATTGAATTAAGCACATATGGACTGTAATATCTCTATCAAGAATGTTGACCATATTGTAAGGAGTATTATGGCTCCAAATTTTATACTTTCAATGATGATGAAATTTCATCAAAAGGATGGGGTAGTACTAAGGCCCTTTATATCATTACTATATGTAAAGGCCATATCATAGCTAAGGTTCTTATTGACAATGGCTTCTTATTGACAATGGCTCTTCAATCATTGTCATGTCCATGATCACCTTAACAAAATTACCAATTGATGTGTCACATATGAAGACTAGCCATATGGTAGTGAGGGCTTTCGATGGGTCTCGAAGAGAAATGTTAGGGGACATTGAAATAACAATACAAATAGGGCTATGCACTTTCTTTATAGAATTCCAAGTCATGGATATTTTTCCATCTTATAGCTACCTGTTGGGATAACCATGGATTCATATGGCAGGAGCTGTCTCATCATCTCTGCATTAGAAAGTAAAGTTTATAGTTAAAGATCAACTTATTAGTGTTTCTAAAGAGGAGGACTTGTTGGTAACCAAGCCCATGATTGCTCCATATATAGAGGCTGTAGAAAAGGCATCAAAATGCTTTTTTAGATAATTTGAATTCATTAATGCAACTCATGAGGGGAAAGGTCAAAGGTGCACACTCTATGCTTATCAAGTGGAATGAAGATGCTCATCAAACAAACACTTGGTAAAGGATGGCATGTTGGATAAGGAATTGGAAGGAATTTGCAAGGAATCAATGAGTCACTAAGAGTATTTGAAAATAGGGAAAGGTTTGAATTGGGATTTAAAGTCATTGTGGTAAAGAGAAAGAGAGTCGTGGCTGAATGAAAAGAGAAAAGATTGGCACAACTTAAAGGACATGAGCTGAAATATGAAAGAATGATCATCCCTTACCTCTATGACAAATTTTGTTCAGTTGGATATATCCACCCTAATCTATTGGAGGTCATACAAAGGGAACCTATGCTGAACATGGAAGAAACCTTTTCTAAACTCTCTATTTATATGGTGGGAGATGCAGCAACAACCATTCAGAAAGATAAGTCACTTGTTTATCCATGTCTTTCAGGTGAAGAGCTTAACAATTGAAAATCAAAGAAGCTGTTAGTTATCCTTAA
Organism: Durio zibethinus; assembly: GCF_002303985.1. The sequence continues at coordinate 18,561,495 of NW_019168159.1, forward strand.
CTCTTTCACAAAGTAATGTAGTGAGTTAATTTTCCCCTAATGCTTATGCCCAAAAGCATTTGGAAGAATTTTGTACGGGTTATCTTTCCTTTATCATTTTAATAAAATGACTAGTATTTTGCATTTGTGTTTCCTCTATTATTTCATTCATTCAAAGTTACAATTTTTTTTTTCTTTTCCCACACATATGCCTACATCCTTTCAATTTCACCTCTTTTCAGGGTTTTCAAATAATGAATACAAAGACAATCATGATGACAATCCAAGATTTGACTTTGAAAAACTTATTCATATTGATGAACTTGAGAATGAAAAGAATTCAGATGAAGACAATTTGTCCCCTAATTTATTAAAACTAATGGAACAAAAAAGTAAACAAATTGAGCCTCATGTGGAAGCTACATGCATAGTCAATTCTGGTGATGAGGAAAATAAGAAAGAGGTTAAGTTGGGTACATCCCTTTAACATACAGAAAGAGGGAGATTAGAAGAATTGTTTCATGAGTTTGTTAATTTGTTCACATAGTCATACCAAGATATGCTAGGACTCAGTTCAGATATTGAAGAACACTGATTGCCATTAAAGCCAGAATGTAAGCTAGTATAATAAAAATTGAGGCACATGAAGCTGGACATGTTATTAAAAATCAAAGAAGAAGTAAAAAAGCAATTTGATACAAGCTTTTAAGAGGTAGCCAAATACCCCGAAATGGGTAGCTAATGTAGTCTCAGTTCTCAAAAAGGATGAAAAAGTTTGGATGTGCGTAAAAGATAGAGATTTGAATAAAGCCAGCCCGAAAGATAATTTTCCTTTACCTCATATTGACACTCTTTTGGATAACACTGTTAAGCACTCTACATTCACTTTCATGGATGGTTTTTTTGGATATAACTAAATTAAAATGGTCTCTGTTGATATATAAAAAACTATGTTTGTTACCATGTGGGGTACATTCTATTATAAAGTTATGCCTTTTGGATTGAAAAATGCATGAGCTACTTATCAAAAAGCAATGGTAACCCTTTTCGATGACATGATGCATAAAGAAATAGAGGTGTATATGGAAGACATGATTGTAAAATCTTGTGAGAGAAAGGATCATGTTACTAATTTCAAGAAGCTGTTTAAAAGTTTGTGAAAATATTAACACAAGCTAAACCTAGCTAAGTGCACATTTGGTGTTAAGTCAAGAAATTGTTAGGGTTTGTGGTTAGTGAGAGAGGCATTGAAGTTAATCCAGATAAGATGCTCGCCATCCAAAACTTATCAGCCCCACACACGCAAAAGGAAATAAAGGGTTTTCTAGGAAGGTTGAATTACATTTCTTACTTTATTTCTCAACTTACTTCTAAATGTAACCTAAATTTCAAGTTGTTTTGAAAACATGATTTCGAAAAATGGGATGAAGAATGTCAGTATGCCTTTGAAAAGATTAAAGAGTACCTATAAAATCTATCAGTATTAGTACTGCCTTTCACAAAAAAACCATTGATTTTGTATCTTATGGCATATGACAATTCTATGGGATGTGTGTCAGGGCAACAAGATGAAACGGGCAAGAAAGAGCAAGCTGTCTATTACTTAAGTAAGAAATTCACTAAATATGAGTCAAAATGTTCCCAATTGGAAAAAATGTGTGCTGCACATTAGGTTGGACAACCCATAGGCTTAGGCAAAATATGTTAGACCATACTACTTGCTTGATAGCAAGGTTGGATCCTTTTAAGTATATTTATGAAAAACCATCATTGTCAATGAGGTTAGCAAAATGGCAAGTCATGCTCTCTGAATATGATATTGTATATGTGTTGCAAAAGGTGATGAAAAGAAGTGTGTAGCTGAATTCCTTGCAGAGTGTGCAACTAATGATTATGAACTTATGAAATTGGGCTATCCTAATGAAAATTTAATGACCATATCCTAAATGGAGAAAAGGGAACCAATCGAAAAGCCATGAAAATTGTTCTTTGATGGAGCTTCGAATGCTTTGGGGCATAGGATTGGAGTAGTTTTGATATCCCTTGATAGAAATTATTATCCAAGCACTACAAGGTTGGATTTTAATTGCACCAACAAGGTGACAAAATATGAAACATGCATAATGGGCTAGCAAATGGCAATTGAAAAGAAGATTAGAGTGTTGGAAGCATATGAAGACTCGACTTTGGTAATCTATCAATTACGTGGTGAATAGGAAATAAAAGATTCACAATTGGTATGATATCAAAAGTATGTAGTAAATTTGATCAAAAAATTTGAAAAGGTCTAATTTTGTCATGTACCATGAAAAGATAATCAAATGGCTGATGCTTTAGCTACATTAGCTATGATGTTTAAAGTGTGTGATAAAATGGAAATCCAACCTATCTGGTTAAATGTGTAAGGATCATCAGCATATTGTTCAACTATTGAAGAGGAGATTGATGGGCTACCTTGGTATTACAACATCATACAATATGTCAACCACCAACAATACCCAAAACATGTGTTAGAAAATGACAAATGAATTATCAGAAGATTGGCTATGTGATTTTTCCTTGATGGAAAAATTTTGTATAACAAAAGTAAGGATCAAATGTTATTGAAATGCATGCATGCTATTGAAGCCAAGAAAATATTACAAGAAGTGCATGAAGGAACTTGTGAAGCACATGCAAATGGTCACATAATGGCTAGACAAATCATAAAGGTAGGTTATTATTGGATGACAATGAAGAGTGACAGTGTCATCTTTGCCATAAATACCAAATTTATGCAGATAAGATTCTTGCTCCTACAATCCCTTAGCATATTCTTGCACCTCCATAGACATTCTCTATGCGGAGGATAGATGTAATTGGACCCATCACTCTAAAAGCTTTTAATAGGCATTGATTCATCTTTATAGTGATTGATTATTTCACAAATGGCTCGAACAACTTTTTATGCTAATGTGACAAGGTAGTGGTATGCAAGTTTATAAAAATGGAGATAATATGTCGATATGGCCTTCCAAAAAAGATAATTTCTGATAAAGCTCACAATTTGAATAACAAAATGTTAACAGATGTTTGTGCTTAGTTTAAAGTAAAACAATATAATTCAGCTCCATATCACCCAAAGATGAATGAAGCAATAGAAGCAGCCAATAAAAATATCAATAAGATAATAAAAAAAAATGACTGATACTTATAAGGACTGACATGAAAAGTAGCTTTTCGCACTGCAGGCTTATAAGACATCAATGTGCACACACTGAGGCCACTTTTTTTCGTTTATATATGAGATGGAAGCTATGTTGCCAATCAAAGTGGAGATTCTTTCTTCAATGATCTTAATGAAAATAGATTTAGAAGAAGCGGAATGGGTCCGAAATCATTACAAACAATTGAACCTCATTAAAGAAAAGAGGCTCATGGCTCTTTGTCATGGTTAGTTGTACTAGACAATAATGATGCAAGCATATGACAAGAGAATTCGATTTTGGCATTTCCATGAAGGAGAATTAGTTTTAAAGAAATTTTTTTCAAATTAGCATGATAATCAAGGAAAATGGATGCCAAATTAAGAGGGTCCATATGAAGTCAAAAAGGCCTTTTTAGGTGGAACACTAATCTTAGTAGAAATAGATGGAGATGACTTGCCAAACTCGATAAATTTAGATGCGGTAAAAAATATTTTGCCTAAGAAGAAGACAAAACAAATAAAAAAATGAATAAAAATGAAGTAGGACTTATAATTGAAAACCTGAAAAGGGCAGTTTGAGTTAAAATGAAAGATCTAAGTTGAAAACCTGAAAATGTGGCTTAGATGCAAAGGAAATATCCAAGTACATGGGGCAATGTCTAATACAACGAACTCGAAAGGATTAAATGTATTAATGGAATTGCTTTTTAAAAGGAAAAATTTTGGAATATTGTTCATGATTGTTTGAATATTCACTGTCTAAATATAATTTTCTTGTTTAAACTAGTGTTCAAGCTTCTCACTAGACACATTTTTGTACCTTCCTATAATAAATATTCACCTTTCTCCAATTTACCTTGCTTTCTGATAATCTTCATTCTCTCAAATAGAGGAAATGTTAATTCATTGCACTATTCATAAAATTTGAAATATGATAAATGATTGATAATATTCATAAAAGGTTTTACATTATTTTGTGAAAACCAAGGACAATGAAGTTAAAAAAAAAAGTAAAAAGGGGGGAGATTTGGAAAAGCACCTATTTTCAAACTCATCAAATTAAAGTAAAAACTTGTTGGAAGTAGTGTTGGATAATGATATCAGTAAATGATCATCATAATTCATAAGAAAGTAGCTCCTAGAATATACAGACCGAGATTGAGATTGGTTTTTTTAGAAAAAATGAAAATTAGAAAAGATTGACTTAAAGAACTTTCTTGCCATAATTTAGATGCATCATATTGATTTCTAATAATACTTGCATTACATGTATTGCATTCATGAATTACGTTTAATATATTTTTCAAAAAAATTTGAACTTTTTTTTTAAGGAAGAATCATTCAAGTAAAAAACTAAAGTATGAGAAATGATTTTGAAAAAATCATAACTTGTGAAACCCTTGAGCCATAACATAATGAGTTATTTCCAAGCCAGTTTCAAAATAAAAAAGAGAGAGAAAAAAAAAGATTTTTAAAGTTTCAAAGCCTCTGTTTAGGGGGAGCCATTTTCAAACAAATTTTTTGTAAAGTGTCAAAACCTTTGTTTGAGGGGAGCCATTTTCATTTGAGTTTTTTTAAAGTGTGAAAGCCTCTATTTAGGGAGAGCCATTTTCAAACAAGTTTTTTTTTTTTTTTAAGTGTCAAAGCCTCTATTTAAAGGGAGCCATTTTCAAGTAAGTTTTTTTAAAGTTTCAAAGCTCTTAATGAGGGGAAGCCATTTTTAAACAAGAACTTTTAATACTTCAATGCCTTTGATTAAAAGAGTATTCAAAGATCTCAAGAATTGTAAGACCTTTGGAAGCGATCTCGTATTTTATTTTCAAAAATTGTTGAGTATTTGTTTACAAATAGTCCTAAAAAAAACTCTCAAATGCATTATCCGGACAAAATTATTGTTTATATCTTTGTATTGTTTCTATTCTTAGAAATATGCAAATACGGGCAGCTGTAGCTATCAAATTTTATCTGGAACATTTTTGCATGGTTAACCCAAGCCCATTTATAACCCATAAAAAGCCCACAAGTTGGCCCATTTAGAGACCCAAACAAAGGCCATTTGAAGCTCATAAAAAGGCCCTTTTAAGAGCTCATAAAATGCATCAATATTTTGACCTATAATAAAAAAAAAAAGGAAACCTGTATGGTTACTATCAAACTCTTTTGCATGTGATTTATATGAATGATACATTTTCATGTGGATATATGAGAAATAAGGAATAAATAAAGCGAGTAAAACCTAAAGTCAACTCTGATCAAAATGAATAGAATTGGGGTCAATCCTCAAAATTCACAATCTAATTGGAATCAATGTGATTTAAAATTAAATTTGATGATTTATTAAAATACTAAAATTTTTTTAACACTGGGGAGAAGTACAAAATTACTAAAATTTCTTTTAGGGGTTATTTTGTAATTTGACTTTTCTGAGCTTGAATTTTTGTGAAAATTTTCAGATCTTAATTTTATAATATTTCATGATTTTTTGTGCATTTGAAATCATAGTAGTACCCAAAAAATATGAAATTACCAAAATACCCCTTATAAGGGTATTTTCATAATTTACCCTTCTCAAGCTCGAATTTTTATGAAAATTTTTAGATCTTAATTTTATAATATTTCATGATTTTTGGTGCTTTAATATCTCAAAAATGAGCTAAGGAACATCAATTTTTAAGAAAATGGCCTAAATATCCAAAAGTTTGTACTAGGGGTAAAATGGTCTTTCCATGAGTTTAGAGGCTATAAAAATCCAATTTTTGCAGTGAATAATGTGGACCATTAGATCTCCTATTGGATCTTGATCCAATGGCTGAAGGTTACTACTTGAAAAAAAAGAAAGAAGAAACTTTGGCCCTTGGATGAGATTGGATCCAAGGCCTATATACACCTAGAAAAGAGATATTTTGGAGGGTCTTATTCTTTGAAGAGGAGGAGTTTGCCAAAAAAAAAAAGGGAGAATTGCCGGAAACAAGGGAAGGTTTTGGGACACACACACATAAAAGAAAAAAAAAAAGGACAGTTTCGAGAGCCAAAAAAAAAAAAAACACACACACACAGAGCAACAGAAAAGATAAGAGAAAGGCGTGGAAGTTGGGCGGTAAGGAAAGCATACGAGGAAGAAAACTATAGTTGTTGGGAGGAATTGTTAAGAAAAGGTAAATCTCTTGTTTCCTTTCTAGTTTGCTTTCCTACATGTAAACTTTGTACCTTTCTTTATAAACTGCCATGCACAAAGATTATGTCCCTCTTCCCAGTTTTGCTAAAATTTTTTATGTTTTCATCTTTGCTGATATGGTTTCATCTAAAAGGTGGAAGCTTCTTTTTTAGCATCTAGGAACTTCCAATAAATAGAGGGAAATGAAGGTTTTGAAGTCTAAGGGGTTGTCTTGGTTATGCTTTTCTTTTGGCTGTCCATAGGGCTTCAAGATTGCATCTTTGTTCTATGTCTATTGGCATTTTCTGGACAAAGTGTCTTCGCAAGCTTACTGTTTTTTTATAAACTGCCATGCACACAGTTTACGTCCTTCTTCCCAGTTTTGCTAAAATTTTTTGTGCTTTCATCTTTGCTGATATGGTTTCGTCTAAAAGGTGGAAGCTTTTTTTTAGCATCTAGGAACTTCCAAAAAACAAAGGCAAATGAAGGTTTTGAAGTCTAGGGGGTTGTCTTGGTTACGCTTTTCTTTTGGCTGTCCATAGGGCTTCAAGATTGCAGCTTTGTTCCATGTCTATTGGTATTTTCTGGACAAAGTGTCTTCACAAGCTTAATGTTTTTTTATAAACTGCCATGCACACAAATTACGTCCTTCTTCCCAGTTTTGCTAAAACTTTTGTGTGTTTTCATCTTTGCTGATATGGTTTCGTTTAAAAGGTGGAATCTTTTTTTCAGCATCAAGGAACTTCCAATAAACAGAGGGAATTGAAGGTTTTGGAGTCTAAGGTTTTGTCTCGGTTATGCTTTTCTTTTGGCTATCCATAGGGCTTCAAGATTGCAGCTTCGTTTCATGTCGGAGTGAATTTTCTGGACAAAATGTCTTTGCTAGCTTACTGTTTCTTTATAAACTACCAAGCATACAAAGTATGCCCCCTTTTTTGTGCTATGTGTAATCTATATGCAGGAGCATGAGGCTCCATTATCTTGGTACCTCACCAACCGTTTTTCTTACAAATGGTCAAAGCTTGTTCCTTTTGTCACCATGATCTCTATTCTTGTAAAAGGGTTTGCTCGCAAAAGCCTGAGGCCTCGTTTTGCGTTGGAAAATTTTGACCTGCCCTCTATTCTTGCATGTGGCATGGCTTTAACTAGTTTTTATTACTTTCGGCTGCTGTAGTATTTTGGTTTTTATAACTCACTCTTCGATGTGAATGTTCTAGTGTCAATTAAGTTTGTTTCTTTTTCCTTTACACGCTATGCCCATTTTCAGCTTGATACCATGGATATGATCGTCGATACAGTCCCAAGTTGGTTATTTGATGCTATATTGTACTCGGTTATTGATCTTTAGTTATTCATTGGTTTACTGGTCATTGCTGCGTGCTAGCTATTTGTGAGAAAACAAGAGGTTTTTTTAGGGCTGTCCCACCTAGTACAAAGTCATGTAGTATTCTTTTTCTTGGATTGTTCACAACTTTACACGGTCAAAAAAAAAAAAAAGATGCTGAAAATTTTTTTGTTTACCATAAATCTTATTTCCATGCATGCTTTATATCAACATCCATATTACTTGCAGGTTATTATAGGTTTATTCAAAGTTTGAATTCCATGCATTTCTAACGAGCTCGTTAAATAGTTACTTTAATTTTATGCAATTTAATTTCCATACTTTAGTTGGTCTTTAAGTATAAAGTAATTTCGATACATTCTTAGTTCATTTGCAATAATAACAATAATAATGATGATGATGATAATGATAATGAAAATCTCCGGGGATGAGATTTTAAAGAAATCTGTAAAATCTCTAAGTAAAAATATTTTTCTAAAAAAATTACCAAAGTAATGGGGTAGTTAGGAAAATATTTGATACAAAAGATTTTCATTCATTTAGTTTATTAAAATTTTGATAGAATAATATAATTACTCTTTTAGGAGTAAATAATAATACATGAATATTGTGATCAATTTTATCTTTCAAGAATTTTAATTCATAAAAATAAAAATAAAAATTAAAAAAATTAGAATTAGAATAAGATTAAATGAGAAAGAAGAAGTAAATGGAATTTTCGATGATAAGATTTTAAGGAAGTCTGAGTAGAGATTCTTAAAAAATTTTTAAGTGAGAATATTTTTTTAAAATACCGCCAAAGTATCAAGGTATTAAGAAAATGTTCAATAAAAAATTTTATTTACTTTGTTCCTTTCAAAATGTTTTTAATGATAATTGTGAAATAATTAAGTAAATTAAATCAAAATTAAAATGAGTAACATAATAACAAGAATTATATTTTTTGCGTGCATATTCTACTTTATTGTTTGCATTACATATTTTAAATTAGTTAATGAGAATTTTTGATGATGGGACCTTGAAAAGTTTGAGAAGTAATTACCAAGAATTCCCTAGGTGAGCAAAGTCTTCTAAAAATTATCAAAGCATTAGAATATTTAGATGTTTCTTTTAATACGAAAAACCTCCATGTTATCATTATTTTCTTTAATTTGAGATGACTTTTATATAAAAATGTGTTTTTTTAAATAAATTCATGGATAACAATATTATTACATGTTTTGTTTTATATTAAAGAAAATGAAAAATCTCTAAATATGAGATTTAAAAGAAATGCGAGTAGTGACTCTTTAGAATCTCTAAGTAAGAAAATTTATCTAAAATGTTGCTATTGTATTCGAGCATTTAGATTAATTTTCGATAAAGATTTCTCATTTTGTAAATGGCATAGAAATGAGTTTTAGAAAATACTATTTGTTTTTAAAATTATAGATATAATATTTTATGAAAATAAATATGAACCATTGATTATAGGATTTTTAAGAAGTTCGAGTAAAAATTCGTAGGAGAGATTTTTAAAAATTCTTAAAGTAATGGAGTATTTAGCAAAATATTTAATACAAAAAAGTTTTGTTTGTCTATTTTTCTAAAACTTTGATGTGTAATGACTCTTTTAGTAATGAAATTGATATAATTAAAGTTTAAAAATTAAACAAAAAAGAACCAAAGTCAGAATGTTTATGGTTTGTAAGATATATTTTAAAGAATGTTTAAGGATTTAACCCTGATAAGATATATGTCAGAAAACCAAAGTCAAGGTATTGTAAGAAGATAGCTAAATTGATGGAAATAAAGGTAGAGGCCATGGTCAGCTTACCTTGGCATTTCTTTCATGATTTCATTTTGGGACACTTAGAAAGTGATCAAGACATAGTAGTGTTCGCCCTAGCAATTTACGGCATGGTGATCTTTTTAAAAACTTTAGGATATATTGAATTGGCTATAGTTGATATATTTGAACAAATCGAAACTCAAGAGATTAATCCCATTCTAGCTATCCTAGTTGAGACAATAAGATCATTGAACTTTTGTTGCCAAAATGGAGGACATTACATAGGGAGTGCACAACTACTATTTGTTTAGATAAAAACCCATTTCAGATGTAAAAAAAGTGCTTTTCCAAGCCATATCTTCGAAATAAAGCCCTAGTTAAAGAGTTTTGCTAGAGTCAATGGCCAATATTAAAATCCAAAGAAGAGTGGGTAGCATTCTTTCGAAGGCTTAATAGTGATCAAGCCAAATGGATGGCACTATAGATGCCTCATGTGCCAATGTTATATCAAGGAGAAGATGATCCATAGGTACTACTTTTGGAATTGTGAAAAGTGGTAAGTTATGTTCCACTAATGGTATTAAGGCAATTTGGTGAGAAGCAGTTTGCCTCTGCCACGCATGGACTTGCCCTAGTAGAATTTGCTTACAGAGAAATGGGCTCATCAAAAATAGTAGAGCAGTCAGTTCAGGTATGGAAGAAAACTTGAAAGCTATGATTAGGACCTATTCTAGACAAAGTCACCACTGATTACTTGATATAGAAGGCAAAGTGTTCTAGAGATATTATGCTTTCTCCAGATGATTTCTTATTTCAACAAGTGAACCTGTGGGCAAAAGAGCCATTGTCGGAAGTTAAGCTTGTTAGGCAAAAACTTGAAGTAGAAAAAGAAAAATTGAAAAAAGAAAATTGAAGACTCTAAAAAAAGATGGACAACTGAAATATGAAGCAAAAGCTTGATAAAGTAGATTAAAAAAGACAATGCAAAATCGAAATGTGGCCCAAAATGATTTAAAGGATTTGCATTAAGAAAACAAAAAAAATGCAAACCCAATTAAAGAAAAATAAAAGGCGCTAGATTTGGTGTTAGCCAGCAAAAGGAAATGATTGAGCTTCAAGAAGAAATGCAATGTTGGAAGGGCAAAGCCAAGGAAAATAATGAAAAAGCCATCGGGATTTTTTAGAATAGCAAGGGTGGGAAGGTTTGTATTCAACAACTTTAGCAAGAATGATGGAATGTCAAAAGGAGAAAGCTAAATTAAAGGCACAGATCAAAGATGAAAAAAGAAAACACTATGAAATGTGAAAGGAGAAAGAATCACTCTACCAAGTAATTTAAAAGATGGAACAGCAATTACGAGACCACAAAGACAATATTTCTACAATTATCAAAGAATGGCAAAATAAAGAAGAAAATTAGAGATACACTTGCCATCTCAAAATGGATGCTCACATAAAGTGAAAGGCAAAGACTTGGGAAGGCGACAATACATAGAAAACCTAGCTAGTCAAATTTGCAAAGCAGTAAGAAAAGCAATGGAGATGATCGAGAGAGTAAAAGCTTTAATACAAGAAATCAACCCAATTGAAAGTTATAGGCAATGTTTGTTGAACTTTTTAGTTGAAGCCAAGGATCACTATAAGCAAATTAAATGTTTTCATGGCTACAATGCTAAAATGATAGACTTTCTGTAATAAAAAACTAGTTGGAATCAATGCAAAGTTCTAATGTTTGAGATATTTTTGGAATAAATGCCTCTTAATGCATTCATGCATACATTGTGCATATTTTTTCTTTTTCAAAATTTTATCTCATTAAATTGATGTTTTAAGAATTAAAATAAAAATTGTTTTGCTTTCACAAAAAAAATATGGTGTTCTAATTTTTCAATTTATGGAAATGAATGGTTTAAGGATAGCTCAGCCATTGAAAGTTTGAAACCGATTTGCTCACCATTCGTACAATACATGGTTACAAGTTATAATTATGGAAAATGAGTAGGTAGCCAAAATAGAGAGAATGAAAAAAGCTCAAAAAAATATGCAAGAACGGATGGTTGAAATGTAAGAGGAGATGTGAAGACAAATGATAGAGTTAAGGGAGTTAATAAAGGGCATGGCCAAAGTGAAAGGTGTTGCTGAAGCCTCTACTATAAGATAGGAAAATCAACCCCAAGAAAAGATCAATGTTAAAAAAGGGTCATTTTACTCGCCCAGGTATATACCACCCTATGCTTTAGCTCTTCAACTAATGTATCCATCACATATGGGTGGACAACCCTATCCATTCAGGAATGTAAACTTATCGGTTAACCAATAACCAAATCAAGGGCAATTTGAACATAACCCAAGACGTAATTTGGTTGATCCAATTTTTATTCCCAATTTGGATGATCCCAAAGAGTAAGAGAAATTAAACGGCATGTCAGAGTTAGGAGAGAAAAATGAAATTCAACATAAGTATGACTTGTTAAAAAAGAGACTAAAAGTTTTTAAAGGAAGAGATATCTTTGGCATTATTGATGCAAATGACCTCAGTCAACTCTTGGATCTAGTAATTCCATTAAAGTTTAAAACTACTAATTTTGAGAAGTATGACGAAACTAAGTACCCATCGGCCCATCTCGCCATGTTTAATCGTAAGATGATAGGTCACACCGACAATGATAAGCTTTTGATCCACTATTTTCAAGTTAGCCTCACTGGGTATGTAGCTAGATGGTATGTCCAACTAGATATGAGCCGCATGCATTCTTAGAAAGACCTCACTAAAGCTTTTCTTGGCCAATACAAGCATGTATTAGACATGGCTCCCGATAGGTTGTCACTACAAAATATGAAAAAAAAGGCCAATGAAACTTTTAAGGAATATACCCATAGTGGAGGGATCTTGTCGCTCAAGTATAGCCGTTTTTGATAAAAAATGAGACAATGGTGCTTTTTGTTAATACTCTCTGTTGTAATGGTTAGGATGACCACTAGATAAATTTGGAAAACAAAGGAAATGGAGTTGCCACCAATCTTTTTTGGCTAGGTGGGATTGGCCACCTATTAAAACTTACCTTCTTAATAAATTAATTAAAATTTATTAAAAAGATAATTTTTAGGTTTGCAAAAATAGGTTGGATTTAAGAGTTGGTTATACGTGGGGAAGGATTAGCACCCCAATGATGCCCGTTTAAAAATGGTGCCAATTAATTATGTGTTATCTTTTAATATTGACCAAAATGCTCTTAATTTTAGTATTTAAAAATTAATTTTCTTAATTTTCATTAAAAACATATTTTTATTTTTAGTAAACTTGAAAATAAATAAGAACCTTATATTAAAAATTTCCTAAAATATTCTAATATACTGATAATATTAAAGGAGCCATCTCACCTAAGGAATTTTAAGAATTATTACTCTAAATTCTAAAAAATCCTATCCTCGATAGTTCATATCTATTTTCAGTATTTATTTTTGAAAAATATAATATCTATAAATAGCATAAAACTAGTATTTTCTGATACTTATTTATAAAAAGACAAGAAATCTTTATCGAAAATTAATCTATATACTTTAATATGTTGGTGGCAGTTTAGATAAATTTTTTTACCTAAAGATTTCTAAAAAATCACTATCGAATTTCTTTAGAATCTCATCCTCGAAGATTTTTCATTTGTTAAAAAAAAAACATTAAAAATCATGTAATAATTTAGTTATCCACAAATACATTTATTTTTTAAAACATTCTCCTATTTTATTAAGAAAAACTATTCAAGTTAAAGAAAATGATTATAAAATGAAAAATTTTTCATATTAAAAAGAAAATTCTAAATATTCCAATACTTTGATAATTTTTAGAAAGCTTTTCTCACATAAAGAATTCTTAGGAATCACTATTCGAACTTCTTAGAGTTCCATCATTGGAAATTTAATTCACTTTAAAATCATGTAACAATATCATTATCTATAAATAAATTTATTTTCAAAAGTGTATATTTTCATATAAAATTACTCAAATTGACAATAATGATAAAATGGAAATCTTTCATATTGAAAACAAACTTCTAAATATTCCAATACTTTGGTAATTTTTAAAAGAATTTTTCTTACCTAGAAAATTCTTAGGAATCACTACTTGGACTTGCAGAGGTCTTACCATCGAAAACTTTTATTTACATTTAAATTATGTAATCAAATTACGAGCATTATCATAAATAATCTTTTCTAGAAGGCCAAATCGACATATTATTTCTCTTTTTATAAACTTGCATACCATAGCCTTTGTTACATTAGCATAGGAAGCTGTTTTGACTCATTTTATGAAATAGTCAATCACTATAAAGATGAACCGATGTCTATTTGAAGCTTTTGAAGTGATGGGTCTAATTACATCCATCCCCCATATGGAGAACAACTATAGAGGTGTGAGGACATGTAAAAAGATTAGAGGAGCATGAATTTTATCTGCATAAATATGGCATTTATGGCATTTTTTAGCATAGTTGATACAATCACTCTCTATTGTCAGCCAATAATAACCTAACTTTATGATTTGTCTAGCTATCATATGGCTATTTGTATGTTCTCCATAAGTTCTTTCATGCTCTTCTTGTAATATTTTCTTGGCCTCAACAGCATTCACACATCTTGTTAACATTTGATCCTGGCTTTTCTTGTATAAAATTTCTCCATCAAGGAAAAATCCCATAGCTAATCTTCTGATAATTCGTTTGTCATTTTCTAATGCATGTTTTGTTTGTTGTTGGTACTTGACATATTGCATGATATCATGGTACCAAGGTAGGCCATCAACTTCTTCTTTAACAGATGAATAATATGCTAGTAATCCTTGAACATTTAACTGGATAGGTTGGATTTCCACCTTATCATCCACTTTAAATATTACAGTAAATGTAGCCAGAGCATCAGCCATTTGATTATCTTTTTGAGATATATGACAGAATTGGACATTTTCAAATTGTTTGACCAAATCTACCACATACATTTAGTATCGTACCAACTTTGAATCTTTTATTTCCCATTCACTATGTAGTTGATAGATTACCAAGGCTGAATCACCATAGGCCTCTAACACTCAATTTTCCTTTCAATTGCTATTTGTAGGCCCATTTTGCATGCTTCTATTCTGCTACATTGTTGGTACAATTAAAATCCAACCTTGCAATGCTTGGACAATAATTTCCATCATAGGATATAAGAATTACTCCAATCCCATGCCCCAAAGCATTTGAAGCTTCATCAAAGAACATTTTCCATGGCTTTTCTATTAGTTCTTTTTCTTCTACTTGAGATATGGTCATTAAATCTTCATTAAGAAAGTCCAATTTCCTAGGCTCATAATCATTAGTTGCACACTCTGTAAGGAATTCAGCTATCACACTTCTTTTGATTACCTTTTGTGACACATATACAATGTCATAGCATGGCTTGCCATTTTGCTAACCCTTCTGACAATAATGGTTTTTCAAAAATATACTTAAGAGGATCCAACCTTACTATCAACCAAATAGTATGGTATAACATATATTGCCTGAGTCTATGAGCTATCCAAGCTAATGTGTAGCACATTTTTTCTAATTAGAACTATTTAGACTCATATTCAGTGAGCTTTTTACTTAAGTAATAAATGACTTGCTTTTCCTTGCTCATTTCATCTTGTTGCCTTAACACACATCCCATAGAATGGTTATATACTATGAGATATGGAATCAATGGTTTCCCCTCAACAGGTGGTACCAACACTGGTATTCAATGAACTTTTTACTTAAGTAATAAATGACTTGCTTTTCCTTGCTCATTTCATCTTGTTGCCTTAACACACATCCCATAGAATGGTTATATACTATGAGATATGGAATCAATGGTTTCCCTCTAAACAGGTGGTACCAACATTGGTGGATTTGCTAGGTACTCTTTAATTTTTTCAAAGGCATATTGACATTCCTCATCTCATTTTCTAGGATTATGCTTCTGAAGCAACTTGAAAAATGGGTCACATTTAGAAGTAAGTTAAGAAATAAAATGGGAAATGTAGTTCAACCTTCCTAGAAAGCCTCTTACTTCTTTTTGTGTGTGTGGGGGTGATAAGTTCTGAATGGTGAGTATTTTATCTGGATCAATTTTAATGCCCTTTTCACTCACCACAAACTCTAGCAATTTTTTTGACTTAACACCAATATGCACTTTATTAGGTTTAACTTGAGTTGATATTTTTGCAACCTTTCAAACAACTTTTTGAGATTGGTAACATAGTCCCCTCTCTAATGAGATTTTGCAATCATGTCATCCACATGTACCTCTATTTCTTTATGCATCATGTCATGGAATAGGGTTATCATGTGCAATGTTTAGTAGTATTATCCATGAAAGTGTCAATATGGGATAAAAGAAAATTATTTTTCAAACTGACTTTATTAAAATCTCTGTAGTCTACACATATCTGAATTTTTTCATCCTTCTTGGGAATTAGGACCATGTTAGTTACCCATTTTGGATATTTGGTTACCTCTAAAAAGCTTGTGTCAAACTACTTTTTTAATTCTTCTTTGATTTTTAACATAAATTTGGCTTCATGTGCCTTAATTTCTATTGTACCGGTTTACATTTTAGCATCAATGGTAGTCGGTGTTCTACGATATCTAAACTGAGTCTTGGCATATCTTGGTATGACCATACAAACACATAAACATATTCACAAAGTAATTATTTCAACCTTACCTTTCTATGTATGAAAGGGATGTGCCCATCTTAACCTCCTTTATATTCTCCTAATCACCTAAATTGATTATGCCTATAGCTTTCGCTTAAGGTTCAATTAGTTTCCTTTCTTATTCCATGAGTCTTAATAAATCAGGGGGCAAATTGTCCTCATTCAAATCCTCTTCATTATCAAGTTCATCAATGTGAATAAGTTTTTTAAAGTCAAATCTTGGACTGTCATCATGATTATCTTTGTATTCATTATTTGAAAACCTAAAAAATGGGTGAAGTTGAAATAATGTAAGCTTATGTGTGGGAAAGAAAACAAAATTGTGATTTTGAAGAAATGAAATAATAGAGGAAACACAAATGCAAAACAATAGTCATTTTATTGAAATGATAAAGGAAAAATATGCCCATACAAAACTTTTCCAAATGCTTTTAGTCATAAGCATTGGGGAAAATTAACTCATTACATTACTTTGTGAAAAATTTAAGGATAATTGGTAACTTCATTGATTTTTAATTGTTCAACTTTTCACTCGGAGGACATGAATAAATAAGAGCCTCATCTCTTTGACTAGCTATTACTGTATCTCTTACCATATAAAAATAGAGTTTAGAAAAGGCTTCTTCCATGTTTAGCATAGGTTCTTTTTATGTGTTTTCTAACAGATTAGGGTAGACATGTTTGACTAAACAAAATGTATCATACAGATAAGGGATGATCATTCTTTCATATTCTAGCTTATATCTCTTAAGCCACGCCAATCTTTTTTCCCTTCTTTTAGCGATGGCTCTTTTTTTTTTTTTATCATGGTGATTTTGAATCTTAATCCAAACCTTTCCTTATTTTCAAATATTCTTGGTGGCTCCTTGATCCCTTACAAATTCCTTCCAAGTCCATATCCAACATGCTATCCTTTACCTAGTGTTTGTTTGACAACCATCCCAGTTGTACTTGATAAGTGTAGAGTGCGCACCTTCGACCTTTTCCCTACATAAGTTGCATTAATAAATTCAAAAGATCTAAAAAAGCAATCCAATGCCTCTTCTACAGCTTCCATATATGGAGTAGTCATGGTCTTGGTCAATAATAAGTCCTCTTTTACAAAAGCAATAATCAGTTAATCTTCAACTACAAACTTTATTTTCTGATGCAGAGATAATGGGATAGCTCCTGCCATATGAATCCATGGTTGTCTTAGTAGATAGCTATAAGATGGTGAAATGTCCATGACTTTGAATTCTATAGAGAAAGTGTATGGCCTTATTTGCATTGGTATTTCAATGTCTCTTAACATTTCTCTTCGGGAGCCATCAAAAACCCTCACCACTATATAACTAGTCTTTATATGTGATACATAAATGGGTAATTTTGTTAGGGTAATCATGGGGATGACATTGATTGGAGAGCCATTATCAATAAAAACCTTAGCTATGATATGACCTTTGCACATAATAGTGATATGAAGGGCCCTAGACCTACCCCATCCCTTTGGTGAAATTTCATCATCATTAAAGTTATAAAATTTAGAGCCATAATATTCCCCACAATATGGTCAATATTCTCAATAGAGATATTATGATCCACATATGCTTAATTTAACACTCTTAGTAAGGCATTTTGATATGGTTCATAATTTAACAATAGAAACAAAAAAAAAAAATTCAAGCAAACATCTTATTCAACTACTGTACTATGCTGTATTCACTGTGTTTGGTCAACTTTAAGAATTCACAAGCTTTTTTTTAGTAATAGGTTTTTTATGTTATGCATCTGGAACCACTATAGAATGAGTCTTGTTTCCTTCTTCCAACATCTCTTTTTTTCCTATTCAAGTGTTTTTTATCATTTTAGGAGTATAACATCTCCTACTCTTTGTCATTCCACCTACCCTAGTTATATTTGCAATGCTGGTGGCATTTGAGTCATTTACAGCCTGACAATCATTTCATTCTTGTGCCATGACATTATAATCACACTTCTATGGCACTACCTTATTACTCCAATAAGGGAATAGGCTAGGGACTCAAATTGTTATAGGTTTCATGGGAAAATAAATGGGTTGTTCCTTCACCAAGCTTGGTTTTGGGTTACAGAAGATAGTTATTGGTTTAGACACAAACTTGTGGAACATACTTTCGAAAGATCTTCTTTCTACTTCATTCATCAAAGTTTGCCCTTGCACACCATTTGGTTTTTCATTGCAATAAATTGTCACCGGCTTAAGCATAAACTTAGAAGGCATACTCTTTGAAGACCCTCATTCTATTGCATGCACTGTGTTTTAATCATCCTCTTCATAAAACTCTATCAAGAATGAATCCATCATTGTTTGTAGCACTTCATGAAACACACTATAATTCTAAATTGAGTGTCCTACCATATTCATATGATAGATACATGCTTAGGTTGGATCATAATCTCTCTGATAGATCACTTGTTTTGAAGGAATTGGGTGAAGCATGTCAATTTTGACCAAATTTTTGAACACTTAACCTATCAGGATTTTAACTTCATCAATACTTTTCTTAACACGCCTTACCATATTGCCATCTATTGCATTGATTGTTGGCTTAGTGTGGTTTGGTAAAGGATTTTCATTAACGTATGGCTTCCTACTAGTGTCAAAATTAATGTATCCTTTCTTAATTAAGTGCTACACTTTATACTTAAAAACTATGTAATATTCTATGGAATGGCCTGTAACTCAATCATGATAATCAAACCAAGCATTTGGATTACACCACATAGGATATGAAGGCTTTAATGATTCTATAAGGTATGGTGTAATGAGATGGTTTACTATCGATTAAGAGAACAAATCAATGTAAGACATCGGAATGAGATCAAGGGAATATTCTCTTAAGTGGCCCTTAGACCTCTAAGATTATTTGTTAAACTATTTGACTAGACAACAGGTTAGGCTATGGGTGCAGGAACATAATTAGGCATGCGAATGTGAAAGCTTTATGGGAATCTCAGTGGTGGTACTAGTTGATATGGGTACAAACTTTGGGAAATGTTATGTGTAGTGGGGTAACAGGATGGGTAGGTTGGGTACAGTTTATATAGGGTAAAATTCATAGGTGGTTGATCCCAATAGGCCATAACATGTGCTTTTCCATCTTTCTTTTTAGGTGGCATTACTTTTTTAGAACTGGTGGTATCACTTGCCTTGATCTTACCACTCATAATGGCATTTTTTATCATTTCACCAGAAATTACCATATCATCCATGAAATTTTTCATTGCATTACCAACAAGTTTATCATAATACAGTGTATTGAGAGTATTAACAAAAAGCACCGTTGTCTCTTTTTCAATCAAAGATAGCTATACTTGAGTGGTAAGATCCCTTCATCTATGGGCATGCTCTTTAAAAGTTTCATTGGCTTTCTTTTCCATGTTTTGCAGTGGCAATCTATTAAGAGCCATGTCTAATACATGCTTTTATTGGCCAAGAAAAGCTTTAGTGGCATCCTTCCAATAATGTATGCAACTACTATCTAATTGGACATACCACCTACCTGTAGACCCAATGAGGCTGTCCTGGAAACAGTGGATCAAAAGCTTATCATTATTGGTGTGACTTGCCATCTTATGATAGAACATGGTGAGATGGGCTGATGGGCATTTAGTTCTATCATTTTTTTCAAAATCAAGAGTTATAAACTTCAGCAGAATTATTAGATTTGAGACCAAACTAAGGTCATTTGCATCAATAATGCCAAAGATATCTTTTCCTTCAATAGCTTTTAGTCTCTCTTCCAACACGTCATACTTGTGTTGAATTTTTTTTCTCTCCTAACTCAAACATGCCCTTTAATTTTTCTTGCTTCCTAGCATAATCCAAATTGGTAACAAAAATTGGATCAACTGGATTACATCCTGGATTATGCTAAATTGCCTCTGATTTAGTTATTGGTTAACCCATAAGTTCACATTCAAGAATGGATAAGGTTATCCACCCATATGTGATGGATACATTAGTTGAAGAGCTCGAGCATGGGGTGGTATATACCTAGGTGGGTAAAATATTTTTGACATTATTGTTTCCATGGGGTCAATTTTCCTCTCTTGTAGCAGTGGCTTTAGCAACACCTTTCCCTTTGGCCATGCCCGCCATTAACTCTCTTAGCTCTATCATTTGTCTTGCATCTCTCCTTGTATTTCAACTATCCATTCTTGCATATCTTTCTGAGTTTTTCCATTCTTTCTATCTTGGTTACTTGCTCATTTTTCGCAATTCTTACTTGTAACCATATATTGTACAAGTGGTGAGCAAATCGATTTCAAACTTTTAATGGCTGAGCAATCCTTAAACCTTAGTTACCATAATTTGAAAAATTAAGACACCATATTATTTTTGTGAAAGCAAAATAATTTTTATTTTAGTTTTGAAAACATCATTTTATTGAGGTAAAATATTGAGAAAGAAAAAAAATATGCAAAATATATGCAGTAATGCATTAAGAGTTATTTACTCAAAGACATATCTCGAACATTAGAACTTTTCATTAATTCCAACAAGTTCTTAATTATAGAGAGTCTATCATTTTAGCATTATGGCCATAAAAACATTTAATTCACTCATACTGATCCTTGGCTTCAACTAAAGTTCAACAAATGTTGCCCATAACTGCCAATTAGGTTGAGTTTTTGTATTAAAGCTTCTACTCTCTCAACCATTTCCCTTGTTTTCATATTGCCTTTCAAATTTGACTAGCTAGATGCTCTATGTATTGTTGCCTTCTTAAGCTCTCCATTTTCCATTTTATATGAGCATCTACTTCAAGATCAAAAGCGTATCTCCAATTTGCTTCTCTATTCTACCATTCTTTGATGGTTGTGGAAATATGATCTTCATGGTTTTGTAATTGTTGTTCCATTCTTTGAATTACTTGGCAGTGTGATTTTTTCTCTTTTTGTATTTCATGGTTTTTTTTTCATCTTTGATTTGTGCCTTAAATTTAGCATTCTTCTTTTGGCATTCCATCAACTTGTTGAAACTATCAAGTACAAACCTTCCCACTTTTTGTTGTTCTTGAGAAATCCTTACGGTTTTTTCCTAATTTTCCTTGGCTTTTTATTTCCAACGTTGCATCTCTTCTTGAAGCTCAATAACTTCCTTTTGCTTCTTAACACTGAATCTAACACCTTTTCCTTCATTTAATTGGGTTCGTATTTTCTTGTTTTCTTAATGCAAATCCTTTAGATCATTTTGAGCCATATCTCAATCTTTCATCACCTTTTTGAGTCTACTTTTCTGAGCTTCTGCTTTATATTTCAGTTGTCCCATCTTTTCTTAGAGTCTCAAGTTTTCTTTTTTCAATTTCTCTTGTTTTGCTTCAAGTTTTTGCCTAATAAGTTGAACTTTCGAAAATGTTTCTTTTGCCCATAAATCCACTAATTGAAATGAGAAATCATCTAGAGGGAGCACAATATCTATAGAATACTTTGTTTTCCAAATCAAGTAATCGGGGATGACTTTGTTTAAAATAGGCCCTAATCTTAGCCTTCGAGTCTTCTTCTATACCTAAATTGACTATTCCACTATTCTTGATGAGCCCATTTTTCCATAAACAAATTCTACTAAGGCAAGTCTATGAGTGGCAGGAACAAACTGCTTTGCACCAAATTGCCTTAACACCATTAGGGGAGCGTAATTTACCACTCCCCACAATCCCAAAAGCAATACCCATGGATCATCTCGACCTTGATATAACATTGGCACATAAGGCATCTATGGTGCCATCCATTTGACTTGATCACTAGTAAGCCTTCAAAAGAATGCTACCTATTCTTCTTTAGATTTCAACGATGGCAATTGATTCTTGCAAAATTCTTTGACTGGGGCTCTACTTCAAAGATATGGGTTGGAAAAAGCATTTTTCTTGCATCTAAAATGGTTTTTTATCTAGACAAATAGTAACTATGCACTCATTGTGAAACGTGCTCCATTCCAATGACAAAAGTTTAATGATATGATAGTCTCAGTTAGGATGATTGGAATGGGATTAATAGCCTGACTTTCAATTTGTTCAAATAGATCAACTACTGCCAATTTAATATATCCTAGAGTTTTTGGAAAAATCACCATACCGTAAATTGCTAAAGCAAACACTGTCATGCCTTGATCATCCTCTAAGTGTCCCAAAATGAAATCATGAAAGAAATGCCAAGGTAAGCTGACACTTTTACCTTTGTCTTTAGTCAAAGCATCTACGACCTCTTCCTTCATTCCAATTAACTTAGCTATCTTTTTACGGTATCTAATTTTGGTTTCTTGACATATATCTTATCAGGGTATTGCATTTCCAATCCTGCCAAAATGAAATATTCCTTAATAGTTAATGTCAAATCCACGTCATTAAATGTGAAACATCTATGATATGGGTCACAAAATTGAACAACTACTTGAATCAAATGTTCCTCAATCACTACTGAGATAAGAGATGCAATTTGCCCATATTTTTCATAAAACTTTCCCTTTCTAGCTTCACTCATTTGATTCCATATGGTAGCCAAATCTTTCAAATTATTTTGGGTAAGACTTGATGCACTTTTTTTGGTAACCCTAACATAAAACAAACAAGTAAACAATCTCCTTCCTTTTGCTGAGTTCTCGTAGACCATTCATGCACCTCATTGTACGATTCACATGTGGCAGTCACAAAAAAAGAGCAAATCTGTAATACTGTTGGATCCATGAAAAGAATTTTGCTAAAAGATGTCTAAGAGCAAATACCTCACTATGTTATTGTGTTATGCCAATGTGATTTATGTAAAAAAAACACAAAAAAAAAGAAGAGTTAGTACAAAAGAGAGAGAAAAAAGAAAAATAAAAGGTAAAAGCTTGAAAAATAGAAGAAATGAGAGGAACATTTTTCTTGGAAAAGGAAATGAAACAAAGATCTTATTGTATTTTTTTTTTTGAAAAATCAAAACAAATATGAATACCCACATTTATGATTTTTTTTTTGTTGAAAAACACAATACAAATGTTCCCTTTTTATTCTATTCCATGGAGCTGGTCTATGAAAAAGGTGGATATAACTTTACCTTGGTTCGACTCTTATGGTTTACTATATGCTGGGTTCGAATTGATTTACATCTAAAGGTCCCCAAACTGTTCCTCACTAACATCCACTCTAGACTAGTAAGGCATCTTGATCTTCACCCATTATAGGCTATGAACGAAAATGATTTAATTTAAGTGGGAGTATTTCGCTTGCCATTGTGAAAGTTATCACCTCACGAGAGCATAGGTGCTTTACTCCCTTCTAAAAGGGTTAAAGCTCGAGTATAAAGCTCATGCATGATGTAAAGGTGTTATGTGTGAGAGAAAACAACATCATAATCTCTTTCCTACATGCCCCATAATTTATTGAGAATAACATATACATAAAATAAATAATGAACACATGACTTAATTAAAATGAAATGAACATAAATTTTTATTACTATTGTTATTTAAAAACAAAATCAAAATCAAGAAGATTAATGTTAAATACCAATTAAGACCATTAAATCAAAAATAAAGATAACACCTAATTAATTTATGGTCCCGACTCTTTAAAAAATGACATTCTTAGTAGAGTCACCAAGTTATGATAATGATTTTGGAAACCACTAGATGAATTTGAAAAATAAAAGAAATAGAGTCGCCACCAATCTTTTTTTGCTAAATGTGATTGGCCATCTATTAAAGCTTACCTTCTTAATAAATTAATTAAAATTTATTGAAAAGATAATTTTTGGATCTAAGAAAGCAGTTTGGGTTTAGAAGTCGGTTACGCACAGAAAAATATTAGCACCCTCAAGATGCCCGTTTAGAAATATTACAAATTAATTATGTGTTATCTTTTAATATTGACAAAAATAGTCTTAATTTTGGTATTTAAAATTAATTTTCTTAATTTTCATTAAAAACATATTTTTATTTTTAGTAAGCTTGGAAATAAATAAGAACCTTATATTGAAAATTTCCTAAAATATTTCAATACTCTGACAATATTAAAAGGAACCATCTCACCTAAGAAATTTTAAGAATCACTACTCGAAATTCTAAAAAATCCTATCCTTAGTAGTTCATATTTATTTTTAGTATTTATTTTTGAAAAATATAATATCTATAAATAACATAAAAAATAGTATTTTCTGAGACTTATTTCTAAAAAGACGAAAAATCTTTATCGAAAATTAATCTATATGCTTCAATACTTGGTGGCATTTTAGATAAATTTTCTTACCTAAAGATTTGTAAAGAATCATTGCTCTGATTTCTTTAAAATCTCTTCCTAAGAGATTTTTTGTTTTTTCTAAAAAAAATTAAAAATCATGTAATAATATAGTTATCCACAAATATATTTATTTTTTAAAACATTCTCCTATTTATTAAGAAAAACTATTCAAGTTAAATAAAATGTTTATAAAATGAAAATTTTTCATATTGAAATGAAACTTCTAAATATTCCAATACTTTGACAATTTTTAAAAGGCTTTTCTCACATAGGGAATTTTCAATAATCACTACTCAGACTTTCTAGAGTCCCATCATCAAAATTTTCATTTACTTTAAAATCATGTAATAATATCATTATCTATAAACAAATTTATTTCCAAAAGTGTATATTTTCATATAAAATTACTCAAATTGAGAATAATGATGAAATGGAAATCTTTCGTATTGAAAAGAGACTTCTAAATATTCTAATACTTTGGTAATTTTTAGAAGACTTTTTTTCATCTAGGGAATTATCAGGAATTACTACTCGGACTTCCTGAGGTCCCATCACTGAAAACTTTTATTTGTATTTAAAATTATGTAACGCAAACAATAAAATAGAATATGCATACAAAAAATATAACATTTATTATGTTTTAATCTTTTTTAATTATTTTCCAATTATCACCAGCATTTTTGAAAAGAACAAAGTAAATAAAAAATTTTATTGAAAATTTTCCTAGATACCTTGATACTTTGGCGATATTTTTGAAAACTTTTCTTACTTAGAGAATTCTCGGGAATCATTACTTGGATTCTCTGAGAATCCCATCATTGAAAAATTTTATTATGTTTTTTTTTTCTTCTTTTTTATTTAATTTTTAAACTTTAATTATAGTAATTTCATTACTAAAAGAGTCACTACACATCAAAGTTTTAGAAAAATAGACAAATAAAACTTTTTTGTATTGAATATTTTCCTAAATTATCCATTACTTTGGTAGCATTTTTAGAAAAATATCCTCACCTAGATATTTTAGAGAATCACTACTCGGATTTCTCTAAATATCATCCTTAGAAAATTTCATTCATATCATTATTATTAATAAATGAAGAACAATTTCACATTTAAAACAAATTAAGATGTAAAAACTAAATTGCATAAAAATTAAAGTGATTATGGAAATTTAACCAAACTAGCAATGAAAGGAAAATGCATGGGATTTAAATTATACTCATATTTGAAACAACATTATAGAAATATGAATGGTGATATAAAACATACATGAAAATAAGCCTTATTGTAAAAATTTCAGCATCTTTTCAAAACTTTATAAAGTTGTAAACAATCCAAAAAGAAGAATAAGAGGTTATTTTGAGCTAGGTGAGTTAGTGCCATTAACAAACAAAATGGAAATAAAAATTCCAGCTTTCCCATGAGTATTCCTTATGCCAAAGACCTATATGTTCCATGAATATCTAAAAATCAATAACCTAAAACAACATAACATCAAATAAATCAACTTAGAAATGTGTTGACCATAACTTCCATGATGTTAAGTTGAAAATGCATATGGGATGTAAAGAAAAGGAAGCCAATTTAGTCAACAATAAGTTATATAAATAAGAATATTGTAGTAGCTAAAAATAACTAAAACACAATTGAAATCATGCCACATGAAAGAACAAAAAAAGCCAACTTAAAACCTTTTCTACCTTGGTTTGCTTCCTTATTTCCCTTTTTGGTAGCTTTCTCCCTATTCCTTTTAGCAACTTATTCTTCTCTTTCCTTCGGCAACTTTCCTTCTTTTTTTTTTTACTTTTATTTTCCCTTCCTTATTCTCCTTCTCTATTTGGTTTCCTTTTTTTTAGCAGCTTCTCCCACTAATTTTTACGTGTTTGGCTTTCTCTTTTTTTCCTTTCTAGCTTTCTAGCTTTCTGCTTTCTTCCTTGACCAAACCACCCAGCCTCCTTTAATAGTCAGCTTCCAAAAAAAAATAATTCTTGATGAATACAGACCTTTGGATGAGACTTTATCCAAGGGTTAAAGTTTATCTTTTGTTCATTTAAAGGAACCACCTTTGGTCATTGGATCTAGATCATTAAAAGATCCAATGGTCCATATTATTTACTATAAAGGTGAGATTTTTATGCCCTCCAAACACATGAAAAGACCATTTTATCCCTAGTGTAAAATTTTTGGCATTTAGGTCATTTTCTTAGAAATCAATGTTCCCATGCTCATTAAGATCTAGAAAGTTTCATGAAAATCTAAGCCTGAAAAGGTCAAATTACAAAAATACCTTTATAAGGGTATTTTGGTAATTTTATATTTTTTTAGGGTACTGCTATGATTTCAAATGCACCAAAAATCATGAAATAATATGAAATTAAGATCTAAAAATTTTCATGAAGATCCAAGCTCGGGAAGGTCAAATTATGAAATACCCTTATTGGGGTATTTTGTTAATTTTACATTTCTCGAGGTACAAATCATGAAATATTATGAAATTGAGATTTGAAAATTTTCATAAAAATTCAAGCTCGAGAAGGTCAAATTACAAAAATATCCTTTGTAAAGGTATTTTGGTAATTTTGTACTTCCCCTAATGTAATAAAAATTTTAGTGTTTTAAAAATTATCAAATTTAATTTTAAACCACAATAATTTCAATTAAACTTTGAACTCTAAAGATTAACCCTAGTTCTATTCATTTTGACTAAGTTTTGTGTAATTTTGACTTGAGTTGACTTTAAGGTTTACTTGTTTCATTTATTCGTTATTTCCTATACATTTATGTGAAAAGGCATCATCTATATAAGTCCCATGCAAAAAAAATTTGATGGTAATTATATAGGTTACCTTTTCCTTTGTTTATTAGGCCTAAATATCTATGCATTTTATGAGCTCTTTAAGGGACTTTTTTTAAGGGCTTTAAATGAGTTTTGTTCAACCATGATAAAAATGTTCTAGATAAAATTCGGTGTCTACACTCTCAAGGCACCATATTATAATAAACTTGTTGGCAATGCAATGAAAAATTTTATGGATATGGTAATTTCTGGTGAAATGATAGAAAAGTGCCATCAAGAGTGGTAAAATTGAGATAGGTGATGCCTCTAGTTTCAAGAAAGTAATGCCACCTAAAAAGAAAGATGGCGAGGCACATGTTGTGGCCTATGGGAATCAACCACCCAAAAATTTTGTCCCATATCACTCCTGCCCAACCTGCCTATTTTATTATTCCACCATACATAATATTTCCCAAGGTCTATACCCATATCAACCGATATCACTATCGAGATTCCCACAAAACTTTTTCCCTCGTATGCCTACTTGCATGCCTATAGCCCAACCTGTTGTTCAACAAGCAATCCTAGAAGTCTAAGGGCCACTTAAGAGAAAACTCCCCTTGATCCCATTCACACGTTTAACACTGATTTGTTCCCTCAATTGGTAGCAAACCATCTTATTGCACCTGACCCCATAGGACCATTGAAGCCTCCATACCCTAGATGGTATGATCCAAATGCTTAGTGTGATTATCATGATAAGGTTATAGGCTATTCCATAGAAAATAACACAACTTTTAAGAATATAGTGCAGCACTTGATCAAGAACGAATTTGTATATTTTGAAACCAGCGGGAAGCCAAATGTTAATGAAAATCTTTTACCAAATCATGTTGGGCAAGCAATCAATGCAATAGATGACGGTATGGTAATGTGTGTTAAGAGAAATGTTGATGAAGCTAAAACCTTGATGGGTTAAGTGTTCGAAAACTTGGTCAAAGTTGACATGCTTCACCCCATTCCCTCAAAACAAGATATCTATCATGAAGGTTATGATTTAGCCCAAACATGTATCTATCACATGAATATGGTAGGAAACTTAATTAACAATTGTGACGTGTTTTACCAAGTACTATAAACAATGATGGAATCGTTGTTGGTAGAGGTTTATGAAGAGGATGATCAGAACATAGTGAATGCAATAAAATGAGGGTTTTCGGGGAGTATACCCTTTAAGTTTATAGTTAAGCCAGAAATGATTTATTGTAATGAAAAACCAAATTGGGTGCAAGGGCAATCCTTGATGAATGTAGCAACAGGAAGATCTTTAGAAAGTATGTTCCCTAAGTTATGCCTAAACTAATAACTATCTTCTACAACCCAAAACCAAGCTTGGCGAAAGAATAACCTATTTCTTTTCCCATGAAACTATAACAATTTGAGTCCCTAGCCCATTCCCTTATCATAGTAATAAGGTAGTGTCATGCAGCTATGATTATAATATCATGGCATAAGAATTCAATGACTATTAGGTTGCAAATAAGCCAAATGCCACCAATAAAGCAAGTATAATTGGGGTAAGTGGAATGATGAGGAATGGAAGATGTTATACTCTTAAAATGATAAAAAAGGCTCAAAAAAGAAAAGCTAAAAAAGAAGAAAAGATGTTAGGAGAAGGAGATAAGAATAATTTTATAGTGGCTTAAGATGTCCGATATAAAGAACCTATCATTAAAAATAAGCTTGTGAGATTTTAAAATTGATCAAACACAGTGAATACAACATAGTAAAATAGTTGAACAAGATTTTGCTTAAATTTCTTTATTATCGCTATTGTTGATTTCTAAACCACATCGAAATGCCTTACTAAGAGTGTTGAATCAAACACATGTAAACTATAATATCTCTGTTGAGAATGTTGACCATATTATAGGGAGCATTATGGCTCTAAATTTCATAACTTTCAACGATGATAAAATTTCACCTAAAGAAAAGGGTAGTACCAAGGTCTTTCATATCACTACTATGTGTAAAGGTCATATATAGCTATGGTTCTTTAATCAATGTCATGCCCATGATCACCTTAGTAAAATTACCCATTGATGCATCATATATGAAGACCAGCCATATGGCAGTGAAGGCTTTTGATGGGTTTTAAAAGGAAAGTGTTAAGGGACATTGAAATATCAATGCAAATAGAGCCATGTACTTTCTTTATAGAATTCCAAGTCATGGACATTTTACCATTTTATAGCTGCCTGTTGGGATGACCATAGATTCGTATGGTAGGAGCTGACCCGTCATCTCTACGTTAAAAAGTAAAGTTTATAGTTAAGGATCAACTAATTAGTGTTTCTTGAGAAAAAGACTTATTGGTAACCAAGCCCATGCTACTTTATATATGAAGGCTGTAAATGAGGCATTGGGGTGCTCTTTTAGATCATTTGAATTCATTAATGCAATTTATGTGAAAGAAGGGTCAAACACTCTATGCTTATTAAGTGCAATTGGAATGGTCAACAAACAAACATTTGGTAAAAGATAGTGTGTTGGATACTAACTTGGAAGGAATTTATAAAGAATCAAGGAGCCACCATGAGTATTTGAAAATAAGGAAAGGTTTGGATTGGGATTTAAAGTCACTATGATAGAGAGAAATAAAGCCATAGCTAAAAGAAAAGAGAACAGATTGGCACAGCTTAAGGATATAAGTTGAAATATGAAAGAATGATCATCTTTTACCTTTATGATACATTTTGTTCAGGTGGATATATCCAACCTAATCTATCGGAAGTCACACAAAGGGAACGTATGCTAATCATAAAAAAAAACCTTTTCTAAACTCCATATTTATATGGTAGGAGATACCCAACAACCATTCAAGATCATAAGCCTCTTGTTTATCCATGTCCTCTGAGTGAAAAGCTGAACAAATTGGAAATCAATGAAGTTGTCAATTATCCTTAAATATTTCATGAAGTAATGTAGTGAGTTAATTTTCCCCCAATGCTTATGCCCAATAGCATTTGAAAGAATTTTGTATGGGCTTATCTTTCCTTTATCATTTCAATAAAATGACTAGTGTTTTGCATTTGTGTTTTCTCTATTATTTCATTCATTCAAAGCTACAATTTTCTTTTCTTTTTCTTTTCCCATACATCATTTCAATTTCACCCCTTTCTAAGCTTTCAAATAATGAATACAAGGATAATCATGACGACAATCTAAGATTTGACTTCGAAAAACATATTCTCATTGATGAACTTGATAATGAAAAAGATTTGGATGAAGACAATTTGCCCCTTGATTTATTAAAACTAAAGGAACAAAAAAGGAAATAAATTGAACCTTATGCAGAAGCTACAAACATAGTCAATTTAGGTGATAAGGAAAATAAAAAGGAGGTTAAGATAGGTACATCCCTTTCACACAAAGAAAGAAAGAGGTTGGAAGAACTGCTTCGTGAGTTTGTTGATGTGTTTGCATAGTCATGCCAAGATATGCTAGGACTCAATTAAGATATTGTAAAACACCAATTGCCATTGAAGCCAGAATGTAAGCTAGAACAACAAAAATTGAGTGCATGACGTTAGACATGTCGTTAAAATCAAAGAAAAAGTAAAAAAGCAATTTGATGTAGGCTTTTTAGAGGTAGCCAAATACCCAGAATGGGTAGCTAATGTAGTCCCAGTTCCTAAGAAGGATAGAAAAGTTTGGATGTGCGTAAACTATAGAGATTTGAATAGAGCCAGCTCGAAAGAAATTTTCCTATACCCCATATTGACACTCTTGTGGATAACACTGCTAAGCATTCTGCATTCTCTTTCATGGATGGTTTTTCTAGATATAACTAAATTAAAATGGCCCCTATTGATATGGGAAAAACTATGTTTGTTACTATGTAAGGCACATTCTATTATAAAGTTATACCTTTTGGATTGAAAAATGCAGGAACTACTAATCAAACATCAATGGTAATGCTTTTCCATGACATGATGTATAAAGAAATAGAGGTGTATGTGGATGACATGATTACAAAATCTCATGAGGTAGAAGACCATGTTACCAATCTCAGAAAGTTGTTTGAAAGATTGTGGAAGTATCAACTCAAGCTAAACTTAATTAAGTGCACATTTGGTGTTAAGTCAAGAAAATTGTTAGGGTTTATGGTTAGTGAGAAGGGCATTAAAGTTGATCCAGATAAGATACTTGCCATCCTAAACTTATTTCCCCTACACACGTAAAAGTAAGTAAGGGGATTTCTAGGAAGGTTAAATTACATTTCTCATTTGATTTCTTAACTTACTTTTAAATGTGACCCAATTTTCAAGTTACTTTAGAACATGATCCTAGAAAATGGGATGAGAAATGTTAGTATACCTTTGAAAATATTAAAGAGTACCTATCAAATCTGTTGGTGTTGGTACCACCTATTATGGAGAAACCATTGATTTTGTATCTCACGGTGCACATCTATTCTATGGGATGTGTGTTAAGACAATAAGATGAAACGACCAAGAAAGAGCAAGTTGTCTATTACTTAAGTAAGAAATTCACTGAATATGAGTCTAAATATTCCCAACTGGAAAAAATATGATATACATTGGCTTGGATAGCCCACAGACTCAGGCAATATATGCTATACCATACTACTTTGTTGATAGCAAGGTTAGATCCTCTTAAGTATATTTTTGAAAAACCATCATTGTCGAAAAGGTTAGTGAAATGGAAAGTCATGCTCTCTAAATATGATATTATATATGTGTCACAAAAGGTGATCAAAAGAAGTGTGATAGTTGAATTCCTTGCAGATCATGCAACTGATGATTATAAGCTTATAAAATTAGACTTTCCTGACAAAGATTTAATGACCATATCCCAAATGGAGAAAAGGGAACCAATTGAAAAGTCATGAAAAATGTCCTTTGATGGAGCTTCAAAAGCATTGGGGCGTGCGATTGGAGTAGTTTTGATATCCCTGATGAAAATTATTATCCAAGCACTACAAGGTCAGATTTTAATTGCACCAACAATGTGGCAGAATACGGAGCATGCATAATAGGCTTGTAAATGGCAACTGAAAAGAAGATTGGAGTTTCAAAAGCATATGGAGACTCGACCTTGGTAATCTATCAACTACATGGTGAATGAGAAATAAGAGATTCAAAGTTGGTACAATACCAAATATATGTGGTAAATTTGATAAAACAATTTGAAAAGGTCCAAATTGTCATATACCTGAAGAAGATAATCAAATGATTGATGCTCTGGCTATATTGGCTATGATGTTTAAAGTGTGTGATAAAATAGAAATCCAAGCTATCTAGTTAAATGTGCAAGGATCACTGGCAAATTGTCAACTATTGAAGAGGAGAATGATGGCCTACCTTGGTACTACAACATCATGCAATATGTCAAGCACTAACAATACCTAAAACATGCATTAGAAAATGACAAATGAATTATCAAAAGATTAGCTATGGGATTTTTCCTTGATGAAGAAATTTTGTACAAGAAAAGTCATGATCAAATGTTATTGAGATGCGTGAATGCTGTTGAAACCAATAAAATATTGCAAGAAGTGCATGAAGAAACTTGTTGAGCACATGCAAATGGCCACATGATGGCTAGACAAATTATGAGGGTAGGTTATTATTGGTTGACAATAGAGAGTGGCTGGATCAACTATGCTAGAAAATGCCATAAATGCTAGATTTATATAGATAAGTTTTATACTTTTCCAATCCCTTTACATGTTCTCACACTTTTATGGTCGTTCTCTATGTGAGGGATGGATGTAATTGGACCCATCACTCTAAAGCTTTGAATGGGCATTGATCCATCTTTGTAGTGATTAACTATTTAACAAAATAGGTCAAAGTAGTTTCTTATGCTAATGTGACAAGGGCAGTGGTATGCAAGTTTATAAAAAAAGAGATAATATGTCAATATAGCCTTTCAAAAAAGATCATTTTTGATAATGCTTGCAATTTGAATAAAAAGATGTTAGCGAATGTTTGTGCTTAGTTTAAAGTGAAGCATTATAATTTAGCTCCATATTACCCAAAGATGAATGAAGTAGTAGAAGCTACCAGTAAAAATATCAAAAGGATGATAAAAAATATGACTGATACTTATAAGGACTGGTATGAAAAGTTACCTTTCGCACTGTATGCTTATAGGACATCAGTGTGCACATCTACTGGGTTCACTCTTTTTTTGCTAGTATATGGGATGGAAGTTGCACTGCCAATCAAAGTGGAGATTCCTTGTTTAAGGATTTTGATGGAAGTAGATTTAAAGGAAATGAAATGGGTCTAGAATCATTACGAACAATTGAACCTCATTAAAGAGAAGAGGCTTACAGCTCTTTGCCATGGTTAGTTGTACCATAAAAGAATGATGCAAGCATAAGACAAAAGAGTTTGATTTAGGCATTTTCGTGAGTGAGAATCAGGTTTAAAGAAAAAATTTTCCAAATCAGCATGTCGAGAAAAATGGACACCAAATTGAGATAATCCATATATAGTTAAAAAGACTTTTTCGGGTAGAGCACTAATCTTGGCAAAGATGGATAAGGATAACTTGCCAAAGCTGATAAATTCAGATGTTATAAAAAAATACTTTACCTAAAAAGGAGACAAAAAAGATAAAAAAAAAAAACTAACAAATAACAAAAAGAAAAGATGAATAAAAAATGAAGGACAACTCGTAATTAAAAACTAAAAAAAGGTAGTTTGAGTTAAAAGAAAGGATCTAAGTAGAAAACCTGAAAGGATGGCTTAGATGCGAATGAAATATCCAAGTAAAAGATGGTAATGTCCAATACAACAAACTCAAAAGGATCAGGTGTGTTAATGGAATGGGTTTTTAAGAGAAAAAAGTTTGAAATAATGTTTATGATTGTCTGAATATTCACTGCCTAAATACAATTCTCTTGTTTAAACTAGTGTTCAAGCTTCTCACTGGACATGTCTTTGTACCTTCCTATAATAAATATTCATTTTTCTCTAATTTACCTTGCTTTCTAATAATTTCATTCTCTCAATAAAGGTAATGCTAATTCATTACACTATTCATGAAATTTTGAATATGGTAAATGATTCATAATATATGTAAAAGGTTTTACATTATTTTGTGAAAATCAAGGATAACGAAGTTTAAAAAAAAGATTTCAAAAAGCACTGATTTTCAAACTCATCAAATCAAAGTAAAAACTTGTTGAAAGTAGTGTTGGATAATGATATCAGTAATTGATTGTCATAGTTCACAAGAAAGTAGCTCTTAGAATATGCAAATTGGGATTGATATTGGTTGTTTTAGAAAAAATGAAAATTAGAAAGGATTGACTTAAGGAACCTTGTTAGCACAATTTGGATGCGTCATATTGGTTTTTAATAATACTTACATTAAATGTATTGCATTCATTGCATTCATGAATTATGTTTAATATATTCTTCAGAAAAATTTAAACTTTGTTTTTTTTAAGAAAGAATCATTCAAGTAAAAGACTAAAGTATGAGAAATGATTTCAAAACAATCATAACTTGTGGAACCCTCGAGCCAAAATGTCACGAGTTATCTCCCAATTAGTTTCAAAATTTTAAGAAAAAAAAAAAGAGAGAGAGAAAAGAAAAACAAGATTTTTAAAGTTACAAAGCCTCTTTTTAGGGGGAGCCATTTTCAAACAAGATTTTTAAAGTTTCAAAGCCTCTGTTTAGGGGGAGCCACTTTCAAGTAAGATTTTTAAAAGTATCAAAGCCTTTATTTAGGGGGAACCATTTTCAAACAAAATTTTTAAAGTTTCAAAGCCTTTGTTAAGGGGGAGCCATTTCCAAGCAAGTTTTTTTTTTTTTTTAAATGGCAAAGCCTCTGTTTAGGGGGAGCCATTTTCAAGCAAGTTTTTTCTAAAGTGTTAAAGCCCCTATTTAGGGGAAGCCATTTTTAAACAAGAACTTTTAAAGCTTCACATCAGATAAGTATAAAGATCCTGAGATTTGTAAGACCTTTATGTGTGATCTCATATTTTATTTTCAAAAGTTGTTGAGCATTTGTTTACAAATAATCCTAAAAAAAAATCTCAAAAGCATCATCCGGACAAAATTGTTGTCCATATATTTGTATTATTTCTAATTCTTAAAAATATGTAAAGAGAGGTAGCTGTAGACATCGAATTTGGTTTAAAATATTTTAGCATGGTTAACCTAGGCCCATTTATAACCCGTAAAAAGCCCACAAGTTAGCCCCTTTAGAGATCCAAACAAAGCCCATTTGAAGCTTGTAAAAAGGCCCCTTTAAGAGCCCATAAAATGCATCTATATTTAGACCTATAATAAAAAAAGAGACCCGTATGATTATTGCCAAACTCTTTCGTATGGGATTTATCTAGATGATATCTTTTTATGTGGATGCATAAGAAATAAAGAATAAATAAAACAGGTAAACGCTAAAGTTAACTCTGGTCAAATTTAGTCAAACTTGATCAATTGGGTTAAAATTAGTTAAACAAAGTCAAAATTGCACAAAATTTGGTCAAAATAAATAGAGCTGGGGTCAATCCTCAAAATTCACAACCTAATTGGAATCAATGCGGATTAAAATTAAATTTGGTGATTTTTAAAATACTAAAAATTTGATGCTATATTATACTAGGTTATTGATCTTTAGTTATTCATTGGCTTACTGGTCATTGCTGCGTACTAGCTATTTGTGAGAAAACAAGAGTTTTTTTTAGGGCTGTCCCACCAAGTTCAAAGTCATGTATTATTCTTTTTCTTGGATTGTTCATAACTTTACAAGGTAAAAAAAAAAACAATGTTGAAAATTTGTTTGTTTACCATAAAGCTTATTTCCATGCATGCTTTATACCAACATCCATATTACTTGTAGGTTATTATAGGTTTAATTAAAGTTTGAATTCCATGCATTTCTAATGAGTTGGTTAAATAGTTACTTTAATTTTATGCAATTTAATTTCCATACTTTAGTTGGTCTTAGGTATAAAATAATTCCCATATAATAATAATAATAATAATAATGATGATGATGATGATGAAAATCTCCGAGGATGAAATTTTAAAGAAATTTGAGTAGTAATTCTCTAAAATCTCTAGTTGCAAATATTTTTTTAAAAAAAACTACTACCAACATAATGGAGTATTTAGGAAAATATTTAATATAAAAGATTTTTATTCATTTAGTTTCTTAAAATTTTGATAGAATAATATAATTACTCTTTACTCTTTTAGGAATAAATAATAATAATACATGAATATTGTGATCAATTTTATCTTACAAGAATTTTAATTCATAAAATAATAATAAGAATTAAAAAAAATTAGAATTAGAAAGATTAAATGAGAAAGAAGAAGTAAATGGAATTTCCAAGGATGTAATTCTAAAGAAGTTCAAGTAGAGATTCCTAAGAAATTCTTAGGTGAAATTTTTTTTCTAAAATATCGCCAAAGCATCGAGGTATCTAGAAAATTTCAATAAAAGATTTTATTTACTTTGTTCTTTTCAAAAAAATTTTAATGATAATTGTGAAATAATTAAATAAATTAAATCAAATTTAAAATAAGTAACGTAATAATAAGAATTATATTTTTCGTGTGCATATTTTACTTTATTATTTGCATTAAATATTTTTAAATTAAGTAATGAGAATTTTCAATGATGGGACCCCAAGACGTCCGATAAGTAATTCCTTAGAAATCACTAAGTGAGAAAATCTTTCAAAAATTACTTAAGTATTGAAATATTTAGAAGTTTCTTTTCAATATGAAAAACCTCAATTTTATCATTATTTTCTTTAATATGAGAATTTTTTAGATAAAAATATATTTTTTAAAATAAATTTATGGATAACAATATTATTACATGTTTTGTTTTATATTTAAGCAAATGAAAAATATCCGAAAATGAGATTAAAACAAAATCTGAGTAGTGATTCTTTTGGAACTTTAGGTAAAAAAATTTATCTAAAATGCTACCTTTGTATTGGAGTATTTAGATTAATTTTCAAAAAAGATTTCTCGTTTTTATAAATGGCATAGAAATGAGTTTTAGAAAATACCATTTGTTTATAAAATTATAGATATCATATTTTATGAAAATAAATTGGACTACCAAGGATAGGATTTTTGAGAATTCAGAATAGAGATTCTTAAAAATTTCATAAGAGAGATGGTTCTTTTTAATATTGCTAGAGTATTGGAACATTTTTAGGAGTTGTTCAATATAAGGTTCTTATTTATTTTTCAAGCTTCCTAAAAATTAAAAATATGTTTCTAAAGAAACTAGGAGAATTAAATTTTAAATACCAAAATTAAAACCATTTTAATCAATATTAAAAGATAACACATAATTAATTAGTACTATTTTAAATAGGCACTATGGGAGTGCTAATCATTCCCTATGCATAATTGACTCCTAAACTCAAACTATTTTCACAGATAAAAAAATTATCTTTTGATAAATTTTAATTAGTTTTAAAATTATGTTAAGAAGGTAAGTTTTAATAGGTGGCCAATCACACCAAGCTAAAAAAGATTGGTGGGACTCTATCTTTTATTTTAAAATTCACTTAGTAGTTCTCAAAACTGTTATGACAGCTCAGTGAATCTATTGGGGACGTAATTTTTTTTA
The DNA here is from genome assembly GCF_002303985.1 of Durio zibethinus. The sequence goes on from NW_019168159.1 coordinate 18,599,312, forward strand.
GAAAGTCAGGCCAAAAATTAATAATGTATTATCTTTAAATTTATTTTAATGGTCTTAATTAGTATTTAATTTTAATTTTCTTAATTTTAATTCTTTTTAATAATAATAATAATAACAACAACAATAACAATAATAACAATAAAAGGGAAACGAAAAATTACATTTTATTTTACCTATGTCATTTATTTACTATTTGCTTTTTTTATTTTATGCTTCGTATGTACTATTATTGTTATTATGAAGTGCTTAGAATCAAAATTATAATACTTTGTTCCTTTGTTCACACACGACACGTTCATGTCATGCATGAGCTCTATAACTAGGCTCCAACCCTGTTAGGAAGGCGTAAAGTACCTATGCTCTCGTGAGGTGATAATCTCCATAATGGCAAGTGAAATATTCCCACTTAAATTAAACCCTTTCCATTCGTAGCCAATAATGGGTGAGGATTAGGGTGCCTTACTAGTCCAAAGTGGATACCAATAAGGAACAATTCGGGGACCTTTAGATGTAAATTAATTTGAACCAAGCATATAGTAAACCATAACTGCCGACCTAAGGTAGAGCCATATCCACTCTTTTTGTAGACTGTCTCTATGAATTAGAATAAAAAGGGGAACATTTGTATTGTAGTTTTTTCTTTTTAAGAAAATCATAAATGTCGACATTCATATTTGTTTTGATTTTTAAAATATACAATAAGATCTTTATCTCATTTACTTTTCTAAGAAAAAAACTTTTCCTTTCCTTTCTTTTATTTTTCAAGCCTTTTTATTATATATCTTTTTCTTTTTCTTTTTTCTCTCTCTTTCATACTAACAACTTGTTTTTTTTCTTTTGTGTTTCTTCTGCATAAATTACATTGTCATGCTATAATAACATAGTGAGGCATTCACTCCGAGACATCTTTTAGTAAAGTTATTTTTCATGGATTCCACAATATTACAAATCAGCTTTTTTTCTATAACTACTCTGTGTGAATTGTACGATAAGGTGCATGAATGATCTAAAAAAACTCAACAAAAGGAAAGAGATTGTTTACTTGTTGGTTTCGTGTTGGGGTTACTAAAAAAAGCACATTTAAGCTTATCAAGAATAATTTGAAAGATTTGGTTACCATATGGAATCAGATGGGTAAAGCTAGGAAGGAAAATTTTTGTGAGAAATATGGATAGATTGCATCTCTTATCTCAATAGTGAACCATTAATGAATATTTGATTTTGGTAGGATTGAAATTGCAGTACCCTGATAAGATATATGTTAGAATACCAAAGTCAAGGTACCATAAAAAGATAGCTAAATTAATAGAAATGAAAGTAGAGGCTTGGATGCTTAGACTAAAGACAAAGGTAAAGGTGTCGACTTACCTTGGAATTGCTTTCATGATTTCATTATGGGACACTTAGAAGATGATTAAGGCATGGCAGTGTTCACCCTAGCAATTTACGGCATGGTGATCTTTCTAAAAACTTTGGGATATATTGAATTAGCAATAGTTGATCTATTTGAACAAATAAAAAGTCAAGTGATTAATCACATTCTAGCCATCCTAGCTAGGACAATCAAATCATTGAACTTTTGTCTTTAAAATAGAGACATTTCATATGGAATGCATAGTTGTTATTTGTTTGGATAAAAAGCCATTTCAAATGTAAGAAAAGTGCTTTTTCTAAGCCATATCTTTGAAAGAGAGGCCCACTCAAAGAGTTTTGCTAGAGTTTGTGGCCAACATTGAAATCCAAAGAAGAGTGGATAGCATTTTTTTGAAGGCTTACTAGTGATCAAGTTAAATGGATGGCACCATGGATGCTTTATGTGCCAATGTTATAACAAGGTGGAGATGATCTATGGGTACTTCTTTTAGGACTCAGAGGAGTGGTAAGTTACGCTCTACTAATGGTGTTAAAGCAATTTAGTGAGAAAAAGTTTGTCCCTACCACGCATGGACTTACATTTGTAGAATTTGCTTATGGACAAGCAGACTCATCAAGAACAATAGAGCATTCAGTTCAAGTATGGAAGAAGACTTGAAGGATAAGATTAGGACCTATTATTAAAGAAGTCACCCTTGATTACTTGATTTGGAAAGCAAAGTATTTTAGAGATATTATGCTCCTTCCACATGATTTCTCATTTCAATAAGTGTACCCATGGGCAAAAGAACCATTGTTGAAAGTTGAGCTTATTAAGGAAGAACTTGAAATGGAAAAAAAAATTGAGAGAAAAGATGAGACGACTAAAATATGAAGCGAAAATTCAAGAAAGTAGACTAAAATGCAAGATTGGGATTAGCCCAAAATTATTTAAAGGATTTGCATCAAGAAAATAAAAAAATGTGAACCTAATTAAAATAGGGAAAATGTGCTAGATTTGGTGTTAGGTTGCAAAGAGAAATTGCTAAGCTTTAAGAAGAAATGCAATGTTACAAGGATAAAGCCAAGGAAAATAAGGAAAAAACCATCAAGATTTTTTAATAATAGTAAGAGTGGGATGGTTTGTATTCAACAGTTTCAGCAAGATTGATAAAATGTCAAAAGAAGAATGCTAAACTGAAGGCACAGATCAAAGATGAAAAAAGAAAACATTATGAAATTCAAAAGGAGAAAGAATCACTCTGCCAAGTAATTTAAGAGATGAAATAGCAATTATGAGACCACAAAGATTATATTTCCACAATCATTAAAGAATGGTAAAATGAAGAAAAAGATTGGAGATACACTTGCGATCTCAAAGTAGATGCTTGCATGAAGTGGAAAGCAAAGAGCTTGGGAAGGCAACAATACATAGAGCATTTGGCTAGTCAAATTTGCAAAGCAACAAAGAAAGAATGGGAAATGGTCAGAGAGTATAAGCTTTAATATAAGAAATCAACCCAACTGGAAGTTATGGGCAACATTTATTAAACTTTTTACTTGAAACTAAGGATCACTATGAGCAAATTAAATATTTTTATGGTTACAATGCTAAAATGATAGACTTTCTGTAATAAAACTAGTCAGAAGCAATGAAAAGTTCTAATGTTTGAGATATGTCTTGGAATAAATACCTTTCAATGCATTCATGCATACATTGTGCATATTTTTCTTTCTCAATATTTTACCTCATTAAAATGATGTTTTTAAAATTAAAATTAAAATTATTTTGCTTTCACAAAAATAATATAGAGTCCTAATTTTCAAATTGTGGTAATGAAAGATTTAAGGATAGCTTAGCCATTGAAAGTTTGAAATCGATTTGCTCGCCACCCGTATAATACACGATTACAAGCTAGAATTATAGAAAATGAGCTGGTAGATAGGATAGAGATAGTGGAAAAAGCTCAGGAAGATATGTGAGAATGGATGGATGAAATGCAAGAGGAGATGTAAAAACAAATGATAGAGTTAAGGGAGTCAATGAGGGGCATAGCCAAAGGGAAAGGTATTGCTAAAACCTCTATTACAAGAGAAGAAAATCGACCCCAAGAAAAAACAACGTTAGAGAAGAGCCATGTTATCCACCTGGGTATATACCACCTCATGCTCGAGCTCCTCAACTGATGTATCCATTGCATATGGGCATGTAACCTTATCTATTCACAAATGTGAACTTATCAGCTAACCAACAACCAAATCAGGGGCAATTTGAACATAACCCAAGATGTAATCTGGTTGATCCAATTTTTGTTCCCAATTTGGATGATCCTAGAGAGTAAGAGAAATTAAGGGGCATGTCGGAGTCAGAAGAGAAAAATGAAAATCAACATAAGCATGACTCACTAGAAGAAAGACTAAATGCCATTGAAAGAAGTGATATCTTTGGAATTATTGATGCAATTCGAGTAGCTGAACTAAGCCTTTATGAAGATGAGATTCAAAAGAAATTTGAACAGCCAAGCTTAGCCTTTATAAAAGCAATTTACTAATATGAGCTCTTTGGTTGAAGTGGCCAAGCTAAGCCTTTATGAAACATTTTGCTGAGCTGAATGCTTTGGTCAAAATGGTCGAGCTAAGCTTTTATAAAGGCACTTTGCTAAGATGAGCTTTTTGTTTGAGGTGACCAAGCTAGACCTTTACGAAGACAATTTACCAATATGAACTCTTTTGGCTAAGTTGAGTCTAAGCTCTTTGGTCGAGTTGTTTTGTCGAGTTAGGCCTTTATGAAGGCATTTTGTATATCTAAGCTCTTTTGGCCAAGCTAAGTCTGAGCATTTTAGTTGAGCTGTTTTGTCAAGTTAGGCCTTCATGAAGGCATTATTTGGATTTGAGCTTTTTTAGTCGCGCTAAATCTGAGCTCCTTTACTTTTTCATGGTGCCATTCCAAACATAGCTAAGAAAAATGCCTACCTGGTGCACCATTTGTTTGTGCTAAGTTCAGCTTAGGGGGAAAAGCTTAGAGATAAAAATAAAAATGTTGAGGAAAAAAGTTCAAAGATAAGCATGAGAGAGTTAGGAAAAAAATTACCCCCTTTTAACTAAGGGGAGTAAAGGGGTACTTATACACATTAACTTAAACTAAATGACCAAAATACCCCTGGTCCAATTATGAGCCACTCTCTTAAAGTAAAAGACAATTATGCCCTATGACTAAAAAATGCCTCTAACAAATTTCAAACAAAGAATCTTCAAATGAAGAATTGCCTAATGTCATAACATATAGATTCGAAAATCTATAGCTAGTTTTATCAAATGAATGGAGTCGCCACCAATCTTTTTTACTAGGTGTGATTGGTCACCTAAAGAATATATCCTTTTAAGGAGCTCCTAAGCTGGACTAAGGATCCTTAAAAGAATAGGTTTAGGTCTACTAACCAGAACAAGGTTTGGGAGTCGGTTACATATGGGAAAGGTTATAACACCCCCACATGCCCATCTGAAGGATGGTACCATATTATTTCGAATTTATCCTAAGGTATTGAGTCTAATGGTTTCAAATTTTAAGTTAAATATCGAAAATGATTTTTAAGATTCTCCATCAATCTGGTAGAACTCTTTAAAAAATATTTTCTCACCTCAAAAGTATTCAAGAATTCCATTTATTTCTTTGGAAAAAGGTTTAATTATTATTAGTCGAAAATATATCTAATTATTCCATCATTTGAGCCAAATTAGAAATATTTTTTCTTTTTGAATTTCTAAAATTTTCCACCATTTAGGCTTATTTAGAAATTCTTTTTATTTTTTCTTTGGAAAGAAAATAATATAACAATTACTTTAATTGAAAATTTTCATCTAAATTATTCACAATTTGGGCTAAATTTAGAGAAAATTTCTTGCTTAGAGATTTCTTAGAAATTTACCATTTGAAATTTCTAAGAATCTTATCCTTAGATAATTACCAAATATGTTTAATCCAAATTTTATTTTAAAAAAATATAATTACTTGTATTAAAATTTCATCTAAATCATTCCATCATTTGGGTCAAATTTAGAGGAAATTTCTCATCTAGAGATTTCTTAGGAATTTACCATTTGAAATTTCTAAGAATCTCATCCTTGGGTATTTTGTATTTAATTCCAAAACATTTTATATTTTTATGCCTTTTATGTTTTTTATTTTTTTTTAGTTTGAAAATAAATATTAATTATTGTTATTGAAATTTTAACTAAATTATTCCACCATTTGGGATAAATTTAGACAAAATTTCTCACCTAAGAATTTTATAAAAATTTATCATTTAAAATTTCTATAAATTCTATCATTAGATAATTAATATTTATTCCCAAAATTTTATATTTTATTATAATTTAATTTAATTTAATAATAAAAAACTAAAAAAACAAATAAATAAAATGCTTAAATAAAATAAATAAGAAAATACCAAAAAAATCTGAAACAGCTCGGCTCAAGACAGAAATCATGGCTTAAAACATGGCTTGAAGCAATCAGCTTAGTTGGGATGGTTGGCTGAAACGCGGGTTAGCGAATCGGATTGTGATTAGGTCAGTTGAACCAAACAGAAATGTACGGATCCTCTGGGATTTTTAATGCAAAAACGACGTCATTTTAGCAGGATATAAAAGGCTCCAAACTTAGCCTTTCAACAGATTACTTCTTTTGTATTTCTCTCTCCTCTTCTTTTTTCTCCCGCTTCTCTTTAAACAGAAACAAAATTTTCGTTGAAGTTCTACTAAAATCTGGAAAACCCGTTGGAAACTTCAAAGTTGGTCAGAATACTTGCCAAAAAACTTAAATATTGCCGAAAAATTTCATTGAATTCTGAAAAATTTCCAGAAATTTTCTAGAAAAAAAAAGCCAAAAATTCTCCAAAAATTTCTAAAATTTCTAAATTGCTTTTAACCACTCATAGAATATTTCTAGACTCTGCCTTCTATTTTTTTAGCTTTTTAATTCATCTCTTTTCTACTTTTGATTTTTTGCTCTCTCCCCCCTCTGTGTTTGCTTTGTGATTACTGGGTTTATTTATAGGAACAATCAAAAGAATTTTTTATTAATTTTGACTCCTCGTTTACACTTATCCTTTTAGAAATTAAACCCAACTACAACTCTGTCAATGCCATTCACGGTAAAATTTGCATAAAATTCAACTTGTTATCTCCTTAAAAAAAAACTAATGATAAGTTCAAAAATAAAATAATAAAATAAAATAAAAATCGAAGATAAAACCAAAAAATATAAAATAAATAAATAAAAAAATGGAAGGGAAAAAAATGAATGGCCAATTGGGCCAGATAATCTGGGCCCTATTAAGCTAGGCTCAATTAATTTGGGTTTAGGCCCAGACTTTGTTAAACTAGGCCTAATGGGCTCAGAACTAGACTAATTAGGGTGTTTACAGCTGCCCCTCTTGTACATTTTCTGTGCAACAGGAATTGTGCAAAGACATAGACACCCTATTTTTTATCATCCCAATACATTCATCTTTTTTTTATTATTTTTATTTTAAAAAAATAGCAAAGCTCCTCTAAACAGAGGCTTAACGACTTTAGGAAAGTAAATTGCTCCTCTAAATAGAGGCACCACAACTTTTGAAAGTAAATTGCTACTTGACAACTATTTCTAGAAGAGTCTTAGATAAGATTTGATAGAATTTGTAATGAAAACTCAAAGATTCGTAGTTTGAGTTCAAAAGTCAAAGGTTCAGCTTCACAAGAATTTGCTGAAATTTGATTCTCAAAACTTCAATTTCACAAGAATTTCAAACTTGCAAGATTTCAGGTACGCAAGAATTCATATTTACAATATTTGCATTTGCAAATTGCAAGACTCGTATCTAACATTTCTCATTCAAATTTTGGAGATTCACATCCCAAAAGTTCAAAGTGTTTTTTCAAGTTCGAAGCTTCTCACTCAACAATTTAGAGATTCGCATCCAAAAGTTTAAGCTTTTCATTTGAATTTTAGAGATTCACATGCAAAAGTTCAAAACTTTTCACTTTGGTTCAAAGATTCACATTCAACGAACTTTAGGGTTTCACACCTCAAAGATTCTCATTTGAGTTCGAAGATTCTCATTTGACAAATTTTAGCTTTCACACCTTAAAAGATTCTTATTTGAAATTAAAAAATTCTCATTTAAGATTCAAAGATTCTCATTTGAAAATGTCTTAAAGATTCCCATTTAAGACTCAAAGATTTTCATTTCAAAATGTCTTAAAGATTCTTATTTAAGACTCAAAGATTCTCATTTGGAAATGTCTTAAAGATTTTCATTTAAGACTCAAAGATTTTCATTTAAGTTTAAAACTCAAAGATTCTCATTTGACAGTCAAAGATTTTCATTTGAAATTCAAATATTCTCATTTGAATTAAAATTTTCATCAAAATATTCAAAATTTTTTTCCTAATGAGTTTCAAACTTTCACCAGAGTCAAAATTTTGTGCACTAAATGTCATGATCAATGATACAAATGCCTCTTTAATGATACAGATGCAATAACCTAGATTCTCAGAATGCCATATTTTAAGCCATAATTCAAATGCTTACTGACTAATGCAAATGCATATCCAAACTGAAGTTTCAAACAATCTCCAAATAGCAATGCAAACATAATGCAAGTAATGTAGATGTCAATAATGTCATGAAATCCTAAATAACTATGGTAATATGGCTTCAAGACTTCATCGTTTTGAGCTTTTTAGCGCTAGCCATCTCAAAATAGGTTTTGTCTTCTATCACTTGATCATCGCTTATAAGCTTCTCAATACAAATTTTATCCTCCATCACTTGATCATCATTCATAGGCTTTTCAGCACTAGCAATTTTAGAATAAATTTCCTCCTCTGTCACTTGGTCATCGTTCATGGGCTTCTCAGCACTAGCCATTTCAGAACAAATTTCATCCTCTGTCACTTGGTCATCGTTCATGGGCTTCTTAGCACCAATTTTGTCCATTGCCCCATATCATTTTCATGACTCACAGGCTCTTCAGTACTAGCAATTTTAGCATAAATTTTATCCATTGACCTATACTATTCTCACCATTTGACCACATCTCATAAGTTATGTCAGCAAATCCATCACCATGTTCATTTCTGGATCACATCATTTTTCTAGATTTTGTTGAGCAATTGATCCCCATATTCATCATTTGGCCATCCCATATGTTATTTTTCAAGTTTTTGCTATCTCTTCATCATTTTTACTTTATCATTTTAGGTTTCTTTCAAAGGAATGCAAGATTTTTTTTATGCATATTGTCATTCATTCATCATCATTTCAAATCATGACAAATACAATGCAATCATATATTTTCTTGATTTGTTCTAGGGATATAACAATAAGAGAACATAAGGTGAATTACGGGAAAGGTAATCAATAAAGAACGAGTTTGATGCAAAATAAATGGGGAAATAAACAAATGTCATTGGGATGAATGGTATATCCAAACAGTGAATATTCAAACAATTTTGAATATTAATCCAAGGTTCTTTTTCAAAAACTCATTCCATTGACTATTGAAATCATTTTGAGCTCATCAAACTTTACCCCAGTTTCTAAAAATCTTTAGATACTTCGATCCTCCATATGATAGAACTATCCATCAAACTTTTAGCTCAGATGTTTTTTTCTACCTAAATCGCCCTTTTCAAGTTTTCAATTTGAGTCCTCATTTTCTTTCCTTTCCATTTTTCTTTTTTTCTTCCATTTTTTTTCTTTTCCATTTTTTTTTCATTTTTTTTTTCTTTCCTTCATTCATTCACCTATTTTTCACATTAATCTTTAGAGCAACCAAACATGATTCTATCATTCCATCATGAGCATGCCTTAGCCCAACATATAACCATTCAATTCGAGCATTTACATTTGATCTAAATGGACTTTTAAAGGTTATAATGTAGGCTATTATGAAAGGTCATAAAAGAAATGGATATAATAGGCTCAAAACATGTATTAAAAGAGTTCAAAACCAAAGGATCATCACTTGATGCAACTTGGCATTTTGTCCCATTCCACATTAGTTCACTACTTTTTTTTTCATCGATCTCATTCTTCACAAAAAGGATTCCCATTTCTTTGCCCCAAATCAGGTGTGGCATTTTTCTTTGCTCTCTTTTTCTTTTTTTTTCGACCTTTTAGACTATTTTCTTTCAAAAATTTTCTCCCAGTATGAAGGGTGATCTTTGGTCGGGATTCTTTTTAGAAAAAAAAATCATAATAAGCTTAAAAGGGTAGCAATGAATGGTTTTTCAAATGATAAAAAAAAAATGGCCATTTTTCATCTCAAATGTGAATACTTTCCTTAAACATCATCTATTGAGCAAAAACAAGCTCATGGATTTGTATAAAAGACTGCACATCTTCAAGATATATCCATCTCATATCTGTCAGTAATTTTTTTTTTTGCTCAAATAATCTCCTCAAATCAATGTGAATGAGTTTTCAAAATTAAATCTCAAAATTATTTTTAGCATCATTGTCTAAACATTCAGCATTAAGAATAGGAATGGAAATGAAAAGTTATGAAAGGTGACAAAGCATAAAAAAAAATGGTTAAATGAAAGAGAGAATGTAATAAAATGTATTATCCTTGCCTTTTATTAAAATGATAACAAATGAAATCCTATTGCATAAAAGAAATCCTAGCATTATTTTAAAAGAAATCCTAGAATGACAAGTAGCTTTTAACTAGCCTTAACATCTTTCTCTAAAATCATGCTCTTGTGCAATTAGGTGAAGAATTTTTATTGACATCTTGTCCCCCTGATTCATCGAAACTCACTAAGCCTTTCTGGATCAAACTTTGCACTTTATGTTTGAAAGCAAGGCAAGTTTCAATAAAATGAACCACATTCCCATTATGATAATCGGACGTCGCATTAGCATCATACCACTTTGGATAGGGTAGCTTCAATGGTTCTAGAATAACTAGAGATACCAAGTTGTTTTTCACTAGTTTTGGGAATAACTCAGTATAAGTCATAGGGATAGGGTCAATTTGTGCTCTTTCTTGGTTATTTTGAGATTTTTTTGAACCACTTGCTTGGTTGTTAGGCCTTGAAGCTGATGTAGGTACTTGAAAGGTTGATTATGGATAAGCTGGTTGTGGATATAGTTGGTAAGGGTAATGTGAGATACTATTCACAGTAGGATAGTACGGATAGTAACCTTGTGGTGGATAAGGTTGATATCCCTTAAACTATCTATCAAGGCTCGCGGCTTGAGTTTCAATCTCTTTATTCTCTGGTAGCCTTTTGATTTCCCCTTTTTCCAACTTGCCATTTTTAATGGCATTCTTAATGATTTTGCCTGAGATCACCATGTTAGCGAAATTCTTTGTGGCATTCCCTATCATCTTTTCATAATAGAAAGATTTCAAAATGTTGATAAATACACCTGAATAGCCATGTCCCTTCACCTCTTAGCGTATTCTTTGAATGATTCAGTCATTTTTTTTCATATTTTCTAAAAGAGATCAAGAGCTAAGTCTATGATATATCGATATTGACTGATGAAGTCATGGGTCATATCACTCTAAAAATGAATATGATTTCTATCCAGCTAGACATACCACCTAACAGCAGAGCCAATGAGATTATCTTGAAAGACGTGCATAAAGAGCTTTTCGTTATTGGCATAGGTAGCCATTTTTTGACAATACATAGTAATATGGTCTTCGACCACTTTGTACCATCATACTTCTCGAACTCTGGCACCTTAAGCTTCGGAAGGATAACCACATCTGGGACTAAATAGACTCCACCAGCATCAACAAAACCATAAAACGTAATTCCTTCTATAGCCCGTAGCCTTTGTTTAAGCATACTAATTTTTGAATCTTCTTGAGATTCCACCACCTTTGCCATTTTTTTGTCCTTCCCTTTCAAGTCATCTAGATTAAAAACTTGGATCGATTCCATTACCTTTTCAATAAAGACAGGATTCACATAGCTATGGTAATGGCCTGAGTTTGAAGCTGATGGCATTCCAGGGTATACAGGATATGTGAATTATTGTGGTGGTATATCCTATATGGACTAAACATGTTATGGACCAAAACCTAAAGGATATAGAGGGTCAGCCGCTTTTTGTGATAGAGGGCCCTGTTGGCTTGTGTTCTTTTCTATCCTTTTTCCCTTGTTCAACTTGTTGAGGGTATCCAAAATCCTACTCAACTCATTCTCAATCTTTTCCTGTGCTTTTTCTAATTTTTTAAATCGGTGAAAGTTTTCTTGCTTCATTTGTTTAGCTTGGGCTCTTATGTTATATCAGTGGGTGGGATTCTTATTGGATTGAGCTATTCTTGAACCTTTTTGTACCATAATTATATGATTATTAGAAATTATGTATTCTATGTATGAAATGTATGCATGAAATATACTAATATTTGCCACATCATCAATATTGATAAAAGAAATCTCCATTTGAAACTTTATTAAATAAAATTTCAAAATTACATCCTAATAAAGTCAAAGTAATATTCTAAAGTCCTAAACATCATTCTTTATTTCTAATGCCTCTTTATAAACATCCTAGCTTACTGGTAATGATTTTGTGCCTCATCTAGGAAATCAAGCAGTTATTGTCTATGGACTCCACTGGTTGCACCACAGCCTTCAAATTTTCCATTTTTTCTTCCATTTCTGTTGCTTTATTTGCATCAATGCATGTTTGATCAAATAAATGCCTTAAATGTCTTTGTTTTTCTATGCACATGTCTTTCCATAACTTACTCTGTTGAGCTTGTTTCCTGTATTCATCAGACAAAGCTTCTACTTGTGCTATGTGTCGATCCACTATCTCTTGTAGCATTTGGCTATGTCTATGTGCTCTAGCAGTGGCCTTTTGTTCTTCTTCCACCCTCACTTTTAACAATTCATTTTCTTTTAAAAGCTGGGCAAGCTTGGGTGTGACTGATGAATGTGTCATGTCTAGATCATTAAATAAGGCTCTCTATTAATCTTTTTACTCTGTCAGGCTCTGGATTTTCAATTCTTAAAGCTTCATACTCTCTTTCATTTCTAACTTCAATCGCTTGTTTTCTTGTTCGAACTCATCTTTCTCAGTTTAGAGTTTTCTCTTTGCTGTTTCTACCTTAAGCAAATGATCCTGAAGAATAGGCTTTGAGGAATGGCCAAATGTTTGTTATTTAGGGAACACCATGTCTTTACCCCTTCTTGTATGCCATACACTATATTCTGGGGTAACATCATAAGTAAGCCTCCATTGGTTAACCTTAGTAGTTTGCTTCCATGCTTTTTTTATCCTTTCAACCATTCCATGCACCCCTTTATTAGTGAATGAAATCTCTCACTGGTTAAGTCCATAAGTTTTTGGAATAAATTGTTCACATCCGTATTGTCTTCTTACCAAAGTTGGGGCATAAGTAATAGCACCCCATAGGTCTAATAAGAATACCCATGGTTGATCTCCATAACTGTATAACACTATGTCATGATGTATCCAAAGTGCTGTCCAAACTGTCCCTTGACTATCGAAAGCTCGAAAGTAGGAAACCCATTCTTCTTTTGACTTTGCTTAAGGCCATGTGCTATAACAGAACTCTTTAGGGATGTTGGAACGAAGGTATGGTTTGCAGAATTGACTTTTTTTATATTCCACGTGATTCTTAATCCATACATAAAGCAATTATAGGCACCTATTAAATTGACATTTACCATTTCTAGGTAAAAGTTTAGAGAATGAATGGTTTTTGCCAAAATAGTTAGTGTTGCATTTACCTGGTATGCTAACTGATCCATAAAATCTATCACTGCAACATCAATATACCCGATGACTTTAGGAAAGATCACCAGTCTATATAAAGCTACAGCCATAACCATTAATCCCTGATCATCATCTATGTACCCCTAGATGAAATCTCGTAGAAAACTCCACGAAATAACCTTACTTTCACCTTTTATCTTGACATATGCATCGATTTAAGGTAAGCTAAGTCTAAGCATTTGCACTAGCTTTTTTCAATAGCCCACTTTATTAGACCAGTAAATCTTGTCTGGGTTTGGCAGATCGAAATGAAGTAAGACCATATACTCTTCAATTGTAGGCACCATGTCTGCTTCGTTAAAAATGAAACATTTATAAGAAGGATCCCAAAATTGAATGATGGCCCTAATCAAATTATTGTCCACTTCCACTTGAAACAGTGAGGCTATATCTCTATATTTATTCTCAAATGCCTCCTGTCTTATTCTACTCATGCATCCCCAAACATTACTTAGGTCAAATAGATCATTTTGCTGTAGCTCGAGATGAACTCTTTCGGGTAAGGAAGAAATAAAATCCTTAGGCAAGCAATCTCCTTGCTTTCTTTGACCTTCCTCTGACTTGAATTTTAATTAATGAGTAGACTCATAATGGACTGACGTAGACTTTGATTGCATTTGACTTTCCATGGATGTAAGTGGGAGGTCTGATTATCGATAATTTATTTGTGACAAATATTTCCTCTATGCAAATGATGATGTTAAACATGATCATGAAAATGATGGATAGAATGATATGATATGATAATGCTAAAACATGGAGTGAGATGATATGAAAATGATGCATAGAATGAAATGACATGGAGATGGTGTAAATGTACAAAATCAAGCAAAATGGTTAGATAACATACTATTCCTTCTTGTATCCTAATTTTGGGTTATATCTATTAATGGGTAGGAAAGGCTCTATCTTGGGTTGATTTCTTAGGGGTGAACTATATGCAGGGTTTAGAAGATTTTGACCACTAAAGGTTCTCACATTATTCTTTACATCATTGTCCATCACAGACTAATAAGGCATTCCAATCCTCACCCATCACAAGCTACCAATGGAAATGATTCAATTTGAGTGGGAGTATTTTGCTAGCCATTGTGAAGATATCATCTCATGAGAGCGTAGGTACTTTACTCCCTCCTAAGAGGGACGAAGCTCAGGCATAGAACTCATGTAATGCAAATGCATGTGATAGTGTGTGTGAAGGAACATATGGTTATTGACCCTATAAATCAAATAAGAAACAAAAAAGGAAAAACATTAGTAAACAAATACCTTAAAACTATTAGTTCAAAGGATAGGATAAATTCAAAAATTATGGCTTGACTCTCTAGCATCCCTAGGGGAGTCACCAATCTGTTATAACATATAGATTTGAAAATCTATAGCTAGATTTATCAAATGAATAGAGTCGCCACCAATATTTTTTACTAGGTGTGATTGGTCACCTAAGGAATCTATCCTCTTAAAGAGCTCCTAAGCTGGACTAAGGATCCCTAAAAGAATAGGTTCGGATCTACTAACCAGAATAGGGTTCAAGAGTCGGTTACATATGAGGAAGGTTATAGCACCCCTACATGCCCATCTAAAGGATGGTACCATATTATTTCGAATTTATCCTAAGGTATTGAGTCTAATAGTTTCAAATTTTAAGTTAAATATTGAAAACGATTTTTAAGATTCTCCATCAATCTAGTATAACTCTTTAAAAAATATTTTCTCACCTCAAGAGTATTCAAGAATTTTATTTATTTTCTTGAAGAGGCTCCGTCGTTGGAAAAAGGTTTAATTATTATTAGTCGAAAATATATCTAATTATTCCACCATTTAGGATAAATTAGAAATATTTTTTCTTTTTGAATTTCTAAAATTTTCCACCATTTAGGCTTATTTAGAAATTCTTTTTATTTTTTCTTTGGAAAGAAAATAATATGACAATTACTTTTATTGAAAATTTTCATCTAAATTATTCCACAATTTGGGCCAAATTTAGAGAAAATTTCTCACCAAGAGATTTCTTAGAAATTTATCATTTGAAATTTCTAAGAATCTCATCCTTAGATAATTATCAAATATTTTCAATCCAAATTTTATTTTTAAAAAATACAATTACTTGTATTGAAATTTCATCTAAATCATTCCAACATTTGGGCCAAATTTAGAGGAAATTTCTCACCTAGAGATTTCTTAGGAATTTACCATTTGAAATTTCTAAGAATCTCATCCTTGGGTAATTTGTATTTAATTCCAAAAAGTTTTATATTTTTATGATTTTTATGTTTTTTTTTTTGGTTTGAAAATAAATATTAATTATTGTTATTGAAATTTTATCTAAATTATTCCACCATTTGGGACAAATTTAGACAAAATTTCTCACCTAAAAATTTTATAGAAATTTACCATTTAAAATTTCTATAAATTTCATCATTGGATAATTAATATTTATTCCCAAATTTTTATTTTTTATTATTTTTTATTTTAATTTAATAATAAAAAAGCTAAAATAAAATAAATAAAATGCTTAAATAAAATAAATAAGAAAATACCAAAAAAATCTAAAACGGCTCGGTTCAAGACAAAAATCATGGCTTAAAACGCGACTCGAGGTAATCGACTCAGCTCGACTGGGATGGTTGGCTGGAACGCGAGTTAGCAAATTGGGTTACGATCGGGTTGGGTTGAATCAAATAGAAATGTATGGATCCTTTAGGATTTTTAACGCCAAAATGACGTCGTTTTAACAAGGTATAAAAGGCTCCAAACTCAGCCTTTCAGTAGATTACTTCATTCCCCTTTCTATCTCCTCTTTTTTTTTCTCCCCCTTCTCTCTAAAAAGAACCCAAATTTCGATTAAAGTTCTGTTGGAATCTAAAAAACCCGTCAAAAACTTCAAAGTTGGCTGGAATACTCACTGAAAAACTTAAATATCGTCGAAAACTTTTGTTGGATTATGGAAAATTTCAAAAATTATCTAGAAAAAAAAAACACCAAAATTCTCCAAAAATTCCTAAAATTTCTAAATTGCTTCTAACCACTCCTAGAATATTTCTAGACTCTGCCTTATGTTTTTTTAGCTTTCTGATTCATCTCTTTTCTTCTTCTGATTTTTTGCTCCTTTCCCTTTTTATGTTTGCTCTGTGATTACTGGGTTTATTTATAGGAACAATCAGAAGAATTTTTTATTAAATTCGATTCCTCTGTTTACACTTATCCTATTAGAAATTGAACTCAACTATAACTCTGCCAATGCCATTCATGGTAAAATTTGCATAAAATTCAACCTGTTATCTCCTAAAAAAAAAAACTAATGATAAGTCCAAAAATAAAATAAATAAAATAGATAAGTAAAATTAAAACAAATCGAAGATAAAATAAAAAAATAAAAAATAAAAAAATGGAAGGGAAAAAAATGAATGGCCAATTGGGCCAGATAATCTGGGTCCTGTTGAGCTAGACTCAATTAATTTGGGCTTAGGCCCAGACCTTGTTAGACTAGGCCCAATGGGCTCAGGCCCGGAGTAATTAAGGTGTCTACACCTAACATAGACTATATTGATGGGCATATATGGTTCCATATCACTTGGCTTATATGATAGCAAATAAAAATATGATGCCAAGTCTCCTTAAAGTTTTTGCATACCCTACATTAGTCATTCATTTGCAAACCTTTTCTATTAATCTCTCTTAGTTGGTAAGATATTATGCACTAACCTTCAAAAGAAAGTTTTTAGTTTTGGAGGCACATTAGCATACAACACGGCCTTCCAAGTGGGATGCTACTAATCTCTATTCACTTCATGTCTACCTAGAACTTCCATGGCTACATAGTAGGCCTATTTAACTGTATATTTCCAAACCTAAGAGTCTATCCAAATAAGCACATCTTGATCCTTCGTCTTACTCAAAGGTCCTAGCCATATCCCTTATCAAAAACATCTCAATCATATCAACTTTCCAATTTCAACTTTTCTAGTTTAAAAGTATAAAAAATAATATTATTAATTTATCATAATATTATTAAACACTTAATCTAATCATATGATATTTAAATGAGTATTTTTTATATAAATATTAAGATAAAAATAAAGAGATAAAAAAATTAACCTTGTCTTCATTATTATTAAACTTTAGATAAAAAGCACAAAAGGTACAAAAGAAAACAATTACAATAAAAAATAGAGAAAAACAACTTTAAAGATTATTTTGTCAATTAGTTTTATTTTTATTAAGTTAAAAAATTATCAAATAACAAAAGACAAGTTAAAAATTGCAAAATATATTTTACATTTATGTATTGGCTAAAACAAACTAATCCATCAAAATTCACTAAAAATCAATTGAAATTAACAAAAATAACTGGTACTATCCGGTACCAAGTTTGATATGAAAAATCACCTCTAAATGTATCATATTTTAATATAATTGAAGCATATCAACCAATACAAGCAAAACCAAAATGAAATTAACAGCATTGGTTGTAGACCTTCTTCATGCATAAATCAAAGCTACACCTTTTGGTTTGGAGATGGAACGCGAGCATGGGTGCAAGGATTTATTTTTGAAGAGTGACTAGCAATTAGTGACATGTCTAAATAGAACATTACTTTGTGGGGATGGAAAGGTATTTTGTTTGACATTTTAGAGCTAGCAGAAGATTTGAATATTTGTCAATTTTCTCTTTTTAGTAGACATGTTAATAAGTTTTCTAATGAGATGGCCAAGTTAAACTATCAAGTGAGTTTGGTGAAGAACCTTTTCTAATTTTTTTTGTAATCAAGATATTAGATATTTATCTAATAAGTTTCCTTTTATATAAAAAAAAAAAAAGAAATGGTAAATCTGTACTACTTATATAAATAAAATGGTAAATTTACACTATATCCCAAATGAAAAATTAAAAAGTGAGAAAGAAATTTCACTTTTTTATAATTTTTTTTATTTCTTTCATTTTCATCTTTTTTTTTTCAAAAAATATACTTTTTTAAAAAATAAAAAAAGTCTTCAATTTCAATAGCTTGACAAATGTCAAATAAATAGCACAAAATGAATTTCTTTTCTAAGTTCATTTTGTAATATGATCAGAAATAGAATTTGTTTAGATCTAATCTCTTTTTGTTCCTTTTTTGCTTAGGATGTAAAAGTAAGTATGACCGTTTTTCTAATGAAATACTTTTATCAACTTATTAAGAATAAATAAATAAATATATGTAGTTCGGAATGAAAATATACAAATATTTAAAAAATCTTTAATTTTAAATAGTTTGTGTGTTGAAATTATTTAATGAGCTAATGCATATTCAATAGCATCTACTTTTTTTTCTAGTTTTTAATAGACTTAGATTTGAGGTGATATTTAATTAAATAAATTTATTCTACTAGCAAAGAAATACATATATCTATATACTATAGAATAAGTGCATAAGTTTTTTTTTTTTAAATAAATAAGTGCATAAGTTAAAGACTTAAATTTAAGGTGAAATTTAATTAAATAAATTTATTCTAATAGTAAAGAATTAATA
This sequence comes from Durio zibethinus, assembly GCF_002303985.1. Next base: position 18,617,994 of record NW_019168159.1, read on the forward strand.
CGTCTATCTACATACTTAAAATAAATGCATAAGTTCAATATGGAATCGATAAAGTTCTTGAAAATTAAATAAATTTCTATAATATTTGCATAACAACATCACTACAATTTAGTTAATTTAATTAAATAAAAATTTATGATATTTGCATAACAACATCACTATAATTTAGTTGTTTGTAATTGCTCCATACAACATAATTTAACTTTTTATTTTAATGCCTATACAAACGATTGATCAGTGGTAAAAAAATTTTTTTTTTTTTTGTAGTCAAAGATAAAATTTTATTAATAAAGGTGGGAAACATAAGACAACAATAATCTTATGCAAATTAATACAACTGAAAAAGCATGGCCTCAAAAAGTCCCAATTATAAAGGACATAAAAACATCCAAAAAGATAAAATTAACCCCTTTAATTGACCTCAAATCTTGATTCAAAATGTTATTTAGGCCTTCCACATGTCTCGAAACAAATCTTCTTGTTCTAAAACTCATCATAAAAAAGGTCACTTAAAACACTAGAAAACCTAATACCCCACCTCATTTTTGCTAAGCTGAAAAATGATTTCATATTGATGAAAAACGTGAGAACAACAAGTGAGACAAGATAGGGAACACACAATAGAGAAAAGACCTTAAAATAAAGCAGAATAAATCATACCAAAAGAATTAAGAACCCTAATGAATTGGATTTTCTTGGCTTCAATACATCATGTTTCATCTTAGCTTTAGTACTTAGAACCCAACCTTTAACAATTGGACCAGAGGAAACCACCAAATCCATTTGATTTGTCTGGTTAACCAAATTTTTAATGATTTAAAAAAAAATTAAGCCTGTCCATCTCTTATTATTAGAACATAGCCTTCTTTGTTTTTAATGTTTGCCTCAAGGAACACAACACATGAACCGATGGTCGTAACCAACTCATACCGCATCGAAGCTAATTCAACATAATCGAGTAAACTTAAAACAAACAACAAACCTCACCATTCTACAAGTATTAAAAAATATTTTTCATCCAATTATGAAGTTCCACGTGTCTAATAAATTTTTTTAACTAATTAATTAAAGAATTTTCAAGTGACAAATCAGTTATCATGATGTGGATTAATGACATTGTTTTAATTTAATCATATAATTAATTAATTAATTTTATAATTAATTAAATATGTCACTTGCAATTGAAAATAAAACACTTGGTTTAACCAATCAAATTTCACTAATAAGTCATCAATTTTGATCTCTAATTAAACTATAATTGTTTAGAGATAAAATTAAAGAGTTTGAGTTCCTTTAAAACTCACTCTTTTATTCAATAGGTTTGAAATAGTGCTTTCCTAATCACAATTCATAATTTTGAAGAGAAGAAAAAGTTTTTGAAGACTCAAAGCCTCTCCAAAGTCTCAAAAAGTAAGCTTTGAAGAATTGAAAAAATTTTGAAGAACTCGAAAAACAAAGCATTTAAGTTCCAAGAATTGTCAAGAAATTGCTCTTTTATCTTATTCCTTTAAAGGAAGGAGATCAATTCTGTTTGTTCAAGATCAAGTCAAGAACATCCTTGAAGTATTCAGGAATAAGTTTCAATGACCCTTGAAACATTTAAGAATAAGTTTGCCTAGCCCTTGAAATGGATTTTTGTTGAAGAAAAGAGTAAGAGGATTTTCTCTGTAATAAGAATTCTTAGAGATTGTAGTTTCCACAAGTCTGATAAATAAATTTATTTGTCTCTAAGTTTCCTTGTCGTATCTTCGACATGGCATTTGTGTGTACAAATTTATGGCATGCCTAGTGGGACCATCTCTGTCTTTTATCTTTTTTTTTCAAAGACCAAGTGTTTAAGTTGTAATGGCTTCCAAAAAGAATTCTACCAACAAGCTAGCTTTCAAGCCTACTCAAGCAAATCCTACAATCTACCCTAATATATTAGCAAACACTGATGTACCTAGTCATCCCTATGGCACTAGAAGCAATACTAGAGCTCTAGAAGAAATTTATGCTCAAACTCTTCTAGTGCTAAGTTAAAACCCATTATATGATACCTTTTTTCAAGGATTAGAAGAATCTTTTGCTAAGAAGCTTGCTACATCTCACGGGTCAAGTGCAAGAGCAGCTCGACTTCATCATCTCCTTCAAAAACAAATTTTAGAGTAATGAATGTTATGGCAACTGCCACAATATCGTAAGAAGAGTAAGTTGTGCTTCTTTCAAAAGCTATCAAAACTCTTGTAACAAGCATTAGAGAAAAAGATAACTAGATTGTTGCCATGATGGAGAAGATTAGCAATCTCATCGAAAAACTACCAATAACTTCAAACAAAAATCATCATTCAATCTTTTAATAAGATAATGAGGATTCCAATGTAAAAGTTGTCAAGGATTTTCAACAAATGTTTAATGAAGTTATCATTACTAGTTAACTCAAAGATCTTACCAAATAAGCAATCAAAGATCAAGTTGAAAATGTCATTCCACCTTCATATTCATTTGCTAAACCATATTTTCAAATGATTGATCGTTTAAGGATGCCTAAGAATTACAACCGCTAAAGTTTTAACAATTTGATGGCAAAGGAAAACCATGCCAACATATTGCCCACTTTGTGGAAACTTACAATAGTGTTGGCATTGATAGAGATCTTCTTGTGAAGTAATTTGTTTACTTTTTAATAAGCAAAGCCTTTGATTGGTATATCTTTCTTGAACCTAGCACAACTGATGGCTAGGAAAAACTTGAATGTGAAAATCTTAATCAATTTTATGGCATTCACCACATAGTTTCCATGATCGAGTTCGCAAGTTTACACTAGTGGAAAGATGAACCTGTGATCGATTACATTCGTAAATGGAGAAACTTAAGCCTTAATTGTAAAGAGAGATTGTCTGAGTCCTCTATTCTCAATATGTGCATACAAGAAATAAATTGGGGTTTGTCTTCTATTTTCCAAGGTATCAAACTTAAGACATTCGAAGAATTGGCTACCTATGCACATGATATGGAGCTAGGTATAACAATTGCCAAAAACTAAGAACCTTTTTGTATAAAAAGCAAAGAAAGGTAAAAAAAAGTAAGATACTTGCAAAAGGGGCAAAACTTTTACTAATAAAGGAGAAAGCAAATAGTCCATGACTTTGAATAGCAAGTCTTTGAAGATAGCCTCTAAGTTAGAAAAAATTTTAAAAGGCAAAATCTACTCTTTTTTAAGACAAAGAGAGAAGTAGAATCTCATTGAAAGAAAGATAAGATAAGAAGTATTTTTTCCCTAATTTAGATGTTTTAAGCATACTGGATGAACTTTTAAAGTCCAAGATGATCTAGTTGTCGAAAATAAAATGACTTGAGGAAGTTGATAAAATGGATGACCCCAACTACTACAAGTATCATCGCTTGATTAGTCATCAATTGGAGAAATGCTTTGTTTTAAAAAACAAAATCATGCAACTTCATGATGATGGGAAAATTGAATTTGAAGAAGAAGTCATGACATCAAAATTGGCATCAATATATATAGCTTTTCAACCTAACTTTTTGGGTAGAACCATCAAATTTGGTTTTTTAACCATATCATACTAGCTCCAAACACAATTGGTCTTTAAAAGAATGAGGGCCATGCTCATCCTTAAACTAAAGATCAAGATAATGATGGTTAGACCTTAGTTACACTTTAAACAGGTTGAAAGAAAAATTTACAAAGCCTATTCGAGTGACAATAAAATCTAAGATGGTTAAATAACCACTTAAGAAGCCAACACCAAAGGTGATCCAATAAAAAATAATTCCATCTAGGCATGAAAACTTGAGACCAAATAAGTTAAGAAAACCAATCACTTTGAATGAATACAAGCCAATTCAATTCAGAAGAGAAAATTTGCTTTCTATGGGTTGTTACCATGTTGGTGAAGAAGTGGAAAATGACAACAACAACATTCACAAGATAGCATTTAAAGCAAGTCATTCTTTTGCTATGAAGATTAATTTTCTGATGAAGATTTGTTGTTAGATTTTACTCTTCATAGTCGATCACTATTTGTTGTTGGATACATTCATGAGAAAAGGATCAATAGGATCCTAATAAATGTTGGATCTATTGGTAATCTTTCCTTTAAAAATAATGAAAGAACCTGGAATCACTTTTGATGAATTGTCACAAAGTCATTCGATGATTTAAAGATTCAATCAAGAAGGGCAAAGAGCTTTTGGGAAGCTCTTACTTTAATTTTTATTAGTGATATAGAATCAACTTCATTATTCTATGTGATTGATGTTAAGACAAGATACAATATGCTATTAGGGTGACCATGGATACATCAAAATGGTGTAGTTTCTTTAACTCTTCACCAGTGTTTGAAGTATTGTAGAAATGGTCAAGTAAAAATAATTGTTATAGATTTTAATCCATTTTCTACAATGGAGGTGCATTTCCTAAGGCTAAATTTTATTTGAAAAATGCTTTTGTAGAATAAGCACTTTCAGATCAACAAAGTATCAATGTGAAAGAGTCAAAGCAAAAGGTAAAAAGTGAGGTTCCTTTTACCAGTTATGAAGATGATGAAATTGCTTAAGGTTTAAAGAATTTGACTTTTCCTCTTACTAGATTGGAAGACTTAAAGATTTCTATGCCTCTACTAAAAGGATTTGTAAGACTTAAAGATTTCAATAAGGACCTCTTATTAAACATGATGATTTACCCTTACATCATGCTAAAGGTTTTGATCTTAATGCCTATAGACTTCTTGTCAAGGCTGGATACAAACAAAAAGATATTTCAAAATTGGTTCATAAAACAAATGAGCCAACTGAAGAAATTTATCAAAGTTTAATCAAGATTTGATGAGTTGGTGAAAAAAGACTAATCATGTTGGAACTTCGAAGGCTAGGCTTGAATCTTCTCCATTAAAATTGAAGATTCACAAAGAAGCTTCAATATACATAAATGTGGAAAAAGCTTCTAATGAGCAAGAAAATTCATTTGAGATACCAAGGTTGTTAGTTTTTAATTGTTTGGGTATATAGTCAACATGAGGTTCAGTATTTGATCATCTAAGTACGCATTCACCTTGCAAGTTAGATTTTGAGTGAACGGAGAAAAAAACATTGAAGCTTCCATAAGTAAGCATGTTTTCATTCATTCAAGACTTGAACTTCTAAACTTTAAAAAGATGGTGCACAAGTCAAAATGTAAAGCTTTTATATTGGATAAATACAAGGATTTTCATAGCAAGATTCTTTCTCAAATTAAGAGACATAGTAAATGGGTAACAACTATTGGTGAATTATTGAAAGTTGCAAAGCATACAATGGTAAAAACCAAGCAGATTCCATCTCCAAATGAGAAAGAGTTTGAAGATATGGAAATCCTTGCTTTTAATTATGTGTCTATAGAAGTAGTTGATGAAAAATCTCAAAAGGAAGATGTTAAAGAAGCTTGCCCACCATTTGAAGAAAAAAATCAAGCTACAATTGATGAGCTAAAAAAAGTCAACATTGGCACTAATAAAGATCCCCATCTAATCTTCATTAATACTTGTATGTCCCCTAAAGAGAAGAAAGCTTACCTTGATCTATTAATAAAATATTGAGACATCTTTGCTTGGACTTATAAAAAGATATTTGAGGGTTGCTATGCATCATCTAGTTATTAAGAAAGGTGTTAGACCTATCAAGCAAGCTCAATGCCATTTTCATCCTAATTTGATTCCTTTGATTGAAACTAAAGTTAATAAGTTCATTGAAGCTAGCTTTATTAGAAAAGTCAAGTATCCCATTTGGATTTCAAATATTATTCTAATTAGAAAAAAGAATCGACAATCTAAGTTCATACTTTTAAGATACAAATAATGCTTGTCCAAAGGATGATTTTTCTTTTTCTTTGATAGAAATAATGTTTGATGCAACAATTAGTGATGAAGTTTTATCTTTTATGGATGGGTCATCTGGCTATAATCAAATTCATATGACTCTAAAAGATGAAAAGCTTACTACATTTTAAATGCCAAATGAAATATATTTTTATAAGGTTATGCCTTTTGGGCTAAAAAATATAGGTGATACTTATCAAAAGGTAATGCAAAAGATTTTTTATGACATGCTTCACAAGAATGTTGAATGCTATGTTGATGACTTGGTTATGAAATCAAAGAAAAAACGAATCATCTTATTGATCTCTGCTAGGTGCTTAAAAGGCTTCATAAATATCAATTAAAGATAAATCCTCTAAAATGTGCTTTTAGAGTATTTTTAAGCAAGTTTTTAGGATTTATTGTACAACATCGTAGAATTGAGATTGATCAAATGAAAATAAAAGCCATTATGAAGATGAGAGAACCACACAATCTTCATGAACTCAAAAGTTTACAAGGAAGATTGGCTTATATCTAGAGTTTTATATCAAATTTGATAGGTTGATGTCAACCATTCAATTGTTTGATGAAAAAATATGTTCCTTTTGTTTGGGACAAGGCTTACATTATTGCTTTTAAAATCAGTAAAGCATACTTGTTAAAACCTCTTGTTTCAAAGGCTCTTATACTAAGACGACCTTTAATCCTTTATATTACTATACAACAATGATCCTTAAAAGCACTTTTGGCATAACAAAGTGATGAAAAAAAGAGTCACTAACTGTCTTATTAGAACCCTCAATGGTGCTGAATTAAATTATTCTCCTGTTGAGAAGACATGCTTGGCATTAATGTTTGTAGTAAAAAAGTTAAGGTATTACTTGCAAGCTCATTCTACATGCTTAATCTCACAAGTCGATCCTAAACCATGAAAAAGCCATTAAAGGACAAGCTATTTTGCTACAAGAGTTCAACATCACTTATGCTCCCTAAAAGGCCATTAAATGACAAACTCTTGCCAACTTTCTTGTAGATCATCCAATCCTAAATGATTCAAAATTTTTTAAAGATTTTTTGAATGAAGATGTTCTTTTCATTGAAATTCCTAAACCATGAAAATTAATCTTTGATGGAGTTACGTGTTGAGATGGAGCTGGAGTAGATGCTATCTTTGTCGCTCTAGAAAGAGTAGTCTTGCCATATGCTTTCATTCTAACTGAAAATTGTTCAAAAATAATGTGGCCAAGTACCAAGCTTTGATCATTGGATTGGAAATGACAATGGATATGAGGATCACTTAATTGAAAGCATTTGGAGACTTGAAGTTAGTTATTAACCAAATCATTTCAGTTTATGAAATAAAGAAACTTGAACTTCTACCATATGTCAACCATGTGAAAAAGCTTTTGGAATGATTTGACAATGTTAGTTTGGAGAACATACCAAGAAAAGAGAATAAGCAAATAGATTCTCTAGATAATTTAGTATCAGCACTTACGCTGTCAAGTATAGAAGAGAAATTCCTCTTTGTAAGCGTTAGGGTTTACCACCAATCACTTTTGATGAACATAATGATACTAGTATTCTGTCAGTCTTTAAAGTTGAAAAAGAAGATTGAAGAAAAAAATTGATTGATTACTTAGGACATGGAAAGTTACCTAATTATCTAAGGCATAGAACAGAAGTGAGACATTGAGCTTCTCGATAATCTACTTTAGGGGTACACTTTATTGCCATTCTTTTAATGAAGTCTTTCTTCACTGTTTTAGGGAAAGATAAAGCCTCTACGGCTTTACAAGAAGTTCAATCTTGAATTTGTGGTGCATATCGATTTGGTGCTAAGTTGCAGTTTCAAATTAAAAGGATGTGATATTATTAGCCAACGATGGTAAAAAATTGTATGGATTATGCCAAGAAATGTCAAGCGTGTCAATTCTATGCTAATTATTGTCTTGAAGTGCAGGTCTAGGAACACAAGTGCTAGACAAAGGGAATAACAAAAAAAGAGGGGCTAAAAAAATATTTTTAATAAAAATAAAAGACAATAAGTCACCATCAATCTTTCTTAGGGTGTGATTAGCCACAAAAAATTTTTATCCTTTTAATAAAACATTTAAAACAAGTTTAAAGTTTATTAAAAGAATATTTTATGATTTGCAAAAAATAGAGTTGGGTCCAAGAATTGGTTATGTGTAGAGAAAGATTAACACCCTCACAGTGGTCGATAAAAATAGTACCAATTAATTGCAAGTTACTCTTAAATTATGGTAAAAAAGTCCTTATTATAACATTTATAACTTAATTCCTTTCTTTACTAGTTTATTACAAAAGTTGGATCTTTTTATTTCTTTTGAAACCAAATCAATTATATATTTTTTGAAAACAAAGTAATTTATTTTTGGATCAATATGAAAAATCCTAGGTATTGAGATATTTCTTTCACCCTCTTACATTTAGAAAGAGCTTCAAAAACATTCCTAACTTAGTGGTTTTCAAATTGCCCCACAAACCGAGATAATACCCTACATAAATAATAACCATTGAGAGTCCCCTTATATTTGGGCTAGTTCTCAAAGGTTATCTTTACTTGAGATATTATCCTATTTTAAAACTTTTTTCTTGAAAAAAAAACCTTACTTACAAAACCTTTAAATGGTATGCATGAGCATAATAATATATAATGTATGCATGATAATGAAAAATAAATGATGAAATGTAAATGCATGATAATTTAAGAATGCATGTGACAATAAAATAAAATGAGATGCAAATGCAAGAAGGGGATCAATGGTTGGTTTTAGGCATTCGAAAGGTTTAGCATTTGGTTTTAGGGTTTGGTTTTGGGTTTTGGGTTTAGGGTTAGGGTTTGGTTTAAGGTGTAAGGTTTAAGATATGATTTAGGGTTTGGCTTAGGTTTAGGTTTAGAGATTAAGGTTTAGGGTTTAAGATTTAGGATTTGCATGGAGAATGGATGTAACAAAATTACCAAAATACCATTAATAAAAATACAAACTTTGATGCATGGGATATGTATGAATATGGAAACAAATATATTCCAAACTTAAGCATATTTACAAACATATAACAAATTAAACATGCATGCAACGAAAAATATAGTAGAATGGATCAAACAACAGGGTTTTAGGAACAAGGGAATGTTCAGCCAAGCTCTTTTCTTGCAAGAATTTGTTGGCCAAAAACTTAAGACATGTATCCACCATTTTTTGTTTTGAATTAATACACATGCAAACAACACAAATTCACCAAAAAGTTTACTAATTCAACACTTTCATTCATTGAAGATTTCATTAAACACATAAAAAACATAAAGAACAAACTAAAAACACAAGCAAACACACATGATATAAGCATATTTAGCCATTAAATACAAAAGAAAGGTTTGGCCAAGTATGGGGAAGCTTGGCCGAATGCCTCTCATGGCTTTCCACAATCATTCAATCTTTTATTTAACTAAAATATGCACCAAACACCTAGATAACAATCATATGAAGGCATTTTTATCATAAATGGAACTTCATCAAATATATAATAGCCTATCTAAAAGGGAAACCATAAAAACATAAACATTAGTCAAACACATCATGCAAGCGACTAAAACAACCAATAAACATGCAAATTACATATAGTATAACACTCAAAATATATAAACACATTATTTAAAGCAAGGAAAACACTTAATGAAAAGCAAAAGGAGGTTCGACCATGAATAATGAAGGGTTGGCCGAACCTCCTAGGGTTGTATTAATGGTGAATTTTTGCGTACCTTGATTTTTTTGTTTCAATCCAAGCTATTGATTAGTTGGTTCAATTTTTGGATCAAGCTTGGAGTAACTAAGGTAAGCAACTATGTAGGGAGTTGTTTTCTCATAAAAACAAAAAAAAAACAAAAAAAAAATCAAAGGGAAATAATATGAAAACTAGTGGAAAATGATATGAAATGTAATGAAGAAAATGATAAAAATTATACCTAGAAAGGCTACCCAAATTTTTTTTCTATTTTTTCTCCTTTTTTTACCTTTTCCTACACCACTTTCAAGGCTGCCTTCTTCTTTTTTTCTTAGCCCTAAATGATAAATTTATATGCCATGCAAATGCATGAGGGCCATTAATCAATTTTGCATCCAAAGGCAATTGATCCTCCTCTAAGATTTTTTTTTCCAAGCAATTACCTTTCACCCTTAGATCTAAGCCATTGAATGATCAACGGTTCATGATGAATCTAGTAGAAAAATGAGGCTTATGGTGTAGTTGGACCAATGTAAAATGACCATTTTACCCTTGTTAACATTTTTACATTTTTTTTTATAATTCTCTTAAAAAACCATTATCCATTCTTTGTTTTTGTGATTTTAAAGCACCAAATCTTAAAATAATATAAAATTATGATCTAAAAGTTTTTGTGAAAAAATTAACTATGGGAAGGTCAAATTATGAAAATACCTCTAAAGGGCATTTTTATAATTTCACACCTTTCGAGGCCAGATCAAGATTTTTAAAACCTCTTGAGAAGGTCAAATTATGAAATTTCACACTTTCTCAGGAGCGATTGAGGTTTATAATGTATCATAAATCATAAAATAATTTCAAAACATGATTTGGAGTGTTTCACGAAAAATCCACTTTGGGAAAGTCAAATTACAAAAATACCCTTAAAGGGCATTTTAGTAATTTCACACCTCTCAAGACCATATCAAGGTTTTCAATGCATAAAAGTAATCAAACAATGTCAAAACATGATCTAAAAGTTTTCATGAAAAATCAACTTCAAGAAGATCAAATTATAAAAATACCCCTAAGGGCATTTCAATAATTATACCCTCCTTGAAATGCAATCAGAGCTTTTTAGTGCATTAAAATCACCAATTTCATTCCCAAGGCTCATTAATCTCATTTGGTTGTGAATTTTGATAACTGACCCAAGTTCGAAATGATTTGATTGATTTTAATAAAGTTTGATCAAGTTTGATCCTAGGGAATTTAGGTCAAATTGATTCTAAATTTGATTTTAAAAACTTGTCAAAGTTAAAGAATGTTGGATTCAAATTGGGTTGGATTTTAAAGGGTTTTCAATTGGCTAAATTATGTCTAGATAAAATTAAAGTGCCTAAAGCTACATTTATCAAACTCATGACCTTTTGCATTCGATTTTAGTATCTTGACCATTTGATGTTTGGGGACTTGATTTGGTGGGACCATTACCCATGAGTGCTATGGGCATTTGTATATACTTGTTGCTATAGATTACTTTTCAAAGTGGGCAAAAGCTGCACCTTATAGAGAAGTAAAGAAGGAAACTATTGTAACTTTTATTGGAATGAACAATATTTATTGTTATGTGATATCTTGTTACATCATAGCTAATAATGGAAAATAGTTTGATATGAGTAAATTATGTGCACAGTTTGACTTCAAACAACATTATTCATCAATGTAACATGCTCCACCAAATGGGTTAGCAAAAACTTTTAACAAGACTTTATGCAATTTGCTAAAAGAAAAAAAGGCTAATTGTTAGAAGAAATATTGGCATGAAAGGCTAGGAGAAGCTTTATAGGCTTATCAAACTACATATCACATGCCAACTAAAGCCACTCCATATTTGATTGTTTATGGTGTAGAAGTCATCCTTTCATTTGAACGTCAAATTCATCTAAGAATTGTAATACAAGAAGGTCTTTCTTATGAAGACAATGTGTGATTTCATTTGGAGGAATTAGAAGCATTGGATGAGAAAAAGTTGGAAGCTCAACAACACTTGGAATGATATTGTTAGCCTTGAATTGATCTTTATTTTGAAATGAAAAAACATTAAAGACAAATAAACTTGATCAAAATTTTGAAAAAGATTTATTTAGTACATGTTCTTAAGTTTTATATTTTGGTACTAAATAAATAATATGATTTTCAAAGTTTAAACAAACCTTTCTTAGTTTCATATTTCTCAAAGAAAATCCATCTTTAAAGATTATTTATTTGAGCTTAAATGAAAGTCCAATTGTTGTTTTCAAATTGAATTTATTTGTTTTGGACTTAATACAATTTTGATAATATTGGTTTTGAGAAAAAGATTAACTTAAGAAAGCTGTTTTACAAGAACAAAGTTTTCCAACATTGAAGTTATTTTATTTTTCTGTATTAATTCACAAAGTTTTAATATTTGAATTATATATGGTTGGAAAGTTCTTTAAGTCTAGTTTCTAATGGATGAAACAAAATTCAAATCCAAATTTTCTAAGAAAAGATTTTGAATTTTTACTAGACACTCTGTAGTTGTCAAAAAAACTGCACAAGCAGTAACTTTGAAAATTCACTTTAATTTGTACTCAATGAATTAGGTGATAAATTTTATATGGATAGAAATCCCTTTAAGTCTAGTTTCTAAATCTTCAAACGGTTTGTGATTTGGATTTATATAACTCAAGATATGATCAAATTAGTGAGTAGAGCGTAAAATAGGAGACACCCACCCAGCCATTGACAAGATCGATCCCCTCATGGAAGGGATCGATCGGGTCATTTTTTGAAGCATGAAATGGCATAAAACTTGAACCAATCGATCCCCTAAAGGAAGGGATCGATCAGGTCTGGGTGGAATCACACCAATGGCTATTGTTTTCATGCATTCAATGGCTACTTTCACTTCCCAAGCTTCCCCAACGGCTACTTCTTCAATTTCTTTATAAATTGGGCACTCAACACACCAACAAGGTTGATGAATCAAGAGTGCAAGAGCCAACAAGCCATATTTCATTCTCTAAAATAATCAAGAGTTTTTAGAGCTTCAAAGTCTATATCTTTGTATTTATTGTATCCAAATTATATTTGTTGTTCATTCATCATTTTCTTGTACTTAAACTTAGCAAACACTTAGCCTTAGAGAGGTTATTCTATTGTTTGCAAAATTACCTTTGACATACAAGGGTAGAAGACAATAAGAGGTGAGGTATCCTCTTGAAAGCTTTGTAGTGAGATTGGGTAAAATACTACAAAGGGTAGAGGTTTCTATCTTAAGCCTTAGAAAGAAAAAGATAGGTTGTATTTTCATTTCAAGAATAGTGGATTGAAGCCTTGGTGTGGGCAACCAAGAAGAGAGGACGTAGGTGCCTTGTGGAGAAAAATCAAAACTTTATAAATCATTGTGTTTGATTTCTCTATCCCTATCTTCTTACAATTTATTATTGTTTATATTTGATTTTAGGTTCATTAATTGTTATTGTTTGCATTATATTTCCATCAAAAGTGCTTATTGTTTTAATTTCCATTCAACTATATTGAAATCATTGTTTGGAAAAGAATTTGGAGAAATCCAATTCACCCCCTCTTGGATCACCATCCCACCCAAAAAGCTAACAAATATCAGGTTCAGTTATCCAAAGCTTTCAACAAGAAAGTTAAACTACAATCATTTCAAGTTAAAGACCCAGTCTTTGCTGTAAAAAGACAAACAAATACTTCAATTCACATTGGCAACATGTTCCTTTTAAAATGGGATGGACCATATATTGTTCAAGAAGAAGTTTACAATAATGGTGTATATAGGTTTGTTGATTAAGATGAAGTAAAAGTTGGGCTAATCAATAGCAAGTTTTTGAAGCATTACTATTTTTTTAAAAAAAATATTTTTCTCAAACAATAGCCTAAACTGCTTGTATTGCTCCTAAGCATGAGTTTAAATTGCACAAAAAAAAAATGTTGATCCTAGACAGGAGCTTAAACTACTTTAAAAAAAAAAAAAAAGAGCTCGCTAAGTTAAAAATCCTACAAAAGATGACTTAGGCAAAAGTTAGGTCGTATAACAAAACAGTTTAGACTACATGATGACTTGAACGTTCTCCTTTAAAGGTACGTAAGCAGCCTGGTTTCAATGCTAAGTTCAATCGAAACAAATAAAAAAAATCTTAAATTGATTCAAGTGTCTCTCATTTACTTAAAACAACAAAATACCATTTGTAGTCACCTATCTGTGTTTGGGGTCGATTTTCATCATTATCATTACTTTTTTTATTAGTATTATTTATTATTATTAATACTATAGTATAGTACGCTATTATTATTATTATTATTATTATTATTGTTATTATTATTATTATTATTATTATAGTTATTATTATTATTATTATTATTATAGTTATTATTATTATTTCATTATATTATTAATAATATTATTATTTTTTTTTTATTTTCTTTCCTAATTGACAACCAAAGAAACTAAAATTGAGAATTAAATTTAGTCAAAGGGTCAATTAAAACCCAAATCTAAGGGATTTTTAATCAATCCAAGAAATCAACAACAAACTTAGGCCTAAAAATGAGGTTTGGTATAATCTAATCCCAGGATTCAAGCCTGGGATTGGTTCTATCCATTTCCTAAAATCTACTCTAAGAGTGCCTATAAATTCAATGTTGGATCAAAGAAACGGACACACAAGGAAAAAAAAAAGCTTTGGAAAAATTTTGGGTTTTGGTTTTAGTTGCTGGGATTTTTGGGGTTCTGGAATTTTGGATTGGGATTGTTGGTGTTCGATTTAAAGTTTTTGGGTTAAATTTAGGTTTTTAGGGTTTGAATTAGGATTTTGGAGAATTTCAGAAAAGATCTGATCAAATCTAAAAGAATCTAGAAATTTTGGTTTTTTTTTCTCAAAAACCTGGGTTTGAGATGAATTTTCCAGTTGAATATGAATTTTTCAATTGAATTTTCTGGTAGGGTTTGAATTTTTCAATGGGATTTTGATGACCTTTCCAAAAATCATTGGGATTTTTAGCTTTTGGTTGAATTTCCATATGACTTTTCTAGAAATCAGTGGAATTTTTAGTTTTTTGTTGAAGTTTTCGATGGATTTTTTGTGAAATTTTAGAGAAAAGTTAGAGCTTCTCAGTCTAGAGAGAGAGAGAGCAGAAGGGGTTTTGAGAAAAACGCTGGGACTTGATTATCTAGCAACCCAAAATAATAGCATTTTGGACAACCTAGATCCACACATGACCCACTAACCTTACGTTGACCCACGTATTGACTTGACCTGAATCGTAGGTTTTTCTTTTCCATTTTCATTTTATTTTTTGATTTCATTTTTTTATTTATTTTATTATCTTAATTATTTTATTTTATTTTATTTTTAATTTTTAATTTAATTTTACTATTTTTTTCATTTAAAAAAAGAAAAAAATATTTTTTTTCTGAAAAACAAAAGAAACAAAAAAATATTTTCAAATAAGTTTAAAAAAAACAAAAAAAAGAAAAAAATATTTTCAAATAGATATATGGAATCCACTAAACTATTGAGAAATTTCATGAATCATTTTTTTCAAAAAAAAATAATAATGAAAGAAAAATAAAAAAAATAATTTTATCCTCCAAACGATTGGAGGATCGCTTTGCAAATTAAGTCTGACTAAACTATTGAGAGACTTAATGAATTTTTTCAAAAAGAATAAATTTTTATAAATCTTTTTACAATAAAATCTCACCAAGCTATTGGGAGATCTACTTCAAAATAAGTCATACCAAACTATTGAAAGACTTTACTAATTTTTTTTGAATAAAAAAATAATAATTAAATATTAATAAATCAGATGATGGAGCCTCTTCAGAGTCGGACACTAGTCCCAATGAATGCTCCTGAAGTGAAAGAATTATCTTAGAATGCTACCAAACTATTGGGACAATTTTAAGACTAATTTTTAATATTTAATATTTTGGCAAAAGCATAAACATTTTAAGGCTTGGATAATTTGGAATCAAATTGGTACCATCTTTTAATGGGCATTGTGAGGGTGTTATAACCTTCCTTACATAGAACCATGCTCTCGAACCTAAACTCTGGTTTCGTGGATCAGATTCGATCAGGTGGCCAATCACACCTATACAAAAAAAATTGGTGGTGACTCATCTAATCCACATCTAGCGATGGTCTACGAATCTATATTTTATGACAGTTTGATGACTCTACTGGGGACATCGAGAGTTAAGCTAGTAAACGATTTCTTATAATCCAAGCCTCACCTAATAAATTAAAAAAAATTTTTTTATCTCTTTTCATTACTTATACTTGTTTTATTTTTTTTATTGTATATATCTATCATTCATTTGCATGTGGATAACATAAAGCTCTCCACTCGAGCTCTAACCCTAGGAGGGAGTGAAGTACCTATGCCTTCATGAGATTGCATATCTTTGTATGAGTCTGCGAAACACTCTTACTTAAATTGAACCATTTTTGCTTATAGCCTATAATGGGTCAAGATCGGGGTGCCTTACTAGTCTGTAATGGACAATGACGTAAGGAATAATTTGGGAACCTTCTAGAAGTAATTCAAGCCACATATAGTTAACCCTAAGGGTCTGAACTGAGATAGAGTGATGCCTTCCCCCTATGTTAGAAAATCTCAAATAAGACACATGATTGGATGTTTGTTTATGTATTGTCTTTTCTTTTTTATGTTGATCTTTGTATTTATGCATTTTTTACTAACCTTTTCTTTTATCATGCATTCATATTATTAGATTCATCATAAGGAATATTTGCCATGAAATATTTTTAACAAAGAAAATCTTAGTTACATCTATGGAAGGCCTAATCAAGTCTTCCATTAGCCTAAAATGAGAGTCTAAAGAGTTGAAGCTTACAAACAAAAGGCTAAAATTGGAAGTTCGAACATTGGAGCAAGAAAAAGATGGATAAAGGAATCTACACATTGACCTTAATACAACAAGGTCATCGACTAATCAGGAATTGGCCCAACTATGGCAAGAAAATAGACAATTGCAAGCAAAACTACAAGAAAGATACGAAATGCTCTTTAAAGCCCAAAAGCACATCCAGATGCTAAATGGAGTAGTGGTAGGAATCAAAACACAAATGAAAGCCATGGTTGAAGAATATGAGCAATTAAAAGAAGCATATATACAAAAACATAACCAATTGAAGTCTCTGTTGGACAAAATCATGGTGGCCATTTACAAAGCCAAAGACATGATGGAAGAGATTGAAAAATGGAACATGAAGGTGCCATCAGTGGGAGCATATGGCCAAAAATTGATAGATTTCCTTAATGAAGTGCAAGGCCAGTATCGACGAGCCATGGGTTTCTTTTCCCAGTAGTTCTAGACTCTTTATGGATGTAATGTTAGACTTTGTTAAAAATAATTCAATAAAGATTTTCTTTGATAACAATTACTATATGGTAAATCTTTTTTATTGCATTCTTGTATTTTATTTTAATACTCATTCTCATATATAATTTGAAAGTTCCACGGACATCATTTTAAATTTGCACATCATGGGAAATTAAGGTTTAAGGATAGTTCAACACCAATACTACACTCAGGCTAGAGCTAGGAAAATGGAGCAAGACAATGCGAATTGGTTTAAAAGGTTAAAAAAAGCCTAGAAAGCAATTAAAGGGAAGCTAAGCAAGATCCTCGAAGCTTTAGAAAAGATAAACAAAGGGAAAGCAGTAGAATAGGACATCTTACATAAAGATACTGAGCCACTATATCCTTTAGGTTTCACTTTATATCAGGCCCAAAACATTCCAAACTTTTAGGAAGAATAGACCACGTTTCCAAATTACAATCAAGGGAATGTTTAGAGCTATACCAATCCTATCTTCACTAAACAAGAATATGAGCCCATGTAAATGCCTAAAATGGATAAGATTAAAAAAGAAATGAAGTTGCAGATGATTGTATCCCTAGAGAACTGTAAGATCGATCAAGCTATGAGCATAATTGAATAAAGATTATAGACTATAGAAGGCATCAATTTTTATAGATCTATAGATGCTGCCAACTTTTGTTTAGTTCCAAATGTTGTGATTCTTTCAAAATTCAAGGTACCAAAATTTGAGAAGTATGACAGTACCAAATGCCCCATTACACGTATCACAATGGATTATTATAAGATGGCAGCATACACCAGCAACAAGAAACTGCTCATGCATGTATTCCAAGATGGCTTAATCGGGTTTGCTGTAAAGTAGTATGTTTAGCTGGATAGAATTCATATAAAATCATGAAAAAATCTAACTCGATCTTCATCATAGACATGGCTCCTGATCACCTTTCATTACAAAGGATGGAGAATAAAGCATCTAAGTTTTTCAAATAATATGCTCAAAGATGGCAAGATGTCGCTACTCAGGTATAACCTCCCCTAATAGAGAAAAAAATGATAATGCTGTTTATAAGTACTTTAAAGTCACCCTACTATGAGAAAATGATAGGGAACGTGACTAAAAATTTTACCAACATGGTGATTTCAGGGAAGATCATCAAAAATGCCATTAAAAGTAATAAAATGGAAGAAAAAGAATCATCTGTTACTAGAAAGATGCCCAACAGAAAAAAAAGTAAGACTAAGCTGTGAGTTTCGACAAGTAACAATCTAGAAACTATCTTTAAACAACCTATCCCACTTATCATTCTTCTGCAAGCTATGTTTCTATTATACTTTACCAATTAACTATATGATCTTTTTATCCATCCCCTCTTAGGCCTTCAATTCATCCAACCACCTCGACAAGTGGTGCGTAAGAATCACATAATAGGGAAAAGCCTACATTTGACCCTATTCTCATGAGTTATACTAAACTATATCAAAAGCTTTACAAGAACCATTTGATTGCTCTGTTTTCTATAAACAACTTGAGCTTTTCTATACCAAATGGTATGATTCCATTTCTCACTGAGCTTTTCAATTCATCCCACCACCTCGACAAGTGGTGTGCAAGAATCACATAATAGGGAAAAGCCTACATTTGACCCTATTCTCATGAGTTATATTAAACTATATCAAAAGCTTTACAAGAACCATTTGATTGCTCTGTTTCCTATAAACAACTTGAGCTTTTCTATACCAAATGGTATGATTCCATTTCTCACTGTGACTATCATTTTAAGGTGGTGGGCCATTCCATCAAAAATTGTATCCCTTTGAAAAGTATGGTGCAAAGTTTGATCAAAGAAGAGCTGATAAATTTCGATACCAATGGAAACACTATATCTAATGCTACTAGTAACACATCGCCCAATCATCTAGGGGTATGATTTTAGGAAAGGTTGATTTAAACTACTTATCATCTTATATTACTTGAGAATATGGATTTTCTTTTATATACTTAGATTTCATTTTGTTTTTCATCATTTTAATAAATTGACATGCTTTATATATTTTCATGATATTTTTCTTTTGTATGAATACCTATTATTTACTTTTACCTTCTAATACTTTTTCCCATAATGAATGTTCAGTTAGTTATAACAGTAATTTAGGATTCGACTTTGAAAACACTACTTGACTGATAAATTCAAGATTGTTGGTCTATTGGGACTATTAAATAAAAAAAGGGATAAATCTGATGAAGAGTTTCAAAAGTTATGCAACACATGACCTTTGCATCTGTTCATTCAAGAATCTACTTTTAGTTAATAAATGTTCTTCATTGAGAGTATTCATGTTCAAATTGAAAAATGGCCATCTTTCTTCTATCCATAAAAAAAAAAAGTAAAATCATCATTTGCTACCCTATTTGAGCCTGTTGAAAATTTTTTTCAAGGAACCCTAACTAAGAATGACCCTTACACTGGGGGGTAAAGTTTGAAAAGTTTGTTTATCTTTAGGGATTTCAGGGCAAAGCCCTATGATACTTAAATTTTTCTTGAAAAATGATGGAAAAAAAAGAAAACAAAAAAAAAGAAAACAAAAGAAAATAAAGAGAAATTATTAGGGCAAAGCACCAATGTGCTCCGAAAGAAGAAATGATTCTTGGTTTGATTACCCTGCAAATGCAATTTGGGCCTATTTTATCATTTTCTTTGGCACCCTTTACTTTAGCCTACATTATGTCTTTTAAAAGTCCATTTTGATCAAATGTGAATACTCAATTTGAAGAATCATGAGTTAAATTAAGGCAGATTTGTTATTAGATTAAGACTTTGATCAAAGTGTCATTGATGAATAAAGAAAAAAATGTGTGAAAAAAAAAGAAACAAAAAGTGAAAAGAAATTACAAAAAAAAATGAAAAAAGAAAAAAAAGAGAGAAAAAAAAGGAGACTTAGACTAAAAACCCGGAATGGTAGTTTAAGTAAAGATGAAGACTCAAAAAACTTCATGTGAAGATCCCAAGAATGAGGATGATGATTAGCTCAACAATTGAACATATTAATGAAATATGTTTTTGAAAAATGATCTTGAGTTTTAGTTCAAAATTGGCTGAACAATCGTTATTTTAGATGTTAATGTCTTATTTGAATAATCACAACATTTTACCTTTGTTCACCTTTGATTTGTCCTTGACCATCTTGTTATTCTTTTAATAATAAAAATTCATTTTTCTTATCCTTTACCAGATGAGCACTCCTTAAATGAACCAAGGAAATGCATAATATTTGTCACTAATTTGAATGATGGCAAATAAATGAATGACATTTTTTCCATAAAAAGTTTTTCACTCTTTCAAAAGAAATCCAAGATGAGATAAATGAAAAAAATATGAGAAAATGATTTACAATGGGGCAAACAAGGTGACCCAATGATGAATCCAATGATAGATTGGGTGACACGATTTGTGAGTTATGATCAGATAAGAAGAATGACATGGATTAGCTAACAAAATTTGCTCTAAGATTATTAATACTAAGAAAGATTGGTGGCGTCTTAAGAACTTTGTCACCATAATTAAAATTTCATGACATCAACATTATTTGCATTGTATTCACATTTACATCATAGATAGAAGATGTATTTGCATTATTGCATCATCAATTATCACTCATTCAATCTCGGTTCAATCTATATTATTTTCTTAACTCGCGATTTCATCCCAATTATTTA
Organism: Durio zibethinus; assembly: GCF_002303985.1. The sequence continues at coordinate 18,638,684 of NW_019168159.1, forward strand.
TTTTCGACCTTGACTCGATCTTGGTCACTTTATTTCCTGACTCACGATTTCGTCCCGATCATCTAATCTCAACTCAGTCCATATCATTTTCTTGACTTACGATTTTATCTAGGTCATTCATTTTCGACCTCAACTCAGTCCTGATCGCTTTATCTTGACTCGATTCATCTCGATCTTGATTTAGTCCAGATCATTTTTTTAACTCGTGATTTCATCTCAATCATTTATCTTTGACCTCAACTCGGTCTTGGTTGCTTTGTCTTTAGACTCGTGATTTCGTCTTGGTCATTTGATCTTGGCTCAGTCCAAATCATTTTCTTGACTAGCGATTTAGTCCCGGTTATTCATTTTCAACCTCAACTCGATCCTGATCACTTTATCTTTAGACTTGTGGTTTCATCTCAATCATTCAACCTCGACTTAGTCCAGATCATTTTCTTGACTCACAGTTTCATCCTGATCATTCATCTTTGACCTTGACTCGATCTTGGTCACTTTAGCTTTAGACTCATAATTTCATCTCATTCATTCATCTTCATCTTCAACTCGGTTCTGGTCATTTTCAGACTTGCGACTTCATCCCTGTTATTCTATCTTGGCTCAATCTAAATCATTCTCTTGACTTGCGATTTCATCCTGGTCATTCATTTTTTACCTCGACTTAGTCCTGATCATTTTCAGACTTATGGTTTTATCTTGGTCATTCGATCTTTGTTCGGTCTAGATCATTTTCTTGACCTGCAGCTCAATCCCAGTCATTTCTACTCACTAATTTAATTCTTGGAGTAGAGCGGGTATCTATATCTTTATATCATCCATGTCTAATAGAGATGTGCAAAGAAGAGTAGTTGTAGACACTCATTTGTGTCTGGGGTTGATTGCCATCATTATCATTACTTTTTTATTAGTATTATTTGTTATTATTAATACTATAGTATAGTATGCTATTATTATTATTATTATTATTATTATATGATTTATTATAGTATAGTATTATATTATTATAGTTATTATATTATGTCATTATATTATTATTAATATTAATATTATTAATATTATTTATTTCTTTTTTATTTTCTTTCCTAATCGGTGACCAAAGAAATTGAAATTTGGAATTGAATTCAGTCAAATGGTTAATTAAAACCTAAATCAAAGGATTTTTAATCAATCCAAGAAATCAGCAATGAACCTAGTCCTAAAAGTGAGGTTTAGGTAGAATCCAATCCTAGGATTCAAGCTTGGGATTGGTTCTATCCGTTTCCTAAAATCTATTTTAAGAATACCTATAAATTGAAGGTTGGATCACAAAAACAGACACACAGAAGAAAAAAGCTTTGGAAAGATTTTGGGTTTTGGTTTTGATTACTTGGATTTTTAGAGTTCTGGAATTTTGGATTGGGATTGTTGGGGTTCGATTTGAAGTTTCTGGGTTAGGTTTAGGTTTTTGGAGTTTGAATTAGGATTCTAGAGAATTTTTGAAAAAAAATCTAGGCAAATCTGAAAGAATTTGAAACTTTTAAGTTCTTTTTCTAGAAAATCTAGGTTCGGGATGAATTTTCTGGTAGAATATGAAATTTTCGGTTGAATTTTCCAGTAGGGTTTGAATTTTTTGGTGGGATTTGGGCAACCTTTCCAGAAACCAGTGGGTTTTCCAATTTTTAGTTGAATTTCCCGATAACGTTTCTAGAAACCAGTGGAATTTTTAGTTTTTGGTTGAAGTTTTCGATAAGTTTCTTGAAGAATTCTAGAGAGAAGTCAAAGCTTCTCGGTCTATAGAGAGAGAAAGCAAAGGGGGTTCTAAGAGAAATGTTGGGACTTGGCTTATATAGCAACCCAAAACGGTAGCATTTTGGACAACCCAAGATCCGTGCACTTACCCAACCCAAATCGTAGGTTTTCTTTTTCCATTTTCATTTTATTTTTTACTTTTATTTTTATTTATTTTATTATCTTAATTTTTTATTTAATTTTATTTTTAGTTTTTATTTAATTTTACTTTTTTATTTAAAAAAAGAGAAAAAAAATCTTTTCTTTTTTGGAAAACAAAAGAAGCAAAAAAAAAAAAAACTTTTCAAATAAGTTTTAAAAAACAAAAAAAAAAAAGAAAAAGAAAAATCTTTTCAAATAGATTTATGGAATCCACCAAACTTTTGAAAAATTCCATGAATAATTTTTTTTCCAAAAAAATAATAACAATGAAAGAAAAATAAAAAAAATAATTTTATCCTCTAAACGATTGGATGATAGCTTCCTAAATTATGTTTTACCAAACTATTGAGAGAGTTAATGAATTTTCTCAAAAAGAATAAATTTCTATAAATTTTTTTACAATAAAATCTCACCAAACTATTGGGAGATCTGTTTCAAAATAAGTCCTACCAAACTATTGAGAGATTTTACTGATTTTTTTGAATAAAAAAGAATAATAAATAAATACTAATAAATCCAACGATGGAGCCTCTTCAAAGTGGGACACTAGCCCCTATGAATACTCTTGAGGTGAGAGAATTATCTTAAATTGCTACCAAACTATTGGGACAATTTTAAGACTAATTTTTAATATTTAATATTTTGGTATAAGCATAAACATTTTAAGGCTTGGATAATTTAGAATCAAATTGGTACTATCTTTTGATGGGCACTATAAGAGTGCTATAACCTTTCTCACACATAACCTTACTCCCAAACCTAAACTCTGGTTTTATGGGTCAGATTCGATCAAGTGGTCAATCACACCTAAGCAAAAAAGATTGGTGGTAACTCCTCTAATCCATATCTAGCAGTAAGTCCATGGATCTATAAGTTATGACACCATTAAGTTTGAATTCTTCCTTTAAACATCAGAATTCAAGTTTTAACTTTTAAGTAAAGCAAATCTTTTGCAAATTCTAATTCCTTTGGAATTTTATTTGTAATTAACATAAAGCATTGATGAAAAATGTCTTGGAAGTTTCATGAGATCACTTTATTCCAAACTTGAAGGGCATTACACTATGAAAATTTTTTTTTCCTAAATATTAAGAAGAAATGAGTTATTTTTCCTAAGAAAAAATTATAATTCAAGACTTTAATTTAAAGATCTTCAAATCTTATGGAGAAAATTCTAACATATTTTGCAGTAAATTCAAGGATTTGATTTCATTTTCATTATAAGTAGTATAATACTCAATAGATCTCATCTCTTTATGAATTTTGGAAACATCAATTTTCCTTTGCTCCAATTCATCTCCAATCTCCTTAAGTGATGATTTAAGTTTATGTGCATTGCAACACATAAATCTCTTTTCAACCTCAACCAAGTTGTTGTAAGTTGTTGATTTGATCAACAATTGCATACTCAAGGGACATTGAATCTTTGAGATGAATTTCAAGTGTTTTAATCTTCTTAATTTGATCTTTTGATGACATGCTAGAAGGAATGAAAGATTCAAGGTCATTGAACTTCTTAACTTTGTAGGAAGTAGTCTTCCGCCATGGTTTACAATAAAGTAGAGTTAATGATTTTGATTTCTTTTTTTGAAATAAAAATCTTGTGAATATCACTAGTAAGAGAAGGAGCTCGATTGAAAGAAACTCGAACAATCCTTGATTGAATACTTTCACACAATTCCATTGCAAACTTTAAGTGATAGTCAGAGATTATTTCAGTAACATTGAATTTAGATTTTGGAGGTGCAAAATGGCTGGACTTTAATAGGAGATTTTATGGTGTTCTTCACAATGTTGGAAAGATTATTTATGTCTTCAACAATCGAGTTGGGACAAATGTCTTCTAGGCTAATGGTCTTGTTCAAAAGTTATTAAAAAGCACAATTTTCTACTTGAAATGAAAGTTTATGGAATTCATGTTGATTAGAAATTGAAGCTTCACTATTAGCAAGAGATGTTCACTTTGATTTGAATCATTTCCAATCCCTTTCAAGTTCAGCATCACCAATTGAATCTTCAAAAACCATTACACCATTATTGGGAATTCTTTCCTTTGGAAGTGATTAAAGAACTTTTGTCTTTGAAATGTTTACATGGTCTTTAATCTTTGAAAACCCCAATGGCATATTTTTGTTATCTAAGTTCTCTTTAATAGCGTTGAATTATTACTTGATATTAAGGTATCAACAAGATGTTTGAGGTATGGTTCATGGGCTTTAAACTACCATTCCATGTACCTTACAGTTTTGTGATAATTGAGGTTTAAAATTAGGCATGTGCATATTTTCCAAAATTTCACTAAATCTTTCATAGATCAAAAGCAAATATTATTCTTCAAAATTCCAAGAATATCTTGACCAAACCTAAATTTTCTTTCAAATCGATGGGGACTATAAGGCTCCACTATAATGACTTTGTTATATCAAATAGGCAAATAGATTGAGCAAATACTAATAAGATAGTTGTAATGCGAAGCACTAAGAGTCCCATTGTTGACAATCACTTCTTCTTTATTCCTTAGGAGCAGGTTAGCATCCCATATTATGCTAGTATTAATCAAATTTCATGCTTTATATTCATCAAAGTACTTTGCACCACCTTCTCCTAAGAATTTAGCCATCGTAGGTGCACACATCGTTTGGATTTTCATAGTGAGTTGAGAAATAATAACTCAACCATCTATAAACATAGTGAATTAGATAGCATGCATCTGAAAGACTCGCTTAAATGGAAAGGGTAATTTTGTTCAACCCATTATAAATACTAGCTAACACTAGAATGGCCAAATTAATAGTTTTCCAATAGCCATCAAGCTAGCAATTTTGAATATCTCTAGATGAATAGGTTTAGAATCCTAGCTTGAGAGAATGAAGGCACAAACCTAGCAAGAGATGCAAAATAGCTAAGTAAGTATCTTGCTTTGAATTTTCTTTGACTCTAAGTTTTATACATGCTCTATCTGCTGCAACTTCAAAATCTTGATACTTCCAAAGGATCCCATTTGGGTTATGTGTGACTTTTGGACAAGTCACCTTCTTTAACCTCCAAGTATGAGGCTTTAGGTAGTGTAGTTTCCATTAAAATTGAAAATCAATCCAATCCTTAATGAAGACTTTGTCTTACCCTTTCTTTTCAAGTAGTTAAAAGTTACAAACAAGTATTCACAACATTTTGGAATAAATCTTCCTTGATCGTTAGCTTTAGTTAATTTTATAGAATATGGGATGACTTTATCATAAAAAAAAAAAAAACCATAAATGGGTAAACTACCCAATTTGTACAAATTCCACAATGAAATGATCATGCTATCACAGAAGTAGAGTATGAATAGATTTAAGACACGATGGATCAATTATCAAAATTTCATTGGCAATGGAAGAAATAAAAAGTACATAAATGTAAGGTGTCTAGCATGCATACTATAGCCCTTAGGAAGTGTACAAGTGTTAACATGCTTATGCATAACTTATAATGGGATTTATATGTGGCATGTGCATGATATAATTAAGGGGTACTAAAGAGTTTTAAGGAAGCATGAATATTTAGCTAACATTGAAGAATATTTAATTAGAGATTTGTATCTAGTATAAGTGTCAATATACATATGAATGGCTTATAAGATGGTATATGGCTTGTTAATTCGCTGCCAAGATTAAGAGTTTCTGGTATACATGAATATTTAATTGATATGCATGGTATTAATTCTTTAATGATAAAAGAGGGAGTTTCAATCTATTCAAAGAAGCAAAGAAAAATTCAAAGCCATTCAAAAGAAAAAAATTTTGTTACCTTGCAACCGAGTTGAAAGAATGAAGACAAATGATTTTGTTCTTAACAAAGCAAGAAAGTGCATAAGTCCAATGCAAGAAAGAAAAAAAATTGGGCAAGAAAGTGTTAAAAAAAAAAGAGTAAGGTAAATGGTGATTGGGAACGTTACCAAGTAAATATTATGGAAGTTTAATGAATTCTTAACGAAATATAGAGTTGGAAATACAAAAGACTTTGTTCTTCCACTTTAGAAAAGCAAGCTAAACCTAGATACAAGAAAAAGGCAACAGTTAGAAAACAAGCGATGGCATAAAGTAGAAATATAACAAGTGGTGACATGAAGAGTTACTTGGAGTTTTCCAAATAGCCTAACAATCTTCAATGGATTTTTTGTATGCAAATTAACTTGAGGTTGACTAGTTTTAGAAGGTATTAATCTTATTTCTAATTGATTTAGGAGTGCTTGTTTCTTTGAAATTATAATGCTAATTAGCCAAGTGTGTATTAGAATTGTACTTTAATTTTGATATGGATAAACGGCAAATGAGGGTTCAAATTATAATTCTCTTTGCTTGGTGACACTAAGATTATAATTTGACTTTATCAAAGAGAATCAATACCATTGGGATTTCAAAGTTTAATCCAAGCATAGGCCAAAAACAAATTGGTGCCAAGTCAAATTATATTTCAAGACTTGTTCACTTATTGCAAGCAAAATTATGTGTGATCAAGTTTTGGGGGGGCATTTGTAGAAGGAAACTCTTTATCTTATCTGACAAGTTGGCAATAATGCTTCTCTAGTTACAATTCACAATTTTGAAAGAAGAAGATTTTGAAGACCTAAAGCTTTTCCAAAGTCTCAAGAAATATATGTTGAAAAATTGAAAAAATTTTCAAAAACTCGAAGAGCAAGGCATTTGGGTTATAAAAATTGTCAAGAAATTGCTCTTCAATCTTGTTCCCTGTAAAAGAAGGAAATCAATTCTATTTGTTCAAGATCAAGTTAATAAGACCCTTGAAGAATGTAAGAACAAGTCTTAACGACTCTTGAAGGATTCAAGAACAAATCTCAATGACTCTTGAGACATTTAAGAAGAAGTCTACTTGACCCTTGAAATTGATTTTTGCTAAAGAAAAGAATCAAAGGATTTTTTTTCTAATAAGAATTCACAGAGATTGTAATTTTCATATGTCTAATAAATAAATTTATTATTTGTCTTCAATTTTCCTTGTTATATCTTTGATAAGAAATTTGTGTGTACAATCCAAAAGACAACCATTCATCTCCAAAATTCTACAAACTATACTAAAATCACTTGCCCCATGCCATCTTCCACTAAACACAAAACTTTTACATACTAACAATACGCCTCTAGATCTTTCAATGGATGGATAACAATACCAATCTAAATCCTTATATCCCACTAATATAGCACCAATTTTTGTTAACCATGATTTTGTTAATGAATCAAAAGGAAAAGTTACAACATGGGATTAATACATCTCATAAAGCCCTAACAGAAACTAAAAAGAAACAAAATAATAGAAATCTATCTAGTTTACTATTATGTTAGAAATATTTTTAAAATATGGAAATAATATTATTAAGTAAAGACTTAATCAAAAGAGAAATCATATTAAGCTATTTAGTAGCTTAAGGTAATGCTTCCTAGTTAATTGGATTGATTATAGACGTAAAGAATAAATGCGATAAGGTTTACCATATAGGCAATCATTTGTTATGGTTGAAATTTATTATTCTATCGATTGTTTTAAGTTTTGAGTATTTTAGAATTGAGGGAAGTTAACTGCTTTAAGGTAGTAGTTGACTACCCTATTTCTTAAAGCATTCTGGAGGTAAAAAATACAAAGAGACAGTCATTGCCTTTAAGGAGCAATCACTGCCTTCAAGGATAAGTCAACTACATTAGTGAAAAATTATAATTTTCTAAAAATGAAAAAAAGATTTCTATTAAAATAAGAAGAGTGATCATTCAAGTGAACCAATTTATCCGTTATTACTTAAAAAGGTATCTTTTTTATTAAAGAAAGTGATATTTGATTGAAACAACATAATCTTAGTATTAATCTTTATAAAAAGAGATTATGAGTGTTCAATTGACGTGATTTAAGAGATTTAACTAGTTCAAGATATGAACTGTTGATAGATTATGTATCAAATCAGGATAATTTCCTAATTTGTTAGGATTTATATTTCTAGTCTTCTATTTCTTTCTATGTTTGGATGTATATGTCCTGATTTTGTAAGTTTCTTTGTACATATTGATTCCTCTATATATTTGGGGATTCTTTTTTTAATAAAATAACAATAAGAGAACATTGTTTTTATCTTTATTTTCATAGTATCAAAGTAAGGTCTGCTATTGTCTTTTCTTTTCTAATGACCAAAACAGTTATAATTGGTGCCTCTCAAGAGAGTGAAGCAAAGTTGACTTCTGAACAAATTAGTGCACTTAGTCCCAAGTGTATAATCACACAATAAGGTAACTATCATTTTGCTTTAGGTGCAAAATCATATTCTAAGAAATTTGGGATTATAGATTCTAGGACGTTTGATTATATGACTGGTTGCCATGAATTGTTTTCAACATATAATCCATGTACTAGAAACTTTAAAATTTGTATTGTTGATGGATCACTATCCTCTATTGTTGGGAAAAGAAACGCTAAAGTTTTTAATATGACACTAGTTTTAGTCTTGCATGTTTCTAAGTTAGCATGTAATTTATTATCTTTTAGTAAATAAACAAAGGACTTGAATCGTGTGGCTAAGTTTTATCCTTCATATTGTGAGTTTCAAGATTTACTTTAGGGGGGATCATTAGCAATGCTAAGGAGCATGAAAGCTTGTACTATATTGAGGATCCTCAACAAGTGAATAAACAAGCTTTGGCTCTAAGTGGTGAATTTGTTTTTCCTTCTAGTGAAATTATGTTATGGCATAACAGATTAGGACATACTAGTTTTCCATATCTAAAAGCTCTTTTTTCTTTTCTTTTTAAGATAAAGATGTCCATTCTTTTCATTGTGAGACTTGTCAACTTGCCAAACACACTCATGTTCCTTATCCTTGTCATCTATATAGATTTTCTAAACTTTTTTCTTTAGTTCATAGTGATATTTGGGGACTTTCATGAGAAAATAACATAACTAAAACTAGGTAGTTCATAACTTTTTATAGATGATCACATACGAGCTTATTGGGTTTACTTATTAAAAACCAAGTTTGATGCTAAGGTAATTTTTCAGCAATATCATAAAATGATTCAAACATAATTTCAAGCTCAAAACCAAATTTTTGTATAGACAATGGAGAGAATACTTCAATTCAATTCTTGGTGATTATTTAAAAAAAATGGGATTTTTCAGCAAAGTGCTTATGTTAACCCAACAAAATGGGGTTGTCGAACATAAAATTCATCATTTATCAGAAGTTGCCCATGCTATCATGTCTACCAACAATGTTCTTAAGTTTTTTTTTTTTTGGAGATGCTATTTTAATACCTTTATACTTGATCAATTGATTTTCTAGTAGAGTTCTCAATTTCAAAACACCGTTGAACATGTTACTTGAATCATATAAAAAAACTAGGTTGTTTACTTCTTTACCCCCAAAAATCTTTGGTTGCACATTTTTTTTCATAATAAAAGTCTATCTCATGGGAAACTAGAACCTAGAGCTATAAAATGTATCTTTATTGAGTACTCTCCTACTCAAAAAGGGTATAAGTGTTATTTTCCATCTACGAAACCAACATTTGTATAATTAGATGTCACATTCTTTGAAAATCAATCTTTTTATCTAAAACCATCTCTTCAGGGAAAGATACTAGTTGATGATAGGCTTTGGGATTTTTCTATTCCACTTCCTTTAACATTTTCTATTCCTATTGCATCACCAACAAAAGCTAAATTGGAAATAGGGATAGATTCATCTATGCTTAGTCCTTAACAAAAATAGATCTCTATGTTTATTCATGATGTAAACTACAACCTTAAGAAGTACAAACTTTTATGCCCCAGTCGCATTGTCAAGAAACTAATCTGCAAGTAAATTATGAATAAAAAAATGCTAAGCCTACAACACCATCACCAGTGAATATTGATTTGCAAGTAAATTTTGAATTAGAAAATGTTGTGCCTATCACACCATCACCATTGAATACTCTATCTGACGATCTAGACATGCCTAAATTCTGAATCAAAAAATGTTATGCCTATCACACCATCACCATTGAATACTTTATCTAACGATCTAGACATGCCTAAATTCTAAATTAGAAAATGTTGTGCCTATCACACCATCACCATTGAATACTCCACTTGATGATCTAGACATGCCTATAACATTTAGGAAGAGTGTAAGATCATGCACTCAACATCTGTTGTCTGATTATTTATCCTATAGTCATTTGTCTACTACATTTCGTGCCATGATAGAAAAGATTGAGGTAACTAAAATCCCACAAAATATTCATGAAGGTCTAAAAATCCCTAAATGGGAAGTTGCTATTCATGAAGAGATAAGTGCATTAAAAAAGAATGAGACTAGGGATGTTGTAGAGTTACCTAGAGAAAAAACACTAGTTGGATGTAAATGGGTGTTTACTATTAAGTATAATTCAGATGGTGGAATAAAGAGACATAAGGCCTACTTATTTCCAAGGGATTTACTTAAACCTTTATAAGTGGACTACACTGAAACATTTGCTCCAACTGCTAAATAGAATACTATAAGGGTACTGCTTTCACCAGCTGCTAATCTTGATTTGCCATTACACCAAATGGATGTCAATGATGCCTTTTTTAATGGAAAGCTAGGTGAAGAAGTTTATATGGACTTGCATCCTAGATTTGAAGGGGGAATCACTGACAAGAAGGCATGTAAACTGAAAAAGTCTCTCTATCATTTAAAACAGTCACCAAAGACTTGGTTTGATCACTTTGCAAAGTTAGTAAGGAGACATGGATTTAGACAAGGAAAAACTGATGATATTAATTTTTTCAAACACTTACAACATGAAAAAAAAGGACTATTTTGATAATTTATGTTGATAATATTATATTGACAAGTGATGACATTAAAGAAATAAAAAGGCTAAAGAAGACTCTTGAAGAAGAATTTGAACTTAAGGATCGTAAACAACTAAAACACTTTTTAGGGATGGAAGTTGCAAGGAGCAAGAATGACATTATTGTTTCCCAAAAGAAATATACGATTCATCTCTTGAAGAAAACTGGTATGCTTGGCTGTAAACTAGCTGATACACCTATAGATCCTAATGTGAAACTTGGAAAAGAAGGACAAATTCCAATAGATAAGGGGAGATATCAACGACTAGTTGGAAAACTATCTACTTGTCTAATACAAGATCTAATATTGCCTTTACAGTTAGTGTAGTAAGTTAGTATATGCACTCTCTATTTGAGCAGTATGTTAAGGTTGTATAATGAATCTTAAGGTATTTAAAGGCCACACTTATTAAAGGTTTGTTGCTTGAGAAGAATGAACAAAGAAATATGGAAGCATTTACAAATGCAGATTGGACAGGATCAATTGAAGATAAAAAATCCACCTTTGTGTATTGTAAAAAGTTTTGGGATAACATTGTCACATGAAAGTGCAAAAAATAGTTTGTTGTTGCTAAAAATATTATAGAAGCAGGATTTAGAGCTCTTGCATAAGGAACTTGTGAACTTATCTGGCTGAAGAGACTTTTGGGAAAATTGAAAAAGATAGCTGAGCATGATAAATAACTATTCTTCAACTTGAGAGGGAGTGTTGATAGATTATATATCAAATCATAATCGATTTCCTTATTTGTTGGAATTTATATTTTATGGTCTTTTATTTCTTTCTATATTTGCATGATTCTATCCTAATTTTATGGGTTTCTTTGTACATATTGATTCCTCTATATATTTAGGGATACCTTTTTTAATAAAATAACAATCAAAACATTGTTTTTATCTTTATTTTCATGAACAAATTAAGAAAACTCTTTCTTTTCCTTTTCATTATTCAATATAAGGTTTTTATTTATTTGGCATTGTTTTATTGCAAGAAACCTTGTTAAAATCAAGGTATTTCCATATCTCATTAAGGAGTTTTTCATAGTTTGATTTTTCTAATGCAAGATAAATCAAACATAGGTTTCATTGTATCAAAGGCATTTTTGGCATATCCTTTTTGCATACTGTAATTGGTAGGGACAAAATAAACGTTAAGGAAAGTCGCATTTGCAGCATACCTTGAAGCCAATCATTTGTTCTTTGAAGATTTCAACTTAGGTTCAACCAAGGCTTCGAAGAGAACACTACAACTAAATATACAAATGGAAGATCATCAACAACTATAAGTTTGTGAAGTTTCAAATATTTGATGTAACAATCTTAAGGCTTAATTTCATTCATTAAGACCTAAGATAGAAAGGTTCAAAGGCACATGGAAATGACTATAATGTTCCAAAAATTGGAACAAAATTAATGAAAGAATTTGTTAAGAGAGGAAATGGTTCACATTTAAAGGTATGCCAAGAAAAAGGAAAAAGGAAGTTATTTATCAAAGAATGATTATAATGGTTTTTGATAACTTTATGAAATAGAGTTATTTATAGTGCTTAAGTAAGTTAATTTTGCTTAGTTCTTGGTAAAATAAAGTTTTTTTTACTCCTACTGAGCTTAATTTGCTAGTTTATAGGAAATATTGAAGAAAAGATTGAATCTTGGTAAATTTTGAATAATCTTGGATGTTCTTAAATAATCTTTATAGGTTTTTGATACATTTGGAGTAATCTTGAATGGTTATTGGTATGTTTTTGTTGACTCTTGGAGTTCTTGAAAATCTTGAAGTTGAAGTGATGAATTTATTCGAGATTTGCTTTACTAAACCTATAAGAGTAAGAATTATTCAATCTTGATGAAAAATAAGTGAAATTCATTCAAAAATCATAAAATGGAGGTGCAACTATTATATGGAATAAATGTGTAATTTCAAGTTGAATGCAAGTCTATGGAGTTCTATGTAATGCTTATGCATGAGATTACTAATGGATGACAAGGCAGCAAGTATTCTCTCATTCGCTTAGAGAGAATACTTGGAGGCTTATATGGCATTATGGCTGTCATAGCATTCAAGTCCGAGAACTAATCCATTAGACATAAAAAAAATAAAGTCACCACCAATCTTTTTTTTATCTAGGTGTAATTGGACACCTATGTGAATCTATTCTTTTTAAGGTTGTCCTAAGCTTAACTAAAGATTCCTAAAAAAAAAAGATTCTGGTATTCATTAATAGAACTAAATTCGAGAGTTGATTATGTGTAGGAAAGGTTTTAGCACCAACATAATGCCTATAAATTAGTACCAAATTAATCACATGCTATATTATCTAAGCTTTAATTAAAGATGGTTTTGATTAGTTTTGATATTTAAAATATTGGAAAAAAGTCTTTAAGTTTTCACTAAAAATTTTTTTTTCTTACTTCAAGAGTATTCAAGATTAACTCATTATTTACTTGAAGAGACTCTGTTGTCAGATTCATTAAATATCTCCTCCAAAAATCAAATTCCAATTCCTTTTATTTATTTACACAACATTGTAATACAAAATTCTATCAAAATGTCAAGGAAAAATATTATAATTGAATCATGAAATCATGCAAATATCATAAAAATCATGCAATAACATTAGAATTAAAACATGTAAAAATAAATCATATAAATATATAAATCAAATCATGCAAAATTATAAAAATCATACCAAGAATCCAACAAGGATATCATGCAAATAAAGAAAAAAAATCATGCAATAATAGTAAATAAATCATAATTATTAAAATAAAATATTAGGTTATTAATCATGCAAATTCATACAAAAATATCATAATTATTCATGTAATTAAACTAAAAAATCTTACCAGACTTTTTCTTTTCCTTTTTTTTATCACTTAAATTCAATCACACATAAAGATAATAAAATATAAAAAATTGAAAAACCAAAAAAAGAAAAAAATACCAAAAAATAAAATAAAACAATCAAAAATAAAAAGGAAAAAGAAAATCTGTGATTCAGGTCATGTCGGCTGCGAGTTGGAACACGGATCCCTCAGCTTAAGACGTGGATCCTGTGCTTCTCAAAATGGCGTCATATTAGTGCTGCTATAAAAGCAAAAAAATCTTTTGTTTTTCTCATAACTAATTTATCCTCTCTCTCTAGGATCAATTTCTCTCTTTTTCCTCTATAAGACACATTAGAAGATTCAAGAAACATCAGCCAAAACCTAGAATCTGGCACCAAAAATTTTAAACAGTGCAAGAAAAATCAAATTCAATTTAGAAAAATCTAGAAACTAGCCACTGTATCTCTCTCTAACTACCGTAAACTTCACTAGAAAATTCAACTTCTTACCGAAAAACTCAAACAAAAACCCAAAAACCCGTAAATTCAACCAAAAGTTCAAAAAGATTTCAAGAAAAGCCCAAAAATTCAAAGCAATCCTAGAAAAAAAAATTCCTAGAATCTACTTAGAATTAAAATTCAAGTCTACAAACCCCAAAAGCTCAAAAAAATCCCAATGTTCCAAAAACACTAAAAAACTCAAACCAAAACAAAAGTAGCCCTAAAACCCAAAATAATTTCTAGAAACCAAAAAATTGAACCAAATTCCAAAAATCCTAGAACCAAAAACTCAAAAATTTTCTTGCTTGAACTATCTGGATTACTTGTTGTGTAATGCTTCTGTATTCTTATTTGATCTAGTTGTCTTTGATAAGAGATTTGGGTACTTTATATAGTGATTAAACCTTTTTCAATTTGACAAATTTTCAAGTCATACCCAATCTAGGATTTCACTTTTCCCAATGACTCAAGAAAATAAAATGCTCCCCCTCAATAAAGGTTTTGAAACTTTTGAAAAATAAACTATTTCCCTCCAGTGAAGGCTTTAAAACTTTGGAAAAATAAAATGCTTCCCCCCCTCATCGAAGACTTTAAAACTTTTGAAAAATAAAATGCTCCCATTTACCAAAGGCTTTGGAACTATTGGAAAATAAAAGAAATACCTAGAGTTTTTAAGATCATGCCCTGAGGTCTTATAAATAATTCTTCACCTTTGAAAAAGCTCCTCCTTAATAGAGGCATTGAAACTTTAACAATTCTTACTTTAAAATAATTCCGTTCATCTTAACCAAATCATTATTCATCATTTTCCAATGTCTTTTCTTAAAATCATTTCAACATCTACTTTCTCCTTCTTACTTTCCAAGCATAAAATTCCCAAATTCAATTTCAAAATGCAAACTTTGATTTTTCCTATTTTTTCAAACATGTATGATGCATGGAATGAATAAATATGAGGAATGCAATGTTCTTAACATGATACATATAAAATGCAATGGTTGCAAAGAATGCAATCCATGAAATGCGAAAATCAATGTCATGTATCTCTAATTATGGTAAAGGGTTCTCAAGACTCTTTTTCATATCTTCTCTTGTTCTCAACTTCCTATTATGTTCTTCTTTAGCTTCTTTAAAACTAGCCAACAAATGTATTAGTCGACTTTTGATCCAAATTTCCTTTCACTATTTTCATTATTTGATCTCAACATTTGGAATGTTTCTTCTCATTTGTAAGCCACAAGTTTAAAAGGATCAACATCCTTTTAAACTTCCTTCACCATTCACACTTTATTTTTTATATGCCCTATTGTTTTTAACTTTTTCAAAATAATGTAAAGATCTTTGATATTTTTCATTTGTTCATTCATCATCATTCCAATTTAATGAAAAATGGAATCCATTACATTTCGTTAATTTATCATGGAAAAGGAAAAATAAATAAATGTAAAGAACTAGAAAAATAAAAAAAAAGGATATTCATTATAAGAACATGTCTAGCAAAGAAAAAATTTAGCAATGAAATCATTTCAAAGTAAATTATCAAGATAAATGCTTGGAAGGGTTCACAACATCTAAGATAATGAATATTCAAATAATTCTAAACAAATTAATTTTGAATTCTTTTTCAAAAACTCATTCCATTAATATTCTTGATCTTTGAACTCATCAATCCAAGCATTATCTATATCCTATGGGATCTTCAAATGATATACAATAAAGTTGTTTTCTAGTCTTCATCTCAAATATATCTTTTTTTTTTAAACTTAAATAGCCTTTTTGATTTTTTAATTTAAGTCTTTTTTCCCTTTTTTTGTTTTATTTTTGCTCATCTTCTCTTCTTATTTCCTTTTCCCTTGATCCATTAATGATCAAAATCGTAAACAATCTTGCTATAAGATTGCCTTAGTTCAATACATGATTCTCTAATTCTAGTATTCACATTCAATCAAAATAGACTTTTAAAGTATGTAATGTAGGCTAAGAGGAGAGCTTATGAAAGAAATGGATAAAATAGGTCCAAAATGTATTTAAAGGGCTATAAATCAAAAGATCATTTCTCAACATGTAGAGCACCTTGCCCTATTAGTTTTTTTTTTCTTTTCTTCATTTTTCATTTTTTTTTCTTTTCTTCAAATTTTCTCTTTCATTTTTAATTTTGCACCTTTCATCATTTTTCAAGAAAGATCCAAACACAAAAAAAGTTTTGTCTTTTAAATCATTAAGGACTTTCACTTACTTTTTTTGTAAGCAAGCTTTTTTCAAACTTTGCCCCCCAATATGAAAGGTAATCCTTGGTTATGGTTCAAAAGAATTAAATAGGCTCAAGAATGGTAGCAAATGAATAATTTTACTCCTTGTGTGAAAGGTAGAAAAAATATGACCATTTCTCATTTTAAACATAAATACTCTAAATGAAGAACATTTATTTTATAAAAGTAAACTTGTAAATGAACTACATATTTAATGGGTGAAACTTTTGCCAATTTTGACTCTTTTTCATAAAACTTGTCTTCTTTTATTTTAGTAATCCCAATAGATTAAAAGTTTTAACTTATCAATTTTACCAATATGAATAATGCTTTCAAAATTGAATCTTGAATCATTATCATAATTGTTTGAACATTCATTATTTAGAAAGTAGGATTGGGTGAGATATAAATGGAATAAATGAAGAATAAAAGAATAAATGTAATGAAAATGTATTTGTAATTTTGTTGAAATGACAAAGATAAATAAAAAACTAACATAAAAGACTCTCAAATATTCATAAGTATTTAAAGACTTGAATTATTTCCTAAAGTTCCTAAATTGATAGCATTCATAAAAGCTTCTTCAAAATTATGCCCCTATGTGGTTAGGCAAAGGGTTTTTAATGACATTCGACCCTACTTCTTGATAAAATTCACCAATCCAACATTGATCAAACTTTGCACCTTATATTTAAATGCAAATATAGTTTTTTATAGAATGACCAACAATCCTTGAATGATAGTCACAAATAACATTAGCATCATACCACTTATGGTAGAAAGGCTTTATAGGTTCTAAATAAATTAGTGTAACTAAGTGGGTATTAATGAGTTGAGAGAGTAGCTTAATGTATGCTATAGGGATTGGATCTATGGGAACTCTTTCTCTTTTCACCTAGTTCTTAGGTTAAGTAGCTAGCTGATTTGTAGATACAAAGCTAGGTGGCTACATAACTAGTTGATAAGTATAAAGACTTGGGGAGATGTTGTTTATAGTTAGGTAATGAGGTTGGTACATTGGATAAGGATAATATGAGATAGGCCTCCAACCTATTACCCCCCATGACTTATAATTTGAGCATCTCCTTCTTTTCTTTAATGTAGTTTCCTTTTTTGTGTTAGTTGCATGTAATTACCTTTTTTTGTATTAGTTGCATCACCACTTTCAAGCTTGCCATTCTTGATTGCATTCTCTATTATTTCCTCGAAAATCACCATATCAGTAAAATTCTTCATGGCATTTTCAATAATTTTTTCATAATATAAGGCTTTAGAAGTATTGACAAATAGAACTATAGTCTCTTTTCAGTTAGTAGGGGTTAAACTTGGGTAGCCATATCTCTCCACCTTTAAGCATATTCTTTGAAACTTTTATTAGCCTTTTTCTCCATGCTTTGAAAAGTCATACAGTCTGGTGCCAAGTTTATAATGTGCTTGTATTATGCAATAAAAACCTTTGCTAATTCTCTCCAACCACTGATGCTAGTCTTATCCAATTGTACATATCATCTAATAGTAGAACCAGTGAGACGATTTTAGAAGATATGAATAAGCAACTTTTCATCATATGCGTGTACAATCATTTTACAACAATACATTGTCACATATGCTATAAGACACTTAGTTCTATTATATTTCTCAAAATCAAGCACCTTGAATTTTGGTGGAATCACCACACCAAGAATTAAGCATAGTCCAATAGCATCTATTAATCCATAAAAATATGTTCCTCTAGTAGCTCTAAGCCTCTCCTCTATGAGATCCATCTTTTGAGATTTAGAGCTTTTTATAGTGCATATCTTCAACTTCTCTTGTTCTTTCATATCATCCAGATTAAGAACTTGAATTGGATTAGATGCTTTGATATCAAGAACAAGAGCAAAGTGAGTAAGAGTAATAGTTGAAGGCATGCTAGTATGCATATAGGGGTAGCCTATATTAAATGGTATTTGTGTTGGGCCTCTTGAGATACTTATACTGAGTATGGGCCAAAACCATAAAGATATAATGGATCAGTTTCATTTTGGACCACTATCTCTTCCACCACTTTTTTTCCTTTGATAATGTTTTTCAATAACTTAGTAATAGTCTCTAATTGTCCTTTCATCTCTTTTTATGCCTTTTCCACCTTTTAGATGCGAAAATTATTTTTTTCTTTCATGATCCTTACTTGGTATCAAGTGTCGTAGGTTATTCAAAAATTGAGCTATCCTTGAACCTTGATGTACCATAGTTATGGTACATATTTAGAGAAAAATTTATGAAACCATTCTTTCTTTAAACTATATATGAGAATGAATAAATGCATGAATTCATTAAGAAGGATTTACCATATAACAATTGTTAATAAGAAAAATCTTTATTGAATTAAAATTCATTTTTAACAAAATCCAAAATTACATCCATAGGAAGTCTAATGTTTATTGTGGGAAGAAATCCTTAGTATGTCGATATTGGCCTTATACTTTATTGAGAAAATCTAACAGTCCTTAACCATATGCTCCAACTAGTGCCACCTTCATTTTCCACTCCTCAATCTTTTTTACCAAGCCTTTAGCTTCATAAGTAGCCATAATGATTTGATTAAGCAGGTATTCCAATTGGTCAATTTTCCTCACATATATCTCTTTTGCTTACTCGTATTCCTTAGTCAGAGCCCCCATTTGTATTCCCGTTTCAATAACAACCCCATTCAACATTTAGATGTAATTTTATGCTTCAAAGAATGCCTCTTCACTTTTTTTCACTTTTATTTACAATTATCCATTTTCTTTCAGAAGTTAGGCTAGCTCACGAGTGGTGGATAACTGTGTTGTGTTAATGTCTGTGAATAGATTTTTCCATTCATCCTTTTCTTGTTTGAGTGCTTGAACTTTCTTTTTTAGCCTTTTGTTTGCAAGCTTTAGCTCTTTAGACTTCTTTTTTAAGCTAGTAAGGGAATTTACTAGGCTCTCCATGGTTGTAATTAAGATTCTTTTTGTTAAAATTATTTTGTGGCAATCATTCTTTATGATAAATCTAATGATGCACTTATAATAAAAGAAAATGATTAGTAAACATAATATATATAAGGAACAAAATACAATTTAACAACCAGAATAGTAATAAATGTCCCTATTTAGGATTTTCTAACAAATATAAGGGTAAGGCTCTAATTTAGGTTTGGATCCTTAAGGTTTATTTACATGTTGGTTTCAAAGGTTTGACAATCTAAAGGCTCACAAATTGTTCCTCACACCATCATTCATTATAGATGGTAAAGCATCCTAATCCTTGCCTACCATTATAAGATTAAATGGAAAGGTTTCAATTTTGGTGAGAGTTTTCACTAGTTGACATAGAGGTTATCACCTCACGAGAGTGTAAGTACTTGCTCCTCTTAATAAAGGACAAAGCTCAAGTATAGAGCTTATGCATGAATGGATATGTAATATGTGAAGGAACATTACTAGAGTTGGTCATGGGATATAAGGGTTCACACCACCTTCTCTTTGTGAGGCACCTTTTGTGGGACAAAATCATATGGCCAAGAGGGGCCAAAGTGAATAATACCTCACAAGGCTGTGAACCATGATAGTTAGGTTGATCTGAGACACTAGAAGAGTCCATGCTTGTGTCCTAGAGTTGCACAAGCCTAAAACTTGAATCTCGGCTATGACAAGTGGTATCAGAGCCAACTCTAAGGGTACTAACGATGTGCTACCGAGGACAATGGGCCTTCGTTGGAGTGGGAGAGGATGTCAGGGTCATAGAGAGGAGTTATGAATCCCACATCAGCTATGTACTAGAGTTGGTCATGGCATATAAGGGTTCACACCACCTTCTCCTTGTGAGACACCTTTTATGAGATAAAATCATGAGGCCAAAGGGGGACCAAAGTGGACAACACCTCACAAGGGTGTGAACCATGATAGTTAGGCTGATTTAGGATGATAGAAGAGTCCATCCCCAAGTTCTAGAACCATGAGCTTGGAGCTTGAGTCTCGACCTGTGATAGTTGGACATGTGTAATATATGAAGTAACATTCTAACTCAATAATCAAATAAATTGGTACACATGAAAAACTTAAAATCTATAGAATGAACAAACAAATTAGTACAAAAAAATGTAAGCTACAAAATAAACAAAATGGATTCATGCACATGAAAAATCATAAATAATCACAAAATAAAAATCGTCAAAGCAAGGCTTAAGATAACACATAACTAACTAATGGCTTAACTCTTTAATGTTCCCAGCGGAGTCGCCAAATTATCATAATGTTCAAGTCCAAGAACTAGTCCATTAGACATAAAAAAAATAGAGTTGCGACCAATCTTTTTTATCTATGTGTGATTGGTCACTTATGTGAATCTATCATTTTTAAAGTTATTCTAAGCTTCAGTACGGTTCCCTAACAAGAATAGATTGTGGTCTACATCAATAAAACTAAGTTTAAGAGTCGATTATGTGCAAGGAAGATTTTAACACCCTCTACAGCACCCCACAAAATGGTACTAAATTAATCACATGTTAACTTGTCTAAGCCTTAATCAAATATGGTTTTTTATTAGTTTCAATATTTAAAATATTAGAAAAAAAAGTCTTTAGGCTTTTACCCAAAAAAAAAATTTCCCACTTCAAAAATATTCAAAATAAACTCACTATTTATTTAAAGAGGCTTTGTCGTCGAATTCTTTAAATATCTCATCCAAAAGTTAAATTTCAATTCCTTTTTATTTATTTACACAACATTGTAATACACAAATTCTATCAAAATATCAAGAAAAAATATTATAATTGAATCATGAATTGAATCATGCAATCATGCAAAGATCATAAAAATCATGCAATAATATTAAAATTAAAACATGTAAAAATAAATCATACAAATATATAAATCAAATCGTGCAAAATTATAAAAGTCATACCAAGAATCAAGCAAGGATATTATGCAATAAAGAAAAAAAAATCATGCAATAATATTAAATAAATCATAATTATGCGAATAAAAAATTAGCTAATAAATAATGCAAATTCATACAAAAATATTATAATTATTGATGTAATTAAAATAAAAAATCTTACCAGAATTTTTCTTTTCCTTTTCCTTGTCACTTAAATTCAATCATACAAAAAGATAATCAAAAATAAAAAATAAATAAAAATAAAAGAAATACCATGAAACAAATGAAAAAAATAAAAAATAAAAGGAAAACGAAAACCTATAATTAGGGTTAGGTCAGCTATAGGTTGGCACGCAAATCCCCTCAAGTCGACATGCAGATCCTATGTTTCTCAAAATGGCGTCGAACTGATGCTACTATAAAAGCCAAAAATCCTTTATTTTTCTCATATGTGTTTTTTCCTCTTTTTCTTTAAGATCGGTTTCTCTTTTGTTTTCTCTTTAAAACACATAAAAAAAATTCAAGAACATTGCCAAAACTAGATTCTAGCACTAAAAATTTCAAATAGTACCATAATATTCAAAGTCAACCTAGAAAAATCAAGAAACTTAGAAATCAGCCATTGTACTCCATCAAACCACCGTAAACATTACTAAAAAGTCCAACTTATCACTAGAAAACTTAAACAATAACCCAAAAACCAAAAAATTCAACCAAAATTTCAAAAAGATTCCCAGAAAAGCCCTAGAATTCAAAGCAATCCCCAAAAAAAAAAAGAATTCCCATAACTCCTAGAATCAAAATTGAATTCCATAAAGCCCAGAAACTTAGAAAAATCCCAAAGTTCCAAAAACACCAAAAAAATTAAACTACAACAGAATAAGCCCAAAAATTCAAAAACTTCATACAACTTCTAAAGACTAAAAAATTGAACTAGATTCCTCAAATCCTAAAACCGAAAACTCAAAAATTTTTTGCTTGAACTATTATTTATTGCAAAAATGCTTATTGCTTGATTACTTGTTATGTATTGCTTCTATATTCTTGCTTGATCTGGTTGTCTTTGATCACAGATTTAGATTCTTTATATTGAGATTAAATCCTATATAATCCTACCGAATCTAGGATTTCACTTAGAATCTTCTTCCATTTGCAATATTTCTTTTTTTCCAATGACTTAGGGTTCAAGAATTTTTAAAAATATTTTATCACTAAATTCCTGAATCTAGACTAGTCCAAGATTGAATCTGCCAATTTCCTTTTGCAAATTAAAATCCCACATTTTTTTCTATTCCTAACCCTTTTTTTTTTACTTGGACCAATCAACTCTTTTGACTAAACAAAAAACTAAAATAAAAAGTAAATCAAAAAACTAAAAGGAAAAATACAAATACAAATTTATATTTTTAATTTTTGGACCTAAAATTCAATACTATCAATCGAGACCTAATTAAAGTCAAAGCCTATTTTGATCCTAAAAAATTTTTTAGATAAAATATGGTGTTTACAATTACTTGGAAATTCTGTCCTTACTTGGAAAAAGATTAAATCACTTAAATCACCTTCAATTTTTCTATTTCAAGAAGGTTTTCCCAAGTTGATTTGGATTTCATACTTTGATTAGGAAATCCCATTTTGACTTGAAATTCCTATGTTGGCTAAGAGATGCACTTGGTTAAATTTACTTGTAGAAAACTTTCCTACATTGAATAGGAATTTGTAGTTTGAATTGGTTCTCTTACCATGACAAGGTATTTTAATATGAATGTCTTTCTTTGAGTTACTTATCCTACCTTGTTTTGGTTTATTGACTTTGTGTGGGAATTTTTATCAAAGGTAAGAGTTGCATGAGTTATAAGGTTAATATAAAGGAGACGGTTGCATTAAAAGAGTTTCAAATTCATAATTTCTCTTTTCTTCTCCAAAAAGTCTCTAACTTAAAGGTAAACTTTAAAAAGTCTCTAAGATTAACAAGACTTACTCCAAGTTTAAAATTGGTTTCAAGGGTTCAAAAGTAACTACAACATAATCTTTTCTTTTGACAAACCCTAGTCGCTACCTTCTATTATATTATTGATAGATTAAGTTTAAAGAATGGTCCTAGATTGCATCAAAGCAGAGAACCAAACTAAGCTTTTCATCTATCTAAGAGATCAAGTCACACCATTCTTCTTTCATTTTAAAAGATCAAGTCAGAATTTTCTTTTTTTTTAAGTGATAAGTGAGCAAAATTTAACATAAGTAAGCATTTATCTAGTCAAGATTTGGTATAAATGATTTATAATAAGAGGATCAACTTCAGCACAACAAAGATTCATATTAAGAAGACTTCTTCACATAAGAATCCAAGCTTGGCCAAACCACAACACTTCAATAGACTAACTTAAACTATGCAACACCTCTATTCATGATTGCACTAAAATGCTAGCATTTTTTACTCATTTCTAGTGCAATTTCTCTTGTATATTGGCTTTTTCCTTGAAAATCTTAGAAAAAATACTTCTAAATGCATATTTATCTTATGTGTAGGCAAAAATATAGAAAATGAAGAATTTTGGACAATTTGGACTCAATTTGGAGGATTTATAATGGTAAAAGCTAACAAAGGTCACAACAAGTGTAATGATACTTCATTACCTGTTAAGGGAGTTCTTCTTACCCTTTGCTTCTATGATTTTTTAAGCTCAAATGAACTTCATGAATCCTCATTATCTTTCTTAGCTCAATTTTGCATTAGTACACTCTAGTATCTTTATAAATACTTGAAAAGTAATGTATGCACTATGAAGTTGGAAGTCAATTTTTAGTTGATTAATTTCCAAAATCTTTCCAACCATTATAATGTCAAATTGGTTCATTTTATGGCTTAAAATTGTGGTAGAAAATTAAAAAGGAAATGTGTGCATTTAGCACCAAAAAAGAAGGAAGAAAATCCAAGCTTGCTCACATGCTTTGGTGCCACTTTTGGCAATTCAAAGAAAGCCATTAGGAGCTACTGAGTTGGCTAAATAAAGGCTTCTTATTGATCATTATTTTGAATTCCTAGAGTGCAAAGGTTCGTGAGAAGAGGGCTTGAAAACAAGGAAAAGCTTAAGGACCTAAACAAGTATGCATAAACCATGAAAGAATGGAGGAAAAATATCTAGAAGATTATCCATACCAAGATATTTTTGCAAGATATTTTAGAGGTTAGGGAATCTTCTATTTGCCTATAAATAAGGAGAGTGGCCAGCCAAAATGGAGTTATTAGATAGATTTTTTTATTTTAGTTTTAAATTTTTACACTTCATTTTCTTTGCACTTTTATTTTCTTATTTTCTTATTTTCTAAATAAGGCTTTTTGGTAGCCAATTTGATTTACTTTGCATGAAAATTTGACTTCATTGTATCAATTTTCAATGTATTTTTAGATTTTCTTAATTAAATTTCAAGTTTCTCACATTTTTGCTTTCAATTTGAATTGAATTCATGCATTTTTCAAATCTATTTTGAAATTCACAGTTTTGACCACTTTATGGTTTTTGGATCAGTTTTGATGAATTCTAACTTATTTTGAACCATTTTATTCTTAGATTCCTAACTTATAGATCTCTAATTCTAGAAAAAATTAGCTTCAATATCTGTCCACACAATTACAAAAAATTTTCCAAAGTCACATATAAACTCAATTGATAGATTAGTTTTTTGCATAAGTGACAACATAGCAAGGATCTACTCTTCATCTTGGATTTTGGTTTGCTTCTTTTTCATTGCACATTCTTAGGTTTACATGTTTACTTGCTAATTTTCAATTGATTGCATTTATTTTCATGAATTTACCTACTGTTTGGATAGATTTCTTTGAATATGCTCTATTTTTTCCAAATTTATGTATTGTTTGAGTTAATAGTTCAATAAGCTAGATTTCTTTTTATTTGATGCAATTTCTTTGTTGAATTTTATGATAAACTTGTTGATGAATCTTACCTTGGCTCAGTTCCAATTCATTCTCCTTAGAAGTTTATATATATATATATATATATCTTTTTCTCTCTTTGAATTAGTAAAATTCTAATGCAACTTAGTTTCTATTTTGATTTGTTGTAGTAATTTCTTGTGAGTTCTCTTAAGTTTCTAATGTTCAAATTATTTTTTATTGTAGTTCTTTACATGCCCTTTTAATTTCCCACTCATGCTCCATTAATTTTGCATCATTTGGACCTCGATTAGTGGCTTCAAATTCAACTTTTAGATTTTATTTTCACTTTCAGTTTCAACTTGCACTTTGAGTTTTCATCTTTTTTGCTTCACATTTTAAGTTCAAACTTGTTCTTACTTTAGTTCTGTATTTGTTTTTGTAAATCTAAGTTTGATTTGATATATTTTATTGTCACTTGGATCTAGGTTACATTCTTGAAGTCACAATTTGTCTATAGTAGCTTTGTATTTTCGATTTTGCAAGTTTACTTGCATTTTGCACTTCATCACTTCATTCATAATTCAAACTTGTTTTCACTTTGATTTAGTTACTGTATTTTACAAATTATAGCATATTTGATTCATCCTTTACAATGTTTTTAGTAGTTTTTAATTTGTTAGTAAAAGTTAGTTAGAAAGTAGTTAAAGTTAAGTATAAGTAGTTAATTCGGTTGTGGTTGACTAAGTTATGTCTACTTTGTTCATAATACTTGTTATTTTTCATTTTTAGATTAGTTATTATATCTTAATTCATTCTCTCTTTTTGCTTAGTTTACATATTGATACTTTATTTGATTTTATTTTCGTAGTTAGTTTGATTTCATGTTCAATGTGTGACCAAGCCAACTTTAGTGAGTGCGTGTTGATAATAGGTACTTAGGCTAAAGAGTTCTTTACTTAATCCTCAAGGGAACGATATCTTGACCAAAAGGTCACTATTATTACTTATATGGCTTATGCACTTGTAGAATTTTTTGAATTAATATAATACTCTCTCAGGTTTCTTGTACTCTTATTTGATAAATATCTAGCTTTAGGTAGATGAGAAAGCATAGTTAAGGTGATAAACCAACTTACTAATTTTTTAGTCTTCTTTTTTTGGTTTTTTTTAGTATTATTGTTTCTAAGCGTTTCCTTTTTGAGATTTAAATTGTTCAAGTTTATTTTCTATTTTCAAAGCAATTCAAGTTCTTGTTTTTAGGTTTAAGTTTACGTTCTTGCTTTTTAAGTTGTGATTCCAATTTAAATCAATTTAAGTTCATGTGATTTATGTTTAAGTGTTGTTACTAAGTTAATTTGCTTAAGTTACTTTGATACATGAGATTTACTTGTTGTTTTCTCTTTAATTTAAAGGTTTTATGCATAATTTGATTAAGTAGTTTCAATTTACATGGTGTTGATTTAAATTGCTATTAGTTAGGTTAATTAAACTTAATTTGATTAGATTGCTTGCTATTAGGTTTAATTGAATTTAGTTAAGTTCAATTAGTTTAATTTATTTAAGTTTCATTCTTTAAAGATTTATTAGACTTAATTAAGATAAAATAAGTTGAATTTGGTAGTTTTTGCATGTGATTAGAGTTAATTACTTTCTATTTTAAAGTTTTAAGATTAGTTGTGTTAAGTTAGTGCTAATTCATAGTCTTACATGTTATAAGGTTAAATCAATTTGCTTACTTACAATTTATGTTTCAAGTTATTGCAAGTTTAATTTAGTTTGATTTGGATGATTTTAAGTTTATTTAGTTTAATTTGCATTCTGTTCTTTTTAAATTCATATAGTTTACTTTGGTTTATTCATCTTTGCATGTGTAGGATTCAATTCGGTTATTGCATTAAGTCTTTCATTACAATTGTTCCTTAAGTCTAAATAAAGCATATAATTTGCATGTCTAGGTTGTTGTTTGCATTAATTAGGTTCAACTGCATTCTTAATTGATTATTATTACATACTTAGTTGTTAATTTGCATTATTTAGCTTTTGTTTTTATTAGTTTAAATAGCTTAAGTAGTAATTGCATGTTATTCAATTCCTCCAAATTTAAGTAAAGGTGACACAAATTTAGTACTTGAATCATTCTTTTATAATTTTTGTGGAACAATCTTCACTTACTACTTGTACGATCCATGCACTTGTAGATAATCTATTAGTTTTCACTAAAAATCAGATAAGTCATCCATTTTTTTATTTTTATGCATGATTTTATGATCATATTAATTGTTGTTACATTTATTTTTAAGATATGGTAACAATTATGAATGGTTATATGGTTGTTTAATATGGATATTTTTAAATTAATTTTGTACTCATAATTCATGTATTTCCATATTCATGATTGGATTTTCAAGAAAGTTATTTTTTAAAATGAAAGATAATTCTTGAAATACTTATGTGCAATCTTCAAATGAGAAATTGGTAACATAAGAAACGTAAAGCAAAAATAAAGACTATTACAGTATATTGTTCATGAGATGGAATTAAGTTTGCCTTATTCAAAGGAAGACTTTAAGTTAATGCCATAAATAAAGGCTGCATGGTTTATGGAATAAAGTCATAAAAATGACTAATTACATCTTCTTAAAAGAAGAATATTGCACCAATAACAATAAATTGAAATTTGTTACAAGCTTTTGTAAGAAGTAATTGATTGCCCATATAAAGGAGTCGACTGCCAATAACTTTCAAAAAGAATGCTAGCTTTTTATTTGAAAAGAAGTCAACTACTCTATACTAGGCAATTGACTACTTTACTTTAAAAGTCGAAAGATCAGCCTTTAGAATGAAGGCAACCGACTACTTGACTAAAAGAATCAATTGGCCTTCATGGAAAGCATTTTGGAAAGTAGAATTTACAATATCTAAATGATATGTAAGGCATGGTAAGTAAAATCTAGTGCTACAATATATGATAGCAAGAAATTTTAAAATATTTCAATTATATATAACGAAGGAAATGGGACAAACATTGAATTCCTTTATATTGAATGCTAAGTTCAATCAACATAAATTTATAATATATAGTATGCTATACAAGATTGTTCTCAAGATAATATTGATAACAAAATCAAAATTAGCTTTACTTAAATATAAATATAATTTGAAAATATTGTGTATAGAAAAAGATATGACTAAAAACTCATTTGCTATAATATCTTGAGAAAATAGTTTTGCATGATTATTACGATGCATAAACTTATAAAGCATAGTTTAATGATTCTATGATGAAGTGTGATTAATTGATACTAATAAGTTACATGCTTAATAAGCTTGAAAATGTCTTTTTAAAAATAAAATCATGTTTTAATATGCTTTCAGTGATTCATGATAATAATTTTCATAGCAATTGATTAATAGAAGGAAAGTATGCTATGGTATTGACATAATATGACTTCTATTGTTTATTATGGTAGTTATATGCATAATATTTTATTAATAGTAGGAAAAATGATTTTATAACTACTATTATGAAATTATATGTGCTATGATTATACAATTTAAATATTTTTTATTATTGAATTATAAGATTGATTGTAAATATTAATTGCTTAAGATGAAATCTAAAAGAATATGATTCAAAACTTCTATTGGTG
Source organism: Durio zibethinus (assembly GCF_002303985.1). Next base: position 18,667,488 of record NW_019168159.1, read on the forward strand.
ATAATCTTAAAAATTGCTATAACTGTTTTATGCATGAGTTAATTTGCAATATATTTTTTACAAATTCGAATTGAATTATTCAATTGTATTAACATTGATATTAAGGAGGTGGATCCTATAATTTAGAGTCTATTAAAATAACACTATTTTGGTATGGTATAATGCTTGTTAAAAGATTAACCTAAAAGGTTAATGATAAACTCTTGGTTATAGACAATGACATGAGACAAAAGCATTTATGATATTATATCAAGATTAAACAAAGTTCAAAATAAAAAGAAACAAGGTTGTTTTCAAGAACCAAAAAATGTAAATCAAACTTAAGATTTTTAAAGGTTTGAGGACATGGAGCAATTGTAAACATTTTCGGAACCTAAGAATCAAGGGATTAAATAGGAATAGGAGTATTTAATTATACATACAATAATAAGCATATAGATTCATAATTTATTGAATCTAAAGGACTCAGTTACAATGTTAATTGTGATTGAATCAAGGATGCCATATTCAAAGAATATTTATAAATATATTAAAGATAATTCCTCAAGTTAAATTGCTCAAATAAGTTTATATGAACTTTGAAAGAATTATTCAAATAGAAGAATATAAAGACATTTTTAAAAGAGTTAGAAAGGAAAATATGATTCAAGTTTCTTAATAAAAGAATATGGAAATCATATAATTTAGTTTTCATAAAGATCCTTGTTTAAAGAATATGGGAGGTTGCATATAAACCTACATAATATTGTTAATTATGAAATCTAAATTTAAGTGAGAAAAATAAAGTCTTAATAAGTAACATTTTTTAAATTAGTTAAATGATTGTTTTACAATCATGGATAATAGCATTTTCATGTTAGGCTTAATCTCCTTGGCACAAACCAATAAAGGTTGCAAAAAATATTTCATAGACTTGATAAGGCTATGAACAAAAAATTTAGCCAAAATGTTTTGAGAATTTACATAATATAGAATGATTATATAGACCATAATATAGTGGCTACAAAAGGAATGTTTATTACATTCATGAAAATCAGCAAAAAAATGTGAAATTTATGATCACTTTATGAAATTAAGTTACTTCATTTGCTTAAATGAGTTAATTTTGTTTTATTCATGGTGAAATAAACTTCATTTTACTCCTAATGTGCTTAATTTGCTATTTTGTTGGAAATCTTTAAAAAAAAAAGATTGAATCATGGTGAATCTTGAAGAATATTAGAAATTCTTGATCAAACTTAGATGATTTTTTTATATATTTTGATGAATCTTAGATGGCTTTTGATATATTTTTGTTGATTCTTGGAGTTATTAGAATATCTTAGAGTTGAAGTGATGAAATTATTCAAGATTTACTTAGCCGAATCTCAAGACTTAAGATTGGTTGAATCTTGATGAAAAATTCATGAAAGTCATGTAAGAATGAAGAAAATACAAGTTCAATTATGTATGGGCAGATTTAAATTTTAAATAACTAAGTGCTAGTCCATGTATTTTATGTAGATGCACATGCATGGGATCATTGTGGGATGACATAGTAGCAAGTCTAATCTTATTGGCTAGGAGAGATAACTTGGATGCTCAGTTGGCATGATGATATAGAATTGGAATTTAAATTAGTTTGGAGAGCATTAAACCTAAATTGGTGTATTTGTATTCTAAGTATGAATTCGCAGGTTGAGTAGAAGAGTTCTAAAATTTAAAATTTAAATATATTCCATTTTGAAGCAAGACTTGCATGATTTAAAAGAGACTTTTAATTAGGGGCAACATATAAAGGATTAGAATTTTCTTTTCTTCAAGAAGACTCCAACTTGAAGGCAAACTTCAAGAAGTCTCTACGAAACACAAAACCTAGATCTCATGCTAGAAGGTTACCTAGAGCTCAAAACAATTTAGAACTTTTCTTTTCTCTTAACAAACCGTAGCCGCCACCTAATCTTACATTATTAACAAAGAATTCATCTAAAAAGGGTTGAAGAACTCTTACAACAAGACTACTAAGGAAAAACCAATCGAACCAAACTTTTCATATGATCAAAAAGGCTTGCTGCACTTGATTCTTTTCTTATGAGAGCCAAATCAATGAAGATTTATCCAAATATGATAAAAAGAAGTTAAGACAGCAAATAATCTAGTCAAGATTTTGTCTTTTTACATTCATAAGAAGAGGATCAACTTTAGCAAAGCAAAAATTCAAGTCAAGAAAACTTCTTCAAGTGAGAATTAATCCAAGCTTAACCAAACCTAATCACTTCAAGAGTTCAAGATCAAGTCTTCTGGCTATTAGTCTAGGGTTTCTTTTTATTCTTATTCTATAAATAGCTAGCTTTAGGTAAAAAAAAAAAAGCATGATTGAGGTGACAGACCGATCTCTTTAGTTATTAGCTTTTCTTTTATTTTCTTGTAAGTTTTTATTGTTAAATTTTTTTTTTACAATTTCAGTTTGTTCAAGTTTATTTTCAGTTTTCAAAGCAATTCAAGTTTTGGTTTTCAAGTTTAAGTTTATGTTATTAAGTTATGATTTCAATTTAAATCAATTTGAGTTCATGCGATTTAATATTTAAGTGTTGTTATTAAGTTAATTTGTTTACATTACTTGGATGCATGAGATTCACTTGTTGTTTTCTCTTTAATTTAATTAGGTTGCTTTCTTAGTTAGTTTATAATAATTGGTTCTTGTTTTCAATTAAAGCATATAGTTTGCATACTTAGGTTGCTATTGGGTAATATTTGGCATTAATATATGTTTAATTGGTTTTTGCCTTATTACTTTTCAATCATATCTTGCTTCTTGCATGGTATTAGTTTAATTGGCTTAATTTATTTTGTTTCGGTTTAACTTCATCTGAGGAAATGATATTATCTTTTGGAAAGAAAATTTTTGGTTTATGATATCATATAAAATATGATATGTTTAAATATGTTCATAGTAAATACAATAAGATGTCATCACTTAAAAATATAAAGATGATATGATAATTTTAGTATAGACTAAGAACTTATTAAATACCAAAATTTTGTTCATGAAATCAAAGGTATTGTAAATATGATTTGGGAATAAAAGGTTATATAAGATGTCACCTTACCCTTATATAAATGACAAGTGAATTTTCCTAAATAAAAAGATTATAGAAGGAATATATTATTGTGCAATGGGTATAATAAAAGCAAAGAAAAGATAATTGCACAATAGACTATATAAAAGTAATGAAATTGTATGCAAAAACAAACATAAAATTAGACACTACTTTTTTAATTAGCAAAGGATGATAGATAGATAACCTAATAAGGTTTGTATTGGAAGGTTTTAAAACAATGTAAATTGACATTGTAAATTGATCCTTTGGTAAATAAAAGGATAGACCAATATAAGTTAAATGACCAACATGTATCCCATTAATCTAAAAATGTATTCATTTGCATGAACGGTGGGTGTAATGTTTCTTGGAATTTAAAGAAACAAGAAAACACTAAAAGTCCTATTTTGCAGAGTTTATAGATTTGGAAATGGCAAGGCATAAAATAAAATCTAAAATTCCTTTAAGGCCTAGACCAATATAGTATAAGATTATAGTGATAATTAAGTTACACTACCAAAGGTTTAAAAGCTAAAGAAATTGAAACCTTGACATGTTAAATATGTCTAAACTAAGAAGGGGTGCACAATATATTTTGTCAAAACCAAGGAAACAAATCTTTTTATAAAGGAATTATACTGGAATGATGTTTAAACTTTCATGAGGGATGGGTAACAAGCTCAGTTGTTTAGTCACACACGATCGAACCTCAACTCAAGGCTTAATTGCACATTAAGTCTTAAGTTTTGATGAGTTAAAGTGCATCATTTGGATGTGGCTGCAAGCACTTAAAATAATATAATCTTAAGGTAAGATAATGAGTTCAAATTTTTAACGGATCCATAAAATGTCAATATAATGTTGGAATGCTTATATGATTGCATTTTATGGAATCCACCTATATAAACAGATGTGGTGCCACTTCTAGGAGCAATGAGCTTGACTATAAAATAATTCATGAATATACATGACACATGATCATTGAAATTGTGTCAAAACATTACTAAATAACACTTTATTGAGATATTGAAGTCATAGGTGTGGTTTAGTGCATGACTAGTCACATAAATTGAGTGATTCAGAGATCTAAGATTTCTCATTCAATTTGATTAAACCAAAAACACTTTATCATTAAAGTGAAGATTTTAAAACATTTTAGATGATATCTTCACCTACGTATAAAATTTTCAAAAATACTAGAACTTACCCTTTTTTGAAAATAGGCAGGGGAAGTGTTAGAAATATCTTCAAAATATGAAAATAATAGGATTAAGTAAAGACTTAATCAAAAGATCAATCATAGTAAACTATCTATTATCTCAAGGTAATGTTCTATGGTTAATATGATTGATTTTAGAATTAAAGAATTAATGCAAAAAGGCTTACTATAGGAGCAGTTGATTGCTTAAACAAGAGCGGTTGACTGCCATGTACTAGCCTAAAGACCAATTGGCTACCTATACTAAAAAGTCGACCGCTATGCATTCCAAAAAACTATCAAGGTCATGATACAGAACTTATCAAATAAGTAGTCAGCTAGCTATTCTGGGCAACCCACTACTATAGTTGAAATTGATTGTTCTATCAATTGCTTTAAAATTTCATTATTCTAGAATTGAGGGCAGTCAATTACTCTAAAGTAACAGTGAACTACCCTATTTCATGAAACATTCTAAAAACAAAAAATACAAAGAGGCAGTCAACTACTCTAGTGAAAAATTACAATTTTCTGAAACATGAAAAATGATTTCTGTTAGAATGAAAATAGTGATCATTCAAGTGAACCAATTTGTCTATTATTATTTAGAAAGGTATCTTTGTAATTAAAGGAAATAATCTTTGATTGAAATAATAAAAAAGTCACAACCTTAGGATTTAATTTTTATAAATAGAGATTAAAAGTGTTCATTTGGAATTAATGTAATAAGTTCAAGATATGAACAAATTCTAAAAACTCTTTCTTTTCCCACTCATTTGTTCAATATAAAGGCTTGTTTCTTTGGTCTTATTTTATTACGAGAAACCTTGTTAAAGACAAGGTATTTTTGTCTCTCATTAAGGACCTTTTAGTGGTTTGATTTTCCTAGTGCAAGGTAAATCAAACATAGACTTCATTTTATCTTAAAGGCATTTCAACATATCACCTTTACATACAGTAATTGGGAGGGATGAAATAAGTCTTAAAGTGACATTTGTAGTACGCCTTGAATCCAGTTCATTTTTTCTTTGAAGATTCTAACTTAGGTTCAACTAAAGACCGGAAAGGAAGACTATAACCGAAGATAAAAATAGAAGATCATTATTAGCTAGAAGTTCATGAAATTGCAAGTCTTGGATATAACAATTATTCCTACAACCAAACCAAGAAAACTACTTTCTACAAAGAGGAAGATCTACAAATTCACCCATGCTAATGAAGTCATTTAACTTAGAAATTCTAGAACCACCATATAAGCATCCCTTTCTTGTAGAATCTAAATTCCACAAGTTCATTTTGTTAACTTTCATCTTAAATTCCTTAATTAACAGCATCTCAATGTGAAAAAAGTAATATTTTTATTGAAATTCTCCCCTTAGTGTCATTCTCCATACTTTTTATATTCCAACAAAGAATCCTTATATTTTGTAAAACAAATACACAAATCCCTCCCAACAAAATTATAACCACAAATGAAAAACAAAATTATCTTATCTCAACGCATTTCCTTTGTAGCCTCCAGTTCTTTCAAGCTCTATATAATCAGCTTGTCATTACAACTAGCAAAGAAACCTAGCAGTTTACCTCTGTTCCAAGTGTCCTGCGCTTCTTTAGTAATTATTGTGGTTCTATTTAGGAAATCAATATTCGAAAGGGACTCATTAGCATAACACCCAACACCCACCCAGATTCGGCCAATTCTTTAGTTGAGTTTTCCATTTTTTTTTTTTTATCCCTCTTTTTAGTTCAAGGATTTTGTTAAGAATCTCATCATCAACATCTTCTAATGTTCTAACCTTACCAAATTTTGTATTAGTCGATGATAGCAGTGACTGAATCCTGCTAGTCATTAACGGGTTTTCACTAAAAATATCAATGCCTAACCCATCTTCTGAGAAACCAATAGCATTCTCAAAAGACAACTCCGTTCTCAATAGTAGCCGCATCTTCTAAGCGCCCAACACCATTCTCATTAGCAGCTTCTTCTTTTAAATAGCCAATAATCGGCCCTTTTTTACTGGAAAATCCCAGAGATATGTCAAGCCCATCAAATCCATTAGGATTTGGATTCTTAACCGGTACTAGAGCTTTCAAAATCTTCTCGTCATTCCTAACCTCTAGGTTGTCTTTGCCAAGCATTAAATCAAAAATCTCTTTTACGTTAATCTCATAACCCACACCCTCAGTACCTCTCTTTTCGAGAACCATGCACGCATCTGATAATTCTATTCTTTTTATCGAATTCTCATTTACTTAATTGATTAATTATATGACTTACTTGATTAATAATTTGCTTGATTATCCACCAGAACATAATGCCCGCACCTAGTGTTCTTATGCAAGCAATGACCAAACATAATGGGAATTTCGCTAAGGCATGTCAATTGCTGCTTAAGAGCTGAAGTGAGCTGATTTTTACGAGAAAAATGAACTACATTCCATGAGAAGAAGCTGCCAAGCTATGTTCAAGAAGTGCCCAAGCCGTGAGCTAGTAACTAGTGCATGTGTGAGTTTAATTTCTTGTACTGGCTAACTTGCAAGTTGAAAAGCTGATTTGGGAAGCTTCAGGCTGACTTTAGGGAGCCTCATGAGGAGAAAAGCCAGCCGCCAAGCCAAGGACAAAGGTGAATTTTGGAGCAAAAGAATTGGCAAAGAAGATCACAAGAGAGGGGGACCATTTGCACACAAGCCAAAATTGGGACCACTACGAAAATGACTCTGGTTTATTTTGTGCAACTTATTCACACGGTTTGGAAAGGCTTGAAGCTGGAAAAATATAGAGCATGACAAGGATACAAGGTGCCTTTTTGGTGGAAAAAGATTGGAGAAGCAAGTAGGCTCAAGCAAGTGGGCACAAGTGCATGATGGCCAACTCAGCACCAAGTTGCCAGCACACTGCCAGATTCAGTTTTTGCACCAAGCCAGCCTCCAAATGGCTTATTTTGAGAAGGAACCAAGCTACGGGCCTGTGTCCTAGGTGGAGGAATCAAAACCCTTCATTGTTCCAGCTTATCATGCATAGAATAGGGAGGTAGTGGCTTACAAAGGTCACGGTTTTCAGTCTTCTTTCCAGCAGCAGATTTTTTTAGCCAACTAGATTTTTGGATGGTGGAGATTGCACAAAATGAGCCCTTGATTGGCCACTTGAAGACCTAGAACTAGACTTTAAATAGAAAATTTTAGGAGAGGAATGAGGGAGCCGCAACTTTTATTGTATGTTTTTGCTTTCATTTTCATGTTCTGTTTTACTCTTGTTTATGACGCCATATCGAGGCAGCTGTCTAACTTATTTTGCCTTGGCCTCTAGGCTCATTTCTAACTGTTTTCTTCTTTATTTTAATGCTTTAAAATTTCAGCTTTTTTTTTATTTTTCAAGCAGTGACACTTTGTTCTACATTTAAACTTTGTTATCTACATTTTAATCAATGAAATTTTCTATTTTGGTAGTTGTGGTTCGGCCCAGTTTTCTCTATTTTTTCATGTTTATTTTACTTTATTTTGAGTTTGATCTTTGTTGAGAATTATGACTTTTGATTGCTGGAAGAACTCTTGTTAATCATTGTAGACACTCCAATCTATACGAGGTTCTACTTGAGTTTGATTTTGTTAATAAAAATAATATAAAAAAAACCAAAAACAAAAAACAAAAAAACAAATGGTTGAATTTACGTGAAATTGTGAGATTAGACTGTAAAGTTTGAGTTAGGTTTAAGAATTAAAGTTTGAATTTGAAAGGAATCCAAACTCCTTTCTAGTTCAAGGTTTTCATATTTGAAACCCTATAAATACATGTCCACACACAGATAATAGAGAGTACACACACATAGAAAAGCAGAGAGGAAAAACATGCCACAAAAGCAGTCAAAAATTTTGAAGATTTTTTGTGGGTTAAAAAGAAGTTTTTTTAAAAAAATTTTCTAACAAATTTTTAGTTTTTGGTTGAATTTTTTAATGACTTTTGAATTTCTGGTGACTTTTCGGTGATATTTTCAGATTCTGATGAATTTTCTAGTTTTTGGTGTTAGTTTTACAAAAAATTGATTAACTTTCGATGAATTTCTGACAAACTAACCCAAATTCTGACAACTTTTTTCAGAATCCGGTTAAGATTCAACTAGCGTTTTTTGGGTTTTAGAGAGAGAAGGAGAGAAAAGAGAAGAGAAGAAAAAATCTGAGAAAAGAATAAAAATTTAGCCTATTTATACCCCAATTGAAACAACATTGCTTGGCCTTAAGAAACCCCCAAGATCCACGTGTTTTCCCATCAGGTAACTTGACCTGAGCGCAACCCGTTCTGCTGACCTGAGTTTTAGCCAAGGCCTTTAGCCAAGCTGAGCCACGCCAAGTCTTTGAACCATATCTCCAAGCCGCCATCTATGCCTCCAGCCGAGCTATTTCAACTGCCAAGTTGAGTCGATTTTTTGGTATTTTATTTATTTATTTAGCTATTATATTTATTTTTTTATTTTGTTGATTTTTTTTGCATGATTAAATTTTAGGAAAAATAAAAATATATATAAAACATATAAAATCTATATTTTTTAGAATAAAAAATAATTATCCATTGATAGAATTTTTAAAAATTTTAAATGGTAAATTTTTATAAAATTCTTAGGTGAGAAATTTTTCCTAAATTTGTCCCAAATTGTGGAATAATTTAGAGAAAATTTCAATAATAATAATTAATATTTATTTTCAATTTAAAAAAATAAAAAATTAAAATTAAAATTTGAAATTAAATACTAATTACCCAATGATGAGATTCTTAGAAATTTCAAATGGTAAATTTCCTAAGAAATCTCTAGGTGAAAATTTTCTCTAAATTTGTCCCAAATGATTGAATAATTTAGATGAAATTTCAATAAAAATTAATTGTATTCTTTTCCAAGTAAAAAATTTTTGGTTGAAAATATTTGACAATTATTTAATGATGAGATTCTTAGAAATTTTAAATGGTTAATTTTTTAAAAAATCTCTAGGTGAGAAATTTTTTTAAATTTGTCCTAAATGGTGGAAGAATTTAAATGAAACTTCAAAAAATAATTATCATATTATTTTCTTTCCAAAAATTTCAAAAAAAAAATAGAATTTCTAAATAGACCCAAATTGTGAAAAATCTAGAAATCAAAATGAAAATTCTTAATTGACCCAAATGGTGAAAATTTTAGAAAAAAATAAAAATAAAAATAAATTCCAACGATGAAATTCTTAGTAATTACAAATGGTTGATTATCTAAAAAATTTCTAGGTAAGAAGATATTTCTAAGTTGGCCCAAATAGTGGAATAATTATATATATTTTAAATAAAAAATCAAAAAATAGTGACTAAACTTTTTTCAATGACAAAGCCTCTTTAAGAAAGCAAATGGGATTCTTAAATGCTCTTGAGGTGGGAAAATATTTTTAAGAATTTTATCAGATTGATGAAGTATTTTAAGAATTATTTTCAATATTTAAACATTAAAATTTAAAACCATTAGAACCAAGACTTTAGGATAATTTAAAATAAAATAGTACCATCCTTTGGATGGGCATATAGGGGTGCCATAACCTTTCCTATATGTAACCAAACTTCTGAACCTTATTTTGATTAGTAGATCAAAACTTATTCTTTAGGGACCCTTAGTTAAGCTTAAGAGCTTCTTAAAAGGATAGATTCATTAGGTGGCCAATCACAACCAGAAAAAAGATTAGTGGTGACTCTTCTTGTTAAGTCTAGCTATAGATTTTTGGATCTATATGTTATGACAGTTTGGTGACTCCATTGAGGATGTTAAAGAGTCAGGCCATAAAATTTTAAATTTATCATATCCTTTGAGCTAATGGTTTTAAATTGTAATTATTTGTTTGCTAACATTTTGTTTATTTTTTGTCTTTTATTTATGGGGGTTGAAAATTTTATGTTCCTTCACACTCACTATTACATGCATTTGCATTAAATAAGCTTTATACTCGGGCTCTATCCCTTTTAAGAGGGAGTAAAGTACTTACGCTCTCGTGAGATGATAATCTCTGCAATAGCTAACGATATACTCCCACTCAAATTAAATCCTTTCCATTGGTAGCTATGATGGGTAAGGATTGAAATGCCTTACTAGTCTGTAATAGACAATGATGTAAAGAATAATTTCAAAACCTTTAGTGGTCAAAATCACTTAACTCTGCATATAATCTACACTTAAAAGGCTAACCTTAGGATAGAGCCATTTTTACCTATTGATAGATGTACCCTGAAATTAGGACACAAGAAAGAACAATTTGTGATCTAACCATTTTATTTGACGTTGTGCATTTACATCATTTTAATATAATTCTATGCATCATTTTCATGGTCATGTTTAACATTTTCATTTGCATCATTCTCATATAGGGAATATTTGCTACATATAAGTTATTAAAAAACTAGATCTCATATCTACATCAATGGAAAGCCAAATGCAATCAAAGTCTACATCAATTCGTTATGAATCTACTCATCAATTGAAAATCAAGTTAGAGGATGGTCAAAGAAAATAGGGTAATTGCTTGCCTAAGGGTTTTATCTCATCATTGCTTGAGAGAGTTCATCTCAATCTCCAACAAAATGACCTGGCTAATCTAAGTAATGTTTAGGGATATATGAGCAGAATAAGGCAAGAGATATTTGAGAATAAACATGGAGACATAGCTTTATTACTCCAAGTGGATGCAGACAATAATTCGATCAGAGCCATTCTTTAGTTTTGGGATCCTTCTTATACGTGTTTCATTTTTAATGAAACAAATATAGTGCCAACAATTGAAGAGTACATGGTCTTATTTTGCTTTGATTTGCCAAACCCAGACAAGATTTATTGGTCAAATAAGATGGGTTACCGTAAAAAGCTTGTGCAAATGCTTAGACTTAACTTGCCTCAAATTGATGTATGTGTCAAGACAAAAGGTGAAACTAAGGCTATCTTATGGAGTTTTTTGTGAGACTTCATCCAAGGGCATCTAGATGATGATTAGGAGATAGTGGCAATGGCTATAGCTCGATATGGATTGGTAATCTTTCCAAAAGTCATTGGATATGTTGATGTCGTAGTGATAGACTTTATCGAACACTTAGCATACAAAGTCAATGCAGTGTCAATCATTTTAGCATAAACCATTCATTCTTTGAATTTCTATCACAAAAATGGTAAAGGTTGATTTAATGGGTACTTACAATTGCTTTTTGTATGGATGAAAAGTCATATTGAGTGTGAAGAAAGCCGGTTTTGCAAACCATATCTTCATTTTAGTATTCCGATCAAAGAGTTTTGTTGTAGCACATGACCTAAAGCAAAGTCAAAAGAAGAATGGGTTTCATATTTTCATGCATTTGATAGCCAAAGGATAATTTAGAGAGTACCATAGATACGTCATGATACGATATTATATAGTTGTAGGAATCAACCGTAGGTGTTCATATTGGGTCTATAGGGTGCTGTTACTTATGCCCCAACTTTGGTAAGAAGACAATCTGGATGTGAACAATTTATTTCAAAAACCTATGGACTTAACCAGTGAAAATTTTCTTTCACTGAATAAAAGGCATATGGAATGATCAAAATGATCAAAAGAGCATGGAAACAAACCATTAGGGTTAACCAAGGGAGGCTTATATATGATGTCACCCCAGAATTTATTGTGTGGCATATAAGGAGGGGTAAGGACATTGTGCTTCCTTGAGAACTAGTTGACCATTCTTCAAAGTTAATTCATCAAGATCCTTTGTTGAAGGTAAAAATTGCTAAAAGAAAACTCAAAACTAAAAAGGATGAGTTGGAGTAAGAAAATAAGTGATTAAAGGTAAAAATAAGAGAAAGTTTGAAGCTACAAGAATAAAAAATCCAAAGCTTCACTAAGCAAAAAGATCAGTGGAAAGCCTTATTCAATGATCTAGATAAGACACATTCATCAGTCACACTTGAGCTTGCTCAACTTTTAAAAGAAAATGAATTATTGAAAGCAAGGGTGGAAGAAAGACAAAAGGCTACTGCTAGGGCATACGGGTATAACAGATGCTATAGGAGATAGTGGATCAATGCATAGCATAAGTAAAAAGCTTTAACTAATGAATGCAAAAAATAAGCTAAACAGAGTAAACTATGGAAAGGCATGTGCATGAAAAAAAAAAACATCTAAGGCACCTGTTCGATCAGCTATGCACTGTTGTAGATAAGGCATCAAAAATGAAAAAAAAAAAATGAAAGATTTGAAGGTCGTGGTGCAACTAGTAAGAGCTTGTGGGTGATTATTACTTGACTTCCTAGATGAGGCATAAGATAATTACCAACAAGCTAGAAAATTTATAGGAAGGCATTAGAGTAATGTTGATGTTTAGGACTTTAAAGTATTGTTTTAGCCTTGTTAGGATGTAGTTTTGAAATTTTGTGAAATAAAGTTTTGAATTGAGATTTCTTTTATCAATGATAGTTATGTGGCAAATATTAGTACATTTCATTCATGCATTAAAAATATCAAACATAAAGCATGTCATTTTTTATAACAATGCAATTATGGTACGTAAGGTTCAAGGATAGCTCTACCAAGTAAGAACTCCACACAATCAACTCATTCAAATAATGTAAGAGCTCATGCTAGACAAATGGAATAAAAAAATTCTAATCATTTTGAGAAGATAGAAAGAGCTCAACAAAAGCTTGAAGGGGAGTTGAGTAAGATTTTGGAAGCTTTAAACAAGTTAAACAAGGGGAAAAATGTACAAAAAAAAAAACCAGCCAGCAGGACCATCCATCACAAGAGGTGGTTGACCTTTTATACCCTCATGGTTTTGGTCCAGATCAACCCAGTCTATATAAGAGGCACTTCCACAACAGTTCACATATCCTATAGGGTATACATACCCCAGAATGCCATCAACTTCAAATCCAAGGCATTACCAGAGCTACATAAATCTTGTTTTTACTGAGAAGGCAATGGAACCAATTCAGGTCTCAAATTTGGATGATCTAAAAGAAAAGGAAAAATTGAAACCAAAAGAAAGTGAGTCACTAGGGGACTCGATAGCTAATAGGGTGATGCATATGCTTAAAGAAAGGTTACGAGCCATAAAGGGAATTGGTTTCTATGGTTTTGTGGATGCTGTTGGGCTTTATTTAGTCTTAGATGTTATTATTCCTCCCAAGTTCAAAGTCTCAGAGTTCAAAAAATATGATGGTACAAAGTACCCAATGACCCATATTACTATGTACTATTAGAAGATGGCTACCTATGCTAATAATGAAAAGTTGTTAATACATGTTTTTCAAGATAGCCTTATTGGCTTTGTTGCTAGGTGGTATGTCTAGCTGGATAGGACTCGTATTCAGTTCTGGAGTGATATGATCAGTGACTTTATTAGTCACTTCGGCATATCATAAATTTAGCTCCTGATTATTTATCTTTGTAGAATATGGAGAAAAGGGTAACTAAATCATTTAAGGAATATGCCTAAAGGTGAAGGGACATAGCTACTCAAGTGCAACCTCCTCTAACTGAGAAAGAAACCATAGTGTTGTTTGTCAGCACTTTAAAATCTCTTTATTATGAAAAAATGATAAAGAATGCAATAAAAAATTTCACCAACATGGTGATCTTAGGTGAAATCATTAAGAATGCCATTAAGAATGACAAGTTAAAAGGAGGAGAAGTTTCCATTAAGAAAGCCCTAAAGAAGAAAGAGACTGAAGCTCAAGCTGTAAGCTTTGACAAACAACAGTTCAGGGGTTATCAATCTTATCCGTCACAAGCTAACTCCACATATTACCTTGCAGTGAATAATGTTTCACCTTACCCATATAGCGTACTCCACAACCATCCTACCCTCTAACATATTAGCCTACTTTTAGACCCCAAATTGCCATATATAGTCTTAATGCTCAACCTTTCACAAGACCTCAAACCCATCTTGCTAGCCCAATAGGTGGTTCATGAGAATAATAAACTACTCAAGAAAAACGTATATTTGACCCAATCCCCATGACTTATATGAAATTATATCAAGAGCTTTACAATAATCACTTGATTGCCCCTAGCTGATTGGAACCACTCAAGCCACCTTATCCCAAGTGGTATGATCCTACAGCTTATTACGACTACCACTATGGAATCGTTGGTCATTTCATAAAAAATTACATTGCCCTAAAGCATAAGGTACAATGATTGATTAAGGATGGAATGATAAACGTTGATACAAGAAAGGTAATCGTACCTAATGTTAGTGCAATCATTTGCCTAACCATAATGTGAATGCTTTGAGTAAGGATTGAGAACGTCATCTAAAAAAAAAGTAGTAGAAATCAAGACACCCTTCAACCAACTGTTTAATGCTTTATGAAAAGCTAACATGATATAGCTAGTAAGTCCATGTAATTATCATGAAAGATATGTATTAGATAGCAATTGTAAATATCATAGTGGGGCATCTAGCCACTTTATTAAAACTTGTGAGCAATTTCACCAAGAGGTACAAAAGCTCATAGATTCTTACCATATTAAGCTTTATGAAGAGAAAGAGGTTTCAAAAGGTGCTTAAGTTTTTATGACTGATAAGCCATCAAACTTGTTTCCAAAATCGATAACAATTTACTATAAAGATAAACCAAAATCAGTCATAGATAAGCTCATCCCTAAGTTGGTAACTTTTAAAGTTCTTGCTCCATTCCCTTACAAGGACAATAAAGTTATGCCATGGAAATATGGCTATGATATGATAGTCTATGGGTAAAAAGAGAATGCGCTTAAATCTGATATTGCTAATATAACTAGTGTATGGGGCATAACTCGAAGTGAAAAATGCTATCCTTCAAAAATGCTAAAGAGGGCTAAGAAAGAAAAGTCCAAGGTAGTAGAAGAACAGAATAATCCAGAAGTGGTGCTTAAAGAAAAATGTCAAAAGTCAGTGTTAGAAAAAGAGGCTTGTGAATTCTTAAAATTGGTGAAACATAGTGAATACCATGTGGTTGAGGAATTGAATAAAATGCTAGCATGAATCTCATTGCTATCACTGTTATTGAATTCTAAACCACACCGAAATGCCTTGCTGAAAGTACTAAATTAGTGTATGTAGCACACAATATGTTTGTTGAGTATGTGAATCACTTAGCTGAAAACCTGATAATGCCAAAATATATATCATTTAGTGATGATGAAATTCCTTAAGAAGGAAAAGATAGCACCAAGGCTCAACATATCACTGTTAAGTGTAAGAGCCATATTATAGCTAAGGTCTTTATCGACAATAGTTCTGCTATTAATATCATGCCTATTTCAACTTTGGTAAGGCTACCTGTTGATTACTCATACATGAAAAGTAGCCATATGGTCATCCGGCTTTTGATTAGACCAAGCATGAAGTTTTGAGAAATATAGAGATGCCTTTGCAAATTGGGCCATGCACATTTAATGTAAAATTTCAATTGATGAATATCTCCCCATCTTATAATTATCTATTTGAAAAGCCATGGATTCACATGGTAGGTGTTGCTCGTTCTACCTTGTACCAAAAGATCAAGTTCAATATGGAAGGTCAATTAATGGTAGTATTTAAAAAAGAAGATATGCTGGTGACTCAACCATTAAATACCTTACATGTGAAGCTTGTTGAAGAGGTGCTAGAATGTTATTACCGATCATTTGAACTAGTCAACTTTATGGGCGAAAGAGTTAAAAGCCAACAATTTTCAAAGATAATGGTGAGTCAAATTATCAATGGAGGTTAGTATTCTAGAGTAGGACTAGGTAGAAATTTACAAGGGATAAAAAAACTCCCTATAATAATTTACAACAGTGAAAGGTTGGGCTAGACTATGAGGCAGAGAAATGGGAGATAAAAATAAGAAAGCAAACAGGAGAAAAAAAGATGGCAAGACTAATGGCCATCCTACACTTTTGTGATGCCTTCAAACTTGGAGGATTCATGTACCCAGATACAGATGAAGATTTTGGACTGAGCATAGAAAAAGCCTTTACTGAGTTATCTATCTATGCGATTGGAGATGAAAATGGGTATGAGCAAGAAATGTGGGCACACTTTTATCCATCAAATTATAAGCTGAATAATTAGAGCATCATTGAAATGCCTGCTATCCTTGAGACTGGTTTAATGTCCTTCAATGAATATGAAGATAATCATGATAATGATCAAAGGTTAATTTTGAAAAATTGATTAACACTAATGAACTTGATAACGAAGATGATTTTAAAGAGTATGTTATCCTTCCAGACTCAATAAGATTAACTAAGCAAGAAAACAAACCAATTAAGCCTTATCAGGAGATAATTGAATTGGTAAATTTAAAAGATAAGGAGAATAAGAAAGAAGTTAAAATTGGCACGTCGCTTTAATCGATAGGCAGGCAACGATTGAAAGATCTACTTCGAGAATTCATAGATTGTTTGCTTGATCTTATCAAGACATGCCTAGTTTAGCATAAAAATAGTAAAACATAGTTTAGCATAGTTTGAAGATATTCAGTTTGCCTTGTGAGAAGAATCTGATTGTTAATGCCTTAGCTACTCTGGCAGCAATAGTTTGAATTAATGATAACACTGACATTTAGCCCATTAGGCTAGATGTTAAGGATATGCCAATTCATTATTCTAATGCAGAAAAAGAGGAAAATGGGAAACCGTGGTATTATAATATCTTGTAAATGGGAAACCGTGGTATTATAATATCTTGTCATACATTAAAAATCAGCAATACTTGGATCAAGCAACTAAAAATGATAAAAAAGTCATCAAGAGATTAGCTACGAGTTTTTTCCTGGATGGAGATGTCTTGTATAAAAGGAGATATGATCAAATATTATTAAGATGCATAAATGCAGATAAGGCTAGAAAAGTTATTGAAGAGATGCATAATAGGATATATGGGGCAGATGCAAATGGATATATAATGGTAAGATAGATCATGAGAGTATGGTACTATTGGTTAATAATAGAGAGCGACTATATTGATTATGCTTGAAAATGTCATAAGTGCCAAATCTGTACTGATAAGATCCATGCTCCACCAACTATTTTACATGTTTTGCTACCACCCAAGCCATTTTGCATATGGGGCATGAATGTCATTGGTCCTATTACCCCTAAAGCTTTTCATAGGCATAAGTCATTTTCTTGATGATAGATTATTTCATGAAATAGGTGGCAGTAGCTTCATTTGAAAGTGTGACATAATCCATGGTTTGTAACTTCATAAAAAGAGAGATCATTTGTAGATATGGGCTTTTAGAAAGAATCATTTCAGATAATATAAAGAATTTGAATAGTAAGATATTACAAGAAATATGCGCTCAATATAAAATCAAGCATTATAATTTAGTGCCATACCATCCAAAAATGAATGGAGCAGTCGAGGCGATAAACAAGAATATAAAAAAATTCTTAAAAAGATGATCGAGACTTATAAAGACTGGCATGAGAAATTGTCATTTGCACTGCATTCTTATCGGACATCAGTGTGTACCTCTACTAGGGCAACACCATTTTTCTTGATATATGGGATGGAAGCTGTGTTACCAGTGGAAGTAAAAATCTCATCCTTAAGAGTTCTAAAAGAAGTTCGAGTAAAAAAAGCTGAATGGGTTCAAAAACGCTATGAGTAGTTAAATTTCATTGAATAGAAGAGATTGACAATGCTATGCCATAGTTAGCTATATCAAAGAAGAATGATAAAGGCTCATAATAAAAAGGTTCAGCCTCATTACTTTCGAGAAGGGGAATTAGTCTTAAAAAGAATTCTCTTAAGCCAGCATGATAATTGAGAAAAGTAGACTCCGAATTAGGAAGGGCCATATATAGTGAAATGAGCTTTCTTAAGTGGAGCATTAATATTAGCTAAGATGGATGGAGATTATTTGCCCCATCCTATAAATTTTGATGCTGTGAAAAAATGCTATGCTTAAAAAAAAGAAAAAAAAAGGAAAAAAAGAAAAAGACAAATGCAAAAGGAGGACTCGAATCAAAAATTTCAAAAGGGTGGTTTGAGTTAAAGGGGTTCATCTAAGTTGAAAATCTGAAAAAGTATCTTAGATGGGGAGAGTACAACATCAAATTTAAGAATTCACCAACATAAAGGCTAGCATGTTCTGATGAAATCTTAGTTGTTAAGTGCATCAGGTGATTGAATTTTTAAAAAAGACTTCAAGATATGTTATCATAATTATCTGATTGTTTATTTTAGACATTGTTACCCCATACCCATCTTTGTAACTTTTTACACTGTTCAATGGCCAAAGTTGTGCTACCATTTTTTTAATAAGAGATATTTCACTTCTTTCCTTGTGTCTCTCTTTTGTTGATTATTTCTCATTTATTTCCAAGCCATTCCTATCATTTCTTTTCAATACCTTGGAATGGAAGAAATGTGTGATTGCATTTTTACTTTTTAAAATTTAAATAATGATTGAAAATGAATAG
Source organism: Durio zibethinus (assembly GCF_002303985.1). The sequence continues at coordinate 18,686,199 of NW_019168159.1, forward strand.
TAGCATGAAAGATTTTTGCATTACCTTAGAAAAGGTTGAGAGTGATAGAGGCAAATATAAAATGTTTAGTTTCTAGTAAGGACTTTAAATTTGGAAAAAAGATTTCTTTAAGAAGATTGATTTGGTCTTAGTACCTGAAATTAAAGAGTTCAGGATCTAAGAAAAGAGCTTGAGAAACTTAGTACCACAATTGAAAAGAAATTAATTAATTGACATTTGCGTAGCATGCATTGTATTTCTAAATGTTCAGTGCATAGCATGCATTACATGTGAGAATTTCTAGTGCATGAAGTAGGGATATTTTAAGATCCTCTATGGAAAAGATAAATATGAAGACTTTCTGGTGAAAAATTTTCAAATTCTTGTTTGAAAAAAAAAAAAAGGAAAACCTATGATGTAAGATACTGATCCTTGAAAAATGATGTTTCAAGTTGTGATGCCTTTACTCAAATAAGCATTCTTAAATTTTAGGGATGATTAGTAAGACATTTGGGTATAATCTCCTATGATTTCTTCTGATGATCTATAAGACCTCTGGACATGATTGTTGAGGAACTGTATTTATTTTTCAAAGTCATTAAGCCTCTATTTATAGGAGCTTTATTTATTTTTTAAAGTTGTTGAGCTTCTGTGTAGAGAGACTTATTTATTTTTCAAAGTCCTTGAGCCTCTACTCAAAGGAGCTTTATTTATCTTTGAAAGTCATTGAGCCTTTGTTTAGAGGAGCCTTATTTAATTTTTCAAAAATTGTTGAATCCGTGCTTAGAAGAACTTTATTAATTTTTCAAAAATTGTTGAGCCTCTATTAAGAGGAGTTTTATTTATTTTTCAAAGTCGTGAGCCTCTATTTAGAGGAGCTTTATTTGTTTCTCAAAAGTTTTGGAGCCTCTATTTAGAGGAATTTTTATATTGTTTAAGAAGTTTGAATGTGCTTAAAAAAATATAAAAAATATGTCAAGTTGATTCTTGATTGGGTTGTCTACGTCTTTGCACAATTCTTGTTTCACAAAAAATATGCAAAGAGGGGTAGCTGTAGACATCTCAATCCGTCTGGGGTTTTACTTGAGTTTAATTTTGTTAATGAAAATAATATAAAATAAAATAATGAAAAAATGAAAAACAAAAGAAAAAAAGATAAGTGGTTGAACTTGTGTGACATTGTGAGATTGGATTGTAAAGTTTGAGTTGGGTTTAAGAATTAAAGTTTGAATTTTAAAGGAATCCAAACTCTTTCCTAGTTCAAGTTTCTCAGATTTGAAACTCTATAAATACATGCCCACACACAGATCAGAGAGGGTGCACTCATAGAAAAGCATAGAGGAAAAACATGCCACAAAAGTAGTCAAAATTTTCAAAGATTTTTTTTAGGTTAAAAAGAAGCTTTTTAAAAAAAAAAATTTTTGGAAAATTTCTAATTTTTGGTTGAATTTTTCAATGACTTTTTGGCGATATTTCCAAATTTCGATGAGTTACCCAATTTTTGGTGTTAGTTTTTCAAAAATCGATGAACTTTTGACAAACTTCTGGCTAACCAACCCCGATTTCCATGACTTTTTCTAGAATTTGGTGAAAATTCAACAGGTGTCTTTGGGTTTTAGAGAGAGAAAAAGAAAAGAAAAGAGAAGAAAGAGAGGGGAAGAAGAAATCTGAGGAAAAAATTTTTTTGGCCTATTTATACCCCAATTGAAACGATGTTGTGTTTAGCCTTAAAAAACCCCTAAGATTCACATATTTTCCCATCAGGTAGCCCAACCCAAGTGCAACCCATTCTACTGAACCACATTTCAACCAAAGCTTTTAGCCGAGCCATGCCGAGTCTCTAAGCCGCGTCTTCGAGCCATCATCTATGTCTCTAGTCGAGCCATTCAAGCCGCCAAGCTGAACCCCTTTTTTGGTATTTTATTTTATTTATTTAGTTATTATATTTTTTATTTTTTTTGCATGATTAAATTTTAGGAAAGAAAATATAAAACAGATAAAGTATATATATTTCTAGACTAAATAATAATTATCCAGTGATAGAATTTTTAGAAATTTCAAATGGTTAATTTTTATAAAATTCTTAGGTGAGAAATTTTTTCTAAATTTGTCCTAAAATGTGAAATAATTTAGAGAAAGTTTCCATAATAATAATTAATATTTATTTTCAATTTAAAAAAATTAAAAATTAAAAATTAAAATTTGAAATTAAATACTAATTACCCAAGGATGAGATTCTTAGAAATTTCAATTGGTAAATTTCCTAAGACATCTCTAGTTGATAAATTTCTCTAAATTTATCCCAAATTATGGAACAATTTAGATGAAATTTCAATAAAAAGTAATTGTATTCTTTTTCAAATAAAAAATTTTGGTTGAAAATATTTGACAATTATCCAATGATGAAATTCTTAGAAATTTCAAATGGTAAATTTTCTAAGAAATCTCTAGGAGAGAAATTTCTTTAAATTTGTTCCAAATGGTGAAAGAATTTAAATGAAACTTGAAAAAATAATTGTCCTATTATTTTCTTTCCAAAAATTTCAAAAAAAAAAAGAGAGAATTTCTAAATAGACCCAAAGGGTGAAAAATTTAGAATCAAAAAGAAAATTCTTAATCGACCCAAATGGTGAAAAATTTAGAAATAAAAATAAATAAAAAATTCCAAGGATGAAATTCTTAATCATCGCAAATGGTTGATTATCTAAAAAATTTCTAGGTGAAAAAATATTTTTAATTTGACCTCAATGGTCAAATAATTATGTATATTTTCAATAAAAAACTAAAAAATAAAAAATGACTAAACTTTTTCCTACGACAGAGCCTCTTCAAAAAAAAAAAAAAATGGGATTCTTGAATGCTCTTGAAGTGAGAAAATATTTTTAAGAATTCTACTAGATTGATGGAGAATTTTAAAAATTATTTCTAATATTTAAACATTAAAATTTAAGGCCATTAGAATCAATACTTTAGGATAATTTAAAATAAAATGATATCATTCTTTGAATGAGCATGTGCGGGTGCTATAACATTCCTCATATGTAATCAAACTCTTGAACCTTGTTCTGATTAATAGGCCAAAACATATTCATTAGGGACCCTTAGTTAAGCTTAAAAGTTCCTTAAAAAGATAGATTCATTAGGTGGCCAATCACACCTTGAAAAAAGATTGGTGGCAACTCCTCTTGTTAAGTCTAGTTATAGATTTTCGGATCTATATGTTATAACAATCATTGACATCAAAGTAGCTTGACTCATGAAAGTTGAATTTTTCCTTGCAATTTTGGTTCTAGCTGTTGCTATTTTCTGCCTAGAATTTTATTACCTTACTGCTTTGTCATTTTGGTTATAGTTTATGTTTAGTTTCAATGCTTTTGAGTTGATTTGAATGATGTTTGATTGATGTTTAGTACATGTTTGATAAAATAGCTTAGATATAATTTTGATTTTCATGCATTTTTTTTACTAGTTTTCAAACCATTTTTTTTTCATTTTCGGTTCTATTTTGGAGTTAGTCCCTTGCACCATTTTTGTTCACTTTCATGTCTATTTTAAGGTGTTCTGTTTAGTTTACATGTTGCATAAGAGTTTTTTTTTTTGTTTTTGGTAGCAATTAGTCCTTTAGGTTTAGGTTTAGGCCAATTTTCTTGCTTACAGTTTGCATCCAGTTTTCCTATTTTTCTGGTTAGATTTATAAAATGTTCTCATGCATTTTTTGGGTTCATTTTTAGGTTTATTTTAAGGGTTTCAATTAGTTCTATAGATCATTTAAGTTCTAAGTCAATTCCATAGCATTTAAGTTCATAGGTATAGTTTTTTTGCATTTACAAATTTCAATTTGCATTTTTATTTTCTGCATTTTCTGGTCAATTTTGGCAAGTTTTACACATATCATTTTAGTTCATTTTAAGTCTATTGTAAGGTAGTTCATTTAGATTTTACAGTACCATTAGGTCTTAGGTCATTTCCTTATTATTTTGGTTCATAGGTTTTAATTTCATGCATTTTAGTGTCACGAATTGCATTGCATTTTTCTAGTAAACTCATTCGGTCTTTGCATTTAGTTTCCTAAAGGTTTTTGGTCCCATTTTAAGTCTAATTTAAGTTGCATAAGTTAAATTTGATGTTTACATTCATTAGACTAGCATTTCCATTCGACCAAGTAGTTTAGGTCACATTTTTTGCTTCATTTATATGTTTTAGCATTTTGGTTTAGTTTAGGTGTTTAGTGCAACCTTTTTTGCATCATTTTCATTTAGAATAGTTTAATTTTAGTTTTGGTTTCATGCATTAGTGTTTAGGTTAGGTACTTTAAGAGTTTACTGTTAATATACTAAGTGTTCAATAAAATGCCCCAATTAACATTTGCATAAATTCTATTCAGTTTTATGGATATTTTCTTTTAGGTAGTTCTATATTTTGTTTTAAGTCATTATTTAGTGCATTCCCACGTCATTTTCATGCCTCATTTCTATTTTAGACATTTCTATATTAACAAGGTTAGAATTTTAATTAGGTTAATTTTCACCTAAAAATGCTACTTTCCTTTTTGTATTTTGTTATATTTAAATTTCAATTTTAATTTGCTGCTTCCATGTTCTGATTTCTATTTCTTTTCTCTTTAATTGCAATTTTAATTTATGCTTTTAATTTTGCTTAGTTTAATTGTAAGAATTGTAGCTTTCTTTTTTTAACAACCTACCATTTATAATAATTTCCATTTTTAGTAACTTTCCATTTAGGATTTTGCTTTCCATAATTGGTAGATTAATTAGGTTTAATTATTCAATAAATTTTAGATTACTTTAAGGTAGTTAGATCACTTAAAATTTTTTGTAAGACCAAGTATACTCAAAATATTAAAATTGGTATTTATCATTATGATTAAACTCCCAATTCCTAAGGAAACGATATCCAAAATATTTTCAGGTTGTATTACTTTTGCAACTCGTATACTTGTGATACTCTTGAAGGGTTAGCAATAGCATCCTTGGATTCGGCTAAAGCCTCTTTTTCTTTAATCCAAAAACTCACTTTCATTTAATATTCTTTCTCATTACTATATACATTTTGAACTTCCATGTCATCATCTTTATCTAAGAATATACTTTCACTAGAATTAGTTTGAGAACAAAGCTCAAAAGCTTTTTCTTTTACCATGAATGAGTTACAAAATAAATGAAGCAATAACATAATATCTTATCCCACTTCAATCAGTCAAACATGGAACAACTTTCCATTGCAATTAATATTAATCACTTCATCAATCTTCTCTAAATAGTTTTCATGATCAACATAGCAGCCCTACTAAAATCATTATAATTTAGTGTTTTCCTATACATGGAAAAAACTCACCCCAGATATTAGCAATACTCTTGAATTTATTGTAACTTTAAATATGAAAAGGCACCCTAAAACATGTAATCCAAATGGTTTTATTTTTTAAATCAAATGATTCTTACCATAACTCAATTTCCACTAACCACATATTGAGCCAAGTCCAACCAACCTTGTTTCGTCACCTCCATTGTCTCTTCTTTATCAATTTCAATTAGAACTTGCCTTCTAGAAAATTTCTTAACATAGACATCAAAGACTTCTTGCATCTTAAAATTTTCCTACAATAGGTTAGCTTCATAATAACCTTTTCTAATGCCTATCACACAATTTTCCAATTTACACATAATTTCAACATCAATCATTGCTTAGCAAACTTTATACTACAACTTAACAAGCTTCCCAATTTCCTATTCAACCTTATCAATACACCTTTTTTCCAATGGCATCACTTTCTATTCATTGAGTAATGCTTGTCTATTATGTTTTTCAAACACTAACCAGTTTTGTTATTGGCTTTTTTTTTTCTAGGTAACTCTTTAAAACAACCATGCTGGGAAGCATCCATTATCAGGGGTATAGCTAGAAAAAAATTAGTATGGTCATGTTCATATACTAATTCATATTATATAAGCAAAAACATACATATTTTTTACATTGTATTATTTTTTAAAAAATTTCTAGAAATTCAATAGCTTTAAATATTAAAAATTATATATTTAATAAAAATATTACAATGAGATGTTATCTTATGCAATTACATCTTTGGTACAATCATCTTGAAATTTATAAATTAAGTTGGTAATTACTTGATTATTACTTTTATTATTTAAACTAGATGAATGCTCTGGTTTTAAAATATTGTATCAATAAACATATAAGCAATATACACACAAAATATTAATAAGTAAACAAAATAGAGCTATATAAATAACAAAATATATACATATATGAGAATAATAATAATAATAATAATTATTATTATTATTATTATAATATAAAAATATATTAATAAATATAAAAAATAAACAAACATTTCATTCATGCTTTGTTTCACACATCACGTGAACTGGGAATATGGTTGTACATAAATTAGCAAAGCATGGTTTGTTTTCTTTAAAGGTTGAATTTTGGATTGAAGATTCTCCTGATTTAATTGCTCAATGCATTCAATATGATTGTGGTCATTATAAATGAACAAAACTTTTCCTCTTTCAAAAAAAAATTACACAAGCGTTAACACATAAGCATATTAAATTAAATGAGATTAAACAAAAAATAGTTGACTAACTTTGAATTGAGGTTATCTTTTAGCAAAGTTTATGTACTTACATGTTACATAAAGAACAAATCACCAATAATAAGATTAGACAATTGATAGCTAAGTCAACAATATTTTAGCAATATTTGTAATTTTATTTGGTTTGTAAATTCGCAATGGTAAAGCTTCAACTCTTTTAGCTATTGTTGATTTAATTATGCCCAACCCAACAATTCCAATTGATTTACCATTAGATTGAAATATCCAAAGAATAGTAAATAAAAGAAAGAATAAAGATGTAGAAAAAGATTTAAATCAAAAGGAAAGTTTATATATATATATATATATTAATGAAAGAAACATTAAGCATCTTAGTGACATAACATGCTCAATTCTACATCTTCCATGTAATAATATCAACAATAAAATTTATCCTAATATATGTAAGAAAAAAAATTTGCTATCTTAAAATAAAATAAAGAGAAGACTTCATGTAGTATCTATTACCAATGAAATTAACAAACAAATCAATATGCTCAATAAATATCTCATTAATGCTAGAGATGTTACTAGTAAACAAAGTAGATTGATGCAAACCAATAGACTAGGCAAACATCTCAGTGCTAGAGATGTTAGTGGTAAGCAAATTAGATTGATACAATGCATAAAAAAAAAAAAGAATATAGCTATATAACAAAAGCAACTAATAAAAAGCAAACTAATTGATACAGTTGTAGTTACATAAATTAGAATCATGCTTCAATGGTCTTTATTTTTCATCTCATGCCTAAAAAACATATTATTCTGATTTTCAAATATATAAACTCAGTAAAGAGAATACTATTAAAAAGTACTTAAAATAAAGGAAAATGATGTCTTAAACTTGTCTTTATACATGCTTGAAATAAATAATTAGAAAACTCATCTCGAAGAACAATTGTGGTAAAGCAATTTAAGAAGGATATATAGACTATTGACTTTTTTTAATTTAATAGCTCAAACTCATTTATGATTAATTTGCTCAATTTGTGAAAAAATTTAATAAAAAAGGCAAGGGATTGATTATTACATTGTTATTAATTAGTGACAAAGAAAAAACAGCTTATATAACCATAAACATTTAACTAGTTTAATCTAAAAATTGAAGGGTTGATACATGAAACATATAAATCTATAACATGATATATCATCATCAGTTGACTTAAATTCTTAACCTTATAGAAGAATTTATGCATAATATATAATTAATTGATTGATTGATTAGGCTGGTGTGGACATAACAAAAAGGAAAGAAAGAGGGAACATGTGGGGAGAAAAGAAAATAGTACTATTTAAAAATAATTAAAAGAATATAAGCAATCACATGTATGTAAAAGTAAAATAATGACTTTTGTCTTTAATTTTTAATTAATAGAAAAACTTACTTTAAAATAAAAAATTCCCATAAAATAAATAATTAAAAGTATCTACAAATGCAATGGTATAAATTCAAGTACATGAATATTCAAATAATAAAAAATTTTAAAAACCAAAGGAGCTTCATATGCATTTAAAGTGTTTTGAAAACCAACAATACCTCAACAACAAAAAAATTCGAAGATAAAACAATAAACAAAAAAAAACTTTACCTACACCCAAAATAGTTCTAGCAACTTTAGAACAACCTAAAAAAGCAAACAAACATATCATCAACTTAAAAAGTGAACAAATATTAAATAAATAACTTAATAAAAACATATGCAAGAAAGTATGGAGACAAAAATCAATCCCTTAGATCCCATTTTACATCAAATAAACTTAAAGCTACTACAAATTAATACACTAATAAAAACTAATTATTGTTGTTTTGCTTGCAAGTGTACAGTTTGCATTCAAGTAATAAAGTGTGTGAGTAGAGTATCATTTCCTCAAGGATATAAAATTGGTGTTGAAAACCAAGTACCAAAATGAGTCTTTTGACTTTATATTTAGATCGATCATAAGTGGGTGGTGATTGAAATGTAAACAAACTAAGGGTGCTGAAAATATAAAGGCCGGTTACAAAGCTAAACAAGATAAGAACTTGCTAGTAATGGTGGTGTCCAAACATAAAAAAATAACAAATGCAGAAAAGCAAACGGAGAAAGCAAAACTAAAAGCTTAAAAAGAATGTTGATAGTAAACTTGATTGCTTGAAAAGTAAAAACAAGAAAACTTTTGAATAAAATTAGAAGTATACTTGTATTGAAATAACAAAGTTTGAAAACAAAATAACTTTAGCTAGTCTGTCACCCTAGCAAATAGAAAAACTTTGGTTAGTTTGTCACCCTTGTCGAATGGAAAAATTATAAAATCTAGTAAAAATAAAAAAACTAAAAAAAGAGAAAAAAATGGAATTAGGATTGCTTTACAAGTGAGTTAGAGTAACCTATTTATAGTATATAACTTTAGCTAGGGAGAATGAAATTAAACACTTTGGAATGAAGATATAACATATTGAGCTAGTTATTGCAATTGATTCCATGATCTTCTTCATTTGTTTCCTATAGCTTCAAACTCTTTTAAAATGGAAAAAGTTTTGAATAAGGAAAATTTGGCTGATTTTTTAAATAGATTGCATGATCTTCTTGATTTGTTTCCATAAGCTTCTATATCTTTTAATATGGAAAGAATCTCTTATGTATTTTTCCTATTTGGCTGAACATGCTAGCTCGTATTATTGGGCTTTTTGGCTTTGCTAAAATGTGGGCTACATATTGTCAACTTTGCATGGATTTTAGCCTTCTTCTTGTATGCATGGTCGAATGCTACTCATCACCTTTGCATGGTTCTCATGCATGGCTACCTTTCTTGTCACTTTTTCATCGTTTGCATGGTTTTTCCATTTTAATCCAAATTGTCTAAATTCTTCATGCAAACTTGAAAATCAAGAATTCAACATATTAAGGTATAAAATCAAATGAATTCAGGAAATTTTAAAAAATTAAAGACAAAAATGATCATAAAAAGCTATAATTTTCATAGTCATCACACCCTCATATTTAGCTTTCTGTCTGTTCTAAAAAAAAATCCTTAAATTAACTATGCTAACAACCAAAATAGATGCATTCAAAGTCAAAGTTTCATAAGTCATTAATCATGCACTATGATATAATGTAAAAATATGAACATAGTTAGACATAAAACTTATTCAGAAGTAAGTTCTCAATTTCATGCAACTTTCATGTATCTAAAGTCAATTTATCTCTAACCTATGCATGCAATTTAAGCAAAAAGTATGCAAGATATGCCATCATATTTTAATTTAAAGTTAGAGTATCCTCCATATATTTACTTTCCTTATTCTTTATCCACTAATATAGACTTACATACTTCACTCAAGATCAATAAGTATCTATCGGTATGTAATGTAAGGCTTAAAGTAGGAGACAAGGATATTTTTGGACTTGAGAACTTTTTAGACTTAACAAGGTTGAGACATTTTTATTTGAATTTTTTTTCATAGCCATTTTTGGCTTTTGCACTTTTTTTTTTCTTTTTTTTCTTTATTGCAACTCCATACCTCCCTAATATGACTTGTTCTCTTATTTTTTCCCTAACATGTATAAGTAACGTGGATTGGGCAAGTAAAAGATGGATAACTTATATAAAGGCCTTAGGCTTATTAATGTGGGTAAATAAACAAATAAAAAGATTAAAAAGCTCAAAATAAAGTACTAACGATGATCATTCATAAGTGGTTTGAAATGGCTTAAAATGTCCAAGAATGACCTAAATCATTTCTACAGTATAAGATTTTGCCTCATGAGTTATGTAGGCAAATTCTAAAGTCATACTCATGGCTTAAATTTTCATGCAATTTTATATTTACATGACTTTTCACAAAAATTAATACATGTTTCAATGATCAAAATTAAAATGCACATGATAAAAAAATTAACAATCCAAAGAATATCATGATTAAGACATCGTTTCATGCTTTCACAACATTCACACTTGTCCTAAAATTATACTTAGGTCACTCATGAGTGACTTATGAAAATTAACTAAGATAGTAGTATTATGATTGTAGGCACATTAACTTAGTTTAAAAACAAATATTTTAGGGATAACTTCGAAAAAATTTTAAAAAACATTTTTTGCCCAAAAGATTTCTCTCCCCCACACTTGAATTACATAATATCTCAAATGAAATAGTTAAAGCGTCAGAGAAAAAGAATACTTCCCTATCTTTGCTTTCTTTGAGAATGAATCTTGTTGACTCTTTTAGGCATCCTTGATTCATCCTTATTCTTACAAAACAAACACAAATAAAAAAAAAATCAAAGCATACCTATCCTAAAAATAAATAAATAACAAGGAAAATGTAAAACTTAATAAGAAAATGTAAAACTTGGGTTGCCTCCTTAGTAGTGCTAGTTTTGGTTAAGCCGGATCATACAAAAAATCTAAAAGGTTATGTAACTATCTCACACTTAACACTAGCATCCACCTACTTAATTGTCTTTCTATTTACCACATCTTCAATAATAAATTCTAAATGGTGGTGTTCAATGATTATGGTGAAAGTGGTTATATGTCCCATCTCTAACAATGTTTTCATTATAACATTAGCTAGACTAAGGTAGGTGGTTACTGGCTTCAATACCAATGATAAAGGTACAACCATGAAAACTATAGGGTTGGTCTCTAAGTCTAAACATTGATCCATGGTCAATTTTGTTAGAGTGAGTTCCAGGTCTTCATCATTTTCATTAAGCTTGACAAGGGGTGTTTCTAAAGGTTTAAGCAAATTTTCAACTAAACAACCCTCATAACCTAGTTATCTATCCCATTCAATTCTAAATCAAGCATTTGATCTTCGTAAGGCTGGGGAGTTACCAAGGGTAGGCTATAAGACATAGAAATACTTTGATCAAAACTACTACTATCTTTTTCTTAATATTCATGTCTCTTAATCAATACATCATCTTCTAAGGTTTTTGTAGACCTAAACTACATAAGATCACTATGCAACTCCTTACCACACCTATAGTTAGTGTCATCCTTCCTCTTATCATTTTCACTAGGATCATTACTCCATTGTTTTTCTTGCCCTAACAATTGCTCTTTATTATGCTCCTCATCTTCCCATATAGTTATAGATTCATAATTATTAGGTAAGGTCTCTTGAAGGCATGTGCTAATGGCTTTTGCTAATTGTTGACCTTTCTACTCGAGGTACTTAAGAGAAGCTTAGCTTTAAAGCATGGTGGTAGCCTAATTAATACATTTTCTAATATAGGTTTCTTTTTTTGGGATGAAGGAGCATATTATATATATGAATGGTATTATGATGGTGAAAGGTCAACAAGATAAGTAAAAGTATACATGGATAAGTAGAAGTATTTACAAATACAACATTATAAGTTCAAACAAATGGCTATTCAAATAGCAAAAAAAATCTAAAAACCAAAAGAGCTTCATATGCATTTAAAGAGTTTTGAAAATCAACAATACTTCAACAAAAAAATCAATGCCAAGATAAATAATAAAGAAAATAAAAAATAACTTTACCTACACTTAAAATAGTTATACCAAGTTGAGTACAACCTGAAAAAGCAAACAAACAATTCATCAACTTCAAAAATAAACAAATATTGAACAAATAACTTAAGAAAAACACAAGCAAAAAAGTATGAAAACAAAAATTAAATCCTTAGATCATATTTTACATTTCAAAAAAACTTAGAACTATTACAAATTAATATATTAAAAAAATTGATAGTTGCTTGTTAGCTTGCAAGTATACAAATTGCATTCAAGTAATAAAATGTGTAAGTAGAGTATCGTTCTCTTGAGGATTATAAAATAGGTTTTGAAAACCAAGTTCCTAAACAAGTTTTTCGACTATATATTTAAATGGATCAAAGATGGGTGGCAATTGAAATGTAAACAAAGCAAGAGTGCTGGAAATATAAAGCCTGATTACAAACCTAAACAAGATGAGAACTTGCTAACAATGGTGGTGGCTGAACATGAAAATTATAAAAGCTAGTAGAAATTGAAAACTAAAAGAAAGAAAAAAATGGAATTAGGATTGTTTACAAGGGAGTTGAATAGCCTATTTATAGTACGTAACTTGGACCAGGGGGATGAACCTAAACATTTTTTAATAAAGATATAATAGATTTGGCTAGTTATTGCAATTGATTCCATGATCTTCTTGATTGTTTCCTTTAGCTTTAAGCTTTTTTAATGTGGAAAGAATCCTTATACATTCTTCTTCTTTGGTCGAACCTGCTAGCAAACACAATTGGGTTTTTTGGCTTAGCTAAAATGTGGGGTGCATGTTGTCAACTTTACATGTATTTTAGCTCTCATCTTGTATGCATGGCCGAATGGTGCTCAATACCTTGGTAAGGTTTGTATGGTTCTCATGGATGGCTACCTCTTTTGTCACCTTTACAAGGGTTTTGCCATTGCCATTTTCATCCAAATTGTCTAACTTATTAATGCAAACCTTAAAATCAAGAATTTAACACATGAATGTATAAAATGAAATGAATTCATGGAAATTTTCAAAAATTGAAGACAAATGTGACCTATAAAAAGTTATAATTTTCATAGTCATAAAAAACAAAACAAAATCTCTCATTCTTCTGCTAGCTTTTCCTCACCAAACCACCTTAAAGTATGAATCCAAACCATCTTAAAATTCAAGGAATTCACAATTAGAGCCAATTATTAATGCAATAAATCCATAACAAAAAAAAAAGTGAAAGTTTAATTACCAAGAAGATTGCATGGCAACAATGTCAAGTTGTCAAAGCTTTGCCTTTTACAACACTATATTTCTCCTAAACTTCCATTCTGTTGGATACTCACAACACTTGGAGATAAAAAAAAAAGTAATTTTTTGGTTATAGAGGTGAGATTTCCCTTGTTCTCCATCATTGCTTACACTGAAATCAATAAAGATTCAATTTTTTATGCACTTTTTTCACCACCTGATTAAACAAATAAAACCCAATTAATTAACTAAAAAATAAAAACTTTTAAATGTTTCATCAACTTGATATTGAGAGAGAAAGAGATAGAGTATAAAGGGATCCTAGGTTTAATTGGGATAACTTGGCCATTAATAAAAAAAAGAAACTAAAGCAAAAAATAAAAAATAAAGCAAATTGGATAAATACCTAGTTTGATTACTTCTTTTTGCTTTGGCTAGCCTCCTTTCTCTCTACCAATCTTTTGTCTTCACTTTTTCTCTCTCATTTCCCCAATGACCTTTCCAGAATTAAAAAAAAAAAACACCCGATTGTATACCCTCCATTTTTTTTTGTTCTTTCATCATTCCTCATCTCAATCTCTACCTCTTCCCCATCCCTCACTCTTTTGTCTTAGTCCCAATTTCTTTCTTTTACTTTCCCTCTCTCTATCTCTTTTTATTTTTTTTTCTTTTAATTTGTTCTCTCTTTCCTCCCATTGTTTTATATGACCTTTTATATTGTTTATTCCCCTTATTTCTCTATTTCTCTCTCTTTTTTTTTTTCCTTTTTCATGATATGAAAATAATTTTTCAATTAAAAAAATTAATTAAATGACTCAACTGAACAAAAAATAATCATCAATGACTCTATTAATCTTAAAATCAAAATTTAATACTACAATGCATTTGCCTTTCAATTATGCTTTAATTTCACAAATGGCCAAATATCATTCATTTCGGGACAGTTTTTATATAATGGTATTGATTTTTCTTTGCACAAGATATCTTTAGATATTTAAAGTACAAAATATTTTTGAATAAATAAAAAATAATATTTAATATTTATGCTTATATTTATTTATAATAAAATGTGTGATTTTACGTTTATATAAAATATTTACATTAAAATATATATCTCAGATTTCACATTTTATACATAGATACTATTCACATATGATTTTCTATATATATATATATATATATATATATATCCAAATATAAAGATTTGTAAACATCTTGTTTGAAACATAAATATTAATTTTATCATTATAAAAATAGATGAAAAATTTATTTGTTTGACCCTTTGCTATATGTTTTTATAAATTTTTAGTGTTACCAATACAAAAAAAAAAATTTAATTTCTTACCTATGTAAATGTAGTTTTTAAAAAGTTGAATGAGCTCAATTGACTCCCAATTTTCTATGTGGCTATGCCATTGTCTACTCTCGCCATATTCATATTTGGATTCTCAACCAATTGAAACTTCTTTTCGCCTAGACACGCTTTCTTCTAATACAATAATCTAACTTTGAATCTAGCAAGATTAACCCTAATTATATGGTTTAAGAGCAATATGTAATATTTCAACCTATCCATAATTCTCTTTACACTTCTATAAATAGCAAAACGAACAAAACCAAACTTTTTTCCTTTTGGGCTTCCTTTCTAGGGAATAAGACATCCATTTGTCTTCTATAATATTGAAATATTTGTTGCAATCACCTTCAATGCACTTTTGGTGGTATGTTATTGATGAAAACAAAGAAGGCATCTATTGAATTTTCCCTTAATATTATAATATGTTCAATACTAAACAAATGGTTTCTGTAAACTTTTGTGAAACTCTAAAAAGTCTCCCTTAGTGGCTTTGCATTACTATAACAAATTTATTTTAACATATCATAAATAATAAAGTTACATCTACTTAACCAAAAAGAAATCAAATTAGAACAAAAAAAAAAAAAAAAGAATACAAATAGATAATATACAAATTATAAAAAAAAATTGAATAAAGAGAGTGAGATTAATTTTGGATTAAGAAAGATTTTTTTTTTTATCTTAAGGTTTCAAAAAAGGTATTGTCTAATATAATAATATGCTAAAAAGAAAAAAAATGACATTATTCTCTATATAATGCATCTTTGAAGTGGTAACTATTTGCAATAGATTGCATTTTGTATATTAATAGCTAATATTGTTTCATTTATAAGTAACTTCAAGTGGAAAAGAGTTTTTCTTTTTTTTTCATTTATAAGAATAAAAAAATGCATCTCTTTATTTAAAACATTAGATCGTAATCATAAGAAAAACTAGATTCTAATCCTTATTGTTTCAAATAAAAAAAGATTACAAAAATTCCAATTATACCATTTATTGCAAGGCTAGGGTTCTCATTGTAGATGTTTGAACTATGTTTGGGCTAAAGTTAGGTTGACACCATGTATGGATTGTAAAGAGTGGGGCTATCCCCCAACCTGTTCACTAGTTCTTGCTATATCGTATTTGACCATTTCCTTACCAAATTCTATTTTCTGAGTCAACTATAATGATAATTGTAAACACTAAATTTTGTTTGGAATATTTTAACATGGTTGAACAAAGCCTATTCGAAACCCCAAAAAAGGCCCCTTAAAGAGCCCATAAAATATATTGATATTTAGGGCTAATAAACAAAAAAAAAAAAGGAGACCTATATGATTACTACTAAATTCTTTTGCATGGGATTTATATAAATGATACATTTTCACGTGAATGCAAGAGAAATAAAGAATAAATAAAATAGGTAAACCTTATAGTCAACTTTAGTCAAAATTACATAAAACTTAGTCAAAATAAATAGAATCAGGATCAATCCTCAAAATTCACAACCTAATTGGAAGCAATGTGATTTCAAATTAAATTTGGTGATTTTTAAAACATTAAAAATTTTTATTGCATTAAAAAAATATAAAATAACCAAAATACCCTTACAAGGGTATTTTTGTAATTTGACCTTTCGGGCTCGAATTTTCATGAACTTTTCAGATCATGATTTCATAATATTTCATGTTTTTTTATACATTTGAAATCACAATATTACCCTAAAAAGTGTGAAATTACTAAAATACCCCTATAAAGTATTTTCATAATTTGTTCTTAAGCTCGAATTTTTATGAAACTTTTCACATCTCAATTTCATAATATTTCATAATTTTTGGTGCATTTGAAATCATATCAGTATCTTGAAAAATGTGAAATTATCAAAATATCCCTATAAAGGTATTTTCATAATTTGGCCTTCTCCAGCTTTAATTTTTATGAAACTTTCTAGATCTCAATTTCATAATATTTCATGATTTTTGATGCATTTGAATCACAACAGTACCCTAAAAAGTATGAAATTACCAAAATACCCTTATAAGGGTAATTCATAATTTGACCTTTCTAAGCTTGAATTTTCATGAAACCTTTCAGATCTCAATTCTATAATATTTCATGATTTTTAGTGTTTTAAAATCCCAAAAATGAGCATAGAACATTGATTTATAAGAAAATAGCCTAAATACCAAAAACTTTACACTAAGGGTAAAATGGTTTTTTCTTGGGTTTAGAAGGTATAAAAATTTCACTTTTACAGTGGATAATGTGGACCATAAGATCTTTTATTGATTTTGATCAAATGAATAAAAGTGGTTCTTTGAAAAGAAAAAAAGAGAAACTTTGATTTGGGCTAACTCTTTAAGGGGGGTCACCAACTAAAGAAAAAAGGGATAGCTAGAAAAAAAAAAAGGGCTTAGAAGGCTGGAAAAAAAAGAACAAAATGCAAAAAAAAAAAAGAGAGGAAACGATTGAAAAAAAATATAGAGGGAAATCGAATAGAGAAGGAGAAGAGAAAAAAAAAAGAAAAAGAGATTGCCAAAAAAGAATAAGAAGCTGCCAGCAAAAGAAAAAAAAAAGAAGAAAGAGGAAAGAAACATTTTTTTAGAGGAAAAAGAGAGAAAAGGTAGCCATCTTTGTTTTTTGTATGGATCTTGTCATTTCCATAAGCAAAGCTCCTTTTTCTTTTATGTTTGTTGTTTTCACCCTCATTATTTACTAGTTTGTTTGATGCAAGTTTGTTAGTTTAGTTGGATTGGTGTCCATTTTTAATGTTGTGACCATTTTTCTAGTTGATGCTTTGTATGTAGATATAGTTGCTAACCTAGTTCCAAGCTTATTTTCATGTGTTAATGCTATAAGTATTATGGTTGGTTTGTGTTTTGAATGGTTTTTTTTTTTTAAAGAGCTGGTTAGAGGAAGGGCAGTAGCATTATGGCATTAGAAAACTCTACCAATAACTAAAAATGAAGAAAAAAAAAAGTCTTCAAAGTATATATACTAGAACTTGTAGTCTTAGGATTTGTCAAAGTCTTCTTTTAATATTTTATGACTTTAAACCAATAAAATATGGCATGGGAAGGTGATGTTGGAATGGTGATGAGCCATAAGTTTTCATTTTACTTGAATAATGAACAAAGTCTCAATACATGATCGAAAATTGCTTGTTTTTCATAATGCCTTTCTTCATGCATGACTTATCATTCAAAGATATGCAGACATCTTTTATAATTCAAATTTTCAATTTTTTTTTAGACTTTTTGTGAGTGAATCTATATGTTTGTCTTAATTTTTTATGCAATTTAAAATTTCATATTCCAATTTATTTTTAAAGCAATTTGTTCTTCACGTATATTTATTAATAATAAATTGAATGAAATTTTTTTAGAATGATATTTTAGAGAAATTCGAATAGTGATTCTCTAAAATGTCTAAGTGAGGATATTTCTCTAAAAAATACTACCAAAGTAATTGAGTATTTAGTAATATATTCAATACAAAAAAGGGGTTTCATTTGTTTATTTTTTCTAAAATTTTGATAGATGTTAATAATAATGTATAATGACTTCTTTTAGTAACGAAATTGATATAATTAAACTTTAAAAATTAGAACCAAGAAAATATATAATTAATTAGTAAGAAAAGACAAAGTGAATAAAAGTTTCCGAAGATGGATTCTAAGAAAGTTTGAATAGAGATTCCTAAGAAATTCTTAAGTGAGAAAATTTTTCTAAAATACCGTCAAAGTATCAGGGTATCTAGGAAAATTTTCAATAAAATTTTTATTTACTTTGTTCCTTTCAAAACTGTTAATGATAATTGGAAAATAATTAAAAAAGGTTAAAACATAATAAGGGCAATATTTTTTTTATACATATTCTACTTGATTATTTACATTACATATTTTTAAATGAAATAGAATTTTTCGATGATGAGACCTTAGGAAGTTTGAGTAGTGACTTCCAAGAATTCCCTGTGTGAGAAAAAATCTTTTAAAAATTGTCAAAGTATTGGAATATTTAGAAGCCTATTTTCAATATGAAAGATTTTCATTTTATCATTATTTTCAATTTGAGTAATTTTATATGAAAGTATACATTTTTGGAAATAAATTTGTTTATAGATAATGATATTATTACATGATTTTAAAGTAAATAAAATTTCTGATGGTGGGACTCCAGGAAGTCCAAGTTGAGATTCTCGAGGATTCCCTAGGTGAGAAAAGCCTTTTAAAAATTACCAACATATTGGAACAGTTAGAAGTATCTTTTCAATACAAAGAATTTTCATTGTTTAATTATTTTTCTTAATTGGAATAATAAACAAAAGTGTTTTAGGAAATAAATGTATTTGTGGATAACTATATTATTACATGATTTTTAATGCTTAAAAAAAATGAAAAATCTTCAAGGATGAGATCCTAAAGAAGTTCATGTAGTGATAATTTAGAAATTTTTAGGTAAAAAAATCTATTTAAAATACTGCTAATGTATTGGAGTATTTAGATTAATTTTCGATAAAGATTTTTTTCTCTTTTAAATGGCATAGAAATAAGTTTAGGAAAATACTATTTGTTTTTCAAATCATAAATATCATTTTTTTAAATAAATGTTGGAAATAAATACAGACTACCGAGATAAGATTTTTTAGAATTTCGAGTATCGATTCTTAAAAATTTCTTAAGTAAGATGGTTCATTTTAGTATTGCCAGAGTATTGAAATATTTTTAGAAAATTTTCAATATAAGGTTCTTATTTATTTTCAAGCTTACTAAAAGTAAAAATATGTTTTTTAAAGAAAATTAAAAAAATCAATTTTTAAATACCAAAATTAAGACTATTTTTGTCAATATTAAAAGATAACACATAATTAATTGGTACCATTTATAAACGGTCATGTGGAGCTGCTAATCCTTCCATACATGCAATCGACTCCTAGATCCAAATCATTTTTGCAGACCTAAAAATTATCTTTTTAATAAATTTTAATTAATTTATGAAGAAAATAAGTTTTAATAAGTGGCCAATCACACTTAGCCAAAAGAAATTAGTTGCGACTCCATTTCTTTTATTTTTGAATTTATCTAGTGATCCCTAAAATTGTTACAATAGCTTGGTGACTTTATTGGAGACATCATCTTTTAAAGAGTAAGGCCAAAAATTAATAATGTGTTATCTTTAATTTTGTTTTAATGGTCTTAATTGGTATTTAACCTTAATTGTATTTGTTTTAATTCTTTTTAATGGTAATAATAACAATAATGGTAAATAATAAAAGGGAAATGAAAATTTTCATTTTATTCATGTCATTTATTTATTATTTGCTCTTTTATTTTATGCTTCATATGTACTAATATTATTATTATGAAGTGCTTAAAATAAGATTATAATACTTTGTTCCCTTATTCACACACAACACCTTCACATCGTGTATGAGCTTTATACCCGGGCTCTAACCCTTTTAAGAGAGAATAAAGTACCTTTACTCTTGTGAGGTGATAACCTTTGTAATGGCAAGCAAAATACTCCCACTCATATTGAACTCTTTTCTTTCATAACCTATAATAGATGAGGATTTGAGTGCTTTACTAGTCCTATATGGATGCCAGTAAGGAACAATTTGAGAACCTTTTAAATGTGTAAATCTTCACCCAGCATATTGTGAACTTTAAGGGAATAGCCTTAGGTAGAGCCATGCCAATCTTTTTGTAAAAAGTTACCCGAATTAGGGCACCAAGAAACATTCCAATACAATTTGTATTTAGGTGCATGAATGGTGTAAATAACACAAAAATAGTGTAAAACAATAATGGCATAGGTAAAATTAAAATTTTAAAAAAGGAAAAATAAAAGAAAAAAAGCATTTTTTTTTAGAAATTTTTTTTTCATTTAACATAAAATTCATTCATTTTGTAGTTATCCAAATTTTGCATTTTTAGAAATGTTTTAAAATAAAATGAAGAAATTTTTTAGCATTATCCAACAAAAAAAGACAAAAATTTTCAAAAGATAAAAGTTTCTCTTAAATTTTTTTCTTTTTGTTTATTGGCTAAATAAAAATTAAAAATCTACAAATTCAATTATTTTGTGTGATAAAAAATGTGTTTTTAAATTCTTTTTCCTTTTCAAAAAAAAAAAAAGAAAAGAAAAGGAATTTTAAATTTGAAAGAAAAGGAATTTTTCATTTGATATGTTACATGCATTTTTCATCATGTTAAAAAAAAAAAGGAAGAAAGAATAATCGATAATACATAACCCACCCATGCATCCTAATAAATAATGTATGCATCCCATCTAATGCATATCATAATAAGATAATACATGCATTGCATCCCATTCACATCAATGGATAGTACATGCATCCCATTTTATGCACATATTGATAAATGATACATGCCTTTCATGAGCATCTTAATAGGTAGTTCGCGCACTCCATTTTATTACATATTTTAAGGTAGTGTCAGTTCCATTAGGTCCACATAACATAAGCATTCTATGTAGACATATTTCATACACTTGATAGGTTCATACATTGCATACAAGTATGTTGCATTTAAATAGCTCATGATCATATACATGGATTCATGAATGGTAGAGTTTTATAGAACACGCATTCTATTTCAAATCCCACCATTACCACAACATAACATTACATTCCTTGCATACACATTAATGGATGAAGAAACTTTTACCATTTGAAGGCCTATCTATAAAAATTCATTGTCTTAGGTATAGTTGCATTTCATGACATTTTTTAAAACATGCTCTGTGTGTCATATAAGTTAAAAATTATTTTTGTAGTATTCATTCAATAAGGGTAATAGTATAAAATTTTTTGTCTAAGTCTTGGAATAAAATGACTGTCTTGGTCGAAATGAGAATGGCAAAAATGAGAGATCAATTAGAAGCAAGGATTAGTACATTAAAGTTGAATCAAGAAAAATTTTGGTTCAAGTTTCGAAAGATGAAACAACAAATAGCTCAATTGATGAAAATGGTTAAAAGTAGTGGTGGGATTGAGTTTGTTGCTCCTTAAGGATCGTTGTCACTTTTGATTCTATTAAATCAAGACCAATTGGCTCCTATTTGTTTCGGCACTTTTCCTGAGCATCTAAGGCATTAGGTGATTCAAACAATGACCTAAGTTTAGGCAAGCTCAAGAAAGGAATGAATGAATTGGCCATACAAATAATTGAACTCAAAAGTTTGATTTTCAAGGTGGAGTCACTTGGTTTCATTCAACCCTCACTAACCATCTCAAGTTCCAACCCACACCTAAATCCTTCTCATGATTGTTTTCGGCCTCTTTTCCAAGCACCTAAGATTAGACCCCAAAACTTCATACAATCTCTGAAAAGTTTATATCTCAACCAAAATCTTTGACCTTTCATTTCCTAACCACTCGTTCAGCTAATTGTTCAAGTCCGAACCTTTGCACCATTATCAAATCCTAGGACTCCTAAAAATTATCTAAGAAAAAGAAACAATTAGGTTCTCTCCCCATTTTATATGAAAAGCTTTGTCCTATCTATTAGAAAGACATTTTATTATCCCTGTGCTTTTAGAGCTTTTAAAGCCTCCATACCCAAAATATTTTAACTTAAATGCAAAATATAAATACTATTATGGGAATACGGGGCATTCCATTGAGAATTGTGAGGGTTTCAAGCACAAGGTGCAGTCACTTATAGATGCAAAATGGCTCGATCCAAATACAATAAAGGATTGAAAGATCTAGGAATAATGAGAAAGGGATGGTAAGATGATGAGCATAGATGTGACTTTTCTTTAAAGAGGGTCTTCAAGTGATAGGTTTATAAATTTCTTCTATTTGAAAAATGTTTTTATGTTTATATGATGTCATTTATTGAACTTGGATATGTGAATTATGGTTTGTCTTTCATTTTTGCTCTTTTGCCAATTTTCATACTTTTCACTAAAGAGTTTTGTCATTTCTGCATACATTCATCCATTCATCCATCTATATATCTATATAATGCAACTTATGTGTATTCTAAAATAGGGATTTTTTTCAAAAATAATTCTTGCAATTTCTTCAAAAGGTCAGAAGAATATTTGATTTGAAATGAGAGATGGAGAAGATTATCGACGGACTTTGTGCTTAAGGAAATGATGAACTTGAAGGACCTAGCTTAAGACCTATAAGAGAGGAGTTAAGGTATAATTTCTTGGAAGAAAGAGTTCATGTTGTTGAAGGTAAGGATGAATCTTTTGACATAAAGGAATATCAACTAGTTTTAGATGTGGTTATTCCACCCACATTCAAGGTTCCAACATTTGAAAAGGTATAGTAAAAGTAGGTGTCCTGAGACACATTTGGCTCAATACTATTACAAAGTGGTTGGGTATAATAGTGATGAAAAGCTATTTATTCATGTTTTTCAAAAAACTTTGACTAATGTTGCAATCGATTGGTATTATAGTTTGGAGAGTAGTCAAATTTGTACTTGAAAAGATTTACGATGAGCATTCTTGAAGCAATATCAGCATATGTTGGAGTTGGCTCTAAATCAATTAACCCTTCAAAATATCAAAAAGAGCCATAATAAGAGCTACAAAGAATATGCCATTAGATGAAAGAAGATAACATCACAAGTACGACAACCTCTTACCAATAGGGAACTAAATTCCCTATTTGTGGATACCCTTTTCTTTTTCCTATGATGATATGTTGATTAGTAATACTTCATTAGATTTTGTAGATTTGTTGTTTGTTATGGGTAAAATTGAGAATGGGATAAAAAGGGAAAGAATTATAAATGCTAATGATAAAAGAATGGGAGATAATTTTGCTAAACGAGCACAAGAAATAATTATTGAATGGTAAAGCCAAGTAAGCCTTCACGTGATATAAAAAGACCCTATAAATGCTTATTTTTAATGGTTACCATATTGCTCCCAACCAACATTTTGAATTGAAGATTTTCTTTAACCACTTCATTTGTGTGCTGTAGTTCTTTTGCCATAAACATTTATAGAACAAAAGATCAACCTAAGCTGTAAGAGAAAAAAAGTCAAGATGTATCATTCACTTTCAATGTCTTACGCTGAGCTTTTCATTTTACTAGTTAAGAATCATATGATTTCTGTTGTTCTTGCAAGACCCAGAAAGCCTCCATACCTAAAATGGTATAATCCAAATGTTAAGTGTAAGTTTCATGATGGGGTCAAAAGACACTCTATAAAAGACTATACTATCTTTAATGATGCAATTAAAGCTTTGGTTGATGCAGATCTCATAAAATTTAAAAAATTGATTAATGATTCTTGATAGTGGGAAAGTTATCGGTCAATGATGCTAAAAGTAAATCGTCAAATGGAAAACCTTTGTTAATAAGTTTAAGTGTCATCTCGAGAATATTATTGGCAATGTGAATTTTTTAGATCATGTTTAAGTGTTTGCATTGCATGAATAAATCTTGTGCCTTAGGTGTGTTTCATGGATTTATATCATAATTTGATATTTTTAATTTCTATTAAATTTTGGATTTGTAATTGGTAAAAAAAGGAAAATGTTAATTTGAATAAAGCCCTACATAGTTAGGTCCTAAGGTTAAAGAAAAAAGTGCTTTAAAAAAAACAAACTAAGGAATGAAAATGAAAAAAAAAAATTGAGTCTCATATGAGTTGGCGATCACTATTAGAGATTTGTCAAATACCTAAACTCTTTTTCTTGAGCCTTTCAAATGATTCCATTCAACAACCATGACCCCTTAAAAGCTATAACCTTAAATTCATGAACCTTGCTTTCACTTGATAGCGTTATGATATCAAATAGTGATATTCTCTTCCAAGGCAATGAACAATAAAATATCTAATTTAAAAAGGAAGAAAGAAATATGGATTCCTATAAGATCAAGCAAATATGACATTTTTCTTAAGAATTCAGATGTGATAATTTGATGTGTCAATATTATGCTGTAGTTCTAAAAATTTTTGAAATCAAAGCCACCCCAAGTCCTGTAAAATGATAGTAAACTTACCAACCCTTTAGTCCATTAAACAAAATTTGGCTTGGCTTATGTGTTTTTGGGGCATGTTGCTTATTTTTACCAACCTTTTAGCCGCTTTACCCAAAAGTTAGCCTAACCTATATGTAATTAGGGTCATGTTAATCATGAAACTTACTAATCTTTTAGTTATTTACCCCAAAATTAGCCTGACCCATGCATCTCAGAGGCACATTGATCAGAAAAGAAAGGTCTTACTACCTTTTAGACAATTTGAGCTATGATCAACCCATTCATTTTCTTTTTGGTAAAATGACTTGAATCATTTGGTACCTCAAATGGGTTTATTCTATATAACATTTTCTCATTCATTCCACATAATGCTTTTCTTGTGATAACTTTCATTAAGGATAGTTTGCTAAAATGGGGCATCTTCTATAAAACACATTACTAACAAAATGAATTTAGTATAAGGCATGGGGGCATGTAAAAAATATATATAAATAATAACAAAAAAACAAAAAAAAAGAAAAAGAAAAAAGAGAAGAGAAAAAGAATGGTTATGACATCATGCACTTAGCAAATTTGAACAAAGTCCAATAAAGTCTAGACAAATTCAAAGTTTTGAAAAAGGGACAAGGAAAAAGTCCAAAATAAAAAATGACAAAAAAAAACCTGTTGAAATGAAAAACTTTCTTTGAGACCATTTTTCTAAAGGGAACTGCTCTTCAATTTAAATGTTTATTCTTAAAATGAAAAATGGTTATCTTTCATTATTCTTTCATAAATGTAAAAATTTATCCCTTGTTACCCCTTTTAGCTTGATTGAATTCTTTCAAAATAAACATTAACTAAAGATCACCTTTCACATTGAAGGGTAAAAAGGAACACTTCTAAGGGTTAATAATAGGGATGTCTAAATGGAATCCCGTATGATGAGGGCAGAAGCCCAATATAAAAATTCACAAAAGTTCTAAAACCACTCAATAAAGGATGCAAAAAAAAAAAACCAAAATAAAAAAAAGAGAAATGAAAGGAAAAAAAGAATAAAATAAATAAAAATAAATAAATGAATGGAAGAAAAGTAAAAGGAGTAGACCTCACAGTGAATCCTTTGAATGAAAAAATGATCCTTGGTTTTAAATACCCTTAAGTACTTATTTTGGTCCTTTCTATCCTTTTCTTTGACAATCCTGAATCTTAACCTACGTTACAACCTTTGAAAAGTTCATATTGGATCAAGCATAAATTCTTAAAATTGAAGAGTTTCTTTTGAAAAAATGATCATGAATCTTTTAAGTCCCTATTTATTACATAATTTTTTGTTTAGACCGCTAAGCCTTTTCGAAAAAATTCTTTTCCTCTTTCAGTTTAGTTTTGAATTTTTTTAAGTCCATGGTGTGTTAATAAAAAAAAAACAAACAAAAAATGAAAAAATAGAAATAAAAGTGGCTTTAGGGTGAAGACCCTAAAAAAAGTAGTTTAGAGCAAACCTTGAAGGCCACTTTTAATGCTAAATATGGTAGATGCTAAGCCAAACTTTATTGAAAGATTTGAAATATTAAAGTCACAAAAGTCTGAGGTGAGTTGATTTTGAAAATATCAACCTTTGTCCATTTTCAACCCTTACAGCTAACCTTGACATTTATCAAATTGAAACATTTAGAAATTAAGGAAAATGTTGAATATGTTTGGTTTTCAAGGAATTCATGTTTTTAGAAAAATTTATGTTTCATCTGTGAGCTTGCATGGAAAATTATATACCTCTTTTATTCTCTTCAAGTGTTGAAACCATTTTAAACAAACAAAAATCTCCATATACAGAACCATTTAACCAATTTGAAAAGAAAATTTTCACCTTTCATTTTTAATAGAAATCATCAATTCTTGGGCATTTAAGCCTAGTGTAACTAGCATCCCAGATTCATTGCACTAATGAAGTTTTAAGCCCATATTAGTTGAGACAAGCCTAATTTAGCTAGTACATAAGCCCAAATTAGCTGGCACATAAGTCCAGATTAGCTAGCATATAAGCTCGATTTAGATGGCATGTAAGCCCAGATTAGTTGGCACATAAGCCTAGATTAATTAAAAAAGTATACACCCTTTTTACCCCTTTTAAGTGGTAAAATCTTTTTGAATCAACAAGTATCTTTGGGTACACAATCATCTAATCTATTGAGAGAGAAATTGTTCACTTCTTTCATTTCTAATAAGAATTGTTAGTTCCTCATACAAATGTAAGCCTACACAAAAATTTAACCTAGTTTATCTAGCCCATAATGAAAGAATTTAGCCAATTTATTTGGCACCTGATAAAAATTTAAGCCTAATTTATCTGGCCCTCAAAGAAAGATTTTAAACCAGTTTATCTAGCCCTTGATGAAAATTTAAAGCCTAGTTTACCTGGCTCCTAGTAAAAATTTAAGCCTAGTTTACCTACCATCTAATGAAGATTTTAAAGCCCAACTTAGCTAGCTCCCAGTAAAAATTTAAGCCCAGTTTATTTGGCCCATGATGAAAATTAAAGCCCAGTTTATTTGAACCTTTATGAAAACTTTAAGCCCAATTTACCTTGCACTTAATAAAGATTTTAAAGCCCAGTTTATCTGGCCCTTGATAAAAATTTTAAGCCTAGTTTGCCTAGCACCCGATAAAGATTTTAAAGCCCAACTTAGCTGGCTCCTAGTAAAATTTGAAGCCCAATTTTTTTTGCCTTTGATGAAAACTTTAAGCCTAGTTTACTTGGCACTTGATAAAAATTTCAAAGCCTAATTTATCTGACCCCTAATGAAAATTTTAATCCTAGTTTACCTAGCACCCAATGAAGATTTTAAAGCCCAGTTTATTTGACCCCCTAAGAAAAATTTTAACCTCAGTTTATCTAGCCTCTGATGAAAATTTTAAGCCTAATTGACCTAGCACCTGATAAAGATTTTAAATACCAGCTTAGCTGGCTCCTAATGAAAATTTAAGCTCAATTTACCTGACACTTGATAAAGATTTTAAACGCAGTTTACCTGATACTTAATAAAAATTTTAAACTCAGTTTACTTAATAATTGATGAAGATTTTGAAACCCAGCTTAGCTGGTTCTTAGTAAAAATTTAAGCCCAATTTACTTGGCACCTGATGAAGATTTTAAAGCCCTATTTAACTGGCTCTTAGTAAAACTTTAAGCCTAGTTTACCTAGCACTTGATGAAGATTTTAAGCCCAGTTTATTAATTCAAAAAATAAATAAATAAACCAAAAAAACTTTGTATTTGCATAAATTGCAAAAGATATTTAATCTACACGTATATTATGAGAAAGACATTTGCATTCACATCTACAAAAACAAAAAAGGGACATTCACATTGCATCAGTTACATTTGCATCATGAAAAAGGACATTCACATTTGCATCACTTGCATTCATAATTGTATTCACATCTACATCACAGGAAAGACATTCACATTTGCATCATTTGCATTTGCACTTGTATAAGACGTTTACATTTGCACCATAAGAAAAAATTTACATTTGCATCATGGCATCTGCATCTTAAGAAAAGGTATTTGTATAGGCATTTACATGAAAAGAACAATGTCATTTTCATTGTGAAAAAGTCAAACATATTTGCATCATGAAAAAGTCAAACAAAAAAGTCAAATGTATTTGCATCAAGCATTTGCATTGACATTTGCATTCACATTGACATTTCCATTAGCATCATTTGATGAGAATAGACATTTGTATCATGATTGCATTTATCAACTTCATAAAAATTAGAAAAAAAAAAAGAGAGAGAAAAGAAAAACAAGATTTTTTAAAGTTTCAAAGCCTTTGTTTATGAGGAACCATTTTCAAACAAGATTTTGAGTTTCAAAACTTTTGTTTAGAAGAAAAAACATTTTGAACTTTTAAAGTTTTAATGCCTCTGATTGAAAGAGCATTCAAAGATTTTGATATTTTGTAAGATCTCCGGGCATAATCTCTAAAACCTACAGACATAATTTTCAAGACCTCTAGGTAAAACATTTTAATTTTTAAAGTTTTAATGCCTCTAATTTCGAGGAGCATTCAAAGATTGTAAGATTTCTAATACCTCCAAGCATAATCTCTAAGACCTTCATATACAATTTTCAAGACTTTTCAAACAAAACATTTTAAATTTTTAAAGTTTCAATGCCTCTTATTAGATGAGCATTCAAAGATTTTGAGATTTGTAAAACCTCCGAGCATAATCTCCAAAACCTCCAAGCAAAATGATTATTTTTCAAAGCCTTTCTTTAGGGTGAGCCATTTTTTAAGTTTCAAAGCCTTTATTTGGGAACCCTTTATTTGAGGGGAGCCATTTTTAAAGTTTCAAAGCCTTTGTTTAGGGGAAGCTATTTTCATTCAAAGTTTCAAAGCTTCTGTTTGGGGGAAGCCATTTTTAAAGTTTCAAAACCTTTGATTAGAGGGAGCAATTTTCAAACAAGATTTTATTTTTAAAAAGTTTCAAAGCCTCTGTTAAGAGGGAGCCATTTTCAAAGTTTCAAAGTCCTGTTTAGGTGAAGTCATATTCAAATAAGGTTTTTTAAGTTTCAAAACCTCTGTTTAAGGGAAGCTAAAAGAAAAAAAGAACTCTCTCAAAAGCATTATCCAGACAAAATTATTGTCTATGTCTTTGCATTATTTTTTATTTTAAAAAATATGCAAAGAGGGACAATTGTAGACACTAAATTTTATCTGAAATATTTTAATATGGTTGAACAAAATCCATTTAAAACCCTTAAAAAGGTCCTTTAAAAAGCCCATAAAAATATCAATATTTAGGCCTAATAAACAAAAAAAAAGGAGACTCATATTATTATTGTCAAATTCTTTTGTATAGAATTTATATGGATGATACCTTTTCACGTGAATGCAAGAGAAATAAAGAATAAATAAAATTTTGTAAACCACAAAGTCAACTTTTGTCAAAATTATATAAAACTTAGTCAAAATGAATAGAACCAGGGTCAATCCTCAAAATTCACAACCTAATTGGAATCAATGTGGTTTAAAATTAAATTTGGTTATTTTTAAGACACTAAAAATTTTTGTTGTACTTAGAGAAGTGTGAAATTACCAAAATAACCCCATAAGGATATTTTCATAATTTGACCTCCCTAAGCTTGAATTTTTATGAAATTTTTTAGATCTTGATCTCATAATATTTCATGATTTTTGATACATTTGAAATCATAGTAGTACTCCGAAAAATGTGAAATTACTAAAATACTTGTATAAAGGTATTTTTGTAATTTGATCTTTTCGAGCTCGAATTTTCATGAAACTTTTCAGATCTTAGTTTCATCACAATAGTACCTTAGGAAGTGTGAAATTACCAAAATACCCTATAAGGGTATTTTCGTAATTTGGCCTTCATAAGCTTGGATTTTCATGAAACTCTCTATATCTCAATTCTAAAATATTTCATGATTTTTGGTGTTTTAAAACCCTAAAAATGAGCATGCAAACATTTATTTATAAAACAAAGCCTTAAATACTGAAAACTATGGGTAAAATGATTTTTTCATGAGTTTGAAAGATATAAAAATCTAACCTTTGTAGTGACTAATGTGGATCATTGGATCTTTTATTGATTTTAATCTAATGGCCAAAAATGGTTCCTAGGAAAAAAAAAGAGAAACTTTTACCCTTGGATGAGATCTCATCCAAGGGTCTATAATTAATAAAATGAGATTTTTTTTGGGCTGACTTTTAAATGGGGGTCGACCAACCAAAGAAAATGGGGGAGAGCTGAAAAAAAAAGAGAGCTAGCAAGCTAGAAAAAAAAAACTGAACGTAACAAAACAAAATAGAGGAAATGACTGAAAAAAAAAAAGGGAAACCGAATAGAAAATGAATAGGAGAAGAAGAAAAAAAAAGAAAAAGAGAGGCAAGACAAAAAAGAAGAAGAAGCTACTAGCAAAAGAAAAAAAAAGGAGAAAAAGAAAAAAAAAAGAGAGGCAAGCTAAAAAGGAAGAAGAAGCTATTAGTAAAAGAAAAAAAAAAGGGAACAGGGAGGAAGAAAGCATTTCTTTGGAGGAAAAAGAAAGAGCCAAGGTAGCCTTGTTTATTTTTTATGTGAATCTTGTCATTTCCATGAACAAAGCTCCATTTTCTATTATGTTTGTTATTTTCACCGTCACTATATACGAGTTTATTTTATGCAAGTTTGTTAGTTTAGTTGGATTAGGATCCATTTTTAATATTATGACCATTTATTTGGTTGATGCTTTGCACGTAGATATAGTTGCTAATTTAGTTCCAAGCTTGTTTTCATGTGTTGATGCTATAAGTATTATGGTTGGTTTGTGTTTTGAATTTTTTTTTTTAAAGAGAGTTGGTTAGAGGAAGGACAATAGCATTATGGCCTTAGAAAACTCTACCAATACCTAAAAAAGAAGAAGAAGAAAAAAAGTCTTCAAAGTATACATACTAGAACTTGCAGTCTTAGGATTTGTCAAAGTCTTCTTTTATTATTTTATGTCTTTAAACCAATAAAATATGGCATGGAAAGGTGACATTGGAATGGTGAGGAGCCATAAGTTTTCATTTTACTTGAATAATGAACAAAAGCCTTAATACATGACCAAAAATTGCTTGTTCTTCATAATGCCTCTCTTCATGCATGACTTATCATTCAAAGCTATGCACACATTTTTTACAATTCAAATTTTTTGTTTTTTCTTTAGACCTTTTATGAGCGGCTCTATATCTTTGTCTTGAATTTTTATGCAATTTAAAATTTTTTATTCCAATTTATTTTTAGAGTAATTTTTTCTTCATGTATATTTATTAATAATAAATTGAATGAAAATGATATTTTAGAGAAATCCAAGTAGAGATTCTCTAAAATGTCTAGATGAGGATTTTTTTTAAAAAAAGACTACCAAAATAATGGAGTATTTAGTAAAATATTCAATAAAAAAAGGGTTTCATTTGTCTATTTTTTCTAAAATTTTGATAAATGTTAATAATAATGTATAATGACTTTTTTTAGTAATGAAATTGATATAATTCAAGTTTAAAAATTAGAACAAATAAAATATATAATTAATTAAATAAGAAAAAAAAGTGAATAAAAGTTTTTGAGGATGGGATTCTAAAGATGTTTGAGTAGAGATTTCTAAGAAATCCTTAGGTGAAATTTTTTTTTTAAAATACCGCCAATGAATCAAGATATCTAAGAAAATTTTCAATAAAATTTTTATTTACTTTGTTCGTTTCAAAAGTATTGGTGATAACTGGAAAATAATTTAAAACAATTAAAACATAATAAGGGTTATATTTTTTATGCATATTCTACTTGATTATTTGTGTTACATATTTTTAAATGAAATAAAATTTTTCGATAATGAGACCTTAGGAAGTCCAAGTAGTGATTCTAAAAAATTTTCTACATGAAAAAATATCTTCTAAAAATTGCCAAAGTGTTGAAATATTTATAAGCTTTTTTTCAATAAGAAAGATTGCCATTTTATCATTATTCTCAATTTGAATAATTTTATATGAAAATATACGCTTTTGGAAATAAATTTATTTATAGATAATGATATTATTACATTTTTTTAAAGTAAACAAAATTTTCAATGATGGGATTCCGGAAAGTCTAAGTAGAGATTTCCAAAGATTCCTTTGGTGAGAAAAGCCTTCTAAAAATTACCAAAGTATTGGAATATTTAGAAGTATCTTTTTAATACAAAGAATTTTCATTATTTAATTATTTTTCTTAATTGGAATAATAAACAAAAGTGTTTTAGGAAATAAATGTATTTGTGGATAACTATATTATTACATGTTTTTTAATGTTTAAGAAAACAAATGAAAGATTTCCAAGGATGAGATTTTAAAAAAGTTTGAGTAGTGATTATTTATGAATCTTTAGGTAAGAAAATCTATCTAAAATACCACTAATATATTGGAGTATTTCGATTAAATTTAGATAAAGATTTCTCACTCTTTTAAATGGCATCGAAATAAGTTTAGGAAAATATTATTTGTTTGTCAAATCATAGATATCATATTTTATTTTTTTAAAATAAATGTTGGAAATAAATATAGACAGCCGTGGATAGGATTTTTGAGAATTTCAAGTAGCGATTCTTAAAAATTTCTTAGGTAAGATGGTTCCTTTTAGTATTGCTAGAGTATTGAAATATTTTTAAGAATTTTTCAATATAAGGCTCTTATTTATTTTCAAGCTTAGTAAAAATAAAAATATGTTTTTAAAGAAAATTAAGAAAATCAAATTTTAAATACCTAAATTAAGACAATTTTTGTCAATATTAAAAGATAACACATGATTAATTGGTACCATTTTTAAATAGGCATCGTGAGGGTGCTAAACATTCCCCATGTGTAACCAACTCTGTGACCCAAACTATTTTCATAGACCCAAAAATTATCTTTTTAATAAATTTTAATTAATTTATTAAGAAAGTAAGTTTTAATAGGTGGCCAATCATACCTAGCCAAAAAAGATTGGTGGCGACTCCATTTCTTTTGTTTTTCATCTAGTGGTCTCTAAAATCGTTATGATAATAACAAATGGCATTAGTGAGTTGATCTGTTTTCATATACCTAATTCCCATAGGGGTGAGGAACTTGACTTGCAAGCAATAAATGGCCATGAAAATCCTTATTTTCTTCATCAATGGCCTACCAAAAATCACATTATACACAAAAGGTTAATCAATAATAAGGAAATATATAAGTATGATTACCATGCATTTGCCATCAGCTAAGGTAACTAGCATGATAATGGATCATTTTACTACTATGGGTTGGTTGGCAAACCCAAAGATGGATTTGGATGGTCGTAAATCACTGTCATTGAACCCATCTATTTAAAGGTCTAGAACTAAATGAGAACCATTGCATTAACATTATCTACTAAAATTTGTTTCACTTGAAAATTACCAATGGTGGTAGAGACCACAATAAGGTCATTATCATTATCAACTAGGATATCAGTGTCATAGTGTGAAAAATTGACCTGTCAATCATCTATCCTTAGCTTTTTTGAGGCCACGTCGATCACCATCACACTTTACAGGTGAGATTTGTGCTTAGACTTGCTACTCACCTAATACTTTGTTACCCTGACTATAAAAATGATCATTCCTTATATTGACCACTTACTTGCTGCCTTTGTCTAGTGCACCTTTTTTGTTTGCCCTAATTAGCCTTCTCCTTGTCATCGAAAAAATGCCTTTCTTAGTTGGTAATTGAGTGTATTGTCACACCACTCAACTTGGCAATTAGGTTGGCTATTCATCATATCTCTAGCCTTTAGATCTCCTTATAGAGAGTGATGCACTCGTTATTGGAGTGTCCCCCTATGGCACTTAAAAGGTAGTTGATAATCTTAACTTTTTAATGAGCTTAGGGGATGTGTTTAGTTTGGTCTTTGAGATATAACATCAAGGGATCTTTTTTGAGATTTATTTTGGTTGTTTTACTAGTTGTTTCAGGGTGGGTTGGTATCTATTCTTTTTTCTTTGAAGGTTGATTTTAGAATTAGCAGTTTTCATGGAACCACTAGCTAAAAGTGTTTGCCCATTTGCTATCACCTTACGAGCACTCAAGGCGTTGATCACATCCATCACTTTTTTTTTAACTACTCTTAATTCTTCAACCTTGACAAATTTTTAAGCTTTTTCATTTAGCTGGTATAATTGCCTAAGTTTATTTTTTATAAATGAAAACATGAGGTTGTCATATCTTATCTTGATGTGAATGTCTAGATGGCTCATTCTACGTTTAGGTCTTTGATCTTAAAGGTTGTTGCATTGAACCTTTTTAAATACTATCAGAAAGTCTTAAAAGGTTTCTGCTTTATGGCCAATAAGCTTGTGGAAGAAAATGCAACAACCCTACTATCAAAAAAATGGGTCAAAAATTATCGACTCAAGGTATCAAAACTATTAATGGTGGTGAGGTGACGAAGTAAAACTAAATGTGTGCCTTACCACAGTAGGTGGTGGGGAAAACTCTACATTTGATCGTATCAAAGTTGTTATATAGGTCCATAAAGTTTCTAAAGTGGTATTTAGGGTTGGTTGTCCCATTATAGGTGTCTTTGGGGTGTTTCAAGGTAGAAAAGATGTCAGTTTGTTTGATTTTAGGGGAGAAGGGGTTGTGATAATCATCTATCTACTACATGTGTTTGTTGTTAGTTTTCTTAACATCTTCTAATTTTATGTGGAAAGCAATAACTTAGGCTGCCTACTCACAATTTAGGTTAGGATTGGAGTAATGTAAGTTGATGTTTCCCGTGGTGTCTGCAAAGTGGTACATGTTATCTTCAAGTAAGATCAGGTGGCTTTCTTAAGTATGGGGAGGGATTGGGTGTGGTTCTCCAAAAAAAGAGGTAAACTTTCTCTTGGATGGGATCTTTCTTAAGGTAGTTGTTGAATGACATGCTGGTAGTGTTGGATTAACTATTGTTATGTGGCTACCTGAGTCTTTAATAATTGGGTCATAGTCAATAGAGTTTGATACCATTTTTGTAAAGGCTATTGCATATTTATTATGGGTGTAGGGACTCATGCAAGTAGAGGTATAACATTAATCGTGAATGCTGTAAGAGGCATATTCTGCCAATGAATGGCATTTAATGTTTGCAGTGGTTGTGTTTGTTGTGTCAGGGGATGTAAAGCTAGTACGAGTTGTAACAAGAGGTTAGCAACAAGGTTTAAGGGTCTAGTGACAATGGTGTGCATAATAGGTGAAAGTACAGCATGGTTGGAGGTAAAACCCCTTATTAAGTTCATAAAATAGTTTACAAGTTATGCTATCCAAGCATTCAATAACATGGGGTTATTGATGTAAGGGGAGGTATTATCATACCTTGAGTTCTAAGAAGGCAAGGTCGTGGTGGTATCAATGTTGAAAAATGGCAACATAGCAATAACTTTGGAGATTGCTATAGGTTGTGAAGATGTTTGGACAATTGAGGTTGTAGGTTCAAATGAAGGAAGGAGGGACATAGTTATCGTTTTCCATAAAAAGCATCAATTGTTAATGATGTTTTGGGTGAAAGTAAGCTAGATGATGTTCTAAAAGATGAGCTGGGATTGGTTCAGACTTGTAACAAGAAAGTATAATCAAATGGCATCAGAGTTTGTTCTTCAGGTTACGTTTTAATGCTCAAGGTGCACTAATGTTTTTAGAGGAAGAAGATGAATTACGAAGAGTATGAGAAAAGCTTAAGGACAAAAGGTTCAGAATATGTACTTGGACCCTTTTTTTTCTCTTTATATATAAGATATTGGGTGGTAACATGACCGGAGTAGGTGATAGCTAAAGAGAAGCCTATGTGGATTTTAAAGAAGGTCCACATGAGTAAGTGTGCACTACTTTTAATGATTCCAAATAAATTTGACTATTATAAGATTACATGTTGATGGGACATTAATGAAAATAATCAAGCAATCTATTTAAATGGACAAGGAAATCCTTATAGGCGAGCAACTCGAGAGCTAACCCATATCATGGTTAGGAACTTGGTCAATGATTCTCCTTAATAATGATGAGGCAATCAAATATGTGTTGAAGTGGAAAAAATCACTTTATTAATTGAAAGATTTGACGTAACGAAAAAAAAATCTATTTATAAACAAATTTGGCCTACAATTAAAAATTCCAAAGTACAAATTAATAAGAAGCATAAAAAATGGATGGCACTATTGCTAAGATATTAATTTTTGAGCATTTGTGGTTTGGATTGAGTTTTAGTAAATTTATGCTTCACAAAATGGTGGCGATTGTAGTGAGCAATACCTTGGGTGCACGATAGCTTTCCAACTCCCAAATACTTGTAAGGATGCTAACGAATCAGGTCGGGATGAGTTTTTGCTTACCCTGAACCCAATCCAACTTTATATCCATAAAACCTAAATCTAACACGACCCAAAGATTTTTTTATTTTTTTTCATACTTGAATCCGAGTCAATTCAATATTATATAAACTGTATTCGACTCAAAATTAATAAAATATTATTTTTAAATATAAATTATTATTTTTAATATAAATATAAAATTATATAAATATATATAAATAGAAAATTAAATAATTAATTAAAATAATTTTTTTATATCACGAGATTAGATAGAGAAAATTTTCACGGACCTAAAGGAGAGTCTTTAATCCCACATCGAATATAAAAAGACAGTCACTAGAGCATATAAAGATTTATACCACCTCTGGCTTGTGAGGTACCTTTTATAAGATAAAATTGTTAGATCAAAGAGATCAAAATGAATAATATCTTATAAAAGTATGAACCGTACAATTACTCAACTTAATATAAAACTTAATTTTAAAATAAAAAAAATATTATAAAATAGGATTTGATCAAAACCTGTCAAGGACAGGTTAGGCTATCAACCTTAGATACTTGGGTGCTAAATTTCAACATTGAGTGGGGAGATAAGTTAAAATAGGAGAGAATTACAAATTAAGGCATAGACCAATAAAAATAACTATGCTTAAAACATTTTAATTTATTAACAAGGAAAGGCATATATCATTTTATCATTATTTTAATTTTACCTTTTCTTTTATTTTAATTTTAGCTTCTTGGAGAAAAAAAAGATAAAAAAAAATAACAAAATTACGGATGGCAGAGAGTAACATACCTACTTCATTTGAGAAATTTGAAATCAAAATCAATTAATTTTGTGCTATCAAAAATTATTTAAAATTTTATAGCCAAAATTATAAAACAAGTTTTATCACATACCCAATTAAAACTAATTAATATATAAATAATTTTGAATAGCGGATATCCAGTCATGGGTTTGGAAAAGGATAATGTTAAAATTAACTCTCTTATTTTAAAAAAATTGTCTAATATAAATGTTTAGAATTTGAAATTTCATTTTGTTTACTAATTTGTCCCAACCTTTAACTCCATTACAAAAATTCAGTGATATGTCAACTATAAATTAAAACGTGCCATGAGGACAAATAAAAACAACATCACTCTCGAGTCCTTCACACGTGGTAGAACCCATTTGTCAAAAAATTTTAATTTTATTTCTTAAAAATAAGAAAAAAAAAAACTTAAAAAAAGTAATTTTGTATTTTCTGAAAACTAAAATCAAATTCTTAAAAAAAATATTATACAATTTTTTTTTTTAATTTTTTTCATATCTCTTCTCTCCTTCCTCTCTCTCAATCTCTTGTTTTAGGCAAAATCTGATAATGAATCATTAAGCTCTTGCCAAACGAGCATCTAAATGAAGGGAAATAATCTAAAAATTGATCGATAATGCATGAAATAAGAGGATACCGACTTGTTTTAAGTTGTTCTCAATCGATTTTTAGATCGTTTTCAATTATTTTGATGGCAGACCAATGTCAACTAGTAATATCTAGTAGATTCAAGGTCATATTTGACCTGAACAATTCTAATAACCAAAAGAGAGGAGGGCGGAGAAAAAATTAGTTTTAAGAATTTTTACTTTTATTCATATCAAATAAATTGCTAAAAATATTTATGGTTTTTTAATATTTAATAAAATAAATTTTGTTTTTAATTTTTTAATTTATAAAATTTTACTTTAAAAAAGTAAGGAAATATTTTTTAAAACGTTTTTTTAAGGAAAATTTTATTTTTATTTTGTCAAATAATAAATATTTTTTTAATAAATAAGGTTTTGCTACATGTCTAACATAGATCAAGAATGATACGATATTTATTAGATCACATGGTACTTTATATGTCATAAATTTATTTTTTAATATCTTAATTAAAAGATTAAAATTTTATTAAAAATTTATTTTTAATTTATCAAATAATAAATATTTTTTAATAAATAAGGTTTTGCTACATGTCTACCATAGATCAAAAATGATATGACATTTATTAGATCACATGGTACTTTATATGTCATAAATTTATTTTTTATATGTTAATTAAAAGATTAAATTAATAATATAATATAAGTTATATTTTTAAAATGTATAAAATTATATTAAAATGAAGTTATTAAAATATATTTTGTGGTGGATAAGTATTAAAAATATTTTTTTATGAGAGAAATTGAAAAAAAGATTGTATGAAACAATTTATTACTCCGATTTTTTTTATTTAATTTATATTATATAATCATATTAATAAAAAATAGTAATTTAAAAATCAATAATTTATTATATATCATATACATAAATTTATTAAAATAAATAATAAAAATTTAATTATCACTCGTCTGTACATGTATGATTTTAATGAAAAATATATATACTAATTTGAAATAATTGTTTTATATAATATTTTTCGACAAATTAAAGTGGAGGCACCGGGAAATAGACTTGAGCTTGAGGAGGCTAAAAAATCGCCCCCACTCCGCGTTGTCGCCATTTTGCCAGCGAGTTGTCCTTCAAGTTTTACTTAATCAGTTATTCTATCTCGTTTACTTTCTATTCTTATTAAAAAAAAAATTAAGGGTGAAATGATAAAAAAATCTTAATTTTTATTTAATAGCTTTTGTCTCACATCAATGTAATTATTTTCGCCACCCACTAAACAATTTGTAATTATTGCTTGTCAGACCAACTTTGTCATTAACGTGGATATTTAAAAGCCATGACATCTAACGGTGGAAAATATGTCGCGCCGTACTTTGAAGTTTTCGCTGATTACAGCCTTTACGACATTAGTTATAGTACTATTTTTACCCTTTTCCCTTCTGGGTGTCAGCTTTAGCCTTTAGATACATTACCTTTCGAGCCTTAACAGCATGTCGAGTAATGGCAAATTGAAGTAGCCTTCCCAAAACTAGTGGAGCAAAGGGCGAAAACCAAGGTGAATCCTACTTTAGGCGGATAAAACGTAAGTGAAGATTTTCTAACTTACGGAAACTTTAAGATTTTATCGTTTTACTGTAATTTATATAAATTAAAATTTTTTATTAATTATTAAAATTTATTAAATTATTACCGATGTCAAATTTATTAAGCCTTTAACTTCACTATCGTGTCGTTCACCATTCTAATGTGCCACTTTTAAAAAATTTTAAATGTAAAAAAAATTTTGATTTTCTCTTTGGCTATGTGGACTATTACCGAGGTTGGAGGAGCCATTTTCTTGAAAAAAAAAAAAACCATATTGGCTTTTTTATTTAATTATAGAAAGAAGATTAAAGCAAATTAAAATTATCCAAAAATTTTCAAAAAACAAACTAAATCCTATCTTAATGGAAATATGGGAAAATTGCTTAGCTCTGGATTTCATGAATTTAATTTGAAGCAAGGGAAAAGAATATGAAAAAGATTAAATAAAAGACCACAAATTAAATTACTTGTTTCCAACAACTTTCTATTAAGTCTTTTTTCAAAATTTAAAATTTAATTCAATTAATTTATACAATTTTCTTTAATAAATGACATT
The DNA here is from genome assembly GCF_002303985.1 of Durio zibethinus. Next base: position 18,726,248 of record NW_019168159.1, read on the forward strand.
TAGCATATATGGATTTAAATTCCATCACTTGCAATCTTTGTTTTATCTTAAAACAATAGCTACCTTTATAAAAAAAAAAAAAACCTTCTTCAAAACCTACACCATTTACATTCCTAACTCTTAAAATAATCCCTTAATTACATAACACTAAAACCAAAACCCCACTAAGAAATGCAAAATTAATCCATAACATTTTTTTTTTCCAATTCTTCGACCAGTATGCATACAATTTAACCCTAAACCCTATGAAAAGACCACAAAAAAATTAAGAAAAAGACATAAGTTTTAATTAAGCATAAATAGGAAAATCTATTATAAATACATTTTCGACAAAGTAACATTTGTTTGTTTTTATAAGGGAGATTAAAGACCTTTGTTAATGATATTTTCTAAGACTAATGTTAGACCTAATACTCCCTTTAAGTTAAAGGCACAAGACAAAGCCAAACTCATGAGGCTTATAAAGGGGGGTGATCTAGATGAACTCCAAAGATTGACACTTGTATGTCATTTATCTTACCTAGGTTTTTCTTATGGGTGAAAAAGGTAAACGTGAACCACACTTGGCTCGAGCCAAGCAATTATGTCTCAGAGCATAAGAGTTGTAAGGTAAAAGGCTAGAAAAGTAGATTGATCTTACTTTCATCCACTTTTTTCTCTATTTTTTCCACCTTTTTCTTTATACAATTATTGATTTGAGCATCAAAGCACATTCTAGAGTCCTAACTCTATCGACCTTTTGATTGTTCTTTCCTTTTTGATAAGTTTGACGAACCATTTCCCTAAACTACCTATAAACCTTATCATACTAACCCAAAAACACCTTAACAATTTGGCTTCGTTTGTGAAAAACAACAACCATATCCAAATCTTAAACATAAGCCACTTTTCCTACAATCGAATCCTTTTCTTCACCCACGAGCACAATTGGGTTAGTAAGCATTCTTTCAATAAGCATCTCTACCAACCTAATGGCATATCCATGTTTGAGAACTTCTCCCACCAATAAAGCTATGATTATGATTACTATACCATCATTCTCTTATGCCTTTTAATGTATGATTATGATACCACTAAAACTATTTCCAAAGATTTATGAGAGTTTTTTTCACCTATCTGTTCCATTCCCTATCCATGATCCATATAACTTCATTGCCGCTAGCTATAATAACCAATATAACTTTCATGTTGCTAGCTACAATCACCATTGTTTTGCAACTCATTCATATAGCCTCTAGTGCAATACCAGACCCACTAAATACTATAAACCCTCAAACAATCCCATCTCTTAGATCTATTATGAATGTGTCACTACTCGCCACTGATTGCACTTAAATTTTAGCTTTTTCATGCTTAATTTATTGCAATTTGACTTATAATTTAGTTTGTTCTTTGGTATTTCTTAGCAAAAATACTCCTAAAATCATAATTGTCTTATGTGTAGGTGCAATAAAAAAAAATGAAGAATTTTAGACATAATGTGGAGGATTTTGGTGTAAATGGCTTTAATTAGTGTTAATTGGTCACATTGACACTTATGGAGTTTTTTTTATAAATCTTTTCTTGCTTCAATTTTTTTAGTTTTATAGAGTTCTTTTAGTAAAATGTATGATAAAATTGCTTATTAAGTGGAAATTTTTTATAAAAAATATATATATAATTGAAAGGTGCAAGAATTATGAGAATTCTTAAAGTGAGAAATATGAAAGAAAATGATGTGGCACATTTAAGGGAGTCGATTGGCTATTTAAAGTTCATCTAGAAAGAGGTGCAAATCGATTGAAGAAGAACCAAGCACCAAAAGAGAAAAAAAAAGGCCTAGATGTACCATAACCAGCCATGTAGAAGCACCCAGTGCACATCATCAACGACCATGCAGTGGTTTAGGTGTGCACCACAGAACCCAAACTTGAATGGGCAACAATGTTGTGGCACTAGCAGGAAAACATAAACCCATGCATGCACTAAAAGAAAGGCTTTAAAGAAATTTTTTAGGACTCAAGGTCCCTTATTTTTACTTCTGAATAAGGGATGATTAGCCATAAAAGACATTTAGACTAGGTTTTTAAGTTTTTTTTGTATTTTTTTTTTGTTTTTCTAGTTTCTAAATAACCTTGTTTTTCAATTTTTCTCATTGCATTTGTTAGCTTAAAGACTTGGAATAAACCAAGAGAGGGGTGAATTAGTTTTAATAAAATTTTCAAAGATAATATTCAATAAACATAAATTATCAAAATAGATAAGCACAATAGATGAATATAAATAAGAGATAGGGTTGAAAATTTTAACATCAAGATTTATAGAGGTTTGATCATTTCTTAGGCACTTACATCCTCTCTCTTAACCTCTCTTGCTAAGGAGTTCAATCCACTATTTGATGAAGATTATAACTAAGCTTTCACAAAGCTTTACAAACTCAACGACATACACTCTTAAGGGTTATCCTCCCCCTTAAGCTTACACACTCACAATACAAAAAATTCAGAAGTGTTTGGTAAACTTTAAGAACCTCACAAAGGCTAGGTGCTTGCTAAATTAAAGTACACAAATGTATAGATAAAAAATAGAGAAAAATTGATATGAATTCTATACTTTTTCTCTTTTTACAGCTTTGAATGCTTGAGCAAATTAGTAGGTGAATAGCAATAAGTTTCTTTAGCTCTTGTTGCTTTTGCTCTGCAGTGGAATGCTTGATTTATAGTTAGAAAGAAGTTAAAAGCTGTTGGATTGCATTTAATGCTTCAAACCTACAGAAATTTTGGACAAAAAATAGCCATTAAGAGTTTTAGACCTTCAGGGGATCGATCCCCTCCCTTAAGGGATCGATTGGTTTATGTTTGAGAAAGCTCAATTTTATGTCTATTTCACCTTACCCGATCGATCCCTTGCTTGAACGGATCGATCTATTCTTTTAGGTGATCAATCTCCTATGTGGGAAAATCGATCCCTTTTTTTAGTTTTCACACTTGGAGGACATTCTGTTTGAACAACCGATCGATCCCTTTAAGAGGGGATCAATCCCTTACCTTAGGTGATCGATCCTCTATGTGAATGGATCGATCCCTTTTTTGAAAAATTGCACAAGAAAAGCATTCTGTATAAAAAAGTGATCAATCTCTTAAATGAGGGGATCGATCCGTTCTGCTAACCAATCAATCCCTACAGGAAGGGGATCAATCGATTTTTACCAAATCTTGAGAACTTTCGATTCTTGTTGAAAACAGGATCGCTCCCTTTTGCTAGGGGATCGATTTGGTAATGGAAGGGATTGATCCCTTCTATCAAAACTTGCATAAATCATGTTTTGTTCTGAGAATTTGAGTTGTTTTGGTTCTCAAATGAATTTTGGCAAAATAGAAGGGTGGAAAAATGTTTAATTTAAGCTCAGACAAGATTGAAACAAGTTTGGCAAATTTTTATTTTGTCAAATCAAAACTCTTAATCAATTCAAGGCCAACAACATTTTAATGCTAATATTCATATTTTAGTGTATTTTCTTATGCTCTTTTCAAATCTTGTAATAAAAATTAAAGAAGCAATCATTTTTTAGCTCAAAATAGTGCATATACTTTTATTTTTCCACTTGTTTGTTGAATTATTAAGATCGATCTTCACTTGGTTTTTGCCTTGAAACCTTGCAAAACTAGTTAGTTTTTGTTTAGATTTTTTTTCTACAGATTCCTAAGATACATAATTCTATCATATAACATATTTAGCTGGAATCTTGAAGCAGAGATTTCTAGATCAAGGCTAGAAGGAATGATTAAAGCAATTGCAAGTGCCAGACGTAACATTCTTTTTTGACGTAGTTTTGCTCTCCTCATAGAGCTTTGTTTGTTTTCTCTTCTCTTTAGATCTTTATTCATAAGTGTTGCTAGTTATATTTTAATTGAATGCATTGATTTTTCTTACATTTAGTGATTGTTTGGATAGAAAATGTGTGAACATGTTTTATTTGTGGTTTACCAGTGCACTATTTAGAGTTTTAGTTTTTGATCTAGTTTCAAGTTTACTTTCTATTATGCTTGTGGAATTCTTGTTAATGAAAATGATCTTAGCTCATATAAATATCTTTTGTAGTTGTTGATCATATATTGAATTTTTTTTGGAAAGTTCATGCAAGTTCAATATTTGCGTTAATGACAAGAAATTTTTGCTTAGTGTTTTTTCCACTATTATTCAAGTTTTCTATTGCATTTTAAATTTTCTTTTTAGTTCTTTACTAGCTCTTGCAAAATTCATTTAGATATAGGTTTACTCGTATAGTCTAGAATTCCAAACCATGCAATTTCATTCTCTTTTCATGCAAATTTAATAAATGCATTAATTGTAAATATTTTTTTATTTTATGTTTACTAAACTGTTATTCAAGTGTATTGCTGCAACTGTAGTCTTTAGTTAGTTCTTTTATTTCTTATACTAATTTTAGGATATGTGGAGTTTCATTTGTGTTAAGCAAAAGTCCAAACTATGAACATTTTCTACATTTTCTTGTTAACAATTACATTTTCTAGGGAACGTTTTCTTCATTTCTACTTTAGTAAGTTACATCTTTATTCAGTACTTCAAGTATTCTTTTAATCAATTCTTTGTCAGAATTAAGTAGAGATTCACTTTAATAGCTTAAGAACCATAAAAATCAATTTTTAGATAGGTTTGTTTTTTGCATTTGTGATTTGTTATTTCTACTTAATTGAGTTTTCCTTATCTACATTATGTTCATGCTTCTTCTATAGATTTCATGTGCGTATAGGTTGTAATTGGTTATGTAATTTTCAATTCAGGTTAGATAGTTATACATGTTAAGCTTTGAATGTCAACATTTCATGTTTAAGCATAATTGTACATACTAAAAGTAAGCAACTTCAGTTTTGTTCTTTTAGGTTCACGTCATATTTGTCTTACATGTATTCTATTTTTTACTCACAAACATTCATGTCTTGCAAGTATCACATGTGTTTGTATATTAGGATTAGTCTTACACAATTTAGTAATCACTTAAATTAGAATAGTGAACCATTTTAGGAAAAAATTCTTTTCTTAAATTTTTAGTTGCATTTCATTTTTAACTTTATTAATTTTGCATTTGCATTTTATTGTTATAGTATTTATTCATTTTTTCTATGTTTTTTCTTATTTTATTTTTAGTTGATAATTTTATAGGAATTACTTTTTCATAGTTTTTAATTAACCGAACCAACTTTGGATAAGGAATGAGGATAACTAATAATTAGGTTAGATGTATATTTTAACTAATTCTCAAGGGATTGACACTCAAACTTTACAGTCTCTATTATTACTAGAACGACCTATACGCTTATAAAGTTTACCCAATCAACTGCCAGTATCAGCTAAAGATTAATTTTCCCTCTATTGTAATTCTAATAACAAATGTATTGCTTGTCAACCTCTACTTTGCCAATGGAATAGTATCGCTTATTACTAACTCAAGTCTAACTTTTGAACATCTAGGTGACTATCCAACTAGTCATCAAATAGGTGTTGCAACAACTTACTCACCTTCAATCCTAACTTGATGCTAACGTGAACAAGAAAGCTCAACTTCATTTGTTAAAGATCTTTAGGACATTAATCACTAAGAGAAAAAAAAAACCCCAATGAAAATATTACTCATCAATCCTAAAATACCACCTATCAACAACACCTATTCGAGAGATAAATGAACCCAAAGTTAGTAGATCAAGTAAAAGCTTTGCAACAAGAAATAAAAAGTCCTACAAAAATAAAGGCAACGACATGGACTGGCTAGACAATAAACATAATTCCTTATCCTTGGTTGTTCATCAAGAGTAAGTGCTAACTACTATCAAGCTTCTTAAAGAGACATATGATGGTTAGGGTGACCTTATAAATCATTTAGGTCATTTTAAGTCATTCAAAGATCTACAGAGATCAATAAACATTATTAAGTATAGAGTTTTCTTTACCACTATCATGTAGCACATCAAAATATGGTACTATTCCATTTTTTTAGGGGTCTATTGTTAATATTGTTCAACTTAATAGGGAGTTCATAACAAATTTCTTTAGTAATCGTGCAACCATTTTGATATCAGCTAGTTTGATAACTATTAAGTAAAAGACATACTAGATCCTATGATAATATATTTGATGTTTTAATTTGATAACCTTGAAAACCAATGATCATGATATAGAATGGACGATCCAGGCTTTTATATCAAATGTGCATTTTGAGCATTACGTTGCTCCTCTAGTGATAATAGCTTTAAGAATTTATATAAGCTTTTTAAGAGAGTATAAAAATATGCAAAGACATAAGAAATTAGACTTGTTGAGAAAAAAAATAAAGGAATCACGTTGTAATCGTCAACATATTAGAGGTATAAAAGGAATAGAGTTGTTAGATCACATGTCATCTTGCGATAACAAACACCCTCAAAATCAACAATCTCAAAAACAAGATTAGACCCTTACTTATGCAAAATTTATGAATTACACATATTGAACACTTAAAAAATGCACATTCTTAATGCAATTGTGAAAGAGGGTATCCTAGAGCATCATTTATCTCTCCAAATGAAAAGGGCTCGACAATAAGCCTAATAGTCTAAAGTAGCAAGCAAACGTTCTATTGTAAGGTTTATCAATATTCTTGTGAGAGCTATGAAAGAGTGGGTGATCAGCACATCTAAAAGAAAATCTCATTTAACAAATGTCATGGCCATTGACGCCTCTCCATAAAAGGTTGAAACATGAGGATTGGTATATTACTTTCATGAAAGATGATATAAACGTTATGGTTGATAATGGCAATGACTCAATTATTGTTTTCATGATGATCGAGAATCACAAGGTGAAAAGAATATTGATTGATAGTGGCAGTACATTTGATTTACATAGAATTCACCCAGAATGATCTAAAGCCTTTAAGGCCAATTTATGGGTTCACCAACCAACCAAATGCAATTAAAAAGGTTGAATCTCTCTATCATTAACCCTAGGTGATGGTGACCATAACTATGTTAGTTGAATTTTTAGTTATCGACTAACCTTAAGTTTGTAAGGTCATCTTAGGTAGATTATAGATTAAAAAAAATGGTGATAGTAGTATATTCCTTAAAAATGAGGTTTCCCATTTGAACTACAATTACTTACTTAAAAGTTGAAAAAATAATTGTTCACCAATGTCATATACTTTTCATTTAATTAACCAAAAAGAGCTAGTTGGAGCATGACAATGAGGAAACTAGAGAGTAGTCTGAAGTAACTCCAAACGTAAATATGATAAATCTTTTTGCAGCTTAAATTTTGTCAACAAAAAGCTTGTATAATAAGGATGAATCCAATCAATGCAAATTTTAGCTTGTCAAGTAGACATTCCCAATTTTTCTTTATGAGAATAATTTGAGTTTGACAACATAACTTGGTTTATTCTTAAACTCTAGTGTTGAAACTTCTTAACACATTTTCTGAAAAAAAAAAAAAAAAAAAAGCTAATGTGTTCACCTATTCAAAGGCTGACATGCCATGTACTGATAGTAGTGTGATAATGCATTCTTTGAATCTAGACCTGACAGTTAGGCTAGTCAAACAAAAAAATTAACATTTTGAACCAAAGTGTATTTATGCAATCAAAGATAAAGTGGACAAACTACTAGTAGCTAGATATATCAAAAAGGCTAAGTACCGAAAATGGATAGCTAATTTAGTCATAGTCAAAAAAGCCAATGAAAATAGATAAACGTATGTAGATTTTATGATTTTAATTAAAGCTTATCCAAAAAATAGTTTTTTTCTTGTCCATTGTCAATAGACTAGTGGGTGCCTTATCAAGACACAGGTTTTTAAGCTTTATGACACCTTCTTATGATACAATCAGATCAAGCACAAACTTGTCGACCAAAAAAATATAACTTTTATGATTAAGGATGGTTTTTCAACTATTAAGTTATACCATTTGGAATTGAAAAATGCATCTGTGATATACCAAAAAAAGCCATATACACACCACTTGTCCTAGTTAAACCTTTTTTATAAGTGAAGAAGACAAGCATGCATCATACTTAGTTCTAACCATGCAATTATGTTTTCAAATATAAAAGTTGTAAAGTAAAATTTTAGAGAGGTAAATTGATCTTACTTTTGTCTAGAGGTTTCTTCCATGCTTTCACCATCTATTTTCTTGCACAATTACTGACTTAATGTCGGAGAGCATCATGGAGTCCTTACTTCAGTGCTTTTTGACCATTATGTTCTCTTTAATAGGTTGGACAAACCTTCTTACCTAAGTTACTTGTGAACCTTACTACACTAATCCAAAAATACCTCAACAACTAAGATAGTTATTAATGAAGGGATTTGAGACAACTCCATGAAGCAAAAGAAAAAGCTAACTCCAGTCATTTTAACACAAATTAACAAACTAATAATCTCATTCATTTGTCTCTCTTCGAACTAATAAATCAACAAAAGTACCAAAAAAATCCCTAAACCAAAACTTAGTAAAACCATTCATGTAACTCCAATTAATCAAAAATCTTAAACAAAAATCTAAAAATGTAATGTAAATTTGATACATTTAATGATACATATAGAGTTTTTGGAAGATTTGAATGAAATTTTGATGGAATTTCAAAAAGGTTCTAATGAGAGAAAGAATCAAAAAAAGAAAGAAAAAGAATAAAGTAGGGGTTGGGGTCTTCATCGCAACAAGATGGAGTGGAGGTTTTCAAGGTCTAGTTTGGGTTTTAATCAATGACTATTTGACAATTGGATGTAGAGGTAATGATGCAAGGAGAAGGCAAGAAAGAGATAGAGATGATAAAGAAAAGAAAATTAAAAGAGAAACTGAAAAAGAAAGATTAAGGTTGACCAACTCCAAAGCTAGCTAGTGCTAGCACATCTATAGTCAAGCGTTAAGCAACCATAAAAGTTTGTGGGGAGAGGACTACACAATGTGAAAGACAAGTTTGTGGGGAGAGGACTACACAATGTGAAAGACAGAGAAAAAAAAAATAAAGGAATCTAAAAAAAAAATGACATAAAAAAGAAAAGAAAATAGTAATAAAATAATTAACTTATATTTTTGCATAAAATGCAATGTGGTCTAAAACAAAACCATGTCATCTTTTTTAAATTATTTTTTTTTTCAAAAATGCTACATCAATATTATCAATTACAAATATGTAAAGTCAAATGTCACGTCAATAATGTTAAAAGGATCAAATTTGACATTATTAATAATTGAACTGATATTAAAAATGTTATATTAAAAGGTCTTAATTTATATAAATTATATTAGAGGAACTAAATCTCACATTTTAAGTGAGTACAAAAATTTATTGCATAATTTAACATTTTCTAAATGCAATAATTAAAGGCTAAAATATGAAAAAAGCCATTTAAGTATTCAAAAAATCTAACTAAGCTCCTATTTTATTATTACATCTAATATGACCTTCAAGACTTATTTTCCACTATCTAAACTCTTAGATTATTATTGCATCTAAATAAACCCTCCAAATTTTTTTTTTAGCTATCTAAGCCATTCTATAGTTAGATTAAAAACATGTTGGCATATTTAAGGGCATGCAGATACAATGATGTGGCAAAAAATTGAACACATGATGAAAAATGTGTAAAAGAGAGAAATTTAAAAATAAAAGGTCAAATAAAATTTTTTATTAATTGGTATCGTGAACAAAAGTAATTACTAAAAATGAGATAACAATATATAAAATTAAAAAAAGAAATATTTATATTTATATGGAAATTAATAAAAAGATTAATTATTTGATACCATAATTGAAAATAAGTAGTGAGAACAAAATATCTATATGTAAAATTATTATTTATAAATAAAGAATGTCTATATGCAAAATTAATAGAAAAAAATGTCTATATTTATATGGAAATTAATTAAAAAATTAATTATTTGATTCCAAGATAAAAATAATTAGTGAAAATGAAATATTTATATGAAAAATTAATAAAAAAATGTCTATATTTATATGAAAATTACAAAAAGTGAATAATAGCAATTGAGGGGCTTATTTAGATATAATAATAGTATAATTACTTGATTAAATTTTTTTGAATAATTGAAGAACTTTTTTCATATTTAATCCATAATTAAACAAATCCTAAAATAAAAAATTCATAGATTTAACAATTTGTTAATAAATCAAGTACTGTATAAAAGCTTTTTTTGAAAGGCAAAGATAATTATTTAAAAAGGGAAAGCAAGGGTACAAAATTAGGGTTAATGAAAAGGAAACCCCATATAGCAAATGGCAATAATTACAACCAAGCTATCATGTCCTGAAAGCGAGAAACCCTTGCTTTAGCTAACCCATCAGCAATAGAGTTAGCCTCACTAGATATGTGACTGAATGAGATTCTTTTGAGATTACTCTTGAGGATGTCAATGTGATTAGCAATACTCTTCATCTACCAAGGAATCCTAGAACTATTGCTAGCCTAAAGTACTACATTGGTAGAGTCATCCTCTACAACAAGACAGTGAGTATTAGCCTATGCTAAAGAAGTAAAAAAACAGAGACTTTATTTGATTGCCATGAATTTAGTAAGGTTGGAGTCCTTAATACCAAACGACTTCAAAAAACTCCTTTAAAAAAACCGTGATAATCTCACAAAACTCCTTTTATTGTAGCCAACCTATGGTTAGCAACAAGTTAGGTCGAGGCGGATTTTTGTTTGCCTTGAACCCAACTTGACTATATATATATATATAATTCCCAAACCCGACCTGACTCAATTTTTCTAAACTTTTTTGTTTTCATACTCAAACCCAACCCGAACCGTCATTATATAAAATCGTACCTAACCCAACCTAACCTGAAATTAATAAAATATTATTTTTTAAATATAAAATATTATTTTTTAATATAAATATAAATTTAAATAAATAAAATTAATTAATTAAAAAATAAATTATATATATATATATATATTAGTTGGGTATGATCGGATTTGCCTAAAACCCTACCCTAACCCCGACCCGACCAGATTCGATACCCAATTTTCAAAAAAAATAAAACAATCCTAAAAGATTAGATCATGTCAAAACTTGTTGAGTACGAGTCAAAATGCCTTCCCTAAGCCGGCTTAGGTTTACCATAAACGGACCCATCACTGTTAAGTTTCGTAGTGCCAGCCGTAGGACATGCCCAAGAGGTTGCAATCTTAGCTTTAGCAGTAACAGGAGGGAAACGGATGTTTTGGAGGTTAAGGAAATAGTCATTTACAAAAGCAACAAGTGAGGGGCATTTACCTTTGCACCAATTGGCGAGATGCACTTTAATTATATCAAACAGCTACATGAAATTAGGTACTTTTCCTTGGATGATAGTCGTTACGGTGAAGCCACATGGACCATAGAATCGCAAATGAAATCATTCCCTAGATTTTGGTATTTTGCTTAAGTTGGAGGAGATTTTGCCAAAAATTACAGAAAAAGATGCATCCTCAGGGATGACCCGAATGACTCATCATAATTTTCACTACATGTCATTTAAACTTTCTATGAGAATTGACAAATAAAAAATAGATGATTAACATATTCGACTTAAATTTTGCAGAATGGACAAAGTCCTACATAAAATCTTTAAATTAAAAATTCTAATGTTTCATTAAATAAATTTAATTAAAAATTAAAGTACAATCTTAATCGTTTGTCAACTATATATTTATCAAAATTTTAATATAAATATTATTTTTAATTAATTCCCTAGATATTATTGATTCAATCATTTTTCTTATTAAATTCATAGATTTTAATTTTTAATTCTAATTTTATTTTAATTAATGAAAATTTCATGAATTTCTCTCATGTTGTTGTTGTTGGAAAGCTAAATTTTTGGGCTTTGGTTTTAAATTACATTTTTAATAAAAATGTTTTATTTAAATTGATTGAATTAAAACCTTTTATTTAAATAAATATAGGATTTGAATACCAGAATTTAAACAATTTAAATTTGAAAGGAAGGATAAAATATTTGTGTATTTTTTTAAAATTAAATTTTTAGATTTTGATATTTTCACCTTTTAAGGTTCAATATAGTATTGTTGTTGCAATTAAAAAAAAATTGGATTGGAAAAAAGTGTGTTTAAAAGTGTGGTGAGAAAAATATGATTTTAGAGTTTTAGGTAGTGTGTAACATCGTTTTCTTGAAATTGAAGATCACTAGTTGGTATTACTAAAAATATTATTTTATTTAAAAATATCAAAATAACTATGTATATTATAATAATTAAACAAGTTAATGATTTCAATGTTGTTTAAAGATAATAATTTATAAAATACTAATAATATTATATTTACTTCATAATAAATATAATTAAATTATTAAATTAAAATAATTTATTGATAGGTAAACTAGTTTTTATAATAAAAATTATTTTAAAAACATTTGAATTAAAAAATCATAATAAAAGAATATTATATTATATATAATATTAAAAAATAAACATAAAATAATAAAAATTTAGAAATATAAAAATAATAAAATTATTTTACAAGAAAAAATTACGGTGGAACTCAAAAAGTACCATGATAACTAGCCATAAAAGATCAATATGATTCAAATAAAAACTCACAAGTCACATCCAATTCTCATTCCTCAGATATAATTAAAACTATTACATTTAGTCAAATTTAATAAAAGTTTTGCTATATACGAAACCGTTGGTTGTTTTATATTATGTCCAATTGAATTGAAAGCAATTAATAAGGGTTGGTGAAGGTTGTGATCAGGGAGATGTTGATGTATCAATAGCTTTACCGTAAATCCGAGGTACCATAGTTAATGTCTCCATCTGTGCTTCTCAACCCTGGCCGTCACTTTTTTGCCTCCTATATACTTTATCTATTCCTTTTGCCCCACTCTATAACTCTTTGAGGTTAGCTTTCCAAACTATTTAATCTGTGTTCTGGATCGGTCTCTTGGAGCCTTCTAGCTAGGTGGTTCATTTTCTCATCGTTTGTTTCGTCATATTTTCTTGAATTGGAGCAATGAGATTGGGTCTTCTTTTCATTTTAGTAGGGCTTATGATTTTTGCCAGAGCTGGGAAGCATGATGCAGTACTGGCAATGAAGACCTATTGGCCGTCTGCTGCAAAGCAAAACTCTTCCAATGCTGCCTTAAACAGGTATTTCTTAACCACTTGGAGGAAGAAGAACAACATCACTTCGGACGGCAAGCGAGTTGTTCCAACAGGTCCAAATCCCTTACATAATTAGACAAGAATTACGTACATTAACATTAGCTGTATAAACAACTTTAGAGTATCAGTTTTCCTGTAACCATGAATGTGATTTTGATGCTTTACAATACTGGAATTTCTTTCCACTTTAACTTCCATTTGGATAACAATATATATTGTAGATTTCCATTTAACAAAGCATATTCTTTATTTCTCAGTATTTGAAACTTTTATATAGTTTGACATGATCTATTCCAACGTGCAATATTATTTCTTATGTATTCTGTTTATTATAGCAAAAGAAATTGTTTCAGCTGTTAAAGGAAAAATAATCACCCATGTAGATGTTGCCTTGTTATATTTTTGGTAAGAGTTGAAGACTTGGGAGTATAACAGAAGATGTACAAAAGAAACAATCAGGAGTGGGCGTGGACCTGAGAAATGAGGACAATTTTTCTGTACAATACATGTATGAGTATTATTTTTTAAACCCAAAATGTTTATTCAAACCCTAGCAATATATGTCTCACTCAATATTGAAATTGATTTGTACTTATTTTGGTTTAGATATGCGAACTGTACTCAATGGATATATTTCCTGATTTGGAAAGTAACATTAAATTCTTATTCGAAATCTTGGCAATAACAACATATTCTTAAAAGGAAGAAATGTCAATGCAACATGTAAGGGTGATATAGGATGGGTCCGGATATTCAATTTTTTTTATTCGATATGATTTATGCAAAATTTTTATTTTATAATTAGTATCCGATCAGCATAATATGAATAATCGGATGCAATTGATTTGTATAAATTTAAATCAGTTTGCATCGGTTATTTAGATTTTTTATGAGCTTTGATTTCAATTTTAAATGTTGATTGAATCAAAACTTGGGCTTTTGATTCTGTTAAACAAAATAACAATCATCCAAATAAAAGCAATACAAATATTTTTAAACAAATTGGGTTTAGAAAAGAAAGATAATCCAAATAAAATAATCTACCAAAATAACTAGCATCAATTAAATAAGACACGTGAGCTAAAATCTTGTCTTATAGACAATTTCTTCCATGTGAGCTATACCTAAGTTTTATTAATACCAAAAATTGAACTCACCTTGAAGATCCGTGGTATTTCTTGGAGTTAGAGAGTAGGAGTAAGAGGAACCGTAACTCTGCGAGCGTGAGATGAGGCATGACTCTGAGGGCTAAGGAGACACAAAACAACACGGTTTGAAGTTTGAAATAAAAAGAGAGAGTTTTGACTTGTAGTTGGAAGCAAATGTTAACAGCAATGGAGTTAAAAAAAATGGTGAATGGCTATGGAGGAGCGGTGTTATGTATGAGACTAAGACAGCAAGAGTAAGACTTAAGGCTAAAACTAAAAAGCCTAATATGATTGTGTTGTCGGCAGGGAGTCAACAAGAGACTTAAAAGTGGTTAGTGAGTGGGTTTTATTTTTATTAATTAACAAAACAAGTTAATGAATTTTTGGGTAGGGTCGGCAACCCAATTCACTTTCCGTGAGTTTCAATTCGATTCGACTTCAGAGGTTCGGTTTTTTTTTTTTTTAAATTGGATTTTGGGTCGAGTAAAGTCAAGAAAAAAATTGGAGTTAGGTCGGATTCAAATTTTTTGTAAACCCGATTCAACTTGACCCGATTCAATATTATATAAAAAATTATTTATTTAATTATTTATTTAAATATTTATATTTAAAAAATAATATTTTATATTTTAAAAATAATATTTTATTAATTTCGATTCTGATTGGATTATACACGATTTATACAGTATCATATCGGATATGAAAAAAATAAAAAAAATTTTCAAATCAAGTCAGGTTTGAGGTAAGCAAAAACCCGCTCCGCCTCGACCTGTTGCCAACTCTATTTTTGGGTGAGTAAGTGGGTAATAAGTGGACTAAATTAAATGTTTTAAGTTGAGCTTTCAACTAGACAAATGTTTTATCTAGTTTGTAATTTCAATTTTGGGTTTTCTCAATTTGGACTTAGTCGGGTTTTTTAAAATCTGATCATAAAAAATAAAATCAATCTAAATTGATGCAATTTTGATGACATCATTATTCAAAACAGAATCAATTTTTTTAAAAAAAATTCAAAGTGAACTGATCCAAATATTTTAGTTCATGTTGGTTTTTTGTTTTTTTATATAGGTTTGAACATATAATTTTTTTTAGGATGAAATTTTAAGTATTTAAATTTAGGAAAAATCATCTCATACACAATTGATGGAGCCCAAAATTTTCACTAATGAAATTAAAAGATTGACGTGTATCTCTTTAGAATAGGTGAAATTTGAAATGAGATACTCGAGCCTCTAATACCTCATTCAAATTTCAAAAATTCTTTCAATTTTCATTTTGTTTTGTCAAAATGCACTCTTTTAACTTTCTTTTTATATAGTTAAATTATAAAATACCCCAAAAACACCCTAAAATTAAACCTTTGGTCGTGGTTTCTGTTTCAAAATGGGCATTTCCCCCAAAATTTTACTTTTTGTTTCAAACTTTTTTTTTTTTTTGAAAATTCAAACTAGTAAGATTTCATTGATTTAACTGATTAATGCCCATCAATACAGCTAGAGTTAAAAATTTAGGAAACTCATCAATCCAGTACATGTCTTCTTCAACCTGTAGGCCATGTTTAGCCAGAGTATAGGCTGTTTGTTACCTTCTCTTCTTGTGTGCCGAATCTGACATAAGTCAAACTTTCTAATATATTCTTTACTATCTTGTATGAATGCATCTATATTGGACAAAACTTCATTTTCCTATCGTAAAGCCTCCAGGATTATCCGAGAGTCCCCTTCTAGAATGATCTGTCTGAATCCCATTTGTAAATCTACATTTAGAGCTTTGGTTGATACAATCGCCTCAATAACACAAGCCTCAATGACCTTGTTTACACAGATGGAAGCTGCTCCCACCATTTGACCATGATGGTCACGGATTATAATACCAATACCCCATTTTCCTAATCTGAGAATTTAGAGCACTATCGAAATTTACCTTATAGAAAGGTGCTGTTGGTGCTTTCCATCTTCCACTGCTTACCATCCCTTGACTTTATTGTGCAGCATTGCAGCTCTTGAATTCTTCTAGTAGCATTCGACTTCTATGGATAATTATTTATGCTTGTTGAGGATGTCCTTGCTTGATGGTTGTGTTCCTATCCTCCCATAATGACCAGAGCAGCATTATAAAAACCTCCCAATCCGTGTCTGTCAACATTGAGCATACCTGTTCCATCCATTCCATACAGTTTTGGGCTGTGATTTGGGTGACCATTTGCACACTGTTTGATTCTGATAGAACTTTGTTTGGGGTTGTACACTCCTTTAAGGCATGCATTATACTCTCACTAGTCATCCCATATCTTGGGTAGCATGGGTTAACCGTGTTTATCCTTTTTGCTAAATTTTCCTTTGTTGGCATATCTCATGAGTCACTCTCTATGAAAACATCTTAACTTTAGGTGGTAAAGATGCTTTCCACATTTTCTTCCAAACCAGATGTTGCCTACCCATTTCTGCTACATTCTCCAACTACACCCAGTAACCACTATTAACAGAATATTCCCCGTTCCTGTTGTAATGCCATACCAGCTTGTCTTCCAACCCTGATTTGCTCAATGTTATGGAACAGATCACCTCTATCTCCTATTCATTAAATTCTAGCCTTACCAGATCCTCTTTCCATGTTCCATTTTCTATGTCAATCAGCATGGATACATTGTCCTCGATCCCATTAGAGCTAGGCGTTGAAACTGGTTGAAAATTCTCATCAATTGGCAACCAACAGTCCCTCTACATTTTGATATTTTTTCCATCTCCAACTCTCCACCTAACTCCACTTTCCAAAACATGTTTAGACTCCCATATGCTCCTTCATGTTAACGAAGGTAAGTGTCCCAATGCAAACTCCATAAAACTGGTGTGGGGAAAATACTTGGCGTTTAAAACTTTATAACATAATGACTCAGTATTGCGAATTAGCCTCCAGCCTTACTTCCCTGACATAGCCTTATTAAACAACCCCAGGTCTCTAAAACCCAATCCTCCCCTTATTTTAGGCAGGCAGAGTGTTTTAATTGATCCAGTGCATACCTCTCCCAGTAGCTTATTCCTCCATCAGAAATTACTTAATATGCTAGTCAGTTCCTTGTTCAATGTCTTCGACAGCAGAAAACAGTTCATTGTGTTGGATGGAATTGCTAACAACACTGCTTTGATGAAAACTTCTTTCCCTGCCTTTGATAAAAATCTTCCTCTCTAATGTTGAATCCGGTTCTGGACTTTCTCCATTTTGCGAAAAGCTTTTTTCTTTTCTTTCACCTCCATGGTTGGTACACATAGGTATTGCTATGGACTATTAGTGGCATTGATCCCAAACAGTTGCTGTAGATCTTCTCTCTAATTCCATGTAGTGTTATGACTAAAGAAAAGAACAGATTTGTTGAAATTGATTTTCTGACTCGAGCTATCCTGATAAAGCTTTAGCACATGCCTCACATTCTCGCCATCGCTCTGCTTGCTTTGGCAATTATCATGTTGAAAAATGATTTAAAATTTAGTTCATGTTTAGGCTCAAAGTACTAGGTTTTAAGATATGGTTGGTAGTAGACGATAGTTTTTAGGATTAGTGGGTAGTAGTTGTTGGTAGTAGTTATTCAACATGGTTGAGTGATTCTTAATATTCAACCAATTTTCCCATTTTCTCCACTTTCCCCACTTTCCCATTATCTGTTAACTATTTGAGTTTTTTTCTCTATTAGTAAGCCTATAAAAAGGCTTATTGAGTTTAATAGAATAATAGAGTAATTTATTTACAATTACCCAAAATTTGTTATTTCTTATGTGTCCTCATTTAATTTTAGGAAAGCCTACCTCATTCTCTAACAAATCTTTGGTATCAAAGCCCAAGATCCTTATCCATTTTTTGTATCCGCTTAATTGTCAACGATGACACTAAATAACAGTTCAAATGTAGCCCAACCTCTCATTCGATGGAAAATGTTATGACTTTTCGAGCATTAAGATGAAGACACTCTTCAAATCTCAAAATCTTTGAGATTTTGTAGAAACCGGATATGACGAGAATGATAACTATGAAGGACGGCTAAAAGACAACAAGAAGAAGGATTCTAAAGCCCTATTTATTATTCAGCAGTCAGTTTATGAGACACTTTTCTTTAGGATTGTAGCGGCCAACACTTCAAAGGAAACTTGGGAAACCTTGTAGAAAGAGTTTTAGGGCTCTTCAAAAGTTATTGCTGTGAAACTCCAAACTCTCCGGCATGAGTTTTTAACTTTAATGAGGATAAGTAAGAAAACAGTGCAAGATTTTTTTTTTAGAGTAATTTCTATTGTTACTCAATTGAGATCTTATGGTGATAATATTACTGATGAGATTGCTGTTTTCAAAGTTTTACGAAGTCTAACTCCAAAGTTTGATCATATAGTTGCTGCAATAGAAAAGTCTAAGGATTTGTCTATCTTTTCCTTTAATGAACTGATGGGTTCTTTGCAAACTCATGAGGCGATGCTAAACAAATCATAAAAGAAGACTGATGAGAAGACATTTCAAGTGAAAAGGGAAAAAACTAGAAAGAAAGCGTCCATTGGCAAAGGATGTGGCAGAAGAGGCTTTCGTGGAAGAGGATGTGGCACAGGTAAAGGAAGATGTCGTTTTGATGGATAAGAGAGGCAATCTGATGGTGAGTAAAAAGGAAACATGAGTACTGTCCAGTATTACAATTGTAAGAAATTTAGGCATGTAAAAGCAAATTGCTGGAACCAAGTGAGCTATGTGGAGGAAGAAAGCAAAGAAAGTAAGTTATTCATGACTCATTTACCTACTAATGAAGTTCCAAATGATGTTTGGTTTGTGGATAGTGGGTGCTTGAATCATATGACCCCCAATAGATCACTGTTTAAGAATCTTGATGAGTCACAAAAGTTGCAAATCAGACTTGGGGATAACAAGAAAATGCAAGTTAAAGGAAAAGGTACCATCGCAGTAGAGGTAAGCAATGGTAAAATAAAATTACTTTCTGATGTCTTTTTTATTCCTAATTTGGCGCATAGTTTGTTAAATGTTGGACAACTAATGGCTGGTGGATGTGTAATTGTGTTTGAAAATGGAGTATGTGTGATTAAAGATAAATTTGGGAAACTTATGGTGAATGTGCATATGACAGAAAACAAAATGTTTCCACTTAAAATTTCTAATGTGGAAAAGCAAGCTCTTATTGTTAGCGGGAATGATGAATCAAAATTGTGGCATCTGTGATATGGACATCTCAATATCAAAGGCTTGCAGTTACTAAGTAAAAAAGGTATGGTTCTTGGATTGCTTAAAATTAGATCTCTTGATTTATGTGAAGGTTGTATTTATGGGAAACAAACAAGAAAGTCATTTCCAAGTGGACAGTCATAGAGAGCCTCTAAATGCCTTGAATTGATACATGCCGATCTATGTAGGCCTACAAGCACTACATCACTTGGTGGGAGTAAGTATTTTTTTTCTTTTTACTGATGATTGTAGTCGAATGAGTTGGGTTTGTTTTCTAACCAATAAGTTAGAGACTTTTGAGAGTTTCAGAAAATTCAAAGCTTTTGTGGAGAAGCAAAGTGGAGCTTTCATAAAAACTCTTCGCACTAATCAAGGAGGAGAATTTTTATCTAATAAGTTTAACATTTTTTGTGAGAAAAATGGCATTCACAGGGAATTGACTGCACCCTATACTCCAAAGCAAAATAGTATAGTTGAAAGAAAGAATCATACTGTTGTGGAAATTGTTAAAAGCTTATTGCAAGCAAGAGGACTAACAAATCATTTTTGGGCTAAAGCTGTGGCAACTGCTGTTTCCTTGTTGAATCTTTCTCTTACAAAAGCAATCCTCAATCAGACACCTTATAAAGCTTGGAGAGGTACAAAACTGACGGTAAACCACTTGAAGATTTTTGGTTGTGTTGCTTATGCTTTGGTTAATTTTCAAGCCCGTCACAAGCTTGAAGAAAAATCTAAAAAATGCATTTTTGTGTGATATTGCACTCAATCCAAAGCATATCATCTATATAATCCTCTCAGTGGCAAGGTGATTATTAGCAAAAATGTGATCTTTGATGAAGATACAAGTTGAGAGTAGAATGGCAAAAATGAGACTACTTAAGTTATGATTCTAAGTGAAAATGAGAATCCAAGTGAGAATGCAACAAATGAAGATGTCGAATCAACTCCCACAAACTCTCTAAGCAGTTCTTATTCATCGACTTCCTCATCTCACTCTTCAGCTCTAACCTCAGGACACAGAAGTTCACCTTTTTTGGAAGAATTATCAGATGAAACACCTCCAAAAAAGTTCAAATCTTTGAAGGAGATTTATGAAACTTGTCAATTTTCTCTCCTTGTTTCAGATCCGACAACTTTTGAAGAAGCAACAAACCAAGAAGAATGACAGAATGCAATGTAAGAAGAGATAATGGCAATTCAGAAAAATGAAACATGGGAAATGGTAGATTTACCGAAAGATAAGAATGCAATTGACCTCAAGTGGGTGTTCAAAACTAAATACCACGCTAATGGAACCATACAAAAGCACAAAGCCAAGTTGGTGGCAAAAAGATACTTGCAGCAACAAGGTATTGATTTGATGTTAAGTCTGCTTTTTAAATGGAGACTTAAAAAAATGTGTATGTCAGTCAGCCTCAAAGGTTTGTGATCAAAAGCAAAGAGACAAAGGTGTATAAGCTAAAGAAGACACTTTACGGGTTAAAACAAGCACCATAGGCATGGTATAGTAAGATTGATAGCTATTTTTGTTACAATGGCTTTACAAGAAGTGAGAATAAGCTTACTCTTTATGTGAAGAAGAAAGGAAAAGATGATCTTATAATTGTTTGCCTTTATGTTGATGATATTATTTATATGGGCTCATGTGATTCTCTTTTTGCTGAATTTAAAGCTAACATAATGAAAAAATTTAAAATGTCAAACATAGGTCTGTTGCATTATTTTTTAAGGCTTGAGGTGAAGCAAGGCGAGGATGGAATTTTCATTTCACAAAGAAAGTATGCAATGGATCTACTTAAAAGATTTAATTTGCTTAACTGTAATCTAGCTGCCACTCCCATGAACATGAATGACAAGTTACAATTTGAAAATGGTTCAGAAAAGGCTGATGGAAAGACTTTTAGAAGCTTAGTAGAAGGTTTGATTTATTTGACCCATACTAGACTAGATATTTCATTTTCTATTGGTATAATATCGAGGTTTATGCAAAGTCCCACAAAACATCATCTTGGAACGACAAAAAGAGTCTTACTTTGTATTGCTAGAACCAGTGATTTTGGGATTTAGTATTGGCAAATTACAAACTTGAGGTTATATGGATTCACAGATAGTGATTGGGCAAGTTAATTGGATGAAAGAAAGAGTACTTCGGCAAGTGTTTTCACTATTGGATCAGGTGTCATCACATGGAGTTCAAAGAAACAAGCTACAATAGCTTTATCATCTTCAGAGGCTGAGTATGTAAAGCAACTTTAGCAACTTGTCAAGCAATTTGGATTAGAAGACTTCTCGCAGATCTTTGTCAAGTTCAAGATGAAGCAACTAAACTTTTTTGTGACAATAAGTCAGCAATTGTTATGACAAAGAATCCAGCATTTCATGGGAGAACAAAGCACATCGACATTCGCTTTCATTTTATTCGTGACTTAGTTGCAAATGGTGTAATCAAAATTGAGCATTGTGGAACGAACGAACAGCTAGCAGATCTTTTCACTAAAGCATTTTCAAGAGAGAAAGTTTTCTACTTCAGATTACATCTTGGAGTATGTGATTTTGAATTAAGGGGGAGTGTTGAAAAATGATTCAAAATTGAGTTCATGTTTGGGCTCAAAGTCCTAGGTTTTAAGATATAGTTGGTAGTAGACGATGGTTTTTAGGATTAGTGGATAATAGTTGTTGGTAGTAGTTATTAAACATGGTTAAATGATTCCTAATATTTAGTCATTTTCCCTATTTTCTCCACTTTCCCCACTTTCCCATTATCTGTTTGAGTTTTTTTCTCT
This sequence comes from Durio zibethinus, assembly GCF_002303985.1. The sequence goes on from NW_019168159.1 coordinate 18,748,554, forward strand.
ATTGATAAGCCTATAAAAAGGTTGATTGAGTTTAATAGAACAGCAGATTAATTTATTTATAATTATTCAAAATTTGTTATTTCTTGTGTGTCCTAATTTAATTTTAGGAAAGCCTACCTCCTCCTCCAACATAGCAAGCTATCATCGACGGAAAAAAGATGATTAACTCTGGGTCCAGTTTTACTTGCCCTCAACCCCCGTATTTCATTCACTCTTTAAGCCTCTGTTAGTAGGGCCGATAATCCCGCTGTGCAAAATAAGAACAAATACGATGAAAGTAAATCTCATTGCCGGAGACCTCTACCTCGTACAAATCTGTTAGTCACTTTCCCATTATTAATAATGGAGTAATACACAGAACGAACACACCTCAGAATGGTCGATATCCATTTATTTGCAAACCCCATCTTGGCCATAATAGCTTAAATAAAAGACCATTCCACCCGATGATAGGCTTTACTCATGTCTAGCTTAAGGCAAAAAAGCTATTACTCCCGTCTTTTATTCTTAAAGGTATATAAACGTTCATAAGCTATACCAGAACCATATCTGTGATTAGTCTGCCCGAGACAAATGCACTCTAGAATTCATTGATACATTTAGGAAGAATATGCTTCATCCTATTTACGAACACCTTAAACACTAATTTGTAAATAACTTTACAAAGGCTAATTGGTCTAAAATGTGTCATTTTCCTGGGGACAATGTAGGTGTGTTTTATATCATGCAAGGGCTGATTTCCATTCAACACATCCATACAAAAAGAAATACATCTTTACCAATAACGTGCCAGTATTTTTGAAAAAAGATAGTGGGCATACCATCGGGGCCAGAAGATTTGGTGGGTGCATCTATTAGAGGGTATGGACAATTTCTTCAGGTTGGAAGTCCGCCAATAGAAATTGATTCATCTTATCAGAAATTCGTTGGTCTAACATCTCAATGACAGATTCCTTGTTGTGTGATCCTTAGGATTTTAAGAGCTCCTCAAAATAATTTTTTGCTAAATTACTCATGTCTTCTTCCCCCTCACACCAAGTTCCAGTATTGTTTTCCAGACCCATAATTCTATTTCCTCTACGACGATTATTCACCTGTGCATGGAAAACTGCCTTATTTCTGTCCTCCCTTCAAGCCAATCAACCCTTGCCTTTTGCTTCCAAAAAAGCTCTTCTTTTTCCAGCAACTGATTTAATGTGTTTTTTGCTTTACGCTCCTCCTCAAGGATTCCATCATCCACCGATTGCTCTTTAAGCCAATTGAGCATGCAATTTATATTCCTTATCAACATACTGATGTTGCCCCCATTTCTGTTAAGCCATCTTGTCAAATTATGGCCCACCTCTTGCATTTTCCTTGCTATTGACTCATTAGCACTAGATGCCTACGTGGCTAAAATGACCTCCTTGCATCCCCGGTCTTTTGTCCACATCTCTTTAAAGTGGAACCTGCGCGACTTTCTCCTGCTCCTAATTTGTCTGCTACTACACACCGTATTCAAGGAAATGGGGTAGTGATTTGAAGTAGAATTATTCAAATGTTCAACTCGGAAATTTGGCCATTTAACGCACCATTCTTTGTTTGCCAAAATCCTATCCAATCTTTCCCTCACCATGTCTTCACTCCTCAATTCCTTTACCCATATGAGCCATGCTCTCTTAAAACCCAAGTCCATCACATTGCTATCCGCCAATGCTTACCTAAAAGCATCCATTTGTTTCTCCAGACTCGCACATTTCGCACTTTCTTCACTATCATTGATAATTTCATTATAATCTCCCATACAAAGCCATGGCAATTGACTATGAGATGCTAGTAACGCCCAGGATATATTCCTTCTACTGGTTTCAGGCTCTCTATAAAATCTGATTATTCTCCAACTTAATTGATCATGTTCTTGGACCTGCACGTCAATATGATACCTTGAAAAAGATCTCAACTGTAACGCTAAGTCTTCCCTCCATAACATTGCAAGACCCCCAGTCCTTCTAATACTGTTACAGTGAAACAATTTCCCATCCTGCATTTCCTATGAACTGTTGGTAGTTTAAAATATGATACATCCCATATTTGATTGAAAGATTTAATTATTAATAAATAAAATTAATTTTTGTATTAATTTTTTTTATATTTTAAATAATAATGTTTGAACAAAAACAATTTTCATATAACGAACAGACTTAACTATTTTAATATAAATAGATTATTATTCATAAAAGTTATGATTATACAAAAAGTTATAATCATCCGAATAAAAGTTTATATCTATTCATTCATTATAAATAAATATTTCAGTATAATCATTTTCACTACTTCTTATTGAAGAATTTGAGATTTTGTTGTAACCTAAAGGCATAATTACCTTTAAAAAAGTATTTTTCATGCCTCCAAGCCAAAATTCTTTTATATTATTTCTCTTCTCTTATTTATTTTTTTTTCTAACAATTTCAAAGCAATTATGAGAAATTTATATTTTCACATGAGGAAGATACAAGGAAAAGAAAATGGCATGATTTGGAGATCGATATTAGAGAAGGTTCAAGGTGTCAAAGGATTAATATTTTTATGGACTAAAATGTTAATTTTCATAAAAATCTTCATTAAAGGTATGTATTTTATTTTTTGCATAATTTTTGGGATAGAAAAAATGAGGGGAAAATAGAAACTATATAAAAAAAAACTGATTTTGGCCTATTTAAAGGCTTCCAAAATGACACTGTTTTTGGTGTTTGACCCGTGCCCAATGGACCAAGATGCACACATCAACCTGCACTTTGACCAAGCTCGTTTGGCAGGTTTTCCTCTTTTTTTCTTTTTATTTTTTGCCTTGATTTTTATTTTATTTATTTTGCGTTGATTTTTAGGTTTTTTTTTATTTTCTTATGATATTATTGTTATTATTATTATTATTTTTTTATATATTATTACTAGTAATAATTCTTTTAGAAATAAATAAAATAAAATAAAAATAAAACTAAAATAAAATATGGACCTAAAAAATATAATATGCAAAAAATATTATTATTATTATTTAAAGAAAATAAAATTTTATTGCAAGCAAAAATGTTATTTAAATTTCACCAAAGTGTTGGGATAATTTAAAAAATAATTTTTGCTAAATAATAATAATAATAATATAAAAAAGATAAATAAAATAAAAATGATAAGTTATTTAAATTATTTTTTTAAATGTAAGTTTTAGAGAAAGCTAAAATAGTTTATTTCTTTAATTATTGCAAGTAAAAATAACTTTTCAAATTTCACCATAGAGTTAGAATAATCCAAAATTATTTTTACTAGAACAAATGTTTATTTAAACAATGTAAAAAAATAATAAAAAATAAAAGTGAAATAATAATAACAATGATTGATATTTTGAATAAATATTTTTTTAAAAATATAGAAAATTGAAAGAGTTCAATTTTCTTTAATACAAGCAAAAAATAAATATTTAAATTTCACCAGTAAGTCGAGATAATCTAAATTTTTTTAAATAATAAAAAATAATAAAAAATAGTAAATAATAACAACAAAATAATTAAAAAATCATAATAAAAATTAAGTAATTAATCAAATCCCTTAATTATCATAAAAATGATTTTATTTAAGATCTCGTCAAAAAGTTGGGATGATCCTAAAACTTATTCAAAATTTTAGGATTTCACCAAAGAATCAAGATAATCTTAAAATTTATTTCATTAATTTTTAGAATTCACCAAAGAATTAGAATGTCCCTAAAGTCATCCTATAAATAAATATCTTATGACGAGATTTCAATAATTTTGTGAATAGTTAATCTTTTCTAAATATTTTTTAAATAAAGATTTTTTATAAATTTTGCCAAAGTGTTGGAGAATTTATAGAATACGAAAATAATAATAATATTAATTTCACAACAAAGAAATATTTTTTTCATAAATAAATTTTAGGAAATTAAATTTAAATATATAAAAAAAGATCGCGTCATTAAAATTAAAAGATTACATATGTTTAATTAGTACCATTCCTTGAACAGGCAACGTGAGGGTGCTAATACCTTCTTCACTTGTAACCATATTTTCAGACTCAACTCTAATTTCGTAGACCTAAACTTCTTTTAGTAAATCTTAATTAATTTTAAGATTTTTGTTAAAAGATGATATTTTGGGTGGCTAATCACACCTTGCAAAAAGATTGGTTGCAATTTTGAAATTTTTCATCAAATCTAGCGATCAAGTCTCCCCGAATGAAAAATCATTATGACAGCTGGTAAAAAGATTGACTGAATGAGATAACACGTTAACAATTTATTTCATTAGTGTGTAAAGTCAAAACACAATATGCAAAATATTGATTACATTGCATAAGTTTATGCATTTATTGAAATTGACTCCATAACTGGGTTTAATGAATTGTATTATATTTATTTGAAAAATCGATGCTTATAAAAACTAAGATAGGAAATAGCCTAAAAACATATAAGAGAAAGACATGAATTGATTTACGATCAAAAGAATTATCATTTGTTATCAAGTAATGAATTAAATTGTGTTCTAATGGAATGGCTGATTGTTTAATTGTTATATCTTGGTTATATAAAGAATAGACAAATTGTCACATGATTTTTATGAAAAATAATTAGAAATGGGTAAAGGAATTTACCATGAAAAATTAAATGTAAATGGAGAATATATGCAGAAAATAAGATTTGACTGCAAGATTATTTTTATTTTTAAATCATAACACTAAAATTGAGATAATAAGTTAAGTCAAGCTATTTGCATAGGTCTATCATTGTAGTCATTTATAAATTAAAAGTTGATATATATATTTTTAAAATTTATTATTGGTTCAAATTTTGACCAGTGTTTAATTTTCATGAAAACCAAGTAAAATTAAATTGATATATGTAAATAATTATTATTAAGATATAGTGTTTCATGGATTAATTGGTGGATAATAAATCAAATAATGATTATTATCAGAAACATTAGCAGTGTGACATGTATTTTGCCAGTTGAGTGTATTACACTAAAAGCGATTTTACAAAATAAAATTTTATTGTGAATACTCATAAAGTGAAAATCATAAAAAGCTATCAAAGAGTTAATCAATAGTTACTAAAAAAAAAGCATTGTTGCTTTTCACATATGGGATATTGAATAAACGAAAAGGCATGCCATTAAAAAATATTGAAACTTTTGTCAGTTACTAGCATTTTGAAAGATGCTCATCAATGTTTAATTAGGCATGTTTATAAATTAGAAAAGAAAATGCAAATTCGATGTTCCAAAGGCACCAATACATGCATGTGTTTAATTTCATTTTATGATGACATGGAGAACATTGATACAGTTTGCCATATATTAAGAAAATGAACTGAATGGCATAGAATTTTCTTTCTTATACATATAAGAAAGATATGGACTATGGAGATAAAATGCCATCATCCAATTAATACATTATTGGTTAAAGACAATGAAGGCATTTTTACCTCTTGTACTTGAAAAAATGGCCTTTTACAAGCTGTTAAAATAAAAAGTGAATAAGTTTCCAAGGTTTTCAATAGTTTCATGATAACGGCAAGGATGTGACTAGTTATATGCCATATTAACACATGGACTTAGATAATAATATTGGTTTTTGAAAGCCAAAAGCCTTAGAGTTAGCCAATTAATGATTTAATCAATGTAAATTCATCACAAATTTTTATATGAATTATGAGCGTTTTGATTTAGGGTTTGGTTTAAGGTTTAAGGTTTGCTTTAGAGTTTAAGGGTTTATTTTAGGGTTTGATTTAGAATTTAAAATTTAAGATTTGGTTTAGGGTTTAGGATTTAGGATTTGTATGGTGGTTTAGGTTTGCAATTTTAGTTTGGTTTAGATTTAAGATTTAAGGTTTAGGTGGCTTAGGTTTAGGATTTAGGGTTTGAGGTTTGGTTTAGGGTTTAAGGTTTGTATAGGGAATGCATGTAACAAAATAACAATAATGCCATTGATAAAAATGCAACCTTTAATGTATGGAACATGTATGAATATAGAAACAAACATATTACAAACTTAGGCATATTTACAAATATATTACAAACTAAGTATGCATGCAAAAAACATAGTAAACTGGGTCAAACAGAAAGGGTTTAAGGAATAAAATATGGCTTGGCCAAGTCATTCATGGAGAAATTGTTGGTAAAACACTTAAGTCATGTCTCCACCATTTTTTTTTTTGAAGTAAAACACATGTAAACAACAATAAGTCATGAAAAAGTTTATTAATTTAACACTTTTATTCATTGAGGATTCCATCAAATACATAGGAAACTTAAAGAATAAACCAAAAGCACAAGCAAACACACATGATATGAACAACTATTAGCCACAAATATAAAATTAAGGTTCGGCCAAGCATAGGGGAAGCTTGGTTAAACATTCTTCATGGCCAATCCCAATTATTTATTCAATCATTTGGCTAGAACATGCATCAAATACTTATAAAACTATTATATAAAGGCATTTTTATCATAAAATGAATTTCATCAAACATGGAGTAAACTATTTAAAAAGGAAACCATTAGAACATGCATGCTAGCCAAACACTTCATATAAACCACTAACATAATCAACAATCATACAAATAACAAATAGCATAACATTTAAAACTTTCATACACATTATTCAAAGGAAGGGAAACATTACAAAACAACCAAAATAGGTTTAAGCATGGAGAGTAATAGCTTGGCCAAACCTTCTTTAAGCATTTTAATGGTGGATTTTTGCCATGGCTTGATTTCTTTTGCTTTAAATCACAACTATTGATTAGTTGGTTGAAATTTTGGATCAAGCTTGAAGTTATGGAGGCAAACAACTAAGGAGGAAGTTGTTTTTTCACAAAAAAATAGAAAAATTAAAGGACAAACAATATGGAAACTATAGAAAGTGATATGAAATGGTATGAAATGCAATAAAGAAATAATAGAAATTATACCTCCACAAAGCTTTCCAAAATTTTGACCTTTTTTTTCCTTTTTTTTTCTCCTTTTTTATGCCACTTTCAAGGCTTTCTCTTTTCATTTTCAACCCTAAATGATGAATTTATAAGCCATGTAAATGCAAGATGGCCCTTGATCAAATTTTCATCCTAAGACTAATATTCTACCCTTAGTTTATTATCACCTTTCAACCTTAGATCAACACCTTTTAAAGATCAATGATTCATGATGAATCCAATAGAAAATGAGGCCTTTGGTGCAGCTGAAACTATGTGAAATGACCAATTTGCCTTTTTGAAAATTTTGACCTTTTTATGCAATTTTCTTAGAAAAGCATGATCCCTTCTTTGTTTTTATGATTTTAAAGCACAAAAAATGTTAAAATGATATGAAATTATGATCTAAAAGTTTTCATGAAAATTCAACACCATGAAGGTCAAATTATAAAAATACCCCTAAAGGAAATTTTAGTAATTTCACACCTTTCAAAGTGCGATCAAGGTTTCTATTGCACTAAAAATCATAAAATAATTTCAAAACATGACTTCGAGCGTTTCGTACAAAATCAACCTCGAGAAGGTCAATTTACAAAAATACCCTTAAAAGGTATTTTTGTAATTTCACACCTTCTAAGATATGATCAAGGTTTCTAACTTATCAAAAATCATCGAATAATATCAAATCATGATCTAGAGCTTTCCTCACAAAAATCAACCTTGATAAAGTTAATTTATAAAAACATTCTAAAAGCATTTTAGTAATTTTACACCTTCTATGGTGCAATCAGGGTTTTCAATGTGTTAAAAATTATAAAATAATGTTTAATTATGATTTAAAAGTTTTTATAAAAATCAAACTTTGAGAATATCAAATTATAAAAATACCCATGAAAGGCATTTCGAAAATGTTTTACTTCCCAAAGTGCAATCAAGGTTTTTAGTGCATTAAAATTCACCAATTTCATTTCTTAGCTTTGTAAATCTTTTTTGGTTTTTAATTTTAAGGATTAACTTGAGTTCAACCAAATTTGACTAATTTTAACCAATTTTGATCAAATTTGACTTTATTTGATCAGGTTTGACTAAGTTTTACCTTAGGGCATTTGAGTCAAATTGGTTCTAAATTTGATTTTAAAAACTTATCAAAGTTAAAGAAATGTTGGATTTGAATCAAGTCAAATTTTAAAGGCCTCACAATTGGCTAAATTCTACCTAGATAAAATTAAATGGTTTCAGCTATCCCTCTTTGCATATTTTTTAGACTAAAAAGTAATGTAAAGACAAAAATATCAAGTTTGTCCAAGACTAAGGCTTAAAAAGTTTTTGCTTGTTGTTTATTTTTTTTGTTTTGTTTTTTTATAGGCCATTAGAGGTTATAAAACTTTAAAATCTTGAATTTTGAAAACTCTTTTAAATAGAGGTTTCGAAACTTTAGAAAAATGTAAACGCTGAAAAACTCCTTTAAACATAGGTTACAAAACTTTAAAAATCCCTATTTTGAAATGCTCATCTAAAAAGAGGCTAAGAAACTCTTACAAATATCATTTCCAAAAAACTCCTCTAAAGAGAGGTTAAGAAACATTAAAAATCCCATAAAATGAGGCTAAGAAACTTTTAAAATCGAGAAACTTTTAAAATCCCAATTTTGGAAAGTTTCTCTAAAACGAGGCTAGGAAAGTTTAAAATTTTCAATTTTGAAAAGTTCCTTTAAAAAAACCTTAAAATTTTCAGCTTTGAAAAACTCCTCTAAAGAGAGGCTAAAAAACTTTTAAAATTTTATTTTGGAAAACTCCTTTAAAGAAAGGGTAGAAAACTTTAAAAATCTCAATTTTGAAAAACTCCTCTAAAGATAAGCTAGGAAATTTTAAAAATCTCAATTTTGAAAACCTCATTTAAAGAGGGGTGAAGAAACTTCAAAATCTCAATTTTAAAAAGCTAGGTTATATTTAAGGCTTTTAAAAATGTTTTTTTTTCCTTAAGAATTGTGTTTCTTCTCTTTGGTTTTTTCTTGAAAAAGTGATCATCTTCCCAATGACATTTGTTTTTTTAAAATCAAGTTCATTCTTCATGCATTGTATGTAATGAATGCAAAAACATAGTGTAAGTGATTCAAATATTTTATCCATATCATGCACTCATACTTATGGCAACAAGGTTTCCATGATCACAACCACTCTTTAAGCCATTCATTCTAGGTAAATTTTTTATGGTTAGGTAGTATTCTCATTTGATTAATACCTTTATCTTAATTAATGCCAACTTTATTAGGCTTAATGATCTGATCTCTAGCATTAGCTAACCTGTTGCTTAAATCTCATCCTGGTGTCGGCTAATCTGGGTTTAAATCTCATTAACACTAGTTAGTCTGGGCTTAAATCTTCATAGATGCTAGCTAGAATAGTTTAATTCTCATTGGTGCCAACTAAACTAGGCTTGAATCATGATAGTTAGGCTTGAATCTTCATAAGTGCTATCTAAACTAGGTTTAATTCTACTTGGTGCTAGCTAAACTATAATTAAATCTTTATATGTGCCAACTTAAACTAGGCTTGAACTATTCAGTGCCAGCTAGATTGGGTTAAGTCTTTTTTTTTTTAAATTTCTTAACATTTACTCTTTCTAAAAACTCAACTTGCTATCATATCCTATCTTTTTCATTTATTTTTTTAACAACCTCTCCATTTCTTTTATAGATTTTTTTTTCAACTCTTCAAACTCTTATGTCATTTTTGCCTTTCATCAAACTATTTTCCTTTTTTCTTTTTTTTTCTCTTTTTCCATAATATATTTTTTCGTCTTTTTTACTTTTTTTCCTATTCTTTTTCCACTTGTTTTCCTTTTCCTTTTCCCTTTTTTTCTTTTCTTTTCTCTCTTTTTTTCAAACTCTTTTCATCCATCCTTTTTTTTTGGCAAACTCTTCTTTTTTTGTGTCTCAAATTGAGAGATTCTTTTCCTTTTTGATTTTTTTCTTTAATAGACTTTCCATGTCTTTTTCTTTTAATATTTACTAAGTTTACAAATGCAATCATGACACAAATATTTATTTTCAACAAATGATGCAAATGCAAATATCTTAATACAAATACTTGAATTCATGTTATAACAAAACTTTTTCATGATACAAATACTCAATGCAAAGGCAAGTAACTTTTTCATGATAGAGATGCCAATGTTCTTTCATATAGATGACCTTATGATGATACAATGTGAATTTTTCTTTTTAACAACACAAATATACCCATGAAAAGACATGACAAATTTTTTTACTAGTAACTTTCTTTTTCATGATGCAAATGGCTCTTATGAATGCAAATGCCGATGTTCATAAATAAAATGGATGCCTCAAAAATATAAATGCAAATTTGCAAAATCAATTCTTTTTTTTAAAGTACTCTCTACAATCACAAAATTTCATTTCAAAAATGCCAATGCCCACGCAAATGCAAGAATTTCATGAAATATATGCCCCAATGTAAATGTAAACACGAAAAATATTCTTTTTTACAAAAGAAAATTCCTTCTTAGTTCCACTTATTTCTGATATCCCAACCAATTATATCTTCAATTTCTTCCCAAAATGATCTTAACTTACCATTTTTCTATTCTTTCACCTATTCCATCTTGTTTCTTTACTATTTTTTACCTTCTTTGCTTTTGGACAAGTTCTCTTGATGTTTCTTTCATTTTTGACATGCTTTCTTTATTTTTGGTTTCAACACACAATAATGCAACATGCAACATGTGTTTTGAACTTGATTGTAAAATAAGAAGACACAACACCATTCTTAAAAATTATTTTTCTTTCCTCTTTCCTTATCAATAACATTAATTCTTCCGTGCAAAACATTTTTCTTCCTTAAATCCAAACTAGTCTAAAGATTAGAAATTCATGATTTTTTTATTTTACACAAAAATGAAGGACTGGTTAAAACTTTTTAAAATAGTCAATAAAATTTTCTCACATAATTAAATTCCTTAGAATGAGATTCCTAAATAAACTATGACTTTGGGAGTCTCTTAAAAATTGGCATTACTTATTAGAAATGAAAGAGGTCAAAATTTTCTTTTTAAATTGATTGAATGGTTTAGCATACAAAGGTTTTAGTTCATTCAAATGGGTTTCACTATTTGAAGGTAATAAAAGAGGTGTATACTTTTCAATGTAGGGTCATAAATGAAACAAAAAATTTTTCTAAAAAGCATGAATTCCTTAAAAACCAAACATGTTCAACACTTTTTTTGGTATCCAAGTATGGCATTTTGATATATGTCAAAGTCAACTATAATGGGCTTAAAATTTTGGAAGGTCATTTAGGGATAAAGGAAGAAGGCTCAAATTTTCAAAATCAATCCCTTTTTATGCATTTTAAGCTTTAGAACCTCAATATCTTTAGACTTTCAAAAAGTTTGGGTTACCTTGAGTTAGTTTCTATTTTATTTAGTATCAGGAGTGGCTTTAAGGCCTTCAAAGTTTGCTTTAAAATGTCCTTTTATAAGGTTTTCATCCTAGAGTCACATTCATCCTTTTTTTATTTTTTTATTTTTTTGATTATTACACCATACACTTAAGAATTTAAACTTATCCAAAATGGATTAATGGTTCAAACGAGTAATTAGGTAATAAAAAGAGATAAAAAGGTTTATGGATTTTATGGTCATTCCTTAAAGAGAAGCTTTTTAATTTTAAACATCCGTACTTGATCCAATGTGGATTTTTCTAAAGACATAATATAGGCCAAAGTTTAGGGTTTTTAAAAAAAGGGATAGATAGGCCAAAAATAAATATCTAAGGATGATTTAAACTAGGGATTATTCCTTCATTTGAAATATTCACCTTGGGGGTATTTGTCCTTTCATTTTCTCATGCTTTTCACTTAATCATTCATATCTTTTCCTTTTCATTTTCGTTTTTCTTTTCTCCTCTTTTCTTTTGTTCTTTTCTTTTGTTCTTTTCTTTTTTTTTTCTTTTTTTTTCATTCCTTATTTTATGATTTTTTTTCACTTTTTTAATGAGTGAATTCAAAACTTCATAAAATTTTTATTGGGCATTTACCCTCAACATGTAAGGTTATTTCTTAACTTTATCATACTTAACCCCTAGATGTATCTTTTTTTACCCTCTGATAAGGAAAGTAAACCTTAGTGAAGTTTTATTTTGAAAATTTTTATTAGGCTCAAAGGGGTAGCAAGGTTAAAATTTCTATATTTATGAAGGGATAATGAAAGATAGCTATTTATCATCTCAAGTATGTTACTCAAATTTTTCAAAAAAAAAATGTGTGAAGAAAGGTTTTTTTTTTTTTTGTTAATGTGCTTTGGGGTAGGTAATTAAAAGGCTGTGTGTTTAAGATCATTTTAAAGGATTGGGGTGGCTTCAATTTTGGAAAATTTGAAGCTACAACATAGCCTTGACACATCAAATCACCATATTCAAATTTTTAAAAAAAAATATTGTGTTTGACTAATCTTCTAGAAATATTAAATTTTCCTTTTCTTGTTTTGAAACTAGTTGTCCCATTATTTATTACGTAGGAAAAAGATAGCACCCTTTTGTATCACAATATTGTTAAGCGAAGACAAAGTTCATGAATTCAAGTTCATGTCTCTTTAGGGGTAATGGTTGACGAGTGAAATTTAAGTGGTTTGAAAAAGGTGTTAGGTATTTGATAAGTTTATTTCTAATAATGAATGTTAACTCTTTTGAGACTCATTTCATCTTCTATTATAAAGGAAAACTTTCTTTTTCTTCTTATTTTTTTCTTATTTTTTTTCTTTTTTTATTCTTTTCTTTTTTAAAGTACTTTATTCTCTTTTTATGATCTGGGAACTTAATTATATCAAGCTTTACTCAAATCCAACAATTTTTCTTTTTGTTATTTTCTTATAGAAAAAATCTTAAGAATCCAAAATTTAAAAGGAATTAAAAACTTAAATGATAATATACACCAAGTTATGAGATAATATGATGAAATATGTCCATTCGTTCACAACAAACATTCAAACTCAATTCAAAATTCACATCCTCAATGGTGCTTTCAAAATGATATATAAATTTAAACAAAAAAAAGTCCCCTACTTTGCACCTCACCTTTAGAATCTTAACCTTTAATTCTACTACCATCAATTATCATAGCCATCAACTAGTTCTTTAAGTTTTGTAGGATTTATGTTAATCAAAGCCTAAGTTGTATCCTCGAAAGTAATGTAATTTTTTATGGAATACCCTTTGACCCCATCACAGTATTTACATTTAGCATTATGATCGTACCACCTTGGTATGGAGGCTTTTTAGGCTTTGTAAGGATAGAGGAAATCATATGATTATTGACAAGCAAAGAGAAAAGCACTGCATAAGACATTGGAAGTGAATTGTCTATTTTGACTATCTTTCTTTTGTGGCTTATGGATGACTTGAGTTGATCTTTTCTTTTATGGATATCTATGGTGAATGAGTCTAGGAAAAAGACTTTAGGACATAAGGATGAAATGGTTGAGAAAAGTCACTAGCTTGAGGTGTTGCATTGTAAAAAGTTTGGGACAGATGCATTGACCAATGAAATTGAGCATTCCCCAAATCTTCTTATATCATGGCAAGGTTTCCTTCATTTCGCCCTTCAACAATTGTTTCTTGGGCATGTTCATCAGAAATACCTCTCTTAACCCTTTCATTATGAATTTTTGCATTACCATCCATAACCCTTCCTTTTTTTTTATTTCATACTCAATTTTACCCACAACAAATAGCTAATCTACCAATTTTGAAAAACATATTATCAGTCAACCTATCATAGTAAGAAGAAAGAAATGTATCCATAAATAGAAAATTTAGCTTCTTACTAGTAAGAGGTGGTCATACTTACGATGCTATCTTTTTCAATCTAATAGCATATTCTTTGTAGCTTTCATTAGAGCTCTTTTTCATGTTTTGAACGGTCAATCAGCCTAAGACTACCCATAACATGTGCTGGTATTGCTTAAAGAATGCCTGAGATAAATCCTTCCAAGTATGAATTTGATCGCTTTCCAAATTACAATACTAGTTGGCTACTATTCTAATCAAACTTTTTTGAAATACATGAATAAGTAATTTTTTATCACGAGCATACCTAATAACTATGATGGCAGACTTTCTTATTATGGATCAACACTCAGTATATAATGTTATTTTTGGTAAGCCATTAATAAAGAGAACAAAAATTGTGATAGCAATTTACTATCTTAAAATGGAATTCCTTACATCCATAAGGCTAGCTACATGCAAATGAACTAAGTAATAGCTTACCAATACCACTTACTCTCATTATAGCTTACACAAAAGATAAGGCTTGAAAAAGAGAAAATTAGGGGTGAAATAGTAAAAACCAGTGAATAATCTAGGAGGTAACCCAGTTACCACCATCAATACATGTAATCAATCCCACCCTCACCCAAACTTTTAGCATTAACAACTTAGATATCTGTGAAAAGACCAATCAATATAAGGCTCACCTATCTAGAAATAGCTCTAATTCAACTATATACCTCAACTAGGATTTAGTTCCATAAATAGGCTTTTTACTTGATCAGAGTCCAAATGAATGCAACAAATATTTTTATGAAAAAGTGTAGAGTTTTTGCATGGTTAGCTACAGATATTTCAAGTATTGATAAGAGTGTCATTATCCACCTCTCGAATATATATCCAATAACTAAGCCAATATGGCAAAAGAAACGGTGCTTTACTCCTAAGCATATTTAAGCAGTTAAAGAGAAAGCATACAAGTTACTAGCTACAGGATATGTCAAGGAAGTTAAGTACCCTAATTGGTTGGCCAATATGGTGATGGTAAAGAAAGCTAATGAAAAATGGTGGATATGCATAGACTTCACTGATTTTAATAAGGCTTGCACCAAAAATAGTTAAAAAGAAAGCATACAAGTTATTGGTTGTCGGATATGTCATGGAAGTTAAGTATCCTAATTGGTTGGCCAATATGGTGATGGTAAAGAAAGTTAATGAAAAATGGTGGATGTGCATAGACTTCATTGATTTTAATAAGGCTTGTACCAAAAACAATTTCCCTTTGCCCTTCGTTGACAAATTGGTGGACTTCTTTATGGGCCGCTAATACTTAAGCTTTATAGATTTTTTTTTCGGGTTAAATTAGATCAAGCTTACACAATCAAATCAAGAAAAGATAGCTTTTATCATTGAAAATGACTTGTTCTATTACATGGTCATGTCTTTAGGGTTGAAGAATGATGAGTCAACCTATTAGAGGTTGGCGAATAAAATTTTCAAAAACTAGATTGGATGATCTTTGGAAATGTACGTAGATAACATGTTAATAAAGAGCTTTTCCTTGGAAAAGCACATATGAAATTTGGCAGAAGATTTTTTTCATACTTTGCTAGTATAATATGAAATTAAACTTTGCCAAGTGTATATTTGGAGTGCAAGTAGGAAAGTTATAGGGGTTTATGGTATCAAATTGAGGCATTGGGGCCAACCCTTAGAAGGTCAAAGCTATTTTGGAGATGAATCTCCATAGACCACTAAAGAGATAAAAAGGTTGCCAGGGTGAAAAGCAGCCTTAAACCATTTTATTTCAAAATTGGTGGATAAATACCTCTGATTCTTTAAGGTTCTTCAAAGTGCCACCAAATTCAAGTGGAATGATCAATGCCAAAAAGCCTTTAAAGTACTAAAACAATATCTCACCTCTCCACCTTTGCTAGCCAGTCCTGTACTTAGCAAGCCCATATATATATATTGGCTACCTCTAATGAAACTGTTGCTACAATGTTGGTCAAAGAATAGAATGAAGTTAGATACCAGCTTACCATACTAACACGGCATTGGGAAATTAGGAGATAAACTACATGAGATTGGAGATTATTGCTTTTGCACTTACTATGGCTACTCGATGTCTGAGGTAGTACTTCCAAGCTCTAGCCATTATTGTGCTGACTTCAACCCTTCAAGGAAGTACTTTATAAGATTGACACCTCAAGTAGGATAGTGAAATGGAGCGTCAAACTCAACAAGATTCACATTAAGTATAAGCCCAAGAAAGCCATCAAAGCTTAAGCATTGGTGGACATCATTCTTGATGTATTATGTGCATTTTATTTTGTTTATTATCAATAATAAATGTGAATTGGAAATAGCAATTATTTTTAGAAATAAGAATAGGATAATATCTTTAAGTTAATATAATTCTAGAGATCCTATCTAGATGTTGAAAGGATTTCAAATAATTATTCTTTATAAAGAATATTATCTTCAATTTGAAAGGTTATTGTCAAAATTTCCAAGTGGATGAAATTTTTTCTAAATTCCGCTTCGATGTTGAGAAATTTAGGAAAATTTTTTGGAAATGAATATTTTCTTTTTATTTCTAAATAAAATGATCTATTAAGAGAAAAGAGAGGGAGAGAGAGAGAGAGAGATTCTGTGACAATAAAATGAGTTAAGGAGATTATTTTCAGATATCAAAAAATTAAGATCACTTTTATTAAGGCTAAAAGAATAACATATAATTAATTGATTTCTATTTTTTTAAACAGTCGCTGTGATGGTATTAGTCTTTTTTCAAACATAACCATACTCTTGAATCTAATTTTTTTCATAGACCCAAAAATCATCCTTTATATAATTTTAGTTAATTTTAGGATTTTAGTAAAAATATAAAATTTTTTTAAGCAGCCAATCATACCTAATAAAAAAATATTAGTGATGACTTTTTATGTTTTTAAAATCGCTTAACAATCTGAGTTCTTAAAAAAATCCTATCAATGTTACTAAACAAAAGAAGAACAAGGAGCCTTTTTTGGCTCTCAAAGTTTCATTGCTAAAAGAGAAATACTTGCTTTATTGTATTGGTCAATATAGTTCCCATTTTGGTGGACAAAAGATGTGTCCCCAAGAATAAGATAAGGATTAGCATCTGGGAAGGTAATCAGGTCTTTTGGAGAAGTTAAGGCATTTGCCGTGTATGAAGTGCTTGCTGGGATCGATAATACACTTCGCAGCTCGTCCGGTAAATCTTCTTTGAGTGATAGTTAATTCAATGGAGGTTCATGGTCTTATGAGGCTAATGGGATTGAAGCCTTTACTATGGAGGAACAAGTGGGAGAGAGAAAGAGGCTAGGCAATTTCAAAAACCCTGTGCTGCCTCCATTTCTTGTGGATTCAGGCGTTCTACTCTAATACGAACCTTCCAGGTACATCAACAAATTTGGTTTCCAACAAGTAAAGCCAACTGGGTGGAGATTATTTTTTGCTAGATTTAGTTAAAGAGAAACCGTTTTAGTCAATAAGATATGAGGAAAAACATAAAAGATTTACAAAGCTTTCACAAAGCAAGAGAAATAGAAACGCTTCGAAGTATCTTGATTTCCACTTTGTTATTTTCTTTTTTTTTTCCTTACCTAATTGTTTAATGGTTCTTGACAGATGATTGTAGAGAATAATAAATTAAAACGTCTTCAAACTGTTGCAAATTGCATCCTAGTAATCTTCTAAAGGAAACATTGAAATGAAATGAACAGTTCGGGAGCAAAAGAATCGGAAATAATATTGAATTAACCATCTCTGTTCTTTGCTCTCTGGTCGGAAATTAAGCTCCAATCTATGGTTTATGAAGAACACGTCCAGCAACTAAAGCAGCCTCCATGACTACTGAGATTACATCAATGACCTCATCAACTTGGCATTTATTTCCCTTGAAAGTCCTTCCGCCAGATTTCTGAAAATTAGTCGTGCAGTCTAAGAAGTTTTGGCTGCACTCTTGACTGAGATAGTTATCTGCACCATACAAGTTCCAGCAGTTTTAGTTGCAAAATTCTATATCTATAATACATGCAAAATTATTTTACACAATACATTTGTGGTGGAGTTACAGAATTTAAATGGAAAAAAAAAAAAAGAAACACTTCATTTCATTTTAATTTGATTTTGCATTATAAACAATCGTTATTGCTATTATCAAATTATTGTAAAATTTTAGTTTAAAAGTCAAAATCACAATTTTTTTTTCTAAAAGTTTTCCAGTTATCATTTTCATTCTACTAAATTTAGAGTGTTCCAAATTATCAAAGAATAATGGATTGCTCCAAGATTTGGTCACTCTGAATTGCAGTTCATCATGTATTTTAAAGACTAAAATAATAAAAAAATCTTTAAACTTTATTATTTTACTTCGATAAACTCTTATACTTTTATTATATTCAAATAAGCCGCTAAATTTTAATTTACACTCAAATAAAATCTTTAACTTTCAATTTGTATTTAAATAAACCCTTAACATTTCTTTTATTATATTCAAATAAGCCGCTAAATTTTAATTTACACTCAAATAAAATCTTTAACTTTCAATTTGTATTTAAATAAACCCTTAACATTTAATTTATACCTAAATAAATCCTTAATATAAGTAAACTTTTTTTTGAAATAATAACTTATTTGGATATAAATCAAAGAATACATATTTATTTGACTATAATAAAAATATATGAGCTTATTTAAGAAAAGTGTAGTACTTTAGTGGCTTTTTTAATATTTTAACTTATTTTAAATCATTTGAATTTGAATTGATTTTACGTTTTAAATTAATTTAGCTTATTGAATTTAAATTAGTAATCTTCTAAGTAAAATATAAGGCTTGAGTGATATTCACGTGACAAAATGTTTTTATTTAAACATAATAAAAAATTATTGCTTTTTTGAGAAGACTAAAGTATTATAATTAGTGTTTAAGACTCATATCTCTTCACATAAACGTCTAACAAGTGATTTGAATTTTATGAAATTATATGTCTTTCACTATAACAAATTTTTTTCTGTGAATCAATGTTCTGATATCAATTTTATAAGATAGGCTAATGCAAATAATCCATTATTATGGCAACTGCAAAATATATTACTTATGTCATTGCTAAATATGATAAAATAATAGAATGATCAAGTATAAGACTAGGAGAAAGAAGGTAGCCAAAATGAGAAGTTTTAGAAACGCATACTTGCATAGCAAATAATATTTTATAAGAGAAATTGATATGTGCCTTCTTCACAAAAGAGTTATAATTTATATAGACTTAGAAAAGATACTACAATTATTACACTCCATTATTACGATAAAGACTAAACAATATGATAATGACTAAACAAATGCTTTTTTTACGTGACTTTGCAAAAGAAAACAAATAACTTTAATAAAAATAAACCATCATTATTAAAGTAACTTTTTACAAGTAACTTTACGAAGAAAAAAACAATTTAAATGCTTCACAAGGTGATAAGGCTAGACACATGTCGAAAAGGCTATACATATTGCATACTGAAAACATACTTTAATTATACATCTAGGTTTGGACTAGTATAAGGCTTCATTTGTTGGCAAGAAATCCTTTAGAATAATACGGTATATCACTAATACCTCTAGTATTAATCTTTCATATGATGATTTTGAATTAATATTTTACGAACAGACTTCACAATCATTGTTTATTATCAAGGAATACGCTGATGATGACTCGATTCCTCAAATGATTATTTAAATGATAACCAGATGAGGATATGCATGATTACATAGGAATCCAAGAAATACAAGCAATGTAGTTGGCAAATACCCCTTTAGTCCTTATCTAAATATGCATTCAAGTTATAGCCTTCTTTGACACAAAGGCAATCCAAACAATTGCCAACCACCTTGTTTTCTTCGGTTTTGGCTCTGGCTTTAAATGTTTATCATCTGGATGGGTTGTTGGAATCATTTCTGGTTTCTTTCTTTTTAAATAAATAACATAATAGCCAAATTTATCCGAGAGTTCACCAAGGAAATCGATTTTAGGGTCTCCATTTTCATTTCTCTCTTTGACTTGTTGCTGAATAGTGTACAGGGAGTAAGGGTTACAGTCATAGACAATTGTAAAAGGCTCTTATGTGATAGTGTTTTTATTGTTGATTTTGTAAAGCCAATGGAAAAGATGATGATGTTAACCTTCTCAAGCATTAAAATTGTCTTATCACATCAAACTTTATTAAAATTATTTTTATAAAATTACTTTATTAAAGTTATTTGTTAGTTACAAATCATCTTATCTAGTCTTTATCATGATAATGGTAGGTAATAATTTTAGTAACTTTTCTAAACTTATAACTTGTAACTCCTTCGTGGAGAAGACAGATCTTAGTTTTGCTTCTAAACTATTGTGTGCAATATAAGTATAAATTTTTAAAATTTTTTTCTTTTGGCTATCTTCTTCCTCACAGTTTAGTAATTGATCAATCTATTACTTTATCATGGTTAGCAATGACATAAATAATATGCTTTATAGTTGCCAAAGTAATGGAACTTCTGTATCACAAAAACTTATGTAATTGATAATAGACCATTGATCTACAAAGAAAAGTTACTGTAGCAGATTTATTGAAAAAACTACAGTAGTGAAAGGAATAGTTACATAAAAGTCAAGCCACATACTCCACGTTTATGCCTAAAAAGAGTTTGAATCTTAAGCATAGGTTAGAATAATTTGGTCTTGTGCTTGATTTATGGATGCTTATGTTTGGTAATTTCTTATAAAAGCAATCTATCATCTGTTTGGCATTAGAGCCAACACGATGAGTAAGAAAATTATGATGCTATTAGACTGATGGATTAGGATAGTCAAACCCTTAACAACCATGAACTCGAATCAACCTTCCATTTCTAGCTCCTCTTCAAGCTCTTTTTTTTACTTTGTCCTTCTCTGCACTTGGACTAGTATCATTACTACTAATTATAGTTGTCCATGGATCAAGCTATTTTTCTCATATTTGCAAGGTCCAACCCATCGAGCTTAAGTCATGCATGTGTCACGTCATGCGCTAGAAAAAAGTAGGCATGATAGTTCAATCTCACATTAAATAGGGAAAGGAAGATCACAAGTTTATAAGCATTGGTGTTGCATCCCTAATAAGCTAGTTTTACACGAGATGGGTAATGGATACGTGACAAGGGATATCAATTCTAACCCTTGACTTATCCTGTTTTACACCAAATACTCCAACAGGGTAAGTAGGGTGGGCCGGGCCAATCAATTCCAACGAAGCACCCTAAAAAGGTAGGTAAAGGGAACCAGTCCACGCTAACCTCCCAAAAGACATAGCTAGGGTGGATCATGTGACCACGCTAAATGATCAAAAACAAAAATTAGGGTGGGTCGACCGTAAGGAGACATCAAGAAATTGAATGAGCGAGAATGTTATAATAAGTACTTCAAAAAAATAAATTAAGTGTTTTAATCTCACATCAAATATAAAAAAAAATTATTCGATATATAAATATTGGAACCACACACCTCAATGAGCCAATTTTTTTAGAGAGAACGTAATAGCCACGACAAGTAGCTTTTTGTCCATTAGAGCAATATGTGAGTTGGGTTCAAAATGAGATAGTTTTGTCTATATCTGGTGTAGGCATTAGAGCATTTTGTCACGTGAGCATTATCCTATTCCCGTAAAGCTAATTTATTGAGATATGTAATGCCAACCCTTATATTCCTAGCGAGTCAACTACCTTCCATTACCTATTTGACGTGAGATTTAAACACTTTATCTACTCCTTTTGAATGCTTAGCATGATATTTTTTCTCACCTAATCTTACGACGTTTTTGTCATGGCTGACCCACCATGCCCACTATCTTTTTGGTGCACTTAACATGGTCCACCTTGGGTCGCTATGTACCTGTTTAGAGTGCTTAGTACGGATTGTATCCCTCTGCTTACCTCTTAAGGACGCTTGGCTGGAGCAGACTAACAACTAGTCCAGTCTATCTACCTTCACTGGGGCACTTGGTGTGGAGTTGGATGAGTCAAAGATTGGCTTTAATACTATTTGTCAAGTGGCCATTACCCTCTCATTGCAAAACTGACTTATTAAAGTGCACAGCGCCAACATGCATATGTCCAGTAAACTTTCCTTTCTCTCTGATAAAGGATTGAAGCACCCTACCTCTAATATTAATATAGGTTTATACTATCCAATTATATAATTGATACTAATAATTTGCAATTAAAACTAGAATTATCAGAGAATCTCCCTAGAGTTTTCTTTATTGGAGAATTTTTTAGTCTGTCTCAGAGTTCTGTATCTGAATAAGGAGTTTTTGTCTTTAGTTGAGTACTAGTTCTCTAGTCCTTAGAATTAAGTTTATTATCATAGTTTTGGAATCTGTTTAGCTGTTTCAAGGAACTAGTTGTTGGTCGGCTTTGATTTATGGTAATATGGCTGAGGATCTCAAAGAAGATTAGGGTAACTCTTCATTGACGCAATTATAGGAACGTTCAGAATAATATGGAAACTAGCAAAAGAAATGACTGTTAGTTTTCTAGATAACAACTTGTTTTTATTCAAGTTTAGTTCCAATAAAGATAGGCAGAGCAAGTTGACAGATCTCCCTGGACTTTTAATAAAAATCTGCTACTGTTAGAAGAATTGAATGGAAACCTTAGGCCTTCGAACTATAGGTTTAACAAGGCATTATCTGGATTAGGGTGTACGGGCTTCCTCTAAAATGGATGAATGAAGAAGTTATAAAACGTGTTGGGAAGAAGATAAGGAATATCAAAAGTGTAGATACAAATATCAAGCAAATGGGATGTGAAAGATTCCTTAGGGTTAGAGTCGAAATAGATATTTCAAGACCAATAAGGAGAGTAGTTAATATCAGTAGTCAAGCAGGTGGTGAAGACACATGGGAAAACTAAAATACGAGCAGTTATCGACTTTCTGTTACGTGTGCGGGATGCAAAGACATACAAAGGTGATGTGCGAGAAGGTGGATGACAAGGAGTCTAGTGATAATGGGAAATAATTTGCTAGATAACCCACCAAAAAGAGTTATGTGAATTACATGGATAACATGAAATAATTTGCTAGACTGCTTACCAACAAATTTACCATAAAACAGAACAAAAGTGGGCAAGAGGCCAACGAAGTAGGAAGAGGCGACTCGACGATGACAAGAGCTGTGAAAAGGAAAAGATCAACAAAGAAAAATTTTAATTTCATGGATCACGGATTGTCGGCTGATTCTTCGAAATTTAATTTGGAAGGAGTTAAGAGTTGCAAATTATATAGGATACAAGGAAGCAATAATGCAAGAGTCCATGAAAGCATGGATTGTAAGATACACTTAAAGCAAGGAAATGATAAAGGTAAACAGGGAAACAGCTAACCGAGGGCCCCTCGTTTTAATCTCATGCAAGGGATTGAAATATGTAAATCACGAAGTCCTACATGTTATAACAACATGGTTAATTGTGCTAAGATGAATAACAGCTGTCATGATATACTTCAAAACAACCAACAACAAATAATAGTGGAAGGTGGGGAAAAGAAGGCCGCAACAAATGGGCTTCATGAACACGCATTAAGGAAGATTTTTATAAATGGAAATGGAAAATGGAAGAAGAAAGGTAGGGATCTGCGCATGATTATTAAAAATGGTGCATCGAACTTAGTTAAGAGAAAAATGATTGGTGAGGATGTTACAGAAGTTGCACATGATGTGGCTCAAGCAAAGAAAAGCAGAGCATAGGGTTTGGAAACAAGTGATTATTGCACCGAAATGGCGGAGACTGGATACCAATCTTGTCGAGGCCAATGAAATGTTTAGTTTTGAACTTTCAAGGGCTTGGGAACTCCCGAGTAGTTAGAGTGCTTCGGCAATTGTTGAAAGAGTAAGGTCCCCATGTAGTCTTTCTTAATGAAACAAAGCTATATGTTCAGAAGCTAAACAAAATTAAGAGTGTGGATTCAGCTCATGTTTTGGTTTAAATGCAGTCGGAACTAGCGGTGGGCACGCAATGATATGGACGTAAAAAATTACTTTAAAACTATTAAGCTTCTCCTAGAACCACATTGACATGGAGGTTGACGAGGGATCAAACTTAAGAAATTGGTGACTCACTGGATTTTATGGGGAACCGGATGTACAAAGAAAGGGAATATCATGGCATCTTTTGAGGAGTTTATTAACCTATTACTCAAAGCCATGGCTATGCCTAAAAGATTTTAATGAGATCATTGGACTCATGAGAAGTCTAGTAGATGTTTAAGATGTGAAAGTCAGATAGAAGCATTCTGCAAGGCATTGGAGGTAGGTGCTCTTGATGATCTAGGCTTTAATAAAGTATGGTATTCTTAGGAAAGGGGTAACAGTGTTAGCAATAATGTCCAAGAATGGCTGGATAAAGGGATAGCGAATTAGAATTGTTAAGAAAGGCTCCCGTTTACACTATTAGACATCTCACAGTATCAGTTTCGGACCATCGTCCGATAATGGTCAACATAGAATGAGGTAAATCGATAGAGGTGTCAAGAGACAAGCGAAGATTTTAATTTGAAGCTATGCGAGTTAAAGAACTTAAGTGTGAACAGAAAGTTTGCATGTCATGGCAATCAACAAATCAAGAACAAATATGGGACAAGCTGGCATGTACAAGCTCAAATTTGCTATAATAGCACACACGCAAGTTTCGGCATTTCGACAATAATATTAAAAAGACCACAAGCAGCTCCAATATATAAAGTCTCTTCCTTTGAATGAGGAAAACTTACAGGAGGGAAAAAAACTTTAGAAATAATTAAACGTAACTCCGGAAATGGAGGAATCATTTTGGGTGCATTGGGCCCAGGTTGACTGGCTAAGGGAAAGAGATAAAACATAGCATTTTTCCATGAACAGGCATCCCGGAGAAAGAGCAACAACACTATCAAGGAACTGGAAATGAGAACAGGGAATGGTGCGAAGATGAAGGAAAAATCAGGAAGATTGGCACTAGTTACTACAAATATCTATTTCAATCCCAAAGCTGCATGATAAATGAAGAGGTTCTTAAGGATATTGAAACGCTGGTTTCCAACGAAATAAATGAGACTCTTCTTAAAAAATTTACCTCAGAGGAAATTACCTCAGCACTTACATAGATACATCGAACCAAAGCCCCAAGACTTGATGGTATTCCTCCCTTTTGTTTTATAAAAATTTTTGGCATATTGTTAGAAATGATGTAACTAATTTCGCCTATCTTTTTTGAAAGGGAGACGGAACCTTGGTGCAGTAAATAACACTAATATTGTCTTGATACCCAAAACTAGGAATGTAAAAACCATAACCCGGTTTAGGCTTATTAGTTTGTGCAATGTGATTTATAAGATTATTGCTAAAGTACTGGCTAACAAACGTAAACTAATTCTTCCCCTTCATTTCAGTAAAACACAAAGTGCCTTTGTTCTTGGAAGACTAATCACAGACGATGCGTTGGAAGCCTATGAACTTTTACATTTCTTAAAAAATAAGAGGAAAGGTCGGAAAGAGTACTTTGAGCTAAATCTAGACATGAGCAAGGCATATGATAGGGTGGAATAGTCTTTCTTAAGAGATATGATTTCACTCTAAATGGATTTCCCTTATTATGAGTTGCATTAGCTCTATTTCATATTTGATTGTGGTAAATGGATGTGTTACTGACAATTTCTGTCTAGTAAGAGGGCTTAGCCAAAGCAACCTTTGTCTCCTTACCACTTTCTAATTTGTAGTGAAGGATTATCTTCTTTATTGACCAAAGCTCATAAGGATGGACTAATCCAAGGTGTTTAAGCCAGTCGAAACGAACCTAGAGTTACATAATTTTTGCAAATAATAGCTTACTTTTTGCAAAGGCAAATAAAAGTAGGGGTGGGGTGAAAGGGTGAGAGACATGTTTAAGAAATATGAAAAAAGCTCAGGTTAGAAAATTAATTATGATAAGTCAGCTCTATTCTTTAGTACCAACATGGAGGATGAGCAAAAAGAAGAGCTGAAGTCTATGTTTCACATTTAAGACACCACAAGCCAAGAAAAGTATCTTGGTTTACCAACTATGGTAGGGAGGAATAGAGCACTAACGCTATTGTAGGGAGGAATAGAGCATTAGCTTTGAAGGAAACAAAAGAGAAAATGATACCAAAGCAAAATGTTGGAGTAATAGATGCCTGTCATAAGGAGCTGAAAAGATTTTCACTAATTTAGTCCTTCAAGCAATTCCTTCCTATGCCAGAAGTTGTTTTTTTGTTCGCAAAAACTTTATCTAAAGAGCTTAATAGGATTGTAAAAGATTACTAGTGGAGATATAATGAAGCGACGAAAGGAATCAATTGGTTAAAATGAAAGACAATGTGCTAGCCATAGGCCCAATGTGGATTAGGGTATCGAGATATGCACACTTTTAACAAAGCATTGCTTGGGAAGCTAGGATGGAGGCTCCTAATAAATCAAGACACCTTGGCTTAAACTTCTAAAAGCCAAATATTTTCCATCATGCTTTTTCTTGGAAGCAAGATTAGGTAACAAGCCATTTTTAATCTAGAGAAGCATTTAGAACGCAAGAGATATATTAGAAAGGGGTGCAAGGTGGCGAGTTGGAAATGGACAAAAAATTCAAATCTGGAAAGATAAATGGGTGCATTCACTAAGTTCTCTCATGATACAAACAATATACACGGGATTGAATGAGGATAGTTTAGTAAAGGAGTTGATAGATGACCAAACAAAGGAATGGAAAAGAGAGATGCTCTTCAACCTTTTTTCGAAGAGGAAGCGAAAGTTATAGGTCAACTGCCAATAAGTAGGGTGCGTATGCAAGAAATGCTGGTGTGGCACTTTGAACGAAAAGAAAGGTACTCAATCAAAAGCGCACATAGAATGTTGATTAACAGTGAACTAGGCCTTGACTTGGCTAGCTCGTCAACAGAGGAAAACTGTCGGTGCACATGGAGGAGCTTATGGACAACGAAGGTACCTAGTAAGGTTAAAATTCTAGTTTGGCAAGTACAAAATGGCATTATACCAGTGATGGAGAGACTTAAAACAGAATGCCTCAAGTTGGCCCAATGTGTTTCAGATACGGGGGAAAAGATAAGACAGTCATGCATGCAATAAGCACATCTAGCAATTGGTGTATTTATATTGTATAAAATACTAATAACTTATGTATTCATACCATATTTTATATAAAAATTATGTCACAATTCGTATCAAAACGAAAACATAAAATATATTTTTTTTAGTTTTGTTAAACATATTTATCGTTTTTACTAAAATTTTAAACTATATCATCTCCGTATCTTTTATGCGTATCGTTTTCATGTTGTGTCACTATGTCATGTTTGAGATTGCCAGGTCTAGTTATAAAAAATTGCCCTCATGTTGGTAATATCTAGAGGATGATGAATACAGCAGTTGAAACCCAAGAAGATCAAACTAATATCACATGCTAGGTACGACAAACTTTTGTCATTAAATAGGGAACAACTACAGTTTTATATGACAACAATATGGGCTATATGGGGAGATAGGAATAATAAATTGCATGGTGAAAACCGGAGGGAATCGAGGGAGATTGAGACTTTCATTAGAAGGTATGTCTCTGATTATAACAGCGCAAATGCAGCAGACAAGGGATTTAGTTCCAACTCAATAGTGGATACCTCAAATAATGGCTTTTTCAAAGTTAACTTTGAAGCGGCATTAGATCGTTAGAACAAATAAGAGGTGCAAGTTACTCTCCTAAATGTTACCAATTATTTCCAAGCAAAGGCAATGGTAGCTGTGCAGGCGTTAGAAGTAGCATAAGACATGGGATTCACACAAATCATGTTGAAAGGGATGCATTAAATGTAATAAATCAGTTGAAATATGTCCAACCGAATCTATCTGCTTTTGAAGTTTAAACAGAGGAAGCAAAGACAAAGATAAGACATTTTCGAATTTGTCACCTGTCACATACAATGAGAGGTGGCAACATGGCTTCACACTTGTTAGCCAAACACGCCCTAAATATTGTAGAGAATGAACATTGGGTGGAGGACTGCCTATGCTATAGTCTCTCATGTTTGGTACTCTTGAATTAAGACAATTGAATGAGCTCCTTTTTCTAAAAAAAAATAAAGATTGTAAATTCTAATCAGAATATTATCTCTTGTACCATATATATGTGTGTGTGTATATATATATATATATATATATATATATATATTGTAAAACAAACTTTGATAATTTGTAATGAAAGATTGCAGCTAATTAAGAATAACTAATTGAAATTTTCACCAAAACAAAGAAACAAAATTACCGATTACTAATTGTTGGTGTTGAGCTATAAGCTAAGGAGTAAAACCCTATAAATACAAGGCAAAAAAAAAAGAGCGATTAAAGGTAAGAGCTAGGAGTTTTGATGTTCAAGTCAAAGGTTGGTCAAAGAGAAATAAAATAAAAGAAAAAACAAAGAGAAAGTAGAAAGTAGAAAAGTGTTTATCTAGATAGAACTTGTATGATCCTATTTATAGTTGAGACTGAGGGGTTTTAGAGTAGATCAAGTTACTCACAGTTAGTCCTGTGGTTAAAATGACCTAGCAAGCCTGGTTGACTTGGACATCGGTCGTTCACTCAAAGAATAACAAGTCAGCATAAAAAAGGATCCTTTGAGTAGGTGGGTAAGGTGACCAACCTGATGTGACAATATAAATATCAGGTTAATCTAAAAGTTATAAATATCCATAATTGTCTACTAGCTAACTCTAATAAAAAAAAATAATTTTATCTTTTGGATCTAAAATTGTACCTACCACTAATCTTGTAAATTTGAAACATATAGTCATTAGTTAAATGAAAGAAGGTCTAATTTTGTTGAGACCTTTCAAAATACTTGGAGAAACATAAATAATTACAACAAAAATGATCATAAAACGAAAAAAGAATAATTTAGTGGTTCAATCAATAGAAACATCGAGATACAATAGTAATGTTGTTTTTATTAAAAATAAGTAATTGTATTTAAAGTTTTTTAATGTTTACTCATAAACGGCATAAAAGTAATAAAACAATAATTTTATAAATATTTATTTTCTGTAACTAGTTAGATAACAAAATTGCTAACATTTTAGCATTTCTCTTTAAGGTTCTACTCAAAATATGAAAATTTTGAAAGCATAAAAAATTTTAGAGAAAAATCTAAGGAAAATTAAATGAAAGAAAGGAAAATAAAAATATTCATCTTATTTGGATGGTAAAAAAACACAGAAAAAGTTTTGTAATATATTTTTCAAATGTTGATAAAAAATTTTCTTATGAGTTAATGAGCAATATATTCTCAAAAAAAAAAATTTACATTTTTATAAATTAATAAAGCTTTTCCTTTTTTTAAAAAAAAAGTCTTCCAACATCCGTGGAAAGAAAAAAATTACTATAAATTTAGCTCTCATATGAGCCCACAATGATAACCTTAAGATGACCCACAAAATTGAACATTTGTTTTCCTTCTATTTCAAATTAGAGAGTCAAACTGATGGTGATGACTAAACAGGGACCTGTCTTCCATAGACAATATCTTGAAAAATTTTCTTCAACACTTTTTAGCATTTTCCTCATTTTTTTTTTGAAGAAAAAATAATAAAAAGTAAAACAAAAATTATTAATAATTAAATTCAACAAAAAATTCTAATTATTTTACTTTCTCTTTTTCATTTTTTGCTCACTTCTTTTTCTCTCTCTAAAAACCAAAGCTTCTCTCTTTAAAAATCTCTCCAACCTCTGCCACTACTGTTGATTGCTGTTGATCGACACTGATTGCAACCATTAGTGGACATTGACCATCATTGATGATTTTCATCAAATTTCACCTACATACTTATCTTATTCTCTTTTTCAACTCTATGCACTAAATTTTTTCAAAAACCGAATAGAAAAGTTTAGATTTAGCCTATAAGCCAGCGGTTTCCACACTAAAATTGGAATATGTTTTTCCCCTCACCTAATTCATTTGCATCATAAGTGTAATTCAAAAGTTCTTCGACCCTTTTCACTTTTTTTCTTTTATTTTACTTCTCTTTTGGGACGATGTTAGTTGTTTTTTAGTGATTTTCCAACCACCGATGATGATCGGAGCATTATGGCTGATCTATTTTGTGTTTGAGATTATTTTAAAAAATAAATAAAATATTAGGGTCAAAGAGATTTAAAACATATTTTGTTTTTCTAATTTTGTGGAATTGCAAATAACTAGGGAAGAAGAGAGTCGCAATTTTGGTTTTAACCCAAATTAGCTTGTTGATTAGAATTTTATTTCCCTTCTCATTTTTAAATCAAATAAATGATTAGAGAGCAAATTTGAAAACAGTTAGAATAGACCCAAAATGGAACTCAATTTCCATTAAACCTAGCATGTTTTAAAAGGATTCTGTTATCTAGCAAAAGGCATAGGGGTCTAGATCGAACACATAGGATTTGAATAAAACTTTTTTTTAAGGCACAATGTGCCTAAATTTAGGCTATGGCTTCAACTACAAAAATTGGTATGCTTAGATAAAGATTAAACAATGTCCTTCACCAAAATATTTAGGGTGATTCAACATATTAAGGGGCTAGATTTAGAGGCAGTTTACCAGGTTTGAGTTGAATTATTTCGATTTTTAGTTATTTTAAATTCAAATGGTTTTGAGTTTGGGCTCAATTTTTTGAATCATTTTGCATTTGACGAATTTTGCATCGTTCAAATTTTATATGATATATAATGATTTTAACACGTCCAAATCCAAAATCTAATCAACCAACTTAAGTGTAGCCGTGTTTGTGCTTAATTCATTAATCTGTTTACTAGTCAAATTTTCATAATTAAAGGAAAAAAACAACTCACTGTTCTTAGCTTGAACGCAAGCATCATGCTTCATACAGCAAGCATCAAGTCCATCACAAGGTTTCTTCTCAGGGTATCCATTGTATAATAAACTACAATACTTCTCATATCTCAAAAATAGAGGCACTGTTGTTCCAAGCAGCAAAATAATCTCAGGCTTAATACATCACCCTAATAAATGAATCCTTTTAATTACAAAAGAAACGCCTCAAAGAGATGTCTTAACTATTAAAAACTGGAATGGAAGTTTTAGATTTTAATACTGATAAGGGATGACTGAAATTTACACGTTGAGAATCGTGCAACAACTACCCCCAACGTCATATATAACAAAAATTAACCAAATATGGAGAAGAGGGTACTTGAATAAAACTCTGACTCACATGTTCTACTGTATTCTTTACTCTAGAAATAATGCTAAAGCTAATGTAGTCAAACTAATGGTAACAATTGTATATATATGTTTACATCTCAAACAAAAGAATCAAATAATAATAATAATAATAATAATAATAATAAATAATAACAAAGCTGAAGAACTGACCACAGTGATGGCAGAATCCATTGCTTGGATACCAATATTAAGGGCTTTGATAGAACAGAGGATAAACTTAAGGCAATGAAGCAGAAGGAAAAAATGAGAGCGAAATTCAAAAGCTAACGCGTGATCATTGTTGGAACTTGGGTAAGCAAAACAGTGGAAAAAGCACTGAAATTTGAACCTTGGTTTTGCTTAAAAGGCTCTGATTTATGAAACAGACATGGTTTAAGTGTAAGAGCAAATTCTTGTAAATATAAAAATAAAAATTGGAAGACAATACAAGGATGGAAGGGAAAGAGACATGTCGAGGTTTGTATTGTAATGGCTCGTGACCCATTTTTGGAGTGTTGCTTTAACTTATCCTCAGATCATCATTTGCGTTCGAATTTAGAATTTAGAGCATAAATTAAACTACATAGGGGTTGTTGTGGGGTCTGTCTCCTAAAAAAAGCCTTTCACCTAACTCATTACATTTAATTGAGAATTTGGACATGTCCAATTATTAATGATTCGAGATAAGGTCATTGTTCTCAATATCAAATCAAAGGTTACTTGGATGCCATGTCATCAATAGAGAAAAAGTCATATCTGCCTATGCAACTTTAACATATTGGGTGATTTTTGTGTATAGATGAAATAAAGCTGGATCCCGACAGAAAAATAAGGGTTGGGTGTTATGGTAAGTCTAAAGAAAAGTTACAACGCTAAGGTTAATGATTTTAAGGCGTGTTATAAATGTTAATTTATTTTAAGTACATTTTTTTATCTGTTATGATATACAAAATGATTAATTGAAATAGTTTATGAAATACAATAAAATCTTATTTGACATCATTTTGCATTAATGATATCAAATCACTAAATATTTTTTAGTGATTGATAAATCATTTTTAAATATTAGAAATTATAAGAAAAGAATGCAAAGAAAGTGACTCCTAAATGTTTCAACCATCTTTTAAGATATATCTTATTACCTCTATTTATAGGGATTTGATTAAAGGGCTATATCCCTTAAATTAAATTGTTTCATTCAATAATCATCTCATTTAATTAAAAACACATTTCTTTGAATAACTACACACATAATTATTTATCTTTGATTAATGAAAGATCACTTAACTTATATTTGGATTGATGAAAAATGAGAGAAAAGAAAGTAAAGTAAAGAAAACAAGAAACATTTTCTCTTGTTTGGCTTTCACTTTAAATTAAAATAAAAGGAAAGGGGTTAATCGGTTGAGCATTCCTCCATTTCTCTCAAAGATTCATTTTTTAATTATCTCAAATTGAGAGAAAAGATAAGGAAAGGAAATGAGTAAAAATCTCTTAATTATAAAATAAAAATTTTACCTACTAATTTTTTAATTTTTAAAAATATATTATAAACTTGACAAGTGATATTAATTTCTATCAAACCCAAACCTATATCCTTACTTATTTTACTTTCTTGTAACTTTTATTAACTTCTTATATTATGATCTTCAAATTTATTTTTATGAATTTTTTGTATGTATATTTTTCATTCATTTATTTTTTCCTTAAATATATTTTTATTTTATATGAAAATAAAATTTTAAGTAATTATTGGTTTAGACGACCTCCAATTCCCATAAAAAACCATATCCTTTATTTTTAATTTATGTTGGATCTTATATCATTTTTATATTTTATTTTTATTTCATAAATTTAGGGAAAAGATATGTACAATTGTAGAAATTATTTCTATATTAATGGAACTTGTTAAACTTACAAGAAAATATTGGTATAAGTTTATAATTAATTTTATTTACTAAGATATTTAAATTATTAAACTTTTTAATTGGAATCAACTCTAAAAGATATAATTGTATAGAAATAATTTCAAACCTATCTTATCTGGAAGTTAGAAATAAAGCTATAAATGAGAGAAAGAAAAAGGGTAAAATACACAATTGGATATTCAACTATGGTAATGTTGTAAAATGATTACCTAACTATTAAAATTTTTAATTTAATCATTAAAGTTTGAGTAAGTGTTCTTTTATCACTTTCGTTAGTCTTTAATGGTGTGCCAATGTGGTATTTCACATCAGTAATCAAATGCTATGTAGCATTGCCACATTATTTGATATGCCACGTGGCATTATAAATTTGAAAAAGCTCAAATTTGCTAAAGTGGTAATGTCACATGGCACCTATAGCTAATATGTCATTGCTACATCAATACCCCATTAGAGTCTAATAGTTAGGTAACCAACAAAATTTTACCCAAATTTTAATGACTAAATTAAAAATTTTAGTAGTTTGGTGACTATTTTAAAAACATGACCATAATTGAGGACCAATGGTGTAATTTACCCAAGAAAAAAAGAAAAATGGAAGGTATTTATTGCTAGGAACATAATTATATTTCATCAATACAATTGCTATGCTAAATTCAAAATATTAAAAGGGTTTAAGAAAAGAGAAAGCAATGACTATGTTGGGGAATAACTAAGAGTCTAACCAAGTTAAAGAATAATTAAAAACCTAATGAAAGAACTAATGTTTCAAAGAGATTTTTTCATGAAATTTGAATAGACTTTTTGTCAAGAAATGCTTGATTATTGGATGAGTATGATTGAAAAGCTTTTTGAAAATATTTACTTATAAGCATTTTTAGGTGGCTAAATCGCTCTAGTGGAACATTTTTGCCTAGTATTGTTAGCAAACAATTTTTTATCACTTTGCCTAAAATATTATTCCTAACATAAATATATCTTATACAAGACATTGGAGATGACATATGATAGGACAATTATCTGAATGATTGTTGTTGGTGTCAAATTCGATCTAGAGGTAAGAACCGAAAATCATAAGTACGAGATCGGTTAGAAGTTGAGGTCGAAATTGTTTCTAACGTTTGTGCTCTAACACTCAAATTAGTGAGCTAAAGAAAGGGAGGAAAAGGTGAAATAACAAAATGAAAAATGAGAGAATTGAAAAAAAATGAATAGCCTCCTTACCTAGAGGGTAAAAGAAGATATTTATACCTGAGAGATTGGTGGTCTACCAAGCTAGTAATGGCGAGGTGTGCTTTGAGAAACCAAGTTAGTTTGTCAAGTCAACTAGGCCTAAATGATAAAAATACCCTTACTATTCTATTAAGTCACTTTATATAGTGGAAAAATAATTTTACCCTTTGGACTATAAAATACCCTCATCATTTTGTCCTCATCAAATGATTAAAGTATTGGGTTCGAGCTTAAAGTGTTTCGGATAATTTTATCTTTAATTTGTCGACCTACTTGGTTAATGATTGTGATGAATACAAATTTATAACTGAGCTCAATCTTAAAAAGTATTTGGTCATATATAAGGTTGTTTGTTTTAATCTTTTAAGGATTTTTCTTAGGTCAATTGTTATTTACCTTAATTAAGGTGAAACTTGTAAAAGGTGATCCATGCCAAGGTTAATATATTCTATGATGATTTTTCTTGAAGCGATTTACACTGAGGTGAATCCATATCGAGGTGACTTATATCAATATGAATTTGTATCAATGTGATTTACATTGAAGCAAATATGAGTCGAGGTTAATCCATATCGAGTTCATTTACACTTGGGTGAATTTGTACTAAGATGATTTAAACCTAGGTGAATATGCAGCAAGATGATTTAATCAAGGTGAATCCTACCGAGGTGATTTACATCAAGGTGAATCTATACCAAATGGTTTATACTAAAGTAGATCTATGCTAAGGTGATTTACAATGAAGTAAATTTATGTCAAAGTGAATCCATACTAAGGCATTAGCTTGAACCATTGTCGTCCAAGCTCCTTTACAAAAGTATTTTTCAAACTTTATGTATTACAAACTTGTATTTTCCCAAAATAAATGTTGATAATTCACAAAACCTAATTCAATGTGGGTTGATATTATTGACATACTTCACATTTCTTGTTCTAATGTGAATTGATATTGTTGACACCTCATTCCTTAAATTTTTTTGCTTTTCTCTAACATTAATTAAAATTTGAGGTGAATTCTCATCATGTGTTAGTTATGCTTGAGCTTATTATTACCTTTTATCCTTATGCTAAAGTGGTTTTAGACAAAGGTGATTTATGTTGAGGTGTATTTATGCAGAGATAGCCTACACAGATGTGAACTTATGCTTTGGTTACCTATGTGGAGTTGAGTTCTTGTGAAGGTAATTTTCTCAAGCTAAGTTTTATTAAAGAAAAATTTGCTAAGATGAGTTTTTTTTAAGGTAATTTTTACTAGAGTTGCCTCTTTTAAAGGTAATTTTATCAAGATGTGTTTTTTTACTAAGCTAAGTCTTTATAAAGGCAATTTTGTCAAGATTAGCTCTTTTGCTGAGCCGAACCTTTATGAATATAATTTTGTCAAGTT
Source organism: Durio zibethinus (assembly GCF_002303985.1). Next base: position 18,784,135 of record NW_019168159.1, read on the forward strand.
GTACTCTTTTGCAAAACTAAGCCTTTATGAAGGTAACTTTATCAAGATGAGCTTTTTTATTAATTTGAATCTTTATAAAAGTAATTTTATTGATATGTGCTCTTTTATTGAGCTCAGCATTTATAAATGTAATTTGGTTTACTTAAGCATTTATGAAGTAAATGGGTTAAGCTAAGATTTAAAAAAGATAATTTGTCATGTTGAGCTTTTATGAAGGCGATTTAGTCGAGTTGAACCTTTGTGAGGGTAATTTGATTGAACTATGCCTTTATTAAGGTAATTGATTGAGCTACGCTTTTATAAAAGCAATTTACTAAGCTAAACTTTTATAAAGATAATTTTGGCCCAATTGAGCCTTTAATTTGACAATTGGTCGAGTTAAGCTTTTATGGAGGTAATTTGATCAAATTGAACATTTATGAAGGTAATTTGCCCAAGTTGAGATTTTATAAAGGCAATTGGGCAAGCTAAACTTTTATGAAAGTAATTTGCAATTAGCTGAGCTAAGCCTTTATGATGGCAAATACGGAGCTGAACCTTAATGAACATAATTTAACAGAGCTAAACCTTTATGAAAGTAATTAGCCAAGTTTAGCTTTTATGAAAACAATTGGTCGAGGTAAGCCTTTATAAAAATAATTTGTCATGCTAAGCCTTTATGAAAATAATTTGGCTAAGCTAAATGTTTACAAAAGCAATTGGTCGAGCTAAGCTTTTATAAGGGTAATATGACTGAGTTAAACCTTTAAAAAAGTAATTTGTCATGCTAAGCCTTTATGAAAGTATTTTGACTGAATTGATCCTTTATAAAAGGTAATTGATCGAGTTGAGCTTTTGTGAAAGCAATTGGCCAAATTAAGCCTTTATGAAAACAATTTGACCAAGCTAAATTTTTATGAAAGTAATTTATCGTACTTAAACGTTAAGAAGGTAATTTGGTCAAGTTGAGCTTTTATAAAGGTAATTAGTTGAGCTTAGCTTTTATGAAAGCAATTGGTCGAACTGAGTCTTTGTGAAGGTAATTTGGTAGAGCTGAGCTTTTAATAAGGCAATTTAATCAAGATAAGATCGTATACATACTTGAATCTTTATGAAGATAATTTCATCGAAATAAGTTTTTTGTTTAACTGAGCTTTTATGAAGATAATTTCATCAAGATAACTTTTTTGCCAAACTAAGCCTTTATAAAAGTAATTTCATCAAATCCAGGTCATTGCCGAGCTAAATCTTTATAAAAGCAATTTTTCATTTGGGCTATTGACTTTAAAGTACCTGAAGTGTAGAATTTTTTCCTCTTGTGGATGGTCAGCCTCTTTTCCCCTCTTTTCTTTTTAGGTAGGGCGAGGAAAAGCTCTTCTCTCACCCTTATTAGTTTTTAGGTTCATGGTATCCACTGCATTTATATATTTTTTTGCTTTTTGAAATAATCTAGTAGAGGTTTTGAGAAGTTCTAACTAAAATGAGAATTTAAAGTATAGCTTAACTAGCCATCACTTTTGTAGCTTTAATATCACATGTTTCCATGGTAGAGCTCATCTACTTTTTTAGCTTCACATATTGTTAGAGTATAACTTATTCACTTTTGTAGCTTTACATATTGTTAAAGTAGAGCTCATTCACTTTTATAACATTAATATTAAATCTTATCACATGGTATTGCTTCATTTATCAACATATTAACACAAAATAAATCTAATTGATTAAAAGGATAAAAAATACCATTATAGGTTTTAACGATGAACATTCAAAATCCAAGGCTAAAAGCAACCAATCTCTTCGTTTTGTATTTTCTTAGGTCAACCAGACCTTAAGTCTCCATGACCTCAACCAGCTTGGTTAGTCCCTTATTCTCTCTTTTTTTTTTCAAGTCAGATAGACATTGGATCTTATTTCTGCCACAACCAACTTGGTTGATTTCTTTCATTTCTTCTTATTTAGGTTAGCCAAACCCTGGATTAGATTTCAACAACGGGCATTTGAAAGCCAATAAAGGGTTAAGAATGATCGATCATTTATTTTTTCCTTTATAAGGTCAACTACCACCTTGATCACAACTAGCCCAACCATCATAGTGTTAGCTCCAAGTAGAATGTTCTAGATAGGGTGAATAGCACCTTTTGTAAATAAAATGAAGATTGAATACTTCAAGTGTTGTAATTATAGAATTTGCAACAAATGTGTAAAAATTACTAAATGATGTTGGAAAAGAGAATGATACACAATGATATATAGTGGTTCGACCTTTCTTAACCTACGTCCATTATCTTGACAAGCCTAACTAAAGATTTCAAATCCACTATACAATGAAATTGCAACTTTTACCAAGTTTTCACAACTAGAAAAATACAAATTCCCAAATGAATGTTGTCTTTACATTCAAATACAAATTAGGCAACTTAAGCTTAATCAGCCTAAAATGCTCATCACACTTTGAAAAAGAAAAATAAATATGTTTAAGATCACTCATTGGTTAGATTACACAAATTAAGCTTACTACAAAATTCAATCAAAAGATAGAATCAAAGCTCTTGATTCTTAAAAAGAAATTTTTGATTTTCTTAAATAAAATGCTTAAATCTTTGTTTCGACTCATATAGTTATTGTTCTTTAACCCATTTTAGTGTATTTATAGTTGAAAATGACATTCTAATCATTTGTAGATGTTATTTAATTAAAGATGGAGGACTTAAAAAATTTCAAAAGTTTAGCCATTGTAGCACTTTTTTTTTAGTTTCAAGATAAGATATTTGAATGCTCTTGTTTAGGTATTCGAATGCTATTTTTCTAGTTGCAAGATATTCAAATGCCTTGTTGTGAGAATTCAAATATTAGCTTTCTGGTTGAAGGGTATTTAGATGCTAAGTTTAGGGTATTCGAGTGCTCAATTTTTCTTTGAGAATATTTCATTTTTCTACATAGGTATTCAGATTCCAAGAGTAAGGTATTTGAATGCCCTATTATTTTCTTCAAAATTAAAATATTGCTACTGTTCTCCATTGCAATGTATAATGCTTTACAACAATTTTTTGTTATTCACATTTTTCATAGTCATTCAAATGCTCAACTAGGGCATTTAAATGCTATTATTTTGACTTTCATTTTTTCACTGGGCAATCAATTGCTTGGCTTAGGCAATCGATTGTTACTTGTTGGTTTAGCTTCCTTAGTTATTTTTCTTTAGTTTTTAACCTTCAATCACTTCAATAAATTCTCAAACTTGTTTATCTTAATTAATTAATTGATCTTTGATGTAATTGAAATTTCATTCAATCTTTAATTTTCTTCTTTAAAACAAGTTTTTTGTGATATTAGCCATCCTCAAAATTGTTCCATTTTTCATTTGATCTTTGGCTTCACTTCAAGATTAATTTACATCCTTATTTTTCTTTCAAATTCATCAGTGAACAACTTCTTGCATCTTTATTCAATCTAATACTATCTTCATCTTTTTAGGTTTTTTAAATGCTTGTTAAAGTTTAGCCTTCATAAAATTAATTACTAAACCTGAAACACTTGAAGAAACTTATTAGAAAAACAATAACAAGAGGGTTTTAATATCATAAAAACAATATAGGATCAACATACTCAACACATAGTTTCTTACCAAGCTAGGTGTTAGAGGTTTCTACTGCTATGGAATAACCTCCTTTTTATACTATTCTTTTTCATGGTGCTATTTCAAACTTGCAAAGAAAAGCCCCTAATTGGTGCCAAAATGATGGTGTGCCAAAATATTGATGCCAAATTCATATTTGAGGGCAAGAACTGGAAATCACAAATATGATGTCGGCTATAAGTAAAAGTTGAAGTTACTCGACATTTGTGCTCCAACATTTAAGCCAATAAGGTAAAAGAGGAGAGGAAAAAGTGAGAGGAAATTGAGAAATGAAAGAATTAAGAGAAAATGAGTGGCCTCCTCTCTTAAAGAGAAAAGGGGTATTTGACTTGTGAGATTGATAGTTTACCATGTAGCTTTGATGAGGTGTTTTGAGAAATCATGTCATTTTTCATATCAACTCGACCTGCCATGTCAACTCGCCTAAATAATTGAAATACTCTTACATTTTGCTCAGTCACTTTCTATATTGAAAAGATGATTTTATCCTTTGAATTATTTAACATCCACATCAACAATAAATATTAGAAATTAATCATGCAATCAAGAGCAATAGGTAGTGAAAACATAAAAAATAATTTCCAAAATATAAGAATACATATACATTCTGTTTTAATAATCTAACACTAACTAAAAGTTAGAAACACAATAACTTATTCTCTCTATATATTACTATACCAAGATTCTTTAAGAAACTTTTAACTTGGGATTGTAACAAATCACTAACTATTTAGGTGTTTAGTCTCCAATGATAATTCATATCAGCAATAATGAAAAAATTTATAAAGAGATGGATAGTGTTCAGCCTAACTAAGTGCTAGCTAAGGATGTTTTTTACAAATAAATAAATAAATTACGACATCTTTAAACCTTTTAAAAAATTTAGTTTTCAGGCATTACTAGAAAAAAGAATTCAAAGGGACCATCGAATCTTAATAAATTACATTTATATTTGTTGTGCTTAGTAAATATGATTTTCATGACCTTAAAACCACATGAGGTTGTCAAAAACACTAATTATATAAGGAAGTCTTGCTTAAACCTAGTTTTATTAGGATTGCACACATTTAGAAAACAATATTTTGACTCTTGAACTCTTTCACTTAAATCTTTGAATTTTCAAACCGCAATACAACTAAATCCAACTTGACTTTTCATTTTAATTTCTCACTTTATTACTTTTAGTTTGTGTGAATTAGAATTATTCATGGATAAAATAAAACTATCCACACAACTTGCTGGTTTAGCCCAGCTTGACTTATAATTTGGGGGTTTTAGGTAATTTTCATTACATTTTTTATAGTTTATTTTCTTTTTGATAGTTGTTATTTGCACTTCAACATTTATTCAATACATCCCACTACTTTTAACATCCTATTTTTTACTCACCACACTTTACACTCAAAACTAAAATTTATCAAAACACCCAAGCACTGAAACACCTCATCTCGATATGACTTGAAACTTTTGAAAATGGATTTCTAGAACCAAAAGCTTTTAAGAGCTATTGAAAATGAGGTCTTAGATATTTTTAAAGGCTTCTAGATATCCATTTTCAAAAATCATCATATCTTATCATCATCCTTAAATCTTTATTACTGCAGTTGTTTTTCTAAAGTTCACTTTTCATTTTGACAATATACAAGATATTACAAATTTTGTTTGTGAATTTTAACAACAATATAACTTGTTGCTAAAAAGAAAAAGAGAAAAAAAAAGATCACTGCTAATCTAGGAAGGAGAAAAGAAGAAAAGAAATATGGGATGTGAAGGAAAAAAAGTAATTAACTATTAAGTATTTAAGTAATTTTATTAAATGTTAAATTTATAATAAATTTTTAGAGAATATTGAGTAATTTTTTGGTACAAATAGAACTCCTATTCTTTTTTAAAAAAAAAACATCCAATGACTTCTTGAAACATGATTATGTGAAGGGAATTATTTTTCATACCAACTCATAATGCAACATGGTTATAATATTGCACATGAAAATGACTTTTGCAAAGTCATGTGTCACATGATTGAATTTTCTCAAATGAAAAGTATTGTTAGATCGAAATAGAAAATAAAAGATTTAATGAATTATAATAAAAAATTAAAAATCTTGATGATGAATTAAATAAAGTTTAAAAGCTTTTTTTTTTTATTTAAGCTTGTATATAGTATTGTGTTTTGTAAGAAGTATAAACTAGTTGTGTAAAGTAAGCATAAAAAAACCTAGTTATTTTGTTATACAAGAAAGTATTTATTACTAAATAATAAAAAGTATTATTTATTTTATCAATACTCAATATTTATTATCAAATATTAATATAATGTAATATAATACAATATTATATTATTAAAATATTAAAAAATATTTATTATTAATAATATTCAAAATAATAATATTTGTTATTAGATATTAAAAATATTTATTATTAATAAATAAGATATGGTGTGCAAACTTAAAAATAATATTGTTTAAGACTTAGATTCAAGTCAGACTAAGATGTTGTTTGATGAATTAAAATTAATTGTTGAAAAATTAAAAAATAAATTTAATATTAAATTTTATAAACACTAATTTTGAATTATAAAAACTATTTGATAATATTGCTAAAAGTTAAGTATTGAATATAAATATTATTTGATAACTATAAATGTTAAATTTTGAAAATAATTAATTTTACATTTTTATTTTTATTGTCATTACATTTTATATTATATTTCAAATAAAATAGCCAACTTACAAACTTCAAGAGACCAACACTAGCATACTTGATAGAGTTAAATTTTGAATTACAAGGGCTTAGAAGGAAAAACCAAAAATTAAATTGCCAAAATTATTTATGCATGTTAATTATATATACATGTTAGTCACGAGAGAAAATGAGAATTCTTTATGGTTTTCTCGCAAATCAAGAGAAAACTTAATTATATGTAACTTTTTAAATGAAGTTTCTAAAGTTTTTGAGCCACTCTTTTTTAAAACACAAAGCAAGTTTATTGTATGAAGTTTTTTTATTTAAAGTTCCTATACAAATTAATTTTGCAAATTTCTATTGATGAAGGTTCCTCTAGATGTAGATTGTTGTTGTAAAGATAGACAAATTACTAAGCATAACAATCCCCAAAATACCAAGACTACATCAATAAAACAAAAATTTTAAACCTAAATAGCTTATTAAAATTGACGAGAAGATGGGCAATTCAATTACAATCAATATTAAAACTATCATGCACCTCCAATTGACTCCCAAAATTCATCCCTAAAAAACAAAAGAATATGTGTAATTCTTAAAATATCCTATCCCATTAAAGACATTGAAAAATCTTTAAAATAATTTCCATAAGACAAATCATTAAAATCACACTATTTTACATATTCAACCATTATTTAATTTAAAATCATCCTACCAGCAATGGCAACTAGACAAATCAATTGAAATACAAGTAGAAAAATATCTCATATAGAATAGAATAAGTAAAGAATTTATTTTTAGATTCTTTATAATTCGAAATGATATGCATTAGATTTATATTGTCACAGTCATCACAAAATTTTTATACATGAATAAAAATAACAAAAAATGAAAAGGAATAGAAAATAAAATCTTGTGTGTTTCCTTCATGAATACAAATCTTTTTTTGCATTTTTATTTTCACAAAAAATAGAAAATAGGTTTAAAATTTGTTTGGTTGAAAAAATACAAAATGTTTTTTTGAAAAATAAAAATGAAAATAGGCCAAAATTAGAGAGAGAAAAAAATGTTTTCATTGCTTTTAATGAAAACACTTTGGAGAAAATGAAGAAAGTGAAAACAAGGATTTCTTTCAAATATTTTACTATTCAATACAACTCAACAAAAAATTCAAGTTTGAATCCTCAAACATACAATAATGCATTTTTTGTTTTTATATTGCATTTATAATGTATGCTTAAATGGACTTGGATAATCCATTTTGTTATTGAACCTTTAAAACTAGTTATCCAATCATAACATAAAATATGCATTTGAAATTCATATTAATTTAAAAGTGACATTCACATGATATTATAAACAAATATCATATGATTTTTTAAGATACCATATGATTTTTTTATTAAATATCATATATAATAAAAAAATAAAGAAAATTAACATAAAAAATTGAATGAAATAAGTTTGAAATTTATGTGAATATTGGCTAGTTTTGTTTGTTAAATTCATATATTTAAGCTTTCAATTTTTTTTATTATTGATAATGTGTTATTTTTATACATAAAGTCCATTAAATAATTTGAAACTTTTTATTTGAATGTTTCATTATGATTAAATTTTGAAACAATAGTTAAAATTTTATAAAATATAGAAAATTACATATCATCATCATCATCATCATCATCATTATTATTATTATGTTAGTTCAAATAAACTCAATAAGTTTTTCTTATAAATATAAAAATAATCATATTTAGGTAAAAAAATATGTTATCTTTAATTGTATGAAACTTTGATCATTTTAAATATATGAAAATAATGTTATCTACAAAATTGAAAATATGAAATTATGTCTATGGGAAGGATGAAAATTTTGAAAACAATAAAATCAAATTTGAATTTATCTTGTTAGGCTTTAATTTTAAAACTTTTAGTTCTTATTTACACAAGTAACTCTTATCCTTTGTCAATATTAATTATTTCCCAGCAATGTAGTTAAAAATGTAACTATCAAACATGTTTTCACTATTTTTATTTTAAAATAATTATTCATATTCTTGAAACAAACGCATTTTTAAAAATTCAAAATAATAAAAAAAGTAAAAATATTTTATAAAAATAAAAATATAATAGAAAATATAATTATTCTCAAACCAAACATATTTTGTTAAGTCTAGACCTACTTATGGGTTGGGTTGGGCTAAACCTGGCATGATATTTTAACGTTTTAAACAAACTTAGACCTAGCCCGATCTGATTTTTCTAGCTTTATTTTCTACCCAAACCCATTCTTATATGTAATAACAAAACTCTAACCCATCCAAAATACTTATATTTAAAGTTAGAGAAAAAAGTTCTTTAATTTTTTTTGTAAATTATTAATTTAACAAATTTAATTAATTTTAATTGAATTTATGAGTCATTTGGACTTAGGTCCAATTTAATTTTATTGAATGCAATTTTAAATTGGATCATTGTTTTGAATAAAGAGAAAAAATAAGTTTTATCATATTATGAGTAATAAAGCAAATGAACCTTGTCTATTATAAAAAAAAAAATAAAGCAAATGAACCTTGTCTATTATAAAAAAAAAAATAAAGCAAATGGACCTTGTCCCATTATAATAAAAAATATTTTTTAACTTTCAAGCCAGGCTGGGCCAAGCCTGATTCTTAAATGGTGAAATCCAAGCTCAGTGTGTTCTTTTATCAAGTTTCGTTTATTTGTCCAAGCCTATTTAAATGGCTATTATTTATATCCAAACCTTTCAAAATTTCGAATGCACTTTCGATTTCAAGTGAGCCACATGGCTCGTAAGTAGGTCTACTTGAGTCTGTTGGACTAGGATTTCAATCACTTGCAAAAAGATTTAACTTTTTAAAGAGGTTTTTGAAAACTCTTGTTAAAATGGAGAAGAATGAAGAAGTAATGGAATAATTTTTAATAAGGATAAGACAATCCAAAAATTAAAAAAAAATCAACTAAAATTGGTTGACAATGTTCTTGGTTAAGTGATAATTAGCTCATTGTCTATTTCTTTTATTCAATATTTTTATTGAAAATTATATTAAGCGGTTTTCATGATAAAGGCATTGAATAAATTAAATTGTTGAAAATTTTAATTTTTAATGCATTAAAACTTTTCAATGTGTTATAACTTGACCCTATTAAAAAGATCTTACTAAAAATTAACCTTACATTTGATGTCGACTATCATAATGTTTAAATCTGTAAACTTATTTTTCAATACAACAAAAAAAGTTGCCACCAAGTTGTTTTATTTAAGTGCGATTGGCCACGTAATTAAATTTATCTCTTTTTAAAGAGAGATTCCAAGTTTGACTTGGATTTCTTAAAAGATAGACTCTAGTCTACGAAATCAAAACTAGTTCGGAAGTATAGTTCTGTGTGAGACAGGTTATAACATCTCACAACACGTATTCAAACAATAATACCAGTTGATTTCGTGTTATTCAAGTTTTAAAACATATTTATAATTTTATCAAATAAATTTAATATTAGAGATTAATCTTTAAATTACTTTAATAATTTGGAAGTGAATTACGAAAATTTTTACATCTTAAGAATATTCATGGAGACTAGTATTCCACTCTAAAGAAACTCTATCTTAGATTCATTATTGTGCATTCAATAAATTAATTAATTTCAAAATCAATAAAAGTTTTCAATAATTTGGTAAGATTTTATTTCGACGGACATCTTCTAATAGTTTGGTAAATTTTTTATTTAAAAATTTATTTATGGATTTTTAAAAAAAAATCACTAAATCTTCCAATAATTTGGTAAGATTTAGTTTTGAGATTTATATCTTCCAATAGTTTGATAGGATTGGAAATTTGATATTTTTTATAAAAATCATTAAATCTTCCAATACTTTGGAAAGATTTAACCTTGAGATTTAAATCCTTTAATAGTTTGGTAAAATCGATTCAAAAATATTTTAATTTAATTTTCTTATAAAGTCGTCCAATAGTTTGGTAGGATTCATGGATTTATTTAAAAAATATTTTTAACAAAATTTAATTTAAATAAAATGAATAAATAAAATTTAGATAAATAAGTTAAATAAATAAAAGCAAGTAAATAACAAGATATAACAAAATAAAAATAAAAATCAAATAGAATAAAATTCAACTAATAGCTTATGATTCGAATGCACCTTCCAATAACACCCTCACAACACGCATTCAAAAAATAATACCAGTTGATTTCGTGTTATTCAAGTTTTAAAACATATTTATAATTTTATCAAATAAATTTAATATTAAATATTAATCTTAAAATTACTTTAATAATTTGGAAGTAAATTACGAAAATTTTTTCATCTTAAGAATATTCATGGAGAATAGTATTCCACTCTAAAGAGACTCTATCATCATATTCATTATTGTGCATTGAATAAATTAATTAATTTCAAAATCAATAAAATTTTTCAATAATTTAGTAAGATTTTATTTCGACGGACATCTTCTAATAGTTTGGTAAAATTTTTATTTAAAAATTTATTTATGGATTTGTTTAAAAGATCACTAAATCTTCCATTAATTTGCTAAAATTTAGTTTTGAGATTTATATCTTCCAATAGTTTGATAGGATTGGAAATTTGATATTTTTTATAAAAATAATTAAATCCTCCAATACTTTGGAAAGATTTAACCTTGAGATTTAAATTCTTTAATAGTTTGGTAGGATCGGTTCAAAAACATTTTTAATTTAATTTTCTTATAAAATCGTCCAATAGTTTGGTAGGATTCATGGATTTTTTTTAAAAATATTTTTAACAAAATTTAATTTAAATAAAATGAATAAATAAAATTTAGATAAATAAGTTAAATAAATAAAAGCAAGTAAATAACAAGATATAATAAAATCAAAATCAAAATCAAATAGAATAAAAAAATCAAACTAATAGCTTATGATCCGAATGCACCCTCCAATAAAAGTTAATATTTAATACATTGATAGTGTATCACTTATATACATTGTTAATTAACAATAGGATGATACCTTATTTAATAAATAAAAATAAAATTTTCAAATCTTTAATAATAAATATTAATAAATTTATTTGGGGTTAATTAATTATTAAAATTTTGCTTTCTTTTAATTGTTTTTACCACCTCCATTTTCAATAGTTTAAAACCCTCATACTTATTTCCAATCTTGCTATTTCAACTACTTCACTCATAATTATAAAAGTAGAGAATATTTTTTAAATTAGAAGTGAATCATTATTATTTTTCTCACATAGATTTATTGCTTACATGTTTGTTATTTTCTCAAATTTTGAATTAAGATTTTTTTTCAAAACAATACGTGGGAACCTTTGGATGAAAGACTTCTTTCTTAAGAGCTATTTAAACCTTATCCCTATAAAAAATTGTTGTTTCTTTATCCTTTAATCTATTTATCTAGAGAAATTGAGTTGACTTTGTTTAATTGTCACACATTGGAAACCACAAGTCATATGGGGTTTATTTACATAGATGTTTGTGACATATGAATTGCTTCCTCATTCAGGTATTAGCCTTTATTACCAGTTGATCAAGTGAAGGCATCCATAGAAATTGATCATGAAGAAGATAGGAACACAAATCTATACATGCACTATTTTTCTATGATGCCCATTTTTTTATTAAACTTTTTTTGTTTGGCAAAAAGCTTACCTCATGGTTGTGGTAAGGTCGTGGTGGTGAAAGATGTTGGATTTATGTGACCTAAATTTAAGTTATTCAACATTAAGTAAATATCTTTTAATTTTACATAAAAGATAATAATGATACAATGAATGCTATGAGTTAAAAAAAATTATTGACCAAATAAAAAAAAGAATTATTTTGTTAATAACTCACATTAATGGAATGTGAGAATAAAAGCTATTATATAATGAGAGTTTGTTTATGAATTAATACCAATGTAAAAGGCTCCTTTTCTTTTCTTATAAAATGGTTTTTTGTCTTCATAAAAAAGGACATGAAGAAAAGATCATCAAAAGAGAGAAATAGAAAAAAAAATTTCATAAAACATTTTTTTAAAAAAAAATTATAATGGATCAATGTATAACTTTTCTTCTATTAGGAAGTTATGAAAATGATTTTGTTCTAAAACCTTAAGCATTAAGACTATGCAAAATTAAGATTTGGTTTGTATAATAAAGAAAATTTAACATGTGATATAAGAGCTTTTAATTTAAGAATTTGTGATTTTCCTTTAAAGATTACTCTATATTTTATTATAATTTACTTTTTTGTTGTTTGTCATTAATTTTATTTTATATTATGTTGAAGGTTAAGAATTTTAATGTTTTATGTAAGCTAATAATAGCTTGCTATATGAAAATTTTGTCATTAGTTTTTTAATCATGAAATCTCAAAAGCAGTAATCAAAAAAAATTTTTTTTTGAGTAAGACAAATTAAAAGTTATGAGTATTTAAAACTTAAAGAATAAATAGATAAATTTGGCCAAATAAATGTAAGATGAAATAAATGAATCAAATTTAATAGTTCATGATGTTTTCAATTAAAGTTGGTGTTTATTGGTTCTAATTTGTTTATAGTTAATTAGGTTTGTAAGTTTGTTTTTTGGATGGGTTCTTTTGTTTTGAAAGTCATTAAGATTTGCCTCTTTGTAATCAGTTTTTATTAACATTAATAACACTTTCTTGACTTAATAATTACTTAATCATGAATAATACAATTAAATATTACAAATTATATAATAATTATAAAAGCCATTAATGTAAATGAATCTTTTATTATTTTATGCTTATCTATTTGTTATGATTTATATGTTATATTTTATTGTATATGTGAGATGCAACAATTATGTGAAATTTATATATGATAGTTTATGGGTATTTGTTTACTCATGATAGTAACACCTTTCACATATGTATGTTTTGGATTGTCATTATGTTTATGTTATTAAAATAATTGTTATGATTATTTATTTTGATATTTATAGTATGTATAATTTATTAGTCATCAAAGTGGCCAAATTACAAAGTTTTTATAGATATCAAATTAAATAAAATTCAATTACTCAAGATTATATAATGTTATAAATGAGATGACATGATGATATGTATTTATTGAGTAAATTGAAATTCAATGATTATAAAATATTTAAGAATCACCCAAAAGTAGATTGGTTAATTTAATAATCATAAACATAATCATGAATGATTAATATAATTCATTAGATTTTTTTTTTTTTGCATATCCAAATATAATAAGTATGTCTAATTGGATTATATATAATTGCCAATTATGTAAAATCAAAATTAAACATCAATTATGTTTATTGTTGTACATTGTTAGATCACCTAAAAGAGAACTTTAATGTACATTTAATGTTTATATCAAAGTTATTTGAATCTGTATTATGTATTTAAATTACAACTCAGAGCATTAACATACGAGCATTTTATCTATTTTGCAGGATCTGTTCCTATTTCTTTTCATTCATAAGTTTCATCTATTATAAAGTTTATTGGGTTTAATTTTTCTAAATGATGTGAACAAGTCTAGTATCATCTAGGTGTTTTAGATCTTAAATTAACACTCATAAGTGATAGGCCTATTGCTATTACTGATTCTAGCAGTACTCCTGAGTGATAAGTCTGCTATTATTATTGATTCTAGCATAACTAAGCAAACGTCTTTTCATAATGCTTGAGAACGATTAAATAGATTGAGTTTAATGTTCATGCGAATGATAGTAGCAAAAACATTAAGTTGACAATTCCTAAAACTAATAATGCTAAGGAATTTCTAAAGTCTGTGAAAGATATATCTTAATCTGAATCTACTGTTAAGTCACTTGCGGGGACATTAATAGGTATGTTAACTATCATGAAATTTGATGGTTCTCGTACCATACTGAAATGTTACTGAAATGTCAAACATAGTAGCAAGATTAAGTCCATGGGAATGGAAGTGAGTGAAATTTTTCTTGTACAATTTATTATAAATTCATTATCTCATGAGTTTGGTCTATTCCAAATAAATTACAACACTATAAAAGATAAATGGAATGTGACTGAATTACAAAGTATGCTTATTTAAAAGGAAGCAAGGCTTAAAGCAAGGAATTCACTCAATTAATCTTGTAGGCCATCTAGAGCTAAAAAAAAACTAATAAAGAAAAATGATAATGATAATAAAAGACCACTAAAGATTAATATGTCATTTGCCCAAATCCATAAGAAGGAACAAAAAAAAGATAAGTGTCATTTTTGTGAAAAGTTTGGACACTATCAAAAAGATTGCTTAAAACGTAAGACATGATTTGAAAGGAAAAATAAGCATAATGCTTTCGTAGGTTTTGAATCAAATTTAGCAGATGTTATTTATAATACTTGGTAGGTTGATTTTGGTTGTACCACTTATGTTTCAAATATGATGTAGGAACTCTCTATGACTCAAACCATAAATCCAAATAAAAGATTTGTTTTTATGGGAAATTGAGTCAAAACTCTAATTGAAGCCTTCAATAACCTATCATTTAATTTTAAACACAAGACACCATGTAGATCTTTTTAAAACTCTTTATGTTCCTTTCGTTTCTCTAAATTTAGTTTTTTTTGTCTAAACTTAATTCATCTAGATACTCCTTTAAGTTTGGAAATGGATGTTTCAATTTATTTAAGCATAATTATTTTATTGACTTTGGTATTCTGTATGATGGTTTATACGAATTAAATCTTGATAACCTTTGTGCTGAAACCTTATTGACCTTGCATTATAATGTTGGTACTAAACGTGATTTAATGAATGAAAGTTCAGTCTACTTGTGACATAAATGTTTGGATCATATATCCAAAGAAAGAATACAATGATTGGTAAAGAATAAAATTCTTCTTAATTTGGATTTTATTGATTTTGGTATTTGTGTGGATTATTGATAGTACCTAAAATTATAGTGATTTTACATATAAAAAATAGGTGCAAGAATTTTAAATTTTAGTCCATTTTTGGTGACTGAATGTTGTTTTCTTGATTTTTAAGATTTAAGTCTTTGAAACATGGAATCCATGCAAGCACACATGTAAAATGACATTCAGCCATGCAATGCAAGGATGTAGCCAAACCCTAATGCCTTTCAATCACCTATTCATATAGCCAAAAGAGAAAGTTGCATTCATGATGGACTCTTGCACCATTCAGCTAGATCAAAATGTAAGAGAATTGATGCATTTTGAAAGAATTTTGCAAATATAAGAATTCTTACTTCATTATCACATTCGACCAATGGTGTTTGAGATCAACAAGAACTCCATTGTTTATCTTTTGAAGAATTATGATAAAGAAAGAACTTTTGCCATTTGAATTGCAAGAGTTGGGATTAACTTCAACCACATTATCTTGAAACTCTACCTTAGCTGAACATATGAAGAAGAAATGATTAAAATATGTTTCCCATTGACCAATAGCCATGATGAAATCCTAGTGAACCTCATTCGACCAAAGAACTCAACCATGAAGAGTCCATGTTCATCCAAGCTCTTTAGAGATGACGATCAACCCCATCCATTAGCATTTAAATAAGTTTTGAACTCTTGTAATCTTATCCCCCCATTTAGCCGAACCTATGCTTATAAATAGCAAGTTTTCATCACTCTTAAATCATCCCTCATTCTTTACATTATTTTTTTTTTAGTTCTTTAGTTTACTTTTTAGTTTCTTTTAGTTTATTGTTATAGGCTTAGTCAACAGATTTGCCAATACAAGTTGTTTTTAAATTTTTTTCTTTAATCAAATTATTCTAGTTTTCTTTAAAAGTTTTTCATATGCTATTTTCAACTTTACAACATTATTTACAAGATCTTATAGTTTCAGCAATTACTCTATTTCCTATTCAAATTTTGGTTTTAAGCAATCTTACTTCTTTTAATTAAGTTTTGATTCATACAATTTTGCTTTATGGTTTTACAACTTTCGGCTTTCTTAATCTCATTGTTTCCAAGTTGCAAATCTTATTTTCTTTAGATTTATTTTCAGCCACACTCAAATACTTACTAAGTGATAGTTAGTTAAGTAGATCTAAGCCTATATAATCTTTCTGTTATGCTTTCTTTATTCCTTTACAAATCCAAATCAATCTTTTTCACTAGTTTACATATAAAATATTAGGATTTCATCATTGGTACTTGAATCCACCCAACATTATAATCTATAATCCTATGAGAGATGATACTTGAATACTTATCACTTTATTACTTGATCTATTTGCTTATAGATATTACAAAAATAGGTAATCAATTGTATTAACAGAAAACACATAAAACACATAATTAAGAAAGTAGCCACTAGAAGCACATAGCTCTTTGAAATTATAAATATTGATATTTGTGAATATTTTGATGTTTTATTTTTTGGTGGAAAAAAGTATTTTATCACCTTTATTGATAATTTTTCATGTTATAGTTATGTCTACTTATTGTATAAAAATTTTCAATCAGTAAATGCTTTAGAGGAATTTATTTATGAGGTTGAAAGATAATTAGACAATAAGGTAAAAATTGTTTGATCTGATAGAAGTGGTGAATGTGATGGAAGGAATGATGAAAATAAACAATGTCTTATTCCATTTGCTAAACTCCTTGAAAAGCATGACATATATGCTCAATACACAATAACAGGTACACTGCAACAAAATGATGTTATAGAAAGGCATAACCATACTTGGATATGGGTAGGAATATGTTACGCGATTCTTTTTTACCCTTATCTTTATAGACATATACTTTGAAAACTACCATTTGTTAAATAAGGTTCCTAACAAGGTAATTCCAAATACTTCTTTTGAATTGTGGATAGGAAAGAAACCCAGTTTAAGGCACTTATATGTTTGGGGTTGCCTGACAAGAGTAAAAATTTATAATCCACATTAGAGGAAACTGAATTAAAAAACAATTAGTGGTTTTTTCATTGGTTATCCAAAAAATCTAAAAGGTATAAATTTTATTAACCTAGCCATAATACAAGAATTGTTGAAACTAGAAATGCTAAGTTTATTAAAAATGGTGAAACAAGTGAGAGTGTGAAATAATGCAAAGTGAAACCTCAATAAGTTAGGATGCAAATTTCTTTACCTATAACTTTTTCTCAAATTATTGTTCCTACAGTTATTGAATAGTTTTAACAACTTACAAGAACAATAAATAAATTATCAAACACCTTATAATAAAATTGTTACCAATGAACTTGCAATGGATGAATCATATGAGGTAGCATTAAAAAAGTCTCAAAGGTAAAAAAAATCAATTATTTTCGATGAATATTTTGTTTATCTACAATAGTTAAAATTTAGCTTAGGAATATATGAAGATCTAGTTTTATTTTCACTAGCCATAGAAAGTGTTAATTTTACTGAATAGTTAAATGCCATTAAAGAAATTGAAATCAATGAATCATAAAATGATGGTTGGGATCTTATTGAATTGTTTAAAGGTTGTAAAAGAGTTAGGTGTAAATGGGTTTTTAAGACCAAGCATGACTTAAATGGCAATATTGAACAATACAAAGCTAGACTTGTTACCAAAGGTTTTACATAAAAAGATGCCATTGACTATAAAGAGACTTTTTATTCAATTTTTAAAAGGGACTCGTTTAGAATTATTATGACAATAGTGGCTCACTATGACTTAAAGCTACATCAAATTGATGTAAAAATAGCTTTTTTGAATAGAAATTTAAAGGAAGAAGTTTACATGGACCAACTCAAAAGGGTTTCAATTAAAAAAAAAAAAAGAACACATGGTATATAAACTTAAAAAGTCAATATATGGATTTAAACAAGCTTCCTGACAATGGTATCTTAAGTTAAATGATGCTATTACTTTTTTTGGATTTAAAAAAAATACTATTGATTGATTTATATATTTTGAGGTCAGTAGGAGTAAATTTATATTTATGATTTTGTATGTTGATGATATTTTGCTTGCTACTAATGCTATTGGCTTATTACATGAGACCAAAAAATGTCTCTTTAAGAATTTTTAAATGCAAGATATGGTTGAGGTGTCTTACATAATTAGAATTAAAATATTTTGTGATAGATTACAAAGATTGTTAGGATTGTTTTAGAAAACATATATTAATAGAATTCTAGAAGGATTTAAAATAAAAAAGTGCTCAACAAGTGTTGTTTCAATTCAAAAAAGAGATAGCCTTATGCAATGCCCAAAGAATGAATTAAAATACAAACAAGTAAAATAAATTCCTTATGTATCTATTGTTAGAGAGCTACAAAGAAAGTATTGAGATACTTGTAAAGAACAAAAAATCACATGCTCACTTCTAGGAGGTTCAATCATTTTAATGTGATAGGATATTCAGATTCAAAATTTGTTTGGTGTGTGTACACAGAAATTTCACATTTAACTATTTGTTTCTTTTAGTCGATAGAGTGATCTTGTGAAAAAGTGTGAAACAATCTATAATTACTACATCCACTATGAAAGTTGAGTTTGTAGCAAGCTTTGAGAGCATTGTTCATGGTTTATGGCTATGAAACTTTATTTCAAGATTTGAAATTGTCAATAGTATTGCCAAGCTATTAAAAATTTATTGTGATAATGGCGCAACAGTTTTTTTTTTCTAAAAACAGGTATGCGAAAGGTGTTAAACACATGAAATTAAAATATTTTACCATTAAAGAAAAAGTTTAGAAACAAAAAGTGTCAATTGAATATATTAACACCAATCTTATGGTTACAGATCCATTAACAAAAAGTTTACCACTAAAGACATTTAATGAACATGTTGAAAGAATGGGCATTATTTATTGAAAATTATTATTAACATTATGATACAATTTTATGGTTTTTTTTATAAATTTGACATTTTGAGCTCTTTTAAGTACTATTTTTGATATATTAACACATCATGTTTCATTATGTTAGTATATACATATGATTGAGTTATGTAAATGTGAACAAAATTTATCTTTAACAAAGATATTATTGTTCGAACATTATGATGTTCTCATTATAGATTATGTTGAGTATAAAACTAAAATTATGATACCTAAAAAAGATTATGTAAAGTTAATGACATGCAATTGTTATGATTTTTATTAGTTTTATACTAAATGATGATTTATGATTTGATCAATTAAATAAATGACTTAGCTTATATTATGTGCATTATGTTTTGTTATTAAACCATAAAATTAAAACTATAAAGTTAAATAATAACACGTAGGCCAAGTGAGAGAATGTTAAATTTATGTATGTTACATGCAAGTTATTCAATATTAAATAAATATCTTTTAATTTTACTTAAAATATAAAATAGTTTAATGAATGTTATAAGTTAAAAAAAACTTATTAATCAAATAAAAAAGGGAGTTATTTTGTTAATGACTCATATTGACGGAATATGAGAATAAAAGCTATTAAATATTATAAGTTTATTTATGAATGAATACTAACGCAAAATTTATTGTGATAATGGCGCAACAGTTTTTTTTTTCTAAAAATAGGTATGCGAAAGGTGTTAAACACATGAAATTAAAATATTTTACCATTAAAGAAAAAGTTTAGAAACAAAAAGTGTCAATTGAATATATTAACACCAATCTTATGGTTACAGATCCATTAACAAAAAGTTTACCACTAAAGACATTTAATGAACATGTTGAAAGAATGGGCATTATTTATTGAAAATTATTATTAACATTATGATACAATTTTATGGTTTTTTTATAAATTTGACATTTTGAGCTCTTTTAAGTACTATTTTTGATATATTAACACATCATGTTTCATTATGTTAGTATATACATATGATTGAGTTATGTAAATGTGAACAAAATTTATCTTTACCAAAGATATTATTGTTCGAACATTATGATGTTCTCATTATAGATTATGTTGAGTATAAAACTAAAATTATGATACCTAAAAAAGATTATGTAAAGTTAATGACATGCAATTGTTATGATTTTTATTAGTTTTATACTAAATGATGATTTATGATTTGATCAATTAAATAAATGACTTAGCTTATATTATGTGCATTATGTTTTGTTATTAAACCATAAAATTAAAACTATAAAGTTAAATAATAACACGTAGGCCAAGTGAGAGAATGTTAAATTTATGTATGTTACATGCAAGTTATTCAATATTAAATAAATATCTTTTAATTTTACTTAAAATATAAAATAGTTTAATGAATGTTATAAGTTAAAAAAAACTTATTAATCAAATAAAAAAGGGAGTTATTTTGTTAATGACTCATATTGACGGAATATGAGAATAAAAGCTATTAAATATTATAAGTTTATTTATGAATGAATACTAACGCAAAATACTCCTCTTTTTACTTATAAAATGATACTTTACCTTTATCAAAAAGTATATGAAGAAAAGATAGGTCAAGAGAGAGAAATAGAAAAAAAATTTCATAAAACATCTTTTTAAAAAAAATTATAATGAGTTAAGGTATGACTTCTTTTCAATTAGAAAATTATGAAAATCATCTTGTTCTATGACCTTAGGCATTAAGACTATGCAAAATTAAGATTTGATTTGCATAATAAAAAAAATTTAATTGAGGAAGGCCAATGATTGGAAGTATACCAATTTTGAATATTGAGATATAGCCTACTAGAGGTTGTTTTTGTAGTGTTAGGGGCATAATTTACCATGCCTTTGAATATTGTAGAAGGTTATATGAAGAATGATTTAAGCAATATTTAGTTGTATTCTTTTTTAGGAATGGTTTTGTCTCTACTAGGTATGAGGATAGAGGTTGGGATCAAAATTACTTTTATGCTAAAGGTAAAGGTCCAGGAAGATAATAAGATTTTTATGGTCATGGATGTGGAGGATATGATGGACCTCATAATGATAAACAGTTAGTTAAAGGCTATATAATTAACCATTATGAGCATAAGAAATAAAATGCACTTGAACAAATATATTGATGTAGCATAAAAAACATGAATGAGAATTTAATCATAACCTTAGTGATGATCAACAGGTGATTTTTTTTTCTACTGATAGATAAGTATAGTTTATAGTTGCATTCATGTTTTCAAAGCAATTACCTAACAGCACAAAGGGCACATATTTATGGGTTTATTTTGTAGTGAAGGTTGACATGTTTGAATAATTAACTTATAAGCATTTGATACTTTATTCTTTTTATACTTTGTTGAATAAGAAAGAATCTATCCCCATTTAACTTTTTACCTTACTAGTGCCACAACTATCCCTATACTTTATTCTTATGGTTTCAATTTCAACAATCATTTTGAATTGTTTTGAGTACTAACTAAATGTATTTCTTTGGTTTTTTTTAATGGCCTAATTGTTCCTTTAATATAGTTTTTGTATCATTCTTTGACTCATTTATTTTTTATTACCATCATTGTAATTTATAAACTATATTTTAAAGAAAAAAAATCTTGACTTGAAAAAAAGAAAAAGAATTTAAAAAGAGGCACGAGTTGTTTGCTATCAATACCAAAGAAAAGAAGTTACAACAACTAAAACTATTATATATTTTTTGTCCAAGAATTTTGACAAAACAGTTACATGTACTACTTAAATTTTAAACATTATGATTCATAACCAATAGAAATAATTTACTTAAACTCCAAATCAACATTACATTTAATAAATGTTTGAATGCTTTTAAATCATAGAATCTATGACAACCAAGTTTAATAACCAACAATGATTTTGAAATGAAAAAAATTGACAACCAATCTTCATAACTAATAATGAATTTGAAATGAAAAAAATGCCATTGTAATCACAATCAAGCCTAAACCTTGTTGGTTGCCTCAATAGGTAATTGTTACTTGCTAGTTATCAAATCTTATAAGAAAATTAAATAAAAAGAAATTAATCATGAATTCTTATTAAAAGAAATACATGAATAAGATATTTCTATAAAATTTTATCAATATTTAAGAGATAAATCATATAAAAATTAAATTATTTTACCGTAAAATTTATAATGATAGACTTTAAAAACATATTTGTTTGTCCTTGACACTAAATTTGAGCCACACTTGGATCTTATATATACAAAAATATTTCAAGTGATTCAAGATTGTAGTAAGACAAATTAACCTATTAATAGTTTAAACAATTTAAATAACATGTTTGAACAAAGTAAGAAAAGTAATTAAAACTTTAGAATATTGACTTATTATTACCTTATTTATTTGACTGGAACAATAAGTTTTAGCAATATTGAGATTTGACACTATCTTGACTAGAATCACACCTTCAAAAAAAATAAAGGTAAAAAAATTAAGAAATGCTAATATTGTAAACAATACCAAATTTTAAAATATCAAATAGTACCTTGATTGTTTTTATAGTAGGCAAGTGCATTTTGTATGACTCATTTATTTACAAAATGAACATGTTTTTGAATTATTTTTTTGCTCAAAGCCCTTTTCATTCTTAAAGCTCGGGGATGCTCATTAGTAGTTGCATGAGGAAGATCCAGCAATGTTATATTATGACTAAAAAAATGAGTTTCATGATCTTTTGAAATATCTTTAAGATTGTTCTCATTAGTCGAAACACCAATGCTACTACTTTTCTCTTTTTTAATTTTCAAAGCATCAAGTCTTCAAATAAGTTTTGTAAACCTCCAATTGACATATCATAATGTTTTTGAGATCATAAAGCTTTTTTTAAAGCTTTAAAGAATGAATCATGACATTATTAAATATTATTGAAAACTTTGGAGCATTATCATGTTGACATATGATAATGTTTTTGAGATCATAAAGTTTTTTTTAAAAACTCTAAAAAATTAATCATGACATTATTAAACATCATTGAAAACTTTGAAGCATTATCATGTTGTTCAACCAAGATGCTTTTTACTTCTCTCTTTTTAGCATATCTTGTCCACTAATTCAAAACATAACACTCAAGTAATTTGTGCACTTTTTTTTTAATCAAAACTGTCAATCGATACTTACAAAGGACGCTTACAAATTCAAATATATGACATGAATTAGTTGTAGTTGCTAATAAGGAAAAAAAAGATCACAATATATTTAGGTTTCTCTTTGTCATACTCATGCATTATGTAACTATACATTTGCTCATTTACAACGATTTTTTTTGCAATATTCTATTGAGAATGATTCTACTTATCTTGAAATTTTCTAAACATCTTTCTTGTGTAAGCCTCTGAAGCTTATTTCTCCATTCGATAAAATGTCTTTAAAATTGGTTTGGAATTCATTATTTTGAAATTTTTCTCCCATTTTTTATTGTATTTGGCATTAAGGGTTTTTTCACTAAATAACAAACTTAATCTTTGACGTGTTTGAATTAACATAATCTTTGAAATACTTGTTTATACTTTCACTTCTCTAAGTAGTAGACATTTTAGAACAAAAGTTAGTTTGCACATAAGGAGGAATCCATTTTTCTCGAATGGAATACAACTTCTTAAGCCAACTATTTGCTACAAACCATATTTTTCAATTATTTCAACCCATTTGATTCAAACTCATCTGAGTGTATACTGAACGTATTTAAAAAATTGATTCTTGAAATCATCAAATTGATGGTAAACATGGCTAAGATTCTCTGAAAATTTTTTTCCATATGTCACGTGCAAAAATGATATTTAACATATCGTAAAACCTTTTCAACTACATTATTTATAGCAACATCTTAATTTCTAATGATTTTTTTTAGATGATATCCAAACATGTACTTCCAACAAAATATTCAATAACCAAAATAATGTTTCCTCTGTCTCATCCCATAACAAAACACAACCAAATAAAATGGATTGGTAATGGTGATTATATCTAGTAAAAAGAACAAAAGTCATTTCATACTTGTTTGTTAAATCAGTTGGGTCAAAAGCTACAACATCATCAAAATACTTATATGTCATTTTGGACTTAGAAGCAACCTAAAAATAATTTGCTAGTTGACCTTCCACATCTATTTGTATTGCATAAAAAAATCTTGAATTCTTCAATTAACATTCCTTAAAATAAATAAGTAGTAACTTTGTATCTCTTTTCTCAAGCTATTTCTACCTTTTATTACTCAAATAATTTTGAATATCATTTTCAGTTAAATCAACCATATTAATGCCATCCACTTCAGTAGCTAAAACTAACATTATTTTTTTAGGATAAATTCTTGAATGAGCAAGTACATCAATTAAATTTCATTGAAATCTTGTCTTTATTTTGTGAGCACGTAAAAATTTAGCATTTTTTGGAGTTGTAACCTCATGTGTGTGATCTCTTATAAATCTACAAATTAACCATTTATCATTATTTTTCCTAGAAACATAAATTATGGTTTTGCTTCCCACTCAAGTTTTATTTGGTGGTGCTGGAATTCTATCTTCCTTTTCAAGATGCTTTTGTTACGTAACTTTTTTTTTATCAAACAAATTCTTATCCAATAATCACTTAAGTTTTTTGAGATTTTGTTATACAGCTCTTATGAATTCCAAATCTTTCATGTTTTACATACTTAATATAGAACTCTAAAGCCTCTTCCAACAATTGAAACTCTGTTTGGGTAAATAGTTTTAGACGCACATGATTTTTATTAGTTAACTTTATAACAATTTTAAAATCATAATCTTGACCAACTCTATCAACATTTAACTATTTTTCAAAAGACGTTGTCATAATTGTAACATAAATTAAACATTTTATCAATCAAGTAAGATAAAAATTTGAATCACCTTAAATTCCACACCATTATATATCATGACCAAATGACATTTTCCTATCATTTTCTTTCTCATTTGGTCATGCTTACAAAAAATCAAAAGAGAGTTCAAACTTTATACAAAAGCCAAAAGAAATTCAAATTTTAAACAATTAATTAAGTGGAAGTATAAAATTTTTTACTTATTTTAATTCAATAAAGAAAGTGTATTATAATGATTAGAAAAGATAAGTAAAGTGGTTAAGCCAACAATTAAAAGCACTACTGAACAATATTAAATTTTATTAAATAAATTTGAATTAATTCTTGATGTCATATTATGATAGGGGCAAAAGTAAAAAAAAATATATTGAAAAGAAAAACATAAAATTTTATTATGATTAATCAACACATTATATCAGTTTTTTTAGATTTGATACTAAAGCATTATGTTAGATTTCATCACCAATAAAGATTGGGATAGGTTTCTCACCACTAGTCTTCAAATCAATAATCTTAGTTTTCAATAATAAATTTATTAGAAGTTATAGCAGTTGCTATTTCCTTCAATGGTAAATATTAGGCCATTTTGGTTTATCAACACCAAAGCATGGCATGCTTGCAAAATATGTAAGTTCTATGCCACAATGTCTACTGAAATACTCATATATTGTGATCAAAACAATTTACCCATTACTAGATTCACCATTTTTCACTTTCATTAAAAAGAATTGTTCAGCACACAACTTCTCACTCAAACCAATTATTCTAGATTTTATGGTTTGGTGTGTTGTTTTAACCCTTATTATTCTTCAAGATCTGTTTGGCCTTCGACTAGAAATTAACATCATTTACATTCAAGTTAAGTTTTTAAAAATTGATCATTGGTCCAGGCTTTAGAATCATTGTTGTAGATACATCATATTTAGAGACAAAGCTTTTTGACTGGGATGAAAACTTGAATGGAAGCCTCACATGCCCAATACCCTTTATCCCACATCAATATAATTATTTGAATCATCTCAAAAGGACTACCTCACCAAAAAAACATCCCTAATTAGCAGCTTGTGGCTTTAAAATGATGCTAAACACTTTCAATGCATCCTGAATGTGATTATCTGACTCAACTCTTTGGAGGGCAAAACATATTAACTTCAAAGGTATTTTAGCATAATAGCTTAGTTCTACTTTATATCTTTTGATAAAAAAAAAATATTTTGTTCATTTACCAATCCCAATAGAGGTCCTATCACCATTAGGACTTCGTTTGCAAATGATTCCTTTAGCATTATGGTAAATTCAAGCATGTTTTATGGCTAAGGACCCATAGTTTACAAAATTTTCTCACCATCATATACGAACTTTTTCCCAACAAGCTCAAAAGAGTATGTTTGGTAAAGCTTATTGACAAGTTTTCTCACAATTCTTTTGCTTTCAACAATTGTATTATCCTTTGAAGAAATTCTAATGGTATATTAAAAAAATACTACATTTGTGGTATTGACACAAACTTTGAAGTGATCAATGAGCAAAGATATTTTTTGTCAATTTGTTTCAACTTCAAGTCTATTGGTAATAAAATACTTATGAGGCTTCATGCTCTTTGGCTTCACATTAGATGGTATAGTTAGAGGTGGTGAGGTAATGAGTTGAAGACGAGTATGGCTATTGATGGTTGAGGTTGAAAGAATAGATAATGGAGGTGATGGATTGTTTAAGGATGGATAGATTCTAAAAAATTTTAGTTGAATCGATTATTGTGTTTATTATGGTGTCTTTAGCTATGTACGACTATTATGGTGATGGCTGTTGCCTATCGATTGTTGAGTATTGGGTGGTGTTTTTGTATGAGATTTAAAAAACTCAACCAAAAGCCCTAGCAACTTTTTACTTTTTTATTTTTTATGATTTTTAGCTTTCATTTCCTTTTCCCTCCATATCTCCTTGCTTGCTTATTCTTTGTGAATTGTATTTGCAAAATCAATAGAAGACTTTGAAACTCTTTTTTCCCCATTTTCATTGTTGATGTTCTTTTTTTAAGCCATGAACCCCAATTATGATAAAAGACAAAGTTAAAATGGGATTGAAATTTAGAAAGTTTGCAATATCTTTGAAAATTAACTCTATAACTCTATTTATAAAGAAATACCACTCTAATCCAATAACTTCATGAGTTATCTTGCTTATTAAAAAAAAAATTTCATAAATAAATAATCATTTGACAAAAATACTAAAAAGTAAAACACATAAAAACAAAAAAACGAAAATAGGGCTTTTGAACTAAAACCAAGTTAAAGCCCACACCCACATTAACTATTTAAAGCCCAATTAAAACCTTAAAGCCTACACCATTATGAATCAATATATTAAAATTAACTCAAGACTTAAGAACATTTTAAGTGGCTTGAGATAAAATAAGGTCTCTATACCAGCAATGGATGGTTAAGGTGTTTAAGGCTAATTGATATAGAAAACTACAAGAACACTCTAAGGTATTTAATGAAAATGGGTAAACTTATAGAACAAAAAAAATTATTAATAACGGATATGACTTGTAAAATAGGGGTTGTTTATTGAATTGTATATGAACAAATTCACCACCAAGAATAATCTCCAAATGATACAAAAAATCATCACCTCGGGAATACTATGCTTGGATACAGAATTAAAGAAGTTTACCACTTTAGAAATATGCTGAAAAGATACAAAACTTTAGAAAAATTTAAAAAATTGGTTAAGGATAAAAAAAATCTTTAATATGCCTAGTGCAAAGTAATGATTGAAACTAAATAAACTTGAAACATCCCTCCAAGCATAGGAAACACATTATTGATGCATATTATTACAAATCTTTGAATTTAAGGAACTTGATCACACCTTTTGAATGCTGAGATTGTGTTTGAAATTAAGGAATCAACATCAAGTTCTTAAATACTGAGATTAGGATCCTAAAATTAAAAAATTTACATCAGATTGTTGTCTTATTGAAATAGTACCTAAAATCATGAAATTTGCATGTAAACATAAATAAGTTGTGGTATGAACACAATTAATTGTCTATTTACTTATGCAAATATAGCATTTTCATATTAAAGATGTGCCTAATACCTTATGTTTAGGTTCATCCATGAATCTGGCCATATTTTCAAACATCTTTACGCTATCATTTTTCAGCTAATGTAAACATAACCTCTTTAGTTTAGGTTATATGATCTTTTCATTTGTTTAGTGAATTAGAACTAAGGATAGGCTTTTTTAGCTTTAGATAAGTCTTTGGTCTTAACTTAAGTTGTAAAATGTAAAGACACTCTGGTTTTAATCTCTACTGGTTGAAAAAAACTTATCTTCAATTCTGAATTAGTCTCCTCTTTATGGTAAGGTGACAAATTAACAACATTGAAAGTGAAAAATACTTCATATGTTTTGAGCAATTTTATCTTATAGATATTTTTCTAATATGTTGTAGTACCTTAAATGGGCTATCTACCTTGGTTTGAAGCTTGCCATATTTCTCATATAGGAACTTATCCTTTTATAAGTGAATCTGTACTAGGTCACCTTTTTTAAACTCTAAATACTTTCAGTGCTTGTTGGTTGCTTTCTTGTTCTTTTCATTTTGTTGTAAGATTTTAGCTTTCTCTTGCTCATGCAACCACCTGATGCCCTTAGTTCTTTCTTTTATATGTTCACTAAATTATTAGTTAGTAGGGAAAAGAACTAAATACAAAAGGCTTATTGGATTCGTACTATATATCACCTCAAAAGAATTACAACCAATAGGTTGGTTTGGTGAATAATTATAGGCAAACTCTATTTAGGGTAAAACATGATCCCTTTACTTGATGTTCTTCCTTACATAACTTTTTAAAATGTTGCCCAAGCTACGGTTGATCACTGCTATTTGACCATTTGTTTAATGATGATGAGATAAAACTATACTTAAGATTGATGCTAAGCTTTTTTTAAAAAGTGCACCAAAAGTAATTAAGAAATTTGAAATCTTGAATAGGCACCATAGACCTAGAAATTCTATATAGCTTTACAATTTTCCTAAAATACAAATAAAAACATGAGAAGTATCTAGTTTTGTTGAAAGGAAGGAAATATGTTATCTTGAAAAATCAATCTATAACCACCATGATCAAGGTGTTGTTCTTTTGAGTTTTCGATAATCCCACTACAAAACCCTAATAACATGCTCCCAATAAGCATTAGATATGAGTAGTAGGGTATACAATCTAATGTTTTGATCGTAACTCTTGGTAATATGGCACATCCTACATTAGTTAATGTGTTTCACCACATCTCTCCATTCTCGACTAATAAAACCTATTTTACAAAAGAGTAAATGTCTTGTCTCTTTTAAAATGTCCATCTAGTGCATCATTATGAGTCTTAGTGATTAAGGTTTACCTTAAAGAACATAAATGAATACAAATGTTGTTAGCTTTAAAGAGATATCTTTCATCTAATAAAAACTGGTTGTATGGTCCTTGTTTGCATTCTTTCTAAATTCAACTAAAGTAAGGGTTTGCCTGATATAATTTTTTTATCACCTAAAATCCAATTACTTTAATGGCCATAGTCCCTAATAAAGAGTTCTTTTGGCTTAAAGCATCTACCACCACATTTTGAGTTTTTGACTTGTGCTTGATAGTGAAGTTGTAGGCTTAAAAGAACTTCACCTAAGCTACATGCCTTCAGTTGAGTTTGTGTTGACTATTGATAAACTTTAAAGCCTCATGGTCTGTATATAAGAGAAATTGCTGGCAATGAAATATTGACTCAAATGGAATAAAAGGTCCATATACTTCTTTTTGGCTTTATTAAGCTTCTTATTGAAATATGTAATAGGCTTTCCTTTTTGGCTTGAAACAACACGTATTCCCGAATTGGATGTATCATATTCTACCTTGAATACTTAATCAAAATCTAGCAAAGATAGGATGGGAGCTTCGATGATCCTTATCTTGATAAGCTCAAAGCTATGTCAAGCTTTTTTGATTCATTTAAAAGTTTTATTATTCAAACATTTGGTGATATGAGCTAAAATAGAGTTAAAACCCCTAATGAAGCATTTATAGAAAAATGCAAGGCCATGAAAGCATTGGATGTCATGAAAAAATGTTGGTGTTGACAAATTTAAAATTACTTTAACCTTGCTAGGATCTATATTTATTCCCTTATTTGACATCATATCTCTTATAAATACAAAGCTAGAAGTAAAAAACTTATATTTTTTAAGATTAGCATAAAGTTTTTACTCTCTTAATAAGCAAAATAGTTAGTGTAATGACTAGTTTTGGCCCTTATCTTTATTGTACACCAAAATGTCATAAAAATATACTATTACAAATTTATTGATGCAAGGTTTAAAGATATGATTTATAAACCTTATGAAAGTACTAGAAGCATTGGATAAACCAAAATGCATTACCATCAATTCATATATGCCATCATTTGTCTTGAAGGTTATTTTTCACTCATTTTCTGTCCTTGTTCTAATTTGATGATAGCCATTATATAAGTTTATTTTGGAGAAGGTGATTGCTCATGTGATTGGTCTAACAAGTCATCTAAAAGCAAGATAGGGAAGCGATAGTCAACCGTGATTTTTTTATTGCCTTACTATTCACACACATACGTCATGATCCATCTTTCTTAGGCACCAAAAAGGTTAGGACTACACAAAAGCTCATGCTTTCTTACACCATTCATTTTTTCACCAATTCATCAATTTGGCACTGTAACTCCTCATGTTTTTAGGGCTTATCATATAGACTAACTTATTGGGTAGAATAACTCTAGGGATGAGGTCTATACATTGTTGAATATCCCTCATTGGTGGTAGATCAGTTGGCATCTCCTTTTGAAGAACATCTTGAAATTCTTTCAATAATGGCTTTTATAACCATAGGAAGCTTTTTATTATCTTCATTTTCCTAGCACTAGTACATGTATAGTACCACCTATCTCAATATCCCTTATGCAATTGGCCTTGGTAAATAAGTTACTTTTTTTTTTCTTTGGTTGGCTTTAGCATGGCTATGGGCTTGGTAAGACCTAAGATGATTTTGCAACCATCATTAACATATGTGTAAGTGTTACAATAGCCATCATAAAGGGCTCTCCTATCATAATGCCAAGGTTTTCCAAGTAGCAAATGACAAGTATCCATAAGAGTTACATCGCACCACACTTTGCCCTCGTATTACTTTCATATGAAAAAAAGAACCAAACATCTCTTGTTGATCTTGATTTCATTCCCCTTTTGCAATCAAAATAGCTTGCATGGTTGGGGATGGTCTACGGCTTTAAGGCCTAATTTTTGCACCATAAAAATAGAAACAACATTTTCAAAGCTTTCACTATCGATTATAACATCACATACCTTCTTCTAGGCAATAAATCGAGTGTGGAACACATTTTTGCGCAATCAATCTTCTTTCTTAGTAGGTGTGATACTAAAGCTGCATTTTATGACTAAAGATGCTTTATAATCACCATAGGTTACCTCTTCCTCCTCTTCAAGGTCTTGATTCTCTTCAACGTTAGAGAGCATGAATAAAATTTATCCCATTAATAGTAACCTTTGTATGTTACATTCCATATATTTTGCACAAATAAGCATTTAAATAAAATACCAAAATGCACCCTCTTTTTGAAGTGCATTTCCACAAAGCAAACTAAAGCATAATATCTATAAGTAACAACCTATCTATTAGGAATTTTAAAAAGAAGAAACTTAAAAAAGTCAAATTATGCTATCAGTCACCGAACTTAGATCAAAATGCTGATTTAATCTTTTTATAATAATTTCAATATTGACACTATTAGCACTTTTTGAAATTCAAAATTTTCTTCCAATCGTTGATAGTTTTTAAATTCCTCTGTTAAGTCTATTAACATATACATTTATCCAATGATATGATATTGATTTATTGATACAGTAGACTTCATCATATATTTTTTGAGAATATGATGACGTGGACTTTTTAGTCCATATAGACCACCAAATTATGGCTTTTTAGCTCTTTTAATTTTTTAAATTTTTCTTCTTTTTCTTCCTTCTCTCTAAGTATCATTGTCTCTCTACCCTCTTAAACATTCAAGAACAACCCATTCATCACCACTACCTAATTCCAGAATTAGTCTCCAAACCTTCATCTATTGTTGCCTTAAATGTAAAAAACAACCCAAAATTTATTTAAAAATTCAATTTAACCTCCTTTAGTTTTCTACCAGCTTAGATTTGCCAAATACAACATTAAAATGTCTAGTTCTAAAGTAAAGGTTACGGCTGTTCCACCCAAAATACTCATTTTTGTCGTTCTAAATAGTTTGAATTTTTTATTATTTTTATCCTCTCACCATGCTCCCTTTTAACTATTTTGTTCTTTTGTTATAGTTGATTTTTTTTATTGGTCATTACTCTTGGTTTTTTAGGTTTTGAAGATCGAAGGTAAATATTGATTGACAAGGGTAAAAAATGAATAGATTAGTTGGAATGATGGTGGAGATTGGTTGGAGTTAGTTCAGTTGCATCTATTTAGCTTTGTCTCATTTCATTTTCACTTCAAGTGTTAATGGTCATGTACATTTTTTTTTTATTTGGGTCTTGATATGTAAATGAATTATGTTAAAAATAGAGATTGATAAAATTTTATACAAATTTTTTATGAATGATTTAGCTTTAGATTTTATTCATTCTATATTGAACAAATATGTAAATGTTTTTTATTCATCCAATCTTAAAATTTCTTTTTCTTTGTTGAATATTGTATTATTTGGGTGACAACTATACCATTCTTTTTATTTACCGAGAAACCTTTTAAAAATTTGATAAACTAAAGAGTTCTTTCTTGCACAGAACCAAAATGGTTGTCGATTTTTTCAAATTAGACTACTATGGTTATAATTTTTATTTTTGTAATTTTTTTGTTTTTGTTCTAAAAAGATAAAGATATTATTGAAATATAAAATTTAGTTTTTGAGTTAATTTAGGTGTTTTATTTGAATAAAATGTTTTAATTTTATATTAAATTTGTATTTAACATAATATTATAAAAATTAAAAAAAATAAAATAAATAAATTAGAAACATGCTCATAAGTGACATGAAATTTTTTAATCAATATCATTAAAAATAAATAAGATAATCAACACTAATAACCATGTCATCAGTATTAATGAAAAAATTTGAACACCATTTATTATTGGATGAAAATTAAAAAATATAAAAAATAAAGATACTTGCCATATTAAAATTATTGTAAAGGGATTAAATTTGTATTTTGACTAAAGTTTAGGATTAATCGCATAACTTCAAAAAAAAAAAAAAAAAAGAAGTAAATGCGATGATAATGCAACTAGCACCGTCAATCGATTGACAAATGGACGGAAACGCGCACACACACAAGTATAACAGTAGTGGTACAGTCAGTCTCATTCAGCAATGATAACATAGAACGAGACACAGGCTGGAGTGGATTAGAAGTTGAGCAGAGCAAAGCACAGCAGAACCAAATCCACTGATTTCAGATCAGAGGGAATTTCGTTTCTTATGAACAATCTCAGTTAATCAGAGTGAAATGGGCTTAACCCGTTGCACTTGCTCCCTGCAATATGCTCCCAAGCTCATCCCTCCATCATTCCGCCACCAAACCACTCCCAAACCTATCTTGCGAACAATCTCCAACAACCATGCAACAATATCAACCACTACAATGGTGGTTAAAGCACGAGGAGGAGGAGCGGCAGAGACCGAAACTGCAGTGATTGAGAAGTCTAAGGTAATAAAGAGATTTCAGGTGTCGCAGGGCCATCCCGCTCCATTCGGTGCCACTCTTCGAGACGGTGGCGTCAATTTTGCGATATATTCGGCCAATGCCGTTTCCGCCTCTCTCTGCTTCATTATTCTCTCGGATTTGCACCAGGTTACTTAATTATTGATCTTACATTACATAATTTTTTGTTCAGTAACCAGTATGTTAAAATTTGAAACTTTTAGGCTCCTTTGATTGTTGAACAATAAGCAAATAGTTAAATTGTGATACTCATTCTAACATATTAATCAACCATCTTGATTCTTATCAAAGTTAAAATATATATTTAATTTTTTAAGCATGTTATTTACTTTTCTATCCATATCTGCTTTTTCTTTTTCTTCTATAGGCTAAGCGCAAGCAGTAAAAGGAACAACCAAACTGAGGCTTTTTTTTTTTTTCTACCATTTGCCATTTAAGGGAGTTGTTTCATTTTGGATTTAGCTGCTAAAAAGAATTGGATGTTTGATAAGTGACTAATTTGATGAAAATGGCTGTTTTTGCTTCCAGAATAGAGTTACAGAGCAGATATCTCTTGATCCATTGACTAATAAGACTGGAGATGTCTGGCATGTATTTTTGAGAGGAGATTTCAAAGATATGCTATATGGCTACATATTTGACGGCGAGTTTTCTCCTGAAAAAGGTCATTACTATGATTCTTCCAGGATACTATTGGATCCATATGCAAAGGTAACATAGCGCCTTTAACTCTTTTACTTATTCTATTATATAAGACTTTTGATCTGACCAAATTTCCTTTATTTTTAGTTTGCCTCTTGTCTTGTGAAATGGAGCACTGATTTGCTTGTCACTTTTCTAGGCAGTTATAAGCAGAGGGGAGTTTGGGGCTTTAGGGCCTGAAGACAATTGTTGGCCCCAAATGGCCTGCATGGTTCCTACTTCTGAAGCTCAGGTACTTAAAATCTGAACTTATTGCTATACTTCAGTGACTGCTTTTCCATGTGAGGACAAATATAGATTTGTGTCATGATAGTATACTACTGTATGGCCTTTGTCTGAATCCTCCAAAAAAGTCCTCCCTTATTTATTTCTCAAAATTTTGATTAGGGAGGGGGTGTACAGTCCAAGTATCTATTGTTTTTTCAGTGTTCTCACTTTATGATATGGGTTTGAACTAATGAAGCATGGTTTGCTATGTTGTGATGATAATTTCATGTCGAAAATTATCATTCCTTTCTTTTTAAGTTTACTTCAAGATACTGGTGAATAAAATGAAAAGCTTTGAGGGAAATGTAAATAAGTAAAGGACTGTATTTGATCTGTTCTCTCCATCCACTTAGTTTAAATCTACAAATTTTATGTGGAATACATTGCCTTCTTTTCATCCTACTTGCTTCCCCTTAGAGAATTTCCTTTTAAAATTGTGGATGTGTCTTTCCTTTTGTTTCTTGCTCAGCAATGCCCAGATTTCCAGGAAAGGAACCTCACTTTAAAATAAGAAAGGGGAAGAACAATCTTCCATTGAATTGAGAGACCTTCATAATGAGAGCAATAAGTGTTTAGATTGGTTAGAAATAGAGATGTATTTATGGAATCATGTCGCCTTCCTAGAAATACATAGGTATTAGGGAGAGTGTGGCTCTTTCCACAGTTTCATCCTGAGCCTGTAATGCCAAATGTTTGCTAAAGGATCCCAATAATTATTATTAATTAGTCTCCCGCCTTCTATTCAAGAATTGGTTTTAAACTAATCTTATGAATAGTTTTTTCATGACATGGCACACCAATAGACAGCTCAAAATTTTGACATATACAGATGTTCTTGATGTGTATACATGTATCCACATGTTGCACCTTTGGCTTTGGATGCCAAGCCACCAGCTATGAAGCACGGACACGTCGGAACCTCACATATACTGGTTTCATACCGGTGTCCAACACAGACATGCCACTGACACATTGAAATATGTACAGGACACACCGGGACAGAGCAAAAAAAAAAAAGTTTGGACATGGTCAAAACACGATGACGGGCACATCAGGACACGGTAGAGGAAGGAAAGAGGAGGCGATTAACAGTAAAAAAGTGGTGGAGGCCACGCTTCTTTTGTAGATCTAGGCTTTTTTAATTGTTTTTTTGGGAAATCTAGCTAGATGGGAACAAGGTGAGGTTGAGACGAGTTTCTAGTGATTTTTTGGTGTAAAATGGTTGTTGGCATACGGTAGTTGGCGATGGTAGATGGTGGCCGGCACTGCAGGTGCTGCCAGAATCTGGATTTGTTGAGTGGTGGCTGGTTAGGAGGGAGAGAGAGAGAGTAGATAGAAGTGAGGATGAGAGAGGGAAGGCAAAAATGAAAAAAAAAAAAACTTGGGGGTATTTATGAAGCACCTAAACAGTGCGTTTTGGGAGGGGAGAAATAGGAAAAAGTGGAAAAAGGAGAAGCAGGAAGGAGAAAAAGAAAGAAGAGTAAAAGAAGAAAAAGAAAGATGAAAGAAGAAAGAAGAAAAGAAAACAAAAGAAAAAAAGAGGGAAAAAAGAATTTTTTATTGATACAAAAATTAAATTAACAGATTACAAAAAATATATAAAAAATTTATGGATATAAAAATATTTTTTATTGCTGTGTCCTGTTGTACCTGTGTCAGTTTTTTAAAATTACCGTGTCACCGTGTCTGTGTTGTACTCATATTGTGTGTATGTGTCTATGCTTCCTAGGCCACCAATAAGAGTTTCGTTACTTTAACTGAGCCAACAAAAAAGTGGACCTAAACCATGAAGTTTCCACCTAATAATGTTGCTGCAGATGCTATGAGCTTCAACTTATTCATTTACCATATCTTCTCTTTGTTTCGTTTTCAAATTTACTAAAATCTAAAGTTAAAACCCTGCAGCAGTTCATCTGCTAGCACCCTACCTTCTATTGGTGTAAAGATTTTCTTAATGACCTTAACCTTAATGTTATTGAGGTATTCTCAGAGGACGCCTATGTGTTAAAGATTTTATCTTAGTGTAAATTGACATGCTTGCTATGAGCTCCAACTAACTCATCTAGTACCTCCTCTCCTGGTTTCTTTTCACATCCGTAAAAGTTTGATAGCAGATAGCCTGTAGTTGGCACCTACAGCCCCCTACTTCTTTTTTAAATATATTTAAAAATTTCTTATTTCCCTGATTTTGTGGTATTATGAAAGCCACAAGTTCGTCTTATTATACCTTGTAATGTTCTTTAAAATTTTCTTTTGGCAACCTCAACTACTATATAAGGTATGTTTGGTGGTGTGCACTCTGTCTTGGATTAAAAAAAAAAAAAGTCAAACTTATATTGTTGTTTTTATTACTTTATATGTATAAAGTTTTGAATGTTCTTTAAAATTTTCCCATTCATCCTAGCAATACACTTTCTGAATCAATGTATTTGACCTTTTTATTCCTTGACTTGTGTAATTGGTTATTTGATGCTTTCAGTTTGACTGGGAAGGTGATTTACCTCTGAGGTATCCACAAAGAGATCTCATAGTGTATGAAATGCATGTCCGTGGATTTACAAGGCATGAATCTAGCAGGACAGAATTTCCTGGCACTTACCGTGCTGTGGTGGAGAAGCTTGATCACTTGAAGGTAGATCTTATAGCATTGTATGTTATCTGTGATGCTTTCTTCGAGGGTTTTTCTTTTTCACTATAAGATGAAATTGTCTTAGTGGTAATAATAGCCTTTTGTGCCTTGTGAGTAACTGGGCTATATGAAAGAACAAAGAGAGTCAGTTAAAAAAAAAAAAAAGAAAACACTGGAAAGTTAGATGTTTTGATCAAGCATCACAGATAACCATGTGAAGTTCCAATAGGGAATTTTTTGTTTACTGTTTTGCCATCAAGACTAAAATTCATATGATTGTTGACAATAAGATGCCAAAGATAAACAGTTTAGATGCAGTGATTGATTGTAGTTTCCTTCTCCCTATATATATTATGGGAGGCATTTTGAGCTGAAGTGCCTTGAGGGCAAGATGCATGGTTTCAGTGGATCCAAAGATGACACTGATATAGCTATTAAAATTTTAAATGAGGCATATTAGAATATTAAAAGAAGAAAGAAAAGACGGATAGCTACGTATGCCAACTTAAAATTTTTTAAATATAAAAGCATCTTAACCTCAAACAACTCGAGAACCGAAGTGAGATGAAATTTTAAGTAATGAAACCTAAATTAATCCAGCCCAAAAAGACTTGAGATTCAAAATGACTTGGGATGTGAAGTAACCTGAAGTCAAATTGCTCAATTTAAACAACCTTATAGATGAAACAACAGGATCTTGAAAATGAATCAACCAGAACATCATAACTCTATTCTGTTTTGTATACTGTAGTATATGTTCTTTACATGTGGAACTGAGCTCTCTCTCTTGGTCCCTCTTTTAAATTTTCATAATCTACTGATAAAAGAGAGAAGGAAGCAGGTAGTGTTGTGTTTCTATTCTATAAATGAGTTCAAATATTTAGTCTTGTTGAAATTGCAGTTTGTTGCCATTTGGTGTTATGAAACAGATGAGACTAAATTGCTTCAAAGAGAAGCTTTGGCAGAACCTTGGATGTACAAAATTGTCCAGTCTAAATGTTTCAGACTAAAACATTTGAATCTGGTTAAGTTCATAGTGCAACCATAGACAAGGATTTTTTGAGAAAAGTCAATGAAGTAATAGGTTTCAGATTTTTAAGTATAGGTCTAGACAAGTAATGCTGGGTTTTGGTACTTGACCAGCTCTCATTTGGTGGTACTTTTCAAGAGAATAGAGTAAGGAAGCATTCTATTTATTGAAAGCAGATTTTCTACAAGGCAAATTCTTTTTGCCTGTGCATGAGAGTGTGCCCAATTCAGTTTACTGAGAACAATGTTAGGAATTGTTTGTTGTTAAATGGAATACAAGTTTCACTTCAGCAGTACTACCATACACTTTACACTTCAGATTGTTGAGTTACTGTGCTAACCGAGTTACTAACTAACATTCCCTGTACACTTCAAAATGTTCAAGTTGTATCTTTCATATCATTATTTGACATTATGAAATGAAATAACATTAATAAGAATTATTACTTGCTTTGTTTATTTATTAGGTGTTTATTTGGCTTGCAGGAATTGGGGGTCAACTGCATAGAGTTAATGCCATGTCATGAATTCAATGAGTTGGAGCACTATAGCTACAATTCTGTCTTGGGTGACTATAAGTATGATATTTCAACCTTTGATTTAGAGCTATTTTCAGTTACCATGCAAGATTTAATTAACTAGTGAATGTTTTGAAAAGTGTTTTTTTTTTTTTTAATCGTTATGTGCAATTAACCTAGCTTCTAGCTGACCCATGACATATCTAACTCTTTTTACCTCAAAGTTGCCCAGATGGTAGAAGACATTCAAATCTGCTAAACTCTGTGATGTTATAATAGAGTTAGGTAATCTATATGCTTACTGTTTATGGTAGGGAAAAAAGTTAGGGATTTAGGGTTTATGGCTCTGGTAGGAATCTAGGTTAGGCTGTATGAATCACTTACAGATTGATTCAGTTGAGTTTGGATCTGAAAGGAGGGCTAAAATTGAAGGAAAAGTCTGCTGGAATATATTGGCGTCAGCAATACTGTGATGAGGCAAGTTGGTGAATCTATTCCTATGCTGTGAACAGTATTTCAACGTACTATGATAGTAGAGATAGGAAAAGAGTGAATATAACCTGGCTCAAATTTATCCAAGTATTCTCAACGAATTTTTATCATTATTCACTCAATCAATTTTGGCATTGCAAAGAATTGTAAAAAGACAAATACTAACTACTTGGAATAGGATTCTGCAAGTCTTTGGAGCCTGTTTGTTAGGGCGGTAGTATGACATTCCATGTGGCCAGGCTCCTCCCGTTGGCCACCATGTGCTTGCTTGAGGGAAATTGGTTGCCCAGCAGTGTGATTGAACCAACCGGACCCCCATTCCTGGCAGTGTGGCCCCAATGGCTACCGCTACCATAATGGTGTGGTGAGCCAACCTTAGTCCTCATAGGGACTGATAGTCCCTTTTATCTCCATTCAAAGGTACAATCTGTGGGCTTATCAACTCCCAATCATTGGACTAATATGGGCAAAACTGAAAGCCCAAACTAAACATTTTGGGTTCAGATTGTACTACATTTGGGTCTAGCTTGTTTTAGTTTGGATTGTTTTGGATTCTAGGTCATGCTAGATTCATCATTTCGTTTCTGGTTGCTTCAGGTTTCAAGTTACTTAGGCTTTCGTAATTTCTAAATCAATTTAGGCTGAGTTAGGTTCAGGTCACTTTTGGAAAAGAAAACCAAAATAAAAACCCTTGTACCTCCTCTTGATCAGCACCTTGTTTCCTCTGTAGTTAAGATTTGCATGTTGAAAGTTTTCTCTTCCTCCCATGACAAGGTATTCCTTCCTTTGGAAAAAAAAAAAAAAATCAACAATTGTTTAACTCCGTTTTCCACTGCCAAGTAAGAAGAAATATTGCCTTCCAACACCAGGATTACCCCATCAGATTTCCTGTTACCTCCAAATTCCAATTTGGGTCTCAAGGCTCCATATATTGTGTACTACTTGCCTGTACCTATGGAGTATGAAGTTCTTGTCAAAAACAAGAAAAATGTCAGAAACTCAAATTTGTATAATAAAGATTCAAAGTTCATTATTATCTTATGAGAAAACAAGTAGGTAGGTCTACTTTCTTTTCTTTATTTCTTTCAGTCATACATGTTTTGATTCTCAATTTCTTTAAAAATTTCTAGGTTTCATGTAAGAATCTGGATCCCGAGTTTTAGGGATCCACGGTTGCAAAATTATAGTGATCTGGGTTGTTATATCCAGATTGCGGTTCCTGGGGATTCGAAGTGAACTTGTTAGTTATGATTTGATCAATTTTGGTATCTAAATGGTGTGGATACCTCTCCGGTAATTCACTTTCAAGTTACATGTAGCACCTTTGGTGGAATGAGCTGCCATAAAACTTTCAAGGGGAATCACTTGAGACTGCATCACTTTTTCTTTTCGATCTAAAATCTCATTTCTCTTCATAACTCAAATTATCTCTGATTTCAAGACTCATAATCACTAATATGTGTCGGATCAGCTCCATACTTCCTCAACATAGAAACATGAATTACGTTTATGAAAACTTGAAATTTTATGAGGCAAGGCTACTTATATGCAACTTCACCAATTCTCTGGATTTGCTTGTTCCTGGAAAATTTCTTATAGATGCTTCATATAAGTAAACTTGCATTGTAAAATTTTCCACAAACAGGTCTACAACAATCTCAAAACCCTAAACTTCTCCAAGAAACTTTTAACTCAACTTTCCTTTCTTCGTGAATCTCATATTGCCCTTGGCAGGAGATACGTTCAATAATACATGATCACCAACAGTAAATTCCAGATTTCTTCCCCGATTGTCAGCATAGCTTTTTTGCCGACTTTGGGCATTGAAGTTTTTTGTGAATGAGCAACTTGAACAACAAAAACAGCAATAAATTTTCTAGTTTTGATACTAGCAGTATTCTTGGTATTGGTGCTACCGCTACCTAACCCTTTGATAACCGTCAAGCTTTCATCAGCCACTTCAATTTCATCATCCATATTTGTTTTCATATCTGATGACTCAACAGTTATCTATTTCCGCTTTAATGTCTGAATGAGCTTTTGGCTCAACAGAGGAATTGCTGTAAAAGTTGAAGCAACTACAATAGGCAACTATCCAACGGACATCCAATTTTGACATCTTCCTAAACTTTACCACCTAAGAGGTCCACAAACATTCCACCTGGTCCCATTATTGGTGCCTCTTCAAGCCCTCGATCCTAGTTGATGAGATGGATGACCCTCCACGTTTTCTACAAATACATGCTCAGAGCCCTGCATAAGATCTGCAAAGAGCATTAATATATTGCAGATTTCATGGACAACTCTTGCAAGTGTGGTAAGCCTTGAGCTTTTCCAAAGGGTCTGCTAATCAAATGCTCTTTACAAGAAAAATTTTTTGCATGTGGTCTATACTAAAAAGGAAGACATTTCTGAGAAAATCACAAGCATCATTCTTCTAGACAACGCACAATAGTCCAGACAATTCAGAAGAGTTAAATTTGCTAAAAAAAAATCTGTGCTATGTTCAAATCTAAAAATCATAAGATTGATTTATGAGATGCCTACTGTTTAAAAGCCAGGGGACATTAATAGGACACTGGATTTATTCAGTTTGCCAAATTTTTTTGCCTTGATTGAAAAAGAGTAACAGTTTGGCATCTTTATTGACAAAGTTC
Source organism: Durio zibethinus (assembly GCF_002303985.1). The sequence continues at coordinate 18,826,234 of NW_019168159.1, forward strand.
TGAAGTTTGAAAAGTGATATGTTGGCAACGTGTTGTCTAACTTAGAAATTTCCTATTGGCAATCGTCATACTTACACCAAAGTGTCATTTCTTTTTAAGGTTGAACTTTTGGGGATATTCAACAGTCAATTACTTTTCTCCCATGATAAGATATTCATCTGCTGGTATTGATAACTATGGTCGTGATGCAATCAATGAATTCAAACATCTTGTTAAAGAAGCACATAAACGAGGAATTGAGGTTAGTGCTGATTCCAATCTTAATAAGCAATTTCATTTGAGAAAATTTTGAGTGCTTTTCTCATTTAATATATTTGAGCAGGTTTTCATGGATGTTGTTTTCAATCACACAGCTGAAGGCAATGAGAAAGGTCCTATTTTGTCTTTTAGAGGTGTTGATAACAGTGTCTATTACATGCTGGCACCTAAGGTATAACTGTTCAATTCCTTGCAATTGCTTTATTGTGTATATGTAACACACATAGACACATGTAGTACTGTTGCAGTTGTTTTCTATGCGTTAATTGGTTGTTAATGAAATCCGTATAGGTAGTAGTAGTAGCATGTTGCTCCTTTATTTAAACACATAATACTAATGTCTGCATTCTATATTATTTTTTAATTTATTCATTGTTAGTTGTCATTTGTTTTATTTACTTGTTTCATCTTCTAACTTACATAATGACTATCTTGAGAAATCTTTGTTAATATTTGGTGATTAATATTCCTATCTTCCATTGTATTAATGAAATTGAAGTAAGACATTTATCTTCCATTCAAAATGGAAAAGAAAACTAAAAAAATGAGAAACTCAAATCAGAAGAGAGAATGAGAGAGAACTTACCTGCAGATTCCACTGGAATCTGAAGTTGAGTGTGATCCAGCTTGGCTGGATCTGGCCATTTGAAGCCATTTCAGGTTTTGACTGGTTAGATCATAGTCGACTAGATGTGGCTTGTTTAGGTTGAAAATCGCCTAGGTTGGTCAATCCAATATGCAATTGGCTGGTCACATCAAGCTGGTCCATTCCGAGATCAATCTTAGGTCACCAGATCAAACAACAAAGAAGAGAATGGAGGAAAAATATAGAAAGGGAAAAGGGGAAAGATAAAAGAAAAAAAGATCCATTCTAGGAGAAAATAAGAGTTAGCTTTATTTTATATTATTTATTTTATGAAAATTTGCCAACTAGGCTATCACAAACAGAATATTCATTATTCCGTAAGTACACAAATTAAAGCACAAAGCCTTAATTGAACACAATAGAAGTTCAAAGGGTGATTTGTAGATTTGGTGAAAGTTTGAGGGCTAAAATGAGCATTATCCCTATTTATGCTGATCTTGCATGTTAGGTTTTCAAGCATTGAATTTTCTGTTTTTTTTCCATTGGTGTCATAAGAACTTTTAATCACTAATAGAATAGAACCAAGTTTCATTGATGCAATAGTTACAGATATATTATTGGCTGCAAAAGGGGCTTGAAAGACATAATGAACTAGTTCCAATAGTTGTGTTGGTGTTATAGCAAAAGAAAAGTTTGTGTTGATGAACAATGACTAAAAATTGTAACAGTGAGAGTGGCTAGCTCGAACATATTTAGTGTCAATTGATCCTGTCCTTCACTTTTTTTCGTTTGTTATTATAACATTATTTGAGGTCAATGATTGTTGTGACTTCAATCTAAATTTTATGCTTTTATAGGGAGAGTACTATAATTATTCAGGTTGTGGAAATACACTCAATTGTAACCATCCTGTGGTGCGTCAATTTATCTTAGACTGCTTAAGGTAGGTGACTGAAATGCATTTGTGCCATGCTATTTTAATGCTTTCTACTTCTTCATATTCATCTTAACTTTTTTGGGCTTACATGTTTTATTTATTTGTTCTTTGAAAATTTCTTATATGATAGTCTTTACCTTCAAGTGGAAAAGAAAGATAGAAATGAAGATTGGGGATACTAGAAACACTGTGGTAGCCTCTTGTATTTATTTGAAAGAAAAATACTAAACAATCTTTTGTATAAGACATTGATGCCACTCCTTCAAAAAGGTTGGCTCATATATTACATATGCTGAATATATATAGGTGCTTGGACATCGCAAAGGAAATCCTTAGGTTGGAATGATCAAATCCTAGCTCCTCTATCAAGTCCTCTAACCAAACCATTTCAGACAAAGTTAGATCTATAGCACTGTACTTAGATTCAGCATTCAATCTCCCACCAACTTTCATGTTTCTTATTTTTGTCCTTGACCTTAATGTTCCATCAACAAACACAAAATAACCTGCCCACTTTACATTATAGTTATCTTCTGTAAGTATGGCCATGGTTCTTATAAAGTATACCTCTACCTTGAATCCTGGATGTAGAAATCTGATTCTCCTACATTAGTGCATATCTGATTCTTTTACATTAGTGCAGCTTGATTTTCTAATTTATTTTGGAAATATTTCTCATTTACTCTTCTGATTTAGTCAACTATTTTGATTGTCAAGATTTTAGGGATTTGCTTTTATTTTAGAATCGAATAATTCTCCTTCCTTTTATTATTTTTTGTTTTTTGTTTCATGTAAGTTGTTTCCTATTAAGGAACTTCATTGTTCTTATTTATTTAGATGTACTCCTTCATTGTAGATAGAATAAGAAGAAATAAGGATAATTGTTCTTTAAGTTTTCTACATAGTATTAGAGCAAGTCGGCCTAAACCATTAGAATGTAGCCACATGAGTTTCTGTTATGGCTAGCAAGAGTGAGAATTCTTTTGCAGAGGTATGGCATGAGGAAAGTCATAGAGAGGTGATGCGCCAACAAACCCTTCAAAACAAGTTTGCAACCTTTGGAACTAGTTTACTAGCATTAAAAGGTAATTTCCTAAATGCTTTAAGTGTTCAATGGGGAAATACACAATCTTGGATTGTTGATTCAGGAGCATCAGATCACATGACTGGAGATGCATCCTTATTCAACATATATAGACCTTGCTATGATAGTTCTGCTGTAAAAATTGCTGATGGTTCTCTCTCAAAGGTGTTAAGAATAGGTTTTATTGTAGTTTTGAAAGACATAACACTCAACTCTGTCCTCCATGTCCTTAATTTAAGCTGTAACCAACTTTCTATCAGTAAGCTTACGAAGGATAGATGTTGTGTCACTAAATTTTTTCCCAACTTGTGTGAATTTCAGGAATTGGGCTTGGGGAGGATTATTGGCAATGCTAGGATGTGTGCAAGGCTCTACCTTCTTCAAAATGATGCACTTGAGAGACCACAAAATTCTTGTACAGCTTTAGCCTCTAGTACTCGTAAGGATGACCTTAACATGTTATGGCATTATAGATTAGGACATCCAAATATTTCATACCTAAATCGGCTATTTCTCCCATTATTCAATAACATCTCTAAAGATTTTCAATGTGAAATTTGTCAACTTTCCAAGCACATTCAAGATACCTACCCTAACATTTCCTATAAATTATCTCAGCTTTTCTTAATGATTCACAATGATATTTGGGGATCGTCAAGAGTTAACAATATCGCAGGTTCTAGGTGGCTTGTTACATTCATAGATGATCATACTGAACTCACTTGGGTTTTCCTTATGAAAGAAAAATTTGAGGTTAGCCAAATCTTTCAAAACTTTAATAGCATGGTACAAACCCAATTCCAAACCAAAATCCAAGTCTTTGAAACTAACAATGAAAGGGAATACTTCAACTCTATTCTTGGCCTTCACCTCACCAATCATGGCATTATCCATCAAACTCTTGCATTGACACTCCACAGCAAAATGGGGTTGTCGAACACAAAAACAGACATTTGATAGTAGTAACCAGATCCCTTTTGTTGACTTCCAATGTGCCTAAATATTTTTGGGGAGAAGCTATCCTCACTGCAACTTATTTGGTTAACCGAATGCCTTCTTAAGTTGTTGGTTTTAAAATACTGTGTCAAACTCTCCTTGCTTCCTACCCACAAACTCGGTTGATCTCTTCCATTCCCATCAAACTCTTTGGCTGCATTGCCTTTTTTCATATTAGCCAACAAAATCACAACAAACTTGATCCCAAAGCCTTAAAATGCATCTTCCTTGGTTATTCCCCAAACCAAAAAGGCTATAGGTGTTACTCACCCATCACAAAAAAAATTCTAATGCGCTATGGATGTCATCTTCTTTGAGAATCTTCCATACTATAGCAAAAATGATATTCAAGGGGAGAATACTACTTAGGAATATCAATTCTTAGTTGTTGACTTGCCAATTTCCCAACCAACCCCTTCAAAACCAAATTCTCAACCTACCCAACCTATCAGCCATGGAGATTCTGAAACTCAACTTGTTCAAACAACTCTTGACTTTTCAAACCCTAAGGTTATGCAAGAAAAAACGAAAGAATTGATAGTCTACTCAAGGAAGCAAAAACCACAAGAAGAAGTGGACAATTGTACATAGCCCAACACTAAAAATCAACCTGATCCGAGTCTCTAAGAACTTGAAACTTACACAGGTAATGTCCCTATTGAATTTGAAACTAAAACTTGTGAGCCAATTGGTGACCTTGACATTCCTATTGCATTAAGAAAAGGTGTGAGATCATGCACCCGATACCTTATCTACAAGTAAATCTCATATGACAGGTTAAATCCAAGCTTTCGAGCCTTTATTACTAATCTTGACAATGTGTAAATTCCAAAAAATATTCAGGAAGCCCTTTATAAACAAGATTGGAAGGCAGCAATTCTTGAAGAAATCAAGGCACTAGGGAAAAATGGGACATGGGAAATTTCAAATTTGTCCAAAGAGAAAAACCCGATTGGATGTAAGTGGATCTTCACAATAAAGCACAATGTAGATGGAAGTATAAACAGGTTCAAAGCTAGACTTGTTGCAAAAGTGTTCACTCAATCCTAAGGGATAGACTATGAGGAGACATTTGCTCCAGTAGCCAAACTCAATTCAATTAGAGTTCTATTGTCACTAATAGCCAACTTAGAATGTCCTCTCCACCAACTTGATATCAAGAATGCATTCATAAATGGTGACTTGGAGGAGGATGTCTATATGGAAATTCCCTCTGGTTTTGGAAGGCAAGACAATATGGGTAAATTGTGCAAACTTCGGAAATCTTTGTATGGACTTAAACAATTTTCTCGGGCTTGGTTTCAACGGTTGACCAAGGCAATGAAGAGGTATGGATTCCTTCAATGTCAATCTGACCATACCATGTTTGTTAAGTTCACTAATGAAGGAAAAAGAGTTATTCTTATTGTTTATGTGGATGATATCGTAATCACTGGAGACCACAAGGAAGGAATAGATGATTTGAAGAAACTCCTTGCAAAGGAGTTTGAAATAAAGGACTTGGGGTTCCTTAAATATTTCCTTGGGATGGAAGTGGCTCGGTCTAAGAATGGAATATCCTGTCGATACACCCTTGGACTCAATTAATAAAATTGGAAGTGAAAATGGAAACTCTCTCATGGACAAAAGGCATTACCAAAGACTAGTTTGGAAGCTTATTTACCTCTCCCTTACACGACCTGATATCGGGTTTGCAGTAGGGATGGTGAGTAGATACATGAATAATCCAACCAAGGAACATCTTAAGGCTGTTCATTGCATCTTACAGTATTTAAAGAAGAGACTTAGTGAAGGGCTATATTTTAAGAAGTCAATGGACAGGGCAGTCAAGGTGTACACATGTTGATTGAGCTAGATCAGTAACAGATAAAGGGTCCACTATTGGATATTGCACTTATGTTTGGGGTAATTTGGTCAATTGGAGAAGTAAAAAGCAAGCTGTTATAGCTAAGAGCAATGTTGAGGTTGAGTTTAGAGCAATGTCCCATGGTATTCGTTGAAGGAATTTGTCTGATGAGGTTACTTAGAGAATTAAAAGTTCAGATTGTGACATCTATGATATTGTTTTGTGACAATAAGGCTACTATAAATATTGCCAAAAATCCTGTTTATCATGATAGGAACAAGCACATAATGCTGGACCAACATTTCATAAAGGAAAAGATAGAAAATGAGTCAGTCAAACTAGCCTATATCCCTACAAGTTCACAAATTGCAGATATTCCACTAAAGCTCTTCCTAGAAGCATTTTTGACGGATTGAAATTCAAGTTAAGTATGATTAACATTCATAACCTAGCTTAAGGGGGAGTGTAGAAATCTGATTCTCCTACGTTAGTGCAGCTTGATTTCCTAATTTGTTTTAGAAATATTTCTTATTTACTGCTCTGATTTAGTCAACTATTCTAATTGTCAAGTTTTTAAGGATTTGTTTTTATTTTAGAATAGAATAATTCTCCTTCCTTTTATTATTTTTTGTTTTCTATTTCATGTAAGTTGTTTCCTAATAAGGAACTTCACTGTTCCAATATATTTAGATGTACTCCTTCATTGTAGATGGAATAAGAAGAAATAAGGACAATTGTTCTTTAAGTTTTCTACACTAGAGTACCATTAAGATACAACAAAATGGCAATATCATAGCATGCCAGTAACTATAGTTGTGGAGCATCAAGAAACTAACTACACTTGCTGCAAGAGACATTTGCCATGCAGCTATGAAACAATTCAATTTCCCAACTAAAACCTCATATATTATTCTGGATTCTATAACAACTAGGTATGATCTACTACAAGTTTATTGATAGTATTATGTTCAAGCTTTGCACAAGTTTAATTATTTCAAATACTTTTAAAATAAAAATGATATATTACAGGTATTCTCAATCATGTTGTTATCTGTAGTTTTATTTTAATAATTGTTAAGACTTGTCCAATGGTTAGGTACCCACCTAGGTCCACAAGTATGGCTCTTTTTAGACCAAGCTGAGTTTAGAATTTTAATCTCAAGCCTGAGTTAGTCTGAAGTTATTATTTTATTAGTAAGTAATACATATTTATTTAATTGTAAATATATTTATAACTTTTAAAATATTAACATAAAATTTTTAATGATAAAATATTGTATAAAATTGATATGTCAAACTAGGCCTAAATTTTTAAAGGGTGCTAGGGACCAACCCTTGGACAACTCCAGTATTCGTGCATTCTCAACCTATCAATGATAACGCATTAACTAAGCTGTTATGTGTGTGCATGCGCGTGCATGTGTCTTTGTGCATGTACTGTTTATGTTGTCTGTGTGTTGGCTAAAAGCTCTATTTGTAGATAAGACTCCAAAACCCTTTTCTGAGTCAAGAAGATATTTTCCTTGAGACAAGGATACTCCCAAGGGATAACTAGCCACCTCAACATTAGAATTTTCAGCTGTCCTAAAATTCTTAGTTTGAAATTAACCATCCAAATATAATTTCAACTCTTATTCTTCCAAGATCTTTATCATCTGTGATGACATATCATTAACATAAATAAAAAACCACTTTTATTTCACTTTTATTTCACTTGTGGTGTGACAATAAAAATGAAAATGACTTTCCATCTTTAAATTCACAACTCAAGCACTGCTTTGAATAAAAAAACCAAGCATTGGGAGATTGTTCTGAACTTGCAAAGACCTTTTCAACAATAAACTGAACCTAATTACTCTTTGAGCAACAAACCCTGATTGTTGCTTCACTTAAACTTCATCTTCAAATCTCCCATGCGCAAATTTAATGTGGTAGCAAGAAAAGTAAAGAAATTGAAGGAAGTTTAGCCACAGGAAAGCTTGTCTCTAAGGAAGTTTAGCCTTTAGTAAGCAAGTGAGCTGAGTCTGTCATTTGTACCTGTTGGATTAACTTTTGTGAACCATCAATTTATTAGCAAGGATAGTGACAAGTTCCCAACAAAGATTCCTCTTCCATAGCAGCTCTCCAACTAGAATGAGAAAAAGTTTCAATAACAAACTTAGGTCAGAAACTGTTTGAATGATACGTAAAGAAATAATAAGTAGTTGAAAAATGAAAAGTAATCATATGACAATTGTTTACCTTTACAAAGAGTAATAGGAAGATCTTGATTGTTACAAGTTGGATATGGTGGAAAAGAAGCAATAGCTGAATCCACTAGTGATTGTCTCAACTCCTTGTTGTGTCCAACGGGTATATACCTGCATATTAGGATGATACAAGTGGCTTTTGGTGGGAACTCAGAATTAGGGGAAGCAGGAGTAGACTTCCAGTTGAGAAACTAGGAGTAAGAGGTATAAGCTAAGAGTTTACAAGATTTAATGATTGACAAGAGTACAAAGAGTAGATTCAAAGAAAGTAACATATGAACAGGTAAAGACCCAATTTAGAGTAGGGACTGTAACATTTGTAACCTTTTTGTACCTGAGAAATCCCAAATTGAAAAGTTAGCACTAGGATCCAAGTAATCTTGTCTTCCGATAAATTGGAAAACAAAATTAATATACCAACTGATGTGAAAAAGTAAAACAAAAGAAGGCTCTTGTGGAAATACGACTGGATGAGGAAATTTACCCACAAAAAATGGAGGAAGGTATATGGTTGACAGGATAACATACAGTAAGAAATGCATAGCTCCAACCAATTTTGGGGATATTAATCTGAAACAAAATACTAGGAGCTGTTTCCACATGCTGTCCAATCTTTTCCTTAGCAATTATGTTTTGTTGTGGAGTATGAAGGGAAGAGGATTGGTGAATAATACTAAAATTAATCGTAACTGTAGGAGGGCTTAGAATATATTCTTCAATATCATGCTATATAATATGTGAAGAGACGCACTTGAGTTTTGACTATATAAAAGAAAAGCACAGAAATATGAACAATTTAGAACAATATTTAATCACGAACCTTGTCATTCTAGAAAAATCATTAAAAAGATAAGAAAATAACAAAATCCCAGTTTTGAGGTCAGATGATGCCAATCGCAAATATCATATTGAACAAGCTGAGAAAGGATCTAGGACCTTTTTGTTGACTTGGGAAGCAAAAGGAAGCTGATGATGCTTTCCCAGTTGACAAGACTCATAGTCCAATGGCATAAAAAAGATTAGGGACTAACTGATTCAATTTTTTTCGAGGGATGACATAGCTGAAGCTACAATTTCTTTGTTCCTTTCGTAGGAGAAACAAATCATTAGGGTGACAAACCCTTTTCTGATAAGAAAATGAAAATTTTTTTATATTGAATTTTTTAGGGTAAATTTCATCTAAGTCCTTCAGTTTTGAGAATAATCCAACGTAACCCTAAAAAGTCAATATTCTCAAATACTTACATAAAGTAATATTTTATAATAATAAATTATTTTTATTTTTTTCAAAATATATCAAATCTTCTGATGATAGAAGAAAATATTTTTTTAGATGCAACATATGTAGAAACAAAGCTTACAATTATCTATGCTAATATGAAAATATATATGACAAAATGAATATATTAAGTATGTAATATTATTTTCGTATGTACCAATTTAAAAAAAAAAAGGGTATGAAAGATAAAATATGAAAAAAGATTTGGCTGAAAAAAAAAAGTAAAGGAAGTTTTGAATTGAAAGAAAAAACATTGGAAAAAAAAGAAGTATTTTTCCTCCTGGTTTTTTGATTGAGTAGTAAAGAAGTTGAGGACCTGAAGTAAATTGAAAGTTAGGATCAAAAGATCAATTGAATGAGTCATTTTTAGTTAGTTCAGTTAGTTTCTTCCATTTTCTTTCATCTTTTAAAGGATTGGGTTTTTGTGATTTGGAACCCCTTCTGTTTTCCTTAACCCAGTTTCCTCCTTAGATACTGAGAGAAGTGGGTCTCTTCCTCTTTTTTCTTTCACACATTCTCCGTTCTTCCTTGTTCTCTTCTTACCACACAAAATGTTAAGAGCAGCAATTTACTGAAGAAAGCTACACACAGATATTCAGATAAGACTGTGCTCAAGTATAGGATAAGAATAAGGCCATGTTAGATTCAAATGTTCATCTTTCTTCGCTGCTGGGTATGTTAGTAAAAGTACTTTGTTTTCTTTTTCTTGAAGTTGCTTCAAGAAAATTATTGGTCATTAGCATAGCATACACCCCACTATCTACTTAGGCTCATATTAATCACGTTGTTCCAGTTGTTCCTTTGACTTCTTTCTTACAAAAGCTAAGGCTCATGATCTTTTGCTATTCCTTTCTATTGCTGATTTGTTTGTAAAAACACATCATCTTGGATCTATTTGTTACTTGCTCTTGCAACAGATATTGGGTAACAGAAATGCATGTGGATGGCTTTCGCTTTGATCTTGCTTCAATTATGACCAGGAGTAGCAGGTTAATCTGAACAAACAACCAGTACACTTTTCCTTCAATTTGTATAGTCTCTGATCTCTGACTCAATTTTTTTTCTCCTTCTCTGTTAACAGTCTCTGGGATTCGGTTAATGTATATGGAAATACTTTAGAAGGTGACTTGATAACAACCGGCACTCCTCTCAGCAGTCCCCCATTGATTGACATGTTGAGTAATGATCCTGTACTTCGCGGGGTGAAGGTATAGTCCTTAGATTTGTGTCTTTATTTCCCTTTGTTAACCCTAGCCTTTTACTCCAGAATAATTATTCATCCTTCATGAAGATAGTTTTGAATCACTTAGAATGTCTGGGTGTTGTGGTCAGTCACAAGGGAATGAATTTGCCCTAGGAATATGTCAAAATACATGGTTATAGACACTAGTAATACTTAGCTGTCTCATAGTTGATACAAGCAGGTATGCCCGTGCGTTGCAGTGAGAGACATTTTTTTTTCTTTTGTTTAACTTATTAATAGAATAAATATATCGATATACGTATATGTGATTTGGAATGATTATGAATAGTCTAAATGCTCTTTAGTTGAGTTCAACATAGTTTATATATGGATAGAAATTTTCTTCATAAAATTAAATTCTTTAACAACCTAATGCATGTTCAGTAGTATGTATTTTTTTCTACTTCTGAAATGATTTAAATATAGAGTGAAGTCTAGTTAAATAAATTTATTCAAATAACAAAAATGAAAAAGTTCTTTTTACCTATAAAAAAACTCCCAATTAATACATATATCTATGTACTTTAGATAAAGTGCAGAATCAATAAAACCTCTTGAAATTAACTCTTTTCTTATCGATTCTATATGCACATATCTATCCAAGCAGTTAGTTACACTGGACTGAAGCATGTTCAAGAAAATTGTTAGCTAACCACATAAAATAATTTAAGTACAATGCCCTTGCAAAATTATCAAACTGCCCTTTGTATTCCTTTCTTTTCTTTCTATATGACATTTCTGATGCATTTATTTCCTTTCTCCCCCGTGTCACTTTTTCTTTTTTCCTTTTGTTTTACTATCTGTATTCCTGACTTAAAGAAAAACTAACCAAATTTCTTGTTACTTTCTATTTAGCTTATAGCTGAAGCATGGGATACAGGTGGCCTGTATCAAGTTGGCACATTTCCTCACTGGGGTATTTGGTCAGAATGGAATGGGAAGGTTATTGCTGATGCTAAACTCTTCATGATATCAGTCCAATCCTTTTTTTGTGACTGGAGATTTAATAACACTGATCAATGCAAAGTTTATAGCATTGTATTATACCCTTTTGCTTATTTCTTCTTTATTAAGGAAAGTATTTCTTCTTTATCAAGGAAAGTGCTAATACTTGTTAACTCTTGAGGTTGATGCATTCACTCTTGGAGCATGGACCAGAACCATCAATATAGCTTCTTTTCAGCTCCTAAATATTTAAGAGATTAATAAATTTTGAGATCTTATGGTTCTTGTTTCTGCTTTAGGCATAAATGCTAGAGTTTAGAGTTTGTAATGGACTGGGAGTTGGTCATATACCACTTTTGCTGTTCCCAGTATTTTTTTGAGCTGATAACGGTGCCTCTACTAACTGCCAAATTTTACTTCCACCTGCAGTTAATCTTTACAAACCATATCTCAATACTTAATTTTCAGATATTGACTTTACTCTTGTATTGGGTTCCAAATGTACTGGAATGACAATCCGAGCAAACTAAAACTTTGGGTGATCCTACTTTTCTCCTTCCATGTTGAATCTTCTGTTTTTCCTGTCTTCCTTGATGCTAAGATTCCTAGTTGAGCGCAAATCCAGCTGACATTTTAAATGCATCTATATTTTGTTTTATGGAAATTTTGTTTCTGGATTGATATGCATATTCCTTTCCATTTCAGTATCGTGATATTGTACGTCAGTTCATCAAGGGTACAGATGGATTTTCTGGAGCTTTTGCTGAATGCCTTTGTGGCAGCCCTAACTTATATCAGGTTTGTCTTCCATGATCTGTCTTTCGAAAACCCTTCGCCACAGAACAAGCGGATTGTTATGGTCTTATTATCTTTCTTATAAAGTTTCCTAAGATTTTCTTAAAATATTTTTTGACCTTTAAATTAGAATTTTGCATTTCTTGCAGCTTATGTTGACATACATTTTCTCATACATTATATTTTTGAACTCTAGTGGAATCTTCTGTTTTATATACAGAGTACTCATTTTTTTTATATCCTCACTGTATCTGTAAATCAGGAAGGAGGAAGGAAACCATGGAACAGTGTCAACTTTGTATGTGCACATGATGGTTTTACTTTGGCAGATCTAGTTACCTATAACAACAAACACAACTTAGCAAATGGGGAAGACAACAATGATGGAGAAAGTCATAACAATAGCTGGAACTGTGGACAGGTAGATATTGGCTAAACTTTAAATTCATGCTTGTATTTGATTTTATTTGATGCTTGATGTTGAAGAGTGGAATGAGGTCACCAACATCACAGATGATTATATGAAATTGACATAATCAGTGACATGATGGCTTGAATTGTGACATTGTGAACATTACGGTTGCCTGTGTGCTTGGTGGATCTATATTCACATGCATCTAATAATAAAATGGAAAATGGATAACTACACAATTTTTTCTAGCTTTATTCTGCCATTTATACTGTACCGTATTCATTCAATCTATTGTATGATGTAGCTGACAATATGTTGGCTCATATACTTGATGCACATATCTTGATTTGCACCTTATAAAGTTAGAATAATACAAAGGGAAATATGATATCTTGAAAACTTTGTATAAACAACAATTAATTTGGTTTTGTCTTTTGATGCATCTTTCTTCATGCATAGTTTCCTAGTTCTTTCCCCATTTGTCAATTTTGCAAAATAACAAAAGCATCTATTGATTCTTTTCATGATATGAAAGATACCATGTTTGCTTAGTTCAAGAAAGAAGATATCATGCATATTTCAGTGCCTGTAACTTTTTAATTTAGATTTGAGTTGACCAAATTCGGAACACAAAGCAAATGGCCTTTTGTTTGACCAGAAAGGTCCAAAAGAGAAACAAATGATTTTGATGGTTTAAATTACTTGAAGAAGAAACATAGTGAGAGAAAGTGTTTTTTATTGAGCTAATTAATTCTTCTTATGCATTTGATTATTTGACAAATCTGTGGCAATGTTGCCATTAGATACATTAAGGAAAAACAAAATGAAGAAAAAAATGTGGCAACTAAAATTTAACTTTCTGTACCTTGATCTTCATTAGTTGATTTAGAGTTCATCAATATTGTGATTGGGCAATTGGAAAAACAACCATATGGGAATGCTCTGAAAACCTCGAAAGAGATCTTGGGGGCTTATTAAAGGTTATGCAGTCTGTAGTTTTTACATTATTTGTATCTATAACATTGTACTTTTTAACTACTAAACTGGATCATCAAACATAAATCCATTAATTTGATTATTTTATGCGACACAAACTCGTTAAGTAAGAAGATGGGCCTCCGGTCGTACTCTTGAGAGTGACCTCGGGGATAGAGCAATTCTTGAACTGCTACAAATGTAACTTCCTATTTAGTGTAGTGAAAGAAATTCTTTCTTGTTTTGGGAAGAGAATCAGTAAGACAATCGGGATAGCAGAATGCCTGGCTCATGTCAAAAGCTTTTCTGCAGCTTTCATGCTTTATCCTGCTACAGAAATTTTCTTACTTGGACTAAAGCTTTAATAGACTACTAACTTGTGGGCACATGCTTATTTAGGAGGGTGAGTTTGCAAGTATTTCTGTGAAGAAACTGAGGAAACGCCAAATGCGGAATTTCTTCCTCTGCCTTATGGTTTCCCAAGTAAGGTTAAATCACTGTTATTCACATTTGCATTATTTTCTTCGTATGGGACTACTATTATTTGTATTTACATTAGAAGTAAACACAACAATTAAAGCAGATTAGACTGTAAGTTTCTCTAAGTTGGCTACTTTTAGTCGTTAACATTCTATACTTGAGCACCTGAGCATAGGGCTCTAGATTAAACTTCATTCTTGGCATGTTTTATCAGATAGAAAAGTCTGACCTACGTAAATCATGACTGTTGATACTACACTGTAAATCAGCTCTTGTTTGTTCTTCCATTATTTTAGTTATAGGTGGCAAGTTTGTTAACATACTAGTTATACTCTAATAAATTGTAGTTTGTACTTCGTTTGAAATGAATTATTTCTACCGAGGTATCTTCTCATTAATAGTTGATCTAGGAAGGAAAGAATTTTATCAATGGTTATTGATATTCAAAAGCATACTATGGAATTTGTATGTCTTATAAACTCTATCAAAAGTAACTTAGGCAACCAGTGACTAAGTACAGAAAGATAGCCATGCAAGTTTTCTGTTTATTAAAGTAAATTAAATGGAAGAAAGTAGTTCGATATAAAACAACAATGCTAGAAAGAGACACAATATCTACTGGAAAAATACTACTTTCTGAGGAAATAAATGTTTTGGTTGCTATAATTATACTATTATTTTAATGGTTAAGAGTATTTTGTTATGTCATGGCTTTTCTCTAAATGGAGGCATTTGGGCTTCAGAGTTCATGTTTGCTTCCTTTGTTGTGTTGATAATTAAATTATTTTCTCGCTGAAAGTGGTTGTCTAAAGGGGTCTTTGTTTTCGAGTTAGGTGTTGTTTCTATCTTTTGTAGGAGTTTCAGGTGGGTGATGTTCATGCTCTCTTATTTGAGGATCTCCTCTTGCTATCTTCCTTATCAATAAAATTCTTTTTGCCTTGCCTTTCAAAGAAAGAACGACAGTTAATTGAAGTACTAAACCAAGAAAATTTATAGAGCCTAGCTTAAACAGAAATGGAAATTACCCTGGCAACGCCAACAAGACATGGCATATGTTTGATTTGATAGGGCTTCTTAATAAAATTGAAGGTAATGTTTCTATCATGATGATCATCTAAACTAAAAAGCATGCCTTGTTGCTTTAGCAAGCAGTACAAAGTTGGTTGCAAGACTTGAACTTGACTTAATTTGAGTTTAAATTTATTTATTAGGATTGGGTTTGAACCTTTCAAGCTTGTTATGCTATGATTGGTTATTGCTTTTGTTGTTGGCTATTTTCTATTTTTGTTTTAGGATTTTGTTATAAAGTAAAAGTAAAATTATAAGTGGTTAAAAATGATCAAATTTCTAGAAAGTAACACCTATTTAAATAAAGTAAAACTTTTCTTTTTGTTATCCATGCAATTCATTCTAACACTAAATGCTACATTTTTTGGGCTTCTGGATTCAAGGACACTTTTTGTTTGATTTCAGAGGCAAAAAGGTAGTAAAAGTAACAACCAAATGGGGTCTTAGTAAATGAGGTTGAGTTCGAAAGCACCCATGCTCAACTTGGTTATGCACTCATGCTTACAAATAATGTTCATGAGCAGCTTCAGTAAATCTTGTTTATGAACTTATCATAAACTCGTCTATTGACTTGCCAATAAGCTCATTTTAAGGGGAGAGATAGAAATACTATTCGATAATTTTTAGGGATAGAACATATATCCTTCTTTTACTTGTGATTATAGAACTTGTTTAATATGATCCTTTCTATAAACATTCAACTTAAAACTAATTGGCAATGAGGTAGGGAGGCTTAACTTGAATATAAAGGTCACAATTAATTCTAAAAATAAATGTAGGATAGCGCCCTTCTATCACTTCCCCTCACTTTTAGGTCACATGCTAACAATTGAAACTAATAGATGAAACATGTGTCAGAAAACAAATAGAAGAAAACAAACAATGTAACAAATGGGACAACAAACAATCTGGCTTCTAATATAATGTTAAGCAAAATTTAAACTTAACCAGTATGGAATAACACCATTTAGTAACTTTGATTTGCAATCATTTTAAATGCTATTTGTGATGTTTTAACTTTTTCTTTCTTTTTAGATTCTTTTATTTGGGATACTTTGGTATCCCTAACATTATATTTGAATTGGATTAAGAAACAGGATTTGAAATTTTTCTTAATTTTTGTTATATATGCAAAACTTATTTGAAATATGAATCATCAATGTAGAAAACTTGTAGAACAATTGTCCTTATTTCTTCTTATACTATCTAGAATGAAGGAGTGCATATAAATAAATAGGAACAGTGAAGTTCCTTATTAGGAAACAACTTACATGAAACAGAAAACAAAAAATAATAAAAGGAAAGAGAATTATTCTATTCTAAAATAGAAACAAATCCCTAAAAACTTGACAATCAAAATAGTTGACCAAATCAGAAGAATAAATGAGAAATATTCCCAAAATAAATTAGAAAATCAAGCTGCACTAATGTAGGAGAATAAGATCTGCACTCCCCCTTAAGCTGGGTTATTAATGTTAATCATACTCAACTTGGATTTCAATCTGTTAAAAACGCTCTAGAAAGAGCTTTAGTAAGAATATCTGCAATTTGTGAACTTGTAGGTATAGAGGCTAGTTTGACTGACCCATTTTCTATCTTTTCCTTTATGAAATGTCGATCCAGCTCTATGTGCTTGGTCCTATCATGATAAACAGGATTTTTGGCAATACTTATAGTAGCCTTATTGTCACAAAACAGTTTCATAGATGTCACAGTCCGAACTTTTAATTCTCCAAGTAACCTCTTCATCCAAATTCCTTCACAAATACCATGGGACATTGCTCTAAACTCGGCCTTAGCATTGCTCCTAGCTACAACAGCTTGCTTTTTACTTCTCCAAGTAACCAAACTGCCCCAAACATAAGTGCAATATCTAGTAGTAGACCTTCTATCTGTTACTGATCTAGCCCAGTCAGCATCTGTGTACACCTTGATTGCCCTGTCCGTTGACTTCTGAAAATATAGACCTTCATCGGGACTTTTCTTTAAGTACTATAGGATGCAATGAACAGCCTTGAGATGTTCCTTGGTTGGATTATTCATGTATCTACTCACCATCCCTACTGCAAACCCGATATTAGGTCGTGTGTGGGAGAGGTAAATAAGCTTCCCAACTAGTCTTTAGTATTGCCTTTTGTCCGTGAGATAGCTTCCATTTTAACTTTCAATTTTATTAGTTGAGTCTATGGGTGTATCAGCAGGTTTGCATCCAATTATGTCAGTTTCTTTGAGTAAATCAAGTACATACTTACGATGAGACACTGATATTTCATTCTTAGACCGAGCCACTTCTATCCTAAGGAAATATTTAAGGAACCCCAAGTCTTTTATTTTAAACACCTTTGCAAGGAGTTTCTCAAATCATCTATTCCTTCCTTGTGGTCTTCAGTGATTATGATATCATCCACATAAACAATAAGAATAACTCTTTTTCCTACATTAGTGAACTTAACAAACATAATATGGTCAGATTGACATTGAAGGAATCCATACCTCTTCATTGCCTTCGTCAATTGTTCAAACCAAGCTTGAGAAGATTGTTTAAATCCATACAAAGATATGTTGTCTTGCCTTTTGAAATTAGGAGGGATTTCCATGTAGACCTCCTCCTCCAAGTCACCATTTAAGCATGCATTCTTGATGTTAAGTTGGTGGAGAAGCCAATCCAAGTTGGCTGCTGGTGACAATAGAACTCTAATTGAATTGAGTTTGGCTACTGCAGCAAATGTCTCCTCATACTCTGTCCCATAGGATTGAGTGAACCCCTTAGCAACAAGTCTAGCTTTGAATTTATATATACTTACATCTATATTGTGCTTTATTGTGAAGATCCACTTACATCTAACCCGGTTTTTCCCTTTAGGCAAATATGAAATTTCCCATGTCCCATTCTTCTCTAGTGCCTTGATTTCTTCAAGAACTACTGCCTTCCAATCTGGTTCATTGAGGGCTTCTTGAATATTTTTTGGAATTTGCACATTGTCATGGGTAGTAGTAAAGGCTCGAAAGTTTGGATTTAACCAGTCATATGAGATGTACTTGCAGATAGGGTACCAAGTGCATGATCTTACACCTTTTCTTAATGCAATAGGAATGTCAAGGTCACCAGTTGGCTCACAAGTTTCAGTTTCAGATTAAATAGGGACATTACTTGTGTTAGTTTCAGGTTCTTGGAGACTTAGATTAGGTTGATTTTTGGTGTTGGGCTATGTACAGTTGTCCACTTCTTCCTATGGTTTTTGGTTCTTTGAGTAGACTATTAGTTCTTTGGTTTTTTCTTGCGTAATCTTAGGGTTTGAAGAGTCAAGAGTTGTCTGAACAGGTTGGGTGGGTTGAGAATCTGGTTTTGAAGGGGCTGGTTGGGAATTTGGGGCTAGTTGGGGCTGGTTGGGAAATTGGCAAGTCAACAGCTAAGAATTGATATTCCTGAGTCGTATTCTCCCCCTAAATATCATTCTTGCTGTAGTATGGAAGATTCTTAATGAAGGTGACATCCATAGAGCTATAGAATTTTTTTGTGATAGGTGAGTAACACCTATAGCCCTTTTGGTTTGGGGAATAGCCAAGAATGATGCATTTTAAGGCTTTAAGATCAAGCTTGCTGCGGTTTTGTTGGCTAATATGAACAAAGGCAATGCAGCCAAAGAGTTTGATGGGAATGGAAGAGATCAACCAAGTTTGTGGGTAGGAAGCAAGGAGAGTTTGACAAGGTGTTTTAAAGCCAAGAACTCGAGAAGGCATTCGGTTAACCAAATAAGTTGCAGTGAGGATAGATTCTCTCCAAAAATATTTAGGCACATTGGAAGTCAACAAGAAGGATCTGGTCATTTCTATCAAAAGCCTGTTTTTGCATTTGACAACCCCATTTTGCTATGGAGTGTTGACGCAAGAGCTTTGATGGATAATGCCAGGATTTGCAAGGTAAGGGCCGAGAATAGAGTTGAAGGATTCCCTTCCATTGTTAGTTTTTAGAACTTGGATTTTGGCTTTGAATTGGGTTTGTACCATGCTATTGAAGTTTTGAAAGATTTGGCTAACCTCGAAATTTTCTTTCATAAGGAATACCCGAGTCGAGTATGATCATCGATGAATGTAACAAACCACCTAGAACTTGTGGTATTGTTAACTCTTGATGGTCCTCAAATGTCACTATGAATCATTGATAAAAGCTGAGATGATTTATAGGAAAAGCTAGGAAAGGTATTTCAAGTGTGCTTAGAAAGTTTACCAATTTCACACTTAAAATCTTTAGAGATGTTATTGACTAATGAGGGAAATAGCCTTTTTAGGTATGGAATATTTGGATGTCCTAATTTATAATGGCCTAACATGATAAGGTCATCTTTACTGGTAGTAGAGGCTAAAGCTGTACAGGAGTTTTGTGGTCTCTTAAGTGCATTATCTTGAAGAAGGTAGAGCCCTACACACATCCTAGCACTGCCAATAATTCTCCTTGAGCCTAATTCCTGAAATTCACACAAGTTGGGAAAAAATTTAGTGACACAACATCTATCCTTCATAAGCTTACTGATGAAAAGTAGGTAACAGCTTAAATTAGGGACATGGAAGACAGAGTTAAGTGTTATGTCTTTTGAAACTACAATAGAACTTGTTCCTGCCACCTTTGAGAGAGAGTCATTGGCAATTTTTACAGCAGAACTATCATAGCAAGGTCTATGTGTTGAGTAAGGATGCATCTCCAGTCATGTGATCTGATGCTCTTGAATCAACAATCTAAGATTGTGTATTTCCCCTTTAAACACTTAAGGCATTTAGGAAATTACCTTTTTGTACTAGTAAACTAGTTCCAAAGGTTGTAGACTTGTTTTGAAGGGTTTGTTGGAGCATTACCTCTTTGTGACTTTCCTCATGTCATACCTCTGTAGAAGAAGAGTTCTCACTCTTGCTAGCCATAATGGAAACTCGAGTGGTTACAATCTAATGGTTCAGGCTGACTTCCTCTGATACCATGTAGAAAACTTAAAGAATAATTGTCTTTATTTCTTCTTATTCTATCTAGAATGAAGAAGTACATCTAAATAAATTGGAATAGTGAAGTTCCTTATTAGGAAACAACTTACATGAAACAGAAAACAAAAAATAATAAAAGGAAGAAGAATTGTTCTATTCTAAAATAGAAACAAATCCCTAAAAACTTGACAATTAAAAGAGTTGACTAAATCAGAAGAATAAATGAGAAATATTCTCAAAATAAATTAGGAAATCAAGCTACACTAATGTAGGAGAATTAGATCTACAATCAATAACATGGTTCTAATTATGATTTCGAAAGATATCTCAAGTTTGAGCTTGCTCTAGCAATCAAGCTTGAATTTTTTTTTTTTTTTTTTTTTTAATATGTGAGCTCCAGGTCAAACATTTGAGCTTGATTACAACTCAAGCTCAAATTTCCTTTTATATATGAGGTTGCATTCAATAGTATGAGAGTGTGGCCTTTAATTGAGCTTGAGTTCAGTAAACCTAGTTGGAAGCCGCCCTCTTAATATCCTAATCATTGAGTTTGAAGTTTAAATGAAGACTCTTCAATCCAAGGGTGTCATTTTGTTCTGAACAGAAACATAGATAATCAGAATTATTTATACCCCTTTTAAAACTAGGCAGTGAATTTTAAATCTAAGTTGTGGGAGATAAAGGCTGCAATTTGGCTGTCTGTTCATCTACCACTTAAAGGCGATATCGCCGTATATGGCAATTGCTGCCAGTTTGACAAACACAGCCTAAACTAATGACAATAGAACACTTGCAGGGTCCCATTTGAAATCATAGTAAGATATAAAGATTGGTTCAAACTTTGGGGCCATTTTTTTGTATTACTTTTCACTAAATTATTTATTCCTGTAGCTTGTGGTTGGCTTTTCATCATCTTTGATTATTTCTTGCTAACTATGATCTTCATCTAACCAGGGTGTACCAATGATTTGCATGGGTGACGAATATGGTCATACAAAAGGAGGAAACAACAATACATACTGCCATGATAATAATGTGATCCTCTATTCCCTCATGAGGTCCAAATTTATGTTAAACCTTATTGTTGATATTGTTAAATAATCGTAAGTCACCATACAGATTAACTACTTCCGGTGGGATAAAAAGGAAGAGTCTTCATCAGACTTCTTCAGGTTCTGCTGTCTCATGACAAAGTTCCGCCAGTAAGCACCTTTTTGAGACACTGAATTTGCCTCTGTTATTTTCTTTCTTGATGTTCTGCATTTTTCTCATTTGATATGAGTTGAAATCATGCAGTGAATGTGAGTCACTTGGCTTAAATGACTTCCCAACAGCAGAGAGGCTGCAGTGGCATGGTCACAATCCTGGAATGCCAGATTGGTCTGATGCGAGCCGTTTTGTGGCTTTTACAATGGTACCCTTCTTATCGAACCTTCATGCTGTATCCTTAAATTTGGACTTTTACTCGCTGGTACTTGAGCTTGTTTTGCAGGATAAGGAATATTATATCTAGTATAAATTATACTACTAACAAGCTTTAAAAACACAGTGGTCTGATCTCTAGCTGACTAGTTTTGACTGCAATTAGGTTACTCTATTTTACAGTGTCCACATGCTATAGAACATGTTAACCTACATGAAGTAACCATAATTGAATGTTACAAGAATAAGTATAGAAATATAAAATATCCTGGACAATGTTTTGGGCAAGCTTAAAATAGGAGTAAAATGCACCAGATATCCATAATCTTTGTGCAATATTTTATTTTCATCTACATCTTTTAACACTCAATTTTTTTATTAGGACCTTTTGAAAATGTTCTAATTTCATCGATTTTGTCTATTGTTTTTAAAATTTTAATAGAATATACCGTGTCAACCCACGTGGATGTCCACATGATGTAAATCTTAGCTCAAAAATCAAAGGAGCCCACACCTTCTTTGCCATGTGGACATCCACATGCAGATACATGTGACTTTGAGGTGACAAATTTTGTTAAATTTTGTGGAATGGATGAATTTGGAACATTTTTAAAAGGTTATGCATGAAAAAAATTGAGTTTTAAAAGTTATAGATGAAAATGAAATATTGGATAAAGATGATGGATATTTGATGTATTTTACTCCTTAAAATAGGCAAGTTCATAGAAGAAGGGGGCTATGTTTTCAAAGATTCACCTGTTATGAAAGAATGAAAGTAAATGCTTTAATTATTGAATTGTCCCCATGATGTAGAACCAATCTCAATTAGTATCCAATGAAACTAAATGCTGTTGTAAGAATTCTAGTGAAACTGAATATATAACCTGAAATGTCAATTGCCAATTGCTCAATTCTCAAGTCTTGATATCAACATTCATAGTCTCCATATTTTAATTTTAATAATCTAAATTTCTTCGAAACTGAAATAACATTGAAACATAAATTCTAACATGAATAAAAAATACCAAATGTTACACTAAAATGCCATTATAATTCCTTGAATTATAAATTAACATGTGAACCGAAAAATATATAATCAATAAAATATCTCATGATAAATTTTATCCTTCACAAACATGCTTCTGAACCAGATCAGTCTCCTTACGTCAGAGAAAATAGATTCAAAATTTAAAGTACTGCATTGTAAGAAAACAAACACAATCATTGAACTGCAACATAAATGGTAGAGTTTTGAATTATATCAGCATGCTGCTTTTGCCTAGTTGAACATGCTTAGAAGAAGGAAGTTGATTGAAAAACCTTCCTTAAACATCTTCTTTTGCACGAAATGCAACATTTGTTCTTCAGAAGAGGAAGAATAATGTAAATGGGAGGATTTTCATTGGGTAGT
The DNA here is from genome assembly GCF_002303985.1 of Durio zibethinus. The sequence goes on from NW_019168159.1 coordinate 18,849,191, forward strand.
GTATAACTAAAGTGTTCACTTGCAAGGACATCCTTGGATTTTATTATAATTCTTCAAACCAATTTGTTCAGTATCAGCATTTTCACTTTGAAAATCTTGTTCTTTGTGCCCAACTGTTCAGATAAATGATTTCACATTGTTTCATTAGTTATTAGCTTTTGGCTTTCGCTTCTCTGATATTAGTTCCTTAAAACTTTATTGGTCTTTCACATTATTGGTTCCTTCGACCCCAATAATTAAAGATCTATGATGGATCCACAACTTAACATCTTCATTATCACTTTTCTGTTCTGCCTTCAGCAACTCAGTTGAATCAGTTAATGAATCTTGTTTGCAGGCAGAGTTATTGAATATTATTGAGATCATATGATTGCAGTGATCTTTTTTGGATTTGGCTGGACTTTTCATCTTCTTATTTTGTTTTCTTTTTTGATGGTCGGTAGTAAGAACCACCATGGCTGGAAAAGGGTGATGCGAGCTCTGCTGAGCTTTAATGGTGATTAAAATTGATGCAAAACCAACAATTTCAAAATAGACCACCAAAAAAACTAAACACTAAAGAAATTCTACCGAAATTTCAATTTGGAAAAACTCAAGTCTTTCTTATGTCTCAATTAGTTTTCAAAGTCTAAATATCTCAATAATCGAAAGCTTGATATCACCCCTTTTATAACACCACAACCCCCCCCCCCCCCCCCCCGCCCCCAAAAAAAAAAACCAAAAAAGAATACAAAAAAAAATAGAACTTTATATCTATTAAGTGCTGAAATAACATAGGTACTTATAGGCTAATTCTTAAGCCCAACATAAATATGAAATACCAAACAAAACCTTAAATGCCATCCCAATAATCCCTTAAATACTAACAGGACCATTGAATCCATAAAATTATATTAAACAAATGCAAGAAATATCTTGGTAATTTAGCACTTATGCAAACATCATAACAGCAGTTCTGCATTTGGATTCAAGATGGTTCTAACACTTAGAAAACAGTAACTTGCTTGATAATTCAAATGTTTAGGGTGACTTTATGTGACAGCAGGAGGTTCATGATCTGCCAAAACCTCAAATTTGAGGCCTATTTGTTTGCTTAATATATCTGGGAACCTTGCGTTCTTTCTTCTTACAATGAACTTTTGCTTCCACGAGTTGGTGCAAAAAACAGAAAAACTAGGCATAAGGTACTAAGATTTGATGGAATTAAGATGTTAATAGAATAAAGATCTGTAAACATGGTTCATCCTTGCTTATAGTACTGTTTTCTTATTAGATTACTGTGAAATCTTTATCTGTATCCTCAATCCTATCTATCTCTCTTTCTGTCTCAGTACATTCACTGGATTGAGTTTTATTATCATTTGCTTCTACCCAGATTGATTCTGTGAAGGGAGAAATCTATGTTGCTTTTAATACCAGTCATTTACCTGTCACGATTACATTGCCAGAGCGTCCAGGATATAGATGGGAGCCATTGGTGGACACCAGTAAGCCTGTACCATTTGATTTTCTGTCCAGTGAACTCCCAGAAAGAGATATTGCCATCAAACAATATGCTCAATTCCTTGATGCCAATCTATATCCAATGCTCAGTTATTCTTCAATTATTCTGTTACTTTCACTAGATGAAAATGCTTAGTCTAAGATATGTACATATGCACAAGGCCTGAAACCTTAGTGTCCTACCAAGATTTTCAAGCCAATCCCTTCTTGTCCGCCCGAGATGTAAAATTAAAGGGTTATAAATAGATGGATGACATGCTTATTGTATATTCAATCTATGCAGCAAACCATTTAAATGAAATTATTATCAGATTTGTACATTATAGTCCTAAAGCCTGCAGCAAATAACAGCTCTTGTTTGCTGAAGATATTTTTATGGTACATGTTTGGGCAGAAGAAAACTTTGTTACAATTGTCTTGTGAATATGTTTGGTAAGATTGCAAGATTGCGTGACTCAGTAATAGTAATTCTTGAGATTGAAATCACTATCGCATCAAGCAAAAACCATTGAAACTCCTTTCTTCCATTTGGTCAAAATACGATTACATATTCTGCCAAACCGTGAATTTCTTGTTGCAAAGTAATCTGTTTATGAATCTCATTCTTCCATTTGGTCAAAATATGTAGGTGGTTTTAATTTGGTTTGTATAATTATTCTTATAAGATATTATTTAGTAGATTATAATTTTAAATGTAGAAAATATATATACGCAAGTGCTAGTCTCTTTCACAGGAATCCGTTTATTGTAGTTACTACCCCTTTCTCTTTATTTCTCTATTTATTTCTCGAATAATTAAGCAAACACTGTAATTAGCAGAAGGGGTAGAAGGGTAACTGGCAATGGAGGACTAACATAGTGATATGGCCCGGTCACTGTGGGCAATTCACAAATCGAGATCTTCTAGTCAACACAAACGGCCGTCAACGCCCTCTGCCATATGTTCTCAACGGTCTGACTTACATGATTTTGCATTTTGTCTACAACAACTTTGGGTAGAATATCTACAATACACACCATACATTCGGTATTAAATTAGTTATAGTACCTTTCAATGCATAGAATCAAGGTTGATAATATCATAATTAAGTACAAATTATAATTATAATTAAGTATTTACATAAAATTAAAATAAATTTATGTATAATAAGATTTGAATCTAAAATTTTAAAATTTTAAGATTTTTTTTTTTTTTACGATTAAACTAAGGTCTCGTTGGTCTAATTTTTATGTTATTTTTCTTCTACAATTTACAACTTACTTTCCCAAATTCAAGGGTTAGAATCTCTTTCTAATTGCAATTTATTCATGGAACTTGTTGACTTAGTGATTATTTCTTATAGGTGAAATCGTACAATTGATTCTTGTAAGTGCATGAAATGGTTGATTTAGTCCGTATGTGTTAATGTATCAAAATTGAATTCATGAACTTTTATGAATTATTAAATATAAAAAAATTATCAAACATATTGATAATGAAGTTTTTAAATTTCACAAACCAAATTACTATAATAATACACATCTTTTTTGTGTATATTTTATAAAATATATTTTAAAAAAGTGAGACATAACATTTTGTTAACAAAAATATTAAAAAAAAAAAAAAGAAAGAAAAAGGAGGACGAAGGTAGAAAAAGCCATATAAATAGGTCACATAACTAAAAAATCTATATCATCTTTTTTAATTTAAAATTTTTTTCAAGCTATTTTTGTCAATGCCAAATCGGTTTGATCAATACTATGTGAGTTCGGTTAATAGATACAATGCTTTTAATTTCATTAATGATTAGATTATGTTTATGAGAAATTATTTGATATACTATCAATAGAGTATTTTAAATCTAAAACGGATTAACAAAATGGCATATACCTTATTTAAAACCTCCATTGTCAATATATTTAATAAATTTTCTTAGATGAAATTATAGTTATTAGAAGTGGACAAGACTATCGGTTGAACGAGTTGAACTGATACCTAAACCTATTTGATTTTTTAGTAGATTGAAATTGTAATTAACTTGCTTTAAAATTGTATTGAACCAACAATTTAATTAATAAAATGGTGAATTAATTGATTTTTGTTAAACCCATTGGGTTTCAAATGCTAATAAATTGATTTAAAAATTATGATTAATTTAGTTTTTATAATTGAAATTATGGATTAAATTTTTATTTAACTATAATAACATATTATAAAGTAAAATAGAAACTAAAAAAGTTAGAATCTAAATAAAATGGTATTACTCCCACTTACACTTTATGCACAATAAAAATATCAACTTAGAAAATATAGTTATTTTTTCTTTTTTTGAGAATTTTTTTGTGTTTTTCAAATTTTTAGGGTATTTATTTTTGTTTGGTTTTTAATTAATATGATTAAATTATTTGACTATTATTTTGAAATTTTGAATTAGGAGTTTGAATTTTAGATATATTTTTGTAAGTTAAATTTATTATATATTTTTAAAATATATACTTTTTTCACATTTATTATATTATATTATATATTATAATTTTTTAAGTATGAAATTATTTACAATGAAATTTTATTATTTATTACATAATAGGATTAATTTTTTGAAATATTTATATTTTTTAATATCTTTATGAGTTTGACAATTGACCTTATCAAACCAGCAATTGAATTAGTGGGTCAATTGAATTAGTGGCCTAGTGACCCGACACCTTGAACGGTTCATTCTTCTATTCGATTATCATAATTATGGATTAAATAACAAAAGAACAAAAGTGTAAATTTAAAGGCCATAACTAATTTTAGCATTTTAATTTTTTCATAGATATGCTAATTCATGTATTCATGTTATGTCTATTTCGTATTAAATATATATGTAAAATAAAAAAAATTATTTAACAATTCATGATGACATGTCAAATATAAGACATTTATTTTGTTTTTTTTAACTTATATACAATTTTTGTTAAAACTTTAAATCATATAATTTTCGTGTCTTTTTTCATATAATTTTCGTGTAATATTTAAAATTATTATATATACTTTTTCAATCATATCTTATTGAATACTTATCATATTTAAACTTATAATATGTCAAAAGAAAAAAAGATTATGATGCTTTTTTCAATCATATAAAGTTTATCTAATTATTCACTATATTTGAAAAATGATGACACTTAGAATAAAAAATATTAGGCCTATGTTAATGTTTGACAAATAAATTTTAAATTAATATTTGATCGGGACGTTTTTGTAAGCACACAAATTGTTCAAGTAATAATCATGACCAAAAGTTAATATATCGTTCCCACAATAATTAGCTAAAGAATTCTTAATCTAATTACCTATCATCCTCATATTCTCTCTAAAATTGATTCAATTAAAAGGTGTATACTAGGCTAAGCTGTAACATCAATTGAATAAAACCAAGAGCAATACATGATTCTAGCAAGAAGTAAAGTTGCAACATGTAAAATAAGCAAACTAGCAAAATTAACTAAAATAATAGCTAAAATAAATTGAATTGAACTCAACATGCTTTGAATATAATTCTAACTAGATAAAGAAACCCACACTTCGCTGTAGGAGCAATAAGCACAAAATGTAAGAAAAACATCTATTTTTTAAAGCTCTGAAAATTGGTGTCACCTAATTTAAGACTCGGAGAGTTTCGTTTACTATATCTTAGCTTACTTATAGGAACATATATTCAATAAAACTCAACCATAAGGAAAGAGATCTCAAGTCTTTAATGCCTTGAACATTGAACTCTTCTTAAGAAAACCTTTGGTTCAAAAGCTTTCTACCGTATCTCAAAAGATATGTAAAAAACCTAAAATACATCATTTAAGCAATCAGGCAATCAAAACATTATAAAAAATATTATTTAAACATAAATTAAAAGAGATAAATGACCCAAGGCGAAGCATTCCTAGTATTAGAAAACTTGTTCTTATTCTAATTGTGGAAAGAGAGAATGAATGGCGACAAAAAAAAGGCAAATCCTTTCCTCTAGGTTCGATAATTTTCTAATCAAAATCATCCTTCACTTTCTACCACTTGTTCGACTCTTGGCTTGCCTTTAACTTCATATTCTTGTATTCCAAAAGGCATTACCGGTTGCATTCAAGAGTGAAAATTTCTTATCAATAAAAGCTTAATGAATACAATAAATGTTCAAGTATGGAATAATGCTTGTTAATGTACCTGAGGCAAGTGAAGGAAAATTTAGATCTTTGTTATTGAAAGGTTGTTATTTTTAGCACACTTACTCCAATCATAACAAATCTATAGCAAATTCAATGTGAGAATCACTGTCCAAATCTTTTCTAGTGCAAAGAGAAAATCAGTATTGCAGAAAAGGAGAAACCAAGTATACTAATATTGGCCCATCATTGTTGAAGGTACTACAAGGTATGGGCCAACTGCACCTTGACATGGTTTGAAAATAAAAAAACGATAGCATTATATAACTAAACTAGAAAGCAACATAGATGATCATTTTGTTGGAGCTATCATTTTCAATTAATTTTAAGAAATGACAAACAATTTTATGTTGATTCTCCTTTCATTTGGTAGAATTGATTTTTAAAAAAAATATAGCTTGTTGAAAGGTTTTTTGGATTTTTGATGCCAAATACGTAATGGTGTCACTGTCAGTGACAAATTGGTATTTGTTGCTACTATTAGCAATATCAAACTCCATGTTTTAACAATCAGTGCCACCTTTCTAACACACCTACCTTAACCAATCTAACACTGTTGAGAAACTCTGCTATCTGTTTTCTTGGTTATTAGTTTTCAAAAAACAACAATTTTTACTAATTTTTAAACCATATTAGTGTTGAGGTTTGCCTTGAATCTTATAATCCCACATCAAAAGTTATAAGAGTTTTGAGTTTGTCTTGTATCACACATCAGGAGTTTAGTGAAGGTATAAGAGGTTTTACCCTTATAAATAAGATGTTTTGGTTTTAGTTTGGTAGTCCCAGATAGTTAGACACTAAGAAAATAGCTAGGTGAGTAGGCTATTAAAAGGGTGTAATTAGGTTTTGGGTTAAGTTTTAAGTAAGAAGTTTTTGGAGACTTTTATCATTCCAAAAGTCTCACAGTTGTAAAGATTTATTTGTTAGTGGATTAGGTTTGAAATAGGTCATTTTGAGTTGGGACTAAACAAATATATTTATGTATTTTTATTCTTGATTTGAGCTTGTTATTTTGTGTGTGACTGCTGTGTGTGTATGTTGATTTCCTAACAAGTGATATCAGAGCGAGGTTCGAGGAGATCGTGAAGCAGTGTTTCAATATGTCTGAAGAAAGTATGTCTAGTATGCCTATGCCTAAGTTTGAAATTCCATTATTTGATGAAAAGAATAATTTTATGTTATGATAAAGTACGATTCAAGATCTATTAGTACAATAAAGGTTGGATCAGGCATCAAAAAATAGTAAGTCCGAGAAAAAATCTGATGGTAATTGAAATAGAATTCAAAAGAAAACTGTTAGTACTATTAGATTGGCGTTAGCCCCAGAGGTAAAGTATAGTGTATTGACTAAAAGTACTTTAAAGAGTTTGTGGGATAAGTTTGAGGGTATTTATGCATCGAAGTCATTGACTAACAAATTATGTTTGAAGATGGATCTATATTCTTTGAAGATGAATGAAGGTACAAGTCTTCATGATCACCTGAATGAGTTTAATAGATTAGTTTCTTAATTGCTAGCAATTTCTATTGATGAATTAAAAGATAAAGAGAAGGCCTTAATTTTGCTGTCATTTTTGCCTAAGTCTTATAGACTTTTAGTTTAGACTTTGTTGGTGGATAGGTCTACTTTGAAGTTGGATGATGTGACTGCCTTGTTACGTGAGAACGAAAGGTTTATGAGAGCACAAAACTCATCACTTGGGGAAAGTACACTAGCTGTAGAAGGTTTTGATCGGGGGAGGACTCAAAAGAAGATTGATGGATCAAGAGGAAGATCTAAGTCAAGAGACAGAGATTACAGTGATATAAAATGTTATTATTGTGGTGAAAAAGGACATATCCAAATGCACTGCAAAAGTTGAGACGGGATATGACTGCTTTCAAAAAGGCAAATGATGAGAAAAATTCGATGAAGAAAAGAGTGATACAGTTGCTGTTATGTCTGATGATGATGATGTCGTTTCGACGACTTGTGTGGATGAGACTTAGACTTTGAAATGTGATAAAGGTTAGGTTTTAGATTCTGCTGCTACAGTTCAAGTTTGCAATGAAAAGAGTTGCTTTGTGAAGTTGGATGAGAATGAAAAGTATGAGGATATTGTGGTTGCTAACAATGAAAAAGTGCAAATTCAAAGCATTGGGAGTGTTCGCCTTAAATCTCACAATAGTGTTGTTAGGACGCTTCATCATGTAAGGTATGTACTAAGTTGTAGCTACAATTTAATTGTGTTGGGTGAGTTAGCTTCTCGGAGGTATACATATTATGATAGTAATGATTCGTTGAAAGTGTACAAGAATGGTAGTGTGATTCTACAAGGGAATAAGATAAAAAATACTTGTACATACTTGATGTAGGCTCAGTTGCTGGGATTCCTGTGATGAAAGAAAAGAAGAAGGGCAAGCATGTTAGCTTTGCAGATTTTGTTGAAGCGTTTGGAGATTCAAGTCAAGGGAAGATTTGTTGAAGTTTGCCTTTGAATCTTATAATCTTACATCGAAAGTTATAAAAGTTTTGAGTTTGTCATGTATCTCATATCAAGAGTTTAGTAAAGGTATAAGGGGTTTTACCCTTATAAATAAGATGTTTTGGTCTTGATTTGGTAGTCTCAGATAGTTAGACAAAAAAAAAATAGCTAGGTGAGTAGGTTATTAAAATGATGTAATTAGATTTTGGGTTAAGTTTTGAGTAAGGAATTTTTAGAGACTTTTTTCATTCCAAAAATCTCACAGTTGTAAAAATTTATTTGTTAGTGGATTAGGTTTGGGGTAAGTCATTTTGAGTTGGACCGAAACAAATATATTTATGTATTTTTATTCATGATTTGAGCTTGCTATTTTGTGTGTAGGCACTGTGTGTGCATGTTGATTTCCTAACAATTAGCACAAGTAGGAAAGAAGGCTATTCACCAAAAAAAAGGGAACAGTTATGTATCATAAATAATCTTTTTGTTTTTTAAATTGATAAAGGATTTAAGATACCTTTAGTCTTTGTTTGCTATCCTCGTCCCACAAGTTAAAAGTATCATCAGACCCTGTAATGGCAAAAGTGTGATGCATCTGAAATAATAAACAGCTACATGAGATCCTGAGACATAGAACATTTAACTCCCTAAAAAGTTAAACAACTACAAGAGATCTTGAGCCATAGAACATTTAACCCTACAATGAGTTAATAATTATTTAAAATATTATATCCTCTGAAGAAAAATGAAGTCAAACAATTGAATGATTGAACTGAAGTTGCAAACTAATCTTTAACTCTATCAGCTGTGTACAACAAAGCACTCCAACATCTAATATAGGGAAGTAAGCTTATGAGAAAAATTTCCAATGTCAATCTCAAGGCAAACCCAAAAAACTTCCATGCAGCTAAAAAGAATAAAACACAAATAGTTTGAGGTCCATCTTGAAGCCTGTATGTATGCTTAACAACATCCCTCTATCATTTATAAAGAATCAGTAAAAGAACTGAGAGCTTTGTTCTCACATTGCCCGACTGTTAATCTAAGGAGTTCATCACCAGTACCGTTTATCTTGCAACATAACTGACGTGGCACTTGCCATAATACTTAGAAATCGTCATGAAACCGAAAAGGATAGAAACTACCTAAAGAGGAAAAAAAAAACTTAGGAAACAATTATTAGAAGACACCAAATGCCAATTCTTTCCAAAATGATACCCTAAAACCTGGATGTTATGCACGTATTACAACCAAGGGGAACGTGGAAAGTAGAAAACCATTCTTTTCAGGTCATCTTTGGCTTTGGCCCCAGCGTATGAACCCAATGTAGCATTACCATCTTTCGTTACATCTTTGAGGAAAAATATAACTGGCTTTTTGCAAACAGATTTGTAAGAACGCTTGGTGTCATGATCAAATTCATAGGGTGTCTTAATTTATTCCAGGCAATGTAGGTTTGCTCTAAACGTCCTAGCTCACAAGGTAAAAGAATATTTGCGAGCATTTGAACAACATAACTGAGTGAAACTAAAAAAGTGAGATGCCGAGCATGATCACAATAGATTGATCGTTATAGAAAGCTCCTGGGTTCAATTCTCATAGCTTTTGTAAAAAGTTCTAAACTGTTTAACGAACTTAATCCAGGAAAAAATGGATCCACATATTCAGCATGGTGGATTGAAACAAATGGTGCAATTGGATGAAAAACAATAAAAAACAATAACCCAGTATAAGCTCTCATTTAAAATATAATTTCAAAAATAAAAAATAATAACCCAATATAAACTCTCAAAAGTAACTCTCATCCCACAAAATCATTGTCCAAACAAAAACTAAATTAATCAGTAAGAAAATGTCAAGCAAACAAGAAAACCCCTAAATTTAATAAGGATCTAAGCCAAATGCAAAAGTATATTCAAATGAGCTTTACCAGTCTAGGAGCAATGAAAGATGCCAAGGTAATGGTTTTCTTCGGTGGAAGTCCAACCCTGTTACTGAACATGGTTGTTACCACCGAGAAAGCCCTAGATGGAACTGTTTTGACTCTCCTTTTGTATCATCCCATGGCCTCAGCTGTTGACGCCATTATTGTCAACGATTAAGATCTACATAAAAATTTACCAAACACTCCATTTCCAACATCAGTATTTCTATGAATAATAAAAACTATAACATTCTAAATAACATAATTAAAAAAATCCAATATCTGTAATATCGCATTCATTGCATCTTCAAAAGAACCAAAAATTCATTGTTTAATATTATAAAACGCTACATGCATCAAGAAATGTTAAAATATTAACAACAGAATCAGTTTAAAACACCTTGATTTGTTGACTTCATCGAATAACAGTGGCGAACAAAACAGGCAATTTGAAGAAAAAAACATAAATAAAATCATGATAAAATTCATTGCATGTAAAATCATATTATAACAATGCAAATTAAAGAGATTTAATACAGAAAAAATTTGAGAAAGGTAGTCCAGTCACTGCTGCAATTGATCCATCTTTTGAAAGCTATTCCTTTACCCAGAAGTGTTGATATGAACCTAATAGCCCAAGCAGAAGGAAAAGCTCTGAGACGCCCCAACTGAGCATCAGGCTCAAAATATAGTAGAGAAAAATGAACCGAACTCACGTTTCAAGTATATAAACTAATTCGAGTACTGTCATTTTTTATAATTTTGAAATGAGAAGACTCTTTTGCTAAAAACTTGTGGCACAATAACTATACTTATTGTGATACTAAATTGAAGCCATCCTAAGAAGACACCAAGAGGAACTCCATCTATATAGTAGCTACCTATGTTTACAAATGCCACTACACCTTGTGAACTAGATCCGACTGCCACACCTGAAAACAAAGCACAATGATCAAATAATATGACAAATTATTAATCATGATTCCAAATAGAAATTTCTTATTGGGCTTATTACCTGAAAGAACTAGTTGAATGCAGTTGAGAAGAATGTTGAATGCTAGTAAGGTTGTGGGAATTTCAACCTGGTCCCTGCAAAAATGGTCAAACTTCAATAACAGAAGAACTTGAGGTGAACATTACACCTAAGAAATGTCTGAAAAAAAAGCTAGAGAGGTAATCACAGACACTGCAGTTGCAAATTTGGCACGTTTGGCATTGCCTGCACCAAGCTCATTTACTACACGCACACTGTATTAAAAACACAACGTGTTAAGAAGCGTAAACAGGGATGGATGAAACAGTAAGGAGGGGTGAGAGATGAAAACAATCAAGGCACTAAAAAAAATTCAAAATCAGTTGTATAACAGTACAAATGCTTCAAAGAGAAAATTTTTTACTTTATATGTATACTTGAATTCATTCTATTTCCGATTAAAAGAGTAACACTAACTATGTGGGGATCTAACGCTTTTTGTGTAATCCAATGCCGGACATATAAAAGGTGACAATTCAATATTTTATAGAATCTATCATATAAATGTGCTATAGCGATTCATCATTTTACCGGAGACACTACAATGAATAAGATCATCATCAAAACCTAAATATCAGAGTAAACTACTTCAGAACATGAATGCCAGAAAACCACAAAAAATGGAATCATAATTACTCATCAATAAGACCAATGCAATGTTTATGGAGAGAGAAATGTTCTATTAAAATTTAAGTTAAAGACAATAGAAGTTATTTACTTTTATGTGATGTTTGATCTCACATGTGCCACCATTTCTGCATAAGCACTCTTTTCAGCTATAAATCTATTGCAATGCATATTCATGATGAGCAACTTAAAGCTTTTTTTAGTTAATAGGCTGTAGATTGAGATTCAATTTATATCTTCCTTTTTTCCTTTTAATTTTTGGAAATTCCTATTTCAATTAATTACACTTGTATAGTGAAATGGGGAGGGCCTTACAACAGGTAACATACCCAATTCCAGCAAAAAATCCCAGCAGAATCATGGATTCAGAAATGAAGATTGATATGCTGCCAAATAAGGAATTGAAAATTTATCAAAAAGATGCAGCAAGGTATGAAACAACAAGCAAATAGTAGAATTTTAAAAAAATAATAGAATGTAAAGGTGATCAAGGAAGTGGAACCAACCAAACTGAAAGAGCATCAATTGCAATGTCAGTATTGTGAAAATACACAAACACTATAATTAATATTCTGTAATAGAAATTCTTTAACATGAAACATCAAAAAGCCACCAACTTTGATTAAATACTTCAATATTATAAGAGATTCAATTATCAATAAATCAAGGATAGATAAAAAAGACCATTCTTCACAGAAAAATCAAATAAAGAATGATCAAACTTCAACTTCAATCTTCACAACAAAGATTTTAGAATCACTTCAAGATCAACAAATTTCTACAAACTAGAAAACCACAAACAAAATGAGAACAAAGCTACATCAATAAAACAAAAATCATATAGAACAAAACCTTAGATAAAACAAAGATAATAACCATGCCAATTCTATCAATTACAAAAGCAAACACCAAAACTTACATAATGAGCAAAACAATTCTAGTGATATTTAAACGTGATTATGGAAGTAATCAAAACTGTAAACATAAAATAATGATTAAAAATTATAAAATCCTAAGGTTATGAGTAAATTGGAAGTGATTAAGTTAAGAGGAAAATGAAAATGAATGCGCTGTCAACAATCAGTAATATGTTAATAAAAATTAATTTTAATAATCAAAATCTAAATTCTAATGATTTTAAATTAAAAAAAAAAAACCATTTGAAGATATACTCTTAATATCTTACCAACATAAATGCCATGAGTATAAAAAAATATATCATGTATCATACGTGCAATAAAGATTAAATAAAGAAAGAAAATATGGGAAAACACTTATTTACAGTGGGTTGTAATCTTGTAATCTGTATATTTATATTTGTATCTCTAAAATTAAGTATTTGTATCCCTAGAATTAAGGAAGATTTAGTTTCCTAGTTTAACCCCTAGTTAGTTGTATATAAACCTAAGATTCTTGTATAATTGTAGATAAGCAGTTTTTCAATATACATTCAGTTTCCACATGGTATCAGAGCTTTAGGCTCTTCTTGGGAAGAAAAATTTTCAGCCTTTATTGCTGACTTTTTTAGGCCTTCATTGTCGAATCCTGTTTAGGCCTTCATTGCCGAACCCTTTCAAAGAAAGATATCACTATCACCCAATTTGAGGAAATGTTAACTGGGAAAATCACTGGAGTACTACAGATGTCTCAAAAACAAGGAGAGTTCAACAGGAAAGAGATTGAAAAGCTGATAAACTTATTGAAAATCCTTGAAAAGCCTACTATGGTATGTTTTTTGGGTAAAGTTTCTAGTTCAGGTAAAGCTTCCGGTTCTCATGGATTAAATGTCTCGGCTAAGCCTATTACGAGTTCTTGGGTCATTGACTCGGGAGCCACAGACCACATGACACATTCCCCACAAAAGTTTAGTACATATAACCTATGTCCTAGTAATAAGAAAATTGTTGTTGCTGATGGTTCACTTACCACAATGACAGGATTAGGAGATGTTCAAGTTAATCCCTCGTTTGTTCTAAAAAATGTTCTTCATGTTCCTGGATTATCTACTAATCTGATGTCTATACAAAAACTTACCAGAGATATGAATTGCAAAGTAACTTTTTATCCCTCTTATTGTGAATTTCAGGACCAGAGTTCGGGGAAGATGATTGGACTTGCTAAGGAGAAGGATGGACTATACTATCTTGAGACATCAAATAACACAAGTAGTATAAAAAATAGTTTACCTTTGTCATTTCTTTCTGAAAAATCTTTCAATAAAGATAAAATTTGGCTTTATCATTTTTGTCTTGGACATCCTTCGTTGGAACCTTGAGAAACATGTTTCCTTTTTTGTTCAAAGAATTAAATGTTGAAGATTTTCATTGTGATATTTACGAATTTGCAAAACATAGACGTGTGTCTTTTTCAATCAGTAACAAAAGAAGTTCTACTCTTTTTTACTTGATTCATAGTGACATTTGGGGTCCCTCTACAATTCTTAATATTTCTGGTACGAGATGATTTGTTTCATTCATAGATGATTGTACTAGGGTCTCTTGGGTTTTTTTACTTAAATATAAATCAGATGTGAATAGTATATTTTTAAGCTTCCAAAACATGATCCAAAATCAATTTGGAGTAAGAATCAAGAGATTTAGGTCTGATAATGCAAAAGATTACTTCAACCAGAGTCTATCCACCTATTTCCAAAAAGAGGGGATTATCCATGAGTCATCTTTGTTAATACTCCACAGTAGAATGGAGTGGCAGAGAGAAAAAATAACCATTTATTAGCCACAACAAGAGCCTTTCTTTTTCAAGCAAATGTACCTAAATCTTATTGGGGGGAAGCTGTTCTCACTGCCACACACATTATAAATAGGTTACCTTCAAGAGTTTTGGGATTTAAAACTCCTATGAAACTACTCTCACAATTTTATCCCAACCTCAATACCACAAACAATCTCACACCTAGGATATTTGGTTGTACATCATTTGTTCATGTTCACAGTCATAATAGGGGAAAGTTGGATCCAAGAGCGATTAAGTGTATTTTTGTGAGGTATTCTTTAACTCAAAAAGGATATAAGTGCTATCATCCTCCAACCAAAAAATTTTATGTGTTTGCAGATGTCACTTTTGAAGAAAATAAACTATTTTTTACCCAACCTTATCTTCAATGGGAGACTTCATTCATGGAAGATAAGGATAAAGACTTCTTTTTGCTTGATTTGCCCCCTTCTTCAACATTTACACCCTTTAATTCTTATGAGTCGAAACCTGTTTCTGCTGAGCTCAAGTCAAACATTGAATTTGAGTCTGAACCGATTCCAAATACGGAAGATGTGACAAAGGATAATATTGTTCTTGATTATATGAAAGAATTACAGGTGTACTCAAGAAGAAAAGTTTCAGATCCTGAACCAGTGCTAGTCCAAGAACCTGATCCTAACTCTGGAAATGAGGTAACTACAGTTTTTGACTCTGTTTCTCAAAATGAGCATGAATCTCTTAAAACTATAACTAGTGATTATGATTTGCCTATTGCCATTAGGAAAGGAACCAGAGAATGTACCAAGCATCCACTATACCTAATATCTAATTTTGTGTCATTTGAAAAATTCTCACCATCTCACAAAAATTTTCTTGTGAGCCTAAACACTATTTTTGTTCCAACTACATTATCCGAGGCATTATTCAGTGAGAAATCGAGGCAAGCCATGAAAATAGAAATAGAGGCCTTAGAGAAAAATCAGGCATGGGAACTGGTAGAGTTGCCTAAAGGAAAAAATTCAGTAAGGTGTAAATGGGTTTTCACTGTAAAATACAAGGCAGATGGTACTGTTGAAAGGTATAAAGCCAGGTTAGTGGCTAAGGGCTACACTCAGACCTATAGAGTGGATTACCAGGAAACCTTTGCTCCAGTTGCCAAGATGAATACAGTTAGGATTTTGTTATCATTAGCTGCAAATTACAATTGGCAGCTTCAACAATTTGATGTAAAGAATGCTTTTTTACATGGTGATTTGGAAGAAGAAATATATATGAAGGTTCCACCGGGATTTGGAGGTCATCTAGAAGCAAATAAAGTATGCAGATTAAAAAAGGCTTTATATGGCCTTAAACAGTCTCCTAGAGCTTGGTTCGGGAGATTTACCAAAGTGATGCTAGCAATGGGATATAAACAGAGTCAAAGAGATCACACATTGTTTATCAAGCACTCTGATTCAGGGAGAGTCAGTTTTATTAGTGTATGTTAATGATATAATTGTAACTAGAGATGATGAAAAAGAGAGAGAAGCTCTAAAACAGTGTTTGGCTAGAGAATTTGAGATAAAAGAGCTAGGGAGATTGAAGTACTTCCTAGGAATTGAAGTAGCTCACTCACGGCATGATATTTTTATCTCACAACAGAAATATGTGATGGATCTTCTGAAAGAAACTGGGAAGCTTGCATGTAAACCTGCAAATACCCCTATAGATCCTAATCATAAAATTAGAGAAGCTAATGAAAATGCTACTGTAAATAGAGAGATGTACCAAAGATTAGTTGGAAGACTCATTTATCTCTCACATACTAGACCTGATATAATATATGCTGTGAGTGTGGTAAGTCAATTTATGTATAGTCCTAAAGAAGTGCACTTATAGGCTGTCTACCGTATATTGCACTATTTGAAGGCCAATCCTGGGAGAGGTATCTTATTCAAAAAGATTCGGGGTTAGTTCTAGAAGCATATACAGATGCTGATTATGCAGGTTCAGTAACTGATAGAAGATCTACCTCAGGCTACTACACTTTCTTGGTGGTAATCTTGTGACTTGGAGGAGTAAAAAACAGAATGTGGTGGCAAGATCAAGTGCTGAAGTAGAGTTCAGAGCAATGGCTCAAGGAATTTGTGAACTATTATGGTTAAAGATTATCCTAGAAGACTTGAAGATCAAGTGGGATGGACCAATGAAACTCTACTGTGATAACAAGTCTGCAATAAGCATTGCACACAATCCTGTGTAACATGACAGAACAAAACACATTGAAGTAGACCGGCATTTCATAAAAGAGAAACTAGACAGTGGGTTGATTTGTACACCTTATGTATCAACCAAGGGTCAACTTGCAGATGTGTTGACTAAAGGTCTCAGCAGTGCAACATTTCAAGAAATTATTTCCAAGCTGGGAATGGAAAACACCTATTCACCAGCTTGAGGGGGAGTGTGGGAAAACACTTATTTACAGTTGGTTGTAATCTTGTAATCTGTATATTTATATTTGTATCTCTAGAATTAAGTATTTGTATCCCTAGAATTAAGGAAGATTTAGTTTCCTAGTTTAACTCCTAGTTAGTTGTATATAAACTTAAGATTCTTGTATAATTGTAAATAAGCAATTTTTCAATATACATTCAATTTTCACAAAAAAAATAAATATCTACATTAAATTATTGAATAGTGACTCAATCTCAATCTCAATCCATAGTTCTTTGTTAAAAGAAACCAAGGATTAAACAATTACTAATATTTTAAGATTTTGGGACAGTGATTTATTTTTGTACAATTTGAATTTTTATTAATCTAATACTCTATCACACGTAATTAATGATTTTGAAAGTGAATTTTGTTTTTTTACTAAAAAAAATTAAGAGTTAGAAAGTATTAAATGACACAACATTGAAATCAAAATAAAAAAAAAGTCATAATCAAATAAATTTTTAATCCACAATTTGGGAATCTAAAGAGTTGAGAGTCAACGAAAATTGAGAAGTGAGAACACACCAGGAGACAAAGGCAAAGCCCGACTCAAATAGAAAACTTAGTCAAATAACGTGTGGACATCAGGATTTTAAAGAAAAAGAAAGGGAATGGCTAAATGGGAATGGTTGAATGTAGCCATGGGCCATGCCATCCCCATCACTGCATCAACACTCACCATTCATAAGAAACCACTTGGTGCATGGCACGTGTCCTTTATCTGTACACCTTTATATCAACAAACAAAATAATTACTAATACTAAACATTTAGTACATAGCCTCTTTCACATAGAAACAACAGTACATTCCAATATAAATTTATTGAATCATGCAAATATTCAAACACTCATCATTCATTATAAATAAAAATCTCACAAAATTGCAAATGACACATCTCATTACAGGAAAAAAAAACTATTACAAAATTCAGAAAGAACAACGAACCACAATAAACATGCAGTGTAATAGCTATTTAAAAAACTAAAAACAAATACCAATAGAAAAAAAATTAACTCACTTTCGACATCAAGAACAAAATTAAACAATGAAATTATTAAATTTCAACAATAAAATCAATATTGACGACAGTAGTGACAAAGCTACTGTCACCACCACCACCAAATTCAAAGTCAAAAACCATAATAAAATCAAATCAAAACCCATAAAACAATATGCATGAAAAAAAAATGATCAAACATAAAATTGATACCTTTCATAAATTGACAACCTACAATTCAAAACCCATATGAATATAGATAAATCGGCAATTAGAAATGAGAATTAAAAATAACATCATAGATATTACTACAACCAAAGAGTTACTTGAATAGGGCTTACTGCAATAAGCATTCTTCCAACACCTCCACCAATGATGCGACCATCAGGACTGGCAAGGGAAACACTAAGACCACTAGTTAGATTGCAAGAGCCATTATTGCTGGTCTCTCAAATTGACCCTATAGATGCCAAGATAAGAGTTTAGAATAAAGAGGAAAAACTTCAAACTCGTAAATTTCCAACTAAGAATTGAGCCCAAATTCAAAGTCCATACCATTTTCAATGAAAAATTTTGCAAGAGACAAGAAAAAAAAAAGGAAAAAAAATAGTAGTAATCAGTGTTTCCATGGCACGTGAAACCCATGCCAAAAGAAGCAGCCACGCCAACCGACTCTGTCTATCACCCTTTAATCAAAGTAATTTCAACTCTAAATACGGTTCACCCTTAGCCCTTCTGGCCCATCCAATGTCTAAGCACACATATTCATTTTCATCCCTTCAAAATATATTTATATGGTATATGTCCAGTTTGGGAGTTTAGTTTTTAAAATAAGAAAGAAAGTGAGGGAAAATGAGAGAAACAGAGATGGGTGAGGGTAAGAGTAGGAGGAAGGAGTTGGGAGAAAGAGGAGGTAGGGCTTTTCCCTCTTACACCTTTTTCATATATGAAACCTTGAAGTTTTAGAAGCTTGGGGAACTAGTTTTTTCCAAAATTATCCTTGTAATTTTTCTTTATGATATTGCTTAGGTGTAATATAAATGGAAGAAACGGGATAGTTTTTATATTAAGTTATAGATATAAAAAATCAAAAATAAAAAGAATAATTAATCGACAAAATAGTAGCTTAAAGGCTTTTACAAAAAATAACTAACAACTAAAAATAATTACTTTTCAACTTTTGACAAAAGAAATATCTAAAAACTTCTTAAGAAATTATCCTAACAACTTGTAATTTGCAAAATTAGTAACTAAACTAAGATGAAAATAGATTTAAAGTGCAATTGAAGTAACAAAAATGCAAGATCTAAAGAAGAACATATAGATCCAAACTTAAGTGCAAAACTAGAAACTGAATGTTCAACAAGGAATGTAGATCTAAGCTAATGCATTTGAAAGAATTTGAATTGGAAATTGCAAAAACAATAAATGATCTAAAGTAAGTACAAGTAATTAAAGGAAATTGCAATAATTAACCAAAAGAGTAAAAAATAAAAACTGAATTTGAATGCTGGAAACTGTTGATTCAGGGAAGAAAAATTATATCTACAACTCTCTAGATAGAATGAACTCAAATTGAACTAAAACAACATATATCTACAAGTTTACTACCTAGATCAACAAAGAAATCACATGAATAAACTAAAAATTCAGCTCATTAAACTCAAATTCAAACCAAGACAACATAGATCTGCAAGTTTACTACCTAGATCAACAAAGAAATCACATGAATCAACTAAAAACTCAGCTCATTAAACTCAAATTCAAACCGAATGTAAAAATAGCAAAAACAGAGTAGTTACAAGAAAATTTAGCCAAACAGAATTGAAATGCATGAATTTAAATGCAATCAAATGAGATTTAATAAGTAATTTGATGAATTAAAGAGTACAAAGTAAAGAAGTGGCAAACCAAATGTCTAGCTAGGAGAGAAGTCACTTGAAATGCTTACTCACTCAAGCTTAAGCTCACCTTCTAGGTTAAATCAAAAGTTTGAAGAAATTTATGGAATTGTGTAGATTGAATTTGCATGTGATATTTTTCAAATTTGTAATCAATAAATCAAGAATCCATGGAAAAAAATTTGGATCAAAACAAGTAATATTTGATCAAGAGTCAATAGAAAAACCATACATAGGTTAGAAACATAAATTGCCAAACAAATTTGAGAAATAATTGAAAATGCATCAAATTAAACTTGAAAACTTAAAGATCTTGAATTTTTATTGAAAAAATCTTAAAATGCATTGAAAATAAAAGGCAAAGAAGTAAATTTTGCTAGAAAATAAATGCAAATTTCTCCCAAATGGCCCTCTAAAAGAACAAGGAAGAAACTGTTCAAAGAGAAAAGAAAGTAAATGCAAGGAAAAGAAAAAAAATGTAAAAACTAGCTAAAGTCTCCTAGTGGCCGGCCACTCTCCCCTATTTATAGGCAAATGGGAAGTGCTTCAACCACTCAAGGTGAATGAAAAATCTAGCTCAACTACCAACTATTCTAGATCTTTCTATCTCAACTACTTTGCATCATTTGCTTCCTTATTTGTTTCTTCTTTGTTCCCTTTACTTTAAGCCTTCTTCCCATGATCTAGTAAGCTCTATAAAATCAAAACTATGTCCAATTACAAGCCTTCAAATGGCCAGCTAAGTAGTTCTAATAGGTCCCTCTTTGAATCTCCCAAATGACACCATAAGATCTTGATCACATAGCTCATGCATCTAATGCCCTTAGTTGAATTTTGCTCCTTAATTTTGGCATCGATTGTAACCAATTTCTCCTTCAATTTTCTTTCAAATACAGACCATTTAGTGGACAATTTATGCATGAAAAATTTTGAAAAATTTTAAAAAGTTATCAATTACAAAGAAGGCTTCAAACTACACTAATGCACCTATTACTTTTCTAGCACTTGTAAAAATACTACAAAGGTAACAATGCGCTAGTGAACTAAGAAGAACATTTCAAATTGAAAAATAGGATGATTAAGGCTTGAAATAAAGTTCAATTGAGCTCAAATAAGTTAATGAAATCATAGAAGAGAAATGGTGAGAAAAATTCTTGTAAGTGGCAATGTAGCACAAACACACTAATTTTGGCTTTTCATGGCTTTTTACACCAAAATTCCTAAAAAATGAGTCCAAAAGCTCCAAATTTCCTTTATTTTTGTATTTTCACCTACACATTGAATATTTATGCATTTATGAGTATTTTTGCCAAATTTCTCATAGAACAAGCCAATATTCAATAGAAATTACACTAAAAAGAGGTAATAAAATACTAAAATTTTAGTGCAATTAAACTTAAGCTTTTTCTTTTCTTTAAACAAAACAAGATTGAGCTAGAATCATCACTAAATTCCAATGCTTCATTCATCATGAATATAACTAATGCAAAATCATGAACTTAAGCTATTATACAAGAATCAACCTAAGATAACTTCATTCCTAACTATTATTCCAAATGAAAGCAATACATCTCGCACATCCTTACCTGAAATCTAATGATATTATGTAAAACATGAAACTTCTAAAACAAAGATCAATAAAGTGTGATCACATTTCATATGTTTGCTTATCACATCTTTCTCTACTAATGTAGTCAAACATATGACTAAAGGTCATTTAAGACTTTATAAGCTTGTAATGTAATGCTAGGGTCAAGTTATGATGAAAGACATTTTAGGCTTATCTATCCTAACTATGCATTACTTTGTCTATGATCATTCATTGTTGAGCTCTCAAGGGAAAGAAGTTAAAGCTTTTCTAAAAATCACCCTTAAACTTAGTTTTTGCTTACTTTTTCTTTCTTTTCTTCCTTTTATTGTTTTTGTTTCCTAAAGTTGTTGCTTTAGGAAACAATATTTGCTTTTGTTCACTTTTGTTTCTTTCTTTGCTATTTCACCACTTTATTGCTTTTATTTTTTTTTCTTTTTCTTTTGGAAGCTAGCTTGACTTTTTTTTTTCTTTTTATTTTCCCATTCTTTTTCATAGCTTCACCCTTCATCTGTAATAATGCATAACTCATAAATGATGCATGAATGTCCTAATGCATATAAGGTGAGGGACCAAAAGATAGAAAATATACAAATCAAGGCTTTGGGCTTGTAATGTAGTTTCATAACAAAGAAAAGTATCATTAGGCTCAAATGGGTGACTATGGAAGAATTGTATCAAGGTTGGCTTCAAAGGTTCAATAAATCCAAAGATGGCCTATACCATTTTCGTAATCATGTGTCTTCTAATATTTTACCTCAAAAGATGATTAAAATAAATTCTAGAACATGAAACACAACTTTAAAGACCAATGAAAAAAACATTTCATACTCTCATAATCATGCACTAGATAAAAAATATAATTTACTAATCAAAGTATTAACTCACAAATGAAAACTTATACTCATGAAGTTACTAAACCTAAGCATTATCTCATATTTCACACAATACTTAATTTTTTTCTAAAACTATATTAATTCTCAATTTCTACCTATCATTGGCTTTATGAAAAACTAATTAAGAAAGCATATTAATGATTTAACCTATAATAAGTTAAGCTCAATTTCAAAGCAAAACTCAAGAAAAATTTAAAAATTTTTGAGTAAGTTTTTCATACCCCCAAACATAAAGAACACATTGTCCTCAATGTGTAAGTAAAAAAAAAAAAGCACATAAGAAGAAAAGGGAATTCCTCTATCATCTTTGGAAGTATGGTGATCGAATGCAAAATGCAAGTATAGTCGAACCATGTTATGCTCTTAGCTTCAATGTTCAAACTCTTATCCCTCCTACAAAGCAAATGAAAACACCTACAAGAAAAACTAACATCAATACGTACACGAAAATGTAAGCAAAACAACAAAAAACAAATGAACAAGACATGAAATGTAAAACTTGGGTTATCTACCAAGAAACACTTGTTGAAAGTCAGTAGCTTGACTTTCATTAGTATTAGAGAATCACACCACACTTTGTTCCCGCATCTACCCATTTCATTCTCTTCTTTAGCACTAAATATGAAATGATAATCTCTAGGTAAATATGGTGTACTGTGGTAGATATGCATCACTCATCTATGAATGTTCTAAGCATAGTGCAATATGGACTAATAAAGAGGGTCATTGGCTTTAGTACCAATGAATTAGGTATCATTATGAAGAATATAATTTTTAGCTTTAAAATGAAAACTTCCTCCATGAATGGTATAAATTGAGTGAGCATAAAGGATGAGAAGTCAAAGGTATCAAGTTGAGAAGTAAAGGTTGGGGAAATTTTTAAGCAACTAGTCCCTTTATATCATCATCCAAATCTTTCACATTATCAAAATTTAACCTTTCTTTTACTATTTCCTCTATTTCATCTTTATCCTTTTCACTAAGCTCATCAATGGTATCAACAAGTGAGTTTTCAACCAGATGTGTTTTCAATTAATTAAATAATGGATTCTCAAAGAACTAAGAAAATAGCATAGGTGAACATGAAGCTCACTTTCTTGTTGATTAAGATCATTGCTAAGACCTTCTTTGCAAATCAATAGAGGAAATTGCTCTATTCTTACCAAAATCCTTATCATCAATTTTTCTTCCATGGATGGTCTTTCTTAAAGAAGCTTTAAAAATGTGGTGTTTATAGCTTCAAGTATAAGATCATGGAATGAAGAAGCTACTAGACAAGTAAGTTCTTTGCTAATAAGTTCATCTTCATTCTTAAGCTTAATATTAGATTCAAGAAGAAATGTGTCTAAATGATCTATCTAGTAAGCTTGCCTTATTAACATATCTATCCATTTTTTTCAATTTCAAACAACTGGGTATGTGATATTTAAAGAACTCGAGAAATGGCATGATTGGAATATCAAGCTCAATTTTTTTCTTGAATGCTCCTATCTTCCTTAAGGTTTTGAGGGGTTATTCGAGTCTTTAGTAAAAGAAAGGAGTAGTCCCTACTTTATTCCATCCCTTGAAAATAGTTGAGATGAAATAGAGGATTACCCTTACGAGTATGAGTCTGATAATGAAAGTTAAGGTGCCATATCTTGTGCATACCATACCTTGTTTCTAAGATACTATAGTTGACTACTAATAACTGAAATCCTGAAACCCTAGAGGAAATACAGAATGGAATACGTTATAGCTTTGGAGACCTCTATGTGAACCCATTGAAAGTTCACTCTGGTAAGACCCCTTTAGTCACTTTCATTCCTTTCGGATAGTATAGACCCCTTCGTTCCCTGATGGCATAGGTGAAATCTAGACTCATGAAAGTGCTAAAATAGAATAGCACTCTCACTTCTTTTTCCTATAACTATGGTGTAGTCCCTATTCTATTCCTTCCCTTAAGGTAGACGATCAAGAATAAGAGACTACTTTTTTGAGTAAAGAATGATAGTTAAACAAAATATCATGCACACAATACCTTGTAAAATACTTTCTTAACCAAGGATCTCCTAGCTTTAGATTCTAAAAAGACTAAATAGAATATGGTATTGCTTTCAGACCCTTCCAGGAACCCATGGCATAGTTTCCCTTTAAACGAACCCCTTCGACGAGACCCTTACATTCCCCGATGGAACAGAGGAACTCTTAATAGACCCCCTACAGGGCTAACCCCACCAGTCCTCTATTAGTTAGTTAACATGAAAGCTAGATTGAGTGTTGGTTTTTATAACATCATAAGTGACTAGTGAAACTGCTAGTAGCGATACCAACTAATGATAGATAAATGAATAGAGTGCACATTAAAGTTTTAAGAACTCGGATCATTTTCATCTTAGTTGTTAGCTAATAGGCTCAAGCTTATAGTAGACAAGAAGGCATTAGTTGGGATAATGACTTCATGAGAGCAAAGTTGCTTAAAATAGGCCTACCTATTTGTTGTCAAAAGTTCGAGATCCATTATTAAGGGGTAAGGGTGGTGACCTTGCTAGGATTGACCCTTTTAGTGACTTATGCGAACCACTAGCCATATGCTTATCCTTAACCTCCACTATTTCTTCTTTTATAACATTTACAAAATAAGGTGTCTTCAACATAATAAGCTCATTATCATCATCAAACCAACTAGATTTTGACTTTATAGTATTAGGCATAGGATATTGAAGGCAAGTATTTATGTTATGTGCATTTTAACCACATTGCATAATATTCCTCTTGAGTGCACCTTGGTCTTGAATGAGGTTTTTTTTTTTTTAATTTGAAGTTTTGTAGTTGACACTTTTTAAGGTAAACTTAGCAATTTGAACATTGCATGATGACACGATACGAAAATGATACAAATAAAGGATACAGAGATAACACGACTTAAAATTTTAGAAAAACCATAAATAGGTTTAATACAATCAAAAAATTATATTTTATGTTTTCGTATCGACACAAATTATGACACATGATTTTTGTATAAAACATGACATGAATATGATTATAAGATACGATGGCACAAATCGCCAGGTTTATCTCAAGGGATGGTTTCTTTCCTTGTGTGGGAGATGGTGGTGAATATGGTGTTGATAGAAAGTGGTGAATATGAAGATGAAAGGTATTGTGATGAAGAAAAAGTTTGTTATGGTGGAACATCATGTTGAACTTAAGGTATTTGTGGTAATGAAGGAGAATATTAAGGTGGTGGAGAGTATTGTGGAAATAAAGGTATGGTAGGATAAATCAAGGTATACTTAGGTGGTGAACTAAAATAATGTCCTGGGCTAGTATCCCACATGTTCTTGGAATGACCTTTCCAAGTTTAAGTAGTATAGGTGCTTAAATAAAATTAGAATTATTGGTCAAGGGTACACCTATGAGTATGGTCATTTCTACCACGCACTTTACCATTTTCATTTTGGCTTTAGAATTGATGGACAATGGCCTATAAGTTATTTGCTGGAGAGTTTACTTTCACATCTAAATCTTTAAAAGCCAATTTTCTTTTAGCTTCCCTTTCATCAATTGGCCATAGTACCGAGTAATTTTTATAAGAATAAGGTCTAGCATGATCCTTATGGTGCTCGGCTACCTCATAAATATTGGACTCCTACATGAAAAATAAAATAAAACCTAAACAAAAATATAATAGCTATGTCTAAACTACTTACACTAAAGCTTTGTAAACTAAATGAAGATGCATTCTAAACTACTTACACTAAAGCTATGTATTCTAGTCTAAGCTATGCCAAGGCTATGTAAACTAAGTAACTAGTCTAAGTATCAACAACTAATGAAATGAGACAACAAAGTAAGCTAGCTTGTGTTCAAAATAAGGAAATAAAAACAAGACAAGTTAGTAACCAACCTAGCATATGGACACTACGGGTGAATCAATCTATAGACGAGCATGGTGGAGCATAATAATAGCCTAAGACTTTTGACTTCTAATCCCAAACAATGATGCAAAAAACTTGATTGAGACTTTTCTACAAGCGCACAGATCGTTCAAGCAATAATAGTAACCAAAGGTCAAGATATCATTCCCATGAGGATTAGCTAAAGAATTCTTAGTCTAACTATCTATTATCCCCATACTCTCTCTAAAGTTGATTCAATCGCAAGGTGTATACTAGGCTAAACTAATAAGAACAATTGAATACAACCAAGAATAATAAATGATTCTAGCAAAAAGCAAAGTTACAACATGTAAAATAAGCAAACTAGCAAAATTAACTAAAACAACAGCTAAAACGAATTGAATTGAACTCAACATGCTTTCAATATAATTCTAATATAAAGAACCAAAAATAAAAAGAACAATTAACCAACAAAATAGTAGCTTAAAGGCTTTAACAAAAATTAACTAAGATACAATCGAAAATAACTACCTTTCAACTTTTAACAAAAGAAATATCTAGAAACTTTTTAAGAAATGATCCAAACAACTTGTAATTTGCAAAAACAGTAACTAAACTAAGATCAAAATAGATTTAAAGTGCAATTGAAATAATAAAAAAGGAAGATCTAAGGAAGAACATGCAAATCAAAACTTAAGTGCAAAACTAAAGACCGAATGTTCAACAAAGAATGTCGATCTAAGCTAATACAAATTGAATGAATTTGAACTATAAATTGCACAACCAGTAAATGATCTAAAGTAAAAATAGAATTGAAGCACAATTAATTAAAGGAAATTACAAGAATTAACCGACAGAATAAAAAACCAAAACTGAATTTAAATACTAGACACCACTAATTCATAGAAAAAAAATTAGATCTATAACTCTCTAGATGGAATGAACTTAAACTGAACTAAGACAACATGGACATACAAAGTTTACTTCCTGTGTCAACAAAGAAATCACTTGAATCAACAAAAAACTTAGCTCATTGAACTCAAATTCAAACTGAATGCAAAAACACCAAAAACAGAGTACTTACAAGAAAATTTAACCAAATAAAATTGAAATGTATGATTTTAAATACAACCAAATGAAATTTAACAAGTAAATTGATGAATTAAAGAGTGAAAAGTCAAGAAATAGCAAACCAAATGCTTTGCTAGGAGAGAGGTCACTTGAAGTGCTGTCATTCATGTAAGCTTCAGCTCACTTTCTAGATTTAACTGAAATTTTGAAGCTTTTTCTAGAATTGTTTAGATTGAATTTGAGTGTGATCTTTTTAATATTATAGATCAATGAATCAAGAATCCATAAAAAATGGATAGAAACAAGTAAGATTTGATTAGGATTCAATAGAAAACTGCACATAAGTTAGAAACATGAATTGCCAAACAGATTTGAGAAACAAGTGAAAATGCATCAAATTGAAATTGAAAACTTAAAGATCTTGAACATTTATTGAAAGAATCTTAAAGTTTATTGAAAAGAGAAGCAAAAAAACTAAATTTTGCTAGAAAATAAATGCAATTTTCTTCCAAACACCCCTCTAAAAGAACAAGGAGGAAATTATTCGGAGAGAAAAGAAAACAAATGCAAGGAAAAAGAAAATGTAAAAACTAGCTAAAGTCTCCTAATGGCTGGCCACTCTCCCCTATTTATAAGCGAATGAGAGATGCTTCAACCACTCAAAGTGATGGAAAAATCCAGCTCAATTGCCAGCTGTTCTAGATCTTTCCATCTCAATTATTTTGCATTATTTACTTCCTTATTTGCTTATTCTTACTTCTCTTTACTTCAAGCCTTCTTCCCAAGATCTAGTAAGCTACAAAATGTCAACATAATGTCCAATTAGAAGTCTTCAAATGGCTAGCTAAGCAGCTCCAATTGGTCCTTCTTTGAATCTCCAAAATGGTGCCACAAGATCTTGATCACATAGTTCATGCATCCAACAGCCTTGGTTGAATTTTGCTCCCTAATTTTGGCACCAATTGTAACCAATTTCTCAATTAATTTGCTACCAAATTCAAACCTTTTAGTGGACAATTTATGCACGAAAAATTTTGAAAAATGTTTTCCAAAGAAGGCTTCAAACTACACTGATGCACATATTACTTTTCTAACACTTGTAAAACTAATACAAAGGTAACAATGCACTAATGAACTATGAAGAACATTTCCAAATTAAAAATAGGAGGATTAAGGCTTGAAATAAATTTGAATTGAGCTCAACTAAGCTAATGAAATCATAGACGAGAAAGGGTGAGGAAAACTACCACAAGTGGCAATGTAGCACAAACACACTAGTTTTGGCTTTTCACAGCTTTTTGCACCAAATTTCCTCCAAAATGAGTCCAAAAGCTCCAAATTTCTTCGATTTTCATATTTTCACTTACATATTGAATATTTATGCATTTAGGTGCATTGTTGCCAAATTTCTCAAGGAAAAAGCCAATTTTCAATAGAAATTGCACTAAAAAGAGGTAATAAAATATTAAAATTTTAGTGCAATTAATATTATTAAATATTAAACTATAGAACTAGTATTAGAGTGACATTTAAATAAACATTATTTAAATTGATAAAATTACTACTAACATTTTAAAAACATCACTATATCTTTTTTATACTAACATTTGTGAAATCAATTTTTGTACCTATTTCGACACTTACAAATGTTGCGTTAAATTGATCAAATAAATATATTGTTTAAACAACATTTATAAAGTTGTTATAGGAATTCTAAAATTCATTTAACAAATGTTGTAATATAATCTTTTTAATAACGCTCACCAATGTTGCTATATTATCACTATAAAAATGTTTAGTACCTTGTACAAAAGTTTATATGTCACAATAAATAATGAAATACTATATTGGTAACACATAATGTTGGAATAACATAGTTATTATGAGTATTTAAAAATGCTGGAAAATGTATATATTTTTAGCAACTTGAAATATCATAACGAATTATGTAGGAAATATAGGTACTAGTTTTTCAAATTTCGCTTGAAATGCTATTAATGGTGGCAATAGTGACATATAGCCTATGTTTGTAAAAAATCATCTATACAAAGTTTTTTTTTTATTTAGCAACATATGACAAACGTGGCAATAAGTTTTTTTGTTGTAGTGTTTAATGCTATTTTCAACAATATAAAACTTGTCTAATTATTCATTATATTTGAAAAGTTATGAATCATAGAATCAAATGACATCATACAATTAAGGTAAACATCTTCTAAATAATTTTCAAAGTGATTTTGATGAAAAAATAATCACATAAGTTGTCACTTATTCAAACTAGTTTCAAAAGCCTAAAAACATTTTGAGTTTTTAAAATCACTTCATTAACTTTCAAAATTATTTGTGACACTAAGTTATTATCATGTAAAATTTAGTGCTTGCAGATTAAATAGCTAGTTTAACTAATTTAGTGTCCTAGCTTTATCTGAAGGTTGTCATAACATATCGATCTAAAGACTTGTCCGCTAGACATAAAAATTTAAAATCATGAAAAATACAGGAACATACCATCAATTTTTTTTTTTAGGATATGATTGATCACCCAAAAATTTTATCTTTTTAATAAAAATAGTGAGTTTATTAAAAAGATAATTTTGATATACGAAAATAGAATCAAGTTTGGGAGTTGATTATGCGTAAGGAAGGATTAGCTCCTCGACAACGCCATAGAATTGGTACCAATTAATCATGCACTATTTGTAATTTTGGACAAAGATGGTTTTTATATGAAATTTAATTATAATTCCCTTTGTTTTTAAGAAATAAAATTATTTTTAAAATTTTTTTTAAGAATATTATGAAAATCTTCAAATTAAAGAAATATCTTCAAAGTCTCTTACATAAAGGCGAAATTCAAAAATAGTCTTTCCATTTAAGATTTATTATAACATTGCTTCTAAATAATAAAATAACATTCTTTATAAATGATAATCATTTATAACTCTCTAATATCTATGCAAAGTGCCAACAATTATATTTTATGAAATCTTTATTTTATTTTATTTATTCAAAACTAAAAATTTTTAAGAAAACATTTTAATGTAGTAAGAAAATGAATAATATAATTAATATTAACAAACATATATGAATTATGAAAGTACACATTATTCTAAAAAAAGAGTTATATTTAGATGATAATAAATTACGAATTTAAGAATTAGGTTTTCAAATATAAAGAGACCACCTAGACTCTCTAACATCTAAGCAGAGTTTGGGTGCGAATTTTGCTATTTAAAATCCTATCCTATTATTTTTTATTATTTTGTATTTTTATAATCATGGTTTTAACAAAACAAATTTATTTTGAGTTGTGAAAATGTATGAAAATTCTTAATGAAATAAAATTTCCTAAATACCTTAACCTCTAGATGGCATTCAGGAACATATTACTTCATAAATGGTTTTTATGCAAATCTTTAAAAATTTAAAATGAGTTTAGGGTTTTGGGTAAGTTTAAAAATTTATGTACTTTTTTAAAAACTCCTACACCTAGGCAGACTTTCGGAGCAAGCTTAATTTATAGTTCTTCTAAAAATGAATTTTCTATATTTTTATATACTTCGTATATATTTCTTCTTTCTTTAAAATCATCATTATTATTATTTTTGCTATTATTATTGTTATGCATAACTTTAAAGTGCATGAAAAACAAAATATATCAAACATGGATTTAAGTATGAAAGCTTAAATTAAAACAAGCTTGGGAATCCAAACAACAAGGAAATTAACAATGCATGAAATTAAACGTACAATTAAATTTAAATAATTATAAAATTTGCATGGGTATGACAAAAATCAGATGTACATAAGAATAAACTTTATTGGAAACAAACTTTAAGCCTTATATATTTACAAAATTTTATTTGTCACAAGATTCTAACTAAAGTGATTTTCTAAACTAGTATTCTATTTTTTACTATTCATGTCAGGACCAAAAAGGGAAACATAAAATCCAATTGCTTTATCCCTTGGTTCCCACATTTTGGTTTTCAATATTTACAAAGCATGGCTACATTTTCAAAAAAGAAAGACACTTTTCATGTACTAATCCACCAATAAATAGGAAAAAGTTTTAAAGGTTCCAACTTTTTATAAATAATAGCTATGCCAAAAAAAAAAAAGATCATATTGGAACTTTAAACTCTTGCAAAATATCACATGCAATGAGAAACCATCAATAAGGAAATAAAGATAAAGCTTCAAGTTTCTAAATGCCCGTTGGCACATAGAAACAATAATAATAAAAAAAAAAAACAAGCTTTAAAAGAAGAAAAAGAAAAAAGTTTTTAAAAGAGATTCATTTCATAGTAAACCAAAGGAATATAGGCCAAAAGAAAGAACTTGAAATCTCTACACCATGAACCTAAACTAAAGCTTTTTAAAAAACTATGAACTCTACCCTTTCCTATCATTTGTTAAAAGTTCATGGAAACTTGAAGAACGTTTTCCATTTTTATGTGAAACCATATGAGCAAAGAGAAAATCCAAAATTTTTTATAGTATTCACATGTATAAAATCAAGCTAGAAAAGAAAAAAGGTCAGCTTTTTTACAACTTCTCCAAAAAATGTGACTTCCCTTCTTGCTTGCCTTTCTTTCCACTAGTCTTTCACCCTTTTCTTTTCTTTGGTTTTCAGTTACTTTCCCTAAACTCCAAAAGCCTTCCTCTTTTTTTTTTTTAAAAGTCCCTTTTTTTTTCTTATCAAGAAGAAATCAACCAAAATATCTTTAAAAGATTAAAAATAGGCATTTAAAAGATTAAAAATAGGCCAAAGTTCCTTCTTTTTTTTTTTTTTCAAGGAGCAATCTTTAGCCATTGGATCAAGATTCAATAAGAGATCTTATGGTTCACATTATTCGCTGCAAAGGTTAAATTTTTATAGCCCCTAAACCAAATGAAAAGACTATATTACCTTTAGTACAAAGTTTTTGGTATTTAAACTATTTTCTTAGAAATCAATATTCCCATGCTCATTTTTGGGATTTTAAACATTAAAAATCATGAAATATTATAAAATTTAGATCTGAAAATTTTTATGAAAATTCGAGCTTAGGAATGCCAAATTACAAAAATACCTCTATGAGGTATTTTGATAATTTCACACTTCCTAAGGTACTGTTGTGATTCCAAATGCATCAAAAATAATGAAATATTATGAAATTAACATATGAAAAGTTTCATGAAAATCCAAGCTCGAGAAGGTCAAATTATGAAAATACCCCTAAAAGGTATTTTAATAATTTTGTAATTCCCTAAGTGCCATAAAATTTTTAGTGTTTTAAAAATCACTCATTTTAGCTTTAAACCACATTGATTCCCAATTAGTTGTGAATTTTGAGAATTAACTCAGGTTCTATCCATTTTGATTAAGTTTTGTATAATTTTGACTTTGTTTGACTAATTTAATTTTATTGACCAAGTTTGATTGGATTTGACCCTAGTTGATTTGGGTCTCCAAATGTGCTAATTTGTTGGCTCTTTATGGGTTGTAAATGGTTTTCCTAAATGGTTTACATAATGGTCCTATATTAATGGTTTCAACCCATGTTTGCAAATAAGCCTAGGTCAATCATGTTAAAAATGTTTCGGACAAAATTTGATGTGTACAGTTGTCCCTTTTTGTATATTTCTAAGAATAAAAAATAATGTAATGACATAGATGATAAATTTATCCAAATGATGCTTTCGAGTGAGAGAGAGAACCCTTGTTCCCTTCCTTCCCTTTTTTGTTTTTTTGTATGTTTGTATTTTTTTTGTTTTTTTTTGTATTTTTTTTATTTTTGAAAAATAAAGAATGACTAAGACATCACTTCAAGTTAAAAAAATAAAGATGATCAGGATAACACCGTAGGTTGAAAAAAATAAAGATGACTAAGACAACACCAATGGTTGGGAAGATAAAGATGACAAGGACAACGTTAACACTAAAGAAAACAAATATGATCAGAACAACACCACAGGTTAGAAAATAGAGATGATCAAGACAACACCAATGATTAAAAAAACAAATATGATCAGGATAATGCCGCTAGTCAAAAAATAAAGATGATCGGGACAACACTGCAAGTTATAAAATAAAGATGACTAGGATAACACCAACGGTTAGAAAAATAAATATGATCGAGATAATATTGCAAGTTCAAAAAATAAAGATGATCGGGACAACACCGCAAGTGAAAAAAATAAAGATGATTGAGATAACACCAATGATCAGGAGGTAAAGATGATCGAGATACAACACCAACAGTCGAGAAGATAAAAGTGATCGAGCAACACCAATGGTCGGGATGTAAAAATGACTGGGACAATACTATAGGTCAAAAAATAAAGATGATCAAGACAACACCAACGGTTGGAAAAATGAATATGATCGAAACAACACCGTAAGTCAAAAAATAAAGTGACTAGGACAATACCAACGATTGAAAAAATAAATATGATCAAGACAACATCACAAGTAAGAAAATAAAGATGATCGAGATAACACTATAGGTTAAAAAAATAAAAATGATCAGGACAACACCAACGATCAGAAAAATGAATATGACTGGGACCACATTACAAGTAAAAAAATTAAAGATGACCAAGATAACACCAATGGTCAAAAAACTAAATATGACTGGGATAATACCAATGGTTAGAAAGATAAGATGATCAGGACATCCCTAACAGTCGAGAAGTAAAGATGACTGGGATGACACCAATGGTCAGTTATATAAAGATGATCGGGATAACACCAACGATTGAAAAGATAAAGATGATTAGGACAACACCAATGGTTAGAAAAATGAATATAACTAGGACATCACCAATGATCAAGATAATAAAGATGATTGGGACAATGCTAATGGTCGAAAAGATAAGATGACTGAGACAACACCAACGATCGAAAAGATAAAAATGATTAGATGATCAAGAAGTAAAGAATAACACCAACTATTAGAAAGATGACCCAGATAACACCAACGGTTGGAAAGATAAAGATGACCAATATGACACCAATGGTCAAGAAGATAAAGAATAAAATTTCTTCTCGATGTAAGAGAAACCCGAGGAAAAAAATTCTAATATCACTTAATATCCTCTCATGAAAACCTATAACATCATTTATCAGAAGAATATATGTAATACATGTGATTACTAAAATGAGCTTCAATGGTAGAGATGCAATCAATAGTTTATACCATGCGTTTCTTGATCGTATCAATTTTAAGTCCAAGATTAGCTCCACTTTTTCAAATCCTAAAGGTTACCTTATACAAGTGCCAATGTTCTTTTCATGTAAAAGCCCCTATAAACACTTTTTAAGGTGCAAATGTAATGATGTAAATGTAAATGCCTTTCTTATGATGCAACTGCGAATATCTTGGTTATGATACAAATAATGTAAATACGAATGTCTTTTACAGGTGATGCAACTGTGAATGTCTTTTTCATGATGTAAATGCGAATGTGAATTTTTTTTTTCAAGATACACATGTAAGTGCCAATACAAGTGATGTAAATATGAATATCCTTATTTCA
The DNA here is from genome assembly GCF_002303985.1 of Durio zibethinus. The sequence goes on from NW_019168159.1 coordinate 18,883,968, forward strand.
TGTAGATACCCCTACAAACACTTCTTATGATATGGATATAATGAAGCAAATGTAAATGTATCCTTCTTTTTTTTTTATCTTTTATAGCATGTAGATCAAATCCAAATATGAACACAAGTGATGTGAATGTGTATCTTTTTTTTTTTGCAACATACAGTTCAAATTCTTTTTTATGATGCATATGTAAGGATAAGTGATGTGAATACGAAGACTCTTTTTGTTTTTGTAACATGCAAATCAAATGTTTCTATTATGATGCACATGTAAGTGCAAGTGATGCAAATGTGAAGACTCTTTTTGTTTTTGCAACATGTAAATCAAATGTCTTTCTTAAGATGTAAATCTAATTGACGCAAATGTGATTTTTTTTCTTTTTTTTTTTTGAAAATTCTTTGTTCAAATTTTTAATGTTTACTTTTTATCAAAAATGATCTCAATAACTTGTACAAAATGCTCAACTAATCTCCAAAATTTTTCCAAAGTAATCACAATATTGCCTACATAAAGTGTTTCCATAATCAATGATAAAAGTTAAAAACACATAACTTTCAAATCTCTTGCAAATTGATGACCATTATTTGGAAGACTTGTGGATGGTGTGATTGACAATTCAATCTTTTCACTAGTGGGTATATTTCAAGAAAGCTCAATGATTACTATTTGAAATGCTTGTGGATGAGATGATTGTCAATTTAATTTTTCACTAGTAGGCACATTTCAAGGCTTGATGAGGGTTACAAAGATTTCTCTTAGGCTCACAAAAGAGATAGTTTTTCTAAAACACTTTTTTTTTTATTGAAAACATAATACTTCAATGTGTGTCAAAACTAATCATTATTTTTCAAAAAAAATTTGAAAAGAGTAAAAAGTTAATTTTTTATTTTCACGCTTTGGTGAGATGCAAAGTTTTTAATGGGTACTGATCCTTCAAAAGGTTATGCATCATGACTTTTTATTTTGGAAAGAACCTTGAAACTTTTAGGGTTTCAAGAGTGGCTCTAGTTCTAAACTATTTTTTTTGGGTTTCCATCTTAAAGCATATTTTTAATCAATTAAAAACTTAGTAAAATCTTGCCAAATAATGGGTATATACAAATTTTTAAGGATATAGCTCTTCAATTCAAGTGTCTATATTTGATTAGAATGGACTTTTCAAGATATGTAATGCAAGCCAAGGTTCAGAGATTTGAAAGAATGGATAAATAGGCTCAAAATTATATTATTTAAGGTAATTAGGCCTAGGATCTTATGGAGCATTTTTTAGACAAAAAGCCATATGTCTTTCTTTCTTTGCTCTTTCTTTTTTGGAAACATTTGACTTCAAATTTAACATTCTTTTTTCTTGAATTCTATGTCCCTTTTTTACTTGGAATTCTAACTAAAGCCTTATTTACTTTCAGCCTAGACTCTCATCTCTAAGGTGCATGTCTTTTCTTCTTTGTTCTTTTTTTTCTTTAAAACATTTGACTTTAACTTTCTTCTTTCTTGAATTCTATCTCTTTTTTTTTTTAATTGGGGCTGAAACCTTATTCACTTTTTGTCCCGGACTCTCATTTTTAAAGTGCATGTCTTTCTTTTTTGTTTTTTCTCTTTTTTTTTTATTTATATTGGAAACATTCATTCTTGAATTCTATCTTCCCTTTTTACTTAGGATTCTAATTGAAGCTTTATTCACTTTTCACCCTGGATTCTTACTTCTAAGGTGCATGTCTTTTTTTCTTTGCCTTTTTTTTTTTGTGAAAATATTTGACTTCAACTTTAATATTCTTGAATTTTATCTCCCTTTTCTTTTTACTTGGGATTCTAACTAAAGCCTTATTCACTTGTCACCTTGTACTTTCATCTTCAAGGTGTATGTCTTTCTTTCTTTGCTTTTTTTTAATGAATGAATTGTATGTAGATAATGAACATTTAGATAATCATAAACAACATTCTAAAATTTTTTCTTTTAAAAACTTATTCCATTGATGCCCTTGATTCTTTCGTGTTCGTTATACTGGGCATTGCCCCATACAAATCGGTATTACTTTGCATCTAAGTTGTTTTTCAGGCTTTCAACTTAGATCCTTCTTTTGACTCAAATAGCCCTTTTTAGGCTTTTAGTCATGAGTCCTCTTTCATTTTTTTTTCATCATTTTTTTTGAAAATATTTGATTTCAACTTTCTTCTTTCTTGAATTTTTTCTTCTTGAAATTCTAACTATTGCTTCATTCACTTTTTACCCCAGGCTCTCATATCTAAAGAGCACATTAGACACTCTTAATAACTTACATTTTTCTTGAAATTAGGCTCTTGAAGATATCCTTATTTTGCTTCCTAACATAAAAATGATCATTGGCTAGGGTTCATTTGAAACAAGAAATTTAATAGGCTCAAATGGGTAGCAAGTGGATAATTTTCTATATGCAAAGGATAAAGAAAGAGGGCCATTCATCATTTCAAACATGATCATTTAGTTAGAAGAGCAAATTATTTGAAGAATGAGATAAAAGTTTTTTTTTTCTTTTATGTTATAACCATCAATCATTTTTGCGTGATTGATGCCCATTTTGTTTTCCACTCAAAGTTCTTATGATGGTGAAGATTAAGCTGTATGGGATATCCCAAAATTTGATTACACAGTTCACAAAAAAGCTTTTTTTAGTTCCAAATTATCTGGCATTTTTGGTAAAATGAGGGAAAAGGTATTTATGCATGAAACAAATTGTCTTAGGCAAGAAGAAATTTAGCTTTTTTTGGTCAAAATACCTTAAGACATAGAATAAGAGTTACTTGAGAAAGAAGGTTCAAGCATTTTTTGTGTCTATTGTTGTTGAAAAAATTTGAATGGTTCAATCATATTGGTAAAATTTGACACACATTAGATTACTAATTAAAAATTTGCAAGAGCATCTTGCTTGGTTTTTTAAATTCAAAACAAATTTTTAAAATTGACCTCTTTTGTTCATTGCCCATATAGAAACTCATCTTTCAAGTACCATGAGAATTTAGATTATGAGTCTAAGACTTATGCCTCTTAAAATAATGGATTAGAAAGCGATTGGCAAAAAAAATGAATTTTGAATTAAATCTATTCCAATGATGATTACCAATTATTTGGAGACTCGCAAGACAATTTTTGGCCTTTTTCTCATAATCCAAAAATGAAATTATGCGAGATTTTTTTATTCAAAATAATCTTTAAACAAAAAATTGTCACATTATTTTTTCAAAATCTATTTTCACAATGTCAGAATATAATACAAAACCCAAACTAAATAAGGAAAACCACTTTTATTAGTGTCAAAGTTCAAATTTAGTGTATCAAAATAGAATTGCCTTCAAAAGTTAATCTTTCAACACCACTAACATTAAATAGAAAAAACATATGATGTATGAATGTTTGAATGCAATAGATGTGCTTATATGGTACCCTATACTGGCAAAAGATTTTAAGTTAAGCTTTGAACCACATCATGACAAATGTGGTTTTACAATATTATATTTTTAAAAACTTTCTACTTCATTGAGTTCACTACACTATATTCACTGTGCTCGATGACTTTAAGAAACTTACAGCCTCCTTTTATGATATAGGTTTTTTATACTAGACCTCTGGGTTCATTTCAATAGGATTATGACCTTTTTCTATGACGACTTCCTCTCATTCTTTTTCTTTTTCCTTTCTTAGCCCTTTCAATAATTTCAAGAGTATAACAATGACCACTTCTAGTCATTCCTCCTACTTTTTTTATATTCATCGTGAGTTCGCCTTCCTTGTTTTCTAAATTTAGTCCATGAATATAGTGTAGTGAACTCAATGGCATTATATACTTTAGAGTAATAAAATGACCCTTAATTAGCTGTGGATACAGGTTAGTGTACAATATAGGGATATAGTCAACCTTAAGCTTCACCTTATTACCACTACCTTGTAGATTCTTTGGACTTGGATTGGCTACTTGGGTTGCCATTACCAAGGTATAACTAAGTGGTTGTGGATAGACTTTCTGTCTGTATGGCAATTGTTGGAAGGGTTGAGAATAGTATGATAGTTGGGTAGCTTGGTTAGTCATTAGTTAATAAATGAAGAATTATGGTCTCAAATTATACGAGATAAAGGGACGAAATGAGGGATTCCTTATAGACACAACATGTGTCTCTTGCTTTTTCTTTCTTGGATTGGTTGACTTCTTACAACATGTGTCTCCAATGATACGCATACTCTCAAAAAGTCTCAATTGACTTCTCTTCCATATTTTACAGAGATAGCCTATTCAGGGTAATGTTTATGATATGCTTATAGTGAGCTAAAAAAGATTTGGCTAGGTTCTTCCACGTATGAATCTGGCTCTAAGCTAACTAAACATTCTATCTTGTTATGGATCTTGTTAAACTATCTTGAAAATAATGTATTAGAAGCTTGTCATTATAAGTATGACCCACCATCTTACGATAAAACATTGTAATGTGAACAGATGGATACTTGGTTCCATCAAATTTTTCAAAGTTGGGAACCTTGAATTTTGTTGGGATAACTACATCAAACACCAAACTAAGCTCAATTGCGTCCATATTCCCAAAGACATCATTCATTTTAATGACTTTCAGTCTTTCTTTTAACAAATCATACTTATTCTTCATCTCACCACTTACTACTAGCAAAAACATGCCACATAGTTTTTCTTGTTCAACAAGCTCATCCAAATTTGGTATAGTGATAAGATCAATATTTACATGCATTTAAGATGGTTCAACAAAAGTGAAAGGCTAGGATTGATTAACAGAAGGTCCAATGAAAGGTTATGTGGCTAATGACTATAAATAGATTCCTTAGGAGGTATGAAGTCATGATGTAGCAAATTCCAGAGGATATGCTAATTTCACCACATTAACCTTGTTTCCTAACCTTTGTGTACTGGCAACTTCCTTGCCTTTTAGGAAGCTAGTTAATAATTATCTTAACTTGGACATTTGTGCTTCAATATTCAATTGAGTTTCTATCACCCTTTCCCTTATCTTTTTTTATGGCTTCTCTACCCTCTCAAACCTAGTTGTATTCTCTTCTTCCGTAGCTTGAAAAATAGAACAACTATTATATTTGTGTGAAATTGCTTGACCAAACTTCTTTGGCTTCCCTATCTTTAACCTCTTTTTATTGATAATAAATTAGAACATATGGTCCAATTATTGTTGTCACTGCTACCATTAATATTTTTAGTAATTATTAATGCAATAAATGTAATGTAATGCAATACAATGCAAAAGAAATATTGTTTTGCTTTGGATCAATTTAAGGAAAAAAATAAACCATAGAAATCTTTATACATTATCTAATCATTCTTGTATTGAAACCATAAAACACCTAATTTGAGCATATTACTCTTTAGCTTCATACAAGAAACTCAACAAGTGCTGACTGCCATGCTGAGTTGGTATGACCTCCTGCTCCAGTTTTTTGGCTCTTGCCACCATTTCATTAGCTTTTTGCACTGCTTTGTAGATTTGTGAAGTCAAATGCTCTATGTATTACTGTCTTCTTAAACTCTCTACTTTCTACATTTCTCGAGCATTTACTTTTATGTTACAAGTATGGGCCTAGTAATCCTCATTCTCTTACCATTCAGTCAAAATCTTATCTATGTGATTCTGATTATTGACCAATTAAAGCTACAAGCTCATTAATTCTTATTCCAAAGCCTTATTTTGCAAATCAGAGTTTCTATTATGTTCTTTCTTTAATTCAGCCTTTAGCTTTTTGTTTTTTTTTACACTTGGCTACCTTTGTAGAGACTCTAAAAAACTTTTCTTTTCATGTGTGTTGTTATTTGGTGAGTGTAGAAATCACTTCTTTGTTTTCCCATGCTCTATTCTTCTAATACTCCACCATTTTTCTTAATTCTTCCACATCCTTCTTCGTCCCTTTAAAGGTCTAATGTCCAACCTCAATCTCTTACTTTTTTTATGAAGATCTTGCAAATCTTTTTTTAATACCTTTCATTTCTTAGTCAACTTCTGTTCTACATCATCTTTCATCATTAAAATCATACCTCAATTGGTTGACTTGATCTATCATTGCCATTTTCTCTTTCTTCTTCTTCTTCTTTTATTCAATCTTGAACTATCGTTGGGCGATCTCAAGAGTTGACAATACTGACCCTAAAATAAGAATGGGCAACTTATCTGAAACATCGATTGATAAAGGCTTAACTTTATTAAGCCTTTTCGTTCTCCATGCAAGGTATGCTTTTACTATATTATCTGTAAATCTGGCCAAGCTTATCCAGTTAAGTTGTTTCATGCCTTGATGACTTTATGAACCTCTTTCATCTAACTAGGTGCTCTATAATCAAATTCGAGTGAACTATGTTCATAAGTCATAGAGATGAACTAACGTAAGTCATATTGTCTCTGAACCATAAAAGGTGCATAACTCACTACCCCCCATATCCCTAACAAGGGTACCCATGACTTATCTCCACAACTATACAAAATAGTCATAAAAAGCATCTATGGTGCCTTCCATATTACATCCTTACTAGTAAACTCTAAAAAGAACAACATCCATTGACCTTTTATCTAACCCTTATACCATTCCTTAGTGACAAACTCCTTGATGGGAACAAAATGAATGACGAATGGCCGAAACAATATCTTCTGTTTTCCTCAAAAGTGACTTCTAAGCTAAATAAAAATCAATTGAGAACATCTTATGAATCGTCCATCACCCTTCCTTCAACAAAAATTAAACGATCTAATGGTCTCTACTAAAATAGTTGGCGAAGAATTTATACCTTTATCCAATTGCTTAAAAAAGTCAACCATTAATGCTTCTACATCTCCTAATACCTTGGGGAATATTATCAACCCATACACAGCCAAAGCAAACACATCCAACCTTTAATCAATATCAATATACTTTTTTATATGCTCAAACAAAAAGGTTGATAGAATATTCTCAACCACGTTCTTTTTCTTCTTATGTTTGTTTATCTCTTCAACCCCTATTTGCATAATCTTGGCTAACTTCTTTCTATATTTGATGGTCTTCTACACTTTTTAATAGATCATATCTTAATTAACAGACTCTATCCAGAGTAAACATGAATATGGGGGCCAAGTCTTATTGGTTAAATATGAAATACCGATAAAATAGATCCCAAAACTGTATGGTAGCCTTAATTAGTGCTTGATCAATCTTCACTAATGTAAGCAATGCCATATCCCCATATCTCTTTGGAAATGACTCTTTCTTTTCTACTCACCATTGTTGCCATATAGATTCCAACTCGACTACATCATTTTGACTCAAATCCATGTACATTGACTATGGATATGTAGACACATAACTACCCTCTAAGCAATCTTTTTTTTTTTCCTTGGGTGCTTTCTTATTGGCTTTAACTTCCAAATAATTCTTGCTAGGGGCTAATGCTATTGATGGCTTCATAAGTGCTTCCTTTACTGTTGATTGATCCAAAATAAATACCCCATCTAAGAAATATAATGCCTATATGATGCATGCCGTAAGATTAAGGATAACAAAAGAACCAAATAAGTCAATAATGTTAGTAAATAAATAAATAAACAATCAAGCATAGCTTATAACAGAGTAAAATATGTAGTGTCCTAACTTTAGATAATTTTTTCGAGAATGATGGCATGGCTTTATCCTAAGCTAGATCTTTAAGGTTCACGATATGCTGGGTTAGGATTTATATGTCTAAAGGTTCCCAAACTAATCCTTACATCATCATCCATCATAAACTAGTAAGGCTCATTGATCCTCACCCATTACATGCTATTAACAGAAATGGTTCAATCTGAGTGGAAGTGTTTCACTAGCAAATGTGGAGGTTATCACCTCACAAGAGCATAACTACTTCACTTCCTTTTGATAAGGACAAAGCTTGGGTCTAAAGATCATCTATACAAGTGAATATGCAAAGATGTGCAAAGTGATGTGTTAATCAAAATAACATAAATAAATCATAAACACCAAATCAAGGCAAAGTAATAACTAACATACAATTTATTTTATTTGTTAACTTAGGTATTTTTATTTAAAAAAAATAAAATAAAGAAAATTAAATTAAATATCAATTAAAACCAATTGATTCCAAAATTTTTAATAGCAAATAATTAAAATTATTAGCTTGACCCTCAAAATATCCCTAGTAGAGTTACCAAGCTGTCATAACATAACGGTCTGAAGACTTGACTGCTAGATGTAAAAATTTAAAATCATGAAAAACATAGAGAGTCACCACCAATATTTGTTCGGAAGTGATTGGCCACCTAAAAATTTTATCTTTTTAATAAAAATCATTAGTTTATTAGAAAGATAATTTTTATCTATGAAAACAGAATTAGGTTCAGGAGTCAATTACGCGTAGGGAAGGATTAGCACCCTACAACGCCCATAGAATTGGTACTAATTAATCATGCACTATTTGTAATTTTGGACAAAAATGGTTTTTATATGGAATTTAATTTCAATTCCCTTTGTTTTTGAGAAAAAAAATTAGTTTTAAAAGTTTTTATTTAGGAATATTATGAAAATCTTCAAATTAAAGAAATACTTTCAAAGTCTCCGACATAAAGGTAAAATTCAAAGATAATCTTTCTATTTAAGATTTATCATAACGTTCATTTTAAAATAATAAAATAACATTTTTGTAAATGATAATTATTGATGATTCTCTAACTTCTAGGCAGAGTACCAATATTAGCTTTCATAAAATGTTATTTTAATTTTATTTATTCAAAACTAAAAACTTTTAAGAAAATTTTTTAATGCAGTAAAAAAAGAATAATATAATTAATATCAACAAACATATATGAATTATAAATGTGCACATTATTTAAAAAAAAAAAGAGAGTTATATACAAATGATGATAAATTACAAATTTAAGAATCAGGTTTTCATATATAAAGAGACCATTTGAACTCTCTAACATCTAGGTAGAGTTTGGGTGTGAATTTTTATATTTAAAATCTCATCCTATTATTTTTATTATTTTGTATTTTTATAATCGTGGTTTTAACAAAACAAATTTATTTTGAGTTGTGGAAATGTATAAAAATTTTTAATAAAATAAAATTTCCTAAATACCTCAACCTCTAGGCGGCATTTGGAAACAGATTACTTCATAAAAGTTTTTCATGCAAATCCTTGGAAATTTAAAACGAGTTTAAGGTTTTCGATAAGTTTAAAATTTTATTAACTTCTTTTAAAGTATCTAACATCTAGGTAGACATTCGGAGCAAGCTCATTTTTATAGTTCTTCTAAAAATGAATTTTTTTTTATTCTTATATATTTTGTATATATTTCTTTTTTCTTTAAAATCATCATCATCATTGTTATTATTGCTATTATTATTATTATTATTATTATTATTATTATTATTATTATTATTATAGATAACTTTAAAGTGTATGAAAAATAAAATATATCAAACATGGATTTAAGTATGAAAGTTTAAATTAAAATAACCATGAGAATCCAAACAATAAAAAAATTAACAATGCATGAATTTAAACTTATAATTAAATTTAAACAATCATAAAAATTGCATGCGCATAATTATTAAAATCAAACATACATAGAAATAAACTTTATTGGAAACAAAACTTTAAGCCTTATATTTTTATAAAATTTTATTTGTCACAAAATTCCAACTAAAGTGATTTTCTAAACTAGTATTCTACTTTTTATAATTCATGTGAGGACCCAAAAGGTAAACATCAAATCCAATTGTTTTATCCCATTGGTCTCCACATTTTGGCTTTCAATATTTACAAAGCATGGCTGCATTTTCAAAAATGAAAGACACATTTCCTATACTAATCCACTAGTAAATAGGAAAAAGTTTTAAAGGTTCCAACTTTTTTATAAATAATAGCTAAGCCAAAAAAAAAAAAAAAAACAAGATCATTTTGGGACTTTAAACTCTTGCAAAATATCACATGCAATGAGAAACCATCAATAAGGAAATGAAGATGAAGCTTCAAGTTTCTACATGTCATTAGCATATAAGCACAACAATAAAAAAGAAAAAAAGGAAAAGTTTTTAAGGGTGTTTCATTTCATAGTTAACCAAAGGAATATAAGCCAAAAGAAAGAACTTTAAATCTCCACACCATGAACCTAAACTAAAGCTTTTTAAAAAGCTATGAACTCTACCTTTTCCTATCATTTGTTAAAAGCTCATTGAAACATAAAGAAAGTTTTCCATTTTGATGTGAAACCATATAAGCAAAAGAGAGAATCCAGAATTTTTTAAAATATTCACACGTATAAGATCAAGTTGGAAAAGAAAAAAGGTCACTTTTTTTACTAACTTCTCTAAAAAACATGACTTTCCTTATTGGTTGCCTTCCTTTCCACTAGTCCTCCACCCCTTTCTTTTATTTTGTTTTTGGCCACTTTCCCTAAACTCCAAAAACCATCCTTTTTTATTGCAAGAGCCCACCCTTTTTTTCTTATCAAAAAGAAATCCACCAAAATATCTTTAAAAGGCTAAAAATAGGCATTTGGATCAAATCTTATCCAAGGGCCAAAGTTCCTTTCTTTTTTTTTTTTTTTTTTCAAAAAGCAATCTTTAGCCATTGGAACAAGATTTAATAGGAAATCTCATGGTCCACATTATTCATTGCAAAGGTTCGATTTTGTAGTCCATAAACCAAATGAAAAGACTATTTTATCTTTAGTATAAAGTTTTCAGTATTTAAGCCATTTTCTTCGAAATTAATGTTCCCTGCTCATTTTTTGGATTTTAATACACCAAAATCTTGAAATATTATAAAATTGAGATATGAAAAGTTTCTTGAAAATCCAAGCTCGAAAAGGCCAAACTAAGAAAATTCTTTTAAGGGTATTTTAGTAATTTTGTAATACCCTAAGTGCCATAAAAATTTTTAGTGTTTTAAAAATCACCATTTTTAACTTTAAACCCCATTAATTCCAATTAGGTTGTGAATTTTGAAAATTATCCTAGGTTCTATCCATTTTGACTAAGTTTTGTGCAATTTTGACTTTGTTTGACTAATTTTAACTTTGTTGACCAAGTTTGACCAAATTTGATTGAAGTTGACTTTGGATCTCCAAATGGGCTAATTTGTGGGCTCTTTATAGGTTGTAAATAGTCCTCCTAAATGATTTGCATAATGGTCCTATATTAATGGTTCCATTCCATTTCGCAAATGAACTTAAATCAATCATGTTGAAAATGTTCCAAACAAAATTCAGTGTCTACAAAGGTTTTTAATTTTTTCTTGTTCATATTTGGAATATTTGAAGATATCGTATTTTATTGAAAAATGTAATGTAATTAAGCTATGAGAACATATGAAATATATTGACATATGATTAAGAAAATTTTAAAATGAAAAACATAGCATTGACTACATGCTGTAACAGTTAGTGATAGGAATAGTTATGTTGGAAAAAAAAAAAGAAAGATGAACTTATAGAGATAGAAATTGGATAGAATGATTCCTTTTTCATTTCATTCATCATTTGGCTATATATTTATATGTCCAACAATAAAAAAAAAGGTTAGCAAGAATATCTCGCTAAAAAAAATATTATCTAAGGTATTCTTATCTTATCACCAAAACCAACATATTCATTTAGGCTTTTTTCAACCCATAACAAAAGTGTGGTCCAACTTGAAGCTTTGCTTTGGCCTTTTGAACATGGACCTTTGGTGGATTAAGAGACATTGTGATTTTGAGTTAGATTTGTAACATTGCTTTCCTCTTTGACAGCAACCATGACCTCAATGTTGAAGTGTGGGTAGTTTGTAGTCATGTCTAGTCCTCATTTTCATGTAGTCTCCTCTATTGGCAAGTTCTTCCAATGAATGAGAAATTGAGTGAGATAAATCCCATTATGTTGAATTTCTCATGTTGCTAGAAATTCTCTAGTTCTAAGAGGGTTGATTGGTGATAGTAGTGTCTAGTAATGGTCAAGAAAAAAAGAAGTTGGCTGTCAATGGCAAGCTTTAAGGAGAGAAACAAGGAATACCATATGAATTTTTGTTATAAGAGGAAGGTTAAGTTCATATACCATAGGACTTATTCATCAATTGATGCAAAATAATAAGAAATATTTCTCTAGTAGCTTTTGGTTGATGAAGCGGATAGCAAAGCATTTGCAATATGGTTAAAGTTTAACAAATACCCAATTCTTTTCATTGAAGAAGCTTTTCATGCAATGGCAACCAGCTTACATTTTCATGTGATTTTAGGCCTTTACAAGATTAGCCTTTAAGTGTGTCAACCAATTCTTATCTTATACTGAAATTATTATCAAGTTAAGCTATCTTGATGCTGCCAAAAAGATAAAAAGCACTTTTAAATGGTGGAAAAACATAAATTGCCTTAAATGGTTTCATGCTGATAGAAAAGTGGTGTGATATTATACCACCATTCAACCCGATAAAAGATGCAAGCACATAGTTGGGGTTGTTCACTGACGAAAAAACATAGGTTGAGGGTGATAGGCATTGCTAAGCTTTAATTCATTGATAACAAACATATAGGGCTTTTTAAATTCTAAACAATGATTAAGCACCTTTGATTAACCATTAATTTGAATGTGATAGGCATTGCTAAGCTTTAATTTAGTATCCCACAACTTGAAAAACTTCTTACAAAAAATATTGACAAGTAAAAGGTATCTACCATTAATTATTGAGCAAGGACTTCCATGGAGTTCCCTAATTTTTTGAGTATAAACATTAGCCAATTAAGAAGTAGTGATTGAAAATGATATAGAACAAAATGGACATATTTAAAGAGATAGTCCATCACTACCTAAATTAAAGTACTTTCTTGTGATGATGGTGAATTAGTAATGAAGTCCATTGCAATATCCTACCAAATATGATTTGGAATGGGTCAAAGCTCAAGTAAATCTCCTTGTTTAGTTGGAACCTATTTTACTTAGTTGACAAATATCGTATGCATTAACAAAAGTTTTACCTGAGTTTTTCATTTCAACCTAATAAAAATTAATTGATAGCCAAACTAAGGGTTTTGAGACATCAGCATCGTCTCTATAAAAGTACAGTGAAACTCATTAAGTAGTGTTTGTTATAAGTCATGACCTGCAAATATCACCACCTTACCTTGATACAAAAGCAACCAATCTACAACATAAAATTTTGAAGAAGTGGCATTATTTGATAGTGTCAAAACTGATCTAAGGTAGAGATACAATAGAAAAAATTACATAACAAGCATCAATGAAGCTGCAGCGACAAGAAAAGTCATCTACCACTCAATTTTGTCTTTTATATTTATATTAGATTGTGTACTTAAAAGCTAGAAGTTTGATAAACGATTTATGTTGCTTAAGTATTTGTTTTGTTTGGGACATAAGCCCTCCAAGGCTTTGTTGGTCAATGTATATGATCAAAGAATGACTAATAAGGTACAAGCACCACTTATGGACTGCTTATGTGATTGCAAACATTTCTTAAGCATAAGTGGAGGTTCCTTGCATCTAAAAACCAGATTTCTTACTAAAAAAATATTATTGGGTGATTATGTTGTGATAGAACATTGCCTATTGTTACATTAAAAGCATTTATTTCAATTGTGAATGTGAGAAGAAAAAGAGAGCTAAGATAGGGACTGTAATCATAACAATCTTAAGATTGGTAAAGGTAGTAAATGCCTTAGGTAATTATGAGAATTTATCCTTCTTTAACAAACCGGTGAAAAGAGCTACGATTATGGCATAATGATGCATAAATTTGTGATAATAGCTTGTTTGTCCAAGAAAACCTCATAAAGCGTTTAGAGTTGTTGGTTAGGGCTACTTGACTATGGATGTGATTTTTGAAGAATCAACTTGAATTCTTTATCCATTGATAACATGGCCTAAATAGTTAATAAATGTATAGCTAAAAGAATATTTTGACATTTTGGCATAAAAACCATGTTTTTCTAAAAGCTTATAATGTGATCTGACCAAGTAGAATTATATAACAATATATCATTGAAAAAACCAATAAAAAGCGTTATAATAAGGGTAAAAAAAAATCATTCATAATAACTTGAAAAGTGGACAAGGCATTTGACAACTCAAAAGGTAAACCAAAAGTTTGAAATGATTATCAGTCGAGTGAAAAGAAGTTTTATAGACATCTTCAAGAGTCACACAAATTGGAAGGTAGCTAGCACAGAGATCAATTTTAGAGAAAATTGAAGTATCATAGAATGCATCAAGTAATTCAACAACTATTAAAATTGGAAAGCAATATTTAACCGTTATAGCATTAACTGCTCTATAATCAACATAAAATTGCCAACTGCAATATTTTTTGTAGACTAATAAAACAAGGGAAAAGAATGGACTTGTGCTTGGCGAATTATACAATCTTATAGCATATTTGTAATGAGTTTCGCCATATCATTCTTTTGATTGTAAGGTATTGATACGACTTAACATTCACTGATTTAGATTTAGGAAAGTGGTGTATATAATGATCATAGGGTCAAGAAGATGGAAAACCTTGAAAGGTGTCAAAGACTTTTTGAAATTTGTCAAGTAACTTTTGAAAGTTTGGATGAAATTGTTTCTAGTTAATAGGTTGATAAATGGATTGGGTGGGCTAGATAGAGAGAAAATGGGTGGATGCAAATGCATTGTTGTAAACTAGGCAACATAATTGATTATAAAAGGAAAAAGGCTTATAATATTGTTCTCCAAATAGAGTGATAAAAAACCTATGATGGTAATGTTAGTGTAAACCTTGTGAACCAATTGTGGTTGGTTGTAAAAACACTTATTAGTCATTTATATCATGTAATAGACATTATTTTCTATTAATATATGAATTATTTCTTAATCTATAAGTTTCTATTAAATAATTTGTTATTAATTACTTGTGTAGATAAAGCCATTAGAAAACTATAAGCCTTGCAAAAGAATTATAAAGTGTTATAATTAGTTGATCCTTATGCATCAAAACTTTGTTCCTAAATATGTTACTAGTAGTTATATTGTTGTGAACAAGGGCAGAATAGTGCTTAAAGATTAGTACATGCTAAGCCTCCTTATTTATGAAGTAAGCAATTAATCTAATAAGTTGAAATATAAAGATATTTAAAGATAGCATGTGGGTACTTGTTAAAAACTAAGCATGACCCACTATGCGAGTCTAATTTGGCATTTCATTTAAGTATCTATGGAGTATACTTCCATGCGTTAGTAGTGTAAGTAATCTTTTAACTTATGATATCAAGATATTTTATATATTAATTGTCATGCCTTGATTGCAACTATAAAGGTCAGGGCACCTAATGCTTAAAAAAGGTGTTTTTGGGTATGGCATGAAACATACAATGGTAGATGAGTGATCTAGAGAATATTCATTAACTCAAGTGATATGAAGGAAAATATCTCATTTATTCATAGCTAATATTAACTGTGAAGTCATTGGCCAAGGTAGCTAAGATCTAAAAAGTTAATATAGAAGTTGCAAGATTAATATGAAAAGATCAGAAAGAAGACATTGGACATTGCATTTTGTCCTTTTAAGATATATGATGAAAGCATTGAATTAGACTAACATGATGTACATTGAAAAGTTAGTCAAACCATCTTGACTTTTCTAACATTTGGGTGGTTATGATGCGTTACCAGATGCGTTCATGGTCTAGAAATATAAAAAAAAAATTCTTAATTGAATTGTATTATATATATTGCCAATATGTTGAGTCTAATGGGTTATACATAATAGGATGATATGATGAATTAAAATGGGATTGGTGTTGTGGAATTGTAATTTTCAAAATTAAAACTTAACTAAAAGGTTGAATTACATAAAAGAATAAAAATGCAATTTTGTATGACAAGGAACTTAATCTTGACTATAAAACACATGTCTAACTATCCCTTGTAGAATGCATAAGAGAATTTGGCAATTAAGAAACACAAGAAGGAGATAAAGCCATTAGGGTTGGCGACTATAGGGTTTGACTCTAAGAGTTGCCGTAACTTTGTTTTCCTTCAAGAAGAAAAGATTTTTCTTTCTTGTTTGTGTTAGCTTAAATGCGTAAATTAATTCAAGAGGGGTAAATTAGATTATTAAAATTTTAAGCACACTCAAATTCAAATATTAAGATATTAGATAATATAAGTAAAATAATTAACAATCAGCAAAAAAGGAATAAGGAAAGAAGATCCTTACTTAAATCATTAAAACACCAAAGTAAGCAATATATAGGCTATCAAAGCATTCAAGGTGCATTCATTAATCCAAACTCATCCCTAATTGTACAAAATCTATATTTATCAAGTGGTTTAGTGAAAATATCTACTAATTGATGCAAGGTATCAACATATTCAAAAACTATATCTCATTTATACACATGATCTCTAATGAAATGATGTCATATCTCAATGTGTTTAGTCATTGAGTGTTGGATATGATTCTTAGTGAGATTTAAGGCACTAGTATTATCACACTTTATAAGAATACAGTCCATGATAATTCTAAAATCTTCCATTTGTTGTTTAATCTATAAAAGTTTTACCATAATAACTTCTAAACGCTACATATTCTGTTTTGGTTGTGGATAAAAGAAAACCATTTTATTTCTTGAAAAACCATGATATGAACATATTTCTAAAAAGTTGATAAGTACCGAAAATGCTCTTTTTATCTACTTTACACCTACCAAATTTAGCATTGGAATAATCATACAAAGCAAAAGATGAAGCTTTTTGGATGCCATAATCTATTATTAGGATTGTCTTTAAGATATCTAAATATACGTTTAACAAGCAAATGTGATTCTCTAAAAGATGATTGAAATCTAGCATATAATTAATTATACACTAAACATTATATCGAGCTTACTTGTGGTATGATAAAGCAATGAACTAATCATAGAACTATAAAGTTTAGAGTTGACACATTTACCTTCTTCATCTTTATCAAGCTTAGTTAAAAAGCTCATAGGAGTTGAGTAAAGCTTTGAGCTTTCCTTACCAAACCTTTTAAGCAAATCCTTAATGTATTTTACTTTATTTATGAAGATGCCATCTTTTGTTTGCTTTACTTGTAGTCCCAAAAAGAATGTAAATTCTCCCATCATCCTCATTTTGAACTCACCTTGTATAATTTTAGAAATTTTTTAACAAATAGATTCATTAGTAGCACCAATTATAATATCATCACCATACATTTACACTACAAGAATATTTTTACCTTTAATCTTAATGAAAAGAGTAGATCAACTTTACCTCTATTAAAATATTTTTCAATAAAAAATTTTGAAAGTATTTCATATCAAGCTTTAGGAGCTTGCTTCAAACCATACAAAGCTTTTGACAACTTAAAAACATGATTTAGAAAATGAGGATTATCAAATTCGGGAGGTTGTGCAACATAAACTTTTTCATTAATGTAAACATTTAAGAAAGCACTTTTGACATCTATTGGAAAAAGTTTGAAATTTTTAATGGATGCAAAAGCTAAAAGCATCCTAATAGTTTCTAGTTTAATAATCGATATATTAGTCTCATCATAATCAATTCTTTCTTCTTAACTATGCCCTTAAACTACAAGTCTACCCTTATTTCTAATCATATTACCATTCTAATCCATTTTATTTATAAACACCCATTTAGTACCTATAGTGGGATGAGCATTAGGCTTAGACACTAAATTCCACATTTTACTTCTTTCAAACTAATTTAATTCCTCTTGCATGGCTAAAATCCAATGATCATCTCTAAAGGCTTCATCAATATTTTTAGGTTTAATTTAGGAGAGAAAAGCAACACAATTGCAAATATTGAATAAAGATCTAATTCTTATTGAGATGGATCACCAATAACCTCACTAACTTTTACATACCTCATTTCTCTAGGGAGACTAGGTTCTTATTCAATTGGTAGTTACTTTAGGAACTTATCAAAAAAACTCATCATTTTTTTTTATTATTCTCTTCAATGTCATGAGATGTATCATCGATATTTCCTTTATGTATACTTATATCATCAACATGAAAAAAAAAAACTTTTTCGAAAGAGGATTAAATTTATCAAATATGACATGTATAGATTCCTCAACAATCAAAGTTCTTTTGGTAAAGACTCTAAAAGTTTTTGAATTCAAAGAGTACCTTAAGAAAATGTCTTCATAATTTTTCGCTTCAAATTTTTTGATATTGTCTTTTTCATTGTTCAAAATAAAGCATTTACAACCAAAGTGGTTAAAATAGCTTATGTTAGGCCTTTTACCATTAAAAAGTTAATATGGAGTTTTCTTTTAAATTGGTCGAGCCATAACTCTATTTATGATATGACGAGAAGTATTTATGACTTCCACCTAAAAATATCTAGGTAAATTATTTTCACAAGCATGGTTATAGACAATTTTTTTTAAGTTCTATTTTTCCATTCTACTATCCCATTTTATTGAAGAGTTCTAGCCAAAAAATTATGCCTAACACCATTTTCACAACAAAATTC
Source organism: Durio zibethinus (assembly GCF_002303985.1). The sequence goes on from NW_019168159.1 coordinate 18,902,448, forward strand.
ATTAAAACCAAGATTTTTAAATTCTTTTTCATGATCACTTCTAATATGATAAATTGCATATTCTTTTTTAGTTTGAATTTGTTTGCTAAAAGTGATGAATTTTTACAAAGCTTCATTCTTACAATGCAAGAAGAGAACCTATGGATATCTAATAAAATCATAAACAATAACAAATCCATATTATTTACCATCAAGGCTCATTGTTCTAGTAGGACCAAAAAGACCAATGTGAAGTAATTTAATGGCCTTTTAGTTGAATTACAATTTTAGGTTTGAAAGAAACATTTCTATGTTTTCCTTCACATGCATTACAAACCTTTTCATTTTCAAATTTCAATTCTGGTAAGCCAACTATTAAATAATTTTGAGAAAGTTTTGAAATCACATGCATGCTTGCATGTCCAAGTCTCTTATGCTAAATCTAACTTTCATTTTCTTTTTAAGCTATAAAACAAACAGTTTTAGAATATAAATCATCTAAATAAACTACATAAAAATTTCTTTGATGATATCTATTAAAAACAAGTTTGTTAGTCTTGTCATTAATCACTTAACAACACAAATTCAAAAAGAACTTCAAAATCTTTACTATACATTAACTAATACTAATCAAGTTATGTTTGACTCCTTTAACAAGTAAGAAATTCTCAATATTCATGGAAGTATTGTTACCAATGAAACCAATTCCTTCAATTTTAACTTTGAAGTTGTCTCCAAATATAACATCTCTATCACATTTAGGCCTTAAGTCCTTGAATTGATTATTGCCCTGAATTATTTGTCTTGAACATATACTTTTAAGGCACCATGGATTATTCTTGCTTGAATTTATCTTGTAACTATGTTCATCCACTGACAATGACAATCAAACTTTTGCTTTAGGTACCCAAATTTTCTTGGGTCCCTAAGTGTTAGTACTTATAATTTTGTGCCTTTTGGAATCTATTTCATTTTGGTAATCTCATCTTGAGATGTCTTGATTCTTTTTAGAATTCGCATACTTCTAATGAGTTTACTTCTATAAGTGACTTTCTTTAAAGAACAATATTGTATAGAATGACTCAATTTATGACAATATGCATATGAACTAGATGTTTTAATTCAATCATTTACTTTAACAAAAAAGTTCTTTAATTGAGTTTTATTATCTTTACCATTATATCATAATCCATCTTTGTCAAGAAAAAGCTATTTAAGTTTCAAGCAAGTCATTTGGCTTTTGATGTCCTATATAAAATCTAGAAAATTTTTTTTGTAAATTCATATTCTTCCTAGTCAAATCTTTAACATTGAATTTCAAAACCTTAATTTCCTTTTCCAATTCACTCTTTGTCTTAGTCAAGAACTTATTTTCTACTTTCAATTTGAAAATCATTTTTTTATACTTCATTTCATTATTTCAAATTCCATGGTCAAGTCATTAAAGGTATCTTACAATTCATAAAATGTATATGGATTTGAATCATTAGAATTGGAAGTTACCTTGAGCTCATCAAGAGCCATGAGACATTTGTTGGTCACTTCCTTAGTATAAGAGTCATTATCATCAAAAGTATCACTATGACTTTATATAGCCACCATTACCTTCTTCTTAGGCTTTTTTGCATTTTGTTTCTTTCACAAAAGATAATCAAACTTGATATGACCCAATTTCTTACACTTATAGCATATAATTGGATCATTTTCTCTAGATTTTTTTTATCATCTTCTTTTGAGGTCTTGTTTTATTTGAAAATTTTTTCATCGTTATGAACTTCTTAAACCTTTTTGCAAATATAACCATTTCATCATCTTTATCAACCTTTTCTTGTTCAACCTTTTATTCTTCTTGAATGGTTGATTTCAAAATAATTCTTACTTTTTTTGTATTTTCTTGCCCATGTTCATCTTTATCTCATAAGTTAAGAAAGAACCAATAAACTCATATAAGGATAAAATGTGGGGATCTTTGGACTCCTCAATGGAGATTACCTTTCCTTTTTAAGTCTTTGGTAGACTATTTAACAATTCTTTTACCATTTCAATAATATAATAAGTCTTACCAAGAGCTTTTAAGCTATTGATAAATATCAAAGAAGTGATTTGACTTATCCGTAATGCTTTTTTCTAGTTTTTAAAGAGTCCATAATCAAGTGTGAGCATGATGATCTTTGATTCCTTAACTTAATTTATAACTTTATGCGTGATTACTAAGTTGTTCCAAAAAACTTGCTTGGCATTGTCATAGAATGAGACTTTATTGCATTCACTTGGACCTAATGCTCAAAAAAAATTATGCATAGCCATTAGATTGAGTTGGGCCATGTTGATATCATTGGCATCCCACTCATTTTATTCTTTGATGATTTCTCTACCTTCTACCATCTATTTTGGAATGAGAGGACCATTTACAATCACCCTTCACAATTCATAATCATTGCTTGAATAAAATGCTTTATCCTTATCTTTCAATATGAGTAATTCTTACCAATGAAGAGTGGAGGCCATATAATAGAGAGATTTTCACTACGAATGAAAGTAGTAATCATTTTAAGGGTGATGATACACTTCATGTTAGATATCTTCCACTTCCTTTTTGTCTCCATATTTTTTAAACTTTAAAGCCATGTGTTCTTTTTCACCACTTTAAACAATATTGATTTGAGTCACAGGATCTTTCTCACAAGGTTGCTAGACCTATAAAAGATACCAAAGCTTTCATTCCAATTGTTAGATCAAATGTGTAAATCAATCCAATATGGGTGAATTGGATTATCAAAATTTTAAGCACACTCAAATTCAAATATTAAGAATTGATAATATAAGATAATAAAAAATAAGCAAGAAATGAATAGGGAAAAAAGATCAAACATAATGGTGCATAGGGGTTCAACCCTTCTCTAGGAAGGTGCCTACGTCTTCTCCCTTAGCTTTCTTAGCCAAGTTTCAAATTCATTAGTAGAATGTTGTTTTATAAGTTACAATCTCTATCTTTACACAGCACAAGATACTAACCTCTACCCTTTGTAAGATTTTACCCAACCTCACTACAAAGCTCTCAAAAGGATACCACATCTCTTGCCTATAATCCTATTTGGATATTAAAGCAATTTGTAAGCCAAGAAAACCTCTAATAAGCGGGTGTTTACAAGATTTAAGTACCAAGATGAAGAGGTTATACAATAAGAATCTTAGCTTGAATAATATAAGAATTTTTTTATTTACTTTTTGCTTTTTGAATGCTCTAGAAATGAAAAATCTTGACTTATGATGCTTTGAATGTAATCTCTTAATATTAAATGTGTTAAAGGCTTTCTTTTGATGTGGTTTTTTTTTTTTTTATTTCTAGTCATTGTGAGTCATTGAAAATGAGAAATAACCATTATTTCTTTCAAATTTTATCTTTATTCGTACTTTTTTAAGTGAGGGGATCAATCCTTTACCTTAAGTGATCGATCCTCATGCTTTAAGATAAAAAAATGTAACCATTAAAAATGCAGGGATCCATTGTGGATTGATCCTCTAGCTTAAAAATAAGGGAAGAGCGTTCTGACTTTAAAGGTCCTATTATTTAGGGGATTGATCTTTCTATATATATGATCGATCCTTAATCTTAAAAATAGAAGATAACCATTCCAAAAGTAAGGAGATTGATCTTCTCTATTGGGGTCGATTCTTTCTTCCTAAATTTGTATATTTTGACATTTTGACCAAGGAAAAATGATTTATTTTTCTCAAACATATATTTACCAATAATGTTCATTTTAAAAGAGTAAATTTATTAGAAAATTAGAGTCTAATAACATTTTGTAATTTTTCAAAGAATTCAACCAAAAGTAATTTTTAAGAAAAAATTTTCTAAGTGGTATAAGTTGGAAAATCATTAAATTTAACTTAATTTTAGGTTATATCAAAACTTAGATCAATTCAAAGCTAACATTTTGTGTTGTTAAGATTATCAACTGCTAGTTGTGAAAGTCACAAACAAAGGGAAGAATTTTGAATCCTAAACTACTAGCATAGTATTTGGCTAAACACAATCCTAATCTTTAAAAGATTTTAATTTCTCATATCTGTGGATTACTGTTAGAGGCAAATTCTTGGACGACTTTAGTTTGCATCAATTGAGCCTTGGTGTACAAGATAACAGTGGAGGATGTTGAGTTTTGGATTATGTATAAGATAACAACTGGCTAATATTTGTTATATACTTTGTATGCTTACTGATAGAAAGGTTACAACAAATTGATCCTGTGTGTGGATTTGGTTTTCTTTGTTTATTTTGTAGCTCATATTCAATTTTTGAATGTATGTTTATATGACAAGTATGGTCAATCCAATAGGTAAACTATCATGTAAAAGGCATAAAAGTTCAAGACAATTTGTCTTAGGTGAGAGAACCACAAAATACTCGATATGAAATCAACCTCGTAAACATCTAATAAGAAAATATCCAATTGAAATTGATGGCCTTAAAGGTCCAATGTTACAATAAAGCAAAGCCCAATGCAAGTTAAAAAGTTATTGTTGCCAATAATTACAAAGAAAGATGACATAGGTTGAGCCAACTGGCTTAGGTGTTTGGCATTCCGAGTTCGAATTAGGTTGTGGGCGCTATCAGAATCAATTAAAACAAAGACCTAATCCCCAAAATTGTGCCATGATTGGCCAAAAATATCTTGGAGAGAAACCTAGATTGAATAAAGGTCTTTTTATGAAAAACAACAAAATGGTAGTTGTAGCTAAAATGATGTCAATGATAAAGCCATAGAAGAGTTATGTTTAGTCAGGTCTAAAAGAAGTGGAATGTCATTAGCCTGGATTAACAAAAATAAGATTGTCTAACAGTGGTGCCTAATTTATACTGGTCATTACAATTGAAATAAAGGCCTTTCACTCGACATGCTTTCATTTCAAAAAAAGATAAGCATGATAGAGGTGGAAATTGTTTGGTTGATGTTGGAGGGAGGAAAAATTCTAGAAATACCATTATGAAGTTGATTGTGAATCCAAGAGCTTGAATTCTGCAAGTTTAGCAAGACCTAAAGCTTGGGTAAAAGGTTGGGGTTATAGAATGAAAAGGTCATGTTGAATATTTGGGTGTAAACCTTAGAGAAAACGCTAAGCAAATACTCAATAAGAAGACCCCAGACACAATTGAAAATATTTTCAAATTTGATTTAATACTAAGTGACTTTAAAAGTTTGTTTGAGATTGAAGCATGTGGCATGATGATTAAGATAAAGCTAAACCTGAATTAAGAATCATGGAGTTGATTTAGTGCATCTATTAGTACCAACTTAGTGCTTAAATTATCATATAAAAGGTAGCAATTGACAGGCATTAAGTTCAAAGAATAACATGAAACTCAAAATAGTTCTCAACATGGAGAAGCCAATCTAGCTAATTAAATAAAAAAAAATGGTGACATAAAATTTTGAGATTTAACCATAAAAACATGTGAGGGAATTGATCAATCTATAGAAAAACAATGAGTTTGAAGAAAAAGATGTTGGGGTAGGTAACAATGGAGGGAGAGGCCGTAAAGGGATAGAGATAAAGCTCTTTTCTAGATTGGTTATCTTAACTTGAAGATTGTGGAGGTTGAAACATTTGTCGTAAATAATGTAAAGTCAAATCAATACATTTGGTGTCAAATATGGTTTCTAAGGCCTCACTAGCTATTGAATTTGAGAAGTTATAGTGTCAATGAGGTTGCTAATGGATTCCTTAATAGTAAAACGTGGTTTAGGATGCATAATTGAAGGTCAAGAAAAGCTCTAATGATAGGAGTAGTTAAGAAGGGTAAAAAAATAAAATAAGTTGTAAAAAGAGAAATTTGCCATAATGATTTCTTTTTCATTTCATTCATCATCTGGGTATATATCCAAATGTCTAGTAGTTAAAAACAATCAGCAATAATATCTCGATAAAGAAAATATTGTCTAAGGTTCATCAAAATAGACATATATTTAGGCATTTTTTAACCCATAACAAAATCTTTGTTCCAACCTAAAGCTCAATTTTGGCATTTTGAACTTGGACCTTTGGTGGATTGAGATACATTGTGATTTCGAGTTAAGCTTGGGACAATTAGTTTGTTTCACTATCTATTTACAAAATAACATAGTTGAAGAAATAGCTACTTCCAAACACTCTAGATTTTATGAAATGTTGGATATTAGAAGATTTTCAAATAAAAATTTGATCATATTAGTTTTTCCTTAAATTTTATTTTAAAGGAAGTGCAAATTTTCACCATTTTGAGTGTGTAAATAAAATCATTATATTTAAAATTCCCCCATCATTTCCTTTTCTTTTTTGTGCTACGTGTTATGTGCAAGTATTTGAAACTTTTACAAAGGAAAATTCTAAATACAACCAAAAGTTTACTATTCATACAATATGTTAAGTACAATCAAAATTTAACATAAAATAGAAACATTTGCTCTTCACAACCAAGACCTCATCATGTCTATTTATCCTCACACCTTTATTGCCTTTAAGCTTTCAATCTCTAAAAGTCTATAATTTTTATGGACTCTTTTTTCTCATTTATCAATCTCACAAAACCCTCACTCGTGAACTTAAAAACTTCAATCATTCTCAATACTAAGGCAACTTTCAAATGGAATCGACAGCTAAAAGTAAATCAATTCGAGATAAGAGTAATTTATTTTAAATGAAATTTGAGTTTTTGTTTAACTTTTATGTGCTATTGTGACCTACGAAATTATGTTTTTGTCAGTTTTCAAGAAAAGACGAAAATGCATATTTGTCCTTATTTGAAAGCTTACAAACATTCACATTCGTTTTAAATTGAATGCCAATGAATACACATATCCATAGGATTTTAAAACTAAACGGATATGCATATCCATTTATGCTTTGAAATTGATCGATATGCATATTTGTATAGTTTTAAAACCTTATGAATATGCATATCACTCAATTTCAAAATGTGAATAGATATGCATATCCATATGGATTTGAAATCTTAAGGATATTGGTAATGACCAAAGATAGATAACATGAAGAATAGGTAACATAAAATGGTTTGTGGTTCATTTATCTTTTAGCTTTGAATTTGTTTGAATGGAATGGTTGAGTGAAAAACCATTGTCCTTTCATTCTATGTAACAAAAAATATGGCATGAATAGACAAGATGTGATATGGAAAAGGTGGGGGACGTGGAGCAGTCGACCTTGGCCCAAGTACGAGTTAAAACCATTTGAATGCCTTTGAAAGGAGTGACGAATCTAACAAATTGATGTTGAAGTAGTAGTTGACTTTTCATAGAATGATATTGTATTTGAAGAGGAACTTTCCACCCACAAGCTTTGTAATAGAGGTAAAAATAGTGTAGATGAGATGTCTGAGCCTTTTCTTAGAGGCTTGACGGATATGTCTATCTTAAAGAGCTTTAGATCTCATGTTACAAAGGATATATAGAATGGATAGGTAATCAATACATGCATGTAATTTGTTTATTTATTCCTCTTACTTAATTTATGTATATTTAACATAGTTGTAAAGTTAATAACTTAATTCTATTTAATGTTGTTGTAGAATCAAGCTTTGTTGAAATTGATTAGCCATGGTCTAAAATTATAACACTTGCCTTTTAATGGTTCTTGCCCATGTATTCATGCTAATGTAGTTCAATCACGGTTGGCATAATTGATTGAGTGCACTTATTGATTAGAGAATAACACAATAGTATCAGCATTTTGTGAACAGTGGCATCAACAAACAAATTTCACTAACCATTTTATGGGATAAAATTTCAATGGATGACAAGTTAGTCATTCTTCACACACCAATAATAGGAGCGATGGTATCATTTTAGTATGACGGTTGATATGACATATACTCATGTTGATCTGGTTACTTAAAGTGGCAAAAGCTCAAGTAGCTAATAAGACCAAGGTTTATCATAAGTCATTGGTAAAGCTGTAGTGGTTGTGAAATAGTTTTGAAGATGTGATTAAGACATCTTTTGATCTGGCCATATAGTGTGCTACTAGGGCATTTGTGCCCCATGTGGTAGGGTGTACGTTAGTTGTTGATAAGAGTGTAGTTAAAGTTTCAATAGCGTACATAACTCTATTTAGTGATTTAATGCCACTAGTTCATATGCTTAGGATGCAGTTTGCCTTAAATATTTGTATAGATGGCTTAGTATTATAAGTAAATCTAACATGCACGAAATTGCTAATTATCTAACACTTTTTTTAGGTATATATACATGATTATTATATGAGATTTTATTTATTTGCTTTCTTTTATGCAAGGGAACATTAGATTAAAGATTACTTGTGTATTTGATGTAGGCATGGGTTTATGTACATTTTCCATTACTGAGTCTAGTAGTTATGTTATCATAGTCAGATGATTTACCTCGTACTTAATGTTAGAAGGTTCACACTTATCTTGATACATTGCAAGCAATATAAGAGAAACTAGATGACTTGCAAGTAACTTAAGTTTGTTGATAACCTTATATAGATAAACAAGAACAACACCCATTACTTGAGATTACATTTTTTTCTTCTTGTATCAAGTGTGGGGCTATTATTAAGTCATATCATCCAAAAAGGGTTTTACGACAATTAGGTTTTGTACAAACCAATCTTTAAACCCCTTTGGCCCCTTCTCAAGCCAAATGATGTACATCATTAAACACTTATTAGGTTACGTATGACTTTTTGAACCAGTATTAAGATATATAGGATATATATGTGTTGCTTGAAAAGCCTCGAAAGCAACGATGTCGAACACTAGGCAAGTGCGCATCGAACTATAATGCTTGGTATGTATCTTTCTCACATCAATTTATTCAAAACCCAACACATAGATCAAGTTTTTAGTCATGACCTACTGATAATGGCTTAACAAATGATATTTTAAGCTATCAATTTATTTGTTATTATTAATATTATTAGCAATTATGTTTTTTAGGTTTTAATTAAATTGATAGTGATTATCTCATTATTGTAATGTAGCATATAACGATGGCACAATCTATTTTTCATAATGTTATTTTTAGTGGGTTAGATGAAAGTGTGGATATATGAAGAGGAGTAGTTCTTAATGTGCATGCTATATTCTTTGGGTCATCAAGTGCAGCCAATAGTAATGAGTCTAAACTAGCTGTATCACCTCAAACTTTGATTACTTAACCTACACTTAAACCATTTAGGCCCCTTACATTTCCATATCATCCACTATTTACAGTGACATCTGGTACTTTATCTTTTTTACCATCAATATCTTGCATTCAAGTACCACATTCTCATGCTTAACAACCAGCATCAATAGCACCTATCAATCTCTTTCCATCATTAGAATCAACAACATAGCTTACTTTTTTTTTCCATCTCTAGAATCTATGGCACCATTTTTTTTTTACACCTCCAACATCTACAATATCATCCGCTGATTTTTTACTTGTAATATAATTGATTGAAAAAAAAGAAGACTTAAGGCTTTTCCTCAAACTTTTATGGTTTTATTTGTACTTATATACATGGTTTATATACTTATATATGTTGTACATAAGAAGTATACTATGTTGTTAAGTCTATCAAATGACTCATATTATGTATGATCATCCACTTATCATATGGAGCAAAAGTCTCAAAACATGATAATGTTTCAAATATCTCCTTAACACATTTAATGGATCTATACAAACTACCATAATTGCTTCGATACTTAACAAGCTCATCAATAAAATCTTGTCATACTTGTAACCAACTATCTTAACCTATACCTAACAACCTAGCAATAGAATAGAAACCATAATGTCGCCACTTCAACATCCATGATATCTTATATGTATGGTTATAGCTCTACAAAGAAATTATCAATATATCGTATTTTGCGTTTGACTTAGGACCAATGTACATGGGAGTTTATTCCTTTTCATCATTTTCATTGAATTGGCAGTGGTTGGTGATGACTATAAAAATTAAGGTTTTTCATAGGTCAATTTTGCCTTACATTTTAAAAATTTTTAGTGATCTTTGTTGAATTCCTAACATTTTATCCCCTGTGTGATCAAATTCTTGTTTGATAGGTTTTTTAGGTTTAAATTGATAGTGATTATCTTGTTATTGTAATGTAGCGTATAATGAAGGCACTATTTGTTTTTCATAATATTATTTTTTATAGGTTGGATGAAAGCGTGGATATAAGAAGTGGAGTAATTCTTAATGTGAGTGCTATATTGTTTGAGTCATTAAGTGCAGCCAATAATAGTCAGTCTAAACCAACTACATCACCTTAAACTTTGATTCCTTAACTTATCTTTCAACTATTTAGGCTTCTTATATTTCTAGACCATCCACTAGCTATAGTGACATATGGCACTCCTCCTCTTTGACCATCATCATCTCGCCTTCAAGCTTAACCCTTTTACACTCAACTGCTATCATTGATAGCATCTATCACTTTTCTTCCATCGCCAACATCAATAGCATAGCTCACTCTTCTTCTATCTTTAGAATCTATGGCATCGTCTACTCTCTTTCCACCTCTAACATTTATAATATCATCCACTAACCTTTTACTTGTATATTTTCAAATGAAAAATAAAAGAATTCAAGGCTTTTTATCAAACTTTTAGGGTTTTATTTGTATTTATATACTTATAATTTTATGAGTATTTATATTACGATTTATATACTTATATATGTTGTACATAAGAAGTATATTATGTTGTTAAGTTTATCAATGACCCATATTATGTATGATCATTCACTTATTGTATAGAGCAAAAGTCTTGAAACACAATGGATTTATATAAACTAACATAATCACCTCAATACTTAATAAGCTCTTCAATAAAATCTTGTTGCACTTATGACCAACTATCTTAACCCATACCCAACAACCCGGTAATAGAATAGAAACCATAATGTAACCAGCTCAATATCCATGATATCTTGTATGTATGGTTATAGCTTTACAAAAAAACTATCAATATATCATATTTTGCTTTTGACTTAGGAGCAATGAACAAGGGAGTTTATTCCTATTCGTCATTTTCATTGAATTGGCAGTGGTTGGTGATGATCGTAAAAATTAAGGTTTTTCTTAGGTCAATTTTGCCTTAAAGTTTGAAATTTTTTAGTGATCTTTGTTGAATTCCTAACATTTTGTCCCTTATGTGATCAAATTCTTGTTTTATAGGTTTACATGAAAAATTTGAAAATTCTAGCTAAATTGCACTGAAAATGCTTAAGAGTTTGCATAAATTGCATAGTTTGTATGAAAGGTAAAAATCCATTAAAGTTGATGGACTAGCACTCAATCAAACACCAAGCCCATGTGTACAATCGGCCATACTCTCAAAAGCCTAGTATAATTTGACCATGCATAGACAAGGAAGAGAGGAAACTTCAAAATTTAAAAACCATGCAAAATCTAGTTTGAATTTGAAATAGTTTGAAGCAAATCAAATAAGATAAAGGGAGATACACTATCTTGGCTAAATTTCTTCCTTTTTCCATTCAAAATTCAAACAAAAATGACATGACATAGACACTGATTGCTTATTTTCTCTTGCATGTGCACAAATCGTAATCAAGTAATAAAGTGATGAGAGTAAGAGTATTGTCCCACAAGGATTATAGAATTAAAATATTTGGTGGATTTCAAGTACCAAAGTTGATAAACTAATCCATTATATCTAAGCTAGTGAAACTTGATTTGATTTGCAATAAATGTAAACAAGAACATAAAAGAAAGATTGTATAGTCCTAGATCTATTTAACCAAATGTCACTTAGCAAGTATTAGAGTTGGCCAAATATAACTAGAACTTAAAATAAAGAATGCTTTGAAAGAAAAAAGATTTGTGAAGGCCGAATATTGTAGAAGCATAAAAGATATAATAGAAATAAAGATCTAATGAAAACCAAAAGCTTGGACTTGTAAAAGAACTATGATTGAAACTTGTAAACAATAAATCAAAATGTAAATCGAAACTAGAAAAGAAAGATTGCTTTGAGAAAACTAGATCTTAAATAAAATAATACTTGTATTGAAAGAAAAATTTAGAAAACAATTTTAATTGTTGCTAATCTATCACCTTAGCCAAATTATAAAAAGAACTAAAAAAAACTATAAACTAAAGAAACCAAAAGAAGAATAAAAGAATAGAATATGAAGTGTGGAAAGATGGAAACAAAAACTAGCCTCCCCTTTTATAGAGCTGGGTTCGGCTAAAGGGGTAAATACAAGCTCAAAGTTTTAATCCTATCAAACTCTAAAGATTGAAGTTATCTTGATTAGTAAAGAAGGTGGTTGAATGTGATCTCTTACCTTTTGAATCATCTTAGTCAATCATGCTATCTTAGGAACTCATCTTGGACATTGGATCTTAGAATGTTTTTATCTTAATCTCGCTTCTTGGTAAGTTTGGCTAAGGCTTGTAATCCAAGAATAGGTATTTGTTTATCATCCAATCTCTTGATATTTATCATGCACAATCTTTCTTAAACTATAACTCTTTAAATGGATGATCAAAAGAGTTTTTCTTAAACATAACTTGCTTTGGTCGAATGTCTCCTAAAGTTTTTACTTACATAAAACTCTTGATTTATCACATATGTGCATGAAATACTCTTGTAAATGATGTAGCCAAATACATGTAGGTGTCTTCATGGCATCATAACTCCTACCTTAAGTCAATTTTATAGTTCTACTTTAAGTCAAATTCCATTCCATAATTACATACTTATTTTAAAATTACAAGGATAATGCTTGTCTTGATCTTACATCATTTCTTACATAAAAATGATAGAAATCTTACTATAAGTAGAAAAACCTAAAGATTAAGAAAATAAACATTAAATGCACCAAATTCAATCAAATTTTTAAATTTTTCACTAAATTGAACTTGTAAATCACTATATATTTAAGTGTTATTAGAGACACAAACAAGGGATGGCTAGTGGGACCAATCATACTCAAGGAACAAGCCATGTAATTGGCCACATACACATCTCTATCTCTTAGTTGGCATTTAAATCTCTTTAGAATTATAAAGCTTTTGAATTTAAATGTATTTTAGCTAGAAACAAAATGTCTAGGTTCATCTTCCTTAGCTTTGGTTTTCACCTATAAATAGCCTAGCTTTTAAGAGGAAAGACACATCTTTCTTCTCTTAGACAACACTAGGCTCTCTAGCAAATTTTTTTTTTGTTTTCTTTAATTTAGAATTTGCTAGGGTGATAGACTAGCCTTTAAGTTTCTATTTTCAAACTTTTTCGATATTAATTCAACATGTATCTAAGTTATATTCAAGTTTCTTTAAAGTCCTTCTCAAGTTAAATCCAAGTTTTTTTTTTTACTTCACTTATCGACTTACTTTCTTAAAAGCATTTTACATCTTTTGGTTTCCTTTTGTTTCATCTTATTTTAACTTTGTAACATCTTTTTTTCTTGTTCTCTTAATATTTGGCCAATCTAAGTGCTAGCATTGATCATCTTGTAAAGCACTTCAACCGGCCTTTAAAGAATCACTCCAACTTGGTTTTCTTCTTATAAGTGCATACTATTACATTTGACCATTGGTAGATTTTGGCTTTGTTCTTACCACCTTGCTCACCATTCTTGTCCTATATAATGATTTTAATTTCATTACTTTATACAACTTACTATTATGGTTATTTTGTGTTTCATGTTTTAAGTAACCTCGTTCATTTTAATATTCATGTTATTTGCCTAAGTAGTATAACTGCTTTAATTTGATATGCCATTTAATGTTTGTTACTGTGCTTTAAGTACTTGTCTCTTTTTCATATGCCATTCTTAATAACTTTGCCATTCTTTTAATTCCATGTTTATTTAGTTTGCATACTCTTAAGATTTTTGGTTAAGATGTTTGTTCATCTAAGTTTATGCTATTGCATTTGGTCTCTATTGATTAATTTTGCCTATTTATGTCACTTGGTACGCTTCATACATTCTTAGGATTAACAATTGCTTCCATATTACTTATTTTCATTCAGTACCTTTTGCTTTAATCTTGTTACATTTTTGCCATTTCCAATCATACATTCTCACATCATCTAAAATATAAGGTTAGAAAGATCAATTTTGGTACTTAGCCATATCTACAACCCTTATATAATCCCTATAGGAATGATCTCTACTTACAATTTTATTACTTGATAATGATATGCACTTGTAGGCATAAATAGTAGTGATCAAGTTTTTAGCACCATTGACAGGGATAATTTCGATATAAGATTACCAATATTAATACTAAATCTTTTTCCTTATAGTTTATATTTTACTTTTATTTATCAATTTTAATCTTTTATTTGTATGTGTGGGACTAGAAATGTTGACTTAGCTTCACTTGATAAAGAAATTGAGAGAACTCTTAGAAGACTTAAAAGAAAGCAATCAATAACTCCTAACCCAATCGCAGACCTTAGAGAAGATCATAGAACATTAAAAGACTATGTTGTTCCACTTTGATGTATTCTAATTGTCCATAAGAGGCTTGCAATCCAAGTGAACAACTTTGAGATAAAGCCATATATCGTCCAAATGGTTCAAACCTCAATGCTGTTCAATGGTCTACCAAATGATGATCATAATATTCACTTATCTAGTTTTCTTGAGTTGTGTGATACTTTTAAGCACAATAGTGGTAAATAGTTGACAAGTTTCACTTCCACCTGGTTCAATTACAACTTAAGATGATTTGGTGCATAAGTTATTAACCAAGTTTTTCCCCTAACCAAGATTGCATGGTGGAAGAATGATATCACAACATTCCAACAATTAGAGGAAGAGTCACTGTATGATTCTTGGGAGAGGTACAAGGAGCTATTAAAAAAGTGTCTACACCATGGCTTGCCTAAGTAGTTGCAATTGCAAATCTTTTACTATAAGTTAGTAACACTAACAAAAACAACCATTGACTTATATGTTAGAGGTACATTGATGAGCAAGTCCATTAATGACACCTACGACTTAATAAAGGAATAGTATCCAACAACTACTAGAGGGTTACCAAAAAAAAGTCCAAAGGAAGGCAACTGAAGTGTATGAGTTAGACACCCAAACTTTACTTCTCAACTAACCACATTGACTAAAAAAGTAAAAGCCTAAAGTACCTAATCTTCCATAGCCTTTGTCTAAGCCATACAAAGCCTTTTCCTGACCTATGATATTTATGAAAGAACCCACTCAATTGATAAGTGCTAGTTTAGAACTGAATCTATCCAACATGCTATCCTCTCCAAGTAATAATACAGCCCTTTTAGCAATACTTAGAATCCTAGCTAGAAGAACCACCTAAATTTCTCCTAAAGTAACCAACAAAACTATGCCTCTAACACCAACTAGGCATAAACCCTAAATTTTCACCAACAATAGCCATCATACTAACCTTCACCATAAGAAAAAAGTTATCCATGGAGGAAATGGTTTAACACATCTTGTAAAACCAAACAACTACAATTGAATACAAAGCTACGTCCATAAAAAATTTTGAAATCCAAATGGACCAACTAGCTAATGCCTTAACCAATTATCTAATAGAAACCTTGCCCAACAACACTAAATCTAACCTAAAAAGATAAGGCAAAGAAGAATGCATCACTATATTCTTTTATGAGATAAAGAGGTATACTACTCTAATGATGATAACATCATGGATAAAGTAATGGTGTTTAACTTACCTAACTTTCTAAAGAGGTTAGAGGAAAATATTGAAATTGAGGTAGATATGGAAGTTGAAATTGAGAAAATGAAAGAAGAAGGTGAGATAGAATATGATCTTAGAGAGAAAGATCTTAAAAAAGAAATGAAAGTTAAAGAAATCTCATAAGAAAAAGTGCATGAAGAAAAACCCGAAGAAGAAATAAAAATAGTAAAAGATGCCAAGAGCCTAGTTCTAGTTGCAAAAATCTAATAAAAAAAATGAATTCAAGAGAATGAAAATCATTACAAGAATGTCCACCTTTAACCAAACCTTTAAAGTAGCACCAAAACTATCAAAGCCCAAATGAAAAGAGCTACTTAAGGAATTAAAGAAGGTGACACTGACAAAAAAATATAGTAATGAATTGTAAGAAATTATGCTCACCAAGTTAAATGATCTAGGGAGTTTCTACATTTCTTACACTATTGGATTTATGTACTTTGATAAAGCTTTATATGTCTTAGGTTCAAGCATCAATCTAATGCCTTTGCATGTTTATTTACAGCTTGGAATTGGAGAACTAAAGCCAGTAACATACCAAGTAAGACTAATAGATAGGACAATCACATGCCTAATGGTAAAGGTGTGTAACTATACTTTCTTTGTTAATTTTTCAATTATGCATTTGGATATCATAAACGCCCCTATCCTATTGGTAGACCATTTTTAGCAACATCTAAAGCCTTAGTAAATGTTTCAACTGTATAATTACTCTAAGATTCAAAGATAAAGAAATGACCTTCATTATAGGAAAACAAAGAAGCATTTGAGAAGAGGTGTAAAAGGTTACTAGAGTAAAAAATGGGAAAGTGAAAAACTTCTATAAGACCCCCAATTTAAAATCAGCTAAAGAAAAATCTATTTGAAAATATAACTCCAAAAAAATGAGTTCTATCTTATACTCACTAAAAGAAGATTGTGGACACTAGTGAAAAGAGGGTGGTAGTTTTGATTAAAATTTAGCAATGGTCAAACTTGACTAAAACTAGCACTATTTAGGAGGTAACCCAAGTTTTTACAATTTTTTTATTATTTTGTTATTTCATTAAAACATGTATACTTTGATTTTGTTTCTTGTCTATTTTTATAGGGATGAAAAGAACTTAAAGCTAGAGAAGCTTAAAGAATTTGACCTCAAGAAGAAAAGATAAGGGAGTATCATTTTTTCCCTTAACACTTAACTATTTAGTTGTTCACATTAACGACAATGTGTAGTTCAAGTGTGAGGGAAAGACCTTTTTATGCAAAAACTTTTCTTAAATTTTGTGAAATACCCCTTGACAATCTTTTTTTTCAAACTAAATTGATATGCTTGGAATCATGATAATGTATTATTGGTTAACTTTTCATAATATGATCATGATTGACTTATGTATGATTCTTGGAAAAGTATGAATGTAGTGAAAGCATAGAATGATGTCATGAATATGCTTTTCTTTTGACTATTAATTTCCACATTGTGTGCACTTTAGTTTAGATCTATGACATGCATCATTCTTTATGAAAAGTTATGTAATTATAAAGTTGCATAGAAATTTAAAACATGAGTTTTATTTTAGAATTTGCCTACTCATCCCTTGAGTGAAAATCTTAGACGATACTTAATTAAAAAAATTATTTAGACTATTGTTGGATAGCTTGAGCCTTTTAAGCTAACCTTTAAATATTTATCCTTAGTAACTTTGATTGAGCCTATGTCATCCTTTCTTCATTAATTACCCATATAAAATAAGCCTAATCATTTTTGTTTTATCCATCTTTTCCACCCAACCCTACATGCTTATGGATTTTAATGACAAAATTTGAGAAAAAGCCATGTACATATAAGAGGTAGGGATGCATAAGAAATATGATGTGCTAAGCTAAAAATGGCTAATTCAAAAAGAAAAAAATAAAAAACTCCCAAAGAAAAAAGAAATGAGAAAAAGAAAAATTCCAAAGTTAGAAAGATGCCTTAGCCTTGATTAGTCTAAAAAATTCTCAAGTATAAGAAATATTTAAGAGTAATGCATGAGCAAAAGGTTCCAAAGCCTAAATATCCTTTTATCATACCTTTAACCCAAGCTTTACATTACAAGCCAACAAAAGGCCTATTGATCTTTGGCTAAGTATGTATTATATTAATGGAGAAGGTATAAAGAAAACAAGCTTATAAAGTATGCTCTTGTTTTGAATTAATATCTGATAATATACTTTAAATACCCTTTGTTTAAATTACATGCATAGATTAAAGATAGATAAATACATACATATGAAAGTTGCCAAAAATTAGAATCTCGCTCTTAAATAAATTTTATGTCTTATCTATATTCATAATTGTCTATAAATAATACCATAGTACATGATTGAGAACTTATAAGACGTTGACTTTGAATCCATATATTTTGATTGTAGCATAATTGATTTAAGACTATTTTGTTTGAGAACAAGTGAAAAGCTAAGTGTAGGGGTATGATGATTGTAAAAATTAAAGTTTTTTGTAGGTCAATATTATCTTAAATTTTGAAAATTTTTAGTGATATTTGTTTATTTCCTAACATTTTATCCTTTATTGTGCTCAAATTCTTATTTTATATGTTTACATGAACAATTCAGAAATTCTAGCAAAATTAGACCTAAAATGCTTAAAAGTTTGCATGAATTTCATGGTTTGAATGAAAGGAAAAATCCCTACAAGGTGATGGCTAGCATTTGCCCAAACACTAAGCCCATATGTGCAACCGGCCCTAATTTGAAAAGCCTAGTATAATTAGGCCATGCATGCACAAGGATGAGAGGAAACCTCAAAATTTAAAAACCATGCAAAATCTAGTCTAAATTTGAAAGAGTTTAAAGCAAATCAAACAAGATCAAGAAAGATACACAATCTTAGATAAATCTTCTTAATCTCTCCATTCAAAATTTAAACAAAGGAGACATGGTAGGGTCACATAAGCATTGGATGGCTAGTTGGACCAATCACATTCAAGGAACAAGCCATGTAATTGGCCACCTAGACCTCTCTCTCCTAGTTTGCATTTGAACCATTTTAGAATTAGAAAGCTTTTGATTTGAATGTATTTTAAATAAAACAAAATGTTTAGGTTGATCCTCCATAGCTTGGCTTTTCACCTATAAATAGCTTAGCTTTCAAGAGGAAAGACATAACTTTTTTCTCTTTTCTTTTTTTCTCTTAGGCACCATTAGGCTCTTTGGCAAAAGTTTCTTTGTTCTTTTTTAATGTAAAATTGGCTAGGGTGACTAACTAGCCCTTAAAATTTTGTTTTTAAACTTTTCCAATTTCAATTCAAGTTTTTTGTAAGTTATATTCAAGTTTTGTTAAAGTTCTACTCAAGTCAAATTCAAGTTCTTTTTACTTCACTTTACCAATTTATTCTCTTAAAAGCATTTTACATCTTTTGGTTTCCCTTGCTTTCATCTCAATTCAACTTTGTAACATTTTTCTTTCTTGTTTTTTTTTAACATTCGGCCAATTTAAGTGCTAGCATTGATCATCATGTGAAGCAATTCAACTAGCCTTTAAAGCATCACTTCTACTCAGTTTTTTTCTCTTAAGTTCATACTAGCACATTCGGTTAGTGGTAGCTTCTAGCTTTGTCTTGCCAACTTACTCATCACTTTAAGCTTATATAGTAATTTCAATTTCATTTACTTTACGCCACTTACTGCTATGGTTATTTTGTGTTTAATATTTTAAGCATCCTTGCTCATTTTAATGTTCATGTTATTTGGCCAACTAGTATTACTGCTTTAATTTTGTCACGACATTTAGGGACCAAGGGGTGGGTGACCCGAAAGCTGAATGAATAGGAAAATTTGTAAACGGGGGTTAAAAATATTTTCAATAAAAATAAAATAACGAGTCACCACCAATCTTTTTTAAAGTGTGATTGGTCACCCAAAAATTTTTATCTTTTTAATAAAACATTTAAAATGAATTTAAAAGTTTAAGAAAAGAATAATTTATGAACGGTGAAATTAGAATTAGGTTTAAGAGTCGATTACGTATGGGAAAGGATTAGCACCCCCTCAACACCCATTGAAAATGATACCCATTGATTGCATGTTATACTTGAATTTTGGTAAAAAAGGGTCCTATTTTTTTAGTGTTTCGAATTAATTCCTTTTCTTTCTTTTTTAGTGTTTAAAATCAAAATTTAAAAAACAAAACTTTTTTTTTTTATTTTTAGACCAAGCTGAAAACACCTTAAATATCGAAATACCTCTTTCACTCTTTTATAATTAGGTAGAGTTTCAAAAATATTTTCAATTTAAGGATTTCCAAATTACCTTACAAAATCAAGATAACACCTCGCATAAATAATGATCATCGAGAGTCCCTTTATAGTTAGGCCAAATCTCGATGATTATATTTACTTGACATGTTATCTTATTTTAAAACATTTTTACTTTTAAAATTCATTCTCAAAAACAAGTATAGGAAAGGCATGAACATAATAATGTGATGGATGGATGACAATTTAAACATGAATGATGAAGAATGGATGCATGACAATATAAAAATACATGTAATGGGAAAATAAGATGAAATGCAAATGCATGATTGGCTTTAGGGTTTAAAGGTTGGTTTTGGGGTTTAAGTTGGTTTGGGGTTTGGTTTGGGATTTAGAGTTTAGGGTTTAAGGTTTAGGGATTTAAGTTTTGGGTTTAGGGTTTTAGGTTTAGGGTTTAGAGTTTAAGGTTTAGGGATTAGAGTTTAGGGTTTAGGGTTTAGGGTTTAGGGTTTATGTTTAGGATTCATGAGTTAGGGTTAGGATTTAGGGTTAGGGTTTTGGGTTTTGTGTTTAGAGTTTAAGGTTTAAGGTTGGGAGCTTAAGGCTTAGGGCTTAGGGTTTCATGAGAATTTAGACAATAATGAATGCAAAAAATGTAAAATGGATAACAAGGAAAGTATACCTTTAAGCTTTCTTCATAAGGCTCTTTTTTCTATTTTTTTAGGATTTCTTCTTTGTTTTTTTTTCTTCCTTCCTCTATTTTTCTCACAAGGTCCTCTCTTCAAGCCTTGAATTGCAAAAGACCTAACTTCTTTTTCAAAAAAAAGTGATGAAATATCTTTCTAAAATTGAATCTTAGCCTTAGGATCATAAACTCATCCAAGGGTCCAAGTTTCTCCCATGTTTTTGGTTTCAATGAGCCAACTTTAACCATTGGATCAAAATTCCCAATATGATCCAATGATCTAGACTGTCTACTACCAAAGACGTGATTTTAAGGATCAAGTGAAAATACCATTTTGTTTTTAATATAAAGTTTTCAATTTTTAAGCCATTTTCATGAAAATCAATGTTCCTATGTTCATTTTTGGGATTTCAAAGCACCAAAAATCATGAAATAAAGATCTAAAAATTTTCGTGAAAATCTTACCTCAGGAAGGTCAAATTATGAATTTACCCTTAAAGTGTATTTTAGTAATTTCACAACTTTCAAGGCATTGCTACAGTTTTGAATCCTTCAAATATTATAAAAAAAATTATAAAAACGTGATCTAAAAAGTTTTGTGAAAAACCAATCTCGACAAGATCAAATTATGAAATTATGCTTAAAGGTAATTTTAGTAATTTCATATCTCTCAAGGTACAATTAAGGTTTTCAAAATTCTAAAAATCATAAAATAATACCAAATCATGATCTGGAGCATTTCATGAAATTCAACATTGGAAAGGTTAAATTATAAAAATATCTCTAAGGGTATTTTCATAATTTTATACCTTTTTAATGTACAATCTAGGCTTTTAATGTATTGAAAATCCTCAAAAAAATATTCAATTATGATTTGAAAGCTTTCACAAAAATCTAACCTCAAGAAGGCTAAATTATTATTATACCTATACGGCATTTCGATAATTTTACACTTTTTAGAATGCAATTAGACTATTTAATGTTTTAAAACTATAAATTTCAATTTTAATCCTCATTAATTCCAATTTGATTGTGAAATTTGAAAGTTGAGTAAAGTTTCATCCATTTTGACCATTGTTGATGGATTTTGACCAAGTTTGACTAAGTTTGACCAAGTTTGATCAAATTTGACCTTGGCCCATTTTGATCAAATTGGTCTAAAATTTGATTTTAGAAACTTGTCAAAATTAAAGAAATATTGGATTTGAACCGATTTGACTTTTAAAAGCTTCACAAATGGTTGAGATTTTGCTTGATCAAAATTAAGTGTCTACAACTATTCTCTTTGCACATTTATGAGAATAAGAAATAATGCAAAGACCAAAGACATCGATTTTATCCAGGGCTAAGGGTTGAAAGGGTTGTGCTTGAATGCTTGTTTGTTTTCATGTTTGAGGGTTCTTTTATCTTTTCCCTTCTTTTTTTGTTTTTTTGTTTTTTTTTGTTATTTTTTGTTGTCTTTTTAAAACTTTTTTTGCAAAGGGCCCATATGAAAATAGACAATGAACTTTAAAAATCTTTTTTTGCTACTAGCTAATCTAGGCTTACCAGCTAAATTGGGCATAAATCTTCATAAATGCCAGCTAGTTGGGCTTAATTCTCCTGGGTACGAGTTAGATTAAGCTTAATTCTTCTTTGTGCTAGCTAAATTGGGCTTAATTCTCCATCGATGCTAACTAAACTTGGCTTAAATTTTCATAGGTACCAGCTAATTTAGGCTTAATTCTCATCGGTGCTAGCTAAACTTAGTTTAAATTTCTTTTAGTGCCAGTCTACATAGGTTCCAACTAGATTGGGTTTAATTTTCCTTGGTGTCAATAAGTGCCAGCTAATCTAGGCTTAATTTTTTTTTGTGCCAGTTAAATTGGACTTAATTATCCTTTGTGCCAACTAGACTGGGCTTAATTCTCCATAGGTAACAGCTAGACTAGGCGTAATTTTTATTTATACCAGTTAGACTAGACTTAATTCTCTCTTATGTTAGCTAAATTGGGCTTAGTTCTCCTCTTCCAAAATTTCTTGACATTCATTCTTTCTAAGAACTCAACTTGTTATCATATCTCATCTTTTTCATTTATTTTTTTAGCTACCCCTCCTTTTTTGTAGATTTTTTTTTTTTACTCTTCAAACTCATTTATCACTTTTGTTTCTAGTTAAACTATTTTCTCTCTTTTTTTGTTATTTTTTCTCTTTTCCTATGGCATTCTCTTTCTTTCTTTTTCTTTCTTTTTTCCTCCACTTTTTTTTTCTCTTTTTTTTCTTCTTTCTTCCTTTTTTTTCCTTTTTTTTCTTTTTTTATTCTTCTTCTCTCTTTTTTATTCTCCCTTTTCCTTTTTTTTTCATTTTTTTCTTGTCTCTTAAACTAGGATATCACTTTTTTTCTATCTTTTTTTTTCTCTTTTTCTTTTTTTTTTCTTTTTTTTTGCTTTGCCATAACTTAAAGTGTTTCTATTTTCTTTATCTTCTTTTAATATTTACAAAATTGACAAATACAACAATGACACAAATGTCAAATCTCAACAAATGATGTAAATGCAAATATCTTCATGCAAAATACATGGATCCATGACAGAACTTTTTCATGATGCCAATATTCAATGCAAATACAAGTAACTTTTTCATGATGTAGATGCCAATATTATTTCCATATGGATGACCCTATAATGATTCCAATGTGAATTTCTTTTTATGACATAAATTACTTAGACAAGTGCATGATAAATTTTCTCACCAGTAAATTTCTTTTTTGCAATGCAAAGGCCTCTTATGAATGCAAATGCCAAAACTTTTTGATGTATATGCCCCAATCATGGATGTAAACACAAAAACACCTTTCTTTTCTAAAGAATCTTTTTCAATTCTACTGATCATCCATTGCTTACTCATTACGATCTTTCATTTTTTTCAAAATGATCTTAATTTACTATTCTCCTGCTCCTTCACCAATTCCATTTTCTAGCTTCTCTTGACTTTCTTTTCATTTCCAACATGCTTTCTTTTTTTTTTTTTTCTAGTTTCAACATACAAACACAAAATATGCAATATGCAATATGCAACATGCAACATGCATTTTGGATTTGATTGCAAAAACAAGACAACATACCATCATTTTTTGACAATTTTTTTTCATAATTCTTTAATGAAAAGCAACCTACTTTTTCTTGAATCTAACTTGGTATAAAGATTGTCACAATTTAACAGTTTTCTTTTACAAAAAAAAATTGTGTTACTTTATTTTTCACAAGAATATGTGACTGGTTATTTAAAAACTTTTTAAAATGGACAACAAAATTTGCCCCATATTATAATATTCCATAGTTAAAAAGAAATGAAATATCTAAACAAATGTGACTTTGGGAATCCTTTAGGAATTGGCATTCCCTATTAGAAATGAAAAAGGTGATACTTTTCTTTCCAAATGAATTAGATGATTCAACGATGTGAAGGTTTCAGTTCATTCAAAAAGGCTTCACCATTTAAAGAGAATAAAAGAGGAGTTATACTTTTCTTTGTCTGCTCATAAATGAAGCATAAATTTTTTTTTTAAAACAAGTCTAAATCTCCTTAAAAATCAAACATGTCAGATATTTTCTTTAGCATTCAAATATGGCATTTTGATAGATGTCAAGGTTAGCTATAGTGGGCTTAAAGTTTTGAAAGGTTATTTAAGGATGAGGAAAGAAAGCTCAAATTTTTAAAATCAATTCCTTTTTATGTATCTTAAACTTTTGGGACCTTTATATTTTTGGATCTTTCAAAGGGCTATGGTCAATATTAAAAGTGACTTTAAGGGCTTCAAGATTTGCTTTAGACTATCTTTTTGTAGGATTTTCACCTTAGAGTCACATTCATCTCTTTCTCTCTTTTTTTCTTCTTCTCTTTTTTTTTCTTTTTTTATTATTACATCATATACTCAAGAATTCAAACCTCTCCAAAATGAGATAACGGTCCAAATTGGTAATTATGGAATAAAGAGAGACAAAAAAAGTTCATGAGTTTTATGGTTATTTCTAAAAAAAAAAACTCTTCACTTTTAAGCATCCATATTTGAACAAATATGAACTTTTATTGGGACATAACATAGGCTAAGGCTCAAGGTTCTCAAAGACAGGGATAAATAGACCCAAAATAAGTGTTTGAAGGTAATTAAACAAATGATCATTTTTTCATTTGAAAAATTCACTTTGAGGCATATGTCCTTTTATTTTCCCATATTCTTCACTTAATATTCATTTCTTCTTGTTGTTTTATTTTCTTTCTTCTTCTTCTTTTCTTTTGATCTTTTTTTTCTTTTTTTCTCTTATTTGCTTCATTTTTTTCCTTTTTCTTATGTTCTCATTTTTTTAGTGGATTCAAAACTTTTAGAAACCTTTTATTGGACTTTTGCCTTTAGCATATAGGGTCCCTTCTTCAAACTTTAC
Source organism: Durio zibethinus (assembly GCF_002303985.1). The sequence goes on from NW_019168159.1 coordinate 18,927,498, forward strand.
CATTCTTAACCCCTATATGCATCCCTTTTTGCCTCTCAGTGTGAAGAGTAATCCTTGGCTAGGTTTATTTTGAAAGAATTTTATTAGGCTTAAAAGGGTAGTAAGGGATAAATTTCTTACATTTGTAGAAGGATGATGAAAGATAGTCATTTATCATCTCAAGCACAATTGCTTAAATTTGAAAAGCAATTCTTTTTGGAAGAAAAAGTTTGAACAAATATTTTTTTTATTTTCCTAATCTTTTACTCTTTTTAAACTCTATGGTCTTTTCTCATTGGTTTCTTTATAAATTTATTGAGATCTTTTATTTTTTTTAGATTTATTTGAATGTTTCAAGTGCATGATGTCACAATCAAATGTTTTTTTCTTTTTTTTATCATTTTATTCTTTTATTCTTTCTTTCTATCTTTTTTCTTTACCACCATTTGAGAAAGACACCTTGCTTTAACAATCCATCCTTATTGAAGGTTAATCTGAACAAAAGAGTCTTATGGAATGAACTTGCTTAAGGTGTTAAACGGTTTATGTCACTCTAAAAAAAAATGAGTTGATCACAATTTAAGTTATCTTGAGGGTAATGAAGTTTTTCTTTTTGGCCAATGTGCCTTAAGACACTATATAAGGATAATTTTTAGTGTAGATGACTAAAAGGCTGGTGAGTTTAGGATCATCTTAAAGGATTTGGGTAGCTCTAAATTTGGGAGACTTCTTAAAGTATAGCATAACCTCGACATTTATCAAATTACCATATACAAAATCTTTTAAAAAATGTTGTGTTTGCCTAATCTTCGAGGAATCCAATTTTTCTTTTCAAAATTGACTATCTTATTATCCATTGCTTAAAAAAAGATTTATCACTCTTTTGTATGACAATATTATCAAGTCAAGGTAAGGTCCACAGATTCAAGTTCACACCTCTTGAAGGGTCATGGTTGAGGAGTAAAATCATTTGAATAGTTTGAAAAGGTGTAAAGGTTTTTAGTAAGCTCATTTCTAATAGTGATCGCTAACTCTTTCAAAACTTCCTTCACCTTTTATTAGAAAAGAAAAACTTTCTTCTTCTTTTATTTTTTTTTCTTTTCAAGACACTTTTTTCTTTTCTTCTTATTTTCTCTTTTCTTTATGACTTTGGAAATTAACCATGTGAGACTTTACTCCAAATCCAATAATTTCCTTTCTTTCAGGAAAAATCTTAAAAACCCAAACTTAAAACAAATTAAAACTTCAAATGACTATATTCACAAATACAATGAGATAATGCAATGCACTATTTCCATTTATTCAATACAAATATTCAAACCAAACTCCAAATTCTCATCCTCAATGGTGCTCTCAAGATGGTATATAAGTTTAAATAAGAAAGGGTCGCATATTTAGTGCCTCACCTATACAAGCTTAACCTATAACTCCACTCTTATCAATTGTCATAGCCACCAACCAGTTCTTTAAATTTCGTAGGATCTGCATCAATCAATGACTAAATTGTAACTTGAAAGCAATGTAATTTTTTATGAAACATCCTCTGACCACATTATGTTATTCACATTTAGTGTTGGGATCGTACCACTTTAAGTAAGAAGGCTTTCTAGGCTTTACATGGATAGGGAAAATCATATGACTATTGACAAGCAGAAGGAAAAACCTTTTGCAGGACATTGGAAGTGAGTGGCATGTTTTTACTCTCTTTCTTTTATGAGTTTGTGGATGAACTGAGTTGATCTTTTGTTTTGTGAATATCCATGGTAAAAGAGCTTAGGATATAGACATTAGAACATAAGGATGAAATGATTGAGAAACATTACTATCTTGAGGTGTCGAATTGTAACAAGGTTGGGATAAATGTGGTGACCAGTGAAAATGAGCATTCACCAACTCTTCTTGCATTACACCAAAGTTTCCCTCATTTCACTTTTCAACTGTTGTTTCTCGAGTGTGTTCACCTAAAATAACTCCTTTTTTTCATTAAGAATTTTGCCACCAATACCCATAATTCTTTCCTTTTTTATCCCATCCTCAATTCCACCCATGGTGAGTAGTATGTCTGTAAATTTCAAAAAAGAATTGTCAATCAACCTACCATAATAAAGAGAAAGAATGGCATCCACAAATAAAAAATTTAGCTTCTTATTGTAAGGGATGATTCTATTTGTGATGGTACCTCTTTTCATCTAGCGGCATATTCTTTGTAGCTCTCATTGGGATTTTTTTTCATGCTTTGAAAGGTTAATCAATTTGGGGTTATCTCTATCATATGTTGGGATCACTTTAAGAATACATGAGATAAATCAATCCAAGTATGAATCTGTCTGTTTTCCAAACTATAATACCAATTGGTTGCTACCCAAGTCAAACTTTCTTGAAAGATATAAATAAGCAATTTTTCATCATAGGCATACCCACCTTTCTTATGACAATCGAGCCAAATGCATTTTAGGGCATCCACTTTCATCATATTTCTCAATTGTCAAAACCTTGAACTTTTTAGAGATTAATGGGTTAAGAACTAGGTTAAGCTATTTGGCATCGATATTCTTTAAGACATCATTTTCTTCTATCACCCTAATTTTTCTTTCAGCTAATTGTACTTGTTTTTCATCTCAATGTTCTTAACCAACTCTAGCACATTTTTCAACTTTTCTTATTCTTAAGGATCATCTAAGTTGGGTATCGTAATGGGATCATAGAGAGTAAACTCGAGATTGACATTTATCTGAATTGGAAATGGTCTAACAGAAGTACCATTATAAATGTAAGGTTGGTAGTTTGCTAATGATGCTTGTGTAGTAAGAGGATTCTAAACCTAGGGATGCTTGAACCTAGGTGAGTACAACAGTTACTCAACAGCAACTTCTTCTTATGCCCCATATGTTTCAACAACTCTATTCCCTTTTGAGAACCTTCACAATATATGTGTCAATTCTATTAACTACCTCTCAACATCCTGACATATATCCATAACCCTTTCCCTCATCCCTTCTTAGGCCTATTCGATCCATGATTTTTAAAATGTGCTATTCTTGAACCTTTTATAAATTTCCAAAAGTCAAAAACACATTATATGAATCTTATTATTGGCCTTAACAGTTGGTTTAAAAATCTTTCAATATTTAGGTAAAACATTTAACAATATCTCTTTGTTTCAAAGGTTTAACAAAAGTATACTTACAATCACCGTTCTTTGTCTTTAACTAGCATGAAAAACAATGAGTTCACACAAATGATGCAAGATGTGTAAGTCTAATTTTATTATTATTGTTGAAAATGAGCTTAAATTCTCTTTAATATTTAGGTAGGGTCATTTAGAGACATTCCTTCCACCTTAAAATTTGATAGAAGTATATTTGCAACCATCATTATTTTTTGTCAACATCTTTAAATATATTATTAAATATAAATAGGGGTATTCATTTTTAGAAAATTTTTAAATCAACAAAAGTTCTCATACATTCCAAAAGTTCCCAATTCTACATAAAAAAACATCCTAAAACTAGACCTATAAAAGTGCTAAACTTGCCTGTACTATTATTTTGCTTCATTTAGGACATCTAATAGAAGCTGATTGTGTAGATGTAAGAGTGTGTGAATGAACATACAAACCTTTCACACTTTCCTAAAACTACCTCTATCTTAAATGCCCCCATAACAATTATTAAAAACAAAGTGAATAATAACAATTTATAATAAATGACATAATTTAAATATGCATAAAATACAAAACACACATACACTTTTTTAAAAACAATTTATGCCTTTTGAAAACAAGAAAACTTGAAGCCAAAACATTTTTTTTCATATTTTTATGATTTATTTGTTTTTTTTTTTAATTTTCATTTTTTTAATTTTTTTCATTTAACAGGAAAATGAAGATCAACGAATTAAGAGTAAACACTAATTAGGACTATTAAACCAAAATTAAGGATAATGTACAATTAATATTTGGCCTAACTCTAAAAAATGTGTCCCTAGCAGAGTCGTCAAGCTGTCACGACATCTCAAGACTTGAAAGTGTGTGACCTGAAAGCTAACAAATGCGAAAATTTGTAAAACGAGGGTTCAAAATATTTTTAATAAAAACTAAATAAAGAGTCACCACCAAACTTTTTTAAGGTGTGATTAGCCACCTAAAATTTTTTGTCCTTTTAATAAAACATTTAAAATAAGTTTAAAAATTTTATGAAAAGAACTATTTGCAGTTTGTGAAATTAAAGTTGGATGCAGGAGTTAGTTACATGTGAAAAAAGATTAACATCCTTATAGAGCCCGTCAAAGACAGTGCCAATTGAATGCATGTTATACTTGAATTTTAGTAAAAAAAATATTTTTTTTAGTGTTTAAAATTAATTCTTTCTCTCTTTTTTTTTTTAAATTAAAAAAAATCAAATTTTAAAAAATAACTTTTTTATTTTTAAACCAAGATAAAAACACATTAAATATCAAAACATTTCTTTCACTCTCTTATAATTAGGTATTGCTTCAAAAAATTTCTAATTTAAGGGTTTTCAAATTACCCCAAAAAACTGAGATAATAGCTCGCATAAATAATTATCACAAAGAGTTTCCCTATAGTTATGCCATACCTCAATAACTATATTTACTTGAAATGTTATCTTATTTTAAAACATTTTTACTTTTAAATTTCATTTTTGAAAACATGTGCATGAAATGTATGAATATAATAATGTGATAGATGGATGACAATTTAAACATGAATGATGAAGAATGAATGCATGACAATATAAAAGTGCATGTAATGGGAAAATAAGATGAAATGTAAATGCAAAATTGGTTTTAGGGTTTAAGGGTTGGTTTTGGGGTTTGGGTTTGGTTTAGGGTTTAAGATTTAGGGTTGGGGGTTTAAGATTTAAGGTTTAAGGTTTTGGGTTTTGGGTTTTGGGTTTTAGATTTAAGATTTTGGGTTTAGGGTTTATGGTTTAGGATTTAGGGTTCAGGATTTAGGGTTTCATCAAAATTTAGGGTTTTAATGAATTAGGCATGTTACAATTACAAATTACAAAAATGCCATTAATGATGAATGTGACAAAAACATGACAAAGAAACAAACTAATTACAAGCCTATGCAATTACAAAACTAAATCACAAACAAGTTGTTTATGAAAATCAAGAGAAAAATGAATCAAACACAAAACTTTTTTGAAAGTATGTTTCATTATTCATGTTTTTCAAAACCCAACCAAACAAACACAAAAATCACTCAAACCAACCATTAAATCAACATATTCTTCATTGAAAATTAAATAAAAAAAATATTGAAAACTTAATAAACCAACCAAAAACAGAATCAAACACATATGAAATCAAGCAACCATTACTATAAAATGAAAGACATGGTTCGGCCAAAACAAGAACCTCCATGGTTGAACCTTCATGGCAATTTTTTGATCATTTTCGCTCATTTTCACTTAAGCATGCATTGAACATCTTTAAAACCAAGACTCAAAAGCCTTTTTTACTTCAAAGAGAATTCCACCAAACATGTAATAAACTAAAATAGCAAGAAAATCATAAAATATGAACATTAGCCAAACATCATCCATATACCACAAAACCAATCATAAACCATGCAAATAACAAGTTAATCATTAAACCAAAACATTCATGGGTAACATAAAAAGCATGGAAAACATTAAAGTAAAGCTAAAAGGATGTTCGACCATGGTGGAAGAGATTTGGCCGAACCTTAAACTTAGATTTTTAATGGTGGATTGTATTTTGTTTTTCTTATTTTTTAACTTCAATCCAATTATTGATTAATTAGATGAAGTTTGATTCAAGCTTTAAACAAACAAAAATGAACAATAAAGCTTTAAGAAAAAAAAGAAAATAGAAGAAACAATATGAAGTTGCAATGGAATATGTGATGAAAGTACAAAAAATGCAAAATGGATAACAAGGAAATAAACCTTCAAACTTTTTTCACATGGATTTTTTCTATTTTTATTTTTTTCATAATTTTTTTTATCTTTTTTCTTCCCTCCTCTATTTTTCTCATAAGCTCTTCTATTCTCATCCTCAAATTGGAAAAAATGTGACTTGTCTTCAAAATAAGGCAATGAAATATCTCTTTAAAATTGAATCTTGGCCTTAGGATCATAAACTCATCCAAGCGTCCAAGTTTCTCTCTTGTTTTGATTTCAAAGAGCTAACTTTAGCCATTGGCTTAAGATTCTCAATGTGATCCAATGGTCTAGATTATCTAATGCTAAAGATGTAATTTTTAAAGCTCTTGGATCAAGTGAAAACATCATTTCACCCATAATACAAAGTTTTTTTTATCTTTAAGCTATTTTCTTGAAAATCAGTGTTCTCATATTCATTTTTGAGATTTTAAAGCACCAAAAAAATGAAATATTATGAAATTAAGATCTAAAAATTTTCATGAAAATCTAATTTCGGGAAAGTCAAATTACAAAATTACTCATAACGGGTATTTTTATAATTTCACACCTTTCGAGGTACTATTATAGTTTTGAATGCACCAAAAATCATAAAATATTATAAAAATATGATTTTGAAAGTTTTGTGACAAATTGACATCAAAAAGGTCAAATTACCAAATTACCCTTAATTGGGCATTTTGGTAATTTCATACCTCCCAAAGTACAATCAAAGTTTTCAAAATTCTAAAATTCATCTACTAATACCAAACCTTGTTCTAAAGCATTTCACAAAATTTCAACTTTGGGAAAATTAAGTTACGAAAATGCCCCTAAATGTATTTTTGTAATTTCATACCTCTCAAGGTGTGGTTTAGGTTTTTAATGCCTCAAAAATCCTAAAAAAATTCAATTATCTAAAAGTTTTCACAAAAATTCAACTTTGATGAGGCTAAATTATGAAAATACACATAACAATATTTCGATAATTTTACACTTCCCATAGTGCAATTAGACTTTTTAATACTTTAAAACCATAAATTTCAATCTTAATCCACATTGATTTCAATCTGATTGTGAATTTTAAAAGTTGACCCGAGTTTCATTCATTTGACCATTGTTGGCTGATTTTGACTAGATTTGATTAAGTTTAACCAAATTTAATCAAATATGATCAGATCTAACCTTAAGGCATTTTGATCAAATTGGTCTAAATTTTGATTTTAGAAATTTGTAAAAATTAAAGAAATATTGTATTTGAATCAAATTGACTTTTAAGAGCTTCACAAATGATCAAGATTTTGTGTAGACAAAATTAGGTGTCGACAAATTTGTTATGACATTTATTGTTCATTACATTGCCTTAAATACTTGTCTCTTCTTCATATGCCATTCTTAATCACTTTTCCATTCTTGTAATTCCATGTTCATTTAGTTTACATGCTCTTAAGATTTCTAGTTAAGTTGTTTGTTCATCCAAACTTATACCATTGCATTCGGCTCCTATTGATTCATTTTGCCTATTTATGTCATTTGCTATGTTTATGCACTCTCTAGATAAGTAATTGCTTCCATATTGCTCATTGCCATTTAGTACTTCTTGCTTTAATCTTGTTACATTTTTGCCATTCCAAGCATAAATAGGAACAATTAGTTGGAAATGTACTATCTTGAGCAGATAACAATATTTCTTAGTGTATAAGGTTACATTGAGTAGATGTGTCTATTTTTACGGCTCTGCATCCTTTTATCTTAGCATTTTTCTAGTGATGGAACCAGAAAAGTCATTAAAGGATCACCTAATTCTATTAACTTTCTTTTCAATGCTAATTTATCGACCTCATCATATGCCATGAACCATTTTACAATACACTTTACCTCAAAAACAATTGTCAACTTAAAGGATACCTCATTAACTTTGCTCTTCATCAAGTCAAACTTCTTCCAATGAGGATGCATTACAAATAAGGAAATTGGGCTTCCTACCCTTATACGTTCTACAATTTTGTGCACACAAGACAATCTATGTATGCATTTGATCACGTAACTACAAGCCTGATTGTCAATCCTAACTTGATTTGCTCATTTTACCCCAATCAAAATCATATTTACTGCATTCCTAAACACCAAACTAAAACTTTTTAAACAATGTTGGCTTGTAATTATGTTCCACAATCATTAGACTTCTCTTAAATGAAACCATTATCTCCGTATATTGCATCTCAATAAAAAAGATGATTATTTTTCAAGATAAATCAAAATCCTTTTAAGAGGATCCAATATGTCTCTTTAACTTTGCATAAACACTCTCGGCCTATACGAATTTGAAAAGGTATATTACAATAAATGTTTTATTATAAATTGTGAAAATCAAAACAATCTTGAAATGATTTACATCATACCTATTTGTTGTAAAATTACCAAAGTGCATTATTTTTTCTATCTAGCAACAATAAATATGTCCTTATATTGATTCAACCACTAATCTTTCACATAATTAAGTGCTGCTAAATAAGTGTGATAACCAATTTCTAATGAACTTAAATGCCTTTGGTAATCATCCTTGGTAAAAGAGAACATAAAAACACTCTAACCTAACATGAATGTCTTCCACTTCTCCTTGTGTTAAAAAAAAAAAACTTCTTATAATTAGCAAGTACATTTCTTAAGATATGCAATCTACATAAAAGATTTGTTATGTTGGGAACATTGATTCTATGGCATTTATCAATGCTAAATCCCTATCAGTAACAATAACACTAAGTACTATACTAAACGACATCAAACTTTTTAAAATCATCATTTCCAAAGTATAGTTCTCATAGCACTCAATTTTCATGTACACAAATACAACAAAAAATGAAAGATTAGTAAATGCCATACCAACAATCTCGAGCAATAAAAGATACTATCTGTTTTTATAGGTTTAATCCATAAACGGAACACTAAAGAAGGCATACAACAAATCTATACATGTAGGATGTGCCTAAAACAACTCTCTTACAGAGTCAGTAGACTCGTTACTTCTATGCCACTCCAATATTTACACTCGTTCAACTTTTTTGTGAGTTATTTTAGTTGTAATCTACAGCTTTCTTAATAAATCTGTATCTTTAGCATACATTATATATAATCTTTATAGTGGTAACATTCTTCTCACCATGTTATTTTAGTGTCATAAGTATGTTCTTTGGTCTAATTATATTGTTTAACATATTAGCCACTACAATTTTTTATTTATTAGATAATTGACCTATAAATGAATGACCCTTTAATTATTTTGTTAATAGATGATTATGAAACATACCTACAACTTTCAAATCCCACCCATCATCCCTTGCTAATTTAATCTCATGTATCTTAAATAGGCAACCACATTTTTTCATCCTATTCCTTTACAATGAATTTGTTCTATATTAGACTTATCTTTTAGTTGTCAGCATTTTTCACTTCATTCACATGCCAATCGTATTTTAAGTTTTTCCAAAACCTCCTGACTTAGAGTAATCACAACAATGAAACATTCTCTTTTCCAACCTCTTTAACCCATGTAATAAAGGCTTTGTTGCTTCAAAACACCGTACAACATAACTGACTTGTCAATTTTTATCTCTACTCGAATGAAAGATAATCTAACTTTTAAGATGCAATCTCACCTCATTAGTAGTAAATGTACAACTACAACCAATTTTGTTATCCAAATTGTTTGGTGATTAATGCAACTTAACTACAACAATATCCAAATTATTCTACATATTTGAATATGGAGAAAAAATGAGACAATAAATCTTCATATATGATAGGTTTGATACATTTTGATATGCATATTCGATAAGTTTTACATATACATATCCTATATGTTTTATACCTTTTCAAATATACATATGCATATCTTGTATGTTATCCTATATGTTTTATACCTTTTCATATATGTATATACATATCTTGTATGTTTTTATGTTTCTGTAATGTAATTTTTGTAGGCTTATTAATTAATTGGAACAATTGATTGGTTCAATTAATTCAATTCTAAAAATCTCAAAACCAATTTAATCGAATTAGTTTATAAAAAATTAAACCAATCAATTAAAGGAAAAAACAAAATAAATTGAACTAAAATAAATCTATCTTTTTTTTGGGTTTTTCCATTTTTCAAATGAAATTACAAAAAAAAAAAAAACTTAAACAAGAGTATAAGTGTCACTTATTAAAGTAAATGAAGTCTAAATAAAAGAAATTCACACGTGTAGATGCATGCATCTTATAGCTAGCTATGGCAAAATATATAAAACTAAGACAATTGCTAGAGATCCACCTACATTAAAAAAGTTTTAAAATAAGTGCGTCAAGCCTTAAAACATTGAATATTCATTAAATGGGAGAAAAAGAAATGTTAAGAGAAGACTAATTTAATATACCATATTAATAATATAGGCTAGTCATAATTCAACAAGAATGAAGTTTCAACACTTCATTTAAAGATGATGGTAGTAAAACATAATTCTTAAGAAAGAAGAATGAAAGAAATATGTAGACTTTATCTTTTCTATTTACATTTTACTTTCAGCAATATTAGACAATGCAATAATACACCCAATCAAAATTCAAGAATCAAACAATCACATTAGGAATCATAAATCCAAAAACAATAACATTAAAAACTAGACACTAATGTCAATCTAGACATACCAGGCTGAAAGTCGAGTAAGGGATGAGAGTCGTAAGGGTTGATAGTTGAAAAGAGGTTGAAAATCGTAAGGGTAGAAAGGGTTGTAAAGGGTGAAGGCTAAGAAGCCAGAGGCATGAAAGTTAAGAGAGGGCCGAAAGGCCAGAGGCATAAAAGTTAGAGGGTTAAGTGGTGTGAAAAAAAGGCTGAGAGTCAAAGAGGGGTAAAGGGCTAAGAAGTGTGCTTGAATGAGAGAAAGAGATGAAGGAAATTTAGGGTTTCATAACATAAATTGGTATTAGGTAGATGGGTATTTTCACATTAATTGTATTAATTTTTAGTTTTTGGATTAGTTTGGTTTTTAATTTGCAAAATCACAAACTGACCAATTAAACAGTCCAAACTGACCCCTTAACCAACAAAACCGCTAAACTCTAAAAAATCAAAACATAATTTAATTAAATTTTAGTTTTTTGTCAGTTAATTCGGTTAAAATCCATAAATTCTCACTCCTAAATTGAAAATGCATAACCAAAAATGTTATTACATTACTAGATGTGCAAATTCGATAACGTTTAAAAATAATCGAATATGCATTTCATTTGCTAAATAAAATTATAATATCTAAAAAAGACAAATGTACATTACCAGAAATGATCTATATATACGGACTTTTGTTTTTGTAAGAGACCTAAGTATTCGAAAATATATATTCGGAAGGTATAGTTTCTTTTAAAATTTTCACCTAAAATTGCAAATCAAACACTTATATGATTGTTTATTTCATGTTTTTCATCTCAACCGATTTTCTTTTCGCATTCAATATCCATTTTCATTATACTGTAACTTTAAAAAAAAATGAGCCAATGAAGTACTTATTCTCTTAGTGGTAAGGAAAATATCTTAAAATCTTGAAATCCCATATTCAAGTCCCATTAAATGTAAGTTTGGTTTAACTTTATATTAGATTTGTCTAATTATGATTTGGTTTATTGATTAATTATTTAATGATTTCTTATATATTGGTATAATACTTTATTATAATTATAATTTTTAATCAAAAAAATTTTAAAAATAAATTATTTTTTAAGGGTTGTTTATAGAAAAGACATAAGTTTAGACTCTTATGAATAAATGTCTAAAATGCATGGAAATATTAAAATGTAAATTATGTAAAGTTAATTAAATAATTCATTAAAAAGATATTTTTGTATAAAAAAAACTTATTGATATAATGAGCAAATTTTAAAATGCAAGGATTTTCCTTTTACACAGATTCTTTTTTTTTTTAATATTTGAAATAGTGAAAATTAAATTTTAATTATTAAAATTAAAATTTTAATACTGTACTAATAATCGTCATGAGTGATACTATTTTTATCTTTTATTCTAGCAATCAAATTTCTATATTCTTTATTATATTGTACCCTAAAAAAATTTCTTATTTTCTTTACGCATGGCGTTAGACAACTTGTGATATTAGGTACTAGTTTTTGAGTTAAAAAAGTTGATTCTTCATAAAATCTAGACTAGCTTTTGTAATGAAGAATTAGAATTTCCTAGAAAATAATAGTTACGAACAAGATTCAGTCAGAATCATGATCAGGGGTTATCATAGTGTGATCTATGATGAAGCATTTGCTCTTACCTTGACATGGCTAGGCATGCTAGCCACCTATGCAGTTTAGCTATGTACTATCCATAATTTAAATGCATGCTTAATAAATCAATTTTCAAGGCACCAATGATCATCTTTTTCTTTAAGAGCATTATGTTATATTGTTGAGCAATCTGCTAGAATTTATCCAATAGCTGTGTATGAGAAGTGACATCTAGAGAGAATAGTATGATATCATCAATTTAAATTAATGCATTATCAAGAATAGGAGTAAATATCTTTGTCATTGCTTTCTGGAACAATGAATGAGCAACTTTTAATCCAAAAGGCATAATTGTCCACTGAAAATGGTGTTGAGGGATGCAAAATATTGTTTTGTATCTATCATATAGATGTATACCTAATTGCCAGAATCTTACTTTCAGGTCAAACTTAGAGAAGATTTTTGCATTTGCCAAATTTACAAACAAAGTTTTTCTGTCTAAAAAGGGGAATTTATCATTTGCAAGGAAAATGTTAAGAGGCTTGTAATTAATCACCAATCTTGATTTTTCATGAACTTATTCTGAATGTTTGTTGACATAAAACACTTCACATGCCCATGAATAAGAGGTTGGTTCAATTAATCCCTGAGCTTGGAAAAGGGAACATTCTTGGATTGCTAGCTTAAAATAATCTGGATTCATGCCTGAATGATATGCTTTTGTGGGATTGGTATTTTCATCTTTTTTTAAAGGAAGGGCAATGAAAAATTTAGGGTTTTTCTAAAGAGGGTGATGCATTTTTTGAGGAATTCTGAATGGTTTTCTGCATAAGAAAAGTGAATGTATTTCTGTCTAAATTCTTAGAAGACATCTGGTTGGATGGTTAAGGTGAAGAGGTTGGGAATGTTTTTCCAAAGTCTAAAATAACTTTCAAACCTTATACCTTTCCCATTAAGTCTTAAACCTGGTATACTGGTTATGATATCAAAACCAATAACAAGGTCTTTCTAGGGAAGTGGAGATCCTAAAATCTTTTGAATTATTTGACAACCTGAGAAAATCTGAAGGGTAACAAAGTTGTTGATAAAGTTTATAAAGAATACATTCTCATCAGTAGTCTTGAAGAAAGTTTTTTGTTTTTTCCAAAGGTTTTTGGGTAAGACAATGGGATTTGCTACGGTTTGGGCTACACTATGTCAAAAAAAAATGGTAACTATTATGGGAGGGGAATATTTATGAGTGAATATCTAAAATGGAGCTAAAGGTAGTTTTGGAGGTTGAAGGGTTTAGATTTTCTAGAGTTCTTGAACTGTCATGTACTCATAGCATTGATCATCTATAAATTCATCTGAGTAATTTGAGGCAGATTCAGACTCATCATTATCAAATTGCTTTATCATAAACAGTGATCTTTTCATCGAGGGAGAAGATTGATTCAAGGTCATCATCAAAGAGATTAATACTAGAGATATTAGTAATGTCTTGGATCATCTTAATAGATCTTTTGTTTGACTTTGGGCAATTCTTTGCAAAATGTCCTAGTTTTCCACAGAGAAAACATTTTGAACTTTTGATATTTGGGTCTCTCTTCTTTCTTGCAAACTTGAATCTTTTGAATATTTTAGGGTATTTTGCTTTTTTGAATAATTTTTTGGATTTGAAAAAATGTGAGTTTTTGGGAGATCTAAATTTTTTAAAATGCTTCTTTTTCTTGTGATTCCAAAGACATGTGGAGTCCTTAAAAGAACATTTGATTTGGAGTCCAAAGGAAGAGTAAGAGCATGGTGTCTCTAACTTTTTGGAGTTGTTCACCAAGTTTTAGATCTATCTATGCTCTTTCTAAATCTTGTCAAGGGCTTTCAACATTAACTTGTAAATATCTCTAAAGTTCATGGTTCTAATAGCAAGAGATCTAAGATTCAGCTGTGTCTTTGTTTGCTGTATACTTGGTGGATTTGATGATGTCAACCTGAAACAAGCTTTTCTTAACTCTATTTCAGAAGAACTTGCACAGTAAATAAGGACATAATTGAATCTTAGATCTCTTGATTTTAGAATCATGAACCTTGGAGATATTTACAAGTTAATGTTAAAAACCCTTGACAAGAATTGCAAAGAGCATAAATACATCAAAAACTTGGTGAACAACTCCAAAAAGTTAGAGACACCATGCTCTTACTCTTTTTCTGGACTCCAAATCAAATGTTCTTCTAAGAACTCCACATTCTTTGCAATCACAAGAAAAAAAAGTAATTTAAAAAATTCAGATTTCCCAAAAACTCACATTTCTTTAGATCCAAAAAATTGTTCAAAAAAGCAGAAAAGCCTAGAAGATTCAAAAGATTCAAGTTTGCAAGAAAAAAAAAACCTAAAGATCAAAAGTTTAAAATGTTTTTTTTTTTTGTGGAAAATGAGGACATTTTGTAAAAAATTACCCAAAGTCAGACAAAAGATCAGTCAAGATAATCTAAGACATTGCTAATATCTCTAGTATTAATCTCTCTGATAATAACCTTGAATCAATCTTTTCCCTTGATAATGAGCAGAATGAAAGAACATTATTTATGATCAAGCACTTTGATTACTCAGATGAATTTACAAATGATTGATGCTATGAGTATATGACAATCTAAGAACTTTAAAAAATCCAAACCTTTCAACCTCTAAAACTACCTCTAGCTCCAGTTCAGATCTTCACTCATAAATATTCTCCTTCCATAACAGTTACCACTTTCTTTGACATTGGTGCAACACAAACCATAGCAAATCCTATTTTGTCTTACCAAAAACCTTTCAAAAAAACAAAAAACTTTTTTTCAAGACTATTGATGAGAATGTATTATCTACAGACTTTATCAGCAACTCTGTTACCTTTCAGATTTTCTCAGGTTGTTAAATAACTCAAAAGATTTTAAGATCTCTACTTTTCCAAAAAGACCTTGTTATTGGTTTTGATGTCATAATCAGTATATCAAATTTAAGACTTAATGAAAAAGGTATAAAGTTTGAAAGTTATTTTAGACCTTGAAAAAACCTTCTCCACCTCTTCACCTTAACCATCCAACCAGATGTCATTCAAGAATTTAGACAGAAATTCATTCACATGTCATTCAAGAATTTAGACAGAAATTCATTCACTTTTTTTGTGTAGAAAACTATTCAAAATTTCTCCAAAAATACTACCACCCTTTTTGGAAAAACTTTGAATTTTTCATTACCCTTCCCTTCAAAAAGATGAAAATTCCAATCTCACAAAAGCAAGTTATTCAAGCATGAACCCAGATCATTTCAAACTGGCAATCCAATAATGTTTCCTTATCCAGGCTCAAGGATTAATTGAACCAACCTCTTTTTCATAGGCATGTGACACATTTTATGTCAATAAACATTTAGAACAAGTTCGTAAAAAATTAAGATTGGTGATTAATTACAAGCTTCTTAACATTTTCCTTGCAGATGATAAATTTCCCTTTTCAAATAGAAAAACTTTGTTTGCAAATTTGACAAATGCAAAAATCTTCTCCAAATTTGACCTGAAAGTAAAATTTTGGCAATTAGGTATACATCCATAAGACAAATACAAAATGGCATTTTGTATCCCTCAACACCATTTTCAATGGACAGTTATGCCTTTTGGATTAAAAGTTGCTTCTTCACTATTCTAGAAAGCAATGACGAAGATATTTACTCACATTTTTTATAATACATTAATTTACATTAATGATATCTTACTATTCTCTCCAAATGTCACTTCTCATACACAACTATTGTATAAGTTCCAACAGATTATTCAACAGTATGTGATAATGCTCTTAGAGAAAAAGATGATCATTGGTGCCTCAGAAATTGATTTCTTAAGCATGCATTTGAAAGATGGACAGTACATAGCTTAATCTCACATTGCTCAAACACTTACAGATTTTTTTTATAAAAATTTTTCAAAAAAGCAAGTACAACAATTCCTTGGTGTAGTTAATTATATGAGTGAATTTCTCTCAGATCTTACATAGTTAACTCATCCTCTCAGACAAATGTTAAGAAAAAAACTTTTCACGTGGTCTCTGAAGCAGACAAAAGCAGTACAAACATTGAAGATAATAACACGTCACTTCTAACTTTAAAGATTCTTTCAAATGAAAAAAAATACTACAGACAAATGCAAGTGAACAATTTTAGTCAGTAATCCTTTTAGAAGAAAAGGATGGAACCAAACAGATATGTGGTTACAAGAGTGGTAAATTCAAAGATTCAAAGCTTCATTATTACTCTACACTAAAAGAAATTTTAGCTATAAAGTATGGAATCCAAAATTTTAAATTTCACTTTATTGGTTATCACTTTCTTGTGAAATTAGATATGTCAGCCTTCGATAAGATGCTTAATTTCAAGAAGAAATATATGTCAAATACATAGTTACTCAGACTTTCTCAGTGGTTCTCACAATACTCCTTTGCCATAGATCACACTATGGCCAAAAAACTCATAGATTTGATAAGATTAAAGCATAATTCTTCAAGTTAAAATACTGTTCCCTTCATCCAAAAAACTTTAACAAACACTATCAACAATTCTCTCAATATTTTTACATACTTAGTGGATTTGATGATGTCAACCTGAAGTAAGCTTTTCTCAACTCTGTTCCAAAAGAACTTGCACAGCAAACAAGGACACAGTTGAATCTTAGATCTTTTGATGTTAAAACCATGAACCTTAGAGATATTTACAAGATGATGTTGAAAACTTTTGACAAGATTTGTAAAAGCATAAATACATCAAAAACTTGATGAACAACTCCAAAAAGTTAAAGACACCATGCTTTTTACTCTTCCTCTAGACTCCAAATCAAATGTTCTTCCAAGGACTCCACATGTTTTTGCAATCACAAAAAAAAAAAGACAGTTCTTACATTAAGCATTGTCTCAACTATGTCAAGTATTGCATGCTTGTATTCTTTAAATCTTGTGTCCAACAAGGCCATTATGGTACAGACAGGAATATCATTTCTGTCATGAAATGTCAAGACTACTTTGATAGCACCAAAATAGATGTGCGTGTATCCTTGTTCTAACCACTATTGAGAGAATTCTTCTGGGATCTGAAAAGTAACAAAGTACTCTTGAGTTTTTGCTAGAAGAATATATTGATCAAAGTTTGTGGCTTGAACATACTCTTTTAGAGTTGAGCATTTTGGTTTTAAAAGGGTTTTTATAAATCTAGTAAAAAAAAAGAAGAGTTTGATAAAGCTATATAAGGATTTACAATAAGAAGAACTGTTTATTGGTTTTCTTTTCTTTTGGGATATAATTTACTTCATACAAAAATTTTAATTTAGAAGAAGAAGACTTTTTAAGCACATAAGAAGGGAAAGAGGATAAACTAAAAAAAAATCTAAAAAATGAGGGTTGAGAACTAGAATTACTAGTGGTTGATAAATCCATGAAAATAAAACTCTCTTTTGACTTTTCTTATCCAACTTCAATAATCAAGAATCAAAAACATAATTTCTTCTATCCAGAACTAGCACTCTGATACCATCTCTAACACAGCATAGACTCTATGTCAATTTTTGTCGGGTAACCTCTATTAATATCTCAGAATTAATTTTACGAGGAGCCTCTTGACTCTAGATAGTTCCCAGGTTAAGTTTTACCCAAGCCTCAACTGCACAAGTGGCTAACCTGCCTGATCATGTCAGAGTAAGAGCCAATGCTTTATAATAAATTATATTATGAGAATTCTTTATCATGATTTTGACTATTAAAGCCCTCTGATCAAATTAATTTTGATATTTTATCTAACACATAGAATCTAAGAATGAAAAAAAAGACAAATTAACTACTTGATCTTGAATTCTATATCATTCTATGATAAAGAATTGTTTGTAATCCTTTTAATATCTCTTTATCCATCTTTTCAAAATTTTTAACTTACTTTGTTTCTCAAAAAAAATATTTTTTTATTTTAATATTTATCTTTTGAAAAAATAAATCAATTATCTATTTAATAATTTTATAAAAATTTTTTATGTAAAAAATTTATAATATTATAATAATTGTAAAATATATTCAATTTGTATGCGAGGTGCGAATAATCAAGCTCCGTACTACACGTAGGTTTTCAAGAAGGAAAGGAAGAAAAGAAAAAGTGGCGTTACGTAGTGGAACACGTGTTAAAAAGATTAAATGGAGTGATTTCGTTGGGAGAGATTAATGAATCAATCAAATCATACGTCAAACCACGATTTGACAAGACTAACCACGACAGATATTTTGTATCGTCGGACACTCAACTTTCAAATAAAATAAAACAAATAAATAAATAAAAAGAAGGTACTACTAATATCTACGGTATCCTGCTTTATTTTCTGGATTTATCTAGAGACACTCATAAATTTCTTGCTTTAAGCTACTGCAACAACATTGAATTCGCTTGGTTGTTGCAAGAAAAAATTAAAAGAAATGGGTTTGAGTGGGAAGTTGAAGAGGGACATTGACCAAGTTAACGATGATTTCTCCGATTTTTCCCTTTCATCGCCAGCCACTAAGATTCGGCGTTTGGATGCTGATTTACCCCCCATTATAGAGGAAGAGGAGTCCTTTCCTGAGAATCATGATAAAGCCATCGTTCTCTTTAACCCACTTCTTCTTCATAATAAACATCTCTTGCCTTCCCCTTCTACCCTCTCCCTCTCTCTCAATTCTCACCTCATCTGTGGCTTTAAGGGTAGGTATATTATTTCTGATTTTATTTCCCTTTTATCCCCAAATATATCATTCATGTCTCTACTCTGTTCTGATAGTTGTTTAATTTCGTAATGTTGTTGTTGTTGAAAGTTTTAGCTTATAAGGATTTCCTAGTTCTGATTTGGGACTTTGAAAATTGATTTACAGACCAATTCCTGCGAGGAAGTGACATGAAATCAGCAGATTTTGATGATACTAAAACTGAAGAGAGCAAGAAGGCGACGGAAGAATATCTAGCAGTTGTGCCATGGGTTCCTTCTCAGATTCCTTCAGTAGAAAGTATAGATGGTGAGTCAAAGGAAGCTGATGAAATGGATATAGAAGAAAGCAATAGCGACAACCTAAGGATGGAGCAAGAGCGTCGATATGAATTTGATGGGTTGAATTTAAGCGTGGCCATCCATCACTGGCCACAGCAGCATTGCATGATCCCCCAGCCTCCTCAAAACCAGTTCACTCCAATCACATGGTCTCAATGACTGGTTTTAGTGGGAGACTTGGAATGTTGCCTTGGAAGTATTTTTTGTTGTCTAATCTTAAGCGTAGGAACATGAACTGGGTAAAGCTCAAGTAAAGAGGTGATGGGGGGCAATATAATGGGACTGTGGGTTCCTTTTTGGCTTGGCTGCAAATGCGTGTAGTTTTGATGTTGGCAACTAGAAATCATTCCTTTACTAAATGGAAGAATTGGGTTGTATCTTCTTCTCTGATCTTATGGTTCTGATGTTTAAATGGTAATTGATGCAAATTTAGATTTGTGCTTTTTGTTTTCATTTCAGTAAGAATGCCACTTTCCCATCTATCCGTCAAGAGAAGATAGTTTTAGTGTGAACAAACTTCACCTAGTTTAAACCCTGGAACTGGAACGTTGTCTAATCCAGGGGTTAGCAAGATAGTTTCTTTTTATTTTGGGATAGTTTCATTTGTTTTGGGTTATTGGTCTATGTATTTTAATAAACCTGGAACTAGTAATCAAAATTATCAGGTAATATAAAAATAGCTTCTTTGCTTTTGAATAAATTAGGAGCACCAGGGGATAAATTAATCAGGGATTACATTGTTTACAAGCATGATAGTAAACAAATTATTATAAGATTCCTCTGTATCTCAGGAACTAAATAAAAATAATAAAAGCTAAAACTGTTCGCTTGGAAGTCTCTGGTATTGATGTATTTCCGTGTCATTTCTTTTCTTCCTATCTCTCAATACTGTCTTCAACAAGCATCTACATGAATGGTCAAGGCTAGCGTTAAGAACTGTACCAAACTTGCTACCTAACGTAAACCTGTACGACTAGTCTCCTGCAACATAAGTCTTCTCTTCATAGTATTTCTTTTCACTCTGTGCCTTCTTGGCATTGCGTTTCTACATTGAAAGTGAGCAGCAAAGTTAGAGGAATATTGATAACTAGATATATATACAAGCATACTAAGATATAATGTACTAAAAACCTGAAATTGCACTAGCATGGAGGAGTATAAACAAAAAGAAATTTTTATATGTAATCAGCTTCAAAACAACTTCAACAATATCCATAGTCAGATATAATCTGGAATGTCTCAGCTAATAACATCCATAAAGTGTCTAGCAATTGATGTTGTTCCTGAAGGTAAACTGCCAATCAACTTGCATTTCCAGTTATCTACGTCATAAATGTGAACCCCAAAAAAAATCCATGCAGTAAGTGTAAGTAATACCATGTAATCCTCGTGATTGGCAACTATCCTTTGGGCTACAGAAGTTGTGGTTATACTTTTAGGGCTTTCAAGCAACCGAAAAATTCCCATGCTCTTAGGAACTTCATATGGATCAGTTTCACCCTGTAGGAGCAAAATCAACAGTTCTTTTAAATCCATAGACACAAGGGGTCATAACAGTGAAACAAATCCTGGGGAAGTCTGAAAACTTACAGGCAACAAAGAGTTACTCTCTGCAACTGACCCATGCACAACCAAAGAAATGTTGAAAGTTGTAATCTGTTCAAATAAAGAAAGTAGCCTCAGAACACCTTTCCCATTTTAAAGAATGACAAACCATAGCAATAGCAGTACCAATAATGCAAATTGCCAATAGCATAGCCATAAAGAGTACAGAAATGCACAATGAGTTAACAAAAAAATGGAAATAAGATATTTAAAAATATTTAAGAAAAAGAAACACATTTATTGCATTAGGGAGGGGATTCAAATTGCTATACCAGCACGTGGCAACAGAAACTAGAAACACCTAAATCATTAAGTGGTATGGTACAAGTATTTAATGAATGGACGTGCTTTGGCGTATAAGCAGCAGATTTAGCAAAAGACAAGGATTCATTTATTCTTAAACCAACAAGAATCACCTCAATTTAAAATTTGATTTCTAACATTTAGATGCATTCTTTTGTACAAAATTTGATAAAATGGATCATGATAATTAGGAGTAGAAGAAATTATGTCTTATTTCCCCTGATCAAACCATCCCCCTTCCCTTTTCCTCACTTCAAATGCCTAAACTAACAATGGGTTTTGTTCCCAGCAGACACATCGCCATGATTAAGTCATATTAAAACTCACTGTGAACTGACAGTAGCTTGTTTGTTCCACCACCGAACAAGGTAATAATGAAGCCACACAGAATGTTATTATGAAGAAATAGATACCTAGTCAAAGGGAAATATACTCCTCCTTTGCACAGAAATATAATTTATATGTACTTATAGGCATAGCAATATAAACTTCAGAGAAAGATAATTACACACCATGTCCTTTGTAATTTCCCAAGGTGCACCAATGATAACTTCATCAACATATCGGCAAGCTAACATGCTAAGACTGCGCTCATGTACATGCATAACTGGGTAGGGCATCCCCCTATGCTCACTACACGCAAAGGAGACTCATCAGTTATTTCTTTCATAGAAGCCCTTTATAGATGTAACCAGATGTATGGGCATATATTTAATGTTAACTTTCAACCTTCCAAACCCAAACGTTCGGACAAAATTTAAGGGGTAACAAATCAGACCAAATAAAAACCAAGCATAACATAACTGAACTACCTCACAATATGGTCAGCATGGATACCAACTAGCAAAAAGTCTCCAAGCTGCCTTGCCTTCTTGAGGATCTGAGCAAACATAAAAGACAGCTTAGGGACATGGACAAATAGGAATGAGTTGCAAAAGTTCTATTATTCTAGAAAAAGCAAGTACCATGTAACATGGATCAAGTAGATCACAAATTTTCTCCGATTATTTTCAGCTAAGTTTATGATTGTATACCCTCCATGTCTTTCAGACAAATCCTCACACCCTCTTCCCCCCCCCCCCCCCCCCCCCCAAAAAAAAAAGACAAAAAAAAACCATAAAAGGCTATTTCTCCTCTTCTCTCAACACATAAGTTTAATATTCTTAATTTCTTCTGTCTTATTCAAATATTAGCCACAGGAAAATACATTTTGATAATCCTTCCTTACTCCAATACCTTTTCTTTTCTTTCACTTTTCCAATGATCAGTCCACAAACTCTTACATCACATTTCTAGTAGTTAACCCCAACATTTTATTCCAGTTTCTGTTTTCTTTGTTGATCCTCTAGAGGATCAGACAATGCATTCATAGGACTTTCCAAGAATAAGGGTTAAGAACCTACATAGGATATGGGCGAGAAAGGTAGTATAACTTCCTGCGCAAGCTTTCTTAACAATAAATTTTGTTATTTCTAACCAACCAATGAGTATACAAGCACATTTTCTGATTTTGATTATGAAAATAACATCAACTAAATGGTGGAAGAGACATCACACCACTTTCAGATTGAGGACAACAGCCTTTATATTTTGGATACGTTAATCTTTTCCCGGAAGGATCAGTCAGGAGATGTCACCATCTAGATTGGCATGTTATTGATTCAGCAAACGACTTTCAATTACAGAGTAATTCAATGTTACAACAAAAGATATCAGAATGGTGTCTTATTGGGATTAGTTAGTTGCTTGATAGATGTGGGGAAACTACAACACTTCAACAAAGCAATTGGGCTTTCTAATATTAATCTGCCATTTGACAATATGGGGTATCAGTACTTTCTAATAGTACCTACCTTAAGTCATATACATACCATACTACTTCCCTCCATTGTTGGGGACCGCTAAATAAAAAGAATGAAGCGCAGAATTTAGCAACAGGAGATCACGTTCTATATCTGGATAAAATTGTATAATTCAGAAAGTAATTTTAGAACTTCTGGCATTTGACTTAGTAATTAATTCCCAGCCACCCACACCATGGTCCCCTTATCTAACTCAAATATGCCTTTGAATGATATAATAGTGTCAACTCAAATTATTAAATAGATTGAGCTTTACTTGTCCAAAAATAAATAGGTTGACCCCAGCTTCTCAACAGCACTTTGCTTGTTCACTCTACTTTAAAATTTGCTAGAAAAAGTGCATATCTAAAGGATCCTCATTCCAGGATAGGCATCCTACAATTTAATTACGATCAAGATTCAAGTTTCAGAAGGGTTACTAAATCATCACCATAGATCAACAATATCAGCTAGCTACTCAGTTCATATGTGCAGAAGCCAGTAGCCAAGCCAGTTAACAGTAAGCTATGCTCAAGAATTGCAATAATACATACATTAAAAGAGGCTATATAATGAGACAGTAGCTGTTAATCAATGCCTATCTTACAGCAACGCTGGAATAAAAAAACTTAGGTTTGATGTAGAGCAATCACCAAATTGTCAATATCTAACATGTTTATGCCATCATAATAACATAACCAACAAGAAAATCAGTTGTGAAAGTATCAAAGGGATAGTAATACCTCAACATGCCCTGCATGAAAGAGATCAAATGCCCCATCAATATACACAACGAGAGCATTTCGTCCAGGTCCCTGGGTAAAAACTGAATAAGACTGACAGGGAAAGAGAACCACAAATTATGCACTAACAAACACAACAGAAAAAGGGTTAAAGAAAGCAAAAGGAGAACAGAATCTGCTCCACCTCTAGCCATACCTCCCTCAATTTCCCCCACCTCTGATAAAGAAATAGCTCATAAATTTTTTACAAGAAATGTTTGCAGACAGCCATTGTGCTAGGGAATCAACTTATGACAGAATTTTAGGCCATTTTGAAACAAAATTGCTTTTAGTGAGAAAAAAACAGTGGATGCACCAGGCCATTGATCCATATTCATACTTCCAAGTCTGTCCAACAGATAAGCTTTAGATCAGCTCTCAAAAAATCATCTTTTGAGCAAATGGTTTATATTTATATATATATTAATCTGTTAACAAGGCAGCAAGCCTTTTATCCAGACTTTTACATTCATGATGATTACCTTTTCGTTGAAGCTTGATTGCATTTACGCAACACATCCTTAATTAAACAAATGGTGAGAAGATTATTTGTCAGAGGGGCAGCTGGCCAGTTTGATCGTAACAAGTCAATTGCTATGGTAAATGATTAATTTTGTCAACGTAATTTGAAGAAGGACGTCAGAAAATCATCTTTTGTTGCATATTTGTCAACTGGCTGAAGAAGAGAAAAGAATATAGGACTTTGTAAGCCTTTACCAGGCAAACTTGGCAAGACCAGGTTAACTTTTGTAATAGGATCACCAAGCACTTTTGGAGTTTTTGAGGCTATTACTCTTCTTGTTGACAGATTTTCAAAGATAGCATACTTTATTCCATGTTCATGTTGCCTAAAATTACAATTTGCTATCAAGATCTCCATATCCAAGAGCTACTCTTAAAGAAACTTGTGGAGGGTCCTTAATACAAAGCTTACTTTCTCTTCTTTTTATCCTCAAAGCAATGGCCAAAGGGAACTCACATGGCATTGGCTGATCCTTTCAGGCTTCTACTAGCGTAGTAGACCAAATCACTGATTGGGTCTAAATACTTCCTGTGCAGCATTTCTTATAACCTTCGGTGAAAGACTATGTCGATTTTATGTGGTATAGAAATAAATTACCTTTTCATTCACCTAATATCTAAAGATGAGAGAAATGCATGCGTTTGAAACACAAATCGCTCAAGATTTTTCAAGTGGTAGTCACTTTCATTTCTTTCTTTTTTTTTTTTTTTTTCAGGCTGATAACTAGAGTGAAACTAAATAGTACCTTGCCATTTGAGAATTGCACAATCCGAGTGGTGGTCACTTTCATTTCTTTCTTTTTTTTTTTTTTTCTTTTCAGGCTGATAACTAGAGTGAAATTAAATAGTACCTTGCCATTTGAGAATTGCACAATCCGCCGAGATGTTGGTAGGAATTGGGAAACCTGTCCCCTTTTTGATTGATGTCTTTCACCCGAATCTTCATTCAAAAGTGTGCTATTATTACTTCCACCTCCTTTAGTATCCTTTACAGAAGAAAGTATTCTTCCTATGTTCATAGAATTTGTGCAATAATTAGAAACAATGTTATACTTGGCACACAATTTTTACAGAAGCTAGCAAATGAAGGGGCCACAACCAATGGAATCTTGAGCACGTTCAAGAAAATTTTTAGTACCTACAATATCAGTGCTGGAGACACCTTCAGTGCGTTTAATCTGCTTGTAGCGACCAGCTTTCTTTGCCAAGGCATAAGCATCAGTTCCATCTGGGAGAAGGCAAGGATCATCACCATGTATTATATAGTCAATCTTATGCTCATTGAACAGACTGTTCATGAATTGCTCAGTAATTGCATAGGGGGCATTCGCTATTACTTGATCTACCCACTTTAATCCACTGACAAGTGCCAGCCTGGAGAGAACTTCAAATGAGATCCATGGAACCAGTAAACTAAATTAATTACAAAAATCTCACCATGAGGAACAAATATGACAAACAAACCATCAAGGGGAACTCCAGCACACAGATGAATTAAGTTGAAAGTTCAGGATTTTATTGCATAACATTTATCAATATCAATGCAGCCCATTATGTTAGATGCAAAGAACATACCTAAGGTTTACAACCTTCTAACCTAGAACCTTTTGTAAACGAAACTGTTGCACCGGATAACTAGCCTATACAATCCTTGTTGTTCATTAATTAACATAAAATGCATACGTGAAGCAGGGATTTAAATTGAGGTTGTAGCTACATTTTCAGTTGCGTTGCATTTATTACCGTTGTGGATGTAATGGATAAAATAACGGTAATTATGCTCATCGTGGTTGTGAATTTTTTCCTATTTTACACAACTTATCAAAAAATGAACTAAATAATTATTATAATCATAATAACACTTATTTATGATATTTAAAGTAATTTATGACATTTTAATTCATTCATTTATATGTTAAAATAAAATTTTTAGTTACAACTCATAAATTAATATGTATATCTAACATGTTCGTTAATATATTCATGAATTTTATGGACATGAATGTTATAAATACATATTTAATCTTATTAGGAAGAATGTTGATGAATATTAAAATTTTCTTTTATAAGATATGATTATTGGGGTAAGGGATTCAAATATAATTCCTTGAACATAGATACTTGTATTTTAACATTAAATCAAATACACAAGTGCAACATTTTTAATAATTAATTAACAAAAATAACATAATAGTTAGCAACATAACCATAATCAAACTTACAAAAAAATTCAATTAACAATAACATTCATAATATCAAAATTCTATAATAAAATTAATTCTTTTAAATTAAATGATTATACATGAATTAAATTATACAAAATTAAATTAACTAATTAAGAGCTAACATCCCTCTTAAAATTTCATTTAAATAATTAAAAAATTCGCAAATATCTATTTCCCATCCATATTTATTTTTCCCTCCTATCATTTCGCCTAAACCCAAAAAAAAATCAATTTTAATCTTTAAAACCTCATGATATCAGTATCAGCCTTCGCTTTTGTAAACCAAATTCTCAATAAATTCCAACCCATTTTCTTCTCTTCTCACCAATAGTAGAGCATGGTCTTCATCCTTCAAAATCCCCATTCCATTTTCTTCTGTTTCTCTTTCCTCCTCTGTCTCTACTTCTCTTCCCCATCTTGCAACAAAGCCACCAAACGCAACCAATGACCCTCATGTCTTGCTCAGATCCTCAATGCCTCTCCCTCAAGAGATTTTAAACTGCCATGTCTCATTTATCTATCCCTCTCAAGAGTCAAAATTGAAGAAGACAACATAGAGCACAGCCTAAAGCTGACAGTATGGAGGCTATATGCGAGCTCTTTTTTCAAACCATCCGCAACTCAAATTTTAAAAAATGGGTATTTGTTTTTTACCATGAAGTAATTTCATTTTTTAGTTTGATTGAGACTTAAATTTGTTGGATTTGACTTAATTGTTTGAAATTAGTGTGGGTTTTCTTCTCTAGGTTGATTTTTGTTTATTGTGTGATTTGATTTGGAAAATATAAAAAATGGCATTAACATCCCATTACAACTGCTATTGGCCGTTATGCCACTATTTATGGCCACAAAGCTCCAATGTGAGTGTGATTGCCATTCACAACCTCATTGCAAGTGAATAGCAGTGGCGGAGGGTGCCACTACCACTAAATAGTAGCCGCTACACTGCAATGCCGGCACTATTTGAAGCCCTGACATGAAGTACTGAAGGTTCAGTTCTACAAAGATCCAACCTGTCAATAATTATTTATTTGGCTTCTTCATTTTTGCACTTTAGCTCAGATTATATGTTATTTTAACTTTTCCTACTGTTATTCTTTCACATATTGAGGACATGACAGCCTATTGAGCTGTACTTGGTCTTCAAAACTTCCATCAATAAGCCAAGATATTGTGAATGATTTCTATGTGATTAAAACTTAAACACAGTTAATGATGATTCTAAACAGAACTGTGTCTACATGAGTAAAATACAAAATAGAACGAGGCACAAATGAACTAGAGATTATGAAATCATAATACCAAACTAAAAATGAAAACGAAAAGAAAAAAGGAGTGGCATGAATACCTCTCTTCCATGGGTAGAACGGGAGGGCCTTTATTAGCAATAATCTCCTCATCACTGACAACACCCACCACCAATTCATCTCCTAATGCCTTAGCTTGCCTCAACGCGTTGGCGTGGCCATAATGCATGAGATCAAAGCATCCATCCATGTAAACCCGAATGCGCTTCTTCTCACGCTTCTTCTTGTGGAATATCCCTAAATCTGACCAAACATATGACAATGGGAAAAGTCCAATTCCACCAAAATAAGTTGTTGACAAACCGAGCAAGGCGGCCGTTAGCATTAGGCCACCAAAGAGATGGGGATAGTAATACACCCCATCCCAAATCCAATTGTTACTCTCATATTCCATTGACATTCTCTCTTCAAGAGGAGACACAAAACCTGCAAAACAACAATACCAAAAACTTAAAAAAAAAAAAAAAAAACTTATGGTTTGCAACAAAGGAAATTTACCAGACCCCTTTAAACCAACTTTACATGAAAATTATATATCTAAAAAGGCAATTATTTTGGCACAAAATGATTCCAAATGAATCTGAAACAAGGAAATAAATGCAAATATTTTATAGAAAAAATGAGTTATGGGTCTTAAAACATGTTAAAATTTAAGTTCACGCAAAAATGAAATTCAGAGATAAGGAAATTTGATAGGACAATTCTTAAATCAGAATCTTACCCATAATTGAGAAGCCAAATCATAAGAAATTCTAATTGAGAAAAAAAAATTCTAACGCAAGAAAAAGGAAAGAAATGGGAATTGGTGTACGTGAAAATTGTAGATCGAATCTTTACCTTTTTCTTCTTTTCTTTTTTTCTTAGTTTTGTGTTCGTGTCTCCTCCTCCTCTTTCTCTTTCTCTCTCTCTTTTTCTCGGTTCTCTCCCACGGGGTTTCTGAAAAAGACCTGTTCCAAAATGAATCTTCCCTAGTCCCTATAACGCGGCCTCCTTGTATAAAAAAATTAAATAAAATCATTTTCTTACAAAGATGTTACCAATTGTTTTCTGTTCTTTAAGTAATACTAATTAGATCTTTCTAAATTTTATCTAATTATTATTATAGTCCCTTTCACTCTTTAACGTGCCTATTCTATTCATCCAAGATTTAACAAGTCCATTTTCTTAAGTCTTAACGAAAGGCAAGCTTTGACCAAATTAATATCATATCCTCCCACACTAGAAGTTGAAAAAATTAGGTAAATGATATAACAAGTTTTTGAATTATATTTAAAAAATTATTTAAAATTTTATTTTGATTATAATTAATATTTTATAATATTTATTTACATTTAATTAAATTTTTATTTAAATAAAAAAGTTAATACCATGAATTTTTATCAATTAAAATAAAATTTCATATGATATTAATAAAATAAATAAAAATTTATCACATAATATAATTAATATATATTAATTAAATCAAATAAATTTTTTCTTTTCTTTTTTTATTTCTCTCTCTAAAATCGTTCTAAAGATTCAATTAATTAAATTATCACATGACTAGATTTGGATTATTTAAAGATTCAATTGAGTCAAAATAAAAAAAAATTAAAAATTTGATTGATTACAATAAAATGTTATTAATTTAAATACTTATTAAATTATAATTCAAAGATATTTTTGACCTTTTAACCAAGAAATTATTAAAGAGATTTCAATATTTTCTTTTCTAAAATAATTTTAAAGGTATGTTTGGATGAAAAATTTTAAAATTTCAAAAAATTTTAAAATTAAAATATTTTAAAATTCATCATTTTAAAGTATTAGTATTTGTAATTGTTATAGTTGGTTAAATGTTTTTTAAAAGAAATTTTAGTTTATTTAAATTTGAAGAAATAAAAAAAATAATATATATATGAGTATGATTATATTTGTAAAAATATATAGATATTATTAATAATATGAAAAAAAAAAGATAAAAAAAATATTATAATCAAATAAAATGATATTTTATTTTTTGTGTTTTGTATTTTATAATGGATCATATGTAGTAAAAGGTAAAAGATTTGGAGAAATTTTGAAAAAACACTTAGAATGCTTTTGAATAAAGGATTTGAATGAGAGATTTAATTTGTAGAAAGATTTTTAAAATTCTAAAATAAAATTACCTTGTTTGGCAAAATAAAAATAAAAAATTGTTAAAATTCTAGGAATTTGAACGAGAAAATTTGGAAGACTCGAAATTCTCTTTTCAAATTCTATCTTAACAGATGAAATTTGTGACATTCTTTATTTTTATGGTAAGAAGTCAAGATTTACTATGTTTCCTTTTTCACCCGGCTTTTATTTTTTTTCAATTTTAACTATAAAACTTCATTATATTTTTTAATTTTTCTTATTATTATTAATATTTATACATTTTTATAAATCTAATAACATCCATATTACATTTTTTTTATTATTTTAGTTTTTATCTTTAATATCATTATTTATCTATTATAATTATTTTTTTTATCTCATCCAAATCCAATATTTAAAATTTCTTTCAAAAAAAATAATTATGCAAATAATACGATTATCAATTCTGTTATTTTAAATTAATGCAATTCAAAATATTAGCATTTCAAAATTCTTTGAAATTTCAAAATTCTCCATCCTAAATTGTGAAATTCTATCTTAAAAATCTTTCAAAATTTTGAAAATTTCTTTTATTTTTACCCAAACAAGTAAATTTATATTTGAATTTTGGAAAACTTTGATTCTAATGAAATTTTCCCTTCAAATGTCTCGTATAAATGCACGTTAAGAGTGCATTTATATTCTTTTAATGCTATTAATAATTAAATAAAGAGTTAAATACAAAAATGTTCTATATCGTATATTTTTTATTAATTTGTTAAATAAAATTTGTAATTAGATATATAAAATTTAATACCATCTTATACTTTAATTCTTTAGACTAACACCATTAGTCAAATTACAACTTGTCATCAATAGCGAATAAAATTATAACACATGTAAAAAACATTCAGTTATCGTTACATTATGATTGCCATATAAGCATTAGAAGAAAAATTGAAAAAAAAAATTTTTAAAAATTAAAGATTAAAATATTTTTGAAAAATCCAAACAAAATCCAAAACAATTTTTTGACAAATTAAAAAACTAAAAATTTTCAAAAATCCTAAAATTTTTATAAAAAATTAGAAAAATTAAAATTTCAAAACTTTCAAAAAATGTAAATTTTTTTTTAAAATTCAAAATTTTGAAAAAAAGGGAAAAATATGAAAAAAGTAAAAAATCCAAAAAATTAAAAAAATTCTTAAAGCGAAAAATTTTTAAAAACCAAAAAAAAAAAGGTAAAAAGTTCAAAATTTCTAAAAAAATGAAAATTTTAAAAATTCTTAAATTATGAGAAATTAAAAAATGAAAATTTTAAAAATAAAAAAGAATCTAAACTTTTGGCCCTATATTATTTTCTTTATTTTTTTCTTTTTCAAAATTTTTTCATTTGTTGCAATTAGTTGGAATTTCCTTAAAAATCTTTCAAACTTTTTGGGAATTTTTTAAATTCTTAGGATTTTTTAAAGCTTGTCATATTTTTGTTGGATTTTTTCAAGATTTGTTTTTATTACTTCATTTTTTTTGCTTTTTTATAATTTCTTATAAAAATTTTTAGGACTTGTTTTCTAATTTTTTAAAATTTTACTGTAATTTTTTTGAGCTTTTCTAAAATTAGGTTTTGATTTCTTTTCGTTCTTTAAACATTTTAGGAATTTTTAAAATTTTCATTTTTTTTATTTTTTGGGAATCTTTTTGAAATTTTTACTATTCATTTGAGTTTTCAATTTTATTTTGGTTTTTTAATTTCTCCGAATTTGTTTTTGAATTTTTTTTCTTTTTTTAATTTTTTAAAAATTTGAAAATATTTTAATTCTTCAAAATTTTGGATAATTATAATTTATTTGAATGTTTTGTGGTGGACTCTTACGTGTTTCAAGGGGAGCTTAATCTGATGTGATGGTGGTGATTGGTTGAGAAAGGTTGTGGTTGTCAATTTTTGGTTCTAGGTTGCGATGGATTTAGTGGTAATGGTTGCCGGGTTGAGGATAGCTCATGTGATTCTTGACTAACGGATGGTTGAAAATTAAGCTTGCCAAAAATTGTTCCCCCTTTTCAGCGGTTGCATTCTGCATTTTATAAGTCTTAATCCCGATTCAAAAAGAACTCTTGATCTAAAAGAAGTCTTCATTCCAGAACTTCTATCTTCAAGGATTTATATTTTCAAAAAAAAAAAAAATCTGAATCCTTTCGGATTCTTATCATTTTTTTAATATTAAAAAGAAAATAAATAAAATAAAAATGGACAAGACATTTTTATTGGACTCTAAGGCCTAAAACAAAATCCTAACATGCATTTGGATTTGGGCTCTAAGGGCCGATTAGCAATTGAACTTTATATTTGGCTTGATACATTTGACCATCAACTAGAAGTACCGAAATTAATGTGAGATCCAAATGAATTCAATTAACCATCAAAATTTATTAAAAAAAAAAATTGAGCTGATTATCTAATACAATCTCGATCATCTAAAGAAGTCAACCCCAAACAAAATAAGGTATTTTATAGTAATTCATTTATGCATATTTTCTATTAAATAAGAGTATGCAAAAATATAAACAATCATTACATTCAAATATGACTTATTTAAATAAAATGAAAAACATATTTTACAAAAAATTTTCAAAATACTTTTCTTAATAAAGACTCAAGAAAGTTGTATCCTAAAGCTTTGAAAATACACCATGAAGTTTGAAAATGTTAGCCAAAGGTTTTTGAAAAATATTACTTGAAGGTTTTGAGAAGAATGCTCTGAGATTTTGGAAAAACTATTGCCCAGGGGTTTTGAAGGTTATACCATGAGGTCTTATAAATCATATTCGAAAGTTTCAAAAATCATGCTTAGAAGTCTTATATATCGCATATGGAGGTCTTTGAGATTGTATCCAAAGGCCTAACAAATTATTCTTATTATTAAAAATGCTTCGTTAAAACAAAGACTCCATAACTTTAAAAAATTGAAAAATAAACTTAAAAGTTTTAAATGTCTTGTCTAGAACTCTTATAGATCACACCCGGAAAACTTTAAAATTTTGTTTGGAGATTTTACAAATCATTTTTATCATTGAAAATGTTCATTTAAATTAAAGGCTTACAACTTTAAAAATTTTAAAAAGGTACCTGAAAGTTTAAACATCATACTCAGAGGTTTTATAGATCACGCCCTGAAGATTTTGAGATTATATTCGAAGGTCTTACAAATCATTCTTAACTTGTGCCTAAACGTTTTTGGGACTGATACTCAGAAGTTTTAGAAAATGATACCTAAAGGTTTCAGAAAAGAATACCAAAGGTTTCTAAAAGATTTCTTAAAGGTTTTTAAAGTATACCTAGAGGTCTTATAAATCATGCTTAAAGGTTTTTAGAAATTATGCTCATAGGTTTTTCAAATCATTCTTATCATTGAAAATGCTCCTTTAAATAGAGGCATCACAACTTTAAAATTTAAAAAATATACTGGGAGGTTTTAAAGATCTTTCCTAGAAAACTGAACAAAAATACTTTTAGAATTTAACTCATGTTAAAAAAAAGTCTCACCTAAAAAATGATCTTCTTTACTAAAGGCTTCTCAAAAAGGATTTCTTAACATCTCATCTTGAAAAAGTTTTTTTCCTCAATCCAAAGTTTCATGTCTAAGCTTTTATCTCTTTTTTTTTTTTTTTTTATCAAAAGTATGCAATGAATGCAACAAATAGAATACATGCTATGAATATAATGCATGAAATGCATGCAATAAATGCAATGCATCAAAAAATTGCAAATAAAAATCAATAATATGTACTTTTAATTGTGGTAATATGATTCTCAAAATCATTTTTCCCTTCCAAGTGTTTGCCACACAACTTTATAACTGATTAACAAGTTCTCCCATGAATTAAAGCAACTATCACAACGTTTAAGTTAATAACTTACCCATTAGACACAAAAATCATAGAGTTGCCAGTAATCTTTTTTATTTAAGTGTGACTGGCCACTTATGTGAATCTATCCCTTTTAAGGTTATCCTAAGCCTAAACTAAAGATCTCTAAAAAGAATAAGTTCTGGTCTACATAAATGGAACTAAGATTCGGGAATCAGTTACGTGTAGGGAAGGTATTAGCATCCATGCAATAAAGATAAAATCATATCATGCATTAATCATGAAATCATATCATGCAATAATAAAATCATATCATGCAATAAACATAAATTCATATCATGCAATAATCATAAAATCATATCATGCAATCATGCAATCATATTATGTGATAAACATAAAATCATGCAATAATAAATAATGAATAACCATGTAGATAAATATATTAATAATCATACAATCACAAAAATTAATTAATTAATAATCATACAAATAAATATGCAATTAAATATATTAATAATCATGCAAAGAATAATTAATCATGCAAATACAATTAAATCTATAATCATGCAAATAATAATATATAAATTATGCAAATAAAAATGCAATTAAATATATAATCATGCAAATTATAATATATAAATCATGCAAATAATCATGCAATTAAATATAATATATAATCATGCAAATTATAATATATAAATCATGCAAATAATCATGCAATTAAATATAATATATAATCACACAAATTACAATATATAGATCATGCAAATAATCATGCAATTAAATACATAATCATACAATAAATAATCTTACCAAATTTTCTTTCTCTTTTCTTCATTCTTAAAATTAAAATAATAACAATAATAAAAATAGAAAATAAAAATAAAAACAAGAAATAAAACAGAAATAAGATAAAAATCAAAATAAAAAATAATAAAAAAAAATACATGTGATCGGGTCGAAACCTTATGAGTCAGTACGCAGATCTTACTTGGATTCACGTGGATCCTAGCTTGCCAAAAACATGTCATTTTGCTTCTTTATAAAAGCCAAAAGTCAAAATTTATCTTCAGATCTCCCTTCTCCTCTCTCTCTAGTTTGTTAATCCTTTACCTTCTCTTTAGATATTCAAATGGAAAACTTAAGAATTTCTAGAAACCGACCACTAATTCCAAAATCCAACGTCAATAAATTCAACTAGTCACTGGTAAATTCAAACAAACCCAAATTTTTCCATAAACTAGCTGGGATGTTCCTCCAACCATCGTGAATTCATCGAAAATTTCAAACTCAAATCCTAAAGCCTAGAAATTTTCAAAAATTTAACCTAATCCCAGCAAACTCTAAAAACCAACAAAAATTTAAGAAAAATGAATCAAACCTAAAAATTAAAACCCAATTCCAAAAATTCAAACAATACCAGAAATTAAAACTCCAAAAAAATCTAACAATCCTCGAAATCAAACTCCTAAGAATCAAAACCAAAATTTCAAAAGCTAAGAACAAAACAAAAACCCATAAACTTAAAGTTCTAAAACCATTCTAGGACTGAATTGCAACTCCAAAAACCAACCTAGAAAACCCAAAAATAAAAAAAAAAACTTTCAAAAACCAAAATTGAATTTCCAAAATTAAAGAACCAAAAAATCTTAAATGCTTGAATTGTTTCGATTTGCTTATGAATTTTTCTTATTGCTTGTTACTTTTTGACTATTACTTTCTGTGCTTTCTATTCGTGCCTTGTTCATAAATTAAAAGGTTTTTATATAAGGATTGGATCCTTTTAGGTTTGAAAATTTTTTACTTCAACTGAATCTAAGATAAATCTCCAAGATTCAGTTCTGTGTGGTCTTTTATGTTTTCATTAAATTGCACCCCAAGTTTTTCCAAAAATAATTCATCATTGAATTTCATGATGTGAGATTGGATCTAGGGATAGAATCAAATCCAAGGCTTCAGCAAAAAAAAATCTCCCAAAAATAATTCATTTATTTTTGTTTTGTTTTTTTCTTTGCTTTTGACTTTAACCCAAAATTAAACAAAAAACTAGAATAAAATTAAAATCAAAATCAAAACTAAAATTAAAACTAAATTCAAATTGAAATCAAAATTAAAATTAAGATAAGATTTTTGAGCCTTTAACCCTGGGGCCCAAAAAATTTTATCAAAACCTAATTCACAATAAAGCCCATTTCAATTTCGACAAATTTTCTCGAACAAAATAGGGTGTATAGAGTTGCCCCTCTTTGTACATTTTTTGTGAAATAAGAATTATACAAAGACAAAAGACATTCATTTTGTTAAGGTTAAGAAAAATTAAAAAAAAATTGCAAAGGCTCCTCTTTAATAGAAACTTGAAACTTTAAATGAAATGCTCCCCTACCATTGAGGCTTTGAAACTTTTGAAAAATAAAATGCTCATCCACAATTGAGGTTTAAAATTTTTGAAAAATAAAATACTCATTAACAACTTAGGCTTTAAAACTTTAGAAAAATAAAATGCTCCCCCACAACAAATGCCTTGAAATTTTTAAAAATAAAATGCTTTCTCATAACTGAGGCCCTGAAACTTTTGAAAATAAATTGCTCCCTTACAACTAAAGGTTTGAAATTTGAAAAAAAAATGCTCCCCCTATAACTGAGGCTTTGAAACTTTTGGAAAATAAAATGCTCCATCACTACTGAGAATTTGAAACTTTTGAAAAATAAAATGAGATATTTGATTTTCAAGATCATGTCTCAATGTCTTATAGATCATTTTTACCTTCGAAAAAGCTTCTCCCTAATAAAGATATTGAAACTTAAAAAAATATTATCTTAAATTAAGTCTTTATATCTCATTTGAACCATCATTGATCATTTTCTAATGTTTCTTCAAAAATATTTCAACATCTGCTTTCCTATCTACTTTGCAAATGTATGCAATGAATGCAAACAATGAATGTAAGCAATGAATGAAAAGATTTTTCAAGATTCACTTCAATTTCATGATTCAATCTTTAGTTTTCTTGGTTTTTTTCAAACATACATGATGCAATGTTCTCAATGTGATGCATGATTATAATGCATGTGGAAAAAAAAACGATGCATGCCATACAATTCATTTATCTGTTCAATTGTGGTAAATCAAAGGGTTCTTAAAGCAATTGATTTATCTTTTTACTTTTTTTAATTCCTCAACACTTGTGATTTTCAACATGAGATATCATCAACTATCGAGTAATCTTATCTATTTTATCATCCAAATTCAAAGATTTCTTATAAACATGGGTTATCATGCATTATCTACTTGGGATATCCTACAGTATCAAGTAATTCATCCACTTTATCATCTAAATACAAAGAAGCATTTCAAGAATATTATTCTTAATTACTGGGAATTAACATTCTTCTAAACCTTTTTATTACCCTTACTATTCTTTTCCCTTTTTTAAAGCAATATAGAGATCTTTTATGAATTTTGTCCATTTATTCATCATTATTATAATATCACAACAAATACAATGTAATCATATATTTTCTCACAAAAAAAATGAGAGAAACCATGTAATGTGAAAGGTCGAAAGTATATTTATTGAAAGAAATATATTGGGTAAACAAAAAACAATAATCAATCAATAACTAAATGGGTATCAAATATCTAAGAAACAAAAGGACAATGATCAATCAATAATTGAATAGGTTTCAAATATCCAAATAATGAATGTTCCAACAATCATGAATAAATTAATCCAAAATTCTTTTCTCGAAGCCTATTCCATTAACGTTCTTGATCATGATGAACTTTATAAGATCAATTTTGCCCTTGTGTAGTGAAACTTTCATGATGTTGTTTTATCCTTACATCTAAGTCATCTTTTCAAGTTTTCAACTTAGATGTCCCTCTTTTGACTCAAACTACCTTTTTTTGTGTTTTCACCTTAACTCTTGCTTTTTTTTTTTCTTTTTTTTTTTCATCTTTTCATCTTATTTTTTCCTCTTAATCTACCTATGGCATTTCAATCAAAATCTTAAACAATCCCTTTACAAGTCTGTCGTAGTTCAATTCATAATTCTTTAATTTAAGTATTCTCATTCGATCATAATGGTCTTTTAAGGGGCGTAACATTGGCTAAGGTGAAGGGTTATGAAAGAAATGGATAAAATAGGCTCAAAATGTAAATGAAGGGTAATGAAACCAAGGGTCACTTTTTGCATGTAGAACACTTTGACATTTTACCTTATCAATTTTTTCTTCTTTTTCCTTCTCTTTCTCTTTCTCTTTACATATATTTTTTCATAATACTTTTTTTTTAAAATTTAAGCATAAAAGGGCTTTGCTCTTGAAATCATTAAATACATTTACTTCATATTCCTTTTTTTTATATGAATAAACTTTTCAAACTTTGCCTCATAGTGTGGGGTGATCCTTGGTTAGAGTTTCAAAAAAATTTTAATAGGTTCAAATGGGATAGCAAATGGATAATTTTACTCCTTATATGAAAGGTACAAAAAAAGATGATCATTTTTATATCAAACATGAATACTCTATTTGAAGAACGTGTATTGACTAAGATCAAACTTGTGAATGAATCATTATAAAAAATCACATGCTACATATCTTTCATTTTTCAATGATCGAAACTCCATATTCATTTCATGAAATTTGTCTTCTCTAACTTTAACAATCCCAATAGATTAATAGTCTTAATTTATTAATCATATAAACATGAATAATGCTGTCAAAATTGAATCTTGAATTATTATCATAATTGCTTAAACATTCATCATTTAGAACATTGAGTGGGTGCAATGAAAGGATGTGGACAAGTGTATGTGCAAAACAGTGAAAGAATAAAAAATTGAAAGAGGAAATATAATGATAATGCATTATGCAAATTGTTTTATTGGAATAGCAATGAGTAAATTAGCCCACACATAAAGGATACCTTTAATGCTTGGGCTTAAGCAGTTAGGGCTTGACTCACCACATTATTTTTTAGAGGTTAAAAGATAGTCGGTAACTTCATATTCCAATTTTTCACTTCATTGCTTGGTAGCATAAGATACACAAATGGCTTTTCTTTTTTATCTTTGGTAGCTTCATCATTCACCATCATAATTGAAAGCCCAAAAATAACTTGAGATGACTTAGGATACATATACATTCCAAAAAAAAAAAAGTATCATCAAGAAAAAGAATGATCAATTTTTCATTTCTAGGTTCACATCCCTTGAGATTAGCTATTTTCTTCTCCTTTAGCCTTATCTACTATTTTAAGTGAATAACATCATGCATTCTTGGTCATGCCCCTTACTTTAGTTATATTTGTAGAATCAATTACAGTTTGGTTATCACCCAATTTGAGTCACCCCATCATAATTGTATTTTCATGACATAACTTTGTTAGTTTGATGTGGAAAAGAAAGTGGGACTTTGATTGTCAAGCTCGATTTTGGAATAGGTTTCTCTCAATTCTGAATAAGCTTACAATAGATTGTGAGAAGTTTGACCCAAGCCTTGTAAGGTTCTTCTTCTTCCCTTATTGCATTTACCATAGCTTTTTCAACTTTCTCATAAAACTCAATTTGAGAGGTATCCATAATCTTTTATAGCTCTTGATAAAAAGCATCAAAATATTGGATAGAATGCCCCAAGGCCCCTTTATAATATTTGTAAAACTAGTTCAAATCTATTTTGTCACATGATCTTTGTAACTTAAAGGTGCTGGATGAATCATGTCTGTCTACACTAAAGCTTTAAAAATTTACTCTAATGGAATCTCAACATTGCTAACACTTCTTTTAATGTAGCAGACTTTATCTCCACTTATAGTATTTGTTATTTCAACATGATTTGGTAAAGGATTCTTATTGATGTTTGGTCTTTTAGAGGTATTGAAATTGAACACTCCTTACTCAATGAGCTATTGCACATTGTATTTCAAACCAAGGTAATTTTTGATTGAACAACCTATATTTCTAGCATGGTAGTCATAGTTGGCATTAGTTTCATATCATTTAAGGTAGAAAGGCTTTAAAGATGCCAAAGGGATAGCTCAAGGCCTTTTTGAATAGCTAGCTTATGTACTTAGTGAGGTAGTGGAAAAGAGGGTTGCACATGAGGGTTATGGGTCCAAAACTAGGTTGATAAGCAGATGGTCCAAGATGATGAGTATAGGTGTTTGGTGAAATGTTATGGGTGGAATGGTAAGGGTTTTGGTACATAAGGTATAAAAGACATTGAGGTAGCCTTTCATGAAATATAGCTTGAGCATTGGTTTTTTTTTATTTGATGTAGCTCTTTTCTTTGCATTAGATATTTCATCTCTTTTCAATTTTCCATTCTTAATAGCATTTTTAATGATTTTCCAAGAGATCCCTAAATCAACAAAGTTCTTGGTGGTATTGCCAAAAATCATTTCATAGTAGAGGGCCTTAAAAATGTTGACAAATAAAATTGTGATTTCTTTTATTAATAGAGGTTAAACTTGGGTGACCATATCCCCTCACCTTTGAGCATATTTTGTGAAGTTCTCACTTGTCTTTTTTTTCATTCTTTGGATAGATATATGATCTGTCACCATATCTATAATATGCTTATATTGTGTAATGAAAGCTCTTACAAGTTTTTTTCATCCATGGATATAAGATCTATCCAATTACACATATGACCTAGCAGTTGAACAAGTAAGACTATATTGAAAGATATGAATGAGTAAGTTCTCATTATGAGCATATGTAGCCATCTTGTAATAATACATTACCACATGTGTAATAGGGTACTTGGTCCCATTATGTTTTTTAAACTCAAGCACTTTAAACTTTGGTGAAATCACCACATCAAGGACTAGACATAGTCTAGTAGCACCCATTGACCCATAGAAATATGTTTTTTTGATAGCTCGAAGTCTTTCTTTAATCAGATCCATCGTTTAGGTTTTAGAGCTTTTATTAGCTTCAATAGGGCCTGTTTTCAACTTTTTTTACTCTTTAGGACTTATGTAGAGTTAGATGTCTTAATGTCAAGAACAAGAGTAATGAGAGCACGGATAGCCATTGTTGGCATGTTAATTTGCACATAAAGATAACTTACAATGAATGGCATTTGAAGTTAGGCCCTTTGGGACACTTGTGTTGTGTATGGGCCAAAGCCAGGTAGATAAAATAGATCAATTTCATTTTTTATCACTACCTCTTCCACCTCTTTTTTTTTTTTGTCCATGTTTTTCAATGGCTTAGTAATAGTTTTCAACTACCCTTTCAGTTATTCTTGTGTTTTTTCAAGTTTTGTAAGCAAAGAGTATTTTCTTTTTCCATGATCCATGCTTGATATCTAATGTTGTAGCACCTCAAATTGTTTGAAAATTGAGCTATCCTTGAACCTTGATTTTCCATAATTTTTAAGAATTAGGATGGCTTATTATCATGTACTTTAGAAAGATGTTTATATATGAATGCATGAATACAATAAGGAGGATTTACTACATAACAATTGTTACAAAAAAAAATCTTTATTGAATTGAAAGTTATTTCTAGCTAAATCTAATATTACATGATGAAAATTTTAAAGTTTATTATGGAAAATAATCTATAATTTGTTGATTGGCCTTGCACTTCATTAAGAAAATTTAGTAGTTCTTAACCATGTACTCCCATTGGTGGCACTATTGTCTTCCACTCAAATTTTTCTACCACGTCTTTGGTTTTGAAGTGGCCATGGTAATTTGATAAAAAAAGGCACTCCAACTGGTTATGCTTTTTCACATATGCCTTTTTTGCTTGCTTACATTCTTCGTTTAAAACACCCATTTGTGTTCCAATTTCGACCATTATCCCATTGAGCAGTTGGATGTGCTTTTGTGCTTTGATGAATGCTTTCTCCTTTTCTTGCATCTTTACTTGTAATTATCCATTTTCCTTTAAAAGTTAAGCTAACTTATGAGTAGTGGATGATTGTGTGGTGTTAATAGACCCTATAATTTGAAACACTATACAATGACACAATACGAAAATAAAACGAATAAAGGACACGAAGATAACAAGACTTAAAATTTTAGAAAAACCATAAATAGGTTTAATAAAATTAAAAAATTGTATTTTATATTTTCGCATTGACACAAATTATGACATATGATTTTTATGTAAAACACGACACAAATATAGTATTTTACACGATATGGTGACATGAATTACTAGGTCTAGGTGTTAATGTCATCAAATAGATTCTTCCATTCATCTCTTTCTTGTTTGAGTACTTAGACTTCCATTTTGAGCCTTTTGTTTGCAAGCTTCAAATCTTTGAACTTTCTTTTTAGGCCTATAAGGGATTTTGCTAAGCTTTCCATGGATGTAACTAAGATTTTTTTTTTGCCAAGATTGTCTTTTGGCAATCACTTCTTATGATAACTCTAATGATACATGCATACACAATAAAATAGAGAAAAAATTTTAGTCAGCATAACATAATATATAAAGAACAATATAAAAGGTTAGTATGCAAATTATATACAAGTAGAATAATAATTGTCCCATCATGTGTCTTATTTAGGTTTTTCTAACAAAATGGAGGGCAGGGGTCTGCAATATCATGCAATATCATGTAATAATATCATGCAATATCATGTAATAAATCATGCCATTAATATTAATCATGCAAATATATTCATAAATCACACAAATAAATATAATTATACCATGTAATAAAGATAAAATAATCTCATGCAATAATCATAAAATTATAGCATGCAATAATAAAATCATATCATGCAATATACATAAATTCATATCATGTAATAATCATAATATCATATTATGCAATAATAAAATCATATCATGCAATAAACATAAAATCATATCATGCAATAAACATAAAATCATGCAATAATAAATAATGAATGACTATGCAAATAATAAACATAAATTCATATCATGTAATAATCATAATATCATATTATGCAAT
The DNA here is from genome assembly GCF_002303985.1 of Durio zibethinus. The sequence continues at coordinate 18,970,213 of NW_019168159.1, forward strand.
AATAAAATCATATCATGCAATAAACATAAAATCATGCAATAATAAATAATGAATGACTATGCAAATAAATATATTAATAATCATACAATCACACAAAAAAATAAATTAATAAACATGCAAATAAATAAGCAAATAAATATATTAATAATCATTCAAATAATAATTAATCATGCAAATTCAATTAAATCTATAATCATGCAAATAAACATGCAATTAAATATATAATAATGCAAATTATAATATATAAATCATACAAATAATCATGCAATTAAATATATAATCATATAATAAATAATCTTACCAATTTTTCTTTTTCTTTTCTTCATTCTTAAAGTTAAAATAATAACAATAATAAAAATAAAAATAAAAATAAAAGCAAGAAATAAAACATAAATAAAATAGAAAATAAACTGTAAAACGTAAAGGAAATGCATGTGATTGGGTCGAGTCCTTACCGAGTCAGTACGCAAATTTTACTTAGATTCACATGGATCCTAGCTTGGCAAAAATAGCATCGTTTTGCTTCTCTATAAAAGCCAATAGTCAACTTCTATCTTTATATCTCCCTTATCTTCTTTCTTTCTAACTTGTCAATATTCTGCTTTCTCTCTAAACATTCAAACAAAAAATTTAAGAATTTTTAGAAACCGACCACTAATTCCAAAATTCGATGTTGGAAAATTTAACCTATCATCAAAAAATTCAAGTAAACCTAGACTTTTCCAGAAACTAGCTGGAATGTTCCTCCGACCACCATGAAGTCATCAAAAAATTCAAACTCAAACCCATATTTTTTTTAAAAATTAAACCTCTTAACTATATCAAGAAATTTGAAAATTAAAGTAATTACTAAACTAATATGCAAAACTGAAATAAACAAATTAACCTAAAATTAAATAACTTAAACAACTACTAAAGTAAAATAGCAATTAACTGAATCAAACACCAACCAAAAACTAAATTTAATCACGTAAAAACCAAAAACAACTTTTAAACCTAATGCAAAAAATTAACTGTAATGTAGAAACTATAAAACTGTTTTAAATCTATATGCAGAATTAAAAACAAAAACCAAAAAAATTATGCAATAAGTTAAATCTAATGGAGAATTGTTAATTTAACTAAGTGCATAAACTTTGAACAAAGTGCGGAATAATTTTAAAGATGCAGTAACAGAAAATTGAACATGAACTATAGGCAGAAACCAAAAACAATGCAAAAAAATTAAATTAGTAGACAAAAATAGTAAATAAAAATTAACTAGAATGTTAAATTATGGATTTAAACAACCCTAAATTAATTCTAAAGTATGTAGTAGTTAAAATTATGTTTAATGCATTAAAATTAACCCTAAAATAGTGACATAAAACTGGAATTTTTAAAGAACTATAATGAATAAATTGGAACTATATAAACTTAAATTGCAATCCTAAAACAACCAAGATTAAATCAAAATTTAAACAAAACTTAAATTGCATGAACACAAATTAAAAGAACTTGAATAGGAATTAAAATAAACTTGAAATTAATTGCAAGAAAGTAAAAGTGCAAGAATTAAAACTATTTAAAAAAAATTTAAAGAATTTGAAAACTTAAAGAATTAGAAGAACAAGAAAGCTAAAGAACATTAAAGATAGGTTGGTCTGTCACCTTAACCATACTCTCCCTCAAACTTAATCTAGGCTATTTATAGATAGCCAATGCTAGGCTGGCTTGGTTAAAAGGAATTTCTTGAAGAATCAGACTTTTTCCTTAGAGTTTCTTGTTTTAATAGAATAAATATCTCTTCAACAGATTTTTTAGCTTCAAGAGTTTCCATAATACTATCCTAGTTTCTTGATACATTTTAGCCTTAATTGAAAAGAGACTTGATGTGGTTTGGGTGCTCTCAAGCAATTTAACAAAATTTGGAATCTTTTTGTTACTTTTTTGGAATCCTTTTTCCAGTGCGACTATACTTCTAAAAAATAGAATGTTAAATTTGGTTTTAATTCTTACTTGGCTTGAATATTAAATCTTCATACAACCATGTAATTACACAGCCAGCTTTCTCATGTATTCTCTCTTTCATGTTAGTTTTAATTGAAATTTAAGAATTAAATTCCAATTTGAACTTGTTTATGTTAGAATTTTTCATAAATGGGCTACTATTAATTGACAATTTTAATAATTTAATAAAACTGATTGATGAATTTAGTCCTAATACAAGACAAGCATAAGAACATAAATAATTTAATATGATTGCCTATGTTTGGGCTTTGCGCATCTTACTAGGTCAATGTGGTTTAGCGATTATGAAGGCTTTTAGTCCAATAAACCTTTGATGGGGAGGCTTTTAGAGTTGTTTAATTAATTAGGTTAAGGTTTCCTCTTCACTTCTACGAGTTAAAGTAATTGCCCATTTAGTGCCACCGATAAAAGAAGAATGAAGACGAAAACTTAGCCACTCGAGGGATCATTTTACTTTAGCAAATTCATTATGGCCACCCAAACAGGTATGTTGAATCTTTTTATTTAATTAAAGTGTTCTAATTTTCACTTAATGATCTAGGGTTAGAGATTACATGTGGCATCAGAGCTTTGTTGTGTGATATTATGACTCTAAAATCATGTTAGTTAATTGACTTTTGGATAGATTGCTTCTTTGAGGCGAAATTGAGTTGAAAGAATCTTAGATTTTGATCATTATTTTTCAAAATTAATTGAGGGCTTTTGTTCTTTTTTTAAAGAGGATTAAAGCCATTTAAGGATCATTTTCTAATTCCTTGTATAGATAGAGAAATCAGGGTTGGAAGTTTTTGGTTAAAATTTTAATCAAAATTCTTGTATTGATTAAAACATCAACATTTTATTTGTTTAATATTAAATTGATCCTTCTATGATGTTTCTAATGTGTTGTAAACTTGAATCAAAGAGTTTAATTTTATAAAATTTTGCTATAGATGACTGAATATAAAGAAAACAAAAATAGGTTGAATACAGGTTTCATGTAATTCAAAAATTTTGGTCAATTGATCATGTTTTTATTGGTTTTTGATGTGTTTTTTGCATAGGTTTGACAAAAAAACACTTTAATTGAATTTTGGGCACTTCAATTTGATGAAAGGACAAAAAAAATGCACCAAAAATGGCAAAAATCCCAACAGACGCGAACGGGTCAAAGAATCACTTGAATCAGGTTGGTTCAACCCTATTGGAGGTTGAAGATGACCATCCCATGATGCCAAACAAATCTCACACAAAGAAAGTGATGCATGTGGGCTTGTCTAGTGTTAATTTTTGCTTCGGTTTCTTCTAGCATGCTTAGAATTTTATTTTTGATTTTTCTATTATATTTTTAGAATTTTAAATTGCATGAAATATTTATTATGTAACATTCATTCATTATTTAGCACTTACTATCTGTTATGCACATGATTTTGGTTATTTTGTTTAATGGTAAAATATTTTGGCTACTGGGAGTCTAATGGCAGTAGGTACTCTCCCTAGATAAGCCGTAATATTTATGTACTCTCAAGTTGAACTTTATGTGTATAATTGATTTAGTAATTAAAAATAGTTTTTAATTAAGTTTGAGACCCCAGTTTAAATGCAATATACACTATTTATATGACCTAATGAGATACATCTAGGCTTAGTATCTTAGCTGGAGTGGTTTATTGTATACATTAAGATTGAGTACGCAAACTGAGAATTTTGGGCAATTAATGAAACTTCTAGGTTTGAAAAAAAATTTCTTTAATTGATATAAGTGTTTCGTTGCCAAAATAGCTCATATATTGAAATTAATGGAATATTTTATCATTCTAAGGTTACGGGATGGTTATTAAATTATCTTATGCAATTGCTTGCCCAAAGCGGGTTAATGTGTCAAGTAATTTGTTTTGCAACATAAGGCATCATGGTTGAGGGTGTATCAGTCTAGAAAATCTATTTACCTAAAAGGGATAGGGTTTTCAAAAACTAAGCCATTCTCATATTAGCTTTATGTGGAAAGTTCTTACTTGTATGTTACATTCTCTATCTCAATAAGAGTTTGTGATAATAGACTAGGACTTTTCAGTAATTGTTAACATATCATGAATTGTTGCTTTATATTTTATAATATTGCTTATTTACTAATGTTGCATTTTTGTCTTAAACAGTAACTTTTACTATCAATAACAATCAAACCACTGTTAAAGTACTTCATGGGTCTAATTATAAGAGATGGAATGAAGATTTGAACTTTGCTTTGGTTATGAGTTAGATAGACATAGCTTTGTGTTTTCCAAAGCCTATTGATCTTATTGAGGAAAGTACTATTAAACAAAAAGAATTTTTTGCCAAATGGGAATGGGCAAATCATTTGTGTTTGTATGCCATTAAGAGGTTTATTTCTGAACATCTTTTGAATGGTTTGGATAGCACCAAAATTGTTAGAGAACTCTACAATGCTGTAGGCAATAGATACCAAAAATCTAAGAAGTTTGAGGCTAAGAATCTTATTTGTAATCTTACAAGTATAAGGTATAATAGTGCATAAAGTGTTAGAGATTTCATCATGAGAATGGTCCACATTCAAACCAAATTGACCTCATATGAAATTGTTCTCCCTAACAAATTTATTATTCATCATGCCCTTAATTCCTTACCCATTGAGTTCACTTAAATCAAAATTGCTTATAATGCTATAAATGAGGTTCGGAGTGTTAATGATCTTATTTCAAAATGTGTCCTTATGGAAGAAAAACTCAAGAAAGAAAAAAAATGAGAGTGCCTATCTTACTACCTACTCCAAACCTAACTATCAAAGAAATTATGGGAAACTTGGGAGATTTATTCCTAATGCTCGTAAGAAAGTTAAGGACAACAAGAGACAGGGGAATGATCAAACTAAAGGGGTAGAAGGTCTTAAAACTATCATTAAGAAAGATATCAAGTATTTTTCTTGCTAGAAGAAAGATCACATAAAACATGAGTGCCCCAAATATAAAGCTTGGTTAGAGAAAAAGAATAAACAAGAAGGTAACTCACTAGCTCTTGTTTGTTTTGAATCCTATTTTGTTAGTACCCCACTGAATTCATGGTGGCTTAATAGTGGTACAATTATTCATGTTATTGTTACCTTGTAGGGGTTTAAAAGTAAATGGAAGCCAAGTGAGAAAAATGCCAAACTTAAAGTTGGAAACAATGTTGAAGTAAACATTAGTCATGTAGGAACAATAAGTTTAAATTTAAAATCTCGTTTAAAACTTATTTTGGAAAACATTTTTTATGTACCTTCATTTAAGAGAAATTTGATTTTAATTTTTATTATGCACACATGTGATTACTATTTTGGCATTAGAAATGAAAAAGTTGACTTGTTTTTAAATTCAAACATTGTTGGTGAATTTAAATTAGTTGACAATTTATGTAAATTATGTTTGGCCTACAATAATGAATATGGTTGCAAGAATGTTGAAATGATCATGTTTAAAAGATCTTTGACTAGAGAAAACTCCTTTTTGTTATGGCATAAAAGGCTACGTCACATTTCTAATGAAAGAGTGCAAAGATTAATAAAAGATGGTACTTTACCTTCCTTTGATTTTGATAAGTTAGACACTTATGTTGGTTGCATAAGGGTAAATTAACTAAGACTAAAAAGAAAGGGGTAACTAGCAGTTTTGAATTGTTGGAAATTACGCACACTGATATTAGTGGACCTCTTACATATATTTTGTGTGGTAAGAAATATTTTGTTACTTTTATTAATGATTGTTCCCGTTATGAGTATCTTTACCTGATTGATAAAAAATCTAATACTTGTGAAAAATTCAAAATTTTTGAATTTGAGGTAGAAAAACAATTAGGGAAAGTCATCAAAGTCATTAGGTTTGACCGAAAGCATGATGAAACTGGACAGCTCATGGGACCATTTGCCAAATACTTACAAGAATGTGGGATTATTGCCCAATATACTATACTTCGTAATCCTAAACAAAATTGTGTGGTCAAAAGGCAGAATCACACCTTTAAGGATATGATGAGAAGCATGAATAGTAAGACCAATCTTTCTGAATCTTTTTAGGGTAAATCTATTAAAACTACCTTGTATATACTTAATAAAGTACCTAGTAAATTTGTTCCTGAAAACCTTTTGAATTGTGGATTGGTGGGAACCTAGCTTGAACCATTTTCAAGTTTGGGGATGTGCAACAAAAATTAGAATTTATAACCTTTCTGAAATAAAGATTGAACCTAGAAGTACTCGTTGCTTTTTCATAAGGTATCCAGACCATTATAAGGGATATAAGTTTTATTGTCCTACACATGGAACTAAGGTTATAGAGTCACATGTGGCAAAGTTTTTTTAGCTGAATGTTGCTGATAAGGGTGTAATAGAGGCTATGGATAATAGTGAACCTATTAAACATGTCTCCATTCCTTTACCCGTAACTTAATGCCATATTATCCTAATGGTCATTGAGAGAGAAGATCAAGGGCAATAGGATACAAATCCTCTTCCTATTGATCTTACTCCTATTGATGTCCTTAAGTTCAAGAAAATGAGATTGAAATACTTTTGAGGAGATCTTTCAAACAAAGAAAATTTACCATCTCCAATGATTATGTAATTTATCTTGGAGAAAGTGACCATGACATTAGTCATGTGGTTGAACTTGTGAATTTTTGTAAAGCTATTAGCAGTCTGTAGTATAATGTATGTGTGGATGCAATGAAAGATAAGATGAATTCTATGGCTTAAAATGGTGTCAAAAAGCTTATTGAACTACTAAAATGGTGTAAAGCCATTAGTCATAAATGGGAGCATAAAACCAAGAAAGATTCTAAAGGAAAAATTGAGAAATTTAAAGCTAGACCGGTGACGAAGGGATTTACTTAAAAGAAAAGAGTAGATTATAATGAAACATTTTCACTGGTATCTTCTAAAGATTCCTTTAGCATCATTATGGCCTTGGTAGCACACTTTGACTTCAAGCTTTGTCAAATGGATATAAAGATGACTATTCTCAATAGTGATCTAAAAGTAAAGGTTTATATGTTGCAACCTGAGGGATTTCTGTATCTAGAAAAGAGCATTTAGTATGTTGACTTAAGAATTAATTTATGGTCTTAAGCAAGCATCTAAAATTTGATGAGATAGTTACTTTCCTAGGTTTTGAGGAAAATAAAAACAATCAATGCATATACCTTAAAATTATTAGAGTGAGTATTTCTTTCTTGTTTTATATGTGGATGGCATCTTATTAGCTTGTAATGTATTGGTTTGTTGTATGAAACTAAGCAGATCCAAAACTTTTGACATGAAAGATCTTGGGGATGACTCATTTGTTATTAGGATTGAAATTCACAAAAATATGTCTCAAAATTTATTAAGACTATCTTAAAAGTCTTACATTGATCGTGTGCTTAGTAGATTTAATATGCAGAATTGTAAGGCTGAAGATGCATTCATTGTGAAAAGAGATAGACTTAATCTTAGTTAATGCCCAAAGAATGTATTGGAGAAAGAATATATAAAGAATATATGATATTCTAGTGCGGTTGGGAGTCTCATGTATGTTCAAGTTTGCATTAGGCCAGACATTGCTTTTGTAGTGGGAGTTCTTAGGAGATATCTTTCTAATCCTGGTATAGATCAATAGGTTGCTGCTAAGAAAGTGATGAGGTACTTGCAAAAGACCAAAGACCATATACTAGTATACAAAAAGGTGGACAATCTTGAGATAGTGGGTATACAAATTCTAACTTTGTTGGTTGTTAGGATGACTTGAAGTCCACACTTCAAGGTATATTTTTATGTTGACTGGAGGAATTGTGTCTTGGAAGAGTGTGAAAAAAAAGCTTCTTTCACTATACAGGTGGAGTTTGTTGCATGCTATGGAGCTACAATGCAGGCAATTTAGTTTAAGAATTTTATTTTAGGTCTTCACATCGTTGATTCTATCTCTAGACCATTGAAGATTTATTGTAACAATAGGTTTACATATTGTTTTCTAAGAATAACAAGTGCACTAATAGGTCTAAACATTTGGAGATAAAATATCTTAAAGTTAGGGATTTTGTAAAAAATTATGAAATTGTTGTCGAACACATTGAGACTGACAACATGACTGCTGATGCTTTAATAAGGAATTAAGATTGATAGTGTTTGGTAAACATGTTTAGAGCATAGGTATTTTGGGGTCTTTTGATTTAGTTAATCAGTAGGAGTATATCATTTGTATTTTAGACTCACACATCATGGCTTGTCTTTATATTGGACCCTTTGTTTTATATTTGGAATATCTATGTGATATTTGATTTCATGCTTGAATGATTATCATCATCAGTTGATATTTTATGTCATTATTTCAAGTATATGTACACTTGAAAAATTAAAGTTTATTATATGCATTATGAAATCTTAAGACTTTGTGTATGTCTTAAGTATGATTATTTTGTCAGTTGGGTATGTCTTATATATGACACCATTAAGGAACCTTGAGGATATTAAGAAAACCTACAAGCACATTTGATGCCATGGAGATTTCTTAGCAAGTTTAAAGAAATAAGCAAAAGGACTAACAGTGAAAATAACACATTGCGATCACATTTAGGTGTTATTTTCTTGATACATAACCATATTGAGATTCATTATTGATAAAGTCACTAGTACTTGTAATTATGGATTGGTCCTAGGTCAATAAGGGGCATAACAAGCTATCATGATTTGGTATTAGATGGTTTTGTTGAACTGGATCATTAAGATGTTATCTCAAAGGGATAAATTGTTTTTAAAATTGAGGCCACATCAAAGTAAAGTAAATCTGCTTGGAGTCTTGTTTTCAAATCAAATTTTCTTAAAATCAAACAATCTAATTAATATTGCCCAAATGGTAGAATGTTAGAATTTTCTATAAGTGGGCTACTATTAATTGGTGATTGTAATAATTTAATAAAATCAGCTAATGAATTTAGTCCTTATATGAGAACAGCATGAGAGCCTAAATAAATTAATGCGATCACCTAAGTATGGCTTTGTACATCTTTTTGGGTCAGTATGATTTGGTAGTTGTCTAGGTTTTGGCCTATTAAACTTTTGATTAGGAGGTTTTTAAGCTTGTTTAATTAATTACATTAAGGTCCTCTCTTCACTTTTATGAGTTATAGTAACTGCCTATTGAGTGCTACTAGTAAAAATAGAATGAAGAAGAAGACTTAGCCACTCTAGGGATTGTTTTGCTTTCACGAATTCATCATGACCACCCAAACAGATATGCAAAATCTCCTGATGTAATTGTAATGTTCTTATTTTCACATAATGATCATAGGTTAGAGATTACACTTTATGTAGCAATTAAATTAGCCTTCAGTAAAGTCATTTCCATGCATTGTTGGCTTCTTCTAATGCCACTTTTTAGGATCAGGAGTTCAATTCCAAAATAAACTCTTTCATGAAAATTTTAATTCCATTTGAATGCTTTAAAGAAAAGGCAGCTTCATGAAAATGTGAGTTCATCTTGGTCTAGTAGATTTCCTTGTCCATAAAAAATACCAATCTCGGCTTAACTCCCTAAAACAAAATTTTACATTCCAGCCAAGTCAACTTTCCAAGTCATCCAAATTGTCCAATTAAAGTCAGCTACTTGCCATGTCATTAAAAGATCATCCTTTGCACATGCACTTATAAGAGACTTGCATAAAAATTCTAGATTCTGCTTGAACTTAAACCAAACATTGCTTGATATAGAAACAACATGAATTTTTGCATGAAATTGCAAACTATTTTGCATTTTTAACCATTGCCAAGATTGTTTTGAATTTTTCGCATGTTTTGCATAGATTTTGGCATAACTGCATAGACTACATTGCATAAAACCATTATGGACTGCATAAACTAAATTTTGTATTTTTTTGCCGAAATTGCACAAAAAATCAACTCTAAATTCCAGCTCAATTCAACTCTAATTTACCTTGTAAAAATTTTGGATAGCTTTGTCAACTTGTACCGATTGGTTCGACCTTTCCTTACTAGGACAAATCTCACATATTTTTTCCAAAAATTAGCCAAATTGTTCATTTGTTTTCATTTTTTCTTAAAATTTTCTTCATATACACAAATTAAACAAATTAGGGAGGGAAATTAAATTATTTTGCCAAAAAGTAAGCAAAATTCATAAAATTAAGCACCAAGAGTAAATCTATTTTATAAAGTTGTCAAATATTAAAGATGTTTTCTTTAAGTTATAAATGCTATAATGTATAAGTTCAAAAACTTGAATGTTAGACATAAAATACAGTCACCAATATTTTTTTTTTGTTTAAGTGTAATTGGTCACTTAATTGAATTTATCCCTTTTTAAAGACCACTTTTAAAGTCATCCTAAGCTTGCTTAGGTTCTTTAAAAGAATAGATTTTAGTTTACGAAACCAGACAAGGTTGAAAGTATGATTACGTACAAGCAAGATTGTAACACCTCATAATGCCCATCCAAAAGATGTACCAGTTAATTTGTGTTATCCAAAACCTAAAAACATATTAAAATTTTTTCAAAATAATTTAATATTAAAAACTGTTCTGAAACAATCTTCTTGAATAATTTTAAAAATAAAATTATAAAGATTTATTTAAATAAAGTGATAGAGCTAAATTTTTTTTTATTATTTTAACTTAAAACATAATCTGCACTAAAAAAAAAAAAAACCAAATAAAATATGAAAGAGACTCGTTGTAACCACATATACAACAACATACCCTCTCAAACAAAATTCAATCCACATAGTAATGTCCTAGATTCCTCACATTTCATAACCCATCATACCTACAAAAATGGATAATTGTCTACTATAGAAGGCCTTAGAGATTTTTTTAATATTAAGAGTATGCATATACAATAACCAGTACTTTCAAACAAAAGCTAACCTAAAAAAGGAGAATTCTATTTACACCCCATTTATTACTCTATACACCCCACTTTTAAATACACCCCAAATTCAAAACTCACTTTCCTATTTCTACTAAATATACCCCCACCCCTCACTTTCTATTTTCCATTCTTACCCTTTCTCTCTTTTTCTCTCTTCACTTTTCAAAAGTCGAGCTTTAGGTGAAATTGAGCTTCTTGAAAATGACTATCTAAAAAGCTTTAAGGCTTTTTGAAAATGGATTTTTGAAAATCTTTAAAGATTCTTGGATATCCATTTCCAAGAAGCTCGATTTCATTTCCAGAAGTAGATTTCTTACCTTTAATCACTAGAAAACTTAATCATGCAGATCTCTATTCCATAAGCTATTCAAGAATGACTTAATTGAAAATATATGCCCTTATGGATCCATTTACTTGATTATATGTATGAATAAAACTGAAATCGATGTTCTCTAGCATAAATGGCACAAACTTGTTCTTTCTTTTGAGACTCTAAAAAATTGAGAACACCTTTTTTTAGTTTTCTGATTTTTTGCTTTGGCATGGGTAAAAGTGTGTTCTTGGTTTTCTAGTCTCAAGACAAGAACACCTTTATGCCCATACATGCTTGAGAACTAACATGTTTCTTTTGTTCGCACATATGATCAAGTAAGAATGAACACATCAGTGACTTGACCCTTTCTACCCATGCTTGCTTGAGAGCTTGTCTCTAATATTGTCACATTTGTATTATTTATTTTAAGATTAAATGTATTTATTTTATTTTATTATCTCCAATAAAATTATTTTATTTAAATTAAAATTTAATGTATTATTTATTTTAAGATTAAATGTATTTATGTATTTTCAAAGATGGATTTTTGAGAATACAATGTAAATTTTGGAAATGGATTTCCAAGAATGCAACATAATTTTCTAAAATTCATTTTTGAGAATTATATTGCATTATTTGAAATGGATTTTCAAGATTTACATTGTATTTATGGAAATCCATTTTCAAAAATGCAATATAATTCTCCCCATCATTGAATTTAGAAGAGAGGTTAAAGGTATAAGTTATTATAGGTATTTTTGTCATTTACTAAAAACTAAATTTGGTAGTTACTATGCGGATATTTTTGGAAGAAAATTTAGGAGGTGTATAGGGAAGATTTTATGATATATTTAAAACGCCCTTAAATAATAATCTTTCATTCAGATTTCGCACTCCCAAAGTCAAATCAAACTCACAAAAGGGATAGCTGTCCAATGTAAAAAGCTTAAAAGACTCTTTTAGTAATAAAAGTATGCATATACAATAGCATGTCCTCTTAAACAAAACCCAACCTAAAAAATAACCTTTTAGATTTCTCGTATCCTAAAGCCCATTGAACTAGCAAAATGTATTGTTCCCCAATATAGAAGAACTAAGGGATTCTTTTAATAGTAAGAGTATAAATGTAAATTTTTTAATAAGAAATAAAAATCATATTTGAACCTTAAAATCAAGTTATAAGAAATCATTATCGAGAATCTAGTTTATAATTGTCACTCACAAATTTGCATATTTTCTTTATTTTTTTCTATCAGATTAACGACCAAATTGAAACTTATTTTACATAAAAACAATACCAATGAATATTTAAAAGAAAATAAAAATAATAATTTTTGATCTATTTATAATTTCAAAAATAACCTACACAATTTTATCTGTAAACATGTCTAAATGTGAGAAAATAAAAGCAAATATGTTGATGAACTATGTGAAAAAATAAAACTTAAAAAATAAAGACATTAGAATGGAATCAAAGAAGTATAAGAAAAAGTAAATTAATAAACCTTAAACATAATTAAAAATAAAAAAACTCCTAGATATTCATGGTCAAAATAAAAAAATATATACTATACTTGCTTTTCATATCTCCAAATGAAAAGACAATTTCAACTTTAAAATTAAAAATTTTGATTTATTTTATCAAAGAAACCTCAATACAAAAGAAAAATAGATAATTAAACTGATATTTGTCACACCCATTTACTTGGTTAGTTCTTGATCAACACGATCAACCCCTTGGGTTGCCTAGATGTGCATGCCTAATCATCACGTCATCTTCACTCATAAAATTGGCTCTCCAAGGAAAAGGCTCGCTTAACATTCCACTAATGTCTCATCAAGGCATCACTTTATAACTAAACACGTGGCCACCAACTTGCCTAGGATTATTAAATACAGCCCACACCCACCTAAGATCATTAAATGTGACTAGCATCCACCCACGTGGATCCTTATCGAGCTCAAAGTATACTTTTCATCAATTGTCAACTATCCCAGTCAAGTTGCCGCCCATTGTCTCATATACAAGGTAAAGAGAAGCTCAAGTACGTAAGGGATAATACCCCTATACTTTACTCCTAAGACATTTTTCCTCCATGATAGCTTTCGATGCACACTTTACCTTTTTTTTATACTTCATTGACTTGAGCATTAAAGCGGATCTTGAGAAAACAACTCTGGTGTTACTTGACCATGCTTTTTTGCTACAAGGTCAGGCTATCCAACCCCTAAAAATCTTTCATCAACTCCTTACAACTAAGACACCAAAAATACCATTAACAACTGGTGCGGTCTATTGGAACAACAACCATGCCTTACCATCCCCACTATTTTAAAACACTAACACCCATTGTTAATGCAACGACCCAACCTATAGCTATCTCAAATGCGGCAACCATGCTATCAACCCCGGTAAATCCCATCACTGAATCTTCCCTCATGGAATCCCAAGTATGACCCCATCTCTCTGTTTGCCAATAACCCACTTTCACTAAATGCTTAAGCTACATAACACTTGAGATATTACCAGAACCTAATGAAGTTTTATCTCCAAATGTAACATTAACTCCACCATTAGTCCATACTACTACCACTAGACCTTCAAACCCAGTATCCCAACCACCTCATATGCAAGGCCAATCCTCATAACCCACTAATGCTACCCAGTGGCAAAACATTCCTCCTGTAACATTCATTATCCATGTCTTACTCTTGTTCCACAGATCCCAATATATGAACCAAACATGCAACAACCCCCTAGACTTTTACCAAGCACTAATAAACCAAATATAGTTCTTGAAAGCCTAAGTGACTACATAATAAAGACTACTTCAACAATAGCAACAAGCCATTTAACAACCCTAACAGGGAAGACCACACCTAAGAGAAAGCTCCAATTTGTCCTTGAAAGAACCACCACAAAACCTTACCCACCTTGAAAAAAGCTACCATCCCATCCAAGATAGTGTTTACCATAATGACACCACTACACAAAACCAAGCCCATTCAAACCTTAACCTCGATAATGAATTTGTTATGCAAATGGCTACCTTGCACAAGAAGCTTGTTGATTTGAAAAAAGAAAAGAATAAAATCTTTAATGGCTTGAAGATAACCACAACCCCCTAAACCCTAACCATTAGACAAGCTCCCTAAAGCTCCCCAAAGACACACACATTGGGGCCATTAATCCAAATGACCACTTGGAATAGTTTAAAACTTTCATAGATCTACACAATGCCTCTATAGACAACCCATTTTGTCAGAGAATTTTTTCAAAATAAAAATGGAACTTTAACAATAAAGTGGGCTTAATTGAAAATTTTTTAGCTTAAAAGAAATAAAAGCCTAAAAATTTTTAATTTTAGTTTGATTTTAGTTCCAATTTTTATTTTTGGTCTTTAATTTTAATTTTATTATTTCTAGTCAAAAGTAAAATAAAAAAAAAAAACCATTAGGAATTTGTTTAGGGATCTTGGATTCGGTCAAAGAGAATCAATGATTTGATGATTTTGGGCTTAATTCATGCAATCACAAAATCAAATCAAATCAAATGCAAAAAAATCCTAGGTTGAATTAAAGTTTTTCCAAATAAAAAGAGATTAAATCTTTATAAAAGAGGAACATAAAACACATAAAAGGAGGCTTCGGAGAAAATACACAATCAATAGAAGAGACAGTTTTGGGCAAAAGTTCAAAAAGGTAATTAACAGTTTCCAGCATCAAGTAGTTACAAGCTCAATTTCCAAAGGAAAGCTTGATTGACAAAAACATCAAGCATACATAGCTTGCAATCAAGATCGAGGAATTGATAGAAAATTAAGCAAAATAGGGTTAAGAGTAAAGGTAATAACCAAAAACATAGCCAACTGATTCCCAGTACGAACCAAGTTAGCAAAGGTTCAATTTTCAATGGAGACAGCCATCAGAAAAGCCCTAACCAACTCAAAAATAGATCCAAACTTGACAATCAAAGAAAGTAAGAACCCAGTGTTCAAACCTAGAACTGAAGCTAAACCTAAACCTAAATAGAGCACCTAAAACATAGTACAAAAAAAATACAAACCAAAACAATTAGAATCCATGCCAATAATCATAGCAAGCAAGCAAAAAGTTCATAGCAAAAAAATAGAGGTATTTTAAAGGAGAAGTGTTATGGTTTTGGGTTTTAAAACTTTGAATCTATTGGGATTTCTTTTTGGGAAGTCAAGACCAAAAAAAAGAAGTAGAAGTTGGATAACAACATGAGAGGCTATGGTCGTTGATTAACAGTAGAATATGTGTTAATTTGTTAACTAATTTTTGGGTTATTTTGGAGATTAAAGATGTTAGTGAAGAGGAGAGTTAAAGTTTTAGAGAGAAGTAGAAGTTTTTTGAAGCTGTTAAAAAAGGCTTTTGATTTTTTGATGCACACTCTTTTGAAGAAGAAAAATAAAACAGGTAGCTATGAGGGACATATATGGAGGCAACACTGGTCTCGTTTGGTGGCTAGAGTTTTGGTTTGGTAAAAGGGGGCTGTGCGACTAGTTTTGCAAAAATAGATGAGGAAAACAAAATAAAAAAGACTTCTTGGTTTAAGGAAATTGGCCCAGATATGAAAGCCTAACCTAAGATAAAAAAAAAAAAAGGTTAATCCTTAATCTGATCCAAACTTTGGTTTAGGCCCAAATTTGAGTTGGTTAGTCCAAGCCTATATTTAAGTTAACCATGCCAAGCTTTCATAATTTCTCACTAAGCCAAAGTTTGGACTAGGTCTAGTATTTTTTTTGGATTTCATTTTAGGTATTTAGGTAATTTTTATAGTTGGCTTGTATATTTATTTTATTGCTTATTTTTGTGCGTGCATTTTTAAATTCATAATGTTTTCTAAAATATTTAAATTAAACTTTTTCTTATAAAATCCTACCAAACAATTTTGGACGATTTAAATTTCTAAATTAAGTCTTGCCAAACTATTGGAAGACTTAATGATTTTTTTTTAAAAAAATAGTTTTTCAATCCTATCAATGTATTAAAAGATAATTTTTTATAGAAAATCTTACCAACATATTTGAAGATATTTTTGAAAATAAATTATTTTTTATAAAAAATATATTTTGGATCTTCGATGATGGAATTATTAAGAGCATTGCAAAGAGCAATCTCTATGTAAATTCTTGTGTGAGAAAATATTTTTTAAATTTTACCAACATATTAGAGAATTTAGATAAGAATTTTTGATAAAAATATTTAAATATCATTATCACAAATAAAAGTTTTTTTACAAAAATTAAATGAATTCGATGATGAAGCCTCTTCAAAATGTGACAAATAGTCTCTTTGAGTACTCCAAAAGTGAGAAAATATTCTTAAATTATTATCAACATATTGGAGTAATTTAAGGAAAGTTTCTAATATTAAATTATTTGGTAAATTATAAATATGTTTTAAGGCTTGGATAATTTGAAATCAAATTGGTACTATCCTTTGAATGGGTGTTGTAAAGGTGCCATAACATTCTTCACGGATAATTACACCCTCGAACCTAAAATCTAGTTTTGTAGATTAGAATATACTATTTAGAGATACCTAAGTTGATCTAGGATTTCTCTTTAAATGGGATAGATCCAGTTAAGTGGCCAATTGCACATAAATAAAAAAGATTGGTGGTGACTCCTAAAGTCAATGTCTAGCAATAGGTCCACGGATCTATAGTTATGACAACCTATGATGTGATAAAGTACAGGGTGTTTCCCACAACTTTACAAGGAAGAGCTAGGACTTGGTTCTACTCCATGGCCATAGCCACTATAGATAGCTTTGATACCTTTAGTAGACAGTTCTTAGCCCATTTTTTGAGCAGTAAGGCTGTAATGTGCTCTACAAGCTTACTTGTTGTAAAATAGAAACTAGATGAGACTTTATGACAATATTTGAAAAGGTTTAATGCTACTACATTAAAGATCAAAGATCTCAATATTGAATGGGCCATCCAGGCTTTCAACTTAAGGTTAGACATGATAATCTCAAGTATTCTCTAACTAAGAATAAATTAGAACAATTATATCAATAGTACAATAGAGCTAAAAAGTTTATTGAAACAAAGGAGATTAGAACCATAGATAGAGCCAAAAGGCATAAACAATGCCTTAAACGTCCATAAGGCGGCAATAGATAGACTAATTCACCAAGCCAATTGTTTCATGACAATTGTCAAGCCCATTGCCAGCACAAAAGAAGAGATTGGCAAAACAAAAACAACTATACCTCACAGTCATAGTCTAACTATTACCAAAACTCAAACAAAGTCCTTAATACTATTACCCAACGTCCCACCTAAAGACCTAGTCAGAGAACCTACCAGGCAAGACCTCTTTCCAAAAAACCTAATAAGCAACTGCCACTAAAACGACACTATGACTACCACTCAACTAGGGGGTATTCAATTGATGAATGCATCGCCCTTTAAAAGGAGATTGAAAGGTTAGAGTGTTTAATAAAGAACTAACCCACTCACCATGACAATAACCATAACAACCTCTTACCTTGCCATATATGAAATACACCCATTTGGCCACAAAATGAGGGCTCATCCCTCAAAGACGAGAAAACCTGCCAAGAGAAAGCTATTGGCAAATTTCCAATCTAAGGAATAATTTAGGCGATTGTAAGGGCAATAGAAGATTAGGCTAATAGTAAGTCAAGGTGCAAATCCCATTTACGTAGTGTTATAGCCATCGATGTAGCTTCTAAGAATGGAAGACTGGTAGGTTTAGTTCTCATAAGAATACACTGATAGATAGATAATGGTAATAATCCCATGGTGGTATCAGCAACTACCACTAATTATTAACTACAAAAGATTTTTAGAAACAGTAAGAGTGCAATGGTTTCATATAACACTAAGCTTTCAAATAGATGAGATTTTTTTATAAAAATTTAATGCCATCGGGGTTTATATTTGACTTTGCCAACTAACCCATAACAGTGAAAAGATCCATCACTTTGCTAGTCATTATGAAAGATGGTGAGCATACATTCAAAAAATTAACAAATTTTTTAATAGTAAACTAACCTTTAGCTTACATTGTTATTTTTGGTAGGCCACTAATGAAGAAGGCCAAGATGGTGACAACCATCTATTACTTTAAGGTTAAATTCCTTATATCTACAAGGGTGGGATATATGAACATAACTAAGTCATAGCCCACCAATACTACCTATTTAGCCTTTAATTAACATAAAAGAAACACCAAATAGCAAGCCCATCACTCCCATGTATAGAAAATCCTAAAACATAGCCCAACCATTCACCTTCATACATATAATAAACCTAGCCATAGCCTAGACACTCAATATAGATAGTTTGAATGTTCATGATGAAATAAGAGAATCCAAGGCTTGCCTTATTAAGCAAACTAGACCAGTTTAATTGTACCCACCAAACCTAAAGTTAGTCACACAAATAGGTTATTTGTTGGATGCTAAGGTAAAACACTTGTTATATAGGTTCTTACAATATAATGCAAACGTGTTTGCATGGTTCGCTATAGAAATAGCAGGCATAAACGAACATGTTATCATTCACAATTTGAATGTTGACTTAGCTGTCAAGCTAGTGAAGTAGAAAAAAAAATGTTTTGCCCCTAAGTGAATACAGGTAGTTAGAGAGAAAGTTGACAAACTGTTACCAACTGGATATATCAAAAGTCAATTAGTGAGAAAAATTGACCGTGACTGAACCATGAGTTTGGAGATGAAATGAATAGGATTGAGTCAAGATAAAGCTAAATGACCGAGACAAAATCATGAGTCATAAGAAATGATCTAGACTGAGCGAAGATTGGGTGATCAGGATGAAACCACGAGTCAAAAATGAAGCGATCAAGACTTAATCGAGGTAAAAAATAAATGACTTGGACCAAATCATGAGTCATAAGAAATGATCTGGATTGAGCCAAGATCAAGTGATCGGGATGAAACCACAAGTCAAAAAAATAAAATGATTTGAACTAAGCCAAGATAAAAAAGAATGATCAAGATTGAACTACATGCCAAAAAATAAAGTTTAAAATTTTAACTCTAAATCCAAAGATTCACAATTTGAACATTCAAAAATTTGTGAGGTTCCACAATAGAAGTTGAAAGATCAAATAAAATCACAAAGATTTAAGATTTGAAAGGTTTTCAAATTCGTAAAAATGGAAGATTCGTAAGCTACCAAATTTTACAGAGGTTCTAGATTCGTAAAGATCTCAAGTTCATAAGAACTTTTAGATTCATAAGATTTCAAGTTTAGCAAAGGTTCTAGGTTCGCAAAGATTCTAGGTTCGAAAGAAAAGAAAGATTCATAAGATTTCAAGTTTCATAAAGGTTCTAGGCTTATAAAGATTTTAGATTTACCAAGACTTTCAGATTTGTAAGAAAAAAAGAGTCATAAGATTTCAAGTTTCACAAAGGTTCCAGATTAAAAAAGATTTCAGATTTGCGAGGACTTTCATATTCATAAGAAAGAAAGATTTACAAGATTCCAAGTTTCGCAAAGGTTCCAGATTCACAAAAATTTTAGATTTGCAAGGACTTTCAAATTTGAAAGAAAAAAAGATTCACAAGATTTCAAGTTTCGTAAAGGTTTCCAAAAATGATCTAAATTAAGTCGAGATTGAAATGAATGATCGAGATTAAACTGCAAGTATAAAAGATAAAACGACCAAGATTGAGTCAAGATTGAATATGATTGACCAGGATAAAACTATGAGTTAAGAAAGTGATCTGGATTGAGCTGAGATCAGATAAGTGATGATGATATTACAACAATGCAAATGCATATCCTATCCAGGATGTAAATGTAATGTATGCAGTGTTGATGTCATGAAATTTTAATTGTGGTGACAAGGTTCTTAAGGCTCCTCCAGCCTATCTTAGCTTCTTAGTATTAATAGTTTCAGAGCAAGTTTCATTAGTTGTTCCATGTTTTTCTTTTCACTTGATCACATCTCACAAGTCGTGTCAACCAATCTATCACTAGATTCATTTTTGGGTTACCTGGTTTGCCCCATTGTAAATCGTTTTCTCATTCTTCTTTCATTTATCTTATCTTGGATTTCTTTTAAAAAATGAAAAACTCTTTATGAAAAATGTCATTCGTTTATTTGCCATCATTCAAATTAGTGACAAACATGATACATTTTCTTTATTCATTCAGGGGATATATATTTAGCAAAGGATAAAAGAAATGGGTCTTTATTATTGAGACAACAAAAAGTAGGGTTAAGAAGAACTTAAGAGTGAACAAAGGCAAAGTGCTATGGTTTTATTCAAATAGGATATCCAAAATAATGATCACTTAGACAAATTTGATCTTAAACTCAAGATTATCCTTCAAAAACACATTTCATTAATATCTTCAATCTTTGAGCTAATCATTATCGTCATTTCGAGGACCTTCACAGGAAGTTGTTTTTTTTTATTTTTCATCTTTAATTCAATCACCCTTTTAGGTTTTCAGTCGAAGTCTTCTTTTTTTCTCCTTTTTCTCTTTCAATTATTTTTACTTTTTTTATTTTTTATTTTGCACACCTTTTCTTTTATTTTTTTCATTTTTTTCTTTTTTATTCATCAATGACACTTTGATCAAAGCTTCAAACAATCTAGTAGCAAATCATGATTCTCCAAATCGAGTGTTCGTATTTGATCAAAATGGATTTTTAAATGACATAATATAGGCTTGGGTCAAGGGTGCCAAAGAAATGGATAAAATAAGCTCAAATTGTATTTGAAGCGTAATCAAACTAAGACTTATTTCTTCATGTGGAACACTTTAATATTTTAGCCCATTAATTTTTTCTCTCTTTTTGTTTAACAAAGCACCCTTGGCATTTTGTCCCATCAAAATTTCCTTTTCCTTTTTCTTTTTCTTTTTCTTTTTTTTTTTGTGGATGTTGGCATTTTACCCTTATTAATTTCTCTTTTATTTATTTTTTATTTATCAAAAAACTTGAGCACAAAAAAGCTTTGCCCCTAAGAATGAACAAATCTTTCGAACTTTGCCCTTCAGTATGAAGGTGATTTTTGGTTAGGGTTTCTCAAAAAAAATTTTTAATAGGCTCAAATAAGATAGTGAAGGATGATTTCATTTTTTGAAGGACAGAAGAAAGATGGCCATTTCTCATTTCAAACATGAATACTCTCAATGAAGAACATTTATTAACTAAGAGCAAGCTTGTAAGTGAACAATCATAAAGATCATGTGTCACATCACTTTAACTTTTTAATAAGTCAAACTTTCACTAGAGTTATCTCCTTTTTAGTGGTCCTAATGAACCAACAATCTCAAATTTATCAATCAAACCATTATGAATGGTATCGAATCTTGAATTATCATTTTGATTGTCTAAACTTTCATTATTCAAAATCAAAGAAATGGATATAGGGAAAGGTATAAGAAGTTAAAAATAAATAATGGGTATTCACACAAAAGAGAAATATCATGAAAATGCATCAAATCTGTCACTTTTACTAAAATAATAAAAAATAAAATGATATCCAAGCACATAAAAAAGATCCATATTCTTAAGAAATTCTAAGATTATAATCAGTTTCAATAAGCCTTCCCAAAATCAGGCCTTTGGATGATTGGGCAAAAGTTTTCATGGATATTCAGCTCTTCTAATTCACTAAAGCTTATTAAGCTTGCTTGAATCAAACTTTGCACCTTATGCTTGAAAGTAGGGCAAGTTTCTATGGAGTGGCTCACATTCCCATTATGATAGTCATATGTAGCATTAACATTGTACCATTTGAGATAAGGTGGCTTCAATGGCCCCCAAAATAACTGGGGATATTAGGTCGTTCTTGACCAATTCTGGAAATAGCTCAATATAGGTTATGGGGATAGAATCAATATGAGCTTTCTCTTAATTACTCCTGGATCTTTTTAAACCACTTGCTTGATTGTTAAACTTTGAAACTGGTGTAATAATAGGATGAGGACCATATGCAAGTGCTTGAAAAGCTAATTAAGGAAGACTTAGAGTGATGTTGTTCACAGATGGGAGATAAGGCTAGCAAAAACTTGTGCAAAATTATTGGCTATTAGATAGTAAACAGAATGAACTATGGTGGATATGGAGCCTAACTTTTGTATTGCTGCCCCTCAAAACTCACCACTAAGGCTTCATCCTCTTTTTTCTTAGGCATCCCACCTTCTTTAGCATTATCGATCTTTCCTTTTTAAGCTTGTCGCTTTTAATGGCATTTTCAATAATCTCTCTTGATATCAATATATTAGTAAAGTTCTTTGTTATATTCCCTATTATCTTTTCATAATAAGGTGACTTCAAAGTACTTACAAACAAATCCATTATTTTTTTTTCAATTAACGGTGACTGGACCTGAGTAGCTGTATCTCACCACTTTTGAGTATATTTCTTGAAAGACTCAGATATTTTTTTTTCATACCTTATAATGAAAGGTAATCAGGGGCCATATCTATGATATGACTGTATTAGTTGGTGAAGGATTGAGTCAAATCTTTTCATAACTTAATGTGGGTTCTATCTAACTGAACATACCATCTTATAGCATAGCCGATTAAGCTAATCTTGAACACATGCATTAGTTTTTTCTCATTGATGGCATGTGCTGCCATTTTATGATATTACATTGTGATGTGTGTAATGGGGTACTTAGTACCGTCATACTTCTTAAATTTTGGTACCTTAAATTTGAGAGGAATTTTAACATTTGGAACCAGAAAAAGGTTAGCAGCATCTATAGATTCATAGAAATCAATGCCTTATATATCTTGTAATCTTTTCTCGATCATGTTCATAGCTTGATGGGTCTTAAAGTCTTTCATGGACACAGCTGTTTACAATTTCACTTCCTTTTTAATCTCATCCATTTTGGGAATTTGGATTAGCTCGTCTGGCTTTTCAGTGAAGATAGGATTGATATAACTCTGAACATTCTTTTAATTGAAATTTGAGAACATGGTCTATTGTTAATAAAAGCTTGGAGTGGCTCGAGTTTGATGTGGAGTGAAACCTGAAGCATATAGTGGCTCAATATCTTCATGTAAAATGTCTTCTTCTATTGCCTTTCCTTTATTTCCCTTTTTAGAGCTTTCAAGATTTTGCTCAATTTTCTTTCAAGTATCCCCTGAGCCTTTTTTATTCTTTCAAGCCAGTTTACATTGTCTTGCTCCATTTTCTTGGCTTTAGCCTGAATGTAGTACTGGTGTTGAATCATCCTTGAACCTTGATTTCCTACAATTATGGTGCAATTTTAGAATGATGTTTATGTACCCATTAGATTGTGCATGAGAATGAATGCAATGATGCATGAATGCATGAATACATAATAATAAAAAAAAGGTTAGTAAGCATAATATGCAATCTTATGTTTATGAATATGCACAAGAAGAAAAAAAATAAAAAGAAGATAAGAAAATTGGTTAATCACCTCAATAAATAAAGAATAAACACTATAAAGCAAATAAAATAACAACATGACCCTAAATTTTTGGTTAACTATAAAGGGTGGAAGGACATGGCTCTATCTATGGTTAGGCTCTTAAAGTTAACTATATAAGGTTTGGATTACTTCTAAAGGTTCCCTAATTGTTCCTTACATTATAGTCCATTACAGACTAGTAAGGCACTTCGATCCTCACCCATCATAGGTTACAAGCGGAAAGGGTTCAATTTAAGTGAGAGTGTTTTGCAGGCCCACGCAGAGACATAAAATCTCACAAGGGCATATACTTCACTCCCTCTGAAAGATAAAGCCCGGGTAGATAGCTTTTGTTATGCATATGCAAATGAATGACAGGTATATATACAAAAAATAAATAATTAAGCAAATATAAACAATGAATAAAAAGAAAGACAAATGAATAATTAAGGGAGTATACATAATGAAAAGGAATATAAAAAGCAAGTATAAGCAATAAAAATGAATAAAATAATTTCAAATTTATTAAGCAAGGCTTAGATAATAAAAAATCATTTATTGGCTTTGCTCTCGATTCTTTCCAGTGAAGTCGCCAAATTGTCATTACGTATAAATTTGTGGATCTACCGCTAGACATGAATGAAAAGAGTCACCACCAATCTTTTTTATTTAGGTGTGATTGACCACCTGAAACATATTCTGATCCACGAAACCATAATTTAGGTTCAGGAGTACGGTTACACATGAGGAAGATTATAGCACCCCCATAGTGCCCATCCAAAGGATGGTACCAATTTGAATCCAAATCATCCAAGCCTTGAAAATGTTTGTGATTTATCAAATTATTTAATATTGAAAATTAGTCTTTAAATTATCCAAATAGTTTGGTAGCGATTTAAGATAATTTTCTCACCTCAGGAGCATTCATGGGAATTAGTGTCCCACTCTGAAGAGACTTTGTCGTCGGATTTGTTAATTTATTTTATTTTAAAAAAATATTAAAGTCTCCCAATAGTTTGGTAGGACTTAATTTAAAGCAATCCTCCAATAGTTTTGAGGATAAAAATTATTTTTTATTTATTTTTTTGAAAACTGATTTATGAAATTTCTCAATAGTTTGGTGGATTTCATTTTAAAAATAAAATCCATGAAAATTCCCTACTGGTTTGGTAGAATTTATAAATTTATTTTGAAGGGATTTTTTATTTGAAAAATACTTTTTTATTGAAAGGATTTTTTTTTTATAAATATTTCTTTGAAAACCTAAAAAGAATTTTTTTTCTTTTATTATTATTTTAAAGACTTATTTGAAAAGATTTTTCTTTTTGACTTATTTGAAAAGATTTTTTTTTGACTTATTTGAAAGTGTTTTTTTTATATAATTATTTTTTTTAAAACCTATTTATTTTCAAAAATAAAAAACATAAATAATTTTTACCATAATAAAAAAACTAAAAATAAAATGAGCTAAAAAATAAAATCAAAAAATAAAAATAAAATGGAAAAAGAAAACCTTGTGATCGGGTTCGGTTAGGATGCGGGTTGACTTACGGTCAAAGCACGATTCTTGGGTTGCCAAAACTCTACCGTTTTGGAGCAATATAAAAGCCAAGTCCCAGTGTTTAATCCTCAGAAGTCCCCTGCTTCCTCTCTCTTTAGGTTTAGTTTTCTCTACCTTATCTTTAAAATCCCAAGAATACCGCTAGAAACTTTAGTCAAAAACTAAAAAACCCACCATTTTTTGGAAAAGTCATCAAAAAATTCTATTGAAAACTGGAAAACCTACCAATTTCTAGAAAAATGGCCGAAAGTTTATTGGAAAATTCAACCGGTCATCAAAAAATTTATGTTCATCTTAAAAAATCCAGAAAACCCAAAAATTCCAGAAAAACCTAGATTCCCCCAAAATTTCCCAAATTTCTTCGAAAAAGTTCAAGAATCCTAAAACTAAATCCTAGAAACCCAAAACTTTATCTAGAATCCTTAATATTCCCAAAAAATTTTCATATCAAAATATAGAACCTTACTGTCCAGAAATCTATCCTCAGAGTACAACAACCAAAATTTTCAAAATTTCACCCCTCCATCCATTTTTTGTGATGTTAGTGCAATTTATAGGTAGCCTTAGAACAAATTTAGGAAATGGACAGAATCAATCCAGGCTTGAATCTTGGAATTTGATTTTGCCTAAGCCTTAGTTCAAGATTTTAATTTGGTCCCAATTGAATCTGGTTAATTATTTAGGCTTGATTTATCATTAAAAATATTTGACCATGAGATTCTGATATGGCTTATTCAGTTGTCGTCTCCAAAATTCTCACCAAAAATCAAGAAAGAAAGGAAGAAAAGAGAAAGAAAAAAATGATAATAATAATAATAATAATAATAATAACATAATACTATACAATACACTAATAATAATACTGTAACATGATTTAAATGACTCCGGATACTATCCAATTGACTCCGAACATAAATGGGTGTCTACAATTATCATGGGTAGAATGAGCTTCAGGCCTAGATGGGTTGAACTTATTGTGCACTGTGTTACGTCCGTTTCATACTCTTTGATTGTAAATGACCAATGAAAGCTCTCCAATATGCCATGTCATCACCTCTTGAAGTCTTCCTTTGAATGCCAAAATGTGATGCCTAATTCTCATGCAAATGAAGGTTGCATTCCATGCCATTAGTGCACCATCTTTTCCTTGTTAAGCCTCTTGCATGCATGTATGTTTTCATTTTTTGCTACAAAAAATTCAAGTATTACATAAGCAAATTCAACAATAAAATCATTAGAAAAATGCTAGAAATAATGTTAATAAAATTTATGGAAGAAAGGTTCAAGAAAACTCCTTTTAAAGCAATCTAACTTAATTACACTAGTTTTAGGTCATTTCACAATTTGCACAAAAAATCCTCCAAAATGTATCTAAATTGAGCAAAATTCCTCATTTTCTCCATTTTTACCTAAACATAACAAAACTATCCATTTAGGAGCAATTTTACAAAAATTCATAAGGAATAAGCCAAAATATGAATTAAATT
This sequence comes from Durio zibethinus, assembly GCF_002303985.1. The sequence continues at coordinate 18,996,907 of NW_019168159.1, forward strand.
GCACTAAAAATGAGCGTGAAAGAACTAAAGTTTTAGTATAATCAAACCCCTAAATTTAAGCTTTTGCTTGTCCTCAAGCAAAACAAGATTGAGCAAGAATCGTAGTATACCCTTAATGCTTCATTCAACATGAATGCCTCGTGAATTGGACAATTGATATAACTAAAGCAAAATCATGAACAAGTGCTAATATACAAGAATCTATCTAGGCTAAGATTATTACTAACTGTGGTTCCACAAGCAAGCAACACCTCTCATATATCTTTGCATGAAATCTAGTAATGTTATGCAAAACATGAAATATTAATAATAATGATCAATAAAGAATGCTTATGTTCCATAAGTTTGCTTATCACATCTCTCTCAACTAATATAGATAAACACATGACCAAGGATCATCTAGGACATTCATAGGATCATTTAGGACATTCATAAGTTTGTAATGTAAGGCTAAGGTCAAGGTATGATAAAAGTCATTTAGGCTCAAGTACCCTAACAATGCATCATATGTCAAGGACCATTCATCATTGAGCTCTCAAGGTAGAAAATGTAAGCTTGATTAAAGAATCACCCCCTAAACTTTGATTGTGCCTATTTTTCTTTCTTTTCTTTCTTTCTTTGCTTTTTCACCACTTTATTGCTTTTGCTTTTGCTTTTCTTTTTCCTTTTCAAAATGTTTTTTTTTTTTTTGCAAGCTATCTTGATTTTTCTTTTCTTTTTCTTTTTTTTTTTTTTCAATTTTTCATTCTTTTTCCAAGCTTTACCCTTCCTTCCTAATAATGCATAGCTCACAAATGTACATGAATGTCCTAATGTATATAGGGTAAGGGACCAAAAAGATAGGAAATAAACAAAATAAGGCTATAGGGTTGTAATGTGGTTTCAAAACAATTTGCTTTTGCTTTTGCTTTTTTTTTTCCTTTTCAAAACTTTTTTTTTTGCGAGCTAGCTTGATTTTTCTTTTCTTTTTCTTTTTTTTTTCAATTTTCTATTATATTTCCAAGCTTTACCCTTCCTTCCTAATAATGTATAGCTCACAAATGTACATGAATGTCCTAACGTATATAGGGCAAGGGACCAAAAAGATAGGAAATAAACAAAATAAGGCTATAGGGTTGTAATGTGGTTTCAAATCAAAGAAAAGGCAATATAAGGTTTGAATTGGGTGACTATGCAAATATTATATCAAGGATGGCTCGAAAGTCTCAAATGATCCAAAGATGGCCTATATCATTTCCCTAATCAATTCCGCTAAGATTTCACCTCGAGAGATGATCAAAACAAATTCTCGAATCATGAGACATAAGTCCAAGCACCAATGCAAAGTTAATCTCATGCTAACATAATCAATACTACATAAAAATGCATTTCAATGTTCAAAGTATGAACTCACAAATGAATACCATATTCAAGAATTCTCTAAGCCTAAGCATCATCTCATATTTCACACACATATAATGTTTTTCTAAAGCTATATTCATTATCAATTACTACCTATCATTGGCTTCATGAAGAACTAATCAAAGAAAGCATAATAATGATTCAAGCTACCACATGTGAAGCTCAATTTCAAGGTAAAAATTAAGGAAAATTCAAAACATTTTGCAAAAAATTTTTAAAAATTTCCTTAATAGCCCCAAACTTAAACCAAACGTTGACTTTGATTTGTGAGTATCAACCACTAAAGCGCAAAAGAAAAAAATAAGAAAACTCCCCTATCATCATAGAGGCATGGTGATTGAATCTCCTTCAAAGTTTTGGCCAAAACTAGTGTATCCATCTCAAGCTCTTATTCACCTTTTAAATAAAAGAAAATACCTATAATAAGAACAAACATCAAAATGTACAAGAAATGGTAAGCAAAATATATGAGAGCAAAACATGAAATGTAAAGGTTAGGTTACCTCCTAAGAAGCGCTTTATTTAAAGTCGAAAGCTAGACTATCAAAACAAGTTCACACTATATGTTCATAGTGATCACTCCACACTTGATTTCGAATCCAACCATTTGAAGACCTATCTCTTTACCATCTCATCAAAACTATGGTCTAATGGTGGATAATGTAGGCAAGTAGGAGTAGTAGTCAATTTCTTAAAAAAAACCCTTAACTTTAAACCTAGAAGGACTAAGGTAAGTGGATTTTGGTTTTGACATCCAATCAGTCGATCTATCACCAACATAAATGATATCATATCCCTCTTGCAACATATCGACACCATCCTTCCTAAAAAGACTATGATAGGTATGACTAAACTAAAACTGCTCAAAAATCAATAAATTAACTAAAAATGAGATCCCATCAATAACAACTGGACAATCACCCTTAAGAATTTGACAAGTATCATCAAAATGGAATGTCTCCTAATCCGATGAATTTAGATCTAAAGGTAGTCACTCTAGGGAGAGTGCCAGGATTAACTAAATGCTTGTCACTAGAAAATGGTGCTAATCAAAAAGTAAAGAATATCAATATATCATCATCATCACTTAAATCCATATCCTCTACCTCTTCGACTACAAGGGACTCTTAAAATGCAAGATAGGATGCTCTTGGTCAAAAATATCATGAATCACATCATTAACTACCTTTACCTTTAAGCACTTATCAAAATCATCAAAAAATGGTAAAGCCTTAAAAACATGAAAAATGACCTTTTGATCTTGAACTCATATAGTCAGTTCACTTTTTTGCATATCAATTATAGTATTAGCAGTAGCTAAAAAAATCTCTTTAAAATAATCGAGATCTCATGATCCACCTATATATTTAGAACTATAAAGTCAACAAGTAAAATAAAGTTCTTTACATTACGAAGACATTATCCAAAATCCTTATAGGATATTTCAGTGACTTGTCGACTAATTACAAAGTAACTAAGGTGGTTTAGCCTTTCTTATGCCTAATCTTTGAAGAATGGATCAAGGCATCAGGTTAATGCTAGCACTTAGGTCATACAAGGCTCTATCAAATGACATAATACCTTTAATACATAGACTGGTAAAGCTACCAGGATCTTTAAGCTTCATAGGTAATCCTTTCTGAATCATAGATATACACTTACTAGTAAGTGCAACTATCTCATAATCCTCTACTCTCTTATTTTAAAAGACAATGACCTTCATAAATTTTGCATAGGTAGGTATCTACTTAAGTGCATCTGCAAATGAGATATCAATGTATAACTTTTTAAACCCCTCAAAAAATTTAGAGAATTGTATCTTTTCCTTCTATTTTTTAAACCTTTGAGGAAAAAATGTAAAGTTTAAGTGGTTAACTATAAAAAGAACAAACCTAGATGAACTCAATATAGCATTAGTGGATGGTATCTATGATAATTGAATAGGAACAAGTACTACACCTTCATCATTCTTCTTACCTTTCCCTCAATCATGAACTAGCTTTGTATTAGGCTTATCATCATTAAACCCCTCATCTATTACATCTTAAAACCTATCAGGCCCTGGCTACTAGCTATTTACCTTTTACCCCTAAGTGTGATTGCCTTGCAGTGCCTATTCCTATCCTTCCTAAGGTTGAACTCTATGTTATTGGGTAAAGTGCCCTATGTCGAGTATTAAAGAAGGTCGCTAACTGACCAATTTGGATCTCTAAGTTCTTTATAGACACTGACTAGTTTTGAAACATGGTGTTTTAGTCGCTATCTTCGACCAATGTCTTTTTCTTTAATGGTGGCATAGATGAATATGTAGGTATATGTGCTATGAAGGCTGTTAGTGCTGAAAAAGTGGCTATTAAAAACCTAATAAGGTGGTTTAGTGTATTAAGATTGCTGTGGTACTTGTATAAACTGGATAGATTGAACTGGATTATTCCTCTAACCTAGGCCATATATAGGAACATGTGGGTTGTTGGATTGGCTAAAGGTCTTAAATAATGTATACTTTCTGGGTGGGTGCTCTGACATGACTCTCTCGAGTGTACTACCCCACTTACATCACACATAGCTAAGGAACTATGAGTATAAGTTAACCTAGAATGATTACGACTCGATTCTAAAAGTGTAATCTTACGATGTAAAGACTTTACAAATTTGGCTAAGGAATCTACCTTAACACTAATCACTATAAGCTTACTAAACTCATACACCTTTGAAGCTCTCCTCAGATGTTGTCTCTCACTAGACCACTAACAATTATTAGTCATCATATCCTCAATAAGCTCATAAGCTATGTTAAAAGTCTTACTCATTAAAACATCTCATGATGTAGCATATAAAAGTGTCCTGGTATTAAGTACTAACCCATTATAAAAAATCTGAATCTCTAGCCATTTTGGTAGTCTATGGTGTGGACACCACCTCAAGAGTTCTTTTTATCTCTCTTATGCTTCATATAAAGTCATCGATTCATATTGGGCAAATGTAGTGATCTTATTTTGAAGCTTGAACATCTTAGCCAAAGGAAAAAAATTAGCAATGAACTTTTGTACTAAATCATTCCAAGTGATGATGAAATCTGATGGCATTGAGGCTAAACAACTCTTGGAGATCTCTAAGGGAAAATAGAAAATTTCTAAAATTAATGGCATCTTCAGTAACACCATTATGTTTAAATGTATCACATATCTCCAAGAAATCTCAAATATGAGCATTTAGATTCTCACTTGAATGACTAGTAAATTGCACCAATTATTGTATCATCTATATGATTGTAGGTTTAATCTTAAAATTATTGGCCTATATGGCTGGCCTCCTAATGCTAGGTTGAAAACCATGAAGATCAGGCACAACATAATCCCTAAAGTCTATAATGCCTTGCTCAGCCATAGTGATAGTAAGATCAATTTGTTCTTCCCTCATAATCCTTCTACGAGTAGCCTCAAGCTCAAGATCTAAAGGGATCAACTCATGATTCCTAACAGAGCGCATACATGGGCCCCAAAAACACTAAGCCTAGTAAACCACTCTAAAAATAAAACTCTAACTATGTACATCTAGAACTGAAACAAATCAAATTTCTAACCTAAGGTATGTACACTAAAGTGAACCAATCTATAATAGAGTATGGCAAAAGTTGATATTACACTAGGACTCTTTAAACCTAATCCCTAGCAACGTCACCAAGAACTTGATTGGAAAAACTCTGTAAGTGCATAGGCCATTTAAGTAATAATAGAGACTATGAAAGTCTATAGATGTCGATCCCATAAAGATTAGATAGAACTTCTTAAGCTAAGTACCTTTTATCCCCATACCCTTTTATAGTTGGCTTGACTAATAAATGAACATGAAAACTAAAAAAATAAAATCAATCAAAGCATGTAACACAAACATAATATGGTGTAAAATTACAAAATGTAAACTAAGTAAAATAAAGTGCAAAATAGTAGGTAAATCGAAATGCAATGAACTAAACATGATTTAAAGTAAAAACATATTTGAAATGCAAGTAATAAAAAAAATTTACAAAATCTAAGGTAGAACATGAAAACTGAAAGTATAGCAAAATCTGGAAACTAAATTTGAAACTACCATTCTAGCTCTAAATGATGCAAAGTAAAGTTAATATGAATTGGAAATTTAAAGTTTGATTGAAGAACAAGATGAGAAAGTAAAGAGAAAATAAAATTTTTTTAAAAAATAGCATGAAGGAACTAAAAATTTAACCAATCAGCAGTTGTGCTTAAACAGAATTTTAACTATTCACAAACTGAAATTGTAGATTTAAAAATTTCTAATGAACATGAGCTTAAACTGAACTAAAGTAAGATTAAACAACAAGTTTACTATAGATTTCAACAAAAAATTCACAACAAAATAAAGGAAAAATAGCTCAACCAACTAGCAAACTAAACAACATTAAAAAACACAGAATACAGAGCATGCACTACAAATATGATCCAAACAACAATCAAATCTTGCTTGTTTACTTGTTGATTCTTGCTTGATCTACTTTATTTCTATATATTTGATCACATTTGAAGAACTTTGAGGGTATTTTTGTAATTTAACCTTTTCAAGGTAGGTTTTTCATGAAAAGCTCTAAATTATGATTAAATATTATTTTATGAGTTTTGGTGCATTAAAATCACAAGAATAAAGATTAGGTCATAAGCTTTAAGAAAATCATGCAAAAAGGCTAAATGCACTAATGGGAGCAAAATAATATTTTCTCATCAAGACAGTTGCACTAAAAGTTAAATTTTGTGCTATATTCATTCTAAGCCATTGATATTGCAAGGGTTTATGTCCTAAGGTTAAAGTTGGTTGCTTGATTATTAAGCTTAAAAAAAAAGAGTGAGGATTATTTTGGCTTTTGGATGAAACTTGATCAAATGGCTAGAAAAGGAAGACTTGGCTTTTTAATACATCATAAAGGAATAGGAATGGGATTAGGCAATAGCTAAGAAGTGGCAAGAAAGGTAAAAAGAAAAGAGGAAAGAAAAAAAAAATGGAAGGAGCTTAGAAGGTATAAGTTCTCCTCACTTTCATGTATTTTCGTTTAAGCTTTCATATTCATCCATGTAGCTTTTTTTTACTTTTATGATTTTTCAAGAGGAGACAACTCTACCCATAGTTACTCTCTACCACATTTCCATTCTGGATTCAATAAATTCAACCTATCAAGTTAATGGTATGGTTTGAAGTAAGAAAGAATAAAAAAATAACAAAATCCACATGAAAGATTGGCCTATGTTTTGCCTTACCTAAATTGAACATTTTCTTGATTTTTTCTTATGATTTGATTGCTTGGATTAAGGTATTATGGTGTGTTTGAGATTTTGGAGATTTTTACTTTCATGCTAATCTACTATGTTGATGTGTTATGTTGGTTGTTTGGCACATAAAAAGTTTCTATCACTTTTTTTCTTGCTAGTTTTTTACATGTTTGATAAAAATCCTTTAATAATAAAAGGCATCTATAAGTTAGTTTTCCAAATGTTTGATGCATGTTTTAACTAAAGGAAATAATGGCATGATTGTGGGAAAGGCCATAGAAAGCTCTCCGCCTAGCTTACCTATTGCTTGGTAAAGACTTCCACCTTGATCTATGGCCAAAAAGTTGACATTGAATGCATTCTTACTTTGTTTCTTAGCTAAAGTTCATGTTTCTTATTTGTTTGATAAATTTTTCAAATGATAAAAATGTTGAATGAATGGATTTTTAGTAGTTTAATCTTGTTTTCTAAGTGTTTGTTTTGAATATAAATTGTGGATGCATAGCCATACATGTTTGGCTAACACAAGAAATGTTCCATATGGCCATGAAGGTGTTGGTTTTAGCCTTGTCCATGGCTTGGCCGAACCTTGGTCCTTCCCTTGACCTTTTTATTTTGTTTCCTTTTTGTTGGGTTTTTGCGTGCATGGTTAGTTCATGAAGTGTTTGTAGAATTCCTATTTCATGCATCAAATGTTTACATTTAGCATTGATATTATGTTTCATTATTTTGTCACATATATCACTCATGCAACACTAAACCAAACCCATAAACCCCAAACTAAGCCTTAGATACCAAACCGAAACCCTTAACCTAAACTACCCTTCAACCCTAAACCAAACCCCTAAATCCTAATGATTGCATTAAAATTGTTATATTTTATTACCTCTTTTTAGTGCAATTTCTATTGAATATTGGCTTGTTCCTTGAAAAATTTGGCAAAAATACTCCTAAATGTATAAATATTCAATGTGTAGGTGAAATAAGAAAATGGAGGAAATTTGGTGCTTTTGGACTCATTTTGGAGGAAATTTGGTGCAAAAAGCGATGAAAAGCCAAAGCTAGTGTGTTTGTGCTACATTGCCACTTATGGGAGTTTTCCTCAAACATTCTCTTCTATGATTTCCTTAGCTTAATTTAGCTCAATTGAACTTTATTTCAAGCTTTATTTCTCATATTTTTCTCTTGAAAATGTCCTTTTTAGTTCATTAGTGCTTTGTCACCTTTGTAGTATTCTTGCAAGTGTTAGAATGGTGACTAGTACACTAATGTAGTTTGAAGCCATCTTTCGACTTGTGAATTTTTCAAACTTTTTCATGCATAAATTGTCCATTAAATGGTCTGCATTTGGTAGCAAATTGAAGGAGTAATTGGTTACAATTGGTGCCAATTATTGGAAGAAAAATTCAATGTATGTCATCGGATGCACTTTATGGGTGATCAAAGCTTGTGGCACCATTTTGTAGATTCAAAGAGGTATAAATGAAGCTGCCTAGTTGGAAATTTGAAGGTTTCTCATTGGATATAATTTTGACTTTTTGGAGCTTAGAAGATCAAGGGAAGAAAGCTTGAAGTGGAGTGAAGTAAGAAATAGCAAATAAGGAAGCTAAGGAAGCAATATAGATGAGTTGGATGGATCTTGAAGATGTGGTAGCTTAGTTCACATTTTCCTGGATTTTGATTGACTTAACCACCTCACATTTAGCTTATAAATAGGAGGTTGGCTAGCCATTTGGAGATTTTGAAGAGACTTTTGCAATTTTTTCCAATTTTTAGTTTCTTACATTTTATTTTCTTTTCTCTCAAAACAGTTTTCTCCTTATTTTTTCAGAGGGCTGTTTGAGAGAAAATTGCATTTATTTTCTAGCAAAATTTACTTTTCTTTCTTTTATTTTACATGCATTTTAAGATTTAATCAATAAAAGTTCATGTTCTTTAAGATTTCTTGTTCAATTTCATGCAATTTCATTTGAATCTCAAATCTGTTTGGTTAATTCCACATCTGACCTAGTTATGGTTTTGTGTCAAATCTTCATTAAAATTTTCGAGTTTTGAGTCAATATTTTTAAAAAAAATTCTACATTCATATATCTACAAATCTGTAAAATTTTCACATTTCAAATTCTTTCTACAGAATTAAAAAAAAAAATTCTTGAAAATTTTGGTTAGATCTAGTGGTAGAGTTAAAGCTTGAGTGAGTGACAAAACTTCAAGTCTCTCCTCACCTGGTTGGGTAATTAGTTTACTCTTTTCTCACTTTGCTCTTGTTAATCCATGTGTGTACTTGTTTAGATTCAATTCCTTGACTTTAATTCCGTGTTTTTCAATTATATTTGGATGATTTTCTATTACATGCTTTGTTTTGTTCTTTATTGCACTTAGTTTTTTATTTAGTTTATTAAGTTGGATTTTTCATTATTCTTGTGATTTCTTTTTTATTTAGATAGTAAACTTATAGATCTACGTTGCTGTAGCTCAGTTTCAGTTCATTTGATCTATAGTGTTATAAATCTAATTCTTTTCTCCAAGTTTGGTTAGTGTCAAGATTTAAATTTCAACTTTCAGTTTTCACTTTTCTTGATATTTCTTACAATTTTTTTCATTACCTGCACTTTAATTGCATTTGATCTTAGTTTACTTTTTATTCTACAATTTACAAGTTGTTTTGATCCATTTTTAAGAAGTTTCTAGATAATTCTCTTGTTGGAAGTTAAAAGGTAACTAAAGGTAGTTAAGATAGTTTATTTTTGGTTTTCACTTATAAGCTACTATTTTTTTTGTGTTTGTATTCAAAGCATGTTAAATTTCATTCAAGTTACTTTAGTTATTGTTTTGATGAATTTTTTTAGTTGACTTACATCACATGTTGTAGATTTACTTTTTGTTAGTTACATGCATTGCTTATGGCTTTCTTTAATTATTAATGCTAGCTTACTCTTGTGTAAACCTTTCAATTGAATCAATGTTAGAGGGAGTGTAGCGATAAAAGGTACTTAGACTAAGAATTGCTTTAGCTAATCCTCTTGGGAATGATATCTAGACCTTTTAATCTCTATTATTACTTGAATGACCTGTGTATTTGTAGACATAGTTCAATCAAGTTTTTGGGTGAAAATATCACATTTTGTAAAAGTTATGGAAAAGATTGTGGAAGTAGAGGATAAGCCTATGACTATGGAATTTGATGATAATGGATCAGTTATGGAAGTTGAGAAAGAGGAAAGCATTCAATAAAAAGTTGAGCTTAATATTCCACTCATGCCATTTCCTAAATTCTTTAAAGATCACTTACTCGATTGTTTAGAGATGGATGAGGTGGATAAATGTGTTCATATGGCCAGCTTATTAGATAGATCACTTAAGCCTTTAGACACATTTCTTTTTGAATCTAGTATTGAGTTTAAGGAAGAAAAGGAAAAAGTGAATGACAAGGATTTTGGAGATGATGGTTCAATTCCCTACATTAATTTTCAAAGTCTTAGCTATGGTCTTAATCAACAACAAATTGAGCCTCATAATTCACACATGCCATTTCCTTTATTCTTTGATAATCCATTATATGATGAATTGGAAATGCATGTGGTTGAAAACCCACTTTTTGACATCAATGATTAGCCTAGTAAAAAGGATGAGGATGAAATAAAGGAAATTGTGAAAGAAATGTCAAAAGTTGATAATGTAGAGGATTGGGATGATGATGATATAGAAAGATTCTCTACTTGCTTAGAAATTACTCTGACTTTTAATTTTCTACTTAATATGTCTGAGTTTTTATTCTTTATACTCACTCAACTTTTACCGTCTATGAAGGATTTTGTCATTGCGGACCTAAAACCATATTCTCCATAGTTGTACCTAATTCATTGGTATTGAAGCCAACAAATACCTTTATTTGGTTAAATTGCAATATGCTTAGATTATTCATAGAGGTGGTACACAAATATGCCCTTAAGCACTGAGGTTATTTAAATCTTATCATTACATATTTGGTGCTAAGGAAATGAAATGAGTAGATGTAGGAATGAAATGTGGTGTGATTCTCTAACACAAATGAAAGTCAAGCTATTGACTTTCATTAAAACATTTCTTATGAGGCAACCCAAGCCACATTTTATGTTTGGATCATTTGCTTATTTTGTTGTTTTGCTTATATTTTCTTGCACATATTCATGTTTGTTCTTTCTATAGGTATTTTTTTTTTGTTTTTTAGGTGAAATAAAAGCTTGAAGCTAGGAGCACAACAAGTTTGGCTACTTGTATTGAATATTTGGCCATCATGCTTCAAAGATGATAGGGGAGTTCTTTTGTTCCTTTTTGCGCTTTATTTATTTTTGCTTACACATTGAAGACAATATGTTTTTTAAGTTATAAGGGTATGGAAAAATTGATCAAAATATTTGTAATTTTTTTTAATTTTCCTCGAGTTTTGCCTTGAAATTGAGCTTGAGCTGTTGTAGTTTAAATCATTAGCATGCTTTCTTTGATTAGTTCTTTATGAAGTCAATGATAGGTAGAGATTGAGAATGAATATATCTTTAGGAATAGATTTAATATTGTGTGAAATATGAGATGATACATAGGCTTAGTGACTTCTTAAGCATGAGTTTTCATTTATGAGTTAATACTTTGATCATTGATTTGCATTTTTTATCTAGTGATTGATTATGTAAGCATGAGATATTTTTTCAATGGCCTTTGAGGTAATGTTTCATGTTGTAGAATTTGTTTTGATCATCTATTGAGGTGAAATCTTAGAAGACATATGATTAGGGAAATGATATACACCATCTTTGGATTGTTTAAGCCTTTCAAGCCAACCATGATATAATTCTTCCATAGTCCCCGTTTAAGCCTAATGATACCTTTTTTTGATATGTAACCACATTACAAGCCCAAAGTCCTTATTTGTATATTTCCTATCTTTTGGTCTCTTATATGCATTATGACATTCATGCATCATTTATAAGCTATGCATTATTAGGGAGGAATGGTAGAGCTTGGAAAAAGAATTGGAAGACAAAAAGAAAAAAACTAAAAAACAAAAAGTCAAGCTAGCTTGCAAAAGAAAAGAAAATGAAAATGAAGAAAAAAAACAATAAAGTTGTGAAAAGCAAAGAAAGGAAAAAAAGAAAGAAAAGTAAGCAAAAAAAGAAAGTTTCGGGGTGATTCTTGAGACAAGCTTAAACTTTTTTCCCTTGGAAGCTTAACAATGGATGATCCTAGACAAAGTAATGCACTATTAGGGTACCTAAGCCTAAAATGCCTTTTGTCATACCTAGACCTTAGTCTTACATTATAGGCTTATAAAGTCCTAAATGATTTTTAATCATGTGTTTATCTACATTAGTGGAAAAAGATGTGATAAGCAAACATATGAAACTTGATCACCCTATATTGATCTTAGTTTTAGAATTTTCATGTTTTACATAGCATCATTAGATTTCATGGAAGGATTTAAAAGATGTATTGTTTGCACATAGAGCCATAGTTAGAAAGAAACTTAATTTAGGTTGATTCTTATAGATTGACACATGTTCATGAATTTGCTTTAGTTATTTTCATTAATCAATCCATGAGGCATTCATGATGAATGAAGCATTGGAAGTTAGCAATGATTTTGCCCAATCTTGTTTTGCTTGGGGACAAGCAAAAGCTTAAGTTTGGGTTTAAATTGCACCAAAATTTTAGTATTTTATTACCTCTTTTTAGAGCAATTTCTATTAAATATTGGCTTGTTACCTTGAAGAAAATTTAGGCAAAAATCTCCCTATAATAGCATAAAATATTCAATGTCTAGGTGAAAATATGAACATGGAGGAAATTTGGAGCTTTTAGACTCATTTTGGAGGAAATTTTGTGCAAAAAGTGATGAAAAGCCAAAACTAGTGTGTTTATGCTACATTGCCACTTATGGGAGTTTTACTGACCCTTTCTCTTCTATGATTTCCTTAGCTTAATTTAGCTCAATTGAGCTTTATATCAAGCTTTAATTCTCATATTTTTGAAAATGTTGTTTTTAGTTTGTCAGTGCTTTGTCACCTTTCTAGTATTCTTACAAGTGTTAGAATGGTGACTAATGTACTATTGTAGTTTAAAGCCATCTTTGGACTTGTGAATTTTTCAGAATTTTTCACACATAAACTACCATCAAATGGCCTATAGTTGGCAGCAAATTGAAGGAGGAATTGGTTACAATTGGTGCCAATTATTGGAAGCAAAATTCAATGTATTCCATTGGATTCTATTGATGGGAGATCAAAGCTTGCATCACCATTTTATGGATTTAAAGAGGTATCAAATGTAGTTGCTTAGTTAGCAATTTGAAGGCTTCTCATTGGACATAATTTTGACTATTTGGAGTTTACAAAATGAAGGGAAAAAGGCTTGAAGTGAAATGAAGTAAGAAGAAGTAAACAACGAAGTTTAGGAAGCAAGATAGATGAGTTGAAAGAATCTAGAAGATGTGGTAGCTTAGCTAGCATTTTCCTGCATTTTGATTGGTTGAACCACCTCACATTTGGCCTATAAATAGGAGTGCTAGCTGGCCATTTGGAGATTCTAAAGAGACTTTTACAATTTTTTCCAATTTTTAGTTTCTTGCATTTTATTTTCTTTTCTCTCCAAACTATTTCCTCCTTGTTCTTTTAGAGGGTTGTTCAAAGAAAATTGCATTTATTTTCTATCAAATTTGCTTTTCTTGTTTTTTTTTTACATGCAGTTTAAGATTTAATCAATAAAAGTTCATGTTCCTTAAGATTCCTTGTTCATTTTTATGTAATTTCATTTGAATCACAAATTTGTTTGGCTAATTTTGCACCTAACCTAAGTCCTAAATCCCAAACCAAACCTTAAACCCCAAATCAAACCCTAAACCCTAACCAAGTCCTAAACTGTAAACCAAACCTGAAGCACCAAACCAAACCCTTAAACCTTAAACCAAACTCTTAAACCCTATACCAAACCTTTAGTGTATACCAAACCTTAAACCCTAAACCCTAACCAAGTCCCAAACCGTAAACCAAACCTGAAGCACCAAACCAAACCCTTAAACCTTAAACCAAACTCTCAAACCCTAAACCAAACCTTTAATCTATACCAAACCCTAAACCCTAAACCCTAAACCCAAAGCCCTAAACCTTTAACCCTAAATCAAAACCCTTAAACCCAAAACCAAACCACTAAACCCTAGCCTAAGTCTTAAACCAAGCTCTAAACCCTAAACCAAAACCCAAACCAAACTTTAAAGCAAACCTAAGCCCTAAACCTCAAATTGACCAAAATCCTTAACCAAACCCTAAATCGAACCCAAACTTTCAAACCCCAAATCAACTCAAATCCTAAACCAAATTCCCAAACCCAAATTGAGAACCTAAACCCTAAACCCCAAATTGACCCAAACCCTAAACCAAGCCCTAACCCAAACCTTAAGATCGAACCTAAACCCTAACCTAAGCTTAAAACCCCAAACTAAGTCCCAAACTGACCTAAACCCCAAACTAAATCCTAACCGTAAATCAAACCCTAAACCTTAACTTAAGTCTCAAACCCTAAACAAAACCTTAAACCCTAAAAGCCAACCTTACACCCATTGTCATGCATTTGTATTCCATTTTAATATATTGTTACATGCATTAGCATTTTTTGAATTGTCGTTTATGCACTCATATTTGTCATTCACATTTTAATTATCATGCATATGTTATGTATTATTATGTTCTTACATATCATTTACACATTTTATTAATAAAGTATTTTAAGAAATTATTTTTAAATAAAAATAAAAAAATTAAGGTAATATTTCAAGTAAAAATAACTTTTGAGATCTGGCCCAAATATAAGGGGATTCTCAATGTTATCATTTATAAGAAATATTATCTTGGATTTATAAGGCATTATGATAACTCCTAAAGTATAAAGAGATTTTTGAAATTTCACCTGAATATAAGGGAATGAAGGAGATGTTTTGATACTTAGAATTTCTTTATCTTGATGCAAAATAATTAGTTTTGTTTTTCAAAATGATTTGGTTTTAAGAAATACGTTTGGAAGGAATAGATTAAATTTAAAGAATTAATTTGCAAACATTAAAATTAGGACCATTTTTTTCAAAAATTGAAGGATAACACACAACCAATTGGTACCTTTTTTATAGGTCTTTGGGGATGCTAATTCTTCTCCAAGCGTAACCAAACTCCCAAATCCAACTCTGTTTTCGATGATTAAAATATCTTTTTAATAAACCTTAAACTCATTTTATTGTTTTATTTAAAAGATAAACTTTTTAGGTAGCCAATTACACCTTAAAAAAGATTGGTGGTGACTTTCTTGGTTTTGAAATTTTTAAAATGTTAATTTTTCACATCCTATTATTAGATTCCCGAATTCATGCGTTGCAATGCCTAGTACACACAGAACCTGACTGACTTCTTAATGTTGGTAACCCTATCGCTAGAACTTGATTCATGCACCTTATACTTTTCAGGAAGACCAAATCTAATTTTTAGGGAATCTACATGGTAACTAGAACAAAGGTTGGAACATTCCTTAAGAGTAGTTTAACTTTTTAGGTTTTCATTACCTCCTTTAAAATGGTCCCAAGATTACAGGGTGTATACAGCTGAATGAAAAAACTTATTTTAGACCTTAGGTTTTGAATCACTTTTTTTTTCCCTATTGGCTTGATCAGTCTCCCTGCCCTGCTCAGGCTACTTAACTTGTTAAGGATCTGGTACCATATCAACTTCAAAAGAAGATGATAATGACTCAAAGTCAAAATTTGACATAAACCCTAAATCAGAGTTTAAGATAAGACGTATAGCAGTAAAGCACAAAGAAAATCATCAAAGCTGTAGGTTGCAAAGGGACTTGGCTCGATGAGGGAGCAAATGTTGGGCTGAACTAGAAAAAAGAAAAGCAAAAGAAAGAAGTTGGTTAGATAAGTTGAAGGGTTATAGATGTCAGCATTTAAAATTGCTAAGAGGTAACCTATCCCATAAGTGACCCTTTCAACCTTGAACTCGCATACTGTTTTTAATCTTTTTCTTAGTAGTGTTAGAGATTGGGTTTGACCAAAAAGTAGATCAACTATAGTCATTCCTTACAATAATAGAAGAAACCTTATCATCTTAAGAAATTTCTACCCTAAGCTAGCTTACTTGGGCACCTTTAACATTTACCCTAAAGTTAGACAAATTTGAGCTAAAAGAAGACATGTTAAACAAAATAAAGATGTTTAAGGTTGAAAAGGAAGAACGTACTAAGGAAGCTCAAAACTAGTAAAATGTAAATGAGAACAAAAAATAGGTCACACACAATAGAAAATTTTGAAAGCTAAAAGCAATAATGAAAAATGAAATCTTACAATGACTTACATAAGCACGGTTCATATTGAACAAATGACTCAGATTAAGCCATGTCACACTTCAAGAACTAAGTAAAACCTTTCAACTTCCTCTTCCAAATTCAAAGTACCACCTAAATTCAAAATAACTGCCAAAAATTCATTTAAATCTTTTATTTACTCATTAAATATTAATTTAAATGAATTTGGAGCCCTATTTCAAAAACATCCTAAGTGTTACCTCAAATACACCATTGATAACAAATTTGGATAACTAAAAGGCCATCAAGTCGGACACATGATGACATTAATGGAAGTTAAGCTTCAAATAAACAAAGCCCAAGCTATTGAGATTTTAGCAGATACCCACATCGGTTAGATCATAAATGTCACCCATCCACATCAACACCTTGAATCCCTTGCGTCATCAAAAAAATTAATGCTCAAGTCCTAGTTTAAATTAAATGAAAAGTTTTAAATTTTGAACAAAATAATTAACCCCAAAATTGTTCAAAATCTTGGCCTTCACTTGTTTGAAACTTCAAACTATTTGATGAAATGACAAAATGTTATAGGCATTTTATGGCAAAAAAGGTATAATATTATTCTTCAACAAAAGAATGACTTAATATTAAAATAGGGTCATTTTGGTTATTATTCCAAGACAATGTGTCAGGCCAACCTTAGTTCTTAGAATCCACGTTAGCTCGGCTAACACTGATCCCACCTGACAGCATATGAATATGATGACTTGTTGTTCTCTTGTTGGACATTCCCTTACCATGTTAGATTGGGTTGGCCCATCAACCCTAAACCTAACTCTTAGAGTTCAAATGACTAAGATCTAAAAACTTCTCCCTTTAGGTATAAATACATTTTCTCATCCCAGGTATAGGCAATTTCTTCTTTTAACTTCCCTTTCATTCCGTCAGCTTTTCCAGTGGACCATCATCAATTAGTTCTATTTTTTTATGGTGAGCAATGATCTGGGTGATTTCTTCCTTTAGCTCCCCTTTCATGCCATCG
This sequence comes from Durio zibethinus, assembly GCF_002303985.1. Next base: position 19,013,953 of record NW_019168159.1, read on the forward strand.
GTAAACCCCATTTGCTTCTATTTAAGGTTTTCTTCTTTCACTATTATAATACCATTTTATTATAAAATACTAAACTAAATTTCTATTGATTACAAATTGTTCTCATTTAATAACTAGTAGGTGACAACTCTATTACTTTTCAAGTTGATTCTAGCTTTTGTTTTTCTTGATTTACTCTTGCAATGGTTCCCCTTAATAGTCTTAGTTAGCTATTCAATATACCTTTGAAATTAACTTCATGGTTCTGATAACAAATCACTGAATATAGTGTTGCAATGTTTTAAAGTTTTTACCTAATTATTATTGTCAAAACAAGTGTTTTGAAGTTGTGTTAAAAATAAAATAATGAATTTAAAATGAATCATAATAGTTAATCAATCATTTTTTTTGTTCAATTTATTTAATTTGACCTTAGTTGTAAAAAACTCATGTAGAATATACAAAGAAGTAAAATAATAACTTGTTTGGTGATATAATCTTGTTACTATTTTTAGTATAATGCTTAGTCTAATTAAGTGGCTTAGAGTTCTTTTTCATATAATTAATTATATAAATTTTGTTTGATAATGTATAAAGTATAAATGGCTAAGAGTTGGATGCAAAAGTAGAGGTTAAGTCAATAATATTGAGAGAAAGTAAACAAATTCTTAATTTTGCTTTTAAGAATGTAAGTGAAGATTGTATGATATTATGTCCATGTTTGAAGTGTGCTAATATCAATTGGCATATGCATGGAGTTGTTTTTGAACATTTAATTTGTTTTGGGTTTCTCTTGAGATACATTCATTGGTATTTTCATGGAGAGTCTACACCTTCAAAGTCATCAACTAATGTTCCTTCAACTTCAAGGGCTTTCCAAAACTAAAATAATCCTATTAGATAAGATGATATGAAAGGCATATTCAAGATGTTTTTAACATTTATAACCAACATTTACAAAATTTGTCACCTCAAAATGATGGATTTAATGAGTCAAAAGTTGAAATTAATGATTTTGGTGAACAGGGGATAGATGTAGGTGACCAACAACCTAGTGGAAAAATATCAAAGTTTTATAGGTTGCTTGAGAATATGAATGAAGAACATTATAAAGGATTTAACCATTCAAGGTTTTATTTCTATGTGTGTCTTTTTAATTTGAAATAATTATATGGATGAACTGAAAACTCTTTAACCTTATTATTAGAGTTTATAAAAGAAATGTTTCCTTTTGCAAAAATCCTTAAACATATGAGGATTCTAAAAAGATGATCAGGAAGTTAGTCTTGAATATGAGAAAATTCATAGTTGTCCAATGATTACATGGTGTATTGGGATGATAAAACAAACAAAAAATCTTGTTGGTTTAGTGTTTTTCATAATACACCTAGAGACCTATTTGATATAGGATCAGAATCCTGAGATGATGTTGAACATCATACTAAATTTTTTCTTTTGATGATCAAAACTTGGATATAAATATCACCAATAGCTTTGCTTAATAAGTCCACAAATGTGTTGATAAAAATATTTATGAACCATGATCATCTTTGTTGTGTTATTAGAATGTTCAAAATAGTTCGTAATAGATATGTTTATGTAACTTATGTTCCAATTGCTTTTATGTACTTAATGTGTTATAAATCTTGCATTCTCTTTTGATTACAATAAATTTAACTATATAAATAGTTGGTTATTAATTCTGTTATGTAAAAATAAAAAACTCTATTGCATTTATCACGTGTTAACTTCTTAGGTTTTATAACTTATTCATTATTATGATACAGTTAAGTAAAAATATCGTGACAAGATTGACAAGACTAAACATAAAAAAAATTAGTTTAGAACCATCTACGGCACCTACTAATCTTGGATATGGAGTGAATCTTTTGAAGGAAAATGTGCCTATTGTTGGCTTTAACTCAATAACTTTTAATCTATCCACTGAAGCTGGGTCTGGCAATAAAGAGTCAAGGTTTAGATAATATCTAGCCAATTAGTTATACTTCTAACTTGGCTGCAAGTATCCTAAATCCCATATTTAGATTTTAGTTATAAGCATCAAAGTTTTGTAATTTACTAATTGAATTTTATTTTTATACAATTGTTAATAATGATTAATGCAAGACAAGAGGTCTGACAACTTTGAAGGATTTGTGGACATTACTTCTACAAGAATGTATTTAGTGTCTACAAACTCTAATACGCAAACTATTAGCCAAGAATTTCAACTATTGGCTGGGTTTTAGGAATAGTTACCTATAATGAAATGATATTGCCTATTTATTTTGAAACGTGGCATAAAGTGCTAGAAAAAGTAAAGAATAAGGCTTTAAACTTTATTGAGGTACTAGTATAATTAATTATATTAATCTATTAATTATTGTAAGTTGATAGATTGATTGTAAACTTTTTTTGTATGTTTTGCAATCGAGATTTTTACTTAAAATACCTATGTCATTTGTGTTTAAGTCATTGGAAAAGAAATGGAAAGATTATAAGCATAACTTAAAAAATATATATTGCAATTGAAATAGTGATGTAGATACAACAATGCAAAACCTATTCCATAGTTTGATCATGTGGCAACATGAACATTTAGTTAGATTTTGGTTTTCAAGGAATGGAGATGTACTAGTTTATAATTTTTTAACAATATTTGTTGTATAGCTCAAAGGTTTTCAAAGTTTTTTGGTGCCAATATTGTAAATCTACTTATATGCAATTGTTTTGTTTGACAGGAAAAAATATTGGGATTTTTAGTAGAAAGCAATAGAAATATAGCCCCAATAGTGGATTAAAAAGCTTTGTAAGAAAACAAGATGAAAAAGTAAGTTAATCTATTGCTTAATTTTTGGTGCCGTAAAAGGGTAAAATTGTAAATATGATGGTATATTTCCATTTTCATGATTTAGTTAGCTTGAAATTTTAATATTAAACTTGTTCAAGTTGTTGAAGTTAACAATAATGCTTGATATGTGGTAAGATGTTATGATTTGTGTTTTTACATTTTTGGTGCCATAAAAGGGTAAAATTGTAAATATGTTGGTATATTTCTATTTCAATGACTTAGATAGCTCGAATATATGATATTAAATTTGTTCAAATTGTTGAAGATGGTTGCCATGCTTGATACATGGGAATATGTGACAATTTATTTGTTTTTAGGACTTTTATTGTCGTAAAAGGGAAAAACTATAAATATGTTAGTATATTTCTATTTCATTGACTTAGATAGCTCAAATATATGATATTAAACTTGTTCATATTGTTGAATTTGGCTGCCATGCTTGATACATAGGAAAATGTTACGGTTTATGTGTTTTTAGGATTTTTTATGCTATAAAAAGGCAAACTATAATTATACTAGTCTATTTTTGTTTTAATGGCTTAGATAGCTCGAATAGATGACATTAAACTTGTTCAAATTGTTGAAGTTGGCTTCCATACTTGGTATGTGGGAAAATATTATGGTTTATGTGTTTTTAAGACTTTTGGTGTTGTAAAAGGACCAAACTGTAAATATGTTGGTATTTTACTGTTTTAATAACTTTTATAGTTCAAATATATGGTATTAAACTTGTTCAAATTGTTGAAGTTGGCTACATGCCTGATATGTGGGGAAATGTTACGATTTATGTTTTTTTAGGACTTTTTGTGTAGTAAAAAGGCAAAACTATAAATTTGCTAGTATATTTTTGTTTAAATAACTTAGATAGCTTGAATATATGATATTAAACTTGTTCAAATTATTGAAGTTAGCTGCCATGCTTGCTAGTAAATTTGATGCCATAAAAGGACAAAACTATAAAGTTGATTACCATGCTTGATATATTGGAAAAATTATGGTTATACGTTTTTAGGACTTCTAGTGCTATAAAAAGGTAAAACTATTAATATGCCTATAAATTTCTATTTTAATGACTTAGATAGCTCGAATATATGATATTAAACTATAAAACTATAATTCGTAAGGGCTGCTACTCTTGACAATCATAACCTTAACTATTGTTTGAGTTATTATGTTTTCCTATTGCTTATTATTAATTTGTAGGAGATTGAGCATGGTCAAAAAATTATAAGTGTGAAACTTTTTCAAATAACCCCCATGAAGAAAGAAGGATCTTATCTAAATGCCAAAATTTAAGAAAATGTGGTAATTTTTTGGATTCCTTTATTTTATAAAAAAATAATTATATTTCTATTGCAAATATATTATGTATTAATTATTAACTTGAGAGCTTTATTTGATTGCTTAAATGAAGAAAGCATAAAAGAAAATGGTTGTTGAGATTTAAGCATCATTTGATGTTTTGTCAACATTCAAGACCTAAAAAGATTAGATTTTCACTGAAGTTGTTGAAAAAGAAATATATGGATGGGTCTAAGGACTTGGAATGGGTACAACACCATCAAGCTACTATGGATGTAGCTCTCAGCAATTTACCTTTGCATCAAGTCAGTCTTCACAAGATGTCTCCATATTGAAAAAGGAATTGTAAACTATGCAAGTACTTGTTGAGCAAATTGAAGCAAAAAGAGAAGCAGAGCATGCTAGAATAGAATAGGAACATGCTAGAATATAAGCAGAGCGTGCTAGAATGCACCAAGAGCATGCTAGATACTAGCAACTACATAAATTATTTGACACCCTTATATATTTTATGTAACAACAATTTTTAAGAAACAATCTAGGTAGTCCACCAACTCAAGTATATAATTTAATAAGTATTTAAATTTTTTATTTATATAACTCATTATTCTAGTAAATGCTTATTTTATTTTATCTAATAAGTTCTTGACATACTAGTGATCTTGGTAGAAAAAAATCCTTCATCGAATTAGAGTGCTGTAACCCTTGGTAGCCATCAATTTCTTATTTTATGTAGTTTGAATACAAGTTAACTTTAATTGTATTTTACGGCTTTAATGTATTCAAACAATTTATATGTTTAGATATTTGGATATTTTACAATATTTAATTAATGAATTTGAGTTAAGTTTTATGTGTTTCAATACTTTATTTTGATGTTTAATATAATTGTAGTAGTAAATATAAACAAATATCATTTGAAATATTAATTTTCAGTTCTTATTACCAGGGTTTATAAGAATAATCACTAAAATGTAGAACTTAGTGATGTTTATGTCCAAAAAATATACCACTAAATAAGGCAATATAATGACATTTAAATGCAACTAAATTTTGCATTTTAGTGGCATTTATAAGCATAAATGCTACTAAACAAGCAAAATTTTAACCCTAATGTGATGGTTCAAGGCGTTTGTAAAATGTCTCCAGTAAACCTGAAAATGCTGTTAATATTTACTCCATTTTATCTAAAAACACTGTTAAATTTTTTGACATTAGAATAACCGGTGTTCTTAGCATCATTTTAGTCGTTGCTAAATATTTAATGACTTTTATAAACACTTATTTAGTGGCGTTATATAAACACTGTTAAAAGTGTAAAAAAAGTGCGAGACATAATTTTATTGTAAAGGAAAATCAGAGAAAAGGTGGATTGACTGTACCATGGAAGGATAAAGGATGGATGTGGAAGTGTTGCCAGTTTATTAATCTTAAAGTAAAAGGTTAGCCGAGGTAGGAGGCTTGGGTTATTACATTTGATATTCTTATCCATTTATGACAAGTTAAAAAAGGTTTTGGGAAGTTATTACGGTTTTAAGTACCAATAGAGACGTTGTTGCCTTGTTATGGGGCGCTTAATGGTATATGGAGTATAGAGGAGAAAGATACGGGACAACCACTTCTTTCTAGTAGATTGGAGATTCTATTTGATCAAGCATGGATTTTTCACTTGGCTACGAAGGGTTCGGATCATCAAACCGCTGTGGCTACAACTTTTTAGTCCTGATTTTTCTAAAAGAATACAACTGTTTCGTTTTAAGAATATGTGGAAGCGATATGCAAGTTGCAAAGAATAGGTTTCAAAAGGGATTGGATTATAAGATCGATGAATGGGTCGACAATGTTTAAGGTATGCAAGAAGTTACATTTAGTGGCAAAAATTTTGATGAAATGGAATAAGGAAGAATTTGGTAGTTTAAAAGAACAAATTTAATATTTGGTCTTTGAAATTAAGAAAAAGAAAAAAGTCTAAATGTGGAGGAAGAAGCAAGAGAGCTCCAAATGAAGCTTGAAGAAGAGTTTTATTTGAGAGGGGAGAACATGTGGAGGAAAAAATCTAGAATTTAATAGCGGCAACCTCGAAATAAAAATACAAATTTTTTCATGCCAAAACTATTATTCACGGATTGCAAAATCGTATCCACTGGCTAAAGGGTTATGATGGTTCATGTATCCAGGATTGCAAGTAAATTGAAGATTATGTACTTAACTACTTCCAAAACTTATTTTCTTCAGCTAATGACTCAAATGTTTTTCTACAAAGTATTAAGAATACCATGTCAAGAAAGGAGGCTGATTGTTTTTTTTTTTGGAAAGTCATTGAGAATGAGAAAATTTTAGATGCTTTTTTTCAAATGGGGCCTAATAAAGCACCTGGGCGCGATCATTTTATAGTTAGATTCTGCCAAGCCTACTGTAGAATTGTAAAGGATGATGTTTTAAAAGTACTTGATAAACAGTTCTTCTAGTCAGGGTTCATGCTTAAGAAAATTAAATCTCATTCCTTGTTCTTGTTCCAAAAAATGCAAAAAATTAGTGTGTTTAAGTGATTAGAGAGTCCCATTAGTATTTGCAATGCAATCATCTATACGATTATTGCTAAGGTGCTAGCTAATAGAACTATGAAGGTGTTGCATTCTACCATTTCTCTTATTCAAAGTACTTTTGTCCCCAGAAGAATCATTTAGGATAATATACTTTTGGCGCATAAGACTATGCACTCTATTTCAAGAGCAATCAGGCTAGAAAATTCCAGCTGCTTTGAAACTAGACATGAGCAAAGCCTTGACAAAATTGAGTTGGGTTTTCTTGATCAAATTTTGTGTACGGTGGGATTTCCACAAAAATTTCATCATTTTATTGCACAATGTCCGTGTATAATGTCATTTGTTGTTCTTATTGGAACCCAATGAAGCAAAATTCTATCCTTATCTTAGGTTAGATAAGTCTTTGTCCTCATCCATACTTTAAATTTTACTCGTTCGGGTGCCATTTGACACCAATGAGTTCCTTTTCTTTAGTATCTTTTATCTTTTTTTATTGTTTATTTAATAAATATTTTTATTTTAAAATTTTTTTGTGTGGGTCTATTTTATATTTTTATTAAATAAACCTTTTTCTTTTTCTATGCTTTTTTTAAAGTAGATAATTTTGTAAGACAATGATAAGATGTCGACCTAGCATTCAAAATTTTTTTTCTCTTTTTCGATCCTTTGCATTTTTTCAAATTTTAGTTTTTTAATCTATAAATTAAATTTTGTAAAAATATGGAGGCCAATGAATTTGTCCACTGTGAGACTTAAATTTGGCCTCTTCTTTTTCTTTGTATTGTTTTTCATTTCCTTTATTTTTTGTTTTTAATTTTTTAATTAAATAAATTTTATAAAAAATAAATTAATAAAGATAAAAATAACAAAACAATCCACATTCGATTACTATCAATTTGATTATTCCAATAAGTGCATTTTTTATAAATTTAAAATTAGATCGAGTTCCTTCTTTTTAAAAATAGGTGCTAGGTAGGAAGTAAGTTTAAGGTATTTTATTTTATATTGAGAATATATGAAAAAATATTTTATTTATATTAATTTTAATTTTATATATAGGTATTATATTAATAAAACTATTATTTAATACTTTAATTTAATAAAAATATTATATTTATATATAATTAAGATATAATTTATATTAAAAACTTCTTATAAACATTATACTGAATTTAAATCATTTAATTAATTTTAAATTAATTTGAGTCAAATGCAAGTTATGAATTTATGTATCAAATTTGGATATATTATGAAAAATAATAACAAGATGCCGAATCAAAATCGAAGTATTGAATTGTTAAAAAAATGGAAAAGTTGCACGAACACAACTTATTGCCATCATTAAATGGAGATGCTCACGTAGCAACCTCATTTAGTTTTCTTTCTTTTTTTTTTTTTTTAATTGTTTATTTTAATATTTATTATAACCGGCAATTGAAGTGCTAACGTGCACCCCTATTTGACTTTTTTTTTTAGCTTTTTTTTTTTTTATTTTCGTTTTCTTTTTTTAAGTGAAAAAAAATTTGTAAGAAATAAGATCAATAAAAATTATAATGACAAAATAAATAATATCTAATAGATTTTGATCCACTAATTCAATATAAATAATTCTTTTAAATCAAAATTAAGTTGGTGTAAGGTAGGTTTTTTTTTTTCAAAATCAGGTTTGAATTGGAGATGGATTCAGAGTGTTCCACCCCATCCCAATCCTAAGAATATAAAAAAATATATATTTTATTATTTATTTAATTTTATATTTATATATGTATCATATTAATAATTATTATTTAGTACTGTAATTTAATAAAATATTATATTAATATATAATTAAAATGTAATTTATATTAAAAATAATATTTTCATGAATGTTGTACTATTGAATTTATTTTTTTGTCAAATCAAGTTGGATGTGCATTATACATCTTTGTATAAATGTTGGGTCAAGGTCAGGTGAAAAAATAATACTCCCTTTTTTTAGGAGAAACCTGTAACGTCATTCATTAGAAAACATTTCAACATTTACAATGACATGGGTACGGTCTAGATATTCCTCAATACTGTATGAATCTTCATGAGCATGTAATCCGAGTTTTGCCAAATTGCAGGCAGCCTCATTCCCTCATCATCTTGTGTGCACTGCTGTACAGAATTTAAACTGTCTAGCGAGAATTTTGATTTCTTAAAGTAGTATACCAGTTTGAGAGTTGTCTGGTGCTGTCCTATGGAGTTTGTTCATCAAGGTCAGATTATCGCCTTCCAGTATTATTTCAGCAAATCCCATGTCTCTTGTTACTTATACTGCTCTCAAGGCTGCCAGTGTCTCAATAGTAACTGGTTCGGTTGTCCCTGGCCACTTTGAGATATATGTTCCCATAACCATCCCTTTTGTGTCTCTGATTATCACGCCTATTCCCCCTATCCTTCCTTCCATGTTTACGGCACCATCAAAATTCACCTTGTAAAGCCCTGCAGGTGGAGGTTTCCATCCTTGCTTATTTGGTCCCTGTTCCTTCTCCATTTTCTTTTGGGCACTTTTGATTTCCTATTGATAATTCATTGCCCACCTGTCAAATATACTTGGATTCCTTCTCATTTCTCCATGTACCTCGTTATTTGTGTCGTTCCATATGTCATCTATGCACCTATCGCCAATAACTGCCTTTTGTCTTGATATGCACGTCTATCATTTTTTCCAACCAACTTTTCATTCCTTTTTGTGGCTCGTGTCCCTCGTCCCATTGATATCCCAAGCCATTCCACACCTCCTTAGCCCAGGTATAATCTTTAACTACATGTGACATTGTTTCACTCGCTTGCCCACGCCTATGACATTCTGGGTTGGCAATGATTTTCCTCTGATATAAGTTATGCTTGACCGGCAATATTTTTTGGGCCACTTTCCACAGGAAGATCTTGATTTTGGTTGGAACTTGGATCGTCCATATACTTCTCCATATGTTTTCTTGCTGGTTCCCTTCCACGTTTCCTTCATGTCCATACAATGACCTGATAAGGAGCCTATATGCACTCCTGACAGTAAATTCCCCTGAATGATCATAATGCTATATTAACTTATCAGGGAGGCTGATTCGACAGAGTGGCATTGCACTTATAGCCTCTGTTTCGGCTTTAGAAAACCTCTTTCTTATAGCATTCCAGTCCCACCATTTTGTTCGTGCATCAACCAACACATCTATAGTCTTCTCCTCGTCCCAATTACTCATTTATAAAATTGGCCGAAAGTTGTCCATCAATAGGATCCAGTTATCCTTCCATCTATCGATTTGTCTCGGGTTAACCAAAAGAGGTTAATTACATGAGTTTCAAACTTGAATTTGGAAACAATTAATAAGTTGTTTTATCAGAGCGAGGACCTCCTTTGAATCTTTGAATCGGTCAGATCTATGCCTTTGTCTTGGAGCAAGAAGAGCAGCAAACTGCCTTCCTTCACATTGTTCCGCTGGTCCGAGCTACTTACTTTACCTTTAGGGCTCCTTTTTGAAGAACACGTCTCGTCGCCTATATGCTTTTCCATGTTAGGGAGTGTGAGTTATCCAATGTGGCTGCCATGAAATCACATCCTGGTAAATATTTAGCCTTCAAATTTCTATGTAGCAAGGTGTTTGTTTTATTCAAAATTCGCCTATCCTGTTTCGCCAGTAAAGCTTTGTTGAAGGTGGCCGCATCTCTAAAACCCATTCCCCCATCCATTTTCGGCAAACATACCTTCGACCACTTTAGCTAATGGATGCCACGTTTGTCCTTCTCATGTTTCGACCAATAATTTGAGATCATGCTGTTAAATTCCTCACAAAGGGAATGTGGTAAAAGGAAGAACTCATTGTATAGATGGGAATCGCTTGAAATATTGCCTTGATGAAAAACTCTTTCCCTCCCTACGATAGTGTTCTCTGCCACCACCCATTCGTCTTCACCTTTATCCTATCATTTGGGTCTCTGAACGATCTTTTCCTATTTCGACCAACCATAGATGGAAGACCCAAGTACCTCTCCATGTTTGTAGTAGCGTGTATTCCAAAGATGTTTTGTATAACTCTTTGTTTTTCCTATTCAGTGTTTCCACTAAAGAACAAGGATGATTTCTCAAAATTTATTTTCTGGCCAGAGCATTCTTCATATCTCTGTAGAATGTTCTTCACCCTCTCACTTTCGCTCCTATTCACCATTGCAAATAGCATGCTATCATCAGCAAAGAACAGGTGACTTACCCTCGGGCCAGTCCGACTTGCTCTTACTCCACGTAAAGCACCTTGTTTCTGCTTCACATCTAAAAGGGCTGACAGTCCACTGTACATGTCAAAAACAGACAAGGCGAAAGTGGGTCTCCTTGTTGGAGTCCCCTCTCTGGTTTAAAAGTGTGAGTAGAATTTCCCTCGATGACTAAAGATAACTTACAAAAGTGACACATCTCATTACTACTGAAATCCATCTATTATGGAACCCCATTATTGCCTCTAGAAAATTTCATTCAACCCGATCATAGGCCTTACTCATATCCAACTTCAAAGTAAAGAAGCCATTTTTCCCCTATTTGTTAGATTTCAAAGTGTGAAGTTCATAGGCTACAAGAATATTGTCCGTAATGAGCCTCCTCGGGACAAAAGCACTTTGTGATTCATTGATACACAGAGGTAGAATGGTTTTTAATGTATTCACTAAGACTTTGGACACAATTTTGTAAATCACATTACAAAGATTAATAGGCTTATATTGGGTAATGTTAATGGGGTTCTTAACTTTGGGAATTAAGACAACATATGCGTGCGATTAATATCAGATAAGTCCCTATCATCATTTAGCATAGAAAGACAGAACTGGGTCACATCATTGCCAATAATATGCCAAAATGTTTTATAAAAGAGAGCAGACATGACATCAAGTCTTGGCGTTTTATTAGCGTGCATTTGCTTCAGAGCCAGTTGAATTTCTTCCATTTAAAAATCTGCGAGCAAGCTTTTGTTCATCTCATCTATGACTTAGTTTTCCACCACCTCCAGGATCTCGTTAAAGTTGGTAGAATTTTGTTAGCTGGAGAGACTCTAACAGTAGTCAGAGGTAACTCGTTCAACCTTCATTTCTTCTTCGCACCACTTACCCCCGATATTCTTTAGTCCCCGAATAAAGTTGCTTTTCTTTCTGTTTTCCTCTTGGGCACGGAAAAACGCAGTATTTCTATCCCCCTTTTTCAGCTGGGTTATTTTGGATCTTTGCTTCCAGTATGTCTCTTTCTTTTCGAGGCATTGGTTGATCTCGGTTTTTAATCTTTGTTCCTGCCTCAGCCCTTCATCACTCAAAGGTGCTGCCATGGTCTCGGTTAGCTCCTCCTTTAGTTCATTCATGTGTTTTTGCATGAACCCATGTCAGTCGTGTGCCATTTCCTAAGAACGGACCCCACATTCATCATTTTTTTCATACACCGAATGGTCACGTTTTTCCTCCCGTGCATTGCGGGTGAGTGTTTTACAATTTGCTTTCTTGGCCCACCAAGCTTCAAACATGAACCTCTTCTTTCCCTTTCGGTATTTCTTTTCCTTTCCATTCATCTCTGTATTCACCTTGGTTGGTATGTGATCCAACGTCGACGCCACTAGATGTTGAATTGCATGGTCTAGAAATAAATCCATCCACTTTTTATTCCCAACCACACGGTCCAATCTTCCTTTAACATTGTTCTCCTCATTGTTTCCTCTCTCCCAGGTGTACCATTGTCCCATAAAACCCAAATCCTCCAAACCACAGTCCATCAACGACTCACGAAATGCTTCCATCTGGCTTTCCCTCCTAAGTGCGCCCCTCGATTTTTTGTGGTTCCATATAATCTCATTGAAATCTCTTAAACAAATCCACTATTTGTCACATTGTCCCGCTAGTTGACTAAGTAAAGCCCAAAACTCATTCCTCTTACTTGTTTCAAGTTCGCCATAGAAGCCTATTAACTTCCAAGTATTGTGATCCTGCACCTCATTAACCTCAACATCAATATGATTTTGAGAAATACTCTATACTTTGCAGGAAAATCCCTTTTTCCACATCATAGCTAAACCTCCTTTACTACCCACAGCTTCTGTTAGAAAATTTTAGAAAACAGAAATAATAAGAAAGAAGAAATTATGACTTTAAGGCGTGAAAAACACTATCTTAAAGGTAATTATACTATATGATACAACAAAGCCTAAAAAACTCTCTAAATCAGAAGTAATGAAATTAGTCAGGCAGAAATATCTATTTATAATAAATGAATAGTCACAAATCAAGCCAATTCAAAAAGTTATGACATTCTATATAGTGATGTTTTCTTGTTTAAATAAACTTTATTTAAACAATCATATTTTTTTATTCAGATATATTTATTCAGAATTAATAATATTTCAAAATAAATAAAAAATTTTAAAATTAAATCTATTTGTGAAATAAGTCCAAGTGCTTAAAGTGCCAAAATGTCTATTTTTGACTTTTAAAATTGTCTGACCCACTAGGAAAACTCCTAACGAACCCAAATGACTTGGCCCACTCCAGCACTTAGCTAAACTACTTAAATAACATAAGTAATCTCTTTTAAATCACATATAAATGATTTTTTTGCTCAATGTAGGATACACCACATTCTAAACTACCAACAAACCCCCACTAGTTTGGAATGTTGGTGCTTAATCTCTAACCTTTCACACAAATAAATATTATGAATTCAAGAAGGTATATTTCGATTTAAATATTTAATTAGCATATATACCTTAAAATTTTAACAAAGTTGATGGTGTCCGTAGATTAAACCTCAACTCCTAGTGTTAAAATTGAAGATATAACACACATAATACTTGTTTAATATTCTGTCGGAGGTTTATAACCGCTTTAGCACTATTATGGCCATGTTCTTATCCTTATTCATAAACATTTACAAGAAAGTTTTCAATTTTCTTGTTGAAGCAACACCACTTCTATGTTTATATAGGTGGAGTTTCTCGTTTATTTCTCTATTGCTATAGACATTTAATTATAAACTCCATTAAGAGTTCAATCTCATCTTTTATTTATGTAATGGCTTACATTAGTATTCCAAATATTTAAAACAGGTTGACTAGTTTTTACAAACACATAACAATAACTTGTTGTTACCTATTAAACTTTGCAATTAAAGGTTGCTAATTCAAAGTTAGGTTTCCATTATTTGTGTCTAAAAAGAATTTTAAACTCATTCCACTTGTGATGCTTCTTACCAAATTTCTAGGTAGCACCTTGGTAAGAAGATCTACTAAATTGTTAGCAGATTTAACATATATTATGGTAATCACCTCATTTTTTATCAATTCTCTAATATAATTATGTCTTAGACTAATATGTCTAGATTTTCAATTATAAATTTCACTGTAAGCTCTAGACATAGTAGCTTTATTATCACAATACAAAAAAATGGCTGTCATTGATTGTGGCCACAACTCTATATCCATTAATAAATTTCTTAGCCATTTACTTTTCTTATTTACTGCAGCTAAAGCTATGAATTCAGATTTCATAGTTAAATGTAAAATACAAGTTTATTTTTTGGATGATTAACTAATTGTATTACCTCCAAGGGTAAACATCCATCCTAAAGTGGATTTTTTGTTACTAATACTAATGATTCAACTTGCATCTGAATATCTTTCCTAAACAGCTAGATATCCAGAATAAAAAAGCCAAAATCTTTTGTTCTTTTAAGATAACCTATAACTCTTCCTATGGCTTTCCAATGACTTATACTAGGCTTACTTGTGTATCTTGATAACTTGCAAACAACAAGAGCTATATATGGCTTAATTCAATGCATAGTATACATAACACTTCCAATAGCACTAGCATATTCAAGTTGTGCAATTACATAACCTTGATTTTTTGTTAATTTTATACTTGTATCATATGGAGTATTGGTTTTTTTTTTATATTAAGATACTTAAACTTATTAAGCAATTTCTCAATATAATGACTTTGCTTAAGTACGAAACCCTTGTTATATCTCTTAACTTTAATTTCCAAAATGCTATCAACTTCATTCAAATCTTTTATTTTGAAATTAGAAGTCAGATATCTTTTGGTTTCATTTATGCCAATCATATTAGTACTAAAAATTAGCATATCATCCACATAGAGACATATTATAACTCTATATTCTTTAGTAAATTTTGAGTAAATGCACTTATCCACACCAATATGTTTAAAACCATTGGCTACTGTGGTTGAATCAAACTTTTCATGCCACTATTTAGGAGCTTGCTTTAACCCTTAAAGTGACTTAATTAATTTACAAACTTTATTCTCATTACTTGGAAGAATAAAACCTTTTGGTTGTTCCATGTATACTTCTTCCTTTAAGTTACCATTTCAAAAGGCTGTCCTAACATCCATTGGATGCACATGTAATTTATAAATGGAAATCAAAGCTATAAGAACTTTAATGGATGTTATTCTAGCTACTGGATCAAATGTATCAAAATAATCTATGCCTTCCTTTTGTTTAAAACCTTTTGCAACTAATCTTGCTTTAAAAGTTTGTACAGAACTATCTGTATTATATTTTTTTATAAACACTCATTTACATCCTATAGGTTTAGAACCTGAAGGTAAATCTACCAAGACCCATGTATTATTGGACATGATTGAGTCTATTTCATCATTAATAGCCTCTTTCCAAAAGGCAACATCTTTTGAAATCATAACTTCATTAAATGTTTTAGGGTTTTTATCTACATTTAGTAGAACTGGTGTTTTATTAAGCATTTTGGTTCTATTTCTTTCTACTAGGAATATTATAGAATTCGAAGAAACAAAATTAGAAGGCAAAAGTTTATCTTTTCTAGTTCTTTTGTTCCTTCTAAGTTCAATAGAATCATTACTTTCTTTTCTTTTATTTTTAGTTATAGGAATCATTTCAATTTGTTTCTCCATATCAATTTCAGTATCACATATAAACTTATTTTCAAAAAATTTTACATGAATAGATTCGACAATAACACTAGTATTTAAATCAAGAAGTCTATATGCTTTTGAATTCTGTGCGTAACCAACAAAAATACTTTTAATACCTCTAGGTCTTAATTTTGATTTATGAGGATTAAGTATTTTACAAAAGGCAATGCACCCCCACACTTTAAAATAATCCAAATTTGGTTTTCTGTCATAATTCCAAAGTTCATATTGTGTCTTCAAGAATTTCTTGAAAAAATTCTATTATTTATATGGCATGTTATTAAAAGTGCTTCTCCTCAAAGATTTAGAGGTAATTTAGCATTTAACAACATACTATTTACCATATCAACTAAGGTTTTATTTTTTCTTTCAGTTAAACCATTTTATTGAGGTGCATAAAGGGCTATCTTTTGATGAATAATTTCATTATCTTCATAAAAAAGAGAAAACAAATCTGGAAAATATTCGCCACCCCTATTAGTTCGAAGAATTTTGATTTTCTTCTCCTTTTGATGTTCAACAACTATTTATATTCTTTGAATTTATCAAAAGCTTCATCTTTTGTTCTCATTAGATACACAAAAGTATAACGAGAACTATCGTCTATAAATGTTATAAAATATATTTTTTCTCCCCTTGTTAATAAACCATTTAACTCACAAATATCAAAATGTATGAGTTCTAACAATTCTATATTTCTTTCAGCTTTAGGAAAAGGTTTCTTAATCATTTTTGCTTTGACACAAATTTCACATTTAATGTCATGATTTTTTTGGTATGTTATATGACCATGCTTAGTCATATGATTCATATATTGATAATTTAAATGTCCTAATTTAGCATGCCATAAAGAAGAAGAATGCTTAACAATATAAGCAGAAAACATTATTTATTTCATCAATACTTAGTTTAAACATACCATTATTGAAATATCCTTTTTCCAATGAATAGACCATTTTTGGATACTATAACTTTATCATACTCTATTACAATCTTAAAGCCTTTCTTACATAATAGATTTACAGATACAAAGTTCTTTCTAATCTCAGGAACATGAAAAAAATTAATAAAGTTATTTTCTATCCTGAGGTGAATTTCAATTCAACCATTCCTTTTCCAATCACTTTGGCAGGAACATGATTTCCCATAAGGATGTTTTCTGGTCTCTTCATTCTTCATAAGTCTTGAATTGCTCTTTGTTGTTGCAAATATGAATTGTTACACTAGAATTTAGCCATCAATCAAATGACTTATTTGCAGTAGCCATATGAACTTCGATGATCATTCCAATTTACATGTCAATCACCATTGCAACAAGTTCATTAACTTATTGCTTAACTAGATTTGCCTTGTTTTCAAAACTAGAACCAATCTTAATTCTAGCATTTTTAAATCTGTAATCTTTAATCAAATGTCCTTTCTTTCCACAATGGAAACACATTTTATTCTTGTTAAATTTGGATTTCTTATATCCATTCTTCTTGACTTTAAAATTATTTTGAAATTTACCAAAAGATTTGTAATTTTTTCAGAATTTTGTCCACTCACATAATTCACATTGGAACCTCCAAGAAAGAGTGCATCTCTTGCACGATTTTTCACTTCAATCTGTATATGAGTCTGAAATTCTTCAATAATGAAAGTATTTGTTGAATGCAAAACTTTCTTCTTATATCCATTCCAAGAAAGAGAAAGTTTTGACAAAATACTCCAACTTGAAGTAAATTAGGAACCTTAATTTCTACCTCACTTAACTTAGAAACCAAAATTTGCAACTTGTGCACTTGGTTCATAATTGGTTTTGTCATCAGTTATTGAAAATTCAAAGTATTTCAAAGCTAGAAACTTATTAGTATATTTCTTTTTGCTCATGTTTTTGTGTTCAAAAGTAGTCCATATCTTTTTTGATGGTTTCATATTTCTGTATAGGTAATATAGACAATTAGATAATGAATTCAAAATATAACCTCAACAGACTAGTTCATCTTTTTCACATTTGCTACTTATTGCCTTAATAGCATCAGAATCTTCAGGAGTTGGTTTTGGAATTAGTTCCAAATTTGGATCAAGTACATAAAACATCTTTATTGCAATCAACAGAAAAACCATTTTGTCCTTCCATCTAATGTAGTTTGATCCATTAAAATGATCAAGTCTAATTACATCTTGATTTTGAAAATGAACCTTTATGCTTGATTCCAAATCCATTGCAGCAGTGGGACAACAATAGATGAAAACCCTAAAACATCTCCATTCATCCAATGATTTTTCTTCCATTGAAACAAATGCAAACTTAACACACTTTATTGCTCATTAACTACCAACACAAGAAACTATCAACTCCTTAGAGTCCTAAGGAATGAAACTCTCGTACCAGACAAAACGAAAACCTCTCACAGAATCAAGCTCAAAGGAGACTTATAAATCTTTGTATTTTCATAAATTTCAATTATTCCAATACCTTTTAAAATAATACTCCCTTTTTCTTAATTAAATTGTTATAATTGGCTTTATTGTTGAAATTTTTAGTTTTGACCTTTATTATTTTAAATAGTTTAATTAATTCATTTTACAAAATATATATTTAAAAGCCACTTCATTTAAAGTTTTTAAAATATATTTTTTTATAATTTCATAAACAATAAATATAAAATAATAAGAGGTCAAAGTTGAATAAAATTGACCAACAAAAATCAAAATGTGACTTTTTGGGATAGAAAGAGTAACCCGACGATGTTAGGTTGAAGTTAGGATGAGCATAAACATGTCCCTATCCAATCTATTTCCATTGCTAAATGAAGGTGTTCAAGTAGTACACATATTTGAGAAAACATATCATTTATAATTTTTTATTACAATATTATAATTATTTAATTAAAATATAAATAATTATATAGGGATCTATCACTTATAAATATAGAGTCTACATAAAATTTGTTGGATCCCACATAATTATAATTTTTTTATTGATTACTGAATTACAATCATTGTAAATGAAATGCTCTTCTATAGTCATATTCTTTTTTTTAGATCTTTCCTTTTTTCAATTTAAACTTTTTTGTTGCTATAATTATTTATTTTAATATTTTTATTATGTTTGTAAAAATAAATTTAAAAGAGTGGATATGTATTCGATTTATTATATAAGTTATCAGAATGAAATGCATAAATTAATTATGAATATATTGATAAATTTTCATTAATCATTACTTTTATTAAAAATTATAAATAAAATTATATTTATTAATTTATTAAATTTATTATGAACATTATTAACTACAAATAAAAAAAATTTTGCATACGCAAAAATGTGTAAGCATGTTACTGGTATTTATTTATTTTTTGTGCTCAAGCTTTCTAGGATGCATTGATTGATGCTCAACAAGGAAATGTATTTGGAACGTCATTTGGAAGAAATGGACCATTTGTCTCTCATTTATTATTTTTTATGACAGTTTCCTTTTTCTTTAAAGCCATCATTATTAATTTTTAATGTTTTTGGTGCATTTTACTTATAATTTTTTTATTATAATCTTATAATTATTTAATTACAATAAGGAATTATGTAGGAGTCTATCAATTATAAATATGAATTTTATATAAAATTTTAATAAATCTTATATAATTTTAAATTATAATTGATTAATTGTAATATAATAATAATAAATGATACATTCTCAAGATTTTTGCATATTTTAAAATGTTATCATAGGTTTTATTAGCAAGCGGTGAATCTTAATAAGCCACAATGATCAAGGGTCTCTTTGAGGTGATGTTATTAGAAGGAAACATTTTAAAATATATGCATACATACATACATACATACATACATATATATAGAGACCAAGAAAAATAAAAATACATTGTGAGGTGGAAAAGTGTTGTTCAAACTTAGAGATGTGGTTGGATAAAGGTAAGTATGTTAATTTTATCCAAATTCAGAAAGAATTTGATTTTTCATTCTAATAGAGATAAGGATAGGTATTAATTTTGGGGACTTCTATAGTAAGTTTAGGTTTTTTAACCTTACAACAAGGTCAGTAAGAAATAACCATTAGATTTATATAGTTAAATATCAACCATTGATTAAATTTTAAAGTAGAGAAAGATAAAACCTGTTTATCAGGTAACGAAATTGTAAAACAAAATATATAAAATCCTATACAAAATTTAAATAATTTTCACTTTAGTTAAAAGTTTTTTATCTTCGACTGTGTTACGTATTTATGAAATTAATTAAAAATTAAAAAAAATAATTAAAAATATTCCTTTTAAAAATTTTTTTCATGTAATTGGTATCTTCTAAAATAGCTAAAAAGTATTCTAAAATAAAAAATATTAACATAAAATTCTTTCAAAGAAAAAAATTAACATAAAAGAATTTATATTTTAAAATAAAATAAAATTTTATTAACATAATAGATGAGAGAAATAATAAAATTTATATCAACTTATGTAAAATGGGATAGAAGTGTTGTAACATACTAAAAAATGAATTATAAAAAATTTTAAACATAATTAAATATAAAACAAACGTTAGCAAAATTATTTAACATAAATAATTAAGTTAATAATGTGAAGTTAAATTAATAACTTTTCTTATAAATATATAAGAAAAATAGTTAAAAAATACTTTCAAATAAAAAATAACATAACATAGATGATATTTTAGAATAAAAAATTAATAAAAAATTTATTAATGTAAGCAGGTGAAAGGAATCATAAAAATCATATCATTTACCATAAAATATGTTAAAAGTATTGTAATACCAAAGAATGAGTTATGATAATTTAAACGTAAAAAAATATAAGAATAATTGTAAAAAAATTATTAAAATATAAATAATTAAGTTAGTAACGAAAAATTTTAATTAATTATTATTCCTCTAAATATATAAAATATCTAATAAATTTAAAAATAGATAACATAAATAAGTGAGAAGAAACATAACATTCGTATAATTTAGCATAAAATAGGTAAGAAATGTAATAACATACTACAAAGAATATCACAATTATAAACATATTGGAAAGTAAAAACAAACATAGAAATATATTATTGTAACGTAAATAATTATGATGACAATGTAAATTTTTGATTAATTATCTTTTTATATATAAAAAAATAGTTATAAATTAAAAAATAAATTGAAAAAATAAACAAGTGGAAAGAAATGTAAAATTAGTATCATTTGACGTAAAATTGATAAAAAAATATTATAACACATTAAGAAAGAGATAACAATTCTAAACATAATAAAAGATGAAAATAATCGTAAGAATCAATTATTTTAACGTAAATAATTATGTTGATAACATAAAATTTTAATTAGTTATTATTTTTTAAACATATATATATAAGCAAAATAGTTAAAAATTGAAAAATAAATAGGTAACATAAAAAAAGTGAGAAAAAAAATAAAATGAGTATCATTTAGTATGAAATAGATAAAAAGTGTTGTAACATATTAAAGAAACTATTATAATTCTAAACATAATTAAATGTAAGAACCATCATAAAAAGAAATTATTGTAACATAAATAATTAAGTTGTCAATTTAAATTTTTAATTATGTATTTTTTAAACATGTAAGAAAAATAGCTAAAACTTAAAAACATATTAGTAACATAAACAAGTTAGATGAAACGTACATATGTGAGAATTATCGTAAATTTAGTATCATTTGATATAAAATATGTTAAAAGTGTTGTAACATCTTAAGAGAGAGTTGTGATAATTCTAAACGTAATGAAGGTAAGAATAAGAGTAAAAAGATATTATTATAACATAAATAATTAAGTTGACAATTAACATAAAAGATTTATTACCTTAAACCCAAAAAATAATTCTAATCCAATAAAAAAGTTTTAACGTAAAAATATGAGTATAATCGTAAAATTGGTGTCATTTAATGTAAAATAAGTTAAAAGTATCATAACACCTTAATAAAGAGTTATAATAGTTATAAACGTAATAAAAAATAACAACAGGCATAAATAGATATTATAGTAATAAAAATAATTCAGTTAGTAATGTAAAAGAAATATTATTACAAATAAAAAAAATAAAAGTTAATGTAAAAAAGTGAGAATAATAGTAAAATTAGTAGTATTTAATGTAAAATAGTTATAAATATCATTATACATTAATAAAACATTGTGATAATTCTAAACGTAATGAAAAGTAACAAGTATAAAAACTTTAGTAAAACATAAATAATTAAATTGATAATGAAAAAAATTAGCATTATAAATAAAAAATCCTACACCAAAAAATAGGTATTAATGTAAAAGGATAAAACTAATCGTAAAATTGGTATATTTTGACGTAAAATGTGTTAAAAATGTCATAATACCTTAAGAAAAAGTTATAACAATTTTAAACATATTAAAAGATAAGAACAAGCATAAAAGATGTTATTATAATGTAATAATTAAGTTGATAACATAAAAAAATTATTATTATAAATAAAAAAACTTTAAACAAAAAAAGTGTTAACGTAAAAAAATGAAAGTAACTGTAAAATTTAAATCATTGGCGTAAAATGTGCTAGAAGTGTCGTAATGTAAAAAGGTTAAGAATAATTGTAAAATTGATGTCACTTGACATAAATTAGATTAAAATTATTGTAACACCCTAACAAAGAGTTTTGATAAATTTAAAAGTAACAAAAACTAAGAACATGTGTAAACAAATATTATTGTAACATAAATAATATTTTTGGCAACGTAAAAAAATTATTATTACAAGTAAGTAATAATTCTAAACTGAAAAATAAGTGTTAGTATAAGAGTAATTGTAAAATTAGTATTATTTAACGTAAAATAATAAGAAATATCATAACACCTTTAAAAAAAAGTGATAATACTTCTAAACGTAATGAAAAGTAATAACATATGTAAAAAAAAAAATTTATTATAACATAAATAACTAAGTTGACAATATAAAAGAACTATTTTTATAAACAAAAAATAATTTTAAATAAAAAGTTAAGAGTTAAAGTAAAATGGTGTAAATAATTATAAAATTGGTATTATTTAATGTAAAATAGTTAGAAGTATCATTACATCTTAAGAAAAAAAATTATAATAATTCTAAACATATGAATAGTAAGAACAAATGTAAAAAGATATTATTTAAATGTAATAAATTGGTAACACAAAACAAATTAGTATTATAAATAAAAAATTCAATTAAAAAATAAATATTAAAGTAAAAAAGTGAGAATAATCGTAAAATTAGTATCATTTGGTGTAAAATATATTAAAAGTGTCAAAATACCTTAAGAAAAACTTGTGATAATTCTAAACATAATAAAAGTTAAGAACAATCGTAAAAGATTTTATTGTAACATAAATATAAGTTGATAACATAAAAAATTATTATTATAAATAAAATAATTTTAAACCAAAAAATACGTGTTAACGTAAAAAGGTGAGAATAATTAAAAATTTGGAATCATTTGGTGTAAAATATGTTACAATGTCATAATGTTAAAGGATAAGAATAGCTGTAAAATTGGTATCCTTTGACATAAATTAGATTAGAAGTTTCGTAATACCTTAACAAAAAGTTGTGATAATTCTAAACATAATAAAAAATAAAAATAAGTATAAAAAAATCCTATTATAACATAAATAATATTTTTGGCAACATAAAAGAATTATTATTACAAATAAATAATAATTTTAAACCAAAAAATAAGTGTTAATATAAAAAAGATGAGAGTAATCATAAAATTGAGATCATTTGGCATACAATGGTTAAAAATATCGTAATACCTTTAAAAAAAATTATAATTATCCTAAACATAATAAAAGGTAACAACAAGCGTGAAAAAATATTATTATAACGTAAATAATTAAATTGGTAATATAAAAAACTTGTTATTACAAATAAAAAATAGTTTAAACAAAAATTAAGAGTAAACATAAAACGGTGAAAATAATCGTAAAATTAATATTATTTTATGTAAAATTGTTAGAATTATCATTACACCTTAATAAAAAATTATAATAATTTTAAACATAATGAAAAGTAATAATAAATGTAAAAAGATATTATTGAAATGTAATAAATTTTTAATGTAAAAAATTAGTATTATTAATAAAAATAATTCTAAATCAAAATATAAGTATTAAAGTAAAAAGGTGAGAATAATTGTAAAATTGGTATAATTTGACATAAAATATGTTTGAAGTGTTGTAATATTTAAGAAAAGATTGTGATAATTTTAAATATAATAAAATGTAAGAACAAGTATAACAGATTTAATTGTAAAGTAAATAATTAAATTGTCAACATAAAAATTATTATAAATAAAAAATAATTCTAAACCTAAAAATAAGCATTAACGTAAAAAGGTGAAAATAATTATAAAATTGGTATAATTTAAGGTAAAATGTGTTAAAAGTATCGTAATATAAAAATGTGAGAATAATCATAAAATTAGTATCATTTAGTGTAAAATAGGTTAGAATTATCGTAATACCTAGAAAAGTTATGACAATTCTAAACGTAATGAAATATAAGAACAAACATAAAAAAATATTTTAATATAAATAATTAAGTTGACAATATAAAAGAATTATTATTATAAATGAAAAATAATTCAATCAAAAAATATTTACATAAAATGTAAGAATAATCATTGAATTTTATCAGTTGGCATAAAGTGTATTAGAATTGTTGTAACACTTTAAGAAAAAAGTTGTAATAATTTCAAATGTAATAAAAGATAAGAACAAGTGTAAAAGCAATTTATTATAGCGTAAATAATTAAATTGATATTGTAAAAAATTATTATTATAAATAAAAAGTAATTCCAAACAAAAAAATAAGTGTTAACATAAAAGTGGTAAAAAAATAAAAATAATCGTAAAATTGATATCATTTTACATTGTAATACCTTAAGAAAAAGTTATGATAATTCTAAACGAAACAAAAAGTAAGAACAGGCATAACAAAAAATTAAAATAAATAATTAACTTGATAATATAAAAAAATTGATATTTTTAAATTAAAATATTCTAAATAAAAACATTGTTAACTTGAAAAGATGAAAATAATCATAAAATTCATATCATTAGATATAAAATGAGTTTGAAATATCTTATCCTCAAAAACGGTTTTAATAATTTTGAATGTAATGATAAAAAAAGTATAAAAATATATTATTAAATGTACCTAATTAAATTGATTTTGTAAAATAAATTGATATTATAAAATTAAAAAATATATCTATTTTTATTTGTTAAATTAATAAATTAAATAAAATTATGTATACTTTTTTTAATGTTTACTTATTAACATGTTCTTCATTTTTTTTTCTTTTTTTTAAGTTATATTATTCTTGCAATTTGTCATGATATATCATGAGATATCATGATATCTTATGCCTTTAGACTAAAGTCGATATATTGCAACCTTACCGTAGGCAAACCCATTTAATTTTAGGGATAGGAATATGTATGATTTTAAATTTTTTATCTAATATGAGTACAAAGATGAGTAATATATCATCGCTTTGTACCCGTATCCTATATATTTATATATTAATAAATTAATTTTTATTTTATAATATAAATTTTATTTTTGATTTATTAGAACTAATATATTTGTTTTCAAAAAATACATATTTATAAAAAAATTATTTAAATGTGTAAGATAAAATTGTAAAAAATAATAATAAAATAAATTATTTTTTATTTTTTCACAAAAGCCACAGGTACGAAACTATTCATACCCATTAAATACCCACGAAAATAGAGATAGTGATGAATTTGAAATACCTGTTGGGTATAGATACCGAGATGAATATAATATAAAAAATTGAAGATAGAATGAGAAATGGTCTAATTGCTACACATCCTACCCATTGACATCTTTATATAAAAGATTAATTTTGTATGTTGATGATAAGGATAAGATTGACTTTTGAAAAGATCCATGGATCCCAAATGCTTTTACTTTCCATGAATTATTAAGGAAATTAAACCTAAGTTTTATTCAATCGATTAATACAATTACTTTTAAACTTTAAGGAATAATATTTAATAAGTTTAAAGTTCGAATGTCAATACTTATATCTTTTTATCCTTAAATTACAGCTGTTTTTATTAAAAAAAAAAACTATTAAGGAAACTTTCTTAAAGTTTTTTCCCATACAAAAGTGGATTGAAATCTTTATTTTCAAATGAAAGTTCTTTTAATCTTTTTTCTCTAATGGAGGTATTTAAGCCACATCACCACTGTATTATTATTTACATAGACAAAACTACCACATCAACTGATTTTTTTTTTATTTTTTAAAGTTTTATTTTTTATACAAAAAATTAGATTTTTAATTATAAAATAAAATATGAAAATATCATTTAAGATTTTTCTTCAAAAGCAAACAAATTATGTAAATGCCTAAAAATTCAAAAATCATAATTTTACCATTATTTTTTTCGAAGTAAAAATGTACATTAGTTATGGAAGCACATTGCTACAAGACTCTTAATTTGTTATGGAAGTACATTACAGCAAGACTCCTAATAATGGTGACTTTTAATAGACCATTATCATTGATATCATCTACACCTCACTCACTCTTTCCTCATTATTCAAACCCTAAAAACCTATATAATATTCAATACAGTCGCTTATTTAAAAACAAAAATCAAAACTCCACATTACACGGGGCAGAAGAATTAAAGGACAAACCTTTGGTTCTAAATTTTGGTAATGATTGGCAGCTTCTTTCAACACATCAACACCCATTTCATGTGATGTACCACTTCCTATGAACATTAACCTTCCTCCTGCTTCTAGACTTGTTCCAACCAATGCACCTTGGCCAATGAACTTGCCCATTCACCCTAAACCTCCTATTATCTTACTAAATCCAATATGCTTCTCTTTTCACCATCCATATCCCTCACCTCATTCAATTCCAAACAAGATACAGTTTCCACCCTTCAACATCAGTATCTATCAACTAGCACTATAAGAAATGTGACATATAGTGACGTTTAAAAAAGTGTCAATAAAACTTCAATTTTGTCAGTATAACACCATAAACCCTATACTGATGGTCAAAATGTATATTTCGATAAATTTTTAACCGTCGGTATAGACCTATACTAATGATTTTTAAGGTATTAGAATAGCTTATAGAAATATACTTACGGTTCAAGACTGTCAGTAAATGTATATCTATTGGTATAGCATCTATTTTATGTTACATCGTTATACCTTTTACCAATGGTTAACACCGATCAGTATAGACTTGTATGTTTTAATTTTTCTTGCCTATATCGAAGGTTAATGGTCATCGGTATAGACTTGTAATTCTTTAACCTATACTAACACTTAAAGCCCATCAGTATAGATTTGTATGTTTTAATTTTCTCGCCTATACTAATGGCTAGCATCCGTCAGTATAGACTTATATGTTTTAATTTTTCTGACCTATACCGATAGTTAATGCCTATCAATATAGACTTATATTTTTTCTTACTTATATTGATGATTAGCATCTGTCAGTATAGACTTGTATTTTTTTTTATTTTCTTACCTATACCAATGGTTAGAGACTATCAGTATAGATAAGTGTCTACTTTAATTTTCTTACCTTTATCGATGGTTAGAAATTGTTAATATAGACTTACATGTTTTAATTTTTATTATATTTTGGTGACTATTAGTATCACCTGAAAATATTCCAATGATCAAGTGCGTCAGTATAAATGTTAAAACATTGGTAAATTTTTTTTAAAATTATATTTTCAATTATTAGTATTCATGTATTTATAATCATAATATGATATGTTTTCATATAAGCAAAAAAAAAAAAACACAATAAAGTAAAAGATATTTAATAACATTAAAACTATAAGTAAATTATTTATAATCTACAAATTTAATATAAGTGAAAAACTAAAGTCATTGTACCAAGTCTGATAAAACAAACATCGATAAAATATAGATAAAGAGTTACACCACTTCACCCTAGAAAACACAATCATAACTTCACTCCATCAGACACCTAAAGACCTTTTGATAACCTTAAAACTTTAATAGATCTCTGAACAAAATAATCTTAAAAAATTTGTAAATGAACAATTGCAAAACCACCTCAATAAGAAAAAAAAAATACATGCACCTATTACAAGCCTTTTCCAAAACCAAAATATTTTAATTCATACAAAATATCACAAGTCTTGAAAAAGTCAACAAGTGTAGCTACATCATATAACTAGCAAGATTAATGAACCTAGCTTACTAACAGTATTCAATATACCAATCACGCATCACAAAACACAACAACCTTATTTTAACAAAGTGCATAACATCTAAAACAAAACCATATCCCCCACAAACATAATGGTGCGAGTAAATAAACAACTTCCTAAAATAAATGATCCCATTATAGATTTCTACAAAGAAGCATCTACATAACATAAAAAAGTTTAATTAGAATTCTTCTAAATTATCTTACATATACAGAAGGTAAGAAGGTAATCATCCATTCATATACCGGTAAAAATAATTTTATAAACATCCTATTCATTAGTTTAACGCATGAATGAATAAGAAATAACTTAATTTGCATGTGTAATCTCTTCATTCTTTTAGCTTAATTCAAAATAATAACTTAATGAAACCAACTTAAGATTATTTTAGTCAACAGAACTATCATTAAACAAATAATTTCACTATAATATTCAAGTCCACAACTATAAAGTATGCTTACATCATAAGAAAGCCTTTTCAAAGGAAAAAAAAAAGGTAAGAAAGCCTTCTCAAAGAAAAAAAAGCAAGCTTTAAATCATAGGGTAATTTAATGATTATGGCAAAGATGATGGGTAATGTTTCAAGATCACAATTCCATGATTCAAAACCTAGATTCAAAATTGATTTTGGCATTCTATCTAAGAAACAAGTATTAAGCAAAGCATTTGCACATATATATCATGTGATGACGAGTTTACCATTTTTATTTTCATTAGGTTGATAACTTGAATTTGAAGAACAATAGTTTTAACGTTTGATTTTTAGAGCACTACCAGCATCAAAAACCTAAAATTAATTCAAAAAAAATTTCAAAAGGTTCAAGATTCATAAGCAAGATGATAATTTAAATATATATATACTAAAATAGATGTTATATATACCTCTTTATTCATTATGTGAGTAGCAATATTCAAGATATTCATATTCTTATTAGAAAATTATCTTTTAAGTACTGATAAAACAGTACTTAAAGTTTCTTTTAAGTCTTTAATTTTAGTCTTCAACTCTTTTAACTATTCCTTATGCTAAACCAATTTAAAAGATGAAGAACCATATTGTTTAGATGAAGAAAATACTGTTCCCATGCAACGAACACTCTTTTTTCTCTCTAGTCTTCTAACTTTTGAATAAATATCATCTTTCCATGAACTTATTTCAGAATTCAGAGCAATAGTTTTACTCAAACCTTGTAAAAAAATTAAACATAAGTAAAAGCAAGTAATAACTAAATTAAATATCATAATTTCAGTTACCTTGTCATTTACAACACTTTTATCTTTATGTGTAAGAGAAAAAATGTACACCTCAGCATGTGATGGTAGAATTTTATTAGCTTCTTGTTTTTACAAAGGTACAATATTAATTATTGTAATGACAAAATTGCACATATAAAAAGTAAATTTCATATTCATTTAATTGAGTAGGACAAGAAAAATTGATATATATACCAAGGTTTGAATGATCCATGAAAATGATTTTGTTTCTGTGCAATGAGGCTCATATAATTTTGATCGGTTTGTTTTGTTTGTCTCACTTTGTTCCTTTAAACAAATGAATAAGAAAGATATATTATAATAACTTTGCAATTATTATCATAGTGTTAAAACAAAGTAAATAGTATATTTTGTAAACATTTACCTTCACTTTATTAGTCAACTAATGTGTAGCAAGAAACAAGAATTGACTTTTATCTACTCAAAAATCATCAACCTTTGCAGCTATTTCCTTTGGTGTCTTGTGTTCATCATAAAATTTAAACTTCAATTCGTTCTTCCCTTGCCTCCATTTAGTACCTATGTTTTTTAGTGCCCAAGACTTAATTTTTTGAAATATTTCTTCATCAACGAGCTCATCAAAATCATATTTGTGAAATTCAAACTTTGACTACAATTTGAAAAAGGCAGTTGGAAAGAAAATGTCAATATATGTTATATGAATTGCTACTATTAACTAGAAACTAAAAGATTATTGTCATGGCATTAGCTAGCAACTAAAACATTATCGTATTATCGTATTGATAACTCTAATGTTTTTTACATTTATTCCTTCTTATCATTTGACATTTCATGCCAATTTGTATAGTTAATTGGTGCAAAGCTAGGCATTCTCACCATGCTACCAATGAAACGAGTTAAAAAGCAAGATTCATCACCGATAGATATAGCATGATATTAACCTTAACAACAACATGCTCACCTTCTTCCAAATCCCAAATATCAGTCATACGTGTAGGACCTCGAGCTTTTTTATGTTGAAAATTTCCTACATAGAAAAATTACATGTAAAGAAAGTAATTAAATTCATCAAAATTTGTAATTTTACAACATTATAACACATAAAGAATTATACTAATAGAATATAGTGTTTTATACCTGAATTATATTCATCTTGTTCATCTTGATCTTCATTATTTATAAATTGAAAAATTGGTCCTTGAGATTCTTGTAAAGGCTCATATTGTGAAGTTTCTGGATCTATAGGCATATGTTGTTCTTCAGATTGTGTTTGCAGTTAAGAACTAAAGGCACGATTTGCCCTAGTGATATTCAATCATTTAGGCTTTGCCATCTCAAGTCTAATAATACATAAAATATACTAAGTATAATATAACAGAGAACTTGATAGTGACAAACCATATAAAATATCAAGTACAATTTAATATATTACATGATCACACAAAATTAAGTAATTCAAGCTAGTAACACAAAAACAAAATATTAGTGAACTGTGTCTTACATTGCAAAATCTTAACAACAATTTAAACTATTACATAGAATTAAAAAATGTCCTCCTCATTATGTTCATCTATGGGATCTTCTTCTACATATTATTTTTCATCTCTGGTGTGACTTCCATTCCTTCATCATCAACTTCACTTCTAACCCAATTTGAAGTACCATGTGTGTCATCAAATTCAACATGAATTTTTCCATTTTTTTGCTCTCTATATAAAGATAATTCATCACCTATATCAAATACATCTCTAAGTTTTGCATACTTGACAAGAACCCAACCATTATGTCTTTTATCCTTCACATAAAAAACTTTCTTAGCTTGTGATGCCAAGATAAAAGGATCATGAACCAAATTAGTTCCACTATGAGTTAGATGTGAAAAATTCACAAGAGTGAAACCAAATTTATCCTTTTTGCAACCTCTATTTATATCAATCCAATCATATTTAAATAATATAACTTTCATTCTACTAGTATAATTCAACTGAATGATATCTTTTAAAACCCCATAATAGTTAACTTTCCACTCAATAGGTTGTGCATTTCTTGTACTTGCATAACTCATCATCTTGGTTATTACAACAACCTTACTATTTTAAGTTTTTAAGTATCTTTCACGTGCCTTAGTATGAAATCTAAAACCATTAACAATATAACTAGTATATTTCCTAACAATATTAGTTGGACCACAAGTAAGCCATCTAAGTTAATCTATGATGTTTGCATCTCTTTGTTGATCCAAATTGGCAACCTATCCAATTTCATATTTGGTTAAAATAATAACCTAACTATAAAAACTTTAATTACATATTCCAAACCATGATGTACGACTTACATAGTCACAAACCAATCTTGAAAAGTTTCACTTTGTAACTTTTGCATCTCATATGGTGTAAGTTGAGGAAATTGATTATGCTTTTTAATAAATTGCTCATGTTTTTTACATGAAAATAATTTTTAGAAGACTATGCAATATACTATAAAAGAAAACTATCAAGTATAATATGCATGTAGATAAGTGATCTTACTTTATAAAAAGAGTAACCTTAGCAGAATTAAATAGCACATATCAATGTGCTTGAACCAAAGTTATAGCATCAAGTACAATTCGTAAGACCTTTTACGCTTATTAACATTAAAATCTTTACGTTTTAATATTCCTAACGGTCTTTCTATAGTAGAAATAATGGATATTTCTTTCTCTACAATGGGATTCTTATCTTCATTTTCGATAGGTCGATTAAAAATAGTTTTTATCCCATCAAAGTATCTTGAACAAAAAGTTATGCATTTATTTGGTAAGTACGCTTCTATAATTGAACCTTCAGGACAAGTTCTATTGTGCACATATGATTTAAGAATAAAAAGAAACCTATGTAAATGGAAGTTCAATAGAAAAGATCATTAGCAAAATCCTAGTTCTAATTTAAGTAAAAAAATCTATAACACTTTAAGATATACCTCTCAATAGGATACATCCACCAATAAATGACTGGACCAGTAATTTTTGCTTCATTTGCCAAATGGATAACTAAATGTACCATTATTGTGAAAAAAGATGGAGAAAATTTTTTTTCATTTTACATAAAATTGATACAACTTGAGATTCAAGTAATTCAAGCTTATGTTCTTTGAAACTTTAGAACAAAGTTCTTTAAAAGAGGTACACAAATTAATAAGAACCAAGCACACCTTATCAGGTAAAGACCATCATATTGCTATAGGAAAAACTCTTGCATTAAGAGATGACAATCATAACTTTTGAGCCCTATTAGCTTCTGTTGTTTAAGTTGCACACAACGTGAGATATTTGAAAAGTATTCATATGAAGTTTTCATTTCCTTGAGAATCTTTAAAAAATAATTTTTTTTAATTAAGCTCATTTGATATAAAGCTTGAGGCAAGTATTGGGTGTTAGTGCTAGACAAGTCTTTGGATGAAGAACACTCCTTATACTCATTTTTACAAGGTCAAGTCACACTCTGTAATTATTCTTCAACTTTCCTGCTTTTCCAATCAATGTACCAAGAATGTTATCACAAACATTCTTTTCTATATGTGTCACATCAAGATTGTGACACAATAAAATATGTTTCCAGTAAGGTAATGTGAACAAAATACTCTTCTTCTTCTATATCTTTATTACCGTTCTATTGTTTCAACTGTCTCAACACTTCACTCTTGGATAGGGGTGAATGAGCACTTCTAAATTCTCGAGTCCCATCAAATGAGTTTTTATCATTTTAAAATCTATGATTAGGTTGCAACCACCTACGATAGCACATGTAACAATACTTTCTATCATATTGTAACCACTTAAATATAGTATTAAATCCATCGCAAGGATATGTGTGCTCTCTTATAGTACTTTACTCAGACAAATTGGCATATACAAAGAAGTCATTAATGGTCCAAATTAATACTACATGCAGTTAAAAGTTTTGATTGTTGTAGGCATCAAAAGTTTGAACACCAATTTCCTAAAGTTTTTATAACTCTTTTACCAAAGGTTGTAAGTATATATCTATATTATTTCTAAAACTTTTTAAACTAGGAATAAGTAGGGAAAGAATAAAGTTTGGCTATTTCATACACATCCATAGAGGTAAGTTATAAGGTATCAATATAATAAACCAAGTACTATGTGTCACACTTATAGTTTTGAAAAGGTTAAAGCCATCATAAGCCAATCCCAAGCGAATATTATGAGGGTCAAAGCAAAACTCAAGATATCAAGAATCAAATCTTTCCAAGCTAGAGAATGTACAAGATGTCTTACACATCCATCCTTAATATGCTCATATTCATACCAAGTCATCAAGGGAGTAGTTTTTGAAGAAATGAATAACTTTTGTAGTCTTGAAATTAAAGTAAACCAATGCAAAATTTTAGCAATTTTTTTTTCTAACACTATATCTTGAGGATCACTTTCTATATCATTCAAGCTCTCTTTCCACCTAGAAATGTTATATTTTGAACATATTTCTTTATTTGCCTTATCCTTCCAAACTAACATGCAATCATTGGAACAAACATTGACTTTTTCATATCCTAAACTTAAGGCAAAAATTATCTTTTTCAATTCTTGATAAGACCCTGGCAATGTATTACCCTCTGGCAAAGCAAGTTTCAAATCCTCTAACAATGTATTGAAAGATTTATTTGTCCAACCATTAAAACACTTAATGTGGAACAAATAGATTACAAAGGAAAACTTTGTGAAGGTTTTATAATTTGGATATGGTTTCTCTTCTACATCTTTAAGTAAACTATAAAACTTGTCACTATCAATTCTATAACCATAGTGTTGCTCTTTACTATATCTCTAGCTTTTATGTTACCCATATCAACATTCATATCTCTTTCAGCCATCATATCATGTAATAAATCATGAATGTCAAGACCTAGCCCTTTTTTTTTCTCATTAATTATTTTAGTAGGTAAACATGCGTCCAAGGTCTTCTCATGAAATACCCATCGAACATATCCTTTGAGAAAACTATCACATATTATGTGATCAAATGTATCTCTCTTACAAACTCTAAATGTGTTGACACATTTAACACAAGGACACCAAATTTTTCCATCTTTAAATGATATTACAAAGGCAAAGTCTAAAAAACTAGTGACTCTTTTTATGTATTCTTCATTAGCTTTTGACGTGAGATTTATCCACACCTTATCCATAGAATGTAAGATGATTTACCTTAGTAATAAAATTATATTTAATTTAAAACTTAAATTAAAACAATAGCATTTAATTTAAGCACTAAATAAAAGTTGGCTATGTAAGCATAATGTCACATTTCATTAAGAATAATATTTTAAATGTACCTTTATAATTTAACTTATGTATTTTCAAGAGAAGCACAACCAAGATCAATTTCGGTTGAATAAGCAAGAAAAAGGCAGTGGATAGAAGGAAAGTAGCTCAAAACAAAAACAAGAATATTTGAAATAACTCACAATTGCAAAATGACAAAATCTAGGCAAATTGTAAAAACTGTGTAAAAATGAGAGATTTTTACAAAGAAAATAAAGTTTTAAAGCTTGAAAATTTAAACAAGGATTTTAGCTACAAAGTTAAAAAGATCAAAGGCGAGGGAAAGTGAGACAAGATAAGCTTCAAGCAAGGTAAAGATGGTAGGAACAAAATTTTCACTCTTTTTGTTTTAATAAGTTTAGATTTTTTTAAAAAGGCTTTTATTCCCAAGATGTAGGAGCATAAGGTAAGGATAGTGAATTATTAAAGGATATTTTTTTGTCGTGAGACGAGATAAGCTTCAAGCAAGGTAAAGATGGTAGGAACAAAATTTTCACTCTTTTTGTTTTAATAAGTTTAGATTTTTTTAAAAAGGCTTTTATTCCCAAGATGTAGGAGCATAAGGTAAGGATAGTGAATTATTAAAGGTATTTTTTGCTAAAAATGCTTTTAATAATCCTTTACAAAAAATTAAATAAGGTTATTGAAAGCATTTTTGGCTAAAAATACCTTACATAATCCTCTTATATTTTTTATGAGTGGATTATTCAAGGCATTTTTGGTAAAAAAATGCCTCGAATAATCTACTCAAATTTTTTAAAGGGGATTATTTGAGGTTTTTTCTGCCAAAAATACCTACAATAATCCCTTTCCATTTTTTTGGGATCATTCAAGGCATTTATGTGATAAAATGTCTTGAATAATCCCCTTAAGGCGTTTATAAAGAGATTATTAAATGTGTTTTTACCTGAAAAATACCTTGAATAATCTCTAAAAAAAAATTAAATGGAGTTATTAAAGGTGTTTCTAGCCAAAAATGCCTTGAATAATTTTTGGATTAGTGAAGGTATTTTTAGCTAAAAATGCCTTCAATAATCCTCTCCTATTTTTTTAGGATTATTCAAGGTGTTTTTGTGATAAAACGCCTTGAATAATTACCTTCAGGAGTTTATGAGCAGATTATTGAAGGTGTTTTTGCTTAAAAAATGCCTTGAATAATCTCTAATAAAATATTGTGCCAAAAATGCCTTCACTAATCCAAAAATCATTCAAGGCATTTTTGGCAAGAAACGCCTTCAATAACCCTAAAAACACCTTCAATAACCCTAAAAACACCTTCAATAATCTCTTCCAAATTTTTAAAGGGGATTATTTGAGGTATTTCCTACTAAAAATGCCTTCAATAATCTTTTCCATTTTTTTTGGGGTCATTCAAGGCATTTTTGTGATAAAACACCTTGAATAATCCTCTTAAGGCATTTATGAGTAGATTATTGAATGTGTTTTTGCTCAAAAAATACCTTGAATAATCTCTACCAAAATATTGAATGAGATTATTGAAAGTGTTTCTGGCCAAAAACGCTCTGAATAATTCTTAGATTAGTGAAGGCATTTTTGGCCAAAAATGCCTTCAATAATCTCCTTCCATTTTTTTAGGATCATTCAAGGTATTTTTGTGATAAAACACCTTGAATAATCCCCTTCAACCATTTATGAGTAGATTATTGAAGGCATTCTTACCTAGTTGCCTTGAATAATCTGTAACAAAATATTAAAAAGAGTTATTAAAGATGTTTTTGGTCAAAAACACCTTTAATAATCGCTTTCAAATTTTTAGAGGGGGTTATTTGAGGTATTTTCTATAAAAAAAAATACCTTCAATAATCCATAATTTTTCACTAGTATGTCTTTATTTTATTTATCTTTTTATATTATTTATATTCTTCAATATAGGTGTTTTTTTCGTTCTTTGCTATATATATTTTTTATTCATTCCACCATTACCTTAGTCGTCCAATCTCTTTTCATTGTATGTATGGTGTTTCTTTGTAGTTTGGTTTAAATATTGTGGCTTGCATAATGGTATTATGGAAATTGTGTGTATTTTTTTACTCATATTTGTTTTGCATGGAACTTTTATTTAAGGTAGGAATCACAGTATGGCTTGTACTCATAAAATATTATTAGTTTGAGGATTTTTATATATATTGGTGTAGTAATTGTAGTATGATTATTACGTACTATGTGAAATTTATAGAAAAAGTTTAGTTTATTTTGTATAATTATGATCACAATCATAGGTATTATAGAATCCAAATAACATACTTCTCTTGCTACTGAACATGAAAAAGACATACCTGTAGTGAAAAAAAGAAAAGCAAGGGGACAAAATAAACAAATTCAAGTGACTGACACAAAAATTCATGTTGACTTTAATCAAAATAGGTAGCCTGTGTTTAATAAAGCTACCAAGTTGGCTAGTCATATTAGAACAATCATCTGTAGTAGCATGTCTATTACATACCATAATTGGCAATGAGTTCCTGATGATCTAAAAGATCGTATATAGGAATCAATTATGGTATGTTTATTCAACTATTTTATAAAATTTGTTAAATGATCATTTAATTGAAATTCAATGTGTTCATACTAATTGTGTTAAATTTATTAGGAATGGTTCGACGTCTTAATTGAGTGTAAAAAACTTGTGTTGCAGCCGACTGGGAAAGTATTCAAAGACTTTAAAAGCAGAAGCCAATATATTTTACCATTCACTGATTATAGTGATATGTTGGTTGTTCCACCTTCGTTATATGCAGATGTTATAAGTTATCAAGATTGGATGAATTTTGTTCAAGATCAGCTATTAGAAGAATTCTCGATACACATACCATTACAAAAAATTGTTTATAAGATTTTATGTAATATATTCAATATCTTAATATGTGATTTATGTAATTTCTTTCTTTTTTAAAAATCAAAGAACAACAAAAGAACATTCATGCCAAATAAATATATCACCATCAGACATCGAGAAAGGGTTATGCAAATGTCAAATATGAGCTTGTAAGTATTCACACACTTGTTTTATATTCATAAATGAATATTTATGAACATTCGTTTAATAGATTTTGATTCTTATATAGTGTTAATTTATTAGGAATCATCTAGCTCTGGCACCGAAGTTTCTAGATAGAATGTGTGAAAATAAGAACATATACAGAAGGATGGATCATTTGTAGATAAAGCAACCGAATAAATGGCTAAAAAGATTGTATGTATAACTGCTTATTATTTCATGTATGATTGGCTTTGTGCTTGTATGCATGACTCTATACTTGTATAGATTTTTGTTACAACCCATCTTATTATTGTCTTTCAAGATGATTTTGCTACTAAAATTAAATCCGATGAACTAGCAACTCACTATGGTGAAGATCCCTTGTCTTTAGCACTAAGAGCGAAAGAAAGACATGGTCAAGTTCATGGGGTTGGTAGATTTGTGTTGCCATCAAAATTTTTTAGTAATCAATCCAAAATCTCTCAAATGACGAATAAACAATATGAAGCAATCATTGAACAACAACAGCAAAAACTTGATGACTAAGAGCAACGCTTGAATGATCAACAGCAATGACTCACAGCTTTGGAGGTAATATTGGTAGTAATGCAGCCAGCATGCTTGTAGGCCAGTCAAATAACTTCATCCAATTATGACAAGCTTCTATTACAAGTTAGGCAAGAAACGTAACCTTTGGTACTAGCCATGAAGTATGATTTTGTTTATTCACTTAATATTTATTTGTTTATTATATTTATTGATTTAGTTTTAATACTTATATTTCATTATATATTGTAGCAGGATGTTGGGACTAAGAGGATGACCCTTGGTCTAGCTGCCATTTATGTGTTATCTAATTATGCATTTAATCATTTATCTAAAGGAAACTGCATTGCCGTTGAGTCCAAGGATGGGTTATTTGATTATATATTAGTTTCTTACATTGGGGAGCCTAAGATTAAGGAAATTTGTACCCTAGATGAAATATCAACTGGTGATATTAATGCCTATATAAGGTTAGCTTATAAATTTAAATATGCAAAGTCAATATGTATTAATCTATATTACAGTGTATTACTAACTAGTATTATTAATTGTTATCATCCAGCTTCCTATATAAAGAGATCAAGACGAGACAAATGACCTATAGTTTCAGTTCATTGACCCAAATTTCATCAGTGAGTAGAGTGGCATTGTTGTTTTTTGTGGTCGTCATGTGAGTGAATGCATGAAAAAATAGGCTAATCATTTTTTGGTCCTATATAATGCTGCATAAGTTATATTCATACAAATAATTATTTCAACCTTATCCAAATCTAAAATGATGCCTAATATAAGTATATCATTCTTATTATTTTGCTGTTGTCACTGGCAGCTTATTGTGATTGTTACCAATTCTTTTAGTCATATTTATTTAATTCTGCTTAACCAATGGTGAAGCCTAACCTTGATATTCAAAATTTTATGAAGAGGTGTTACATCTTATTATATTATCTTCTATTTCTTCATAATTACTTTTATTTTTGTATTAAGTACTTTTTTCTTTTCAATTTAGGGAAAAGTCTACAGTTGATAAGAAAGAAAAGATAAATTAAGTGTCATTGCCAATAAATGTGAAATTTATTCTTTTATACTAAATAAATGTTTCTTAAACCTATTAAAATTATTTTTTAGGTACCACGTCAATCGAGATATATTGAATGTGGGTATTATATCCTTCGTTTTATGAGGGAGATAGTTTTATATGATTTTATGACCACACCATTTAATGTTAGTATTAATTTTATATAATCATAATATATTCCAAAGAAAAGCTAAATTATGTTTTCTTTTATTAACATTTACTTTTGATTTTTTTTTTATAATGGGAGAGTAAAGGAAGCTTCATAATAAACAAACTTCATAAAGTTCGTAAAGAGTGGTCTAAGTATGTATTATCATTTGCTACACCTTGAGGTTGGAGATTGTTGGTTAAATGTCAAAATATGCATTTCATTTTTTATAATGTTTTTAACATGCCATGTTGAATGGATAATTTAAGTTTCTAGATTAGGGCATTCATTTAATATTATTGGTATATATTTGTTTTATATCAATTCACAACTTATATGAATACACATATATTGAGTATGATTATTTGAAAAAAGTTTATTTATATGGCAACATTATCAGTTATAAATTTGGATGTGCGGTCAATTTATTAAAATACTACAATGTTTGTAATGTAAATTTCAAAATGTAATTCATAGTATCACAAATATAAATAAAATGTTTTCTGGATATAAACCTACAACTGACTTGCATTCATTTTCAGACATGCTTTTCAAAATAATAACGGCTATTTTTCCATTTTTTTAGTCAGGTCAAATGGCTTAAATTGAAGGCGTTTCTGGTCAGAAATATCTTAAATAATCCCCTTAAATTTTTTTGAACAGATTATTGAAAGCATTTTTAGCCAAAAACACCTTTAATAATCAGCTCCCTTTTTTTTTAAGATTATACAAGGCATTTTTGTGAGAAAACGCCTTGAATAATCCCTTAAAAATAATTGAATGGGGTTAGTCAAGGTGTTTATGGCCAAAAACGCCTTAAATAATCCCTTACAAAATATTTAATGGGGTTATTGAAGGTGTTTCTGGTTAAAAACGCCTTCAATAATCCATGAATTATTCATTTAGATGGGATTATTCAAAGTATTTTCTATAAAAAATGCATTTAATAATCCCATCTTTTTTTTTTGGAATATTCAAAGAGTTTTTGCCCAAAATATGCCTTGAATATTTCCTTACAAAAAATTGAAAGTGTTTTTTTTTTGGTCAAATGCCTTGTGATCATTTTTAAAATTCATTCCTCTTTCTTAAACTTTGAAATTCCAAACTGTTAATACAGTGAACGATAAATATTATTTTATAAAAAAACTTTTACAAATAACATAGAAAAATATTTATATAAATATAAATACTACTATATCTGTAGATTATTTATAATTTGACTTTCGATCTAGAATGATTTTAAAATTTTATGAAACTATATTAAAACTGAAATATTAATTGAAACCAAACTAATATAATATTTAAATTAAAAAAAATTTTAGCCTACTATTTAATTATAATTTATTAATTAATATAATACTTACAAATTTTATTTAAAATTTACTATCATTTAAAATTAATTAAATTACACATTTTATTTATTAAAAATTATAGCTTTTATCAAATTATAGTTTTTGAAAATTTTTATTAGAGGAAAATATTATGAATTAATATTTAAAAAAAATTAAAAATAAATATTCTTTTAGCTTATACTGACGGTTAATAACCGTCAGTTTATGACATATTTATATTGACGAATATTTATATATTGTCAGAAAAAGTTTACTTATACTGATGGATTTATAAGGTATTTGTATAAGTACTATCTATACTAACAGTAACAAAAATCTGTTACTATAGATACCTTTAATTTATATAATTTGATCGTCAATATAAATAAATATTAGTATATAGCATATTTATACTAATGAATAATTATCTACCGTCATAAAAATTTTATCTATACCAACAATTGTATAAAGAGTTGTAAAAATATGATATATTCTGACATATTAAAAATTTACCGAATAAAAATTTTTTTATTGATATAATTTGATCGTCAATATAATCAAATGTCATTATATAAAAAACTTATTGTAATTTAGGCTTTTGGCTTCTTTGTCCCCCCATGACCAATACAACTATCGAGGCCCATATCTTGCTTTTTTTGAGCAACCAGCAAACTTGAATTTCTTTGAATTGCTAGTTTGGTTATCTAAAGACGTCATAGTGGTGGTCAAAGAAAGTGTCTACTGAGAAACTTATCTGAGAGGGCTCACAACTTTGATGAAATTGATGACAATAAGATTTAGCTCCAAACTAAAAATGTTCTTATGTCTGCACCAAACCTTTGTCACTGTCTATTCTTGGAGCCAAGAGGAGTAATGGAATATAGCCACTAGCTTTTTTTGGTCGAAGTAGAACCCTCATCCACAACAAGTATTTAAAGTCTACTATCTTCTGCGGAAACTTGGTTTAAAAGAGGCATCCTGTTGATAGAGAACATTCCAATAGCCTCGAACTTTCCTTAATACCTCCAGAAAGGCCAAGTTTTATATAATCATGAAATTATATAATAGATTTAAGATTTGGAGTGAGACATCTGGTCTGGTTACACGAATAATAATTTAATAAATATGGAAATTAAACACTTTATTTGGGGGGAGTGGGACCAATTTTTGTGGGGATGGAATGAAAAAATATGACTTGACATGAAGTTTTCGGTAAATAAGATTAAGAGTACCTTTAATAGGGAAACAAATTTTATTTTATCCCATCACAGGAAAACACTCAACTTTCTTGTGCTCGTGGTCTGATGCTTCCTTCAAAAAAGATGGACAGTACTTTCTTGCTCGGAGCCTCGGGTTTTGGAGCAGGTGGTGGAAGCGATAAAAGGAATTTTCAATTTTCGCTACTGTTGGTATTGATAGACTGGTGTGGAAGTTTGATACATTTGGGAGCATCCGATTAAAACAAGGTATCATATGCGAGATCTGTTGTTTGATGAGTCTCCACCTTTCGTCTCGAGATTTGAGTTGTTTTTGTCAAAATTCGAGCTTTGGTTAAATGAATTATGTTGAATCAAATTAAAAATTAGAATGTTCATTTGACGTGAATAGGGTTCAATCCGTTTTCTTTCGGATTTTTTTATCTGATCTTAAAAGATTAATTTTTTTTACATCAAAGTTTAAATCAGATTAAATCAAATAATTATATGAAAAAATCAAAGTCAAGTTTTAAGTAAATTCAATTCGATATATATATTATTTTTTAATTATTTATTTATAAATATTTATATAATTATATTTATATTAAAAATAATATTTTATATTAAAAAAATATTTTATTAATTTTTGATCAGATATGATTTATATAATATCAAATTAGATCAAATTTGAATATGAAAAAAATAAAAAAAATTTCAAATTTGATCAGATTTAAACTTTATAAATATAAATTCGAATCGAATTCGAAAGGAATGAAAACTTGTTTCAACACGACCCGTTATCATCTTAGACATGAATTTGTAATTGAGTGAAATTTAATGAGGTTTGAATTTTTATCATTTATATGATGTAGGTTTGTAATTGGATGTATTTTTTATGGATTTAATATTTTTATTATTTATTATTAATAATAAAATTAAAATTAAAATAATAAATAAATAATTAAAAATTAAATTACTTTTTTTGTTTTAAATATTTTTTATTAAAAATTTATTTTATACTAAATTAAAAAATCATATATTTAATCAAATAATTAATAAAAAATATATCGTTCGTAACATAACATGAAAAATTAACCAAAAAAATATAATCGCAATATATGTAATACTTTATTTTTATTTTAATATTGTTTTGTCAAAATATATTCAATATTATATATATCATAGTATGAAAAATCAACAAAGAAAATTCTTTTTTCATAGTTCAATATCTAAATGTATATATGTTCATTACATTTTTATTACACTCGTTGTGAAGCATTGGTTTCTATCTAGTGATTAATTAATGGATGGAGAAAACAATTGCTTCCTCTTTTTATTTGTAAAATATGGGTTAATAATTTTCTTAAGCGAATAATACTTTTCTGTATTGCTAGTTTAAACCATCCGATCAAATTTTTAAAATTTCCAGCACTCTTTTTGTTTGTAGTATGGGTCAATAATATCTTAGGAATGATTTGTTCTTTAATTTAATGAATTTTACTTTATATATATATATATTTATAATTAGCCCCCCACCCTCAAAAAAGGAAAAAAAATAGAGTAAATGTAGATGGTTGAAAGCACCAAGATCATAAAAAATAAATAATAACAAATAACATACCGGAAGAGTTTAATTAACTCAAGGCTTCCTTCCCAAAAGGCCTAAAATGGCAACAACTATCTAATAGAGAAAATTTATACATATAAATATAAATACTATCTAATTAACTCAAGCCATATGTGTAAGAGAG
This sequence comes from Durio zibethinus, assembly GCF_002303985.1. Next base: position 19,057,481 of record NW_019168159.1, read on the forward strand.
CTAAGAATTGAACCTCAAATTAAATCACATGATGCCTAAAACTTGAACTTTTTGCTTTGGCTTAGTAAAATAAGCCAAAATGGCGAGTCAGGCAGAATACATAGTGCAAGCAAACATTCTATTCACAGTTCCATCAAGTAAGAAGTTTCCATCATATTAAAAGGTTAGGTACCTCCTCAATTTGAAATTGACCCAACGTATTACAAAATAGAAACCTTCTCGAACTTGCAATAAAGATTATGGCATTATTTGATATGAGATTCAATAGGCAAAGTTAACAGAAAGTTGTTTTGAATTGCACAAATGTCACTTGTCACATGCTGAGATTTAAGCTCTAGGCTTGTGTGGCTCTAGGACCTAGGCATGCATTCATTCAGCATCTCAGATTAGCCTACATGTCACGGTTTACACCCTTGTGAAGTATTGCCCGCTCTAACCCCTCAAGCCTCATGGTTTTGTCCCACAAAAGGTGCCTCACAAGGAAGAGGTGGTGTGAACCCTTTTATACCTCAGTGACCCTCCTTTTATGTCCGATGTGGGATTGGAGTACCCTACCTACTCCCCTTGGAGCACTTGGCATGACATTCTCCCCCACCAAACCTCATGACACCTCGTCTCAGAGGCTGGCCACCATGCCTACCTCTCTCGAGGAGCTTGGCGTGGGTCGAAAGGTTTAAGGTTGGCTCTGATACCAACTGTCATGGGCTTTGACCTAAGACTCAAAATCCGTGTGGCCTTAGGCTTGGAATCACCTCATTCTAGCCTAAGTCAGCCTAAAACACAAACATGCGAGCACTAGAACAATGGGAAGGATAGAATGCACAAGTTTGAGTGAAACAGTAGAATAAAAGAATTGCTAGAATATGCTATGTATTTTATTAAAATAAAAGTGTGTATGATGTTGTACAAAAGAGGGTGGGCGACTCTTTATTTATAGTTGAGGCCCCTAGCTATACTTATGGCTAAATCCCTAAAATTAAGGAATTACAATCAATCAAGGATTATGCAGATTATATAAAATAAGGATTTTACTTCCTGATTTTTAGGTCAACCAGATCCACTAGAAGGCTTTTGCTGATCTTGTGAGCTTCTAGAAGATCTTATTGTGCATTTTTTTTATTGGGCCTTCTTTGATGTGGTACGGGCATCTTGCGGGCCATGGCCTACCTGTGCAAGCTAGCCTGCATGTTGTGTAGGCAATCTGGACTCCTTTCTAAGGCCTAGTGTACAAAACCCTACAAAAGTCCCTTACGCGCGAGCCTTAACCTTTGATATGCATGCTGGTGTGCCTGATGTGCCTGGTGCACCCGCCCAGGGCATGACATTCTCCCCTACCTAATTACGCAATGCCCTCGTTGTGTCTTCTGCATGGTATTGCCTGATCTGGTCTTAAAGCTATCATAAGTCTTCTGCTGGTTCCTAGCTTGTCTCACTATCTGGAAGTCCTTTCCAGTGCACCAAGTACTCTTGTCTTGGTTCGTAGTTGTTCTACCTCACTTCTTGATCAGTTATGATGCTATGGACCTTCTTCTCATATGAGACCCTAGCTTCTAATGGCCCACGTTTTGACTTTGCCTATCCTGGATCTCCCTTATCCTCATGGAACGGCTTGAGTATGCTAACATAGAACATCGAGTGTACTTTCAGCTTGAGTGGTATATCCAGCTTACAGGCAACCTTGCCTACCTTCTTGATTACTCGAAAAGGTCCCTCGTACCTATGGACTAGGCCTTTACGTAACCTTTTGTGGCGTACAATGGGATGCAGCTTCACCAACACCAAGTCTCTTACTTAAAACTGCACGTCCCACCTATTTTGGTCTGCCAATTTCTTCGACCTCTTTGCAACCTTATGGAGACAGATTCTGGCCAAGTCAGCTTGTTCCTACCAAGCCTTAGCAAACTTGTATGCTACTGGATTCGACCTTGTATAACCTGCAGCAATCAAATCGGGTATTAACAATTGCTTACCTATTACCACCTCAAATGGACTTTGGTTTGTTGCCTCGCTCCTTTGCAAGTTGTAAGAAAATTGAGCGATGTCTAACATCTTTGGCCAGTCCCTTTACGTAGCACTCACGTAGTGCTGACGTAAACCTCCAATAGCCCATTCACACACTCAGTCTGCCTGTCGGTTTGTAGATGCATGCTAGTGAAAAAGTTTAAGTTTGACTCTAACAGCTTGAACAACTCAGTCCAAAACATACCCATAAAACGCTTGTCTTGATCACTAACAATGGTCTTCAGTACTCTCCAATACTTTACCACGTTTTTCAAGAACAATCGGGTTGCTTCCTCAACTGGGCACTCTTTGGTTGCTGGAATGAAAATCCCATACTTGGAAAACCTATCCTTTATTACCATAATGCTTTCGAACCCCTTTATCTTGGGTAGACCGACTATAAAGTCCAAAGTGACGCTCTCCCAAGGTCGCTCTGGCACTAGCAATGGCTCCAAGAGACCACCTGGTTTCTTGAGTTCCACCTTATCCTATTGGCACACAAGATAAGTCTTCACATAGGCCTTCACATCTTCCCTTATGTGCGGCCAGTAGTATCAGTCCTCTAGCAAAGCCAAGGTGTGACTCACCCCTAGATGTCCAGCCTATCTTGAATCATGGCACTCGTACATGACTTCCCTGCGGAGCTTCCCATGCTGTGGCACAAACAATCTACTACCCCTAGTGTATAACAAACCATCCTGCAACCAAAACTATCCGGTCTCTTGTCATGCCTCACAATGGGAAGGTGGTGTGAACCCTTATATCCCAACACTAACTTTAGTACTCAATCAATGTGTGATTTCTGGCTTCACTTCAGGACCATGTCATCATAATGTCACACCCTGGACGGGCGTGCCAAGCACATCAGGAGCAACAACATGCGCACCAAAGGTTAAGGCTCGCACGCAGGGAACTTTGGCGAGGGTTTGCACTCTAAGCCTTAGAGAGGAGTCTAAACTGCTTGCACAGCATGCAAGCCAACCTACAAAATGCTCGTACCACATCAAGGAAGGCTCAAAAAAGAAAGTGCACAAAGAGATCCTTTAGAAGCACACAGGATCAGTAGAAGCCTTCTGATGGATTTGATTGACCCTAAAAATCAAGAAGCAGAATCCTGATTGAATGTAATACTTATCACGGGCCGAGACTTAAGCTTTAGGCTCATGCGACTCCAGAATCAGAGCATGCACATAAACCTAAGAAGAAGTTTTGAATCTCATATCGAACATAAAAAGAGGGTCACTGGGGTATAAAAGGGTTCACACCACTTTTTTCTTGTGAGACACCTTTTGTAGGATAAAATTGTGAGGCCAGAAGGGCCAAAGCGAATAATACCTCACAAGGGTATGAACCGTAACAAATAGGTTGATCTGGGACATCGGATAAATACATGCCCGAATCTTAGAGTCGCACGAGCCTAGAGCTTAAGTCTCGACACATGATATGTGGTATCAGAGCCAGCTCTGAAAAGTGTTAGCAATTTGCCACCAAGGATGGTGGGCTCTCGTTAAAGTGGAAGAGGATGTCATGGTCCTAAAGTGAAGCTAAGAATCTCACATCGGTTGAGTACTAGAATTGGTCTTGAGATATAAGGGTTCACACCACATTCCCCTTGTGAGGCACCTTTTGTAGGATAAAATCGTAAGGCCAGGGGGGCCAAAGTGAACAATATATCACAAAGGTATAAACCATGGCAAGTAGGCTGATCTGGGATTTCAGATGAATACATGCCCAGGTCCTAGAGGCGCACGAGCCTAGAGCTTAAGTCTCGACATGTGACAAGTCATGCGACTCTAAGACCCGAACATGTACTCATCCGATGTCTCAGATCAGCTTATCTGTCACGGTTCACACTCTTATGAGGTATTATCCGCTTTGGCCCCCTGGCCTTATAGTTTTGTCTTATAAAAGGCACTTCACAAGGGAAAGATGGTGTAAACCCTTATATCCCAGGACCAACTCTAGTACTCAATCGATGTGGGATTTCTGACTTCACTTTAAGACCGTGACATCCTCTCTCACTCCAACAAAAGCCCATCGTCTTCGATGGCACATTGCTATTACCTTTCAAAGCTAGCTTTAATACCACTTGTCACGTGCCAAGACTTTAGCTTCAGGCTTGTGTGGCTCCAAGACCTAGGCATGTACTCATCCAATGTCCTAGATCAGCCTACCTACCATGATTCACACCTTTGTAAGGTATTATCTGCTCTGGCCTCTTTGACCTCACGATTTTATCCTACAAAAGGCACCTCACAAGGAAAAGGTGGTGTGAACGCTTATATCCCAAAATCAACTCTAGTACTCAATCGATGTGAGATTCTTGGCTTCATTTTAAGACCGTGACATCCTCCGTATGAGTACATGCCTGGGTCATAAAATCGCACGAGCTTGGAACTTAAGTCTCGGCATGTGAACATATAAAGATTGGTTAAATACTTTCATTTTCCAACTTGTTCGTAAAATCTACATTTGCAGTCTTTATCATTCCTAGTTAAAAAATGCCTAAATAATATGATGGCTATAAAAAAAATCAACAAAAACATTTCGTGTTTAAAATTGAACTACCCAAATTTTTAATAAATAGGAAGACTTCATTTGATTGATCAAGCTTGATAATTATACTACCAATAAAATGAATCATTGTGAAAAACAAAGGTCACAAATTTTATAATCAATGAATAATGTTAGATTTGATTTTTGCAAGATCTTGGGAAGTGAACAAACAAAAATGTCTATTTCTGCTAAGATCAAGTGTCATCATTAAATTGATTCTCCTTTTAACCTTGATTGCCTAAAAAGAAATCGAAATTCATTTTAATATTTAAAAAAAAAAGAAAAGAGAAGAAAATGATGAGGAAATTTAGCCTCTTTACTCTAGTTTGTGCATATTGTAATGAAAAAAAATTAAGAAATCATTTGCAAAAGTGCAAATACAATCCCCAATCATATCCACTATATATATATTTACACCATTAATTTCAACAAATATATATGTAGGTAAAATATATACACTGCTAACAACCAAATAAAGAAGAAATTAATGTAACCAACAATTTAACAATGATTTAAAGTAGAGAAGGAAACTTAATATGATGGAATAAGCACTCCCACCAAATAGAAAGATAACAAATTTATACATGCTCTAATCTTTTGCTACTCGCATCCTCTAGCCACACTTTCAAAAACCTACATATATATTAAAAAATACATATAAAAATCATATGTAATAAAAGTCGATAGGAGAAAAAAAAGATTTACCTTTTGTTAATTTGATAACGTCAAAAGCATTGAAATCATCACATTAGAGAACCATAAAATGTACAATTTCTCTATCCTCGAGAATTTGTAATTTAAGGTTTGATACTTTCATTACAAAATCATTCAATCAACATATAACAAATATCACAAGCAATAACTACTTCTTGCTTTTTTTAAAGGCATAACAAAAAGGGTATTAATCTTACATTATCAAAGTCAGGTAGCTGTGGAAACCTATTTTTAAGCAAAGGTATCCCACTCTTAAAGCAAGGTAATATATTGTCCCCGAAGTAGAATCTCTCATGAGAAAACACAAAACCAAGCGACAATTACTAACCCAAATAAAAAAAAAAAAACCTAAGAAAATGATGCGTAATAACAAAAATTACTCAATTTTCTACTGTAAACAAAAATACTTGATGAATCTTGATCTTATTTTTATGAAAATGAAATCATATTAATAATTCGATAATTAAAGGGGTAAAGAAAAGAGAATTCAATAAACTCATTTTTCTAAAACACCTTTATTGATATACTTAAATAAGTACTTAACAACATTTATTTGACTGTAGATTTCTATATTGATATGAGCTTGGTATTTGATAATGAGGTCGACATTATAAAGCACAACAAAGTGATTATCTAGCTCAACACCATTTTTTAGACTAGTACACCCTTGGTCTCTCATTCGATTAACTGGAAATCTATCTTCCTTGATATCGATTTAAACCATTCAACTGAAGCCTTTGAAATCCTTGTAAGGTTATTTTTGTAGTCCATATAGTAAAGTCTGAATCAAACGGTATAGCCACAATTCCATTCCCAATTGTCTTGCAATGACCACATAAAATAACCTCAGGCATCACAATTATCTTCACTATGTTTAATCATTTTTCTACCAGCTGAGTACAATCACATCTAATTCTAAAGTACCCCAATGTAGGAATCTGATACAACTTGAGCAGTATTTTTCATTACCTTATAGCAGTTGATAGGGTTGAGAGATAATTCCTATAATATTTTATCCTTTTGTCATCTTTCAAAGCCTTTTTTGTACTTATAAATGGGTCGTTTAAATCATCCATACTTGCAGAAATGTAAATTGTCTAACATTTTATAGTACCATAAAGGATTGAACAATTTTGAAACTAAAAGTATACTTATCATTTTCTATTATTATAATAGATGGATTGCCATACTTATCTTTAAAATATCTAGCCAACTTCCTAATGCCCCGTGGGAAATGCATATCCACCGTGAAGCTGCCTACAAGAGGAAGTACTTATCAGCTAAGATTTATATTTATGATTCTAGGATTCCAATAATTTGTCAAGACATACTCTTTCCCTAATGGCAGCTCCACCTCAAAAAGCTATAATTGAGGAGATGTATGAGATTATTATTGGACTTGAAGCAATAAACACAATAACGAAGCAATAAACACAACAACGTAGAAGCAATATATCATAATAAACCCATAGTAGTAGACAATAATCAACAATCAACAATGCAAAAAAAATAAAGCACATCAAGATTTAAATGAAAAACCCTCCAGTGTAGAGAAAAAAATTATAGACTACCAGAAAAATCTCCATTATCAAATAATGGATATACAAAGTTTTTCTTTAACTAAAACTAGAGCTAATCAACAACTAGAAAGATAATTGAAGAAATACTACCAAATAGATGACTCAATAAATACACCCTGAATTTGTTCCTAGAGAGCTTCAAACCCAATCTTCACCGTTCAGAATGTAGAACTCTGAATCATAAACTTGCTGACAAAATTTTAGCTCAATCGAACCATGGATTAACTTACATTCAACTAACTCTCTTTTTTTCCTTTTCTCTCTATTTTTCTTGGCTTTTTTTCTTTATCTTGGTTTCGATGCCACCACCTTCTGTTTCTTTATTATATAGCTCTTTTTTATTGTTTAAGGTTTTATATAAGTAAGATTCTCTTAGGTCAAAGACAAAAAGAAAAAAAAAAGGCATTAGGCCTTTTAATTGGCCAAAACCAAAGGGGCTAGACCCTAATCTTCCTAACAATTATTACTTTTGTATATATGAATTATATTCTCACTTCAAAGATATATGAAAGATTATGTTCTGGCATCTTACATGTAGTAATAGTAGCAGCATCTAATGAAGCATTCTACAATATTAGTTTCTAGATTTAGGTTCAGTCATTTTGTTCAACTAACTCTTCTTTTTCCTTTTTTCCTTTTATTTTTTTTGGCTTTTTTTCTTTCTCTTGGTTTTGGCACCATGACCTTCTGTTTCTCTATTATACAGCTCCCCTTTTATTATTTAAGGCTTTATATAAGTAAGGCACTCTTAGGTCAAAGATAAAAAGAAAAAAAAAAGGCTTTAGACCTTTTAATTAGCCAAACCAATGAGGCTGGATCCCACTTTTCCTAACAATTATTACTTTTGTATATATGAATTATATTCTTACTACAAAGATATATGAAAGATTATGTTCTGGCATCTTACATGTAGTAATAACACCAACATTTGATGAAGCATCCTACAATATTAGTTTTTGGGTTTAGGTTCAATCATTTCTAGCATAATGTGTGGTATAATGGTTTATGCCAATGAAGTCGAAAGACTCCACTAGCAATTTGGGCATCTCTGGTATGACTTCAGTTAACCTCTCTTCCACAAACCTTTTCATTGAAAAAGGATAGTCACCAAAGCAAAATGGATCAAAAAACTTAATTCAATAATGAAAAAAAGATTAAAGAATTTGATTCAATTTACTAATATCAAACAATTTGATACATAAAATTAGCATCATATACTACCATCCAATCCCAAATCCATTGCTCTATTTGTTGCATCTTTATCCTTATCTTTATCATATATTGATCATACCATTTGGCATCCAATGCTATTCTAGTTTGACCTCTTTGTCTTTCCTGGAAACAATTTCTTTACTAATTTTAGTTGAAGAATCATAGTGAGATCTAATGAGACTTTTTATTTAGGATCATACCTTGAAATTTCATTCGTGTAGACAACTAATTTTGTCCATGATATTTTATCACTTTAACCCGGGCTCGATTTGTAATTAGGCTTTGACCATAATTTTTCATGCCCGTTACATGGTTTATTTTCAAATGCTCAAATATGAAGCCTAATGTGGGCCCCATGGTGAAGCCCGTTGCATTGACCCTAAAAATACCCAAATTGGCATGATAAAAGGCTTGATAAAGGCCTATTCTTAAAAGCCCATTAATGGCCTATTATTGGCTATTAAACAAAAAGTTCAAATAAATAAATATATAAAATATAAAATAGATAAAAAATCATTAAATTAATTATTAAATATAAAATATATATAAATAAATAAAAAATAAAAAAGTTCGATCCAAAATAAATGAAAACCTAAATGATATAAAATTAAACAAATATGATAGCCCAAAAAAAAAAAAGCCAAAGCAAAAAAATAAAATAAAGGCTTAAATGGGCCACAAATGGGGACTATTCTTACATAAAAAAATAAAAAAAAACCCAAACAATGCATGGTTTTACATGAGGTTTTACACACGTGAAAAGAAAATAAGTGTGGCTAGTTAAGAGATGTGAGAGGAAAAGAGGATTGTGGGTGGAAGGAAAACAAGGTTGGTGAGAGACATGAGAGGAAAAACTAGGAAGTAAACAAATGGGCAAATAAAAAAAAGAAAAGCCAAAAAGAGGTGTGAAGGAGTAAGGTAGTAAAAATGGGAAAAGAAAAAGAAATTACAAGAAAACAAAGGAAAAAAAAAGAGGCGTGGCTAGTAGAGCATTTGGGCAATAGGCATTAAACCAAGGAAAAAGCAAAAAAAAAAAAGCAAGCAAAACATAGAAGAGCAATTGAAAAGCTAAAAATCAAAGAAGGAAAAAAGAGGGAAGGCAAGCATTCGAACATGAAGCAAGCAAAGAAAAAAGATGTGAGTAGAAAGGCAATAGAAAGAAACCAAAAAACTTGAATAAAAACTAGAAAAACTAGTATAGAAAAAAAAAAAAAGGAAAATAAATGTGAAACATGGAACCAGTAGTTAAAAAAGGAAAAGAACGACATGAAGTCATGGTGATTATAATAGAAAAACAAGGCAATGCCTAGGAGGAACAAAAAAAAATAGGAGAGCAATCGACAAAAAAAATGAAACGAAAAAAGTTGTGACTATATATATATATATAAATGATTCATGTGCTCGGAAGGTGACCAGGAAAAGCAAAAAAAAAAAAAAAGTGAACTTGGCAGCAAAACAAAAAAAGGAAAAAAATAGAGCAAGTCTATCAAACTAGTTCTTTTTCTTCATTTTTTTTATCTTCTTACATATAGGGGATTTAAACTTTATTCTCAATTGGTGTATGTTATTATGGTTTCATTTTTTTGGACTTTAAACATTTTAGCCCCTACATATTTTTTGTTTTTTATCAAACCAGTCTCATTTTTTCCCTACAGTGTGGAAGCTTAAAGCTTCATTCCTTGTATGTCTGCTACTTGTGTGTTTGTTGCCTCTTTTCTTTTGTATGTGAATTGTTATGGAGTAAAAAATTCCATCATGTCATGGCTGTTGGTTTTGAATGAAAAGAAGAAAAGGGTAGTTGGGACTCGATTGGATAAAAACTATGGTTCTCTCCTTCCATACTTTGTCTCCACATGAAAGATGAGAATTTTGATTTATCCTAGTTGTAGTAAATGGAAAAAAGGGTTTATAGAATCTAGGTTGGTCTTAATGGTTTGTGTGGGGAAAAGGTTTGAAGTTTTTTTATTTGGTTCATGCTTGTTTACAATAGAGGTTGTTGTTAAAGAATGATTCAAGTGGTGAGTCTACCCCTATTTGAGAAAAGTTTAGTTATATCTTTTTAAGAGTTTGTATTCACCTTTTTTTGTTTTTCTTTTATTTTAGTTTAGAAATAATAGTAAAAGTCATGCACATTTTTCTTATGATGTTTGATTTCAATTTAAATTTCATGCATGTTTAATTTCCTTATTAGTTTAATGTCCATGCATGTTTTAGTTTTTATGTAATTTAATTTCCATATTGTAAATTACATTAAATGTAATTTATTCTAAATACATTTTAAATTTATTAATACTATCATACTTCTTAAAAAATAATAATAAAAGAAAACAATAAATATAATGATAATAATATAAATGATAAAAATTTTAAATCCCTACTTAGATATTGAAAAGAATTAAAAATCATATTTTTAAAAAATAATAATTTTGTCCAAATGTTAGGGAATTTTTAAACAATTTAAAAATAAAAATAATAATAATAATTTGAAAAAATAAACGAAAATATAAAAATCTATTTTTAGAAAATTAGATAAGAGTAAATAAATAATAATAATGTTAAAGAAAAAATACGAAAATATAAAAAATTCAATTTTTGAGAAAATTATAAAATACAAGCTTGCTCCAAAAGTTTGCCCAGATGTTGAAAATTTTTAGATTAGGTTCACAAATTACTAAAAATCTAACACCTTAAAAATGAAACCCTAAGACCCTATGTGACACTCAAAACCTTAGGTGAGACCCTAAACTATAAGGAAACCCCGAAGCCCTTTGTGAAATCTTAAACATGAAACTTTAATGTGACAATCAAAACCGTAATGTGAAACCCTAAAATGAAACCCTAAACCCTTAGATGAAAACTTAAGTCCTAGGTGAAACCCTAAACCTTAGGTGAAGTCCAAAACCTAAATCCACTCAAAAACCCAAGACCATTCCAAAATTTAAAAAGTTATATGAAAACCTTTTGTAAAATAATTTACTTTCAAATGCCACCTAGATGATGGAGTATTTAGAAAATTTTATTTCGTCAAGAATGTTCATATATTTTCATAAGTTAAAATAATAAAATTAAATAAATAATAAATAATAAATAACAAATAATGGTATCTTGAATATAAATAGTTGTACCAAAGCACCTAGAGGTTTGAGAGTTCAAGTGGTCTTTTTTATATTTAAAGACCTAATCTTAAATTTGTATCTCATCATCACTTATAACACACATTTATGTCCATATTTGCATGTATTGCTTATATATATGTTTACTTTAATTATTGATGTTCATGGTTAGCTATTTAATTATTTTGTTATTTTTAAGAGATTGATTTCAAAAATAAATAAATAAATAAAATTAAAATAATATTTTCAGAAATATAATTCTTCGTACTTTGCCTAGATGTTGGAAAGTCACCAATAATTATCATTTTTAAAGAATATTATTTTTATTTTAAAGAAAATGTTGTGATAAGTCTTAAACAGAAATGATTATCTTCAAATTATGCTTTTATGTTGAAGAATTTTAAGATATTTGTCTAATTTAGAGATTTTTATAGCTTTCTAAATTAAACTTTTTAATTGATTTTATTTCTTAAAAATGAAGGGAATTATAATTAAATTTCATATAAAACCATTTTGTCCAAAGTTATAATAGTGTATGATTAATTGGTACCAATTTTATGGGCACTGCAAGGGACTAATCCTTTTTCATGTGTAATTGATTTTCAAATCTAATCCTGCTTCATAGACCAAAACTATCTTTTTAATAAACTTTAAATCTATTTTATTGTTTTATTAGAAAGATAAAAAATTTTGGGGGGCCAATCACACCCTAAAAAAAGATGGTAGTGACTCACTATGTTTTCAAGATTTTAAATTTTTATGTCTAATGATTGAATCTCAAGACCGATACGTTATGATAATTTGGCAACTTCACTAAGGACATTTTGAGACCCAGGCCAAAATTTTCAATCATGTGCTACCAAAGGTTTTGAATTTAATTGGTATTATTTGACATTTAATTTAATTCCCTTTTGTTTAAAGTTTTTTAAAAAAAAAACCAATAAATTGCATGTTAGTTACTATCTTGTTTTCATTTTTTATTTTGTAATTTATTTATGTTACTTTGATTGATATATCACTCTACACTTTTTTGCATATTCACCTACATAACCTGGGCTCTATCCTTATTAGGAGAAAGTTACACTCTTATGAGGTGATAACTTTTGCATTTGCTAGCGAAACACTTTCACTTAGATTGAATCCTTTTAGTTTATAGCTTGTAATAGGTGAAGATTGGTATGCCTTATTAATTTGTAATAGACGATGATATAAGGCTTGATATGGGAACTTTTAGATGAATAAATCTTGACCCAGCATATCAAGAGCTATAGGAAACCTACCTAGGGTAGAGCCATACCTCCTTTTTTAGAAAATAACAAAAAGTGATGACACTGTATATATTTCGTTGTACTATATGGTTGTTCTATTATTTTTATTGTTTATTTGTTTTAGATTATTGATTCATTTTTGTTTGTATAGTCTTTAATTTTGTCCCATACATTATATAGGCATTATATTTTAAGAGGGAGTATTTGTTTTAGATCAGTCATCAATAAAAGAAGTTTTCATGAAGCCATTAATAATGTCACCTTTTATAGAAATTATTTAAAAGTTAAAAGTCATACCAATCTTTTTTGTAGAAATTACCCCAAAGTAGGATATGGAAGGCATTTTAATGCAGTTTTTGTTTAAGGTAATAGTGTAAATAAGTTAGTAAAAAAAATTCCAAATAAAAAAAAGGAAAAAAAAGATTTAGGATAGGCAAGGAGTTTGTCATCCTTTTGGAATTCAATCATTGTATATTCATAGTTAAGGTGATTTGTATATTTTGGACTATTTCATTTTTTTATATAGATTTGTATCGTTATCATACATAGGCATTCATAGACATTTTGTGTAGCATGTAAATTAGGAATTGTTTTATGTCATTCAACAAGAATAATAGCATAAGCACTTTGGTGTAAACCTTTAAAATAAAATATTTGTTTTAATGGGTATAAAAAGCTAAAAATATGAAAGATCAATTGAAGGCCCAAATTAGTGCGTTAGAATGCAATCAAGAGCAGTTTGGTCATGACATTTGAAAGATGAAAAAATAGCTCACTGAGTTAATAAGGATGGTTGATAGACTCAAAAAATTAATTTTGGTGCCTTTTCAAAAGTCTTTATCAATTTCAATCCAACTAAGTTCGATGAATTCATAGAGTCGTGATCAAATGATTCCTGTTAGGCCCAGTACATTTTTTGAGCATGCTGAAGCATCCAATGGTTTGAGCAATAATGAAAGTTTAGATAAGATCATGAAAGGGATGAATGATCTAACCACATAAGTGTTTGAGCTTCAAATTTTTATTTCCAAGACAGAGTTACTAGGTTCCATACAGCCCTTTCCAATATTTTTAAGTTCGAACTTCCATTCAAATAATTTTCATGTCAGTTTTCAACCTCTTTTCCAAGCATCTAAGATTAGGTCTTAAAACTTCATACAATCTCTGAGAAGTCTATATCTGAACCAAAATCTTCAGCCTACCATTCTCCAATCACTTGTTCTGCCAATTTTTTCACGTCACATTTTCACGTCACCACTAAATTCTTAAGGTCCTAGTCAACCAGTTGTCTAAAAATTACCTAAGGAAAAGAAATAGTTAGATCCTATCCCCATTTCATAAGGAAAACTCTTTCTCTATTTGTTTGAAACCCTTGTTGTCCCTATGCCTTCAAGGCCTTTAAAGCCTCCATACCCAAAAATTTTGACCCAAATGCAATATGTGAATACCATAGTGGGAATATGGGGCACTCCATTGATAATTGTGAGGGTTTAAACACAAAGTGCAATCACTCATAGATATGAAATAGTTTGATCCAATAATAATAGGTGGTTAAAGATTTTGTAATAATAAGAACGAGATAGTATGATAATAAACATGCATGGGACTTTTGATTAAAGAATGTCTTTAAGTGATAGGCTACGGGGAAAATAAAATACTTTTTTTTGGAAAATGTTTTTTTATTTATGTTAATATGATGTTGTCTTTTTGAACTTGGATATGTAAAATATGGTATGTTTATAATTCTTGCCCCTTTTCCAATTTCCCTACTTTTCACCAAATAGCTTTGTCATTTGTGCATTCATTCATTCATTCATCCATTTATGTATCCATTCAATAGAATGCAATTCATGTGTGCTCTAAAAGAAGAAATTTTTTCAAAAATAATCCTTATGATTTCTTTTGAGGATTAGGAGAATATTATTTGATAAGAGAAATGGAAAAGATTATCAAGGGACTTTTTGCTTAAAGATATAATCAACTTGAAGGATCTAACTTAGGACATATAACAGAGGAGCCATGGAATCTAAATGAATAGATGAGGTATAGTCTCTTAGAAGAAAAGATTCAAGCTGTTAAAGGTAAGGGTAAATTTGGTGATGCAAAGGAATCTTAGCTAGTTCTAGATATGGTTATTTCACCCAAGCTTAAGATTCTGATATTTAAGAAGTATTATGGAACTAGACGTCTTGAGATACATTTGGCTCAATACTATCATCAAATGTTTAGGAATATGGATGACGAAAAGCTACTTATTCATGCTTTTTAAGAAAGTTTGATTGGGGTAGCAGCCAATTTGTATTATAGTTGAAAAAGTAGTCAAATTCATACATGGACAGATTTATCGTGAACATTCTTGAGGTAATACCAACACATGTTGGAGATGGATCCAAATTGATTAACCCTTCAAAACATGAAAAAGAGCCCCAATGAAAGCTACAAAGAATATGCTGCTAGACAGAAATAGGTTGCATAACAAGTTCAACCACCTTTAACTAATAAGGAGCTGAATTCCCTAATTATGAATACCATTCCTTCTCCTTATTATAATAAGTTGATTGGCCACACATCCTCAAAATTTATAGATTTGCTACTTATTATAGGCAAAATCAATGATGGGATAAACAAGGGAAAAATTATAGATGCCAATGTGAAAATTCATAATGAAATACAAAAGAATATTTTCGATAGGTACACACAAAAGGCAATTGTTAAAAGGAAAAATGAAAGAAGTCTCATGATGATACACGAAGATTTAGTGAATGACTATTCCCAATGGTCACCATATTATTCCCAACCAATACTTCAAGTTGGTAAGTTTCCTTAACCATTTCATCATTGTGTTCCAATTCCTTTACTACAAACATTCATAGAACAAAAGATCAATCTAAGCCATTCACAAAGCTATAAGAGAAAAAAAGTCAAGCTGAATCATTCACCCCCAATGTTTACGCCAAGCTCTTTACCTTACTTATTAAAAATTATATGATTTCTATTGCCCTTGTAAAACCCAAAAAGCCTCCTTACCCGAAATGGTATAATCTTAATGCTAAGTGTGAATTCCACGATGGGGTCGAAGGTTATTCTTTTGAAGACTGTACTACCTTCAAGTATGCAGTTTAGATTTTGATTAACACAGGTCTCATGAAGTTTAAAGAATTAGTTAGTGGTTTTGATGATTGATAGCGAAGGAGTTATGGATGAATTATGCTAAAGTTAAATCATCAAGTGCAAAACTTTTGTTTTTGTAACTTTGAATGTTATTAAAAGAGCACCATTAGGAATGTGAATTTTTAGGTCGGGTCTGAGTGTTTGAATTAAATGAATGAATGTTGGGCATCATAATATCTTATGGATTTATTTTGTCATTTATGGTTTTATTTCTTTTAAGTTTTAGATTTGTAGGTTTTTTTTGAAAGAAAAATAGTAAAAAGGAAAAAATGTTAAATTTGAATAAAGCCCCACATAGTTAAGTCCCAAGATTATAGAAAAAGAAATGCATTAAAAAAGAAAAAAAAGAGAAAAAATTAAAAAAAGAAAAAATAAAGCTTTGAGTCTTAGATGAGTTGGCAATCACTATTAGAAAATTTTCAAATACCTACATATCATTTCTTAAAACATTCAGTTGATTATGAATTTGAATTTGTGAACCTCACCTTCACATGATAATATTATGATATCAAAGAGTGATTTTTTTCCAAGGCAGTGAATAATGAAATAGCTAATTGAAAAAGGAAAAAAGATATTGGGATTCTTAAAAGATTAGACAAACATGACATTTTTTAAGAATTCAGATGTGATAATTTGATGTGTCAATGTTACGTTGTAACTCTAAAAATTTTCAAAATCAAAGCCAACCCAAATTCAATAAAATGACCTCAGAAATACCTACCTTTCAGTTCTTTACCCTAAAATTGTCCTAGTCTAGTATTTTAAAGGCATGTTATTAGAAAAAAAAGGACATCATTGCCTTTAAGATAACTTGAGTTATGATCAACCTATTCATTCTTTTTTTGGTAAAGTGACATGGATCATTTGACATCTTAAATGGGTTCATGTCATATGACCATTTTTTCTCTCATTCCACATTACCATTTTCTCACAATAACTTTCATTAAAGGTGATTTGTTAAAATGAGGGCATCTTCCATGAATTGCACACTACTACAAAGTGGATTAATATATGAGTTATGAAGGGCATGTCAAAAAAAAAAAAAATGGACAAAAGAAAATTGATTATGACATCTTGCATTTAAGAAATTTGAACAAATCTAAATGAAGACATGACAAATTCAAAAGTTTGTAAAAAAATAAAAGAAAGAAAAAGAGAGGAAAACTTTTGAAACAAAAAACCTTTCTTCAAATTCATTTTTCCTAAGTAATTTTGCTTGAAATGACAAATGGCTGTCTTTTATCATCCCTTCACAAATATAAAAATTTATCCCTTACTACCCCTTTAAGCTTGATAAATATTTTTTTCACAATTAAAACCTAACTAGGGATCACCATCCATATTGGAAGGTAAAAAGGATGCATTTAGGGGTTAAGAAAGGTGGTGTCTAAAAATTCCCATATGTTGAGGGTAAAGGCCTAATATAAAATTTTCTAAAGTTTTAAATGCACTCAGAAAAAGAATGAAAAGAGAAAAGAGAAAAGAAAAAGAAAAAGTGAAAGAATTAAGAAAAGAAAGAAAGAAAGAAAAAGGAAAAAAGAAATGAATGGTGGAAAGCCAAAGAAAATGATAAAGAATATACCCCAAAGTGAATCCTTCAAATGAAAGAATGATGCTTGGTTTTAATTATCCTTAAACACTTGCTTTGGGCTTGTTTATCCTTTTCTTTGAAAACTTGAACCTTGACATATGTTACATCTTATGAAAAGTTCATATTAGATAAAGCATGAATGCTTAAAAATTAAAGAGCCTTTTTTAGAAAAATGACTATGAATCATTTAATACCCTTTTATTCTCTAATTTCTTGATTGGACCAGTTTTCCCTTTTGGATAAGTTTAAATTTTTAAGTGCATGGTGTAATAATTCATAAAAAAAGAAAAAAAAAATAAAAAATAAATATGGCTTTGGGTGAAAATCTTACAAGATGATAGTCTAAAGCAAGCCTTGAAAGTCATTTCTAATAGATGGATCTTGAATAAAAGTAAACTTAACCTTTTTGAAAGATCCAAAATATCAAAGTCCCAAATGTTTGAAAATAGTGGATTTAAAAAATCTCAGCATTTTTTCATTCCCAAATAACCTTTCAAAATCTCAAGCCCTTATAGTTAACTTTGACATATGTCAAAATATCACATTTGAAAGCTAAAGAAAGTGTTTAATATGTTTGATTTTCAAGGAATTCATGTTTTTGGAAAAACTTATATTTTATCTGTGAGCCTACTTTGAAAAAGTATATGCCTTTTTTATCCCTTTTAGGTGAAAACACTTTTAAATGAAAAGAAACCTCCATCTATTGAACCATTCAATCCATTTAGAAATAAAAATATCACATCTTTCATTTCTAGTAGGGATAGCCAATTCTTGAAAAAAATTTAATTCCAGTGTTTCTAGCATTAATGAAAATTTAAGTCCAGTTTAGTTGGCTTCCAAGTTTTAAGCATAATCGTAATCTAGCTGACATGCAAGCTTAGTTTAGCTAGCACATAAACCCAGTTTAGCTGGCAGATAAGCCCAGCTTGCATATAAGCCCAAATTAGTCGGCATGTAAGCCCAAATTAAGTGAAAAGTGCACAACCTTTTATCCTCTTCATGTGGTGAATTTCTTTTGATTCAATAAAAACCTCTTTATTATCCAATCCATTTGAAAAGAAAATTTTTTCTTTTTTCATTTCTAATAGGGATCACTAGTTCTCAAGAAAGAATTTAATCCTAGCTTACTTAGCAACCATAAAAATTTAAGTGCGGTTTAGCTGGCACCTAAGTTTTAAGCCTCGTTTAGCTGGCATAGAATGAAATTTGAAGTTTAGTTTAGCTGGCACCCTAACGAAAATTTAAACCCAGTTTAGCTAGCATCCAATGAAAATTTAGGCCCAGTTTAATTGGCATCAAGGTTTTAAGCCCAATATTAGCTGGAATCGAGAAGTCTTAAACCTAGTTTAGCTGACACCAATACAAATTTAAGCTCAAATTAGTTGACATTAAGAAATCTTAAATCCAGTTTAATTGGCAGCAAAAAGATTTTAAGCCCAGATTCTTTAGTATTTATGAGGTTTTAAATCCAATTTAGCTGGCATTTAGGCCCAGATTTAGTGGTCACCTTACTCAACTTATGTTTCAATTTTGATCACCTCATTTGATTTATAGTTAAATCCTAATCATCCTTATCTTTTGACTCACAGTTTAATGATGGTCATCTTAAAAAGAAAAAACAAAAAAGAAACAATAAAAGAAAATTTGTAAAAAAAAAAAAAAAATTTCACTGTAGGAAGTAGCATCCAGAAAAAATTGCTGTTTATATCTTTGCATTATTCTTAATCCTAAAAAATATGCAAAGAGGGACAGCTAAAAATATTTAATTTTATCTAAGATATTTTATCACTTTAACCTAGGCTCGGTTCGTAATTAGGATTTAACCATAATTTTTCAAACCCATTAAATAGTATACTTTCAAATGCTAAAAAATGAGGCCCAATGTAGGTCTCATGGTAAGGCTCATTGCATTGACCCAAAAAAAATTCAAATTGGCTTAATAAAAGGCCCAATAAAAGTCCATTTTTAAAAGCCCATTAATGGCCCATTATTAACCATTAAACAAAAAATTCAAATAAATAAAATTTAAAATATATAAAAATATATTAAAAAATCATTAAATTATTTATTAAATATAATATATATATATAAATAATAAAAAAGTTTGGCCCAAAATAAATGAGAGTCTAAATGAAATAAAATGAAACAAATATGGATACCCCAAAAAAATAGCCAAACCAAAAATAAAGGCCCAAATGGGCCACAAATGAGGATCATTCTCATGTAAAAAAAAAAAGAAAAAGAGCCAAACCATACATGGGTTTGCATTAGGCTCTACACACGTCAAAAGAAAATGGGTGTGGTCAATTAAGAGATAGGAGAGAAAGAAAAAGAATGTGGATGGAAGGAAGACAAGGTTGGTGAGAAATGTGGGAGGAAAAACTAGGAAGCAAAGAAATGGGCAAGGAAAAAAGGAAAGACCAAAGAAAGGCATTAAGGCATGAGGTAGCAAAATGGGGAAAAGAAAAAGAAACTATAAGGAAGCAAAGGAAAAAGGTGTGGCTGGTAGAATATTCGGGCAATAGGTATTCAACCAAGGAAAAAGCAAAAAAAAAAATTTGAGAAAGTAAGCAGAATGTAGATGAGCAACTAAAAAGTTAAAAATCCAAGAAAGAAAAATAAAAGAAAGCAAGCATTTGGGCATGTAGCAAGTAAAAAAAAAGGACATGAGTTGAAAGGCAGCAGAAAAAAATAAAAAACTTGAATAAAAACTAGAAAAACCAATTTAGAAAAAAAAAAGAGTAGGAATGTGAGATGTGGAATGAGTAGTGAAAAAATAGGAGAAAAGCAGTGTGAGGTTGTGATGGTTATAGAAAAAAAAACAAGGCAATGCTTAGGAAGAATAAAAAATAAAAAAATAAGAAGAAAAGCAATAGACAAAAAAATAAAATGGAAAAAGCTGTGAATATATATATATGTATATATGATTCATGTGCTTGGAATGTGAGTAGGAAAAGCAAAAAACACAAAAAAAAAAGGTAAACTATGGCAACAAAACAAAAGAGGGAAGAAAGCTGAGCAAGTCCATCGAACTAGTTTTTTCTTTTTATCTTCTTGCATATAAGGGATTTAAACTTTATTCTTAATTGGTGTATGCTATTATGGCTTCGTTTTTTAGAACTTTAAACCTTTTTAGCCTCTACATATTTTTTGTTTTTTATCAAACCAGTCTCATTTTTTTCCCTACAGATGGATGCTTAAAGCTTTATTCCTTGTATGTTTGCTACTTGTGTGTTTACTACTTTTTTTCTTCTATATGTGAATTGTTATGAAGCCCAAAACTCTATCATGTCATGGCTGTTGGTTTTGAATGAAATGAAGAAAAAGGTAATTGGGACTCAGTTGGAAAAATACTATGGTTCCCTTTTTTCATACTTTGTCTCCACATGAAATATAGGAATTTTGATTTATCCTAGTTGCAGTAAATAGAAGGAAGGGTTTATGGAGTCTAGGTTGGTCTTAGTGGCTTGTATGGGGAAAGTTTGAAGTTTTTTTATTTAGTTCTTGCTTGTTTACAATAGAGGTTGTTATTGAAGAATGATTCAAATGGTAAGTCTACCCCTATATGAGAAAAGTTTAGTTATATCTTTTTAAGAGTTTGTATTCACATTTTTTGTTTTTCTTTTATTTTAGTTTAGAAAAAATAGTAAAAGTCATGCACATTCTTCTTATGAGGTTTGAGTTCAATTTAAATTTCATGCATGTTTAATTTCCTTATTAGTTTAATTTCCATGCTTGTTTTAGTTTTTATGTAATTTAATTTCCATGTTCTAAATTGCTTTAGATGTAATTTATTCTAAATACATTTTAAATTTATTAATACCATCATACTTCTTAAAAAATGATAATAAAACAAAATAATAAATATAATGATAATAATATAAATGATAAAAATTTTAAATCCCTACTTAAATGTTAGAGGAAATTAAAAATCATATTTAAAAAAATAATAATAATTTCGTCTGAATGTTAGAAAATTATTAAATAATATAAAATAATAACAAAAGATAAATAATAATAATAATTATAAAGAAAAAAAAATATACGAAAATATAAAAATCCATTTTTAGAAAAATAAATAAAAGTAAATAAATAATAATAATAATTTTAAAGAAAAAAAATATGAAAATATAAAATCCATTTTTAGAAAAATAGATAAAAGTAAATAAAGAATAATAATAATAATTTTAAAGAAAAAGAAAATATATGAAAATATAAAATCTGATTTTTGGGAAAATTATAAATTTTACCTATATGTTGAAAATTTTTAGAAAGGTTCGTAAATTACTAAAAACCTAAAACTCTAAAAATAAAACCCTAAAACCCTACGTGACACTCAAAACCTTAGGTGAACCCTAAACTATAAGCAAAATCTCAAAGCCCTTTGTGAAATCTTAAACCTAAAACCTTAATTTGAAACTCAAAACCCTAATGTGAAACCCTAAAATGAAGCCATAAACCCTTAGATGAAACCCTAAATCCTACATAAAATCCTAAATCCTACATAAAACCCTAAACCTTAGGTGAAGTCCAAAACCTAAATTCACTTAAAAACCTGAAACCATTCCAATAGTCAAAAAGTTATGTGAAAACATTTTGTAAAATAATTTGTTCCCGAACATCGTCTAGATGAGAGAGTATTTAAGAAATTTTATTTCATCAATAATGTTCATATATTTCAATAAGTTAAAATAACAAATTAAATAAATAATAAATAACAAAAAAATGATATCTTAAATATAAATAGTTGCATCTAAGCTTTGCCTTAAAATTAAAAAGTACAGATGATCTTTTTTATATTTAAGGACCCAATCTTAAATTTGTATGTCATCGTCACTTATGACACATATTTATATTCATATTTGCATGTATTGCTTATATATCTGTTTATTCTGCTTATAGATGTTCATGGTTAGCTATTTAATTATTTAATTATTTTTAAGAAATTGATGTCAAAAATAAATAAATAAATAAATAAAATTAAAATAATATTCTGAGAAATATAATTCTTGGTATTCTGCCTAAATGCTGGACAATCACCAATAATTATTATTTTTAAAGAATATTACTTTTATTTTTAAGGAAATGTTGTGGTAAATTTTAAATGGAAAGGATTATTTTTGAATTCTACCTTTATGTTTGAGAATTTTAACGTATTTCTTAAATTTAGAGATCTTCACAGCATTTCTAAATTAAGATTTTTAATTGATTTTATTTCTTAAAAATCAAGAGAATTATAATTAAATTTCATATAAAAATCATTTTTGTCTAAAGTTATATAGTGCATGATTAATTAGTACCAATTTTATAAGCACTGTAGAGGAGCTAATCATTTTCCCATGCATAATCGATTCTCAAATCCAATCATGTTTCGTATACCAAAACTATTTTTTTAACTTTAAATCTGTTTTATTATTTTATTAAAAGGATAAAAAAAATTTTGGATGGCTAATCATACCCTAAAAAAGGATTCATGACAACTTCCCGTGTTTTTACAATTCTAAATTTTTATATCTAGCGATCGAGTCTCTTAACCGATACGTTATGATAGCTTGGTGACTCCATTACGGATATTTTGAGAGTCAAGCTAAAAATTTCAATCATGCACTATAAAAAATTTTGGATTTAATTGGTATTATTTGACATTTAGTTTAATTCCTTTTATTTATGTTTAAAAAAAAAACCAATAAATTACTTGTTAGTTACTATCTTGTTTTGATTTTGTCATTTGTAATTTATTTATGTTACTTTGGTTGATATATTACTCTGCACATTTTTGCATATTCACCTGTATGCATAAGTTCTAGACTTGGGTTCTATTCTTATTAGGAGAAAATTAAGTAGTTATGCTCTCGTGAGTTTATAATCTCCGTATTTGCTAGCGAAACACTTCTATTCAAATCAAACCCTTTCTATTCATAGCTTGTAATGGGTGAGAATTTATGTGCTTTATTTGTTCATATTGGACGATAATATAAGGTTTGATCTAGGTATTTTTAGATGAATAAATTTTGACCCAACATATCAAAAGCCATAGGAAGCCTGCCTAGGATAAAGCCATACCACCATTTTTAGAAAATAACTAAAATTGTGATAAGCAACAACATAAGATAGAAAGATGTTGTGAGATACAATGTATGGTTCAGTTGATGAGTTCCCATTTTACAAAGTAGACTACCAAGAATTGAGTAGCTTGGATTGAGAAATTATGAGGTTCATTGATGGTGATCCAAATGTTTCTCTTTATCTCCAAAAGCTTAAAAGCAAATAAAGGCTTAATGCTCAAAGGCATCTCATCAATTGAGGGCAAATCTGCTTTCATATGGCCAATCATAGTTTATCCAACTATGTCTTTTAAATCACCCCAGCAAACACAACATCCACTACCATAATAACATTAGTTCAAAACTTACAAAACAACATACATTAAAAAAAAAAAATCAAACATACAATTAATAGCTTCCATCAATTCATAACTCATAATTACTAACCAAAATAAAAAAAATACGGCTTAACGAAAAAACACATCATGAATGACAAAAAAATTTTCATGCACAAAAATGATACCAAAAAGACCTGATGACAACTAAAAATAGCAATCTTAACAATGCATGAAAAATGAAAACAATTAATCAAACAACAAACACACCCAGAAACAACAACATCAAAATAACAACAGAAAGACACCAACAAAAAACAAACCATCTAGAAAATGAACAAAAAAAAACTAAGAAATCAAATATGAAAAGAAAAAAAGAAACTCACTTAGATGAAAAAAACAAATAAAATAAGCAAAACACTTTGAAAAATGACATGTCATTACTTGCATTGCAACCATAGTTGGCATAACTCTCAGACTTACTCAAACAAAGGGCTTAAGTTTTTTTTAGTTTGGCTGACTAATGAGTCATTTCAAAAGAGTGCCATTTGTAGACATTGACTATTGATTACCTCATTCCTTCTTTTTTATTGTTCCCTTTCCTTTCTTTCTCTTTTGTTTTTTTTTTTTTTCGACAATACCAAACTCCAAAAGCTTTTCTCCTCGAAAGCTTAAGCCTTTCTTTTTTAATCTATGAAAGTTTCTTCGAAAAGTTTCAGTCTTCAAAAGCTTCTCTTTTTTAAAGTTTTAGCCATTTTTTCATCTATGAAAGTTTCTTCTAGAAGCTTTTGCTTTATAGTTTGAAGTAAGAAACAATTGAAGAGAGTTTTTACCAAAACTAACCACCCAATCTCCATTTAATACACCGCCGAGCTGTCCAGGTAAAATCAATTAGGGACAGCTTTTATATTATGTAATAGATGGTTCATATATTAAATTTCTTAACATAAATTAATACTTTGTTTAATATTTTATATAGTAAACTTCATAAATATACCTTATGGTTAAGGTTGAAATAAATGTGCCCTCGAAAGTTTAAATATACCTTATCGTTACTTTTTTTTATTTTTTCCTTTTTCTTCATCTTAATTTATTCTCTCTCTCTCTCTCTAAAATCAAACCAAATCTCTTTTTAAACATAGACCAATTGATAAACAGTAACCTTCCAACCATCAGAACCTTAACACCACCACCATTATTACAAGTTCACGTTACCACCAAATTAGATGGTTATCACCAAATCCAACAACAACCGATTAGCCCCACTATTATTCTTACCATTGCCAAACAATCAACCATATCATTAAAATCAATAATCCACCCAAAAAATCAAACAAAATCATCCTTAATAACTTACAAATAAGAAACTCAAAAAAGGCAACCAAATCAAGGATCTCTAATTTTCATGGGTATTGAAAGGATGAGACAAATACTAGAAAAAAAAATGACCAAGAAAACAAAAAGGGCATTTCATGGGTTTGTTGATGTCAACATACAGTGGTGAAGTAGTAGCAACGGTGGGTTTCACCAGATTTTAGGATTTAAGCATTGGTTGATAAATTTATTCTTGAAGAAGAACATTTAGAAAAAGAGAAAGGGTCTGGTGATTTTAAAGAAAGATAATGAATTTTTAGAGAGAGAGAATGAGTTAATGATAAAGTCTAGTGGTGATGTGAACTTATAATGGTAGTGGTGGGTAGAGGTGCTACTGGTTTGGAGGTTGCTATTTGTGAATTAGTTTAGGTTTAGAGAGAATTGGTTTTATTTTAAAGAGAGAGAGAATTAATTGAGATAAAAAAAATAAAAAATAAAAAAACTAATGGAAAAAGTAATGATTTTGTGTAAAAAAAATAATAAAACAAATTATAGGATAGTTAAATGTCATATTTTAAATCTCATGAGATACTTTCATTTAACCATTAACCATAGAGTATATTGAAGTTTACTCTATTTTATAGTTTATACTATTGAAATCAAAAGTTTAAATTCTATTTTAATAAAAAATCAAGTGAAATTTAAATAAAAAACCAAAATTATTTAAATTCAAAAAATCAAGATTAAAGTGTACAAAAAATCTCTGAATTATAATTAAAAAAATCTAAATCTTTATTTTTTATTGTAATCAATCAACCTCTCTAACATTTATTTGCATCTAATTAAGATCTTGTTAGCCTTGAATTGATCCTCATTTTGAAATGACAAAACATTAAAGCTAAATAAACTTGATCAAGATTTTAAAAAGGATTTATTTAGTACATGTTTTTAAGTTTTATATTTTAGTACTAAATAAATAATATGATTTTCAAAGCTTAAACAAACCTTTCTTTGTTTTCATATTTCTCAAACCAAATCTACCTTTAAAGATTATTTATTTGAGCTTAAATGAAAGTTCAATTGCTGTTTTTAAAGTGAACTTATTCATTCTGGACTTAATACAATTTTGATAATATTGGTTTTGAGAAATATATTAACTTAAGAAAGCTGTTTTACAAGAATAAAGTTTTCTAACATCAAACTTGTTTTATTTTTTTGTATTAATTCACAAAGTCTTAATATTTGAATTTTGAATGGTTGAAAAGCTCTTTGAGTCTACTTTCTAATGGATTAAACAAATCAAAATCTAAATTTTCTAAAAAAAAATTTTGAATTTTTACTAGACACTCTGCAATTGTTAGAAAAACTACACAAGGTGTAACTTTGAAAATTCATTATAATTTGTACACAGTGAATTAGGTGATGAACTTTATATGGATATAAAGCCCTTTAAGTCTAGTTTCTAAATCTTCAAATGGTTTTGTGATTTGAATTTGTATAGCTCAAGTTATGATCAAATAAGTAAGTAGAGTGTAAAACATGAAACTACCACCCAGCATGGACAGAATCGATCCCCTCTAGAAGGGATTGATTGGGTTTCAAACAAAATGCTCTAGGACCCAAAATCCAAAAAAAAGATCGAACCCTTACAAAAGGGATCGATCGGTTAGGCTATTTTTAAAGGGAAATTGGTTCAAAACATGAACCAATCGATCCCTTAAGGGAGGGGATCGATCCTCTGAAGGCCAAAATCACTCCAACGGCTATTTTACCAAAGATTCAATGGATACTTTCACTTCCCAAACACTTGCAACGGCTACTTCTTCAATTTCTCTATAAATTGGGTATTCCAACACACCAAGAAGATTAATGAATCAATAGAGCAAGAGCCAACAAGCAATATTTTCATTCTCTCAAATAATCAAGAGTTTTTAGAGCTTCAAAGTCTATATCTTTGCATTTATTGTATCCAAATTATTTTTTTTTTGTTCATTCATCATTTTCTTATCTATACCATTGTATATCAAATTAGCAAACACCCAACCTTTGAGAGGTTCTTAGAGTTTGTAAAGCACTTCAAAAATTTTGTATTGTGTGTTTGTAAGCTTAAGGGGGAGGATAACCCTTAAGAGTGTATAATGTTGAGTTTGTAAAGCTTTGATAAGCTTGTTTGTAATCTTCAACACAGTGGATTAGAGCTTTGGTGTGAACAAGAAAGAGAGAGGACGTAGGTGCCTTGTGTAGAAAGACCGAACCTTTATAAATCATTATATTTGATTTCTCTATCCCTATCTCCTTATAATTTATTATTGTTCATATTTGATTTTAAGTTCATTAATTGTTATTATTTTTATTATATTTTCATCAAAAGGGCTTATTGTCTTAATTTTCATTTAATTATATTGAAATCATTATTTGAAAAGAATTTGGAGAGATCCAATTCACCTTCCTTCTTGGATCACCATCTAACCTATAAAGCTAATAATTGGTATCAGAGCTTTGGTCTCTTTTTGTAGGTCTAACCATATTGAGAAAAGATCCTATGGCTTAATTTTGGTTCAAATATGGTAAAAAAGTCCTAAAAGCTCCTATAGTTGATAAATTTAAATTTTGTAAATGGAGAAAGAAGATAAAGGTGTTCATTATGGCCTAAAATTTTAGAGCTTGGAATGTGATTGAAAAAGGGCTTAGAACTGATACAAAATACATGAGGCAAATGATGGATGATGCCAAAGCCAAGTACTTACTATATGGAGCTTTTGACTCCCACAACTTCAACTTGATCTCAAAATGCTCAACCTCAAATGAGATATGGAGAAAGTTGGATGAGCTACATGAAAGACAACAATCCAACCGAAATGCATCATGTGTCATGGCTCTTGAAGATTTGGAGGTAACCTCTAATTCTATTTATTCAAATTCATATGCTTTTGATGAATTGCAAGATGATTATAATAAACTATATATTGAATGTAAATCAATGAAGAGGAAATATAAGAAAATGATTTCAAAGTTGAATGTAGAGAATGAGTTTTTAATGAATGCAAAAAATGCTTTGGAAAAAGAAAATGAAAAATTGAAAATAGATTTTGAAACCTCTCAAAATAGGTATGAAATTCTAGAAAAAGAGAATTTAGAATTAAGAAAGAAATTTGAAGTTTTGATGAATGAAAAATAAGAGCTTTTAAACAAGAGTTTAAGTAGTAAAATGATTAAATGTAATTTTTGTAATTTTCATGATCATACTACACATACTTGTCCTATTAGAAGAAAAGTCCCATTTAGAATTAGGCAAGTATGGGTTCCAAAAGGAATAAGAGACTTGCTGACTACCTCTCAAGGACCCAAAGCAATTTGGGTACCAAAAATCAAATGAAATTGTCTCTTGTAGGTATGCTAGAGCAAGGAGCTATAATGTGAGATTGAAGATTAAATACTCTAGACACAGAATGGAGATGGATAACCTTTAAACTTTTATTTGAAGAAGATTTGAATTTGGTTACCTATTCTTGATTAAATTTGGATACTTGATTGATTATGAAAATTTTGGTTGCCTATTCTTGTTGGACATAGGATGCTTAATGGATATTGGTATATGCTTTATTGATATATCTTGAATATACCGATTTTACTTGAGAAAATGTGAGCTTGAATTGAACATGCATTTATTTTGCATAAATATATTTGTTGGAATAATTTTAGCATGAATGACCATGATGTTTAAAAATTTCTCAATTTGTTTATAGTGCTTAGATCTTGTGAAATATTATTTAAACTTGATTGTTATATTCTAAATTGCTATAACTCTTGATTTATGAATTTATGAATATTTTGTGCTTAAATTATAAATATTGTTGTTTGATTGTTCATCTTTTAATTTCTTATGAAATAGTATTGAAATATGCTTTCATTATTTATCCTTATTAATTTAAGATTTATTTCTTCTCTTGTATTGATGAATTGATGAACATTATGCGCTTAAATGAAATATATTGATTCTAGGTTCATCTCTAGTCTTAGTCAAGATGTATGCTTGTATGATCATTAATTCAATTTGACCTTAATGCTTGTGGTTAAAATGCTTGAATTGTTTTTCTCTTGATTGTGAAGGATATTTTGTGAAATATGCTTATTTTTGTGCTTAAAATGTTTTATTAATTTTGTGAAATATTTTGGATCTTGTGCTCAATTGATATATTTCTTATTTGTGATTTTAAATATGATGAACTACTTACTTGTAAATGATATGTGTTATTGGTTCATCTATTGTTTTTGTCAAGTATGTGCATATTTGATAAATGTGATTTCTCTTGACTTGACATGCTTACAACATGACTTAAGTGAGTGATTTTCTTATGATGATTATTTTTAGCTTAAGTCATTATTGATTATGGCCTATAATTTGTGTAGACATATTTATGCTTTTGTGCTAAAATTTTCTTGAATATGTTTTTTATGATAAATATGTCTTCCTTAAGTTTCTAGTTTTCATATGGTGTAAATTTTATTTTGACATATTCTTGGTTGAGTTCTTGAATATACATGAATATTGAATATATCTATTTTGTGTTCATGAATGATCTAAAAGGTTTGATTTTTGCACATTACATGAGAATTTTTTCTTTAGTGCCATTCTTGTGGCCTCTAGCTTAAGTATATATCTCCCTTGCAATTGGTAACTTATGCTTAGTGAATAAATTTTCTTTTGCCTATAATGACTTAGAATATGAATTGTTTTCTAACAATTGGTATAATTTTGATCAACTGATTTTCTTGATGCTTCTAATGAAAGTCTTTTGTCAAGAAATTTTTTAAGTCTATGTTAGGAGAACTTGAAATGAGCATGGATGAGCTTACATTTTTGAAATTTCAAGTATAGCAAGCAAAGCATGTCATCGTCATTGATTAAGCCCAAGCACATAAAAGACTAGCTCAAATGATATGGATTGGAGGATTCAAAGTCTCACTCAACTACAATGAGCACAACAACATAGCTTGATAAAGATGAAGATAATTGTATTGAATTTATACTATGTGCCTATGATTTATAATGTTTAATGCATGATTTGATAAATTCTTGCTTTTATAGGTGCAAAAATGAGATATTGTATTTGAATTTGTGAACACTTTGCACAAATTAATCACCAAGCTACTTGATAAAATTTGTCTTAATATTTTTTTTCAAAGCTTGGATTGATTAATTCACCTTCATTAATATTCATGCCTAGTTCTTGATTGCTTTGATTAATAGTTTTAATTGCATGAATATTTGTTTGAATATTTCGACATGGACATGAGTTAAATAGATTGATTTCTTTAAACATGTTCATTGATTGAGTCCATTGAGATAGCATGTACCATATTGTGTCTAAAGGTTTGCATTTTTTTTGGGTATATTGCTATACATGTTTTGAAATGTTCATGCATATGCTTGTGTGATTTTGTTTGAAATAAATATATGTTTGATTACTTGCATATGCTTAGATTAAGTACATTGTTATGCATTGAAATAATTTGGATTATAATTGAACAATTATGCTTTCATTATTTCTTTGCTATAGCATATGTGCTCATTATATTTGAAAAATCATGCTTATATAATTTTTGTTATGATATGATGATAATTGAACCTCATTGCCCATTAGTTCTTATGATTTATTATATACATATGAGCTTTTGGTTCTTGTTTGGATAGGATAGCTTATGGAAGATTACTATTATCATTTATGTATGTATTGAATGAATCTTTCATATGCTTAAAGTATGTTTGTTCTATGAAAGTTGAATAAAATTGCTAAAAATTGGTATCGAAATTGCTAAAGATTTTTTAACTTTCATAGATACTTATTTATGTGCCTATTCTTAATATAGCTTGTACCTCTCATGCAAAATTATGTGTGCCTTATATTGATTAATCCTTATCTTGAAAATGAGGAGAAATCTTATAATAAATTTTGCTTGATTTGTTTTGTGATAATAATTGGTATGCTTCTTGATGACAAATCTCTAACAATTGATATCCATAACAATTGGTATGAGCTTGTATGCATGTGCTTGAATTTATGCTTAATTACTATTGATGTTTTAGGTTCTAAGCACATCTTATGATAACATGATTTATGAGTAGATTGCATATCATTCATTATCCTTTGCTTATAAATTTCATGTAGTAAATTTGATGACTTGTGCTAAAATACCAAATTTGGATACACTTATACTTTTGTGCTTGAATACATCTATGTGAACTTCATTGTGCATATTACACTTGATTACATGTATTCAAAATACTCTTGATATTATTGGTATCAAGCATTTTGTCTTATGTCTTGAATTGATCTCTCTTTCTTTTGAAATGACAAAAAGGGAGAGAAATATCATATAGACAAATTTGCTTATGCTTGATACACATATGTTTATGTGTGCTTAATTGCTATATATGCTCTAACATATATTGTTGAGTTGTGTTGGATTAGGACGCATAAATTGAGGGGGAGTTTTACCATTGGATTAGGATGCACAAATTGAGGGGGAGTTTTGCCATACATTGTTTAAGGGAGAGTTTTCCAAAATGTTTTTTCAAAATCCTAAATGTTTCAAAGAAACTTTTTTATCAAGCAGATTTATCTTTAAGTTTTGTCATATCAAAAATGGGAAGATTGTTAGCCTTGAATTGATCCTTATTTTGAAATGACAAAACATTAAAGATAAATAAATTTGATCAAGATTTTAAAAAAAGATTTATTTAGTACATGTTCTTAAGTTTTATATTTTGGTACTAAATAAATAATATGATTTTCAAAGCTTAAGCAAACATTTCTTTGTTTTCATATTTCTCAAACCAAATTTACTTTTAAAGATTATTTATTTGAGCTTAAATGAAAGTTCAATTGTTATTTTTAAAGTGAACTTATTCATTTTGGACTTAATACAATTTTGATAATATTGGTTTTGAGAAATAGATTAACTTAAGAAAGCTATTT
This sequence comes from Durio zibethinus, assembly GCF_002303985.1. Next base: position 19,089,360 of record NW_019168159.1, read on the forward strand.
TACAAGAATAAAATTTTCTAACATCAAACTTGTTTTATTTTTCTGTATTAATTCACAAAGTCTTAATATTTGAATTTTATATGGTTGGAAAGCTCTTTGAGTCTACTTTCTAATGGTTTAAACAAAATCAAAATCCAAATTTTCTAAGAAAAATTTTGAATTTTTACTAGACACTCTATAGTTATCAGAAAAACTGCACAAAGCATAATTTTGAAAATTTACTATAATTCTTACACAGTGAATTAGGTAATGCACTTTATATGATAGAAAGCCTTTTAAGTCTAGTTTATAAATCTTCAAACGGTTTGTGATTTGGATTTGTATAACTCAAGTTATGATCAAATTAGTAAGTAGAGTGCAAAACGTGAAACTATCATCCAGCATGGACAGGATCAATCCCCTCTAGAAGGGATCAATTGGTTTTCAAACAGAATACTCCTAGGACCCAAAATCCAGAACAGTGATAGATCCCCTACAAAAGGTATCAATCGGTTAGGCTATTTTCAAAAGAAAATTGGTTCAAAACATGAACCAATCGATCCCTTAAGGGAGGAGATCGATCCCCTGAAGGCCAAAATCACTCCAACGGCTATTTTATCAAAGATTCAACAGTTACTTTCACTTCCCAAACACTTCCAACAACTACTTCTTCAATTTCTTTATAAAGTGGGCACTCCAACACACCAAGAAGATTGATGAATCAAGAGAGCAAGAGCTAACAAGCAATATTTTCATTCTCTCAAATAATCAAGAGTTTTTAGAGCTTCAAAGTCTATATCTTTGCATTTATTATATCCAAATTTTTTTTTTTTGTTCATTCATCATTTTCTGTCTATACCATTGTATATTTCAAATTAGCAAACATTCAACCTTTGAGAGATGAGTTTGCAAAGCACTTCAAAAATTTTGTATTGTGTGCTTATAAGCTTAAGAGGGAGAATAACCCTTAAGAGTGTGTAGTGTTGAGTTTGTAAAGCTTTGAGAAGCTTGTTTGTAATCTTCAACACATAGTGGATTGGAGCCTTGATGTGGACAATCAAGAGAGAAGACGTAGGTGTCTTGTGGAGAAGAATCGAATCTCTATAAATCATTGTGTTTAATTTTTCTATCCCTATCTCATTATAATTTATTATTGTTCATATTTGATTTTAAATTTATTAATTGTTATTGTTTTTATTATATTTTCATCAAAATAGCTTTTTATTTAACTAAATTGAAATCATTATTTGAAAAAAATTTAAAGAGATCTAATTTATCTCCCCTCTTAAATTACCATTTAACCTATAAAGCTAATAGATCTTATTTAGACAAAAAAAAAATTAACACCATTAATTTTTTTATCAATTAAGATAAAATTTTATATAACATCAATGAAATAAATCAACATTTACCACATGACATAATTAATATATATATGAATATTAAATAAAAGATTTTTTTATTTTCTCATTCACTCTCTCTCTAAGCTCTCTATAAGAATTTAATTGACTATTTTTTTAGAAATTGATTGATTAAATTTTATTATATGTTTAGATTTTGTATATTTAAGAATTTAATTAAATTGAAATAACAAATTAAAAACTTGATTAATTATAATAAAATATTAAAATCTTAAATGAATATTAAATTATAATTCAATAACATTTTTTATCCTTAAGCTAAATAACAAATAATCAATCTTACATTTAACTAAATTCATGTAAATTGATTACACTCTAATATTTTTCCTATATAATCAGGATACAAATTATTATAAAATAAAAACCTTAATAAATTAGATTGGATTAAAAAATGCAAAAATCCGAACCAATCCTTTATCAAACCCACGTAGAACACATTCGTCCCACCATCCACAGTAGCAAAATTTTGTTAACATATTTAAAAAGAAAAAAAAAATTATCCCTTTCGCTTGAGGTACTACTACGGCAAGCCAGCAATGGTATCGACAGGCTGTGATCGTACATCTGAATGTGACGTAGAAGAAATCCAAGCCAACCATCTCGAAATTAGTCCTGCTGCAGCGGCCTGTCTTTCTCGACGCCGACATTGATGATGATGACGACGGCTGTTGTTGTCGTTGTTATTGCTATAACTCACTTTGCTCGAAAACCTACTAAGGCCCGTGATTTCCGACACACTTCTCGAATTTATTACGCTTCTACCAATCTCATCAACACCAATGCTCTCTATTTCTGAACCATTCTCCTCCTTTCTGTGTCCATTACTAATATTATTATTATTATTTTTTGCCTCTGCCTCTGCCTCTACTACCAATGATCCTGTTCCCAATCTTCGACTCTGACTTATTATCATTTCTGACCGTAGATACAACAGATCTGACGGATGTACGTCACTCCACCTTTGGTGGAACCCACTTCCTAAACCCGATCCTGTACAACCACCAGAACCCGAACCCGATACAATTATCCGATGCTCCAATCTCTTCTTCTCATCCTCTCTTAACAAAAGAAGCCCATCTTTTCTATAACCCAATCCCCCCACACCAACTACAGCTGAACCTCCTGAACTGTCCAGTGATCTCCTAAACCACGTTGTTGCTTTACTACTACTTGCTCCCCTTTCTCCAGCGTACGAGTGCCGCCCTGAAACTCGTCGAGTCCTTGAAGACTCATACTCAGTATTACTCTCAAAACAAGGAGAAGAAGAAACAGGAGCAGCCAGATCTTGGTTTTGGCGGGAGGAGTAGTCTTCTTCTATTAAGAGAATGTCTTCCGGGTCAACTCGGTATCGACAGAGAGGACAAGTAGAATGTGCATCCAGCCAAGTATCAACGCACTCGACATGAAACGCATGTTTGCATTTAGGAAGGAGTCGTAGAAGCTCATTGGGTTCGAATCTGGTTAAGCAAACAGCGCACTCGAGTCCATCTTTTTGACCTCTAAGAGAACTGAACCGAAACAGGGGAAGTGACTCCACCACGACCCTGTTGATCCCCGAATTCTTCCTTTCTGAAACACTACCACTGACTAGTGACGACGCATGGGTGTAGCTAAATGGGTTATTATTGTTCCTTCCGCAGTGCTTGGCGTAAAGAAGGAGAAGAAAAGTAATGGAAAACAAGGTTGTTAGAACACCGACAATCACGGCTATGCTTGGTTTGAAAGGAGAAGAACTGGGATTGGGTCTTATTTGTTGAAGGGATGGGGATGGGGAAGGATTTGACGCGGTAATGTTATCAACAACAATATTATTACTATTGCTATTGTTATTGTTGTAATTATCCGCTAATAAAGGGGGAATGCGGACGACGAGCAGGAACAAAATGAAAAGAAATGTTAAGGGATAGAAAACGCCCATCTTTGGTGCTGGGTTAATGGCCTACTGCCAGGGAGAAATGAAAGGAAAGGGGTTTGGAATTAGGAGCCAAGACAATGAAAATGAAGGTTGGGTAGAGATTCGAAGAGATGGGGCTCTAGTGAAAGCATACAAACAAGGCAAGACAAAGGCATCTAACGAGAGTTATTATTATTTATTTTTTATATAATTGAGTAGTAATAAAATGCATAGTAAGTATTATTATTGCCAACAAACAAAATGAGAGTGAAAAGATAGTTCGTTGTGTGTATTTATTTAACGGCCTTTCATCAGAGACAGATTGGCTCTAGAAAGGAAAGCCTTTTCGAAAACTCAGAGCTTCTACTACTCTGGTGTATAGTCTAGTCTAGTCTAGTCGTAATAGCAGAGACAGACAAAGAGGCAGGCATGACCGTGGTCTCAAAAAATTTTTTACACTATTATAGTATAGCTATTAAGCTCATTTAATATTAATATCGGTTTTTTCTATTAATTTCATTATTTGACTCCCTCTTTACTTTATATTTGGCTTGCCTTTTAAATGGTAAATTAGTTACAGCTTATGGCATGGTTTTGGGAATGGATTTGACTTTTTAAGCCCAAAATATAACGCAATATGTCCTTTTTGTCATCGTTCCCTCCTTCCCTCGTTTCCTTCCCCTTAACCTAAACTTAAATTGATCATTCATTCTTTATTTATTGTATTTATCCACTCAATCAATAAAGTTAATTTCTACTCTCATTAAATCAATATGCATTTGATTATCAAATCATCATTAAAAAAGAATCGACACTCAAACTTTCCGTCATATCTCGAGTTTTCCATTATTTCTTTGTCCAGACAAAAAAATTTATTCAACTAACATCAATAATGTCTCATCCACGTATCACCTCACAATAGATCATTTGGCATCTAATTTGCCTAAAATTCTTAAATACAATCCATAATGACTTATGTGGCATTTTCTCAAGCTTTACATGATTTCTCATCAACTATCAAAAACTTTAGTCACATCACCACCCATTATCTCATATATAAGGTAAAAAAGAGATCTAGGTATGGTATTGTGAACCCTTTTTCACTAAGCTTCCTTTACATTTTTTGCAACTCACCTTATTTTTCAAAAAAAAAAAAAAACCTAAACACTTGACTAATTTGAACGTCGGAATATGTCTCAGAGAATCAATTTCGATGCCTCTTGACCACACTTTCCTGTTACAAGTACAAACCATTCCCAGTTCATCCTTTAGATCACCATCCAATTCACTAGTATCCAAAACAACATCAACAAAATTAATACCAACAATCTCAAGTTTCAGATGAGATAAACGATTTTGAAGCCATCTTTTCGATCATAGAAGTAATTTTTTTATGATTGAATGAGATTGAATACAAAAATTTATGTTAATTTTTTTTTGCATGAAACGTGACATACGAAAATATGTTTTTGGATGGTTTGCAAGTTTTCAAATTTATATTACTAGAAACTTTTAAAAGCTTTTAGATTTGCATATTTAAAAGCTTTTAAAAGTTTCAAACATGCAAATCTAGAAGGTTTTAAAAATTTTTAGATACACAAATCCAAAAACTTGCAAAGCTATTTGGAAATGCAAATTTGGCAACTTTTAAAAGCTTTCCGATTTGCATATCCAAAAAACTTCTAAAAGCTTTCAATTTGAAATTTTTGGAAGCTTTTAAAAGTTTTTAAAAAAGTAATTCGAAAACCTAGAAATCATGAAACAAATTTCCAATTCGATACCAATATATATATATATATATATATTATTCAATATCAATATAAAACACATGCAATGTAGGTTTAATTTGCATATTTGCTTTGAATTTGCTTAAATGAAATGTTTAAGAGACAAAGTGTTGACCATTTGTTTTATATCACAATAAATTTGGCACAAACAAGAAAAATTAGCATGGGTAAAGGTGGGGAACATGGTGCAGTCAACATTCAGAGGTGTCCAATTGCTGGTGAGAGAAGACAACGAGTCGAATAACATGTAAATAAGTCGATTGTTCATCCTTTAGAGGATCATATTGTTCTTAAAGAGGTACCTCTAACCTAATAGTGTGATGATAGGGTGGAGATGATGCAAAAGAGCTGACTTAGCGATTTTTTGAAAGGCTAATGGATATTTCTATCCTTAAGAGCTTAAAGATTCATGTTGCAATAAATATATGGAATGGTTAGGTAATAAATTTCATGACAATTATGCTTATGCTTCATTCTTGTTACTTAATGTTTGTAAAGTTAATAAAGCTTATTTTTTAGTCTAATTTAATTTTGTTGTTGTTATAGGAATGACACTCGTTGAAATCAATCAATCATGGGTTAAAGTTATAACACTGGCCTTCAAATGGTTCCTCTTAATGTATCTATACTAACATTGTTCAAGCCAAGTTGGCATAATTGATCATTACACTGATCATTTGGCCAATAATATGATAATGTTGACATTCTATAAAAGGTGGTAGCCTAAAAGGAACACCTTTCAGCTACCATTTAATGAGATGACTAGCACGTTAAATGATGTGTTCACAATTCTCCACATACTCGTCATGAGGCACTAGTATCATTTTAGACCATGATGATTGATAAGATGAACATGATATTGGTGCAATTGCTTAGAGTGTTCGGGTCTACGGCAACGAATGATACCAAAATTTGTAATGGTCTAGCATTTAAACTATAGTTGTTGCATGATACATTTAAAGATATTATGGATACAACTGTAGATCGAGGTAAAAAGTTTGCTAGCATAGCTTTTTTACTCAATCTCTTAGCATGTATGCTATTAGTTAATAAGAGCGAGTATAAAGTACTAGTGGTGTGCCTAGCCTTTTTAAGCAACATCATTAACACTAGTAGATATGCTTAGAGGCAATTTGTATAATATACTTATATAGGCAGCTTGATATAGCAAACATGGCTAACGTTCATCAAGTTGCTTATTATATTACATTTTTTCAAGTATGTATATAAGAATAGTTATTTGATTTTGTGAATTAATTATGTCTTTTATTTGATGCAAATGAACATATGATCAATGATGCTTCATGTATTTGATGTAGGCATAAATTTATAAACACCTTCCTACATTAGGTCCAGTAGCTAACATGGAATATTCTAATGCTTAACTTGTTACTCAATGGTGGAAGCCCCATACGTATGTCGCTCTATTGCAGCGATTATGGGAGCAATTTGATGACTTACTCTTATTTTAAGTGTATTGGGAGCCTTATGTGGCATAAGATAGCAACACCCATTACCTAAGTTTTTTTTTTTTTTTTGGTGTATGAAATGCAAGGTTATCATAGAGCTATATCATCCGGAGAAAATTCTATGATGATTTGGTTATGTACAGACTATTCCTCCAACCTCTTGAGTCGAGCGAGATTCATTATGCATCATGTATCAAGTTGATTATAACTTTTAGGACTAGTATTGGGAGAGATAAGATATGTATGTCCTATCTAGAGAGCATCAAGAATGACGATGTCGGACACTAGACGAGTGTTCATCATATTATGATGCGTAATATGCATCAATTTTACATATATGCATTCAAAATCTGAAATGAAGTTCTAAATTTTAGTCACTAATGATAGATAAAGAGCCTAGAAGTGAAATTGTAAGTCGTCAATTTATTTTTTATTGTTAATATTAATATCAATTATATGTTACCAATAGTGATTATCTTGTCAATATTTTGCAACACATCTCGAAAGAACTATCACTTATTGATAATGCTATGTTTGGTGGTTTAGATTAAAAAGTGGATATATGGTGAAGAGTACATTTAAGTGTACAGTCAATATTTTAAAAGACATCAGATGCTGGCAAGTACTAGTCAATTTACACCAATTGCCAGTTAATTTAGAACTCCTCGACAAACAACTTAATTGTTTAAACCTTTTATTATATATACTCCACCATTTTTGGAGCCATTTAGCACTCCACCTCATGGACTACCACCAATTTGCCCTCGAGCATCAGCCATTCACTTTCCACCGTATGCATCAACATCAGTACGTCCTGCTCCCCACTTTAAGCAATGTTAGAATCATCGCCCGCCAGTTCTCTACCTCTAATAGCTACAACAACACCACCCAATAACCCTCTGCCTCTAACATATACAAAATTGCCTGTTCTCCCTCCACCAGCCCAGTCGACACATGTATATTTACAAACAAAAGAGACCTAGAAATTAGGGCTTTATATATAATTATATATTTGTACTAATACACTTATAATTTTTTGTAATACATTTATATTTTTATGTTGAACCAATATTCGTTAAATGTTTAGTAAAATTCAATGCTTGGTATGTTTATTGATTTGTAATTTTATTTTATATTTTGTATTTTATGTATATTTTGTATATTTTTGGAAATGCATATCCAAAATTAATATTATATTATCGGATATACATATCCAATAAGTTTCATATGTTATAAGATATACATATCCGATAAATTTTATATATTATTAGATATGTATATTCGATAAGTTTCATATGTTCCCATATATACATATCCAATAAATTCTAAATGTTACTGAATTTACATATTTGAAAACATTTATACAATGAAGTAGAAATTGACGTATTAAAAGGCTAAAAAGTAATTTGTTTAAGGTTAATTAAATAATTTGCTATAAGGTATTTTTGTAATAAAAAAATTAAATGTATAAAGTAGAAATAGGGTGCAAATAAAAACTCTCTTAAAATTAAGTATTTCAGAAAATTCTTGACAAATCATTAATATTGAAATTGAGTGAAAGCTTAATTACAAGACATGAAGAAAAATAGAGAGAAGGAGGTTGCAAAAAAAATTTTCTAAAATCCATTATTGCAAAATACGCACACAAGAAAAATTGAACTAAGCCTAATTTATTGCAAATTAATCACCAATCGTCACCTCATTTACTTACAGCTCCCACCAGCCAAAACTTCTATCCACTACATACTCAAAATCACCACATGAACCATCATCACCTTCCACCTCGACCATTAAATCCCTATCCTTTGCTAAAACCAAAATCATCAATAATTAATAGTCCAAAAATCAATTAACACCAATATAAAATGCAACCATTAACACCTGAAAATTACCTGACATAGCTTAAAAAAATTTAGCACTGCAACTTTTATCCAGCCAAGAACACCCAAAATCAACTCCCTCTTCTTATCCGATAAAAAAAAAAAAACCAGAAAGAAAACAAAACACTAATTATAAATCAAAATCCAAAATCATTATAAAAGAAGCAACACAATAAACATCATAAACAAATTTTTTAAAAAATCAAAATAAAAGGGTGAGTTTTAGGTTTGAAGTTGTTATGGGTTTAGAAGGTTTTTAAAAGGGATATTTTCAAAATTAAAGACATAAAGAAGTAAACAAGGAATACCACTATCGGCAACGGTAAGATAGCAGTAAACAGCGACGAGTGACTTTTAGAGAATTCAAAACTGTTGAAAGGAAAAGCAAGAAAACAGTAATAAAATACTAACATTTTGGGCCATTTGAAGTGATGGAAGTGGGTGTTTTGAGGGGTTAATGCCATGGGCTTTGAGTTTAGATCTAAAATAAACCAAGGATTTTTGGGAAAAAAAAAACTAATTGGTGAAAAGAGGTGATAAGGAATATTTGGATGCAATTTGGGCCCAAACAAACACTGACGAGCGACGATTCACGATGGCAAAACATTGTCGAAATTTGTGTGGTTTAAGTTTATGATGGCTTTGAGTTTTTAGAGTCTCTCAAAGCTAGACAAAAGAAAAGGAAAAGGTCAAAAAAAAAAAAAAAAAAAGGCAAAAAACAATTAAAAAAAAGGAGGTTGTTGACCTGTAAGGCCCAGCATAAAAGCTCAATATATTTGAGCTATAGTTATTTTAGGTTTATGTCCAAGATTTTATTTGCAGCCCAATTAACTCCTTCTGAATCAAGTCTAATTGCATTCTCGCACTTCATTTCATCGAATTTTAAATTTCTTTATCAAGATCGAATAAGTCAACGCGCATTACCTACTTGAATATGGGTCGGTAGTGCATAATGAGGCACTATGCCTTAGGCTTTTCATACAATCATTGGAGGGACCCATCTCTACATGGCACGCCTACCTCTTTAAAGAGTCATTCTTGACTTGGAAAGAAAGGATCTCAGAGTTGATCAAACAGTTTAGCAACACACAACGAAAGGTTGGAGTGCCCAAACAACTCAAACCCATTAAAAGGATAGTAACCTGTCACAAAGTTCATTACAAGGTAGCGAGCCCTTACTTTTGCATGCAACGAAGCGCGTAACATTTACTAGTACAGGGATTAAAGTGGAAGGCAACAAACAATGTAGGGTGAGACTTTTTTTGCTGGAATTCCATTGAAGTGAATAAATGATTCAAATATTAATAAATTTTATATTATTCGTAATTTATTTGTTTAATTAATAAATTTTAAAATATTATTTATGATCGATTATTAAAATTAATAAATAAATATAAATAAATAAAAATCGAGAATGTTTGTGAATTATTTATCAAATATTTTATTTATTTACACTTTCGAGTATAAATTAAATATGAATAAATTTTATTATATTTGAAATTTGTTTATTTTATTAATTACTTTTAAAATATTATTTATTATCGTTTGTTAAGTTTAATAAATAATAATAAACGAACTATAATTTAAATTATATCTTAATCATATGTTATTATTAAATTAATATCTTTTATTAATATTAAATAATAAATTTATCAATATAATAAATACACATATTAACGTAACATTAAATAAATAATAGATATAATATTTCGATGTATAACCGAAGGCAGGGGAAAGCAGGATAACCCCGAAGGCCCATCCCATCCTGTTCCGATGTTCGTTTAAAAAGAAACAAGATCTCATTTCTAACGAGTCTCAGGATGGATCGTAACCATTAAATTCGGGTTTTTTTTGCCATCAACACCAAGTGATGCAGAGCCCAAAATGGAAAACAACCCTACCAAATAAGAACTGGTTAAGGTTCCATTTTCGCAAAAATTAATTTTTAGAAAATAATTTTTATATTTTTTAATATTTATTTAGTAAGAAATTGATTGATTAAGGAATAATGATTTACCGTTAAATAAAAAATGAGGTTATTTTTTTAGAAATTGCCTTCTTTAAGAAAAGACAATTTTCAAGAAAAATATCTATAGGAACTTATCAAGCTTATGAATATAATTCTATTTAAATGGGATTTTTAACATAATTTTTTAACTTCTAATATTTAACTATATTAATAAAAGTATTTTTAATTAAAAAAATAAAAATAAAAATATTAAAATTCTTCTAATATTTTAGTTTTAAATATTTTATAGTTCTATTTGAAACCAAACTTTGAATATGATTTTTTAAGTTCAAACTTAATTTGATCTAATTTGAAATATTATTATATTAATAAAAATATTAATATAAATAAAATATAATATTAATAAAAATCAGCTTTAGTGTTTAATATTATTATTATTATATTTTAATATTAAATATATATTTTTGAATATTAACAATTTTAACATTCAAATACTAAAATATTAGAAATATTTCCTGATATCTTATGGTAATTGCGAAATATTACTGCACTTGATATTAGCGTAAGCCCTCGAGATTGCTTGTAAAACATTTTATAGTAATATTTTTCATGTATGACTACAGTAAGCCGCGTAAACCTTGACGGCCTATATATTTGAAAGATTTTTGTGTGTTTGGTAGTGTTTTGTGGAGAGAAATTAATTAAGTTTGAGTGTTAAATGTTTGATGCATTCCTAGAAAGCAATTCCCTAATTTTTCAGTGTTTTTTCTGAAGGTATTGTCTTCTTAATTGTCTGATTGTTTATGTTCACATAACAATAAAGTTTTCAAGTCTTATTCTTCCTGTGGTTATTTTTTTAACCTAAATTTTATGTCGTGTGCTATTCAAATGGATAGGTTCAAGTGGGTTCCGATTGAGATGTTTTCGGATTCAATTTTTTTGTATTAAAATTTATTTCGAGTTTGAATAGTTTTAAATTTGAATTTTTTAAAATTCGGATATTTTTAGAGTCAAATTTTTTTAAAATTTTAATAATTTAGGATTTAAATAATTTCAAGTATGAATTATCTTAGATATTGATTATTTCAAATTTGAATTATTTTGAATTCGGTTCTATTCAAGTTAAACAGATTTACTTTTTAGATGAATTCAACAAAAAATTTTTAAATTTTATAAGTTATAAATATATTTTTATAATTTCGAATTAATGATTAATTTTATTTTTATATTATTAAATAAAAATATTTTTAAAATGTTAATGTTAAAATTTTAAAATAATATATTTATATAAATATATATTATATATTAATTTTGTTTTTAAATATTATATATATTTTTTAATCTATGTACAAATACAAATAAAAGCTACAATATTCAAATTTCACATAGTTGAATAATAGATATTATTAAAAAGAATATTATTTTGACATTAACATTTACGTAATGGATATATAACCAATTGACCAAATGTTTAATTAAAATATTAAATAGTAGACATTATTAAATTAATTAAATAATATCAATAATCTAAAGTCAACAAATTTAATTTCTTAAATATAATTAACCTTAAAATCAATGAAGTATAAAAATTAATTGTATTAAAATTATTACTAATATAGTACACTTTTAAGTTATATTTTAATTTATTATCAATAATAATTAATTATATTCTCACTTTAATTTTAATTTTAATAGTTACTAATAAATTAATTAAATTAAATTAAATTATTTTTATCCAATATAAAAATAAAAATATAAAAATTGTGAAAAAATTAACTAATAGAACTGACGACATATGAAAAAGCCAATAGGCATTATTTTTTGTTTTATTTTGATAATGATTGTAAATATAATGAGATGATAGTAGTAAAAATCATTAGATATTAATATTTAAATATGTTTCAAATTAAATTTATTTTATAATCAAATTTAAAGATTTAACATAAATTTTATTGATTATTATTGATATAATTATTTAATAATTATCAATAATAACATTTCAAAAATATTTATTTTTTACTTATTTAAAAAATCATATAATTATAATTTCAGTTTTCTCAAGTTATATTTCAATTTTTTTTACAAGTTTTATATCGAAGCGATCTCGAATTCGGCTCATTACAGATTCGGGTTATGATGGATTCATATTGTATCAATTTCGAGTTTTTTGGATTTAAAATTTTTTGTATTCAGATTTTTTTGGGTTTGAATTTTTTTTGAATCGTCTAGGTTTCTATCTTTGACAATTTTTTATCAATTCGGATTGATCCGAGTTAACTCAAGGATTGGCATCAAGTTGACAGCTCATTTGCAGCAGACTACAACCTACTTCTTCAGCAGATTGTGCAAAAGATAGAATGAGAGCACTGGAGATTAATACAATTATACGAGGCATAGCAGATTGTTGCATGGGAAATGCAACTTTATTGGTTGATGACAGTTGACGGAACAAATGATCAAGATTAGGTAGTATTCTCATATCATGGGTGCAATCCTTCCTCAATTGAAAGCAAAATAATCAGCTTAGTTCAAGTCTTTGAACTCAATAATGATTGGTATTGCAGTATCTCACAAATTATGTTCAGTGGAAGGATTACACCCACTGGTTTACAGGTCCCACATATATGAGAGAAATCATGTGGTTAATAAACCGCATGACCTTTTAAGTCACCTAAAACTTCAATCAACCAAAAACACAAGACTAATTGTATTTGCACCAACAGGTAATGGCATGCAAGTAAATTAAGAGTCAAGAAAACCAACTAAGAGTTAGTGACTGATAATGAATTTGGTATCTCTAAATAACAAAATGTCATGATATTACACCACAGCTCTAGTCACATGACATACAAGGTAAATAGGAGTTCCTCAAGGCAAGGACTCAAACAAACAGTGCATTAGTAGCTCACAAGTTTATTGAAGTACTTATGAGTAAAATCCAAGAAAAATTTTAAAGTTCAGAATAATATTTACTATCTATTCATGAAAGTTAGCAAGAATTTCAGAATGCAAACTTTATTATAGTTGCAATACATCTCTTACTCTCATCAAAGGGAACAAGGTTCAAAATTCAATTCAAGGACTTTATACCACATTTTCTTCACAAAAAAGATAAAGGAAAGAAAGATGAAACTATTCACAAATGAACTTCAAAATTTCAAGAATCTACTAGTTCCGGTTGGGCTCACTAGAAGATTCACATTTAGTCATGTTTGGCACAATTATTTAACACAATTTCCCATTTGGCATCATGCCCTCAGCTACCTTGTCCACAAACCGTGAGGTTCCATAAAGCCTTATTTCTTCTAGTAATATTGAATAAACTCACATTAAAGGATCACATGCCAAAGTGATCCATGTCAATTGATCCTTTAAATGAACATGTACATATTTAACTTGTTACTAAACGTATCATAAATCATACAACAGTGGTAATAAAAAAAAAAAAAAAGCAAAAGACAAATTTGTTGCCTTCTTATATACACTTATCATATGAGCAGAGAGAATATAACGCTCCAATACCTCTGCATCTGTTCTTTCAAACAATGACAACCTTGGCTAACAAGAATTTAAAGAAGGGACTTCTCTAAATGCTTGAAATGATATAACAACTTGGGGTAAGATAAAATAAGGCTGACTCAATTCAACAGTTGTGATAAGAAATAAGAACACTGGGAATAAAAGTAGTAGTATTAAGAAACTACAAACAGGAAGATTAGATATTATGTCATAAAAACAAGTACAACAAACAAGACCACTGGTTACAATTCTACTATGGAACAAATAACATACAAAGTGAAGTTATTCTGGACGCAAAAACAATAAGAGAAGTCGGAATCCACAGAAACAAAAAAAAAAGTCAAAAGAAAGTAGAAAAATGAAAGAAGATCTGTACATGGATGGAAGAGAGTTGCTCTAGACAGGGGGAATGTTGGAGAAGGAGAAGCCTTTGTATCCTTTATATGCATAATATGCAAGCCTTGAATAATAGAAACCCGGAATGAACAATATGCAGCCCAGTATTCCAAAGAAAAGCCCTGAAAGAAACAATCATAACCACAAATTAACTAATCGGTCTTAATTGAAAAAAAAAAAAAAAACCTTTTTTTTTAGAAGAAAAGAGAGGAGGAAAAAAATACCATGGCCTCGGTCACCACCGACTCTGTTGACGGTCATGAAGATACCCAAGATGATCCCAAGCGTGCCAAAGACGAGAAGAGCGACAGCAAGGCCGATCTCCTTGAACGGAGGCCGATTGTTAACGGCGTAGGGTGTCCCTATCATGATGTCCTCATCGGATATCGAGAAGGCATGTTCTACGTACGCCATCTATAACCGAACAAAAGTAAAGATCTCTGAAAAAATTATTACTCCACTCCAGTATGGTATGCAATTCCTTTGCCGAGAGGAACTTGGATTTGGGTGTTGATGATTTTAACTAGGAGGTGGAGGAGGCGCTTGGGGTGTTCAACAATTTTAAGATATAAGCAAAGGAAAGGTCAAAAGTCAAAATTAGGCTCCTTGTTTTGTTACCTCTTACCAGTAACACAATTACCGTACGCTACTCAGATTCTATATTTAACAATACATACTAGTCAAGAACTGTTTTAACTTAAAGCACAAGGTTGCATGTGGTTCGCTGAATTTTATAGGTCAAAATACAAAAAAAAAAAAATTTTTGAATTATTCAAAATAATTTAATTGTCTTTATATATTATTATTATATCTAAATAAATTTCTTAACTTTTATTTTTTATTATCTAAATGACATATTAATATATTTTAAGATGTGGACAATAATGTGATAAAATAATATACGCAAATGTAAAAATAAGAAAATTTTAAAAAATTGATAGTCTAACAAAAATTTTTATTAATTGATACTTTGATTAGAATAAATAATTAAAATAAAATAATAATATATAAAATTCATAAAAAATGAAATATCTACATTTATATAAAAATTAATAAAAATGATTAATTATTTGATATCATATTCGAGAATAATTAATAAAAAGAAAATATATATAAGTAAAATTATTATTTATTAATAAAAAGAAAATATTCATATGTAAAATTAAAAAAGAGGAAATGTCTATATTAATATGAAAATTGAAAAAGAAATTAATAATTTGATACTATTAGTTTAAGTGTATATAGCAATCTAAGAAGTGATGAATTGAATTATCTACAAAATTTTTCCTAAATTGAATTTTAATTAAATTGAACGCAAAATTAAAATTAATAAAATTTTTAATGAAAATGTGATGCAATAAACACTAACTAATGGATTTGAAATAAATATAAATAATAGTGAAACTTAAAGGAGTAGAGATAGAAAAATCAAACATAAAAATTTATAAAAGTTTGGTTTTTCTCCGAAAGTACATATGTCTTCTCCCTTAGCTATTCTAATCAAGCACAATTCAAAATATGTTAAATCTTACAAATAGTTTATCTAAGGCTAAGAGTATAACAAATTAAAAACCTTTAATGGTTGTTTCAAAAGTCTCACAAATATGCTTAAAGGTTTCATTCCCCTTAAACCTACAATCTCAAACGAGACACAGGTATTTTTACAAACTAATAACCTCACTAATATTGAGTATTTGCTTAATTAAGTACAAAGAATGATAAATGAAAAACAAGTATAATTTGGATACAAGAATGGGAAGAATTTAAGTTAAAATCTTTAGAATGCTATTGAATTCTTGAGAGAATTAAGGTAAGACTTGGTACTTACTCTCTTACTTCACAAGTTTGTTAGAATGCTCAATTTATAGAAGAAATGAGTTTGTTGCCATTGGAGAAGATTGAGAAATGAAAATGCATGCTTTTTTCCTTTCAAAATAGTCATTAAAAGTTGTTAGGAACGAGGGGATCATTGGGTACATTAGAGGATCAATTAAGTCTTGA
Organism: Durio zibethinus; assembly: GCF_002303985.1. Next base: position 19,105,675 of record NW_019168159.1, read on the forward strand.
ATTTAATTCAAATTTTGACCATTGTAGGAGAATGGATTGATCCATTTTAATAGGGAAGCGATCAGGTCAACTTGGTTTTGCATTTAGGGTGATTCTAGATGAATAATGTAGTTAGCTACATAGGTTAAATCATGTTTTGCACTCTTCTCACTAATTTGATAATATATTGAGTTATATAACTTCAAATCAAAATCCATTTAAATATTTAGAAACTAGATTTTATATACTTTTATCCATATAAAATTCAACATATTATTCGATGTATAAAAATTATGGTGAATTTCTAAATCTACCCTTCATACAGTTATTAGACATTTTGTATACTCTCTAATAAAAATTTAAAATTTTTTCTTAGAAAATTTGAATTTTGATTTTGTTTAATCTATAAAAAAATAGACTAAAACATTTTTCATCCATATAAAATTCAATTATTAAAACTTTGTAAATTAATAGAAAAAAAAAATTCAATGTTAGAAAAACTTGTTCTTACAAAACATCTTTCTCTAGTTAATACATTTCTCAAAACCAATATTATTAAAATTATATTGAGTCAAAGATGAATAAGTTTATTTAAAGAATAACAGTTAAATTTTCATTTAAACTCAAGTAAATAATCTTTAAAGATAGTTTTGATTTGAGAAATACAAAAACATAAAAAAAGTTTTTAAGCTTTTTAGACACATTTTTCAAATCAAATAATATTTTGTAAGACATAATATTTATTTAGTATAAAAAGTAATATATCATAAAAATCATGTACGAAATAAATCTTTTCAAAATCTTAAACATTTTTCCAAAATATTTTTCATTTCAAATATTGCTAGTATTTTTTTAATACTAAAAATGATATAATTTAAGAACATATACCAAATAAATCTTTTTTAAAATGTTAATCAAGCTTATTTAGCTTAATATTTGTTATTTCAAAATAAAGAGTAATTCAAAACTAGCAATCTCTCCCTTTTTGATATGATAAAACTTAAAGATAAATTTACTTAATGAAAAACTTTCTTTGAAGAATTTAAAATTTTTGAAAACCATTTTGAAAAACTCTCCCTTAAACAATGCATATTTGTTAGCAAAACTACCTTTCAACTAATGAATTCTTCATCCTAATCCATAACTCATAATCCAACCCATTCTAGCATATATTTTTTTAAGCACATACATATAAAAACATCCAACACTTATAATTCAACATACACACACATATTTTATATATTTATATTAAGGCATATATATATCTATTAAGCTCACACATATATATGTATATCAAAGCAAATTTGTCTACAAAATATTTCTCTCACTTTTTGTTATAGTAAAAAGGTGATCAATTCAAAACATAAGACAAAATTCAAGAGCAAATATTTTCAATTCAGAGCATAATTAATTCATGTATTCAAGTGTAATAATGCACAGCAAAATTCAAATACATGTATTCAAGCACAAGAGTATAAAAGTATTTCATTGTATCCAATTTTAGCATTTTAGCAAAATAGTTTCAAATTTACTACATAAAACTAATGAGCAAAAGGACAAAAAAATGATATACATGTTACTCATAAATCATGTCATTATAAAATATGCTTAGAATGTAAAACATCAATATTAAGTAACCATATATTCAAGCACATATATTAAAGCTCATACTGGTTGTTGATGATATGTTATCATATAAACGAATCATTTTAATTCAAGCAAAATTGTTTTATAAGGTTTCTCTCATTTTTCGAAATAAGAAGCAATTAATTTAAGGTACACACAATTTTGCGTGAAAAAGTATAAGCTAAATCAAAGATAGACATATATTTCATAATGAGAACAAGCATTAATGAAAGTTCAAAAATTCATTAGTAATTTTGTCCACTAACTTTCAAAGAGCAAAAATATTTCATGCATATGAAAAATTTAGTCAATAAATCTAAAATGATAAAAACAACTTTTCATAAGCATATCTTATCCAAATAAATTCTTAATAAGAACTATAGCTTATATATAATTAATAAGACATGAGTACTAATGAGCAATAAGGTTCATTTGTCATGTTATAACATAAATTATACAAGTATGATTTTCTAAACATGATGAACACATATGCTATATCAAAGAAATTATAAAAGCATGATTATCCAAATACATGTGGACATACGTTTAAATTTATTTCAAGTCATTTCAATGTATAACATTGTTCTCAATCCAAACATATAAAAGTATCTAAACACAATTCAAACATATATTTCAATTACACAAGCATATGTAAATACATTTCAAATCACATATAGCAATATACCTAAAAAGATACAAACATTTGGCATCATTTGCTACATGCTATCTCAATAGTTTTAATAAATGAACATGTATATAAATTTCAAATTATGAGTTCATAATCTATGAGTCAAAGTAATTTAATGATCAATAAATCAATCTATTTAACTCATAGGCATGTCATATTAAATAAACACTAATGCACCAAAAATCATCAAGCTTATCAAAGCAATCAAGAATTAGGCAAGAATACCAATCAAGATGCATTTAGTTAATCCAAATATTTAAGAATGTTAAGATAATTTCTGTTAAATAGGTTGGTGACTAATTTGTGCAAAGTGTTCATATATTCAACCACAAAATCATATATTTGCACATAATTTCTTATTAAAAACATTCAAAGCATTAGGATTAGTAATATTTTGCCTCCATCCTTATCAAGCTATGTTGTTGTACTCATTTAGCTTTGAATTCTCCAATCCACTTTATTTGAGCAAAACTTTTGATAAACTAGACTCGATTGATGAAGATACTTTGCTTGCTATACCTGAAACTCCAAAGAAAAGTTGAGTCATTTATGCTCATTTCAAAATCTCCTTGTATTAGACTTAGAAAAATTCTTGACAAGAAATATTCATTAGTAGCATCAACAACATCAATTGATAAAAATTATACCAATTGTTAAAAATGATTTTCATATTCTAAAGAACACAAAATCCCCATAAAATCAATTCCATAATCAATTTAAGGCAACAATAGCAACAATAGCAACCCAATAGGAATTATCAACACAAAAGCAATATATCACAATGCCACACAATCAAGCACAAAAGACAAGTATAAATTTGAATTTAGACAATAAGGATGATCATGACATTGATGAAAATATGAATAGTGCAATTGTTAAGGCTATAGGAAAACTTTGTTCAAAAGAAAATTAAAATCTTAAAAAAATTAAAATGTAAGAAAATAAATAAGCTTGGCAGCAAATGTTGGTCATAATAGAGGGGGATAAGGTGAAACATTGTGAAAATACTACTCCACTCTTTCTTATACAATCCTTATTTAGCAAATTTGTTCAACCAAGTCATTTTGATTGAGTTCCATAGTTTTAAGCCTAGAATTCATATTTTCAACCAAAGAGTGTAGGGTATTCTTTTAAGTCATGAGGACTTGTAAAGATCCTTATATATTAAATGGTGGACTAGAAGGGTCTTTTAAGGAACATCATGAATCTCATGCTCTTTTACCTGCTCAATTCTAGTATCACTATTCCTAATCCATATACCATTAGCATTTTAAGCGTATCCTATACTATAAAGTGTATGCATCCTAAGAATACTATAAGGATCATTGGATACAATCTCTCTATCGCTCTTAGTGTTGATACCTAACTTCTTTAGAAGACTGTTAATAGTTATCCCATAGATCGATGTGTATTTTTTATTTTGGACAACCCTCATCATCTCATTGAACATAAAATGCACAAGGTTGAGTTTTTCTTTATGTTTGATTTTATATATCTACCAATAATCATTTCCTAATGGTAGAGTATTGAGTCCCAAAAGGTGTTAGTACATGGGTAACAATGAGATGTGTAATCTATCATGCATGGATGGCCTAGAAGCTTGAGTAGGAGCAATCATCATGAAATCATCTTCAAATATGTCTTGTGCCAAAAAGCAATCATATTACACCTAGTATTTGTGTCCCCTTGATCTTCTAACATAAAAGCTTTTGCCAATAATTGCTTATTCACTATTATTTCCCTCCCCATCACTTAAATTTCAAACTTATCTGCATAATATCTATTTTCTTAACCATTAATCTCAACACAATTTGCATTACTATAAAACGCTTTAACTAAATTCTCAAACATAATTTCTTTTATATTAAAATAATTCATCCGTTTAAATTTATTAAAAGCATTTAAATATAGAAATTCAAATGAGTGAATGAATTCAAGATTAGTTACCCTTTTTTGCTTGACATCCCGATGTGCAAAATTTATCTCATATCGATCCTTTATTGTAGGGTTTTCAAAGTTTTGATTGAAAAAAGGTCTTGTAGATGAACTAGAGGCTTCTTTAGGAGAATTTTTTTTAAAGCAAGAGGTGGTATAGTCTTGGAAGCCATAGGAGGAACTTGAAAAATTGAATAAGAGAATATAGATGGGATTTTGTGAAATTGATGGAATAATTAATGAATATGGGTGATAAAAAAGACTATAAGCTTGAGAGGGCCAAAAACAATAAGTGAAAGATGGTTCTTGGACAATGGCACAAAATGAGATCAATTTTAAGAGAGCGAGAAGTGAGAGAAGATGGTTTTGTTGTGTTTTGAAAGATTTTAAGAAAGAATTTGTAAGAAACTAAGTGGATACGATAGATTTTGCAAGAAATTTAAATTGAAAGTGATGATTTTTAGATGAATTTATGAATGAAAAACTTAGGGTATGAAAAGAAAATGTAAGGAAAAAGAATGGAGATAAGGTCAACTAAGGTTAAAGTGAGGAAAAAAAAGATTTTTTGAGTTTTAAAGGAGCTCAAGACATGTTGGCTGCTAGAATCGATCGATCGATTCCTATAAAGGATTGATAGGTTTTGGGTTTCCAAAACCAATTTATGCTACTGGTTGATAAATCGATTGATCAAGTCTATTTATGGATTAATAGGTTCTTCAATTTAGCATTTTTTAAATGATTTTTTATTTAAAAAACTAATGTATGCAATTTGATCATTCTATACAAGAATCTAATAAGCACACAAGGATGATCACACAAAAAATAACAAGTTAACAAGTATATAGAAATAAGCACAAACTTGTTCAAAACACAAATATATCAACAACAACTAAGAAATTATCACATATACATTTCGAGAAGCATTCATTAAGCCTAATTCTCCTCTAATTATGCAAAATTTATCTAGATCAAGAAGTTTGGTAAGAATATCAGCTAATTGATGCAATGTACAACTTATTCAATGCAATGTACAACTTATTCAAGCATAATGTCACCATTTTGAACATAATCTCTAATAAAATGATGCCTTATCTCAATGTGCTTGGTTCTTGAATGTTGAATTAGATTTTTGGTGAGATTTATGGTACTAGTATTGTCACATTTAATAGGAATGTGATCCACGATAATTCCAAAATCCTCAAATTGCTATTTAATCCATAATACTTGAGCACAACAAGTATCGATTGCTATATATTTGACTTTAGTTGTAGATTGAGCAACATTATTTTATTTCTTAAAAAACCATGATATAAGCTTACTCCTAAATAAATGACAAATACTAGAAATGCTTTTTTTATTTGTTTCACAACCACCAAAGTTACACTGAGATAAGTATGCAAAGTAAATGATGATCCTTTTAGATACCATAATCATAGATTAAAAGTGTCTTTTAGGTATCTAAAAATGCATTTAACAATAAGTAAATATGATTCTCTAAGTGATGATAGAAATCCGACACACAAGCATACACAAAACATTATATTTGGTCTACTTGCAATAAAATGGAGAAATGAACCTATTATAGACCTATAGGTTTATATAATTTAGAATCAACACATTTACCTTTGTCATCCTTGTCAAGCTTTGTTGAAGTGCTTATAGGAGTTGAGTATGGCTTAGAGTTCTCCATTCCAAACCTTTTGAGCAAGTCTTTGATATATTTAGCTTTATTAATGAATGTGCCATCCTTTGTTTACTTCACTTGTAGGCCTAAGAAAAATGTGAGATCTCCCATCATGCTCGTTTCGAATTCACCTTGCATGGTCTTAGCAAATTCTTAACAAAAAAGTTCATTAGTAGCACCAAAAATAATATCATCAACATATAGATGTACTATAAAAAATATCTATACCTTTCATTTTAATAAAATGAGTAGTGTCAACCTTTCCCCTATTGAAACTATTTTCAATAAAAAACTTTGACAATCTTTCATATCAAACTCTAGGAGCTTGTTCAAACCATATAAAGCTTTTTGTCAATTTAAACACATGATTTGGAAAGTGTCAATTTTCAAAATCAAAAAGTTATTCTACATATACCTCTTCATTTATGAAACCATTTAGAAAGGCACTCGTGGCATCCATTTGAATAAATTTGAAAATTTTGAAACATGTAAATGCTAGTAGCATCCCAATGGCTTATAATCTTGCAACCATAGCATATGTTTCATCATAATTTATTCCTTCTTTTTGGCTATATTCTTGAGCTACTAATTTAGCTTTATTTCTAACAACATTGCCATTCTCATCTATTTTGTTTCTAAAAATCCATTTGGTGCCTATAGTAGGATGATCACTAGGTCTAGGTACCATATTTCATAATTGGCTTCTTTCAAATTGGTTCAATTCCTTTTACATAGCTAATATCCAATGATCTTCTCCTAAGGCTTCATATATGTTCTAAGGTTCAATTTGTGAAAGAAAAGCTACATAATTACATACATTATAAGAAGATCTAGTTCTTACCCTTTGAGATGGATCATCAATAACCTCACTATCTTTAATATAACTTTTTTCTCTATTACTACTAGAAATATAACTTTTATCGATAGATTTTTTCATTGGTAATACTTTTACCAATGAAAAGAATTCATTATTATTTAGCAAGTCAGTAATGCTTTTTCGTTGGTAAAAAGTCCGTCAGTAATTATTGATGGAAATCCATTGCTAAAAAGCTAATTTTACCAATCGAACAATCTATTAGTAAAAAACTGTTGGTAATTCATCAATAATTCCATCGCTAATTAACTGAAAATGATTACTAAATGTTTATTTTTTGTCGATAATCTATAGGTAAAATTATAATTTCATCCATAATTTGATTAATTTCATCTATAATTATTTAAGAAACCTATAAATTAAAATCAAAACATATGTAATTATTTGAAAAGCTTATTATTTCTATTATTATTAATAAAAATAAAAAATCCACATATCAAAAAGCAGGTTCATGAATTAATACATCTCCATTTTGCATCAATGCTAGATAAATTCAACAAATCTCCATTTGTCGCTTGTTAATTCAAAATTTTCAAGGATAAACTTTGAAACTAGCTAAAGACAATACCAAGAGAGCAATATGAATTCCTCATGTTGAGAAGGATCATCTCATTTCCTATATGTGATCACAAAGGTCCTGGGAAAGTACCATTCTCCTTTTGTTCATTCCACCTCCCAACCTATAACAATTTGAGCAACATCCAAAATATTAAAATGGGGATCATGAGTCTACTAAATGTAGAAAAAAGTACGATACAAAAGTCTATAATTCTCAACATAAAACAATATAGAATATTTGGTATGAAAAAAATAAAAAGCACCTATAATTTACTTATGCCCTTAATGCTAGACAATAATTTATTTCTTATTTACAATTATTTGTTATGCATCATATAAAACCATAAATTATGTTACAAGCTTTGTGAATGATGCCATAACATATCTAAGATGCTTATAAAGAACAGAACTTGGTACTAGAAGCCAAAAAATAAGCACATGATATTAAAGTTCATATAACATATACTTATACACAGTATAAATTCCATTACAACAAGATAAACTTTTTTTTACTTATGATGATATAAAAAACGAAGTATACTCATCTTTTCACCAAGACAAAGAGATTGATATTATTTGGCAAATTTCTCACATTCATTAGACTTTTTAGCTTTGTTGCCAAGCACCTATAGTTGATTTTAATTACATTTCAAAATTTCCTAACAAGGAAAAATTTGAAAATTAATAAGTAATGCATTTACCTATGAAACTCAATGTAACGGGTGAAACAATGTTTAGTTTGATTTGTTGTTAGGAAATGAAAGTTACCTAGGGTAGTTTCTAGTTTAATTTGGGATTATAAAAGGAAAAAAGATAATGTGAAAGAAATGTGAGAACTAATGGATGATAACTTGATGTAAATTTGTTACTTACTAGTTTAAAGTGAAAATTTCCAATTAGGATAGTCCCAAATCATTTACTAAAGCAAAAAATATAAATTTGAAATATTTTTACGAGGGTTATACATTAATCTTTTGAAGAAATTATACAGTAAAATAAATATACACACTCATAACTTTAGAAGCCAACTAGCATGAATATATATATAAAGCATCTGTGGAAGACAATAGGCTTCCATAAGAAATAGACAAGAAAAATTATTTTAGTTTCAAAATGCCACAAAAAGGATATCTAAAAATTCTTAGAACAGAATCAAAGTATCATCTAATTCATAGTTCATAAACAAGTTGATGGATCATAATGACATAGCCTTCAAAAATGTTTGTGAGAAGTCTTAACCCAAGCCTTAAACTTGGTACGTGTCCAATGATGAGAGCTTAGTTGGAAGCTTAAGTAAGCTTTATCATTTGTTTTAGAATAATACTTTAGGTTTATTTGTGTGAAAATTATAGGTTCTTATCTCATTCTGATTCTAGCTTTTTATGTGGGAATGACATTTTTGAAATTTTCTAGTTTGCTTGAAATCACAAATCTATATGCCTAAGAGTTATGTTTGGGCCTTCCTTTACGCTGTTAAGTTTTTATTATAGTTTAGGTATCAACATTTTAAGTCAAGTTTGTTAGTTTGTTAATTGGTTAGTTTCCTAATTAGCGTCTCAAGTATCTGTTAAAGTCTTAACTATACTAGAAGTGCTAGGATTCTATATGTAATCTTTTTTATTGAAAGTTAGGCTTACTATGAAAAATTTCTAGTGTTATTTTTCTGGTGATTGTCTAATAAAATCAACGTCTAGTGTGATTTTAAAGGCCAAAGCTTATATGATTTTTTCTTATTATTTTGCTATGTTGTTTACATTTACAACTAGCCCTAAATTAATATCTTTAAACCCAAGTACTTTTATTTATCAAACTCTACCACTATCAAGTTCCCTACCAAACTATTAATTAATGTTCACAGACAAGGTTCATAATACCAGAACAATCTTAGAACAAGAAAGCTGACCAACATCACAACTTTCCTAAATCATAGATGATCCAAGAAATACAAGTAACTTTATTAAGTTATTAAAAGAGAACAAGCAAGTATTAGATTTTTCTTATATACATTCATCATCAGAAATCAAAACAGAAAGAAAAAACAAAGAAATATATTAAAATTAAAACACTCTACACTTAAACTTTAATTTTGCTTTTACATCCTAATTTCCCTTTAAATAATACTTTTAGTAGCACAAGTCCATTACTATACTCCAATATTCTTCAACTACTTTAGAATTTGTGATCCTAATGTCATAATGCTTAGTATAGTATGGCTTTTGATGTCATCATGTGTTGTTGTACAATTAAGCAAGACTATAATCTTTTCGGTGTCTTCATCAGTTAGCTTGCAACACATCAATTCATAATTACTATAAAGTGAACATTATGCTTTGGCCTTGATAACACGATACCTTTACCTTGGATCTTATCATTCATAGAATAAAGGCGAAAAAAGGGTTGTAAGATACAAGCTCTCATATAATATAAGTACTAAATATTAAAGTTTCCTCTCAAATTAAGGTACTAAATTCACATATGACATGAATAAAACTTTTGTTTTTCACTAAAGCAGTGAACTTTCAGATTTTTCACATTGAATGACTTCCAAAGTTGATAGTATTCCCCTTTTTATTCAAACATTTGCAAGCAATGAAAAATTCACAAGTAAAACTTAGAAATTTAATAAAAGATATTTTTTTTATTAATGAAAAGAAAGAAAAATTCAATTCCTTAGGGTATATGCATTTATTGTTAAGTTTAATAGTTAGTTCAAGTAATTTTTATTTAATTATTAATTAATGCTTATAATTATTTAATGAAAATATTAACATAATTAGTATTCTAAAGCCTTTAACTTTGTGAAAAATAGACTAAGTAGACCATTTCTATGTCATTTTTTAGTCATAATTTTCTTATATCTTATTGTCTATATTTAAATAGATACTACTTCAAGAAAGCTTAGAAAATTGCATAATTAAGCGTCCATTTCAATTCAAGTTCTACGATTTAAAAAATATCTTACAAAAAGCTTCTGCTGCAAGAAATTTTCTTAGTTGAATGCCCCAACGATACCTTGTCTATATTAAAATCAACAAGCCAAGTAATGAAACTATACCTTGGCAGAGAAGATAAGTTCCAAACAAGCCCAAGGGCAAGCAATCATAAGCAATCATGGGTGGCAGTCATGGGCAATCATGGGTTAAAGGGCTCATAGGCTCATGGTTTCAAGGGGTCATGACCTCATGGGCTTAAGGGTGACGAGGAGAGGACAACATGGCATGGGCCGACGGTGTTGATCTGAGAGAAGATAGGAGAAAAGAAAAAAGAATAAGAGAGAAAAAAAGTTAAAGATTGAAATTGGGGAAGAAAGGAAAAGAGAAAGGGAATTCTTAAATTTAAATGACCTTTACTGATGATTTAAATGACCTTTATCGAACAAAAAGCTATTGGTAAGTCAAAATTTTTCAATTTTTAGGGATGGATTATCGATGGATTCCGTTAGTAATTAGTTGCTAATAAAAAATTTCCCTCCCATTTTAATTCAAAAAAGATATTTTTATTTTTTTGAAAACCAAAATTTTTTTACATATGAAAAAAATTCGTCGATAATCCATCGGTAAAAGTTTTAGCAATAGACTATCCATTAGTAAAAAACACACCAATTGCCTATTTTTCCCATGATATATTCACTTACAAAATATTAGCGGATATTTTCATTGGTAAATTCCTTTGATGAATTGTCAGTAAAGAGTTTTTAGTTTTTTTCATCGGTGAACCATTAGTAAAGAGTTTCTATTTTTTTTGTCGGTAAACTATTAAGAATCCATTGATAATTATCAATGAAAAAAATCCATTGGTAAAAATCTATTGGTATTGCTTTTATTTTTAGTAGTGTATGGAGATTTGGTTCTTATTCAATTTGTTATTGTTACTCTATAAACTCTACATCTTCTTTTTAATTGTTCTTCTCAATGTCATGAGATGTATCATTAATATTTTCTTGAGATATACCTACATCATCATCATTGAAAGAGAAACCTTTCTCGGAGAAGGATTAGATTCATCCAATATGACATATATATACTCTTCAGCAACTAAAGTCCTTTTATTAAAGACTTTAAAAGCTTTTGAATTCAAAAAATAACCTAGGAAAGTACCTTCATTACTTTTTGCATCAAATTTGCCAAGATTATCTTTTCCATTATTCAAAAACAAAACATTTATAACCAAAAGGATGAAAATAAGTTATATTAGGCTTTTTACCTTTAAAAAGTTCATATGGTGTCTTTTTTTTTTTTTCAAAATTGGCTTAATCATAGCCTTATTTATAATATAATAAGAGGTATTTATGGCTTCCACCCAAAATATTTAAGTAAATTATTTTCACAAAGCATGATTCTAACCATTTTCTCTAAAGTTCTATTTCTCCTTTTTACCAGTTCTTTTTGTTAATGAGTTTTAGGAGCAAAAAAATTATGGCTAAGACCATTTTTATTACAAAACTCATTAAAACTAAGGTTTTCAAATTCTTATTCATGATCACTTCTAATATTAGAAATTGAAGATATTTTTTTATTTAGTATTTGTTTGCTAAAAGTGATGAATTTTTCCAAAGCTTTATTCTTAGAAGGTAAGAAGAGAACTCATGTATATCTAGTAAAATTATCAATAATAACAAGCCCATATTATTTACCACCAATGCTCATTGTCCTAGTAGGACCAACAGGATAAATATGAAATAATTGAAGTTTTCTAGTGGTTGAAACACAATTTTTAGTTTTAAAGGAAACTATTCTATGTTTTCCTTAAGCACACGTAGCACAAATTTTATTATTTTAAAACTTCAATTTTGGTAAGCCAATTACTAAATCATTTTGAGAAAGTTTTGAAATCACGTGTGTGCTCACATGCCCAAGTCTTCTATGCCATATCCAACTTTCATTTTTTTTTTTTACCCATAAAACAAACATTCATAAAGGATAAGTCATCCAAGTGAACCACATAAATATTTCCTTGGTGATGTCTAATAAAAAAAGTTTGTTAATTTTGACTCAATCACTTGACAACACATAGATTTAAAAATATCCTTAAAACCTTTATCACACAATTGACTAGTACTAAGCAAGTTATGTTTAAGTCCTTTAACAAGTAAAACATTCTCAATATTAATGGAAAAATTATTACCAATGGAACCAATTTCTTCAATTTGACCTTTGGAGTTGTCCCCAAATGCAACATCTCTTCCACTTTTAGGCTTTAAGTTCTTGAATTAACTTTTGTCCCTAGTCATGTGTTTTAAGCATTCACTATCAAGGTACCAAGGATTATTCTTGCTTGAATTTGCCTTGTAGCAATGCTCATCCACCTATAAGTGTACAATCAAACCTTTGTTTTGGGTCGCTAAGTTTTCATAGGTCCTTGAGTGTTAGTACTCACAATTTTTATGCCTTTTGAAATTCACTTCATTTTAGTAATCTCATCTTGAGATATGCTAACTCTTTTTGAAATTTACACACTCCTAATGAGTTTACCTTTATAGGTGACTTTCTTAGTTACTTGAGCTTAAAGATCTAATAGAGGTTCAAACTTTAATTTTAGCCCCAAACTAAGTTTTAAGGCCCGATTTTTATTTTTATTTTTATTTTGTTAATTAAATTAATTAAAAATTACAAAATCTAAAAAAAAATCTTAAAAGAAAAGCATAAAAGATAGAAACACTAGAGTGGCCAACAATGCTAAGAGTCCTTCCCTACTTCATTGCTCCACTAGCTACAGCCACAACAAGACAAAAGGGCCCATAAAATTTTCAAAAAACTAGAGGGTTGTTGATAAGAATTGGGGCATTTAGCTCATCAAACGAGAGAAAGAGGAAGCAAAAATTTTCACAGAAAAAAAACCAACCCCTTCATAACCAGATCCCTCACCCACTACCAAAATCACCACTAACAACCCACCACAAAGCCAACACCATCATAAACTCCCTTGGCATAATCCCAAAATTACCACTATAGACATCCTAGTTTGTTTAAGAATTTTTTAAAAATTGGAAATAGGCTTTTGGTTGTGAATTGAGCTTAATTGAGAAACTTTGAGCCCAATAAAAAAAGTTTTAATTTAAATTTGTTTTATTTATTTTTGTTTAATTTTACTTGTCTAAAAAAAAAAGGGTGGAAGTTTGAAAAAAAATGTTGAAGATTTTGCAATAAATTTTGGTGCTTGATTTATGCAATTATGTTAAAGATTTTGCAAGAAATTTCAATGCTTGATTTATGCAATTAATTCACATTCAATTTATTAGCTAAAATAAAGAAAGATTGAATCTTATAAAGAACCAACTGAAAGTAAAAGGGAAGGGGAATTCTCCTACACGACAGCCAGCGTTTATTCAATTGTAAATTAGAGCTGTGCAAACCAGAAAGTTAAATATAAAAGCAATCACACAACAGCTGAAGGCCTCAATTAACAAACCAAGCAAGCAAAAGTGCTAATAGAGTAAACAATTGACAAAGCCCAAGCCATACAATCAAACCAACAAGTCAATCTAGAACTAAACCCGTTAACAAATTGAGCAAGAAATCATCAACAAACAAAAAATAGTAAAGGAAAGAATTAGAGGCTGATTTTTGGGTTACTCTTCCTAGTAGGGTTTTTCATAAAAGAGAAGGTTAGAAGAAGTCCTTTGAGGCATTGGTGAGACTAGCAAATAGCGACGAACAACAGACGACTAGGTAATGGCAAGCGCTAGGTCCTGGCAAGCGCCAAGTCCTGGCAAGCGTCAGGTCTTAGGTTAAGGTCTCTTGATTTTTGATTAGGTTTGAAATGAACAAAGGAAAAAATGGTTAATTTTAGGTGACATTCGATGGTTTATGGTCTTTTATCTTGGGGGAACTTTAACTTTTTAGCACCAAGAAAGAAGAATAAGGAAACTGGAAATTTGAATTGAGTTCCTAGATTTGTTGTTCGTAGTTGTAAATGAATAGTAATAAAATTGTTTTACTATTTTACAATTAGATCAGACTGGGGAAAAGAGAAAAGCAACTAATTCACTTAGGTGATTCAGTAGTCTATCATTAGCAATTTAGGTTCTTGAAATTTCTAGGGGACATGGGACAAATGTGGAAGCAGTATGCATAAAAAAATAATAATAACTTTGGAAGTTTGTGATAGAAGTCCACTTGATGTATACCAAACCATTTTGTCAAGAAGCATTTCAAAGGTATCGTATAGTGATAAGGAAGATAAGGGGGTTGAGGTAGTTGGCCATAGATTGGTTTTCCTAGGCCTTGATTCTTGACAGCATAGACTAGTACTAGGCTTGAAGTGTGTCTTTTAATAATGTTGGGTTTGTCTTCATTCTTGAAATAATGTAACATTATTTTAGGAGAGATCTTGACTGACGTGCAATTCAATTGATTCATGCATCCACTTGCTTTCAAATCCAACTCGTTTTGTAGGTTTTTTTATTTTTATTTATTTTATATTTTAATTTTTTTTCTTTATTTATTTTCAATTTTTTGTTTCATTTATTTTATTTTATTATTTATTTACTTTTACTGAGTAATTTATTATTTTTTAAATATTTTGTAAAAATTTTTTAGGAAAATAATAAAAAATAATAAAACGAAAAAAACTTTTTCAAATAAATTCATAAATCCTACCAAACTATTGGAGAATTTTCATGGATTTAATTTTTAAAATGGAATCCACCAAATTATTGAGAAAATTTCATAAATCATTTTTAAAAAAATAACAATGAGGGAAAATAAAAAATATTTTTATCCTTTAAACTATTGTAGGATTGCTTTCCAAATTAAGTCCCACCAAACTATTGGCAGACTTAATGAAATTTTGAAAAAATTTTACAAATCTTTTTACAATAGAATTTCACTAAACTATTGAGAGATCTACTTCAAAGTAAGTCCTATCAAACTAGTGGGATACTTTACTAATTTTTTTGAAATAAAATACATTAATAAATTCAACGACGGAGCCTCTTCAGAGTGTGACACTAGTTTCCATGAATACTCCTAAGGTGAGAGAATTATCTTAAATTGTTACCAAACTATTGAGACAATTTTAAGACTAATTTTCAATATTTAATATTTTGGTAAAAGCATAAACATTTTTAAGGCTTGGATAATTTGGAATTAAATTGGTACCATATTTGAAATGGGCACTATAAGGGTGCTATAACCTTTCTCACATGTAATTGTACTCTCGAACCTAAAATCTGGTTTTGTGGATCAGATTCAATCAAGTGGCTAATCATACATAAACCAAAAAAAGTTGTAGTGACTCTTCTAATCCATGTCTAAAGGTAGATCCACGGATCTATATGTTATAATAGTTTGGTGACTCCACTGGGGACATCGAGAGTTAGGCCAGTAAATGATTTTTTATTATCAAAGCCTTGCTTAATAAACTTGAGATTATTTCGTTTCTTTCCTATTTCTTCCTTTTCATTGTTTATGTTCTAGTAGTTATTCACCTGTATATATCTATCATTTATTTGTGTGTACATAACATAAAGCTCTCCACCTAGGCTCTACCCTTATGAAGGAGTGAAGTACCTATGCCTTCGTGAGATTTCATTTCTCTACATGGGCCTGTGAAACACTCTCACTCAAATTGAACCCTTTTCGTTTGAAGCCTATGATGGACGAGAATTAGGGCACCTTATTAGTTTATAATGGATGATGATGTAAGAAATAATTTAGGAACCTTCTAGAATTTATCTACACCACATGTAGTTAACTTTAAGAGCCCAACCATAGGTAAAACCATGCCTCCCCTTTGTGTTAGAAAATCTCTAATAGGACACATGATTGGATGTTTATTTTATTTTTAAGCTTATTTATTATTTTTTGTATATTTTTACTAACACTATATGTTGATCTCTATATTTATGTATTTTTTTAATAAACTTTTTCTTTTATCATGCATTCATGTCATTAGATTTATCATACGGAATATTTACCATAAAATAATTTTTAACAAGGAAAATCTCAGTTATATCCATGGAAAGCCTAGCCAAGCCCTCCACTGGCCTAAAAAGGGAGTCTGAGGAATTGAAGCTAACAAACAGGGAATAAGTCCAAACACTGGGGCAAGAAAAGGATGGATGGAGGAATTTGTGCATTGACCTTAATATAAAAAGGTCCTTCACTAATCATGAATTGGCTTAACTGTTGCAAGAAAATAGACAATTGCAAGCAAAATTACAAGAAAAGGATGCAATGCTCTTTAAAGCACAAAAGCACATCCAAATGCTAAATGAAGTGGTGATGGGAATTAAAGCGCAAATGAAGGCTATAACCAAAGAATATGAGTAAATAAAGGAAGGATATGTGAAGATGTATAATCAGTTAAAGTCTTTGTTTGACCGAATTAGGGTGATCATTTATAAAGCCAATGACTTGATAGAAGGATAGTAAGGGTGCCTCTAGTGGGAGTACATAGTAAAAATTTGGTAGATCTCCTTAACAAAGTACAAAGACAATATCGACGAGCTATGGGTTTTTTTTCCCCATAGTTCTAGACTTTTCATGGATGTAATGTTAAATTTGGTTAAAAATAACTTTTAATTCAATAAAGATTTCTTTGATAACAATTGATATGTAGTAAATTTTCCTTATTGCATTCATGCATTTTGTTTTAGTACTCATTCTTATGTATAATTTGAGAGTTTCATGGACATCATTTTAAAGTTGCACATTATGGGAAATCAAGGTTCAAGGATAGCTCAACACCAATACTACACTCGGGCTAGAACCAAAAAGATGGAGCAAGACAATGCGGACTGGTTTGAGAGGTCAGAAAAGGCCTAAGAAGTAATTGAACAAAAGCTAAGTAAAATCCTTGAAGCTCTAGAAAAGATAAACAAAAAGAAAGTAGTGGAAGAAGATGTCTCACATGAAGATATTGAGCCAATGTATCCTTTAGGTTTTTCTCTACATTAGACCCAAACTATTCCAAGTCTTAGCCATAGCAGACCATATCCTGAGTTAAAAACCCCTTATGCACCCTGTTAAGGGAATGTTCAGAGTTATACCAATCCTTCTTCATTGAAAAGACAGATGAGCCCATCCAAATTCCTAAAATTGATGAGACTAAAAAAGAAGTGAAGTTACAAACAACTGTATCTTCGAAAGACTCTAAGATCGACCAAGTTATGAGCATGATTGAGAAAAGATTACGGGTTGTAGAGGGCATTGATTTCCATGGATCTATGGTTGTTGTCAACCTTTGTTTGGTTCCAAATGTTGTGATTTTTTTAAAATTCAAGATACTAAAATTTGATAAGTATGACGGTACCAAGTACACCATTATGTATATCACAATGTATTATTGTAAGATGGTAGCTTACGCCAGCAATGAGAAGTTAATCATGCATATGTTTCAGATAGCTTAATCTAGTTTGTTACAAGATGGTATGTTCAGTTGGACATGACTCATATTAAATCATGAAAAGATTTGACACAGTCTTTCATCAACCAATACTGTCACATCATATACATAGCTCCTGATCACCTTTCATTACAAAGTATGGAGAAAAATGCATTTGAGTCTTTCAAAGAGTATGCCAAAAAAATGGTTGGATGTCACTGCTCAAATGTAGCCTCCCTTTACTAAAAAAAAAATGATAGTTTTGTTTATAAATACTTTGAAATTGCTCTATTATAAGAAGATAATAGGAAATGCAACAAAAAATTTTATTGATATGATGATCTCATGGGAGATTATTGAAAACGCCATCAATAATGGCAAGCTTGAGAAGGAAAAGACTGATAGTGCCAAAAAAGGGAGGATGCCTAAAAAAGAAGAAGATAAAGCCTAAGCAGTGTGTTTTGAAGGGTAGCAATCCAGAAGTTATGCTCCATATCCACCATATGTTCATCTTGCTTACTACCCAACAACCAATAATGTTGCACAAGTTCCTTACTAGCTTTATTTTCCAACCATAAACAACATTATTGTAAGTCCTCATCAACCAATTTTTCAAAGATCAGCATATGTGCCTAATCTTGTTACTACACCAGTTTCAAGGCCTAAATATAGAGTGATTTAAGAGATTCAGGGGTAATCAAGAAAGAGCTCATATTGATCCTATCCCCATAACTTATACTAAGCTATTTCTAAAATTGGTCAAGAATGACCTAATATCTACAGTCTTTTTAGAACCATTAAAGCCACCCTATCCCAAATGGTACAATGTTAATGCCATATGTGACTATCATAATGAGAATATGGGTCACTTTATAGAAACTTACCTGCTTTCAAGCATAAGGTGCAAAGTTTGATTCGAGCAGGCTTGATGAGCTTTAATGAATCGGGAAAACTGAATATCCACAAAAACCCTTTGCCCAATCATCTAAGGGCATGGCTTTGGAAAGGTTAATTGGAACTACTTATCATCTTGGACTTCTTGAGAATATGGATATTCTTTTATGTACTTGGATTTCATTTTATTTTTCATTATTTTAATAAAGTGACAAATTTGATGCATTTTCATGGCATTTCTCTTTTGTGTGAAACACCATTATTTATTTTTACTTTTTCATACCTTTTCCCATATCCATTTTTTGATTCCAAATAATGAATGTTCAGATAGTTATGACAATAATTTCGAATTTGACTTTGACAACAGTATTTGATTAAAACTATTGGTCCATAGGGACTATTGAATAAAAGGACAAGTCTAGGGAAGAATTTCAAAAGTGACACAACACATGATCTTTGTTTATTCATAAGTCTGCTCTTAATCAATAAAGATTCTCATTGAGAGTATTCATGCTCGAAATGATAAATGGCCATATTTTACTATCCTTTAAAAAAAATCCCTTGCTACTCCATTTAAGCCTGTTAAAAATTTCTTTTGAGAAACCCTAACCAAGAATCACCCTTACATTGGGGGGCAAAGTTTGAGAGATTTATTCATTCTTAGGGGCAAAGCCCTTTTATAATCAAGTTTCCTTAACAAATGAAAAAATGAAAAAGAAAATGAAAAAAAGTTGATGGGGCAAAATGCTAATGTGCTCCACCAAAAAAAAAAAACAAAAAAAAAAGAAAATTGATAGGTCAAAATGTCAAAGTGCTCAACATGAAGAAGTGATCATTGGTTTGATTACCTCACAAATACAATTTGGGCTTGCTTTATCAATTTCTTTGGTAACCTTTACCTTAGCCTACGTTACATCCCTTAAAAGTCTATTATGATTGAACGTGAATGCTTAATTTAGAGAATCATGAATTGAATTAGGTAGGTTGGCCATTAGATTGTTTGAAGCTTTGATCAAAGTGTCATTGGTGAATAAATGGGAAAAAATGAAAAAAAATGAGAAAAAAGCACAAAAAAGGTAAAAAAAAAAAAAAAAAAGAGACAAATGAGGAAAAAAAAAAGACTTAAGTTGAAAACTAAAAAAGGCAGTTTAAGATGAAAGTTGAAAAACACTGCTCCATATGAGGGTCCCAGGAATGAGGATGATGGAATCACGTTTTTGAAGGAGTTTTATGAGTTTAAGTTCAAAATTGTTTGAACAATCATTATTTTGGATGTTAATATCCTATTCGAATAATCACAGCATTTTACCTTTTGTTCACCCTTAGGTTGTTCTTGACCCTACCTTTTGTTTTTTCAATTATAAAGACCCATTTTTCTTATCCTTCACTAAATGAAAATTCTCTAAATGAATCAAAGAAATGTATCATGTCTCTCACTGATTTGAATAATGGCAAATAAATGAATGACATTTTTCATAAAGAGTTTTTCATTTTTTGAAAGAAACCCAAGATGAGATAAATGAAAAAAACATGAGAAAATGATTTACAAAGGGGTAGACAAGGTGACTTGATGATGAATTCAATAATAGATTAGTTGACATGACTTACAAGTTATGACCAGATGAGAATAATGACATAGATTAGTTGATAGAATTTATTTTGAGATGCTGAAAAGCTGAAGAAGAATACATGAGATGGTTGAATCTTAAGAACCTTGTTACCATAATTGAAACCTCATGGCATGATTTAGTAATATCTGTATTACACACATTGTGTTTACATTTGCATCCTAGATAGGATATGCATTTACATCATTACAATATCACTTATCACTCATTTTTATCTCAGCTCAGTTCAGATCATTTTTGTGACTCATAATTTCATCTCAATCATTCATCTTTGACCTTAACTCGGTTCTGGTTACTTTATCTCTCAAACTTATGGTTTCAGTCCGATCATCCAATCTTAGCTCAATCCAGATCACTTTTTTTACTCACGATTTTGTCTCTGTTATTCGTTTTTGACTTTGACTTGGTCCTAGTCACTTCATTTCTTGACTTGCATTTAGTCTCAGTCATTCATCTATGATCTCAACTCATTCCAGATCATTTTTTGACTCATGGTTTCATCTTGATCATTCATTTTTTACCTTAACTTGATCCTAGTCACTTTATTTCCCGACTCGCGGTTCAATTTCAATCACTCATTTTGATCTCGACTCATTCTAAATCATTTTTCTAACCTTTGTGAAAACTTGAAATCTTGTGAATCTTTCTTTCCTATGAGTCTAAAATTCCTTGCAAACTAAGATCTTTATGAATCTATAACCTCTGCGAAGCTTGAAATCTTACGAATCTTTCATTCTTGTGAATCCGAAAACCTTTGCAAATCATGAATCTTTACGATTTTGTTAAACTCAAGATAGTGGGATCTTTCAACTTCTGCTATGGAACCTCATAAATTTTTTAATGTCTATCCTTGGATTTAGAATGAAAATTTAAACTTTATTTTTTTGACTTACGATTTCATCCTGATCAGTCATCTTTGACCTCAACTCGGTTTTGATTATTTTATCTTTTAGACTCATAGTTTCATCCTAGTCATTTGATTTTAGCTCAGTCCAGATCATTTTCTTGACTTGTGACCTTGTCTCAGTTATTTATCTTTGACTTTCCTTGATCTTGGTTGCTTTCAGACTTGCAACATCATCCTAGTCATCTGATCTCAGCTCGATCTATATCATTTTCCTGATTTACGACATCGTCTCAATCATTCATCTATGACCTTGACTCGATCTTGGTCACTTTCAAACTTACGACATCATCCCGGTCATTCACCTACGATCTTGACTTAGTTTTGGTCACTTTCAGATTTGCAGCATCATCTTGATCATTCACCTATGACTTTGACTTGACCTTGGTCACTTTCAGACTCATAGCATCGTCCCAGTTATTTGATCTTGGTTTAGTCTAAATAATTTTCCTGACTAGTGGCATCATCCCAATCATTCAATCTCGGTTCAGCCCATATCATCTTTTCGACTAGAGGTTCAGTCTTGATCATTTTCATTCACTAATTTGACTCAAACAGAGTGGGTGTCTAGGTCTTTGCATCATCCTTGTCTAATAGAGATGTGCAAAGAGAGGTAGGTGTAGACACCCTATTTTGTTCGAAATATTTTTTAAAAATTGAAAATAGGCTTTTGGTTGTGAATTGAGCTCAATTGAGAAACTTTGAGCCTAATAAGAAAAGTTTTAATTTTAATTTGATTTAATTTGTTTTAGTTATTTTTATTTAATTTTACTTGTTTAAAAATAAAAAAAGGGAAGTTTGAAAAAAAACTTTGAAGATTTTGCAATAAATTTTGGTGCTTGATTTATGCAATTATGTTGAAGATTTTGCAGGAAATTTCGGTGCTTGATTTATGCAATTAATTCACATTCAATTTATTAGCTAAAATAAAAAAGGATTGAATCTTATATAGAACCAATCGAAAGCAGAAATGAAGGGGAATTCTCTTACATGGCAGCCAACACTTATTCAGTTGTAAATTGGAGTTGTGCAAACTAGAGATGCAAATATAAAAGCAATCACACAACAGCCGATGGCCTCAATTAATAAACAAAGCAAGCAAGGAGCACTAATAGAGCAGACAATCGACAAATCCCAAGCCATACAATCAAACCAATAAGTCAATCCAGAACCAAACCCGTCAACAAATTGAGTAGAAAATCATCAACAAACAAAAAATAGTGAGGGAAAGAATTGGAGGCTAATTTTTAAGTTACTATTCTTGATCATGTTTTTCATAAAAGAAGAAGTTAGAATAAGTCCTTTAAGGTGCTGGTGAGACTTGCAAACAATGGCGAACAGCAGACGGCTAGGTAGCGGCAAGTGCCAAGTCCTAGGTTAAGATGTCAAGATTCTTGATTGGGTTTGAAACAAACAAAGGAAGAAAAGTGGTTAATTTTGGGTGATATTCGATGGTTTATAGTTTTTTGTCTTGGGGTAGCTTCAGTTTTGCAATACCAAGAAAAAAGAATAAGGAGACTAGAAATTTGAATTAAGTTCATAGATTTGTTGTTTGCAGTTGCAAGTGAATAGTAATAAAATTGTTTTATTGTTTTACAATTAGATCAAATCGGGGAAAAAAGAATAGCAATTAGTTCATGTAAGGGATTCGGTAGTCTACTGTTAGCAATGCAGGTTCTTGAAATTTCTACAGGAAATGGGACAAACGTGGAAGCAATATGCATAAAAAAAACAATAACTTGGGAAGTTGTGTTATAGAAGTCCACTTGATGTATACCAAACCATTTTGTCAAGAAGCATTTCAAAGGTACTGTATAGTGATAAGAAAGATAAAGGGGTTGAGGTAGTTGACCATATATTGGTTTTCCTAGGCCTTGATTCTTGACAACATAGACTAGTACTAGGCTTGAAGTGTCTTTTAATAATGTTGGGTTTGTCTTCATTCTTGAAATAACATGACATTATTTTGGAAGAGATCTTGACTCATGCGCGATTCGATTGATCCGTTCATCCACTTGCTTTCAGATCCAACTCATTTTACAAGTTTTTGTTTATTTTATTTTATATTATATATATTTTATTTATTTATTTTTAATTTTTTATTTCATTTAATTATTTATTTACTTTTGCTGAGTAATTTATTATTTTTAAATATTTTACAAAAAATCTTCTGGAAAACAAAAAAAATAACAAAACAAAAAAACTTTTTCAAATAAATTCATGAATCCTACTAAACTATTGGAGAGTTTTCATAAATTTAATTTTTAAAATAGAATCCACCAAATTATTGGAAAATTCTATAAATAATTTTTTTTAAAAAATAATAATGAGGGAAAAATAAAAATAACTTTTATCCTCTAAACTATTGGAGGATTGCTTTTCAAATTAAGTCTCACCAAACTATTATGAGACTTAATGAAATTCTCAAAAATTTTTATAAATCTTTTTACAGTAAAATCTCATCAAACTATTAGGAGATCTACTTCAAAGTAAGTCCTACCAATCTAGTGGGAGACTTTACTAATATTTTTGATATAAAATACATTACTAAATTCGATCATGGAGCCTCTACAAAGTGAGACAATAGTCTCTATGAATACTTCTGAGGTGAGAGAATTATCTTAAATTGTTACCAAATAATTGGGACAATTTTAAGACTAATTTTCAATATTTAATATTTTGGTAAAAGCATAAACATATTTAAGGCTTGGATAATTTAGAATTAAACTGGTACCATCTTTGAGATGAGCACTGTAAGGATATTATAATGTTTTTCATGCGTAACTATACTCCCAAAACTAAAATTTTATTTCATGGATCAAATTCAATCAGGTGGCTAATCACACCAAAACAAAAAAGATTGTTGGTAGCTCCTCTAATCCATGTCTAGCGGTAGGTCCATAGATCTATATGTTATGACAACAACCACTAACTACCCCAAAAGAAACCTACCCGAGACTCACCTAAACGTGACAAAAACCTTGTGGTTTTTTGAAAACCAAAACCCACTGTCAACCAGCAATAGCCATTAAACCAGTAGTAAAAAAACCACCATAGCCTAACCTATACTATCACTATTCTACTAAAAAAAAAAAAAAAAGAAAAACCACATATTTAGGAGGGGAGTAGCATCGAAAAAAGTAAGCAAAAGAAAAAAAAAAAAAAAAAACACAATAAGGGGCTTTGGAGTTTTTTTTTTTTTTGGAAGAATTTGGCTTAGGTTGGTGAATATGGAAAAAAGAAAAGGCTTTTAGATGGGGTTAGTGGCTGGAGTGGCAAAACTAATAGTGGCTTATAGTAGTGAAGGCTTTTAGGATGATCTAAACTGGTGGAGTGAAAAAGGGAAAGAAGAGAATGTCATATTTTAGTTTGGGATAGATTAGAAGATTGAGGAAAGATTTTCAGCCACTTGAAGTTTTGGAGTTCAACTTTAGATTTAGGAGTTTTGAAACGTTTTTGGGAAAAAACCAAGTTAAAAATTGGAAAGAAAAGGAGAAAAGCTTTGTTTGGGTGAAATTAAGGACCAAAGCTTCGTCAATAAGTGGTGATCGATGGTGGCAAAAGGCGGTTCAACCGATTGCTGATCACCATATTTAAGGCAATTGGGTAGCTTTGTTGCAAAGAATGAGAAAGCTGGGAAATTGTTTTTTCTTTTTTAAAGAAGAGAAATGTGGAATGAAAAAAAATAGTTTATATAATTAACAAAAAAATAAAAAGACATCAGCCCATGACCCAGAGAGTGACTCAACCCGTGCCATCCAGATTTAGCCCAATTGCTGTCAAGCTTTTATTCAAGTTTGACACTTATTTCAGCCCAGCAACTTGGTTCATTGGGCTCAATGGATGTTAGACTTAAGGTCCACCATTGAAGCTTTGTTGGATATAATTGCATTGCTTTAATTATTTATTTACTTTTTTTTTAATTTATTTTGCATACATGCCATTGATAAATGATATTTTTTAAAATTAAAAACTATAAATACTTATGTTAATGTTATATTTCAATATAATTTTTGCTAGTGGAATAGTTGTTACTATTGTTTGGAAAATAAAAAAAAATGTAAGATATTATTTTTAAAAAAATAAAAAAATGATTTTTGA
Organism: Durio zibethinus; assembly: GCF_002303985.1. The sequence continues at coordinate 19,130,872 of NW_019168159.1, forward strand.
GACCTTGCCTAAATGTTGAGAAATTAAAAAGAAATTATTCCTCATAATAATAATAATAATAATAATAATAATAATAATAATAATAATAATAATAATAATAATAAAACAATTTCTTTCATCCTTGTATAAATTTGCCTTTTGTATCATCATGCATATGTCATCTTTAATTATATTCATACATTTATGTTAGCCTTTAATTGATAAAGAATTTTGAAGTGACAAAACAAAAATTTATTAAAATTGAATTAAAACTATTTAAACTTAATTTAAATTTTTTTCTACCTTTTTATCTAGGCAAAAGGGTGTTCAATTTATTTGACATAGTTTAAAAACAAAATTGGCCAAAATTGCATAGAAGGGATCAATTTCCCTGGGGGGATCGATTGATTTTTTTGCTAGAAAGTTGCCTCATAGACTTTTCAAGAAAACCAATCAATTCTGTCCTTATTTGGATCAATTGGAACAAGTGTTCAAAGACAAGATCGATCCCTCCGTAAAAGGATCGATTGGTTTTTTAAGCAGAATGAAAAATTGGTTTCAAAACATGAAAAAGGATCGATCACCAAGATTAGGGGATTGATCACCTGAAAAAGGAATTGATTGGTGCCATTTATGGATCGATTGGGTATGTCTTTTCATGTATGAATTTGCTTGTATTTTAATTAACCCAATCAATCTCCTATATGAAGGGTTGATCCCCTCATGCATAGAAAGCATGCAATGGTTATTTTTATCTGAAATGTTAGAAAGCCTCCAAACAATTAATGCAAGCAACAGTTATCTTCCACTCTCAACATATAAATTAAGGTCTCCCACCATATTTCAAGCCATCAATAGTAAAAAAAACTTATTGCTTCCATTTACCATCTTTTTTAAGCATTAAAGAGCATTTTGTTGTGTGAAAAGTGCATAAATTCATCTTGTAATTGTTTCTCTCTTGATATTCTTCTTAATCTTGATTTGTACTTCAAATTACCAAACATCCAATCTTAGAGAGGTTTTTTGAGTTAGCAAAACACTTTAAAATTTGTATTATGAGATTGTGAGCTTAAGGGGGATGATAACCCTTAAGAGATTGTGTTGTTATTGTATAGAGCTTTGAAGAGCTAGGTTATAACATTCAACAAATAGTGGATTGGACTTCTTGGCAAGTGAGGCCAAAGGAGAGGATGTAGGTGCCTAAAAGAACGGTCGAACCTTTATAAAAATTTCGATGTTTGATTCTTTATCTCTATCTATTTGCTTTTAAGATTATTAGTTTATTCATATTTGTTGTGTTTATTTGCTTAGAAAAGTTGATTTGTGAATTTTGTGTTTATTGATATTAAATTTCAAAAATTTATAATCAACCAATTCCCCCATCTTGGTTTAATTCAAGTCTTTAAGTTAACAATTTATATTTGATATTTGCATTTTTAAACCTCTAAAAAATTCAATAAAAATCAAAATTTTTTAAAAAAGTCATGAAAAACAAGTTTGCTTCTAAAGTTTGCCTAAATGTTAGGGATTTTTAGAGAAGCTTAACTCAAAAAAAAAAAAAACCTAAATCTTGAAACCATAAACCCTGAAACTTTGAAACTATAAACCTTAAAACCCTAAATCTTGAAACCGTAAACCCTAAAAACATAAACTTTTAAATCCTGAAACCTTAAACCCTAAAGTCTTAAAATCCTAAAATAAGACCCTAAGTCCTAAAAACCTATAAAAATCCTAAATTTAATACAAACCTGAAATCTAATCCATAACTGCAAATTATTTAGACCAAAAAACTATTCAAACTCCCAAAACCTTGATCTATGCCCACACCCTAAACATCCTAAAATTCTAAGAATTCGTATGAAAATCTTATATGAAATAATCTATTCTCAAATGCTGTCTAAAGGATGAGGTATTTAGGAAATTTTATTTCATCAAAGTTTTCATGCAATTCCTTAATCCAATAATAATAAGAATAGAAAATAAAAATGAGATCTTAAATATACATAGTTGCATCTAAACATTGCATAAAGGTTGGAGAGTTTGGATGGTCTCTTTATATTTAAGGATTCGATTTTAAAATTAAAATTTCATTAACTTACACCACATTCGTTTGCATATTTTATCTCTAGATTATTGGTTGCATTCCTCTCACATGTTTATATCTCTCAATTGTTACTATTAGTTTGTTAATTATAGCATCATCCTTTTTCTGCAAAAGTATTTTTTATGAAAAATGTTATTAAAAAATGGATTTGAAAATAAAACTTAAATAACATTCTAAGAAAAAATAATTCTTAGTACTTTGCCTAAATGTTGAAGAGTCACCAACAATTATTGTCTACGAAAAATGTTATTTTCATTATCAAAGAATGTCATAGTGAATTTTAGGTGAAAAGAGTTATCTTTAAAGTTCTACTTAGATTTTAAAAAATTTTAAGGTACGTCTTTAACTGAAAGAATTTCTCAATATTCATAAACAAAGACTTTTAATAAAATTGATTTTCATTTTGAGAGTGAAGGGAATTTGTTGTCACCCATAAGAGTACCAAAAGTGTATGAGTCGTAAAAGTAATAAAGATATGAAGTATTTTGGATTATCTTCTCCTTATGGATTAGGAATTCTAAACCTTAGGGTAACTACCAATTTTGACACTTTGAATATATCTGGTCAAATCGAAAATCTTTTTTTTTTTATTAATTAACCTACATGAAAATTATACCTTACCAAACATTTTAAATCTAATTACTACAAATTATGAAGAAGGTAACTACTTAAAAACTAAAGCTTACAAAATATAGAAATTACTAAAAATGGAAAGTTGCAAAAACTAAAAAATTAAACAATTAAGAAAAAATTAACTAAGGCATGAAAAATAATTTAAACACTTAAACAAGAATTTAAACTTAAAAGCTTAATAATTTAAATGCAAAAAATTAAAATAAAAACAAAAAATAAAACTTGCAAGTGAACTAACAAGAATTCCTACATGACTTGTGTGACTAATTACCACCTAAACATGTACTAATGTAAATAAAATAGCAACCACAACCACAACCACAACCACAAAGCAGTAGCTAAAATAAAACTAGGGCATAAATGAAGTTAACCTAATCGAAAAGATAAAAAATAAAATAAAACCCTTATGAGTCAAGCTTCTTAGATGCCATTGATGAATAAGAGTTCATCCAGTTATCAAGCGCTATCCTTTTCCCACATAGATCATGCTAAAATAAGGTAGAAATAAGCTGGAAAAAAAATTAGGCAAAATCAAAACTAAATAGATCACAAATTTTCTTCCATAAGAATGTAGCAACAAATCTTAAACAAAAAGCTAAATGTAAATGCTTCCAAGGTAAATTTAAAGATAGAGTTTTTAACAACAAAACGTAAAAGAAACAACTGTCATAGAACCCTTAAAAGTCATGGCTAAAATCCACAAAAGCTGCCTACTAGTCATGTCGAAGTAAAAAATGCCAGGAGAAAAATAATTTTGCTAGTAAAGACAGGTTCAACCCTTCTTTTTTTTCCCTGTAAAATGTCTTATTTTCCAGCCCTATCCTAGGACCTTTCTCAGTTCATAAATGGTTTCTTGAGCCATGCAGACTAGCAACCATGCTTGACTTTTATTTTTTATTGTGTTCCCATTTGTTGACTTGCACTTTATTCTTTTTGCTCTCTCTCTTTCTTTGCCAATTCTTTTTGGTATAAAATGAAAATTTAAATGTCATCCAATGAGGCTTAATTTTAGCTTCAATTCATATCATTTAATAGCTTCAAGTCTTGCAAGAATCAACCCTAAAAATAGCCCACAAGTGACACCATTTGATACTTTGTTTAACTTGAATTTCCAGCCAGCTTTTGCTCCATGTTTGCTTCTAAATTTAACTCATCAAATCAGCCACTTAAACTTGAAAATAACATTTCAAATGCAGTTCCAACTTAGTTCAAAACCAGCCTTGAACTTAAGGTAAATATCATCGTAAATAACCTTGAAAATCAGTCTTCAATTCTGTCCAATGTTGACGCCACTTGATGCTTTGCTTTCTTCAAGTCTTTGGCTAGCATCTTACATCCCATTTGGCCTGTACATTTGGCTTTTTAATTCAGCCACTTTTCTTTGAATTTACCCTTTCAAGTGTATTTTTAATTTAATTTCCTCAATTTTTTGTTTTACCTACATTTAGGACAATTAACACATTTAGGTAGAAAATGGATTAATTCAAGCAAAAATCAAGTATAGAACTGTTATAATTTAACATAAAACCCTATGATAATTTCATAAAAAGATAAAATTATCAAAATTATTACTAAATTTCAAACCAAAATCATTTTATCCAACATTGAAGATGATGCATGATTAATTGGAACCAATTTTCATGTGCACTATCTTCCCCATCTTAATTGACTCTCAAACTCAATTATGTTTTTATAGATCAAAATTATCTTTTTGATAAACTTTAAACTTTTTTTTTTTATTAAAAAGATAAACTTTTGGGTAGCCAATCATACCTAACAAAAAAGACTACTAGCGATTCCTTTTGTTTTTCTTAATTTTTTAAAATTTTTGTTTAGCGGTCTTCAAAGCCGTTATGATAGCTTGGCATCTCAAATGGAGATATTTTGAGAGTCAAGCCAAAAATTAATCATACATTATCTCAAGTTTTGGATTTAATAGTTTTAATTTATATTTAATTTTATTTTTTTAAAAAAATAATGATGATAGTTACATCCATACTTTGATTTTGTCATTTATTTTTTTTATTATATTATTTTGATTGCTATATTTTCTCACACTCTTTGTATATTCACTTGCATGCATGAGCTTTAGACCTGAGCTCTGTCCCTATTAGGAGGTAGTAAAGTAGCTACACTTTTTAAGGTGATAACTTTTGCATTTGCTAGCGACACGTTCCTATTCAGATTGAACCTTTTCTGTTTGTAACTTGTCATGGGTGAGGATCAAGGTGCCTTACTAGTCTATAATGGATGATAATGTAAGAAACAATCTAGGAACCTTTAGACGCATAAATCCTAACCCAGCATATCATGAGCTATTAGCAGCCAACCTTTGGTAGAGCTATGCCAACTATTTTCATAGAAATTACCCAAATTAGGACACATAAGGAACACTCTGATACAACTTGCATTTTGGGGGTAATAATAACGCAAAGGAAACTAAAATTTTGAAAAAAAAAAAAAGAAGAAAAAATGTTTCCAATAAAATTTTCTTTTAACATACTATTTGATTTGTCTAGTGTTTGTTCAAGAATTGCATAATTAAGAAAAAGTGTTTTTGTTCACATTTTTCATCAAAAAGGAAAAAACACAAAAAAACAAAACAAAAAAGAACAAAATTTCCAAAAGAAAAAAGAAAAAACAAACAGAAGGAATTTTTCTTAATTTCTTTGTTAGCCAAATAAGAAGTTAAAGCATTAAGAAAAAAAAAAGATTTTACACCTTTTGTTTAAACCCAAATTTTCTTTTGAATGAGTTTAGAATCAAGTTATTTTGTATTTTTAGTGTACTTACATTTTAAATAAAAGCAAAGTTTTAGAACTGATCAAGTAGTCTAATGGACTTTGCAAAAAAATGATTTAGTAAAAAGTTCAAAAATTAAAAAAAAAAGTAAAAAAATAAAGAAATAAAGAAAAAACTTTTCTAAAATTTTTGTTAGCCAAATAAAACATAGAAATGGAAAAAAAAAATCTTTGAATCCTAATCATTCTATGTGAAAAAATGTGATCTTGAATTTTTTTCTCTTTTTAGTAAAAGAAAAAAAAAAGAGTTTTGAGTTTGAATATTGTTTTGTTTTTTACATTTAATTTGATCCTTTTTACATATTTCTTTTATGTTTTTGAAACTGATAATAACAAGTAGTACATACACTTCACCCATGCATATCTTAATGGTGGAATCGATTTCATTAAGGCTACATAATACATGTCATGCATATGATATGTTAGTGCATTTTATATAAGTATGTTTTATCAATCATGTACATACATCTCATTATTCATGTAGTGTGTTATTGTGTTTCATGTATATACATCCACAAATGATATATTTCTAAACTTACATTATACACACATCCCATTTCATGCAAACACATCATCTCTCATGAAATAGGACATTGCATTTCATGCATACACATTCACATAATTTGTGTTGTACATATATTGCATTTCATATAAATGTGTCTCATCATTCATTTCATGGCCATATATTCAGAAATGGTACAATTGCCATCACATTACATGGTAGACAAATTTCATTTTATGTAAATATGTCTAGTTATTTGATGTACGTACGTGGATAAATAATATGATTCTTATCAAACTTGAATGGCTCGTGCATTACATTCCAAGGAAATATACATAATCTTTGTTGTGTATGCATTCACAAATTCATCATGGAAATATCGTGCCACTCACAAAATTGTTTAACTATTCTCTCATGACATCCCATCATTTGATGAATAAAGAGGGTTTCGTGTTGGTGAAAAAAAATCCTAAAGTTTTTGCAAAAAAGATCAAGCTTATGAAAATTTTGATGAAGCCTAAGTTATCTTCCAATTTACTTCCTTTTCATTTGAGTTTGGCAAGAATATCAAAAAGTTGAATATGGGAGAGGATTAAACACCTCAGAGTGAATAGGTCCAAGAGAAAAAATAAGGTTGTGGACATGAAAAGCACATGAAAAATTTGATGAAACCTAAGTTGTCTTCTAGTTTACTTTCTTTTCATATGAGTTTGGCAAGAATTTCAAAAAGTTAAATCTAGAAGAGTATTAAACACCTCAGAGTGAATAGGTTTAAGAGAAAAAATAAGGTTATAGATAGAAAAAACATAGTTATTGATCACAGATGATCCTTTGTCTCTTTAGCTTTGTACGTAATTTCGTTTTAGAAATTCTTGAGAGTGGATTGTTGTTTCTTAAAAGAAAAAAGGGAATGGCTATTAATTTTTGGATATTGTATATCATAACATATTGATTGATCAGATTGGATTTGTTTATATACTTTCTTTTTTAATTTTTGATTGAGAAAATTTTAAGAAAAAAAGTAAAAATAAAATTGGTATGGAATTGATTAAGAATAAAACCCCATATAAGCAGTTTTCAAGATCATGAAAGAAAATTAGGATAATAAAGGAAGCGAAAAAATTTGAAAAGAAATGGATCTTTTCAAAAAGAAGAGAAATATATGTTTTATAAAAAGTGATAAAAGTTTTGAAAGAATTGGTGATTACTATTAGGAATCGAGGAATAAACTCATCAAATACCTTCACACTTTTTCAAATACTTTCATATTCTTAATAACTTAAATGATTTCACTCATCAACTCTAACCCTTCAAGAAACATAAGCTTGAATTTATGAACCTTACCTTTGCCTAATAATATTGTGATATAAAAGGGTGATAATAATTTTTCTAGGCGATGAATAATGAGATAGTTAATTTCAAAAATAAAAAATAAAAAGGACATTTTTTTAGGATTTCTAGAAGACCAAGCAAACAAATATTTTTTTAGAATTTGGATATGGTAATTCAATGTGTCAAGGCTATGCTATAGCTTTAAAAGTTTCCAAAATTTAAGGCTTCCAAATATTTTAAAATGACTTAAACATACCAGACTTTCAGTTTTTCACCCCAAAATTATCCTTGTCCAGTGACTTAGAGCACATTGACCAAAAAGAAAGATCTTATTGCCTTCAAAACAACTTGAATTATGATTAACACATTCTTTTTGTGGAGTGACATGAACCATTTAACACCTTAAACGAGTTCATTCTACATGATTCTTTTTTCATATTAACCTTTTATTAGGGGTGATTAGTCTAAAATGGGCATTTTTCTTGAATACGGTGGGAGGCATACAAAAAAAAAAAAAAAGAGCAAAAAACAAGAAAAAAACAAAAAAAATGAAAAGGAAAATTTTTTTTTATTATTATGATATCATGCATTTGAGATATTTAAATGATTCTAAAGATCTCAATAAATTTATAAAAAAACCAGAAAAAGAAAACCAAATAGTCCAAAATGAAAAAAAAAGAGAGAAACTTGAAAAAACTAAGAAATCCAAAAAAGAAGAAGAAAATTTTTGAAAAAAAAAAACTGTTTTTAAATTCATTTTTCCTAAAAGGAAGTGCTTTTAAATTTAGGTGATTATGCTTGAAATGATAAATGGCCATCCTTCATCATCCTTTCACAAATATAAAAATTTATCCTTGTTTTGCCTTTGAGCCTAATAGAATTTTTTCTAAATAAACCCTGACCAAGGATTACCTTTCATATTGAGAGGCAAAAAGAGATGCATTTAAGGGTTAAGTATAATAAAGTCCAAGAAAGAACCCTACATATTAAGGGCAAATCCTTAGTAATAGATTTTTAAAGTTTTGAATATACTTAAAGAAAAGAAAAATAAAACAAAGTGAGAGAACAAGAAAATAAGGAAAAGGAATGAAAAAGAAAAAAATGAAAAAAAAAAGAAAAGAAAAAAAATTAATGTTTGAATGGGAAGCATGAGAAAATAAAATGGTAAATCCCCCAAAGTAAATCCTTCAAATGAAAGAATGATCCTTGGGTTAAATCACCTTTAAACACTTATTTTGGGCCATCTATCTCTTTTTTTTGAAAACCTTGAACTTTGGCCTTCATTACATCCTAAGAAAAGTTCATATTTGATCAAGTAAGGATACTTAAAATTGAAGAGCTTTTTTTTAAGGAACAGCTATAAAAACTATAAATCCTTTAGTCATCCTTTACTATCTAATTACCTGTTTGGATCGTTAGCTAATCTTGGATAAGTTTGAATTTTTAAATGCATGATGTAATAATCAAAAATAAAAGAAAAAAATGAAAAACATGAATGTGGCTCTAGTGTGGAAACCCTTCAAAAATATAGTCTAGAACAAACCTTTAAGGCCTTAAAACCAATCTTTATACTAAATGGAATATATGTTAACCAAAGGTAACCACGACCCTTTGAAAGATTTGAAGATATTAAGGTCCCCAAAAGCTTGAAACGTATAAAAAGGGATTGATTTTGAAAATTTGATACCTCTTCCTCATCCTTAAATGACCTTTCAAAAATTTGAGTCTATCATAGCTGACCTTAACATCTATCAAAATTCCATAGTTGGATATCGAAGAAAGTATCAAACATGTTTGGTTTTGTTTCATATGTGAGCATAGATGGAAAAGTACACATCTCTTTCATGCCTTTAAAGTGGTAAAGCCTTCTTGAATGAAATGGAACCTTGATATGTTGAACCTTCAATCAACTTAAAAGAAAATTTCCACCTCTTTAATTTCTAATAAGTGAAAAATGATTCTCGAGAGACTTAAAAGTCACTTTTTGAAATATTTCATTTCCTTTTATCATGAGATTGAGTTATGTGGGGTAACTTTGTTGATTATTTTGAAAATTTTTTAATGACCAATCATGTATTTTTGTGAAAAATAAGGAAACCATGTTTGATATACAAAAAATTATTGAATTGTAAAACCCTTTAGATTGGTTTGGATTCAAGAAAAAAAATGTTGCTTTTCATTAAATAATTAAGAAAAAGTATTTCTAGAAATGATGGTTTGTCTTCGAGTTTTCATAAAAAGTCTATAATACATAATGCATGTTCAAAAGGAAAAATGGAAGGGAAATCATGTTGAAAGAAAAATAAAAAAGACTACTGAAAAAGTAAAGAAAGCAAGAATTGGTAAATAGACTACAAGGAAGTAGGTGGAGGCATAAAGAAAAGAACATGAGAAACTGGAAAGAAAGACCTTTTCGAGAGGAAGTTGAGAAGCTAATTTGATAAGTAAAGAGAAATAAGCATAAATAAATTTGAAAAAAATGAGAAAATGAATCTTTGCTTGTGCATCCTTATGTTTGCATTTGCATTACGAAAAAAGATATTGACAGTTGCATCATCGCAATACATTCGTATAATTGGGATAAAAATTTGCATCAAGAAAAAGATATTTGCATTTACATATGAAAGGAGATATTTGCACATTTGCATAAAGCATTCATTTGCATCTTTGTATGAAGTAAGTTTGCTTTCACATGATCATTTTAATAGTCTTTTACATCATGGTTATGTTTGCCAAAATTTAGGTAATAAAGCAAGAAAGAAAAAATTTATTCTTTTGAAATTTAAAACACTCAAGAAATGGTATGGAACACTTATGAAAGACAAAATTGCAATATTGGGCATTTTCAAATCTAAAAGATAAGATGTTTTGAAACAAAGAGTGGAAAACTTTTGAAATGAAAAGTGGAAAATTTGAAGTAAAAGATTTCAAACTCAAAAGATGATTAGGATTAGGAGAATGAGTACATGATTTTCAACACCTTCAAGCAAAATTTTAGATTTTTGAATGATTTCCCAAGACTTCTAAGTAAAATCTTAAAATTTTGAAAGATTTTCAAGCTCTATAGGCAAAATCTTAAATGTTTGAATAATTTCTGAGATCTTTGGAAAAATCTTAAATTTTTGAAAGATTTTCAAGACCTCCAAGCAAAACTTTAAATTTTTAAATGATTTCTAAGGTCTCCAAGCAAAATCTTAAATTTTTTAATATCTTTAAGTCCTATAGGCAAAATTTTAGAGTTTTGAATGATTTTTAAGACTTTGGAGAAAAACTTTAAATTTTTGGGAAAGAGTTTGGGAAAAAAGAAAAGAAAAAGAAAAAAAAGGAAAGAAAATAGATAAAGAATTATATAATAGAAAATAGAGAAAAATAAGAAACAAAAAATAGTTTAATCTATGAAAAAGAAGGGGTTGCTAAAGAAATGGATGAAAAAATAAGATATGATAACAAGTTGTGTCTTTTAGAAAGAGTAAATGTCAAAAGGTTTTAAAACAGATGAGATTTAAACCCAGTTTAGCTATCACCTAGATGAGATCTAAGCCCAATTTAATTGGCACTATGATGAAATTTAAGCCAGTTTAGTTGGCACATATGAGATTTAAGCTCAGTTTAGCTAGCATTAATTAGATATCAAGCTTTTCAAATATGGACTTTTTAAAGTTTTAAAACCTCTATTTAGAAGGAGCTTTTCAAGATGAGATTTTTAAAGTTGTTAAGCTTTTGCTTAAAGGAACTTTTAAGTTTATTTTTAAAAGTTGTTAAGCCTTTGCTTAAAGGAGCTTTTAAATTTATTTTCAAAAGTTGTGAAGCCATTGCTTAGAGAAGCTTTTAAATTTACTTTCAAAAGTTGTTAAACCTTTGCTTAAAAAATTTTTAAATTTATTTTTAAAAGTTGTTGAGTTGTTGCTTAGAAGAGCTTTTAAATTTACTTTCAAAAGTTGTGCGGCCTTTGCTTAAAGGAGATTTTAAATTTACTTTTAAAAGTTATTAAACTTTTGCTTAAAAGAGTTTGTAAGTTTATTTTAAAAAATTATAGAGCCTTTGCTAAGATAAGTTTTTTTTTTTTAATTTAAAAAAATCCAAAAAAAAATTGAAATGAAAAGCAAAAAAAAAAAAATCAAAAATAATTAAGAAAATCTAAAAAACAAAAAATTTCAAAAAATAAAAACAAAAAGGCAAAAAAGAAAAAGAACAAAAAGGAACAAAAACACATAAAAATTCAAAATGAAAAACAAAACAAGAAAATCTAAAAAAACCATTCAAAAATTTCTAAAAAAATTTGAAAAAATCCTCGAGTTAACTTCGAATAAAATTATTGTATATATTTTTACCTTATTCTTAATTATCAATAATATGCAAAAAAAAAAAAAAACCGTAAATACTTAATTTTGTTCGAATCAATATAAATTTGTTTAATTTTTATTCTTGATTTGAATCAATTTTTTAAAACAAGTTAATGCATTTTAATTGAATAGACTCATTTAAACTTATTTCAGATTAATTGCTTTGAATTATTTTTATACAATAAAATCCAATTCTAATTGTATTTGGGTTAAGGTCCAATTAAATCAAAATTAATTCAAATTTTAATTACTTGAGTTTTAGGGCCCAATAAAGGTCCAAACTTCAATTTTAGGCTTAATCTAAGTTTTAAGGCTCACTTATTATTATAATAATAATAATTATTATTATTTTGTTAATTAAATTAATTAAAAATTACAAAATCAAAAGAAAATCTTGAAAACAAAATGCATAACAAATAGAAACACTAGAGTGGTCGGCAGTGCCAGGAGCCTCTCCCCATTCCGCTGCTCTACTACTTGTAGCCAAAACAAGACAAAGGTGTCTGCAAATTTTTTAGAAAAATAGAGGGTTACTAATAAGAATGGGGGCATTTGGCTCAATAAGCAGAAGAGAGGGGAAGCACAAATTTTCACAAAAAAATACCAGCCTCTACATAACTGGATCCTTCTCCATTGCCAAAATAACCACCACCAACCCACCATAAAGCCAACACCACTGTAAACTCCACTGGCATAATCCCTAAATCACCACCACCAATTACCCCAAAAGAAACTTACCTGAGGCTCACTCAAACACAACAAAAACCTTGTGTTTTTTTGAAAAGCAAAACCTACTGTCAATCAACTATAGCCACTGAACCGATAGTAAAAAAACTGCCATAGCCCAAGCTATACTACCACTGTTCCACTAAAAAACAAAAGAAGAAAAACCACATCCCTGGGAAGGGAGAATCAGTGCCGAAAGCAAGCAAAAAAAAAAAAAAAAACACACAAATATAGGGCTTTGGAGTTCTTTTCTTTCGTTTTTTTTTTGAAGGATTTGGTTTGGGTTGGTAAAGAAGGAAGGAGGGAAAGGTTTTTTGAAGGGGTTACAGTAGCAATTGGAGCAGCGTAACCAACAATGGCTCATGGCGGCTCATAGCAGTAGAAAATTTTTGGATAATCTGAATCAGTGGAAGTGAAGAGGGGAAAGAGGAGAATGTCATATTTCAGTTTGGGACAAGTCAGACGGCGGAAGAAAGATTTTCAGCTTGAAGTTTTTGGCTTCAACTTTAGATTTAGAAGTTTTGAAACGTTTTTGGGAAAAACCAAGTTAAAAAATGGAAAAAAAGAGGATAAATGCTTTGTTAGAGTGAAATCGAGGACCAAATCGACGCCGGCAAGTGGCGGCAATCACCTGGTTCTAGGCAATGAAGGGTTTTTGTTAAGGAGAAGGACAGAGTTGTGAATTTTTTTTTTAAAGAAGGGAAATACGGAATGAAAAAAAAACTTAGGTTATATAATTAACAAAAAAAAAAGGATGTCAGCCCATGACCCAGTGAGTAACCTGACCTGTGCCATTCAAATCGGCCCAACTGCTATCAAGCTTTTGTTTAATGTCCACAACTGTTTTAACTCAGCAATTTGGTTCATTGGGCTCAATGGATGTTAGACCTTGGGTCCACCATTGAAGCTTTGCTAGGTATAATTTCATTGCTTTAATTATTTATTCACTTGTTTCATATTTTATTTATCTTGCATGCATGCCATTGATAAATGATATTTTGTGGAATTAAAAATTATGAGTGCTTATGTTAATGTTATATTTTCATATAATTTTTGCTAGAGAAATAGTTGTTATTATTGTTTGGAAAATAAAAAATGTAAGATAATATTTTTAAAAGTAAAAAAATAATTTTTGAGACCCTACCTCGTTGTTGGAGAGAACCCAAATTATGTTTTAAAGAATTAATTTTCTTGAATTCCATCAAGATGTTGAGAAATTAAAAAAAAATATTCTTCACAAAATAATAATAATAATAGTAATAATAATAAATAAATAGAAATATATGTCATCCTTGTATATATTTGCCTTTTGCATCATCATGCATATGTCATCTTTAATTATATTGATACAGTTATATTTGATATTTACATTTTTAGACCTCTATAAAAAAATCAATAAAAATATGAATTTTTTAAAAAAGGTCATGAAAAACAAGTTTGCTTTGAAAGTCCGGCTAGATGTTAGGAAATTTTAGAGATGTTCAACAAAAAAAAAAAAAACCTAAACCCTAAAATCATAAACCCTGAAACCTTAAACATTTATACCTTAAATCCTAAAACCCTAAATCTTAAAACCATAAACCCTTATGAAACCTTAAACCTTGAAATGCTAGAACTCTAAAATATGACTCTAAATCTTTAAAAAAGCCAATACCCTAATTTAATACAAACCCTAAATCCAACTCCCAATCCTAAATTATCTAGACACAAAAACTATTCAAACCCAAAAAAATGTGGACCTATGCCTACACCCAAAACCATCATAAACTTTTAAATATTCGTATGAAAATTTCATATGAAATAATTTGTTATCGAATACCGCCTAGAGAATGGAATATTTAGGAAATTTTATTTCATCAAGCTTTTTGTGAAAGTTCTTAATCCAATAATAATAAGATTAAACAAAAGCATACAAAATAAAAATAGGATTTTAAATATAACTAGTAGCATCTAAACACTACTCAGAGGTTAAGGAGTTGGGTGGTCTCTTTATATTTAAGGACCTAATCCCAAAATTGCATTTCATTAACTTGTATTACATTCATTTGCATATATTTATCTCTAGATTATTGGTTGCATTCCTCTCACATGTTTATGTCTCTTAATTGTTACTATTACTTCCTTAATTATAGCATCATCCTTTTTCTTCATAAGTATCTTTTTATGAAAAATGTTACTAAAAAATGGATTTGAAAATAAAACTAAAATAACATTTTAAGAGAAATAACTATTGGTACTTTGCTTAGATGTTGGAGAGTCACCAACAATTATCATATACAAAAAATGTTATTTTCATTTTTAATGAATGTTATGGTGAATCTTAGGCAAAAAGAGTAATCTTCAAAGTTCTACCTAAATGCTAGAGAATTTTAAGGTAATTCTTTAACCGAAAGATTTTCTCAATAATCAAAAACAAAGATTTTTAATAAAATTAATTTTCTTTTTGAAAGTGAAAGGAATTATTATTAAATTTTCAATCGAAACCATTTTATCCAACATCGAAGATAATGCATGATTAATTGGAACTAATTTTTATAAATGCGATAGGGGTGCTAATATTTTCCTATGTGTAATCAACTCCCGAATCCAATTCTATTTTTGTAGACCAAAATTGTGTTTTTGATAAACTTTAAACTCGTTTTTATAGTTTTATTAGAAAGATAAACTTTTGGGTGACCAATCACACATAACAAAAAAGATTGATGGTGATTCCTTTTGTTTTTATCAATTTTTTAAAATTTTCATTTAGTGATCCTCAAAATTGTTATGACATTAACAAAATAAAAAAAAAATAGAAAACTGAAGATGAAACAAATCAAAACATTGGTCTAGTTGGGAGCTTAGAGGTAGCAACGATGCAGTAAGGAGTTTAGACGAAAAGCGATGGCACACATGGTGGTTGAAAGTAGATCAGGGGTGTAACAACATTGGTGGTAGCATAGACTTTATTAGGGTTTGGAAAAAATGAAAATAGGATTTCACATTGGGAGCTCTTAAATGCAACTAGAAAATCTCAATGTAACCACATACTTTCGCTACAAAAATATCTCATAGAAAATAACTTAATTAATCTTTATCAAATTATCTTTTACTCTACTCATTTAGAAGCTTATGGATGTGCATATCCAATAGCTTCTAAGCTCTTAGATATACATATCAGTTTTAAAAACTTTTGAATATGCAAATTTGTAAACTTTTAAAAATTTATGAAATTGTATTTTCATATGTCCCTAAGTCACACACAAAAATCACAAGTTACTGGATTTCAATTTAATCACAATATAAAAAAATTAATTTTTTTGATTTCATTCAAAAGTTGGTGTTTTAGGGTTTCATTAAAGTTTTTAAGATGTGGTTAAGATTGTGAGAAATTTAGATTGAGATGGGATATAGGAGAGAAGTATTTATACAACGAAAAAAGAAGAAGATTGAAGGTAAGAGTGTCAATCTAAGGTAAATGGGTTTATGAAAGATTTGGATGTAAGGAGTAATTTTTTGTATTTTGGGTATAAATTTGGTTGTGTTTAGTAAATATAGATTGTGTAGATAATAAATTCTGTCCAGAACATTTTAGCATAGTTGAACAAAGCCCATTTGAAGCCCGTAAAAAATCCCTTAAAGAGCCTATAAATTGTATCGATATTTAAGCCTAATATACAAAGAAAAATGAAAAATGAATGGATGATACCTTATCACATAGATGCATGAGAAATAAAGAATAAATAAAATAAGTAGACCCTAAAGTTAACTCAAGTTAAAATTGTATAAAACTTGATCAAAATGAATAGAACTTGGGTTAATCTTCAAATTTCAAAGTATAATTGAAATCAATGTAGTTTACAATCAAATTTGGTGATTTTTAAAACACTAAAAATTTTTATTGCACTGGAGAAGTACAAAATTACCAAAATATCCCTATAAATAATATTTTTGTAATTTGACTTTCTCAAGCTCAAATTATTATGAAACTTTTTAGATCTTAATTTCATAATATTTCATGATTTTTGATGCATTTAAAATCATAGTGGTACCCTAGAAATTATGAAAATACCAAAATGCCCTTATAAGAGTATTTTTGTAATTTGACTTTCTCAAGCTTGAATTTTCATGAAACTTTTCAGATCTTAATTTCATAATATTTTATCATTTTTGATGTATTTGAAATCATAGCAATACCCCGAGAAATGTGAAATTACTAAAATACTCTTATAAGGGTATTTTCGTAATTTGACATTCTCAAGCTCGGATTTTCATGAAACTTTTCAAATCTCAATTTTATAATATTTCAAGACTTTTGGTGTTTTAAAATCTGAAAAATGAGAATGGAAACATTGATTTCTAAGAAAATGGCCTAAATACCAAAAATTTTACGTTAGGTAAAATAATCTTTCATGTGTTTGGAGGATAAAAATCCAACCTAATAAATAATATGGATCATTGGATCTTTTATTGATTATGATCCAATGATCAAAGGTGGCTCTTTGAAACAATAAAAGGACAAGCTTTGAACCTTGGATGAAATCTCATCGAATGGTCTATATTTATTAAGAATGAAATCTTTTTTTTGAGCTGACTATTAAAGGGGTCTAGGGAGTTCGGTTAAAAGGAGGAGAGGGCTGAAAGGTTGGGAAGAAAAAGGGCCAAACATGTAAAAAAGAGAAAAAAATGCTACTGAGAAAAAAAAGGGGAAGCCCAATAGGGAAGTGGAGGAGGATGAGAAAAAAGAAAGAAAATGAGAGGGCTACCAAAAGAAAGGGGCTAGAGGGGAAGCTGCCAAAGGAAGAAAGAAGATGAAGCTGCCAACAGGAATAGGGAAAAAGCCACCGAAAAGGGGAGAAAGGAAACAAGTCAAGGTAGAAAAGGTTTCAAGTTTACCTTATTTATTTTTTTCATACGGTATGATTCAATTGTTTTCTTTGTTGTTTTTAGCTACTACCATATTCTCATTTATATAATTTAGTTGTTGACTGAATTGGCTTCCTTTTCTTTACGTGCCATATGCATTTTCAACTTGACTTCATGGAAGTTGTGCTCTATGGATTTCCAAGTTGATTTGTTTGATGCTATGTTGTGCTTGGTCATTGATTTTTAGATATTCATTGAATCTAATGGTCTTTATGGCGTAATGAATGCTAGAATTTATTTTTCTATTTTAGTTTCTTCACTTGTTAATAGTATTGTTTCACCTAGCTGAAAATCATGTCTTATTCTTCTTTTTGGATTGTTTACAACTTTATAAAGTTTTGAAAAAAAGCCGAAATTTTTACAATAAGGCTTACTTTCATGTATATTTTATATCATCATTTATATTTCTCTAATGTTGTTTCAAATATGATTATAATTTAAATCCCTTGCATTTTCCTTTCATTGTTAGTTTGGTTAAATTTCCATGTTCACTTTGATTTTTATGCAATTTAGTTTTTGCACCTTAATTATTTTTTTAAATGCAAATTTGTTCTTTATTTATTAATAATAAATTGAATGAAATTTTTGAAGATGATATTTTAGAGAAATCCTAGTAATGATTCTCTAAAATGTCTAGGTGAGGATATTTTTCTAAAAGTACTACCAAAGCATTGGAGTATTTAGGAAAATATTCAATACAAAGTTTCATTTCTCTAAAAAGTAACGATTCTCTAAAAAGTTTCATTTCTCTATTTTTCTAAAGTTTTTGATAAATGTCCGTAATAATGTGTAATGATTTTTTTAAATAATGAAATTGATATAATTAAAGTTTAAAATTTAGAATAACAATATAAGTAATTAAGTAAGAAAAGACAAAGTGAATAAAAATTTTTGATGATGAGATTTTAAAGAAGTTTGAGTAGATATTCTTAAGATATCCTTATGTAAAATTTTTTTTAAAAATATCGCCAAGGTATCAGGGTATCTAGAAAAATTTTCAATAAAATTTTTTTTTACTTTGCTTCTTTCAATTTTTTAGTGATACTTTGAAAATGATTAAATATGATTAAAGCATAATAAGTGTTATATTTTTCGTATGCATATTACACTTTATTGTTTGCATTACATAGTTTTAAATGCAAATAAAAATTTTCAATGATGGGACTCTTAGAAGTTCGAGTAGTGATTTTTGAGAATTCCTTAAATGAGAAAGGTCTTCTAAACATGGGTAAAATATTGGAATATTTAGAAGTTTCTTTTCAATAAGAAAAAAATTTCATTTCTTAATTATTTTTTTTATTTGAACAATTTTCCTTAATAAATGAGAATGTGTTTTTTTGGAAATAAATGTATTTATAGATAATTATATTATTACATGACTTTTAATAATTTTTTAAAAAATAGATGAAAAATCTTCAAAGATGAGATCCTAAAAAAATCTAAGTAGTGATTCTTTAGAAATCTTTAGATAAGAAAATCTATCTAAAATACCGTCAATGTATTAGAGCATTTAGATTAATTTTTGATAAATATTTCTTGTTTTTTAAAGAAATGAGTTTGTAGAAAATACAATTTGCTTTAAAATCATAGACATTATATTTTATATTTTTAAATAAATGCTGGAAATAAATATGAATCACCGAGGATAAGATTTTTGAGAATTTCGAGTAGTGATTCTTAAAATTTTCTAAAATGAGATGGTTCCTTTTAATATTGCTAGAGTATTGAAATATTTTTAGAAAATTTTCAATATAGGGTTCTTATTTATTTTTCAAGCTTACTAAAATAAAAATATATTTTTAAACAAAATTAAGAAGATTAAAATTTAAATACTAAAATTAAGCCATTTTAGTCAATATTAAAAGATAACACATAATTAATTGGTATCGTTTTAAACGCACATTGTGACGGTGCTAATCATTTTCACACATAATCGACTCTTGAACCCAAACTATTTTCGTAGACCTAAAAATTATTTTTTTAATAAATTTTAATAAATTTTAAAATTTTATTAAGAAGGTAAGTTTTAATAGGTGGGTAATTACACCTAGCCAAAAAAGATTGGTGGTGACTCCATTTCTTTTGTTTTCCAAATTCGTCCAATAGTCCCCAAAATTGGTACAACAGCTTGGTGACTCTACTAGGGATGTCATTTTTTTTAGAGAGTTAGGCAAACAATTAATTAGGTGTTATTCTTAATTTTGATTTAAAGGTCTTAATTGGTATTTAACATTAATTTTCTTGATTTTTTTTTGTTTTTAATTAAAAATAGTAATAAAAATTTACGTGCATTTCATTTTAATTATGTCATTTGTTCATTATTTATTTTATGTATATGTTATTCTTAATAAAATCGTGAGGCATGTAGGATAGAGATTGTGATGTTGTTTTCTTTCACACACACAGTGACACATTTCATATCATGCATGAGCTTTATACTCGGGCTCTAATCTATTTAAGAGGGAGCAAAGTATCTATGCTTTTGTGAGGTGATAACTTCTGTAATGACAAGCGAAACACTCCCATTTAGATTGAACTCTTTCTGTTCATAGCTTCTAATGGGTGAGGATTGGGGTGCCTTACCAGTCTTATATGGATGCCAGTAAAGAACAATTTAAGAACCTTCATATCGTGAATTTTAGTGGACTAGCCTTAGGTAGAGCCATGCCAATCCTTTTTATAGAAAATTACCTGAATTAAGGCACAATGAAACATTCCAATACAATTTGTATTTTGGTGTTTGAATGATGAAAATAAAACTAAAATAATGTAAAACAATAATGATGTGGGTAAAATTAAAATTTTGGAAAGGAGGACTAAAAAAAAAAAGCATTTTTTTAAAGAAAAAAAAAATTCTTTCAACATATAGTTCATTCATTTTGTGATTATCCAAAATTTACATTTTTCAGAAATATTTTAAAATAAAATGAAGAAATTTTTTAGCATTATCCAAAAAAAATACAAACAAAAATTTTCAAAAATAAAGGTTTTTCTTAAATTTTTTTGGCCAAATAAAAATTAATAAATAAAAAGAGAGATTAATCTTGAAATCTAGTTATTCTGTGTAATAAAAAATATGTGTTCTTTTCTTTTTCCAAAAAAAAAAGAGAAAAAAGAATTTTAAATTTGAATGTTGTTTTGTCTTTCACATTTTCATTTGATTTGGTACTTACATTTTTCATCATGTTAAAAATAAAGAATAATTGGATAGTATATACACCCTAGCCCATGCATCATAATTGCTAGTATATACATCTCATCTGATCATGTCATAATAAGATAATACATGCATTGCGTCTCATCTACATCAATGGATAGTATATGCATCTCATCCATATCAATGGATAGTATATGCATTCCATTCACATCAATGGATAGTACATGCATCCCATTTTATGCACATGTTGATAAATAATACATGCCTCTTATGCATATCTTAATAGGTAATATGTGCACTCCATTTCATTACATATTTTAAGGTAATGTCAGTTTCATTATATTGACATAACACAAGCATTCCATGTAGACATATCTTATCACTTGATAGGTTCATACATTCTATACAAGTATATTGCATTAATTATAGGTATATATCTCATGACTTATATAACATGTTATAGCATTTCATGCATATGAATTCATGAATGGTAGAGTTTTATAGAACATGCAGTGCATTTCATATCCCACCTTCACTACAACATAACATTACATTCCTTGCATACGCATTCATGGATGAGGAACTTTTTACCATTTGGGGCTTGTAAATATAAAAATCCATTGTCTTAGGCATATTTGCATTTCATGACATTTAAAAAAAAATGCACTTGTATGTCACATAAGTTAGAAATTATTTCTATAGCATTCATTCAATAAGGGTAATAGTATAGAATTTTAGGTATAAGTCTTGGAGTAAAATGACTGTCATGGTGGGTATCAGAATGACGAAAATGAGAGATCAATTAGAAGCAAGGATTAGTGCATTGGAGTTAAATCAAGAGGAATTTTAGCTCGAGTTTCGAGAAAGGAAACAATAGATGGCTCAATTGATGGAAAATGGTTAAAGGTATTCATGGGATTAAGTTTGTTGCTCCTTAAGGATAATTGTCACTTTCGATTCCATTTAATCAAGACTAACTAGCTCCTATTAGTTTCAACACTTTTCTCGAGCATATTAAGGCATTAGATGATTCAAATAGTGACCAAAGTTTGGGTGAGCTTAAGAAAGGAATAATTGGCCATACAAATGATTAAACTTAAAAATATGATTTTCAAGATGGAGTCACTTGGCTTCAAATAACCCTCACTACCATCCCAAGTTCAAACCTGCACTTAAATTCTTCTCATCACTGTTTTCAATCTCCTTTCCAAGCACCTAAGACTAGGCTCCCAAACTTTATACAATCTTTGATAAGTCAATATTTGAACCAAAATCTTCGACTTACTATTCCCTAACCACCTATTTAGCTTGGCTTCAAATAACCCTCACTACCATCCCAAGTTCCAACCTGCACTTAAATTCTTCTCATCACTGTTTTCAATCTCCTTTCTAAGCACCTAAGACTAGGCTCCCAAACTTTATACAATCTTTGATAAGTCAATATTTGAACCAAAATCTTTGACTTACTATTCCCTAACCACCTATTTAGCTAATTGCTCAAGTTTGAACCTTTGCATCATTGTCAAATCCTAGGATTCCTAGTCTGTTACCCAAAAATTACCTAAGAAAAAGAAATAGTTAGATCCTCTCCCCATTTCATATGAAAAATTTTTTCTCTGTCTAGTTGAGAGACACCTTATTGTCCCTGTGCCTTCAGAGCCTTTAAAGCTTCTATACCTAAAATTATGGTTTGTCTTTCATTCTTTCTTTTTTGCCAATTTTCATACTTGTCACTAAAGAGCTTTGTCATTTGTACATACATTCATTCATTCATTCATTCATCCATTTATGTATCTATATAATGCAATTCATGTGTGCTCCAAAATAGAAAATTTCTTCAAATATAATTCTTGCTATTTCTTCATAAGGTCATAAGAGAATATTTGATTTGAAAGGAGAGATAGAGAAATTATCGAAGGGCTTTGTGCTCAAGGAAATAATCAACATAAAGGACTTAACTTAGGACCTATAAGGGAAGAGTTAAGAATCTAAATAAATAAAAAAGGTATAATTTCTTGAAAGAAAGAGTTCAAGCTATTGAAGGTAAGGATGAATCTTTTAATGCAAAAAAAATCTACTAGTTTCAGATGTGGTTATTCCGCCCAAGTTTAAGGTTCTGACATTTGAAAAGTATAATGGAACTAGATGTCCTAAAACACGTTTGACTCAATACTGTTACAAAATGAATGGGTATGTCAGTCATGAAAAGCTATTTATTCATATTTTTCAAGAAAGTTTGACTAAGAAAACAGCCAATTGGTATTATAGTTTAGAGAGTAGTCAAATTTATACTTGAAAGGATTTATTGCAAGCATTTTTAAAGTAATACCAGTATATATTGGAGTTAGTTCCAAATCGATTAACTCTTCAAAATATGAGAAAGAATCCGAGTAAGAGCTATAAAGAATATGCTGTTAGATGGAAAAAAATGGCATCACAAGTACGATCACCTTTTACCATTAGAGAACTAAATTACATGTTTATGGATACTCTTCCTTTTCCTTATTACGATAAGTTGATTAGCAATACTTCATCAAAGTTTGCAGATTTGTTGTTTGTTATAGGTAGAATTGAGAATGGGATAAAAAGTGAAGAATTATAAATGCTAATAATGAAAGGTGGAGAGATATTTTTGTTGAACAAGCACAAGAAAATATTATTGAAGGGTGAAGCCAAAGAAGCCTTTATGTGATACAAAAAGACCCTGTAAATGCTCATTTTCAATGATCACCATATTGTTCCCAACTGACATTTTGGGCTGAAATTTTTCTCAACCACTTTGTCTGTGTGCTCTAGTTTCTTCGCCACAAACATTTACAAAACAAAGTATCAACCTAAGCCATTCACGAAGTTGTAAGAAAAAGAAAGTCAAGATATATCATTCACTTCCAATGTCTTACGCTGAGCTCTTCACCTTACTGGTCAAGAATCATATGATCTCTGTTGTTATTGTAAAACCTAGAAAGCCTTCATACCAGAAGTGGTATAATCCAAATGTTAAGTGTGAGTTTCATGATAAGGTCGAAGGACATTCTATAAAAGACTATACTGCCTTCAAGGATACAGTTCAAGCTTTCGTTGATATAGATCCCATAAAATTTAAAGAATTGATTAGTGATTCTTGATAGTGGGAGAGTTATGGGTCAATGATGCTAAAAGTGAATTGTCAAATGAGAAACCTTTGTTGGTAAGTTTAAGTGTCATCGCGAGAATATTATTGGCAATATGAATCTTTTGGATCATGTTTGAGTGTTTGCATTGCATGAATAAATCTTGTGCATCAGGAGTGTTCCTTGGATTTATATCGTAATTTGATATTTTTAATTTTTGTTAAATTTTGGACTTGTAATTGGTAAAAAGAGGAAAAAGTTAGATTTGAATAAAGCCCTACATAGTTAGGTCCCAAGGTTAAAAAAAAAAGTGCTCTGAAAAAAATGATGAAAAAATGAAAAAAAATTTTAAGTCTTGTACGAGTTGGCAATCATTATTAAGGATTTCTCAAATACCTAAACTCTCTTTCTTAAGCTTTTCAAATGATTCCATTCAAAAGCCATGACCTGAACCTTACTTTCACCCAATAATGTTATGATATCAAAATGTGATATTCTTTTCCAAGGTAATGAACAATGAAACATCTAATTTAAAAAGGAAAAAAGAAATTTGGATTCTTAGAAGATCAAGAAAATATGACATTTTTGTTAAGGAGTCGATGTGGTAATTTGATGTGTCAATATTACACTGTAATTTTAAATGTTTTAAAAATCAGAAGCACATCAAGTCTTGTAAAATGATTGTAAACTTACTAACCTTTCAATCTTTTACCCAAAATTTGGCCTGGTTTATGTGTTTTTGGGGCATGTTGCTTATAGTTACCAACCTTTCAACCATTTTATCCAAAATGTTAGCCTGACCCTGATGACTCCCATATGTCCTTAGGGTCATGTTGATTATGAAATTTACCAACCCTTCAACTTTTTAACCTTAAAATTGGTCAGACTAATGCGTTTCGAGGGCATGTTGATTAGAAAAGAAAAGATCCCATTGCCTTTTAGACAATTTAATCTATGATCAACCCATTCATTCTTTTTTTGGTAAAGTGACATAGATCATTTGGTACCTCAAATAGATTATTTCTAGATTACCTTTTCTCGTACATTTCACATTATCTTTTCTTATAATAACTTTCATTAAGGATGATTTGCTAAAATAAGGCATCTTTTATGAAACACATTATTAGCAAAATGAATTTAGGTATGAGTCATAGTGGGCATGTTAAATACCAAAAAAAAAATGGTTATGACATAATGTACTTAGGAAATTTAAACAAATTCTAATAAAGTTTTGGAAAAGTGATAAGAAAAAAAAGCCCATAATAGAAAATGCCAAAACAAAAAAAATAAAAAATAAATAAAAAAACCAAAAAACCAAAAAAAAACTGCTAAAATGAAAACCTTTCTTCGAGATCATTTTCCTAAAGAGAACTGCTCTTCAATTTAAGTGTTTATACTTGAAATGACAAATGGTCATCTTTCATTACCATTTACAAATGTAAAAATTTATCTGTTATTACCCTTTGAGCCTGATTGAATCTTTTCAAAATAAACCTTGGCTAAAGTTCACTTTCCATATTGGAGGGCAAAAAGGAACACATTTAAGGGTTAAGAATGAGGATGTCTGAGTGGAATCCCTTATAATAGGGGTAAAAGCCCAATAAAAAAGTTCACAAAAGTTTTGAATCCACTTAATGAAAGGATGCAAAAAAAAAAAAAAACCAAACAAAAAAAAAAAAAAAAAATGAAATAAGAAAAAATGAAAGGAAAGGAAAAATAAATGAAGGAAAGAAAAAATAAATGAATGGGAGAAAAGCAAAAAAGAGTTGACCTCAGAGTGTATCATTCAAACAAAAAATGATCCTTAGTTTTAAATATCCTGAAATACTTGTTTTGAGCCTTTCTATCTTTTTCTTTGACAACCCTGAGCCTTAACCTATATTACAACCTTTGAAAAGTTTATGTTGGATCAAGTATGAAGGCTTAAAATTGAAGAGTTTTTCTTGAAAAAATGATCTTGAATCTTTTGAGTCCCTATTTATTACATAATTTTTAGTTTGGATTGTTAACCTATTTTGAAAAAATTCTTTTCCTCTTTTGGATTAGTTTTGAATTTTTTAAGTGCATGGTGTGTTAATAAAAAAATAAAAAAATAGAGGAAAAAATAGATATAAAAATGGCTTTAGGGTGAAAAACCCTAAAAAGGGTAGTCTAGAGCAAACCTTGAAGGCCACTCCTAATGTTAAATAGGGTAGATGCTAAGCCAAACCTTCTTGAAAGATCTAAAATATCAAAGTCACAGAAGTCTGAGATGAGTTAATTTCGAAAATCTTAACTTTTGTCCATTTCCAAATAACTTTTCAAAATCTCAAACCTTTATAGCTAACCTTGACATATATCAAATTGTTACATTTAATGTTGAATATGTTTGGTTTTCAAGGAATTCATGTTTATAGAAAAGCTTATGTTTCATCTATGAGCTTGCATGAAAAATTATATGCCTCTTTTATTCTCTTCAAGTGTTGAAACCCTTTCAAGTAAACAAAAATATTCATATATAGAACCATTCAACCCATGGGGAAAGAAAATTTTCACCTTTCATTTATGATAGAGATCGCCTATTCTCAGGCATGTAAGCCTGGTTTAGTTGGCATCAATGAAAGTTAAGCCCAGATTATTTGGCATCGATGAATATTTGAACCTAGTTTAGCTGGCCACAAGCCCAGATTACCTAACACCAATGAAAAGTTAAGCCCAAATTAGTTGGCACATAAGTCCGGATTAGTTAAAAAAAAGTATAGACCTCTGTTATCCCCTTTAAGTGGTAAAGTTTTTTTTGAATCAACAAGTATCTCTGGGTGTACAATCATCCAATCCATTGAGAGAGAAATTGTTCACTTCTTTAATTTTTAATAGGAATTGGTAGTTCCTCATAAAAATTTAAGTCTACATAAAAATTTAAGCCTAGTTTATCTAGCCTTCGATGAAAATTTTAAACCCAGTTTTTTTAGCCCCTAATGAAAATTTTAAGCCTAGTTTACCTAGCACTTAATGAAAGTTAATCCTAGCTTAGTTGGCTCCCAGTGAAAATTTAAGTCCAATTTACCTGGCATTTGATGAGTATTTAAGGCCCAGCTTAGCTGGCTCCTAATGAGAATTTAAGCCTAGCACCCGATAAAGATTTTAAAGCCCAAAATTTAAGCTTAGTTTATCTACCCCTGATGAAAGTTAAGCCTAGTGTATCTGGTCCATATTAAAAATGTTAAGCCCTGTTTATCTAGCCTTTGATGAAAATTTTAAGCCTAGTTTACCTAACACTTGATGAAAGTTAAGACAACTTAGCTGGCTTCCAGTGAAAATTTAAACCTAGTTTATCTAGCTTCTGATCAAAGTTAAGCCCAGTTTATCTGGCCCCTAATGAAAATTTTAAGTCCAATTTACTTTGTACTTGATAAAAATTTTAAGCCTAGTTTATTTGGCCCATGATGAAAATTTTAAGCTCAGTTTACCTAGCACTTGATGAAAATTTTAAAACCTAGCTTAGTTGGTTCCCAGTAAAAATTGAAGCCCAATTTATTTGGTCTTTGACGAAAATTTAAGCCAGTTTATTTGGCCTTTGATAAAAATTTTAAGCCCTATTTATCTATTCTCTGATGAAAATTTTAATCCCAGTTTTACCAGACACTTGATGAAAATTTTAAAGCCTAGTTTATTTGGCCCTTGATAAAAATTTAAACTCAATTTACTTGTCACCCGATAAAGATTTTAAAGCCTAGCTTAACTAGCTCCTAGTGAAAATTTAAGCCCAGTTTACTTGGCACTTGATAAAGATTTTAAGCCCAGTTTATTAATTAAAAAAAACAAAAAAAAGCCTTTGCATTTGCTTCAATTACAAAAGATATTTAATCTGTATCTGTATTACAAAAAAAGGACATTCATATTTGCATCATTCGCATTCATACTTACATTTACATCTGCATCCAAAAAAATGATATTCGTATTTGTATCACTTGTATTCGCACTTGCATGTGCATAATGAGAAAACATTTGCATTCATATCTATATCATAAAAAAGACATTTGCATTTGCATTTGTATCATATGAAAGACATTCGCATTTGTATCACTTGTATTTACACTTATATAAGTCATTTGCATTTGCACCATAAGAAAGAAATTTGAATTTGCATAATCGCATTTGCATTCTAAGGTATTTGTAGGGGCATTTACATGAAAGGAACATTGTCATTTACATTGTGAAAAAGTTAAATGTATTTGCATCGAACATTCGCATTGACATTTCCATTAGCATTATTTGATTAGAATAGACATTTGTATTATGATTGCATTTATCAACTTTGTAAATATTAGAAAAGAAAAGAAAAGAAAAAATGGGCAAAAAAAAGAGAAAGAAAAAAAAGTCTATCATGAAAATATGAGAAAAAGAAAAAAATAGTTTGACAAGAGATCCAAATATAAAAAATGTTTGAAAAGTTGAAAGAAAAATGATCTGCAAAAAGTAGAATGATTGTTGAAAAAATGACAAAGAAGAGATATGATACAAGATAAGACTTAAGTTCAGTTAAGCTGACACCTAGATATTTCCAAGACCTTTAGGTAAAAAATTATAAATTTTTAAAGTTTTAACGCCTCTATTACAAGGAGCATTTAAAGATTTCAAAGACCTTCGGGCAAAACATTTTAAGTTTTTAAAGTTTCAATGCCTCTTATTGGGATGAGCATCCAAAGATGTCCAGATTTGTATGACCTTCGGGCATAATCTTTAAGACATCTGGGTAAACCATTTTAAATTTTTAAAGTTTCAATGCCTTTTATTGGGAAGAGTATTCAAAGATGTCAAGATTTGTAAGGCCTCTGGACATAATCTCCAAGTCTTCTAGGCAAAACATTTTAAATTTTTAAAGTTTTAATGCCTCGAATTAGGAAGAGTATTCATGGATTTTGAGATTTGTAAGACATTTGGGCATAAACTCTAAGACCTATAGGTAAAACATTTTAAATTTTCAAAGTTTCAAAGCCACTATTTGGGGGGAGCTATTTTCAAAGTTTTAAATCCTTTGTTTGGGGGGAGCCATTTTTTTTAAAGTTTCAAAGCCTTTATTTGAGGGGAGTCATTTTCAAAGTTTCAAAGCCTCTGCTTAGGGGAACCAATTTTCAAAGAAGTTAAAAAAAAAATTTCAAAAGCATCATCTGGACAAAATTATTATCTATATCTTTGTATCATTTTTTATTCTCAGAAATATATAAAAAGTGGTAGCTGTAGACACCGAATTGTTTTCGAAATATTTTAGCATGGTTGAACAAAACCCATTTAAAACCCGTAAAAAGGCCCCTTAAAGAGCCTATAAAATGCATTGATATTTAGGCTTAATAAACAAAGAAAAATGAGACATGTATGGATGATTCCTTTTCACATGGATGCATGAGAAATAAGGAATAAATGAAACAAGTAATTTCAAAGTCAACTCAAGTCAAAATTATACAAAACTTAATCAAAATGAATAGAATTGGGGTTAATCTTCAAAGTTCAAAGTTTGATTGAAATCAATGTGGTTTAGAATCAAATTTGATGATTTTTAAAACACTAAAAAATTTTAATGCATTAGAAAAAGTACAAAATTACCAAAATATCCCTATAAAAGATATTTTTGTAATTTTACCTTTTCAAGCTCAGATTTCATGAAACTTTTTAGATCTTAATTTTATAATATTTCATGATTTTTGGTGTATTTGAAATTATAGCCGTACCCTAAGAAGTGTGAAATTACCCAAATACTCCTATAAAGGTATTTTTGTAATTTAACCTTTTCGGCCTCGAATTTTCATGAAACTTTTCAGCTCTTAATTTCATAATATTTCATGATTTTTGTGTAATTGAAATCATGGCAGTACCTTGAAAAATGTGAAATTACCAAAATACCCCTATAAGTGTATTTTAGTAATTTGACCTTCTCGAGCTCAGATTTTCATGAAACTTTCTAGATCTTAATTTTATAATATTTCATAATTTTTATTGTTTTAAAATCTTAAAAAATGAGCATGAGAACATTGATTTCTAAGAAAATGGCATAAATGTTAAAAACTTTGTACTAGGGGTAAAATAGTCTTTTCATGTGTTTGGAGGATAAAAATCCAACCTTTGCAATGAATACTATGGACCATTGGATCTTTTATAGATCTTGATCCAATGGTCAAAAGTGGCTCCTTAAAACAATAAAAGGACAAGCTTTGACCTTTGGATGAAATCTCATCTAAGGGTCTATATTTATCAAGAATGAATTTTTTTTATTTGAGTTAACTATTAAAAGGGCTGGGGGGTTTAGTCAAAAGGATGAGAGACTGAAAGGTTGCGAAGAAAAAGGGCTAAACACATGAAAAAGGGAAGAAAAAGAAGCTGTTGAAAAAAAATAAAAGGAAGCCAAATAAAGAGGTGAAGAAGAAAGAGAAAGAAGAAAGAGAAAGAAGAAAGAAAAAGAGAGGGACTGCTAAAAGAAAAAAGGCTAAAGGGGAAGCTACAAAAGGAAGAAAGAAGAGGAAGCTACCAATCAGAGTAGGGAGGAAGTTGCCAAAAAGGGGAGAAAAGAAGCAAGTCAAGGTAGAAAAGGTTTCAAGTTAATCTTTTTTTTTTTTTTCATACGATATGATTTCAACTGTTTTCTTTGTTGTTTTTAGCTATTGCCATGTCCTCATTTATATAATTTAGTTGTTGATTGAATTGGCTTCCTTTTCTTTACATGCCATATGCATTTTCAACTTGACTTCATGGAAGTTGTGGTCAATGCATTTCTAAGTTGATTTGTTTGATGCTATATTGTACTTGGTCATTGATTTTTAGATATTCATTGATTCTAATGGTTTTTATAGCATAATGAATGCCAAAATTTTTTTTCTATTTTAGTTTCTTCACTTGTTAATGGCATGGTTTCACCTAGCTCAAAATCATGTCTTATTCTTCTTTTTGGATTGTTTACAACTTTACAAAGTTTTGAAAAGATGCTAAAACTTTTACAATAAGGCTTACTTTCATGTATGTTTTATATCATCATTTATATTTCTAAAATGTTGTTTCAAATATGATTATAATTTAAATCCCATGCATTTTCCTTTCATTGCTAGTTTGGTTAAATTTCCATGTTCACTTTGATTTTTATGCAATTTAGTTTTTGCACCTTAATTATTTTTGTAAATGCAAATTTGTTCTTCATTTATTAATAATAAATTGAATGAAATTTACAAGGATGATATATTAGGAAAATTCGAGTAGTAATTCTCTAAAATGCCTAGGTGAGTATATTTTTCTAAAAGTACTACCAAAGTATTGGAATATTTAGGAAAATATTCAATACAAAAAGTTTCATTTCTCTATTTTTCTAAAGTTTTGATAAATGTTAGTAATAATGTGTAATAACTCTTTTGTAATAATGAAATTGATATAATTAAAGTTTAAAAATTAGAATAAAAAATATAATTAATTAAGTAAGAAAAGATAAAGTGAATAAAAATTTTTAAGGATGGGATTTTAAAGAAGTCCAAGTAGAAATTCCTAAGAAATCCCTAGGTTTGAAAATTTTTTTAAAATATCATCAAAGTATAAGGGTATCTAGGAAAATTTTCAATAAAAGTTTTATTTGCTTTGCTTCTTTTACTTTTTAAGTGATACTGTGAAAGTGATTAAATATGATTAAAACATAATAAATGTTATATTTTTTGTATGCATATTCTACTTTATTGTTTGCATTATATAGTCTTAAATGCAAATAAAAATTTTCGATGATGGGACTCCGGGAAGTCCGAATAGTGATTCTCGTGAATTCTGTAGGTAAGAAAAGTTTTTTAAAAATTGCCAAAGTATTGGAATATTTAAAAGTTTCTTTTCAATATGAAAAATTTTCATTTCTTGATTATTTTCTTTTATTTAAATAAATTTTATTAATAAATAAGAATGTGTTTTTTTTGGAAATAAATGTATTTATAGATTATTAATTATTATATGATTTTTAATAATTTTTTAAAAGACAGACAAAAAATCTCCAAATATGAGATCTTAAAGAAATTTGAGTGGTGATTCCTTAAGAATCTTTAGGCAAGAAAATCTATCTAAAATGCCACCAATGTATTGAAGAAAATCTATCTAAAATGCCACCAATGTATTGGAGCATTTAGATTAATTTTCAATAAAGATTTCTCATTTTTTTAAGAAATGAGTTTTTAGAAAATACTATATGCTTTAAAGTTATAGACATTATATTTTATGTTTTTAAATAAATGCTAGAAATATATATGAACCACCAATGATAGGATTTTTTTACAATTTCGAGTAGTGATCTTATAAATTCCTAAGGTGAAATGGTTCCTTTTAATATTGGTAGAGTATTGAAATATTTTTAAGAATTTTTCAATATAAGGTTCTTATTTATTTTTCAAGCTTACTAAAATAAAAATATATTTTTAAAGAAAATTAAGAAGATTAAATTCTAAATACCAAAATTAAGACCATTTTTGTCAATATTAAAGGATAACACATAATTAACTGGTACTATTTTAAAAGGCGTTGTTGGGATACTAATCCTTCCCACACATAACTGACTCCCAAACACAAATTATTGTCGCAGACCTAAAAATTATGTTTTTAATAAATTTTAATTAATTTTAAAATTTTATTAAGAAGGTAAGTTTTAATAGGTGACCAATCATACCTAGCTAAAAATGATTTGTGGTGACTCCATTTCTTTTATTTTTCAAATTCATCTAGCGGTCCCTAAAACTATTACGATAGATTGTACTTAGAAATTCTTTTTCACATTTGATAAATTAGGTTGGTTTTGTGTTTTAACTCGATATACTTATAAAAGGTAATATAGACCAAAATATTAATATTATAAAGACATAAAAGTCATAGAATAACATTACCCTTATAGTATTAGATAACATAAGAGAGTCATGGCTTTAGGATTTCTTGAATTTTAGATAGGAGTAGTATGTTATGTTTGTGTTGAGCTATTCGTGAGGGATAAAACCTTGAAAACATAAGAAAGAGAGATTGATCAATGACAATAGTTAGGAATGATCCTAGCATTTGTACTTCAATGTTCAAGTAAAAGTTTGGTCTAGAAGAGGAATGGAGAATAAAGGCTTAAAAGTTAAGAGTTTTAGATAGATTAGAAATAACTGGATGCAGCTATTTATACGTATATGATGAGGGACCTCGAACCTAGATAGTCCAAGGTTAGCGTATGGGGTTAAGGCTGACCTTGTAAGCCTGAGCTAAGTTAGCGGTTGCCTACCCACTCAAGGGGTGGTAACAAGTCAACATCTTAGGGCATTAGCAGGTAGGCTACTAAGGTGATAGAGTTAACATGGATCTTGAGATTTTAGGTCAGCCAGACATATTAGCTCAGTCGAAATATCTAGAATGCTACTGTTTGTTAGTTGAGTTATACTCTAAAGGGAAATTTCCATTTTGCCCATTAGATGTTAAAATGCCCTTAACATTTTGTTCCTCCGCCAAGTAATCTAATGTATCAAACTAGCAAGGATAGGGTTGGCCTATTTGTTATCTTTTAGATTGAGCTGTAAATTGAGCATGGTTTTTGAGCTTTCATGGGGTAGTTTAGACAAAGTGTTTTAACAACTATCCTAACCTTAATTTGCCAAGCTAATCATAAAGTCATGCTGACATGGAAAAAATGATGTCATCATTTGAGTTTAAGGTGTTACGACTAACATGATGCTCATGTGTGATGGTCGACATGATGCTCGTAGTATGTATAACATATGCATTGTATTATTATATTTGTAACTGATGTGACACTTATGGATCACCTATAGCAGATCACTGCAAGTTCAATGTAACATTACTTGTACAAATGATATGATAGTAGTAAATTTTGCATGGTGAGTTTTGCATAATGGAAGGATTAATGCGCCCCTTATGCAAATTCATTTGAGTATGAATTTGTTAAGGAGAGAGAAATTTTGGTGATTCTTTAAATTAAGGCTTGATCTAGGACATCCATCTGATATGGCACTTGGCTATATAAAGGGGTCCTCTAAGTCCTAGTTTCTTACTATCCATACTTCTAAGCTCTATAGTTGACTTATTCTTATCAACTTTAAAATTTTTTAACCTTCATTATGTCTTCTGGTTCTAGTATGTTTAGTAGCTTTAAGGTAGTAATAAAAAAGGGTTAGCTCGGCCAAGAGGCTTTCCTTTCATATGATGATGTCCCATTTATCATTGCAGAAAAGAATTCCTATCGAGTTACCTACTAGTTAAACCTAATGTTTGTCAAAGGCCAAAAATAGATTAAAGACATTTGAGCAAAGAAGCAAAAGGGTCTATCATTGGATGGAAAAGCTTTTGGCAATAATTGATTCCTACTTCCAAAACTCTCTAGTTTCCATAGCCCTAGCTAGTACGGTTCTTCTGTGTGAACTTTTTTCTACTTCCTCTACTTTCCTTCCAAATAATCCAAACCCTTCTTACCTTTTTTTTTTTTTGCCAACTGGCCAATAGTCCAATCTTAGAGTCTAGCTTTGGCTCATTATATGAGTTCTCTGATGTAATGGAAGTTTTAGCCCCTGTTTAAGCTTGGGGGCTATTCAATCTTTAGAAGTCAAGCAGTCTGGCTATAAGGCTTTTGAGACGGTGAGGCTTTTAAGATAATGAGGCTTTTGAGGTTGGCTTAAAGTTTTGAGTAAATCGAGGGGTTTAACTGAGTTGAGGAGGAGGGTAAAGGTGAAATGAAGATGAAGGCTACCAATGATGATGATGATGAAGATCTCATTCCTTTCTACACTTCTAGCTTTTAAGCATAATCTTCAAAAAGGTGATGAGAAGCTTAAATGGTTGAACCAACCCTAAGAATTGCTTATACCAGTGCTCTATTCATTACATCTCCATGGTGAAAATCAAAATTTATTTTCCAATAAGAGGTACATCGTGATGATGCTAACCTCAAAAGATAAGGTTAGATTTCCTTTAGAGTCCTATAAGATTTGGGTGTACTGGACTCTATAGTGGCTAGCCTTAGATTTCCTTTATTTTTTTTATTGTCGAACTTTTTTTATCTTATAATTTAACTATCACTCAGCTTGCCCTAAATTTTTTTAGATACATGATAAGATTTATTATTTTTTGTAGAAAATTAGGTCATTTTCCTTCTATCCCTTTATTTAAAGAATTTTTTATGGTAAAAAAGCACCCTTATGATAAAAGCTAGTTCTATGGAATAGCTCGGCCCATTAGAAGAATTTTTGCCAGCTACCAAGCTTAATAAAAACCTGGAAGATCTTTTTCCTTTGTATAAAAAGGGTCAAAGGGTTTGGGAAATTAATAATGGCCTGAACATTTTGAAAAAAGCTAGGACTAGACCCATAACCATGGATGAGCTCGGTGTGCGAGATACAATAAATGACTTAATCAAAGAGGGAAGTTGATAATTGATGCTTATGAGTTGATCTCTCTTATTGTTATTAAGGATGTCAAGTACTAGGGTAGGTGTTTTACTAACTTTTCATAACTAACTTTGTTTTTGTTGATTTTATTTTAACTTTCAGTTTAGTTTTATTTTAGAGACATGGTTTGCCAAGGTGTAGGTTGCTTTGACATGTCCCAATTTGTATAGCCTCATAGAAGGAGGCAAAGGGATAAAGCCCTTCTTCAGCTCGATGCCTCATCTCACGACATAAAAATAATAGGCCCTCCATCTTTTCAGCGAGGCCAAGTCAATGACAAGGACCCAATCGCACTTCAAAAGCTTAAGTAGAATACAATAGCTTAGGTGCCCCAAAAAAGGCTAAAGGTAGAGTCTTCCTCCTCTGAGCTCGTAGTCAAGCTCTAACCTTCCTTGGAGAGGGTCTTCATCACAATGGAGTTTGACTTTTCGAAGAATGCCTATAAGGACCTTGAGGTGATGATGAAAATTACATGGGCACCATGTCCAAAAAAAAGTTATCTATCTCTAAGCTAGATTCAATTTACAAATTGATTACTTATTTTATTTTGTTGATCATTAAGCTTGAGAGCTTAACTCTCTCAATGAGGTAGCGAGAAAGCTCAAACTCTTCAATGCTGAGAATAAAAAGACAAATGAAGAGCTTGACAGCAAGATCAAGGACTTGAGCCAAAGGCTTGAGGACATGTCAGTCTAAAAGTCACGATTGAGTTCTTGTAGTAACAATTTGACTATAAGTTAGGTAAGGTATTGGTTGAGAAGTAGGTCAAGTAGTGGGTTGTTGAGCATTTTCTTAACTTTGACGACTTCTACAATATGCAAACTGACTTTGCTTGGGACTAGGTGTTCCTTTGCTTTGAAGGAGGTGAAGCTTTTTATGATGATCATGACTTGTAATTTTAGTATTTTATTACATTTTTTAGTGTAATTTCTTGTGAATATTGGCTTGTTCCTTGAGAAATTTGGCAAAAATACTCCTAAATGCATAAATATTCAATGTATAGGTGAAACTATGCAAATGGAGGAAATTTGGAGCTTTGGACTTATTTTGGATGCAATTTGGTGTAAAAAGCCAGGAAAAACCAAAACTAGTGTGCTTATGCTACATTGCCACTTATGAGAGTTTATCTTGCACTTTTCTTCTATGATCTCTTTAGCTTAATTTAGCTCAATTGAACTTTATTTCAAGTCTGAATACTCATATTTTCATTTGGAAATGTTCTTCTTAGCTCATTAGTGCATTGTTACCTTTGTAGTATTTGCACAAGTGCTAGAAAGGTGATATATGCATTAGTGTAGTTTGAAGCCATTTTTGGACTTTTGGTTTTTCTAGATTTTTTCCAAAATTTTTCATGTATAAATTTTTCGCTAAATATTCTATATTTGGCAGCAAATTGAAGAAAAAGTTTAAACAATTAGGGCCAAGTGTTGAATACAAGATGCAAGGTAAGCTATTGGAAGTATATGCAATGTGATCAAGGATTTGTGATGCCAAGTTGGAGATTCAAAGCGGGACCAAGTGGAACTGCTTAGATGGTGATTTGAATGCTTTCATTGGACATAATGTTGACTTTTTGGAGCTCATTAGATCATGGAAAGAAGGCTTGAAGTAAAAGGAAGCGAAAAGAAGAAAACAAGAAAGCAAAAGATGCAAAGCAGTTGAGATAGAAAGATCTAGAACAATTGGCAGTTGAGCTAGATTTTTCCTTTACTTTGAGTGGTTGAAGCATCTTCCATTTGCCTATAATAGGGGAGAGTGGCTGGCCATTAAGAGATTTTTAGCAAGATTTTACATTTTTTTTCTTTTCCTTGCATTTACTTTCTTTCCTTTCTAAACAATTTCCTCGTTGTTCTTTTAGTGAGTTATTTAGGAGATTGCATTCGTTTTCCAAAAAAAATTTACTTTTCTTGCCTTTATTTTCAATGCACTTTAATATTCTTTCAATAAAAGATCATGATCTTTAAGTTTTTAGGTTCAATTTGATGCATTTCACTTATTTTGCAAGTTTGTTTGGCAATTCATGTTTCTAACCTATGTATAGTTTTTCTATTGAATCTTCATCAAATCTTGTTTTTTTTTTTATCCAAAAGTTTTTTTTATGGATTCTTTGTTCATTTCTCTACAACTTTGGAAGAAATTGCATTCAAATTTGTTCCACACAATTCTAGAAAAAGCAATAAAATTTTGGTTGAATCCTAAAAGTAAGCTAGAGCTTGAGTAAGTGATAGCAGTTCAAGTTGCTTCTCCTAGCTGGGTATTTGGTTTGCAATTTCTTCACTTTGAACTCTTTAATTCTCAATTTACTTGTTTGGCTTCATTTGATTGCATTTAAATTCATTCATTTACATTCTATTTGGCTAATTTTTCTTGTAATTGCTCTGTTTTTCTCATTATTGCACTCAGTTTGGATTTTAGTTCATTGAGCTTGTATTTCGATTGAATCATATGATTTGTTTATTGATCTAGGTAGGAAACTCATAGATCTATGTTTTTCTATCTCAGTTCAAGTTTTTTCTCTTTAAAGAGCTCTAGATCTAATTTTTCATCTAAGAAATGGTAGTTTCCAGCATGCAATTTCAATTTTGATTTTTGATTTTTTTGGTAAATTCTTGCAATGTCCTTTCATAATATGCATTTAGCTTGATACCTTTGACTTCTTATTCTTTATGCTCACTTGACTTATACCATTCATGGAGGAATTTTTCATTTTAGAGCCGAAACCATATCATTGGTACTGAAGCCAATGAACACCTTTATTAGTTCATATTGCAATATGCTTAGATTATTCATAGAAGTGGAACATAAATCTACCTTTGAGCACCAAGGTCATTTAGAGTTTAACATTACATATTTAGTATTAAGGAAAAGAATGAAATTGGTAAATGCAAGAACTACCATGTGATTCTCTAACACCAATAAAGTCAAGTTTTTGACATTAAAAAACTGTTTCTTGGGAGGCAACCCAAGTTTTAAATTTCATGTTGTTTCCATTTCTATTTTATTGTTTTACTTATATTTTTTTATAAATATTGATGTTTGTTTTTATTGTAGGTATTTTTCTTTCTTTTGTAGGATTGAATATAAGCTTGAAAAAGGAAGCACAAGTTTTGGCTCAAGGTAACATTGTACATTTGGCTACCATGCTTCCAATGATGATAGAGGAGTTCCCCTATTCCTCTTATGTGCTTTATTTCTTTTTGCTTACATATTGAGGACAATGTGTTATTTAAATATGGGGGTATGGGAAAATTGCTTAAATTTTTTCTAAAATTTTTCAAAATTTCCTTGAGTTATATCTACAAATTAAGCTTGACTTGTTTTAGTTTGAATCATTAGTTTGCTTTCTTTTATTAGTTCTTCATGAAGCCAATGATACGTAGAGATTGAGAATGAATATAGCTTTAGGAAAACATAGAATATTGTGTGAAATATTAGATGATGCTTAGGTTTAGTGACTTTTTGAGTATGAGCTTTCATTTGTGAGTTAATACTTTGATCATTGAATTGCGTTATTTATCTAGTGATTAATTATGTGAGGATGAGATTTCTTTTCATTAGTTTTTGAAGCTGTGTTGCATGTTCTAGAATTTGTTTTGATCATCTCTCAAGGTGAAATTTTAGAGGACGCATGATTAGGGAAATGATATAAGTCATCTTGAGATTATTTGAGCCTTTCCAAGCTAACCTTGATATAACTTTTCCATAGTCACCTCATTTGAGCCTAATGATACCATTTTTTGATATGTAACTATTGTGATGTTTCGAGCTAGGGATGATCAGTCGAGCACTGGACAAATAGGGAATTTGAAAAGCGAGGGCCTTAAAAAAGCATTTTTGATAAAAACAAAAAAAAAGAGTCATCACCAATCTTTTTTAGGTTGTGATTGGCCACAAAAAATTTTGTTTTTTTTTGGTAAAATATTTAAAAGATTTAAAGGTTTTACAAAAAGAGCAAGTTGAGGTTTGTAAAATCAGATTTAGGGTTTGAGAGTTAGTTACATGTGAGGAAGGATTAGCACTCCCATAGCGCCTATCAAAGATGATACCAATTAACTGTATGTTATCCTTAAACTTTGGTTAAAAATGGTCCTAATCTAATGTTTAAGATTAATTCCTCTTTCTTTATTCGTTATTCTATTTTTTTAAAAAAATAAAAATATTTTCCTTTTTTTTAAAGACAACATTTTTAATTTTTTTCTTGAAATGTGAAACAATTTATTTTTGGATCAAAATAAAAATTTCCTAAGTATTGACATACCTTTTCCACTCTCCTATATTTAGGTAGAGTTTCAAAAATATTTTTAACTTAGGGAGTTTTAATTTGTTCCATAAAATCAAGATAATACCACATATAAATAATAATCACTGAGAGTCCTCCTATATTTAGGCTTTGATGACTATGTTTACTTGAGATATTATTCTATTTTAAAATATTTTGTTTTGAAAATGCATTTTCAAAACAAATGCATGATATACATGCATATAATA
The DNA here is from genome assembly GCF_002303985.1 of Durio zibethinus. The sequence goes on from NW_019168159.1 coordinate 19,170,369, forward strand.
AAATAAAATGTGATCTAAATGGATGAATGGGATTAATGGTTGGTTTTAGGGTTCAGGTTTAGTATTTAGGGTTTAAGATTTTAGAGTTTTTAGTGTTTAGGGTTTATGGTTTAAGGTTGAGGGTTTAGGGTTTTAGGATTTAGAGTTTTAAGGTTTAGGGTTTAGGGTTTGTTGTCAAGGATTTTATAAAATTTGGGGTTTCATGGAATCATGCATGTGACAAAATCAAATTCCAAGAATGCCATTGGTGAAAATATAAATATTTGATGCATGATAAGATAACAAACTAATTACAAATTTAGGCATTTGCAAAACTAAATTCCAAACAAGATGTGTATGTGAAAACATGTGAAAAATAGATCAAACACAAAATTTTCAAACTTTGAAAACATGTTCCACCATTATTCTTCCTTTAGAACTAACCAAACAACTACAAAAAATCAACAAAACAACCTATTAAACTAACATTTTTTGCATAAAAATTAAATCAAACACATTGAAAACTTGATAAACCATCCAAAAACACAATCAAACACATATGAAACAAACATCATTTGGCCAAGAACAAGGTTGGAAGTTTCGGCCAGGCATGGGAATGGCTTGGTCGAATGTTTCCTTTGCTATTCCCAAATCATACAATCATTTACTAAGGGAAGTCATGCATCAATCTCTTATCCAATCACCATATGAAGACCTTTATACCATTAGAGCAATTTCATGAAAAATGTAAGGAACTAGAATAGTAAGGAAGCCATATAAACAAGAACACAAGGCAGACAACAAGTATATGCTAATAACTAATAAAAATTCATATAAATAAAAAACAAACTAATCATCTAATCATTATGGAGATTATTTAAGAAACAAGAGAAACATCAAAATGAACTAAAAGAAAGTTCGGCCATGGTGAAATGGGGTTAGCCAAACCTCCCAATGGTGTTTAATGGTGGATTTTATTTTCTTTATTGCTTGAACTTTAGTTGAATTCAACTATGGTTTAGTTGATAAAATTTGATCCAACCTTAGGAAAACTATAAATTTCTCAAAAGAAAAACAAAAAAAAAAATAATGATATGTAAAAATGTTATGAAAATGTGATAAAAAATGCAAGAAATCTAGTAAAATTATATCTCCAAGCTAGCAAACTTCAAAGATTTTTCTTCTTTCTTTTTTCCTCTCTTTTCATATTTTTTCTCCTTTTGTTCTTCCCCGTCTAATCCCAGATAGAAGAAGATGGAAAATATCCCCCCAAGATTGAATGTTAGCCCTTAGATTATAAAAAGCAACCAATGGTCCAAGATGCTCCCTTGTTTTCTTTCTAGGGAGCAAACTTTCCCATTTGAATCAAGTTCCCCAAGATGATCTGACAGTTCAAAATGCTCATTGCTAAAGATTGGATCTTTAATGTTGTTAGAGTTAGGTGAAAAGACCATTTTACCCATTGTTGGAAAGTTTTTCGTTTCTTGGCCATTTACTTGGAAAACAATGCTTATTTATTCATTTTTGTAATTTTAAAGCACCAAAAATCATAAAATAATATGAAACTAAGATTTGACAATTTTCGTAAAAATCCAATCTCGGGAAGATCAAATTAAGAAATTACTCTTAAAGAGTATTTTGATGATTTTATAACTCATGAGGTGCTGCCATGGTTTTTAATGCACCTAAAATCACCAAATATTACAAAAACATTATTTGAAAAATTTCACAAAATCCCAACCTCGAGAATGTCAAATTATGAAAATACCTCTAAAAAGCATTTTAGTGATTTCACATCTTTAGAGGTACAATCAAGGTTTTCAATATTTCAAATATCATTAAATAATATAAAATCATGATTTGGAGCTTTTCGTAAAATTTTAAACTCGAAAAGGTTAATTTATAAAAATACCCTAAGAGTATTTTTGTAATTTCAAACCTCATAATGTGTGATTTGGATATCTATTACATGGAAAATCATAAAAAAATTCAATCATAATTTAAAAAGTTTTCACGAAAATTTGACTTCAAAAAGACCAAATTATAAAAAATACCTTTAAAGGCATTTTAGTAATTTTACACTTTCTAAACAATGATAAGGTTTTTCAATGCTTTAAAATCAAAAATTTCAATTTAAAACCACATTGATTCGTATTGGTTGTGAATTTTGAAAGTCGACCCTAGTTTTATTCATTTTGACCAATTGTGATCAAGTTTGACTTTATTTGATCAAGTTTGACATTGGGGCATTTAGGTCAAATTGATCTTAATTTTTATTTTTTAATACATGTAAAAATCGAAGAAATGTTGGATTTAAACCAATCAAATTTTAAGAGCTTCATAAATAGTTGTATTTTGCCCAAACAAAATTATGTGTCTATAGCTGCCCCTTTTTGCATATTTCAAATAATCATAAATAATATAAAGACTAGATACACCAATTTTGTTTGGGGCCAATGGCTGAGGCGGTTTTGTTTGTGTGTTGTTTGTTTGTTTGTTTTTGCATGTTAGAGATTTTTTTTTTTGAAAAGTGGTCTAATAAAGATAGGCACCAAACTTTTTTTTTTTTGAACAAGCCTCATACGAAGATAGACAACAAACTTTAAAATTTTCTTTTTGAAAAGGCCTTATATGAAAATAGGCAATAAAATTTTAAAAATTTCTTTTTGAAAAGGACTCTTATGAAAATGGCAACAAACTTTACATATTTCTTCTTGAAAAGTGCTCTTATGAAATAGCCAACAAACTTTTAAAATTTTCTTCTATGAAAGGGTTTGAAAGTCTCAATTTTGAAAAGTTGGATTGCATTTGAGGCCTTGCAAAAGATTTCTTTCTTCTTTAAAGGATTCTTTCTTTTCTATGGTTTCCTCTTTTACTTTTTCTTGAAAAGTATTCATTCTTCAAATGTATTTATTTTCTCTCAAAATCAAGTTCACTCTATATACAGTGTATGTGATGAATGCAAGGAACACATTGCATAAGAAAACAATTTTGTTCACATCATGTGCTTGTACTTATGGAAACAAAGTGTTCATGACTACAACTATTTGTAAATTTGCAATTCTGGATAGGTGGTCAGCAGTCACACCAAAGCTTATTTGATCGATGTCTTTTCTAAACATTTCAACGTTACTTCTCTTTTTATCAAAAATCTTTTTACCTTGATCTCTAGTGGTTGACTTGTGAAGTTCTACCAAAGGTATCTTTTTCTTCTTTTCTTGTATCATCATCATCCATCATTTTTTCATTTCTAATTTTTCATAATCATTCATTCATCATTTTTTACTACATATTCACTTTCCCATCACTTTCCTATCATCAATTATCATTTTTTTCACCATAGTTATCTTTTTCTATTCAATCATCCATTATCCATCCACCCTTATCCTCATTGTTTGATCTTCCAACAATTGTTCTTTCATCATTTCATTCTATTTATTTTATTTATGCATTCACTTTTCATTTTATTCATTCATTCTTCCTTCTTTTTTTTATGAACCATATTTGTTTATCTTTATTATCCCAAAACCTTCTTTATGCATGGTTGAAGTTTAGTTATGAGAATTATTATCCATTATCAACAATATCATGTCAAATGCAACATCTTTTTCAATTAATGGATGAACAAGGAAAACAAAAAGGGTATTCATTATGATCGTGGATAATTTGGTTTCACAAATTTTGGGAAGGAAGAAAACGAATGTACAATTTAGTGTAACAAGAAATGTGGATAAATGAAATGGTATCAAGGACTTGAGTTTTCAAATTTTCAAATACTAAACATTAGGATGAATCCCAATCGTTCATTCTTGATTTTCTTTTGAAAGCCTTGTCTCATTAATGACTTGATTGATGCTAACTCATCAAACCATTATCCTATTCACTAACTTGTCAGTCAATGATCTGTTTCTCATTTTTTCCCATTAAACATGTGATTGCCCTATACTTTCCTTGCTTTTTGAATTTATGGCCTAATCATTCCTCTAGTTTCCTCCTTATACCTAAGCCACTCTTTTGAGTTTTCAACTCAAGTATTTTGCTTGTGACCTAAATCACCCTTTTTTTCGCATTTTCAACCTAGATCCTTTTTCTTTTCTTTTTTTTTTCTTTTTTTTTCGTTTTATTACACAATGTATTTCTTGATAGTGTATGAATTCATTGGATCTGGTAATTTTTCTCCATCTATTTCTTCCAAGATCAATGCTCTACTAGAGAATGCCTTTTTAACCATATATGGACTTTCTCAATTGGGTGTCCATTTACCTCTATTATCATGTTGATTAGGTAATATCCTTCCTAAGATTAATTTTTCTTCATGAAAGCGTCTAGGCTTCATTTTCTTATCATGTGCCCTTATATTCTTTTTTGATACGTTTGACCATGATTGAGTGCTATAAGCTTTTTTTCTTCAATCAAATTCAATTTCTCATAACAGTTATAGACCCATTCTACTTTTAATTAATCTTCCATCAATACCCTTAAAAAAGGAATCTCTGCTTTAATTGACAAAATCACCTTCATTCCTTACATTAGAGAAAAAGGAGTTGCCCCAATAGAAGTGCAGATTGATGTCCTTTATGCAAGTAAAGCAAATTGAAACTTCTTATGCTAGTTTTTATAAGACTCAGCCATTTTCTCTAATATCCTTTTGATGTTCTTGTTAGTGGCCTATACTGCCCCATTCATCTTAGGATGGTAAGGCACTGAATTATGATGGCTTATCTTGAATTGAATATGCACTTTCTTGATTATTTTATTGTTTAGGTTACTAGCAATATTAGTAATGATCTTTTTTGATAACCCATACTGATTTTTTTTTTCATAAATTTACACACGACTGATTGGGTTGTGCTGGTGCATAATGTTGCTTTCACCCATTTTGTGAAGTAGTCAATTGTCATAAAAATGAATCTGTGTCATTTGAATACTTTGGGCCAATGGGTCCAATCACATCCATTCCCCACATAGAAAAAGACCATGGAGGCACCAAGACATATAATGGTAAGAGGAGCATGGATTTTATCTGCGTAAATCTAGTATTTATGACATCTTCTTACATAATGATATAATCACTCTCCAATGTCAACCAATAGTATTCTGCTCTTATTACTTGTCTGGCCATCATGTGACCATTGGTATGCATCCCATTTATCCCTTCATGCACTTTTTCAATTATATTTTTTGCTTCTGTAACATCCACACATCTTAATAATACTTGATCTTAGCTTTTCTTATACAAGACTGCCCTATGAAGAATAAATCCCATTGCCAATATTCTTAAAATTCTTTTGTCATTTTTTGATGCATGCTTTAGATATTTATGATGCTTGATGTATTGTACAATGTCATGATACCAAGGCTAACCTTCAACTTCTTCTTTTATACTTGCACAATGAGTTGGGTATTCCAGAGTCCATATCCTGATAAGCTAAATTTTAGCATTTGCATTTAGTTTGAACATTGCTAACAATGTGGCCAGAGTATCAACTATCTAATTTTCATCCCAAAAAACATGCTAGAAATTGAATATTTTCAAATTGCTCCATCAACCCACCAATAAATCTTTGATATAAAACTAGCTTTGGGTCTCTTATCTTCCACTCACCCTTTAACTAATAAATTTCCATTGCTAAATCCTTGAAAACTTTGAAAGTCTTATTTGTTTATCCAAGCCATCTATAAACCCATGATGCATGCATCATATTCTACTATATTGTTGGTGCAATAAAAAGATAACCTTGCAGTGCTAGGGTAATATTATCCTCTCAGAGATATTAGTTTAGCTTCGATGTCATGTCCCAAAGCATTTAATACCCCATCAAAGAACATTTTCCATGTAGCCCTCATAAATTCCTCCTTTTCTATTGATAGAATAGCCATTAGATCTTCATTTGGGAATTCAAACTTTATTGACTCATAATCATTGGTAGCTTGGTCAGTACGAAAATAAACTATAGCACTCTTTTTAATAGCTTTTTGAGCCACATATAAAATATCTTATTCAAAAAGCATGACTTGCCGCCTTGCTATTCTTTTTGACAAAGATGGCTTTTCAAATATGTACTTGAGGGGATCCAATTTTGATATCAACTAAGTTGTATGTTAGAACATGTATTGCTTGAGCTAGTGGGTAGTCATAATTTGTAAATTTCTTGCTCAGATAATAAATAGCCTGCTCTTACTTACTAGTTTCGTCCCCCTATCGTAATACACATCCCATAAAGGCTTCGTTCATGGTCAAGTACAAGATTAAAGGTTTTCCTACGAGAAAGGGCACCGGCACTAGTGGATTCATCAGATATTTTTTTATTTTATTAAAGGCATCTTGGTATTCTTCGTTCCATTCCTTTGCGTCATGCTTTTGCAATAACTTGAAAATAGGGTCACATTTCACTATAAGTTGAGATATGAATCTGACAATATAATTGAACCTCCCTAAGAAACTCATTACCTCATTTTGTGTTCGTGGGGGAGTCAACTTCATAATCGCCTAAATTTTGTCAAGATCTACCTTAATTCCTTTTTCACTGACCAAAAATCTCAATAATTTTCCTGACTTTACCCTAAACGTGCACTTTGTTGTGTAGTCTTTCAAAAAGCTTATGAAGGTTCTAGACATGATCTTTACCATTTTGGAACTTTACAATCATATCATCTACAGACCTCCATCTCTATGTACATTATGTCATGAAATACGAAGCTATAACCCTCTAATATGTAGCACCAGTATTTTTCAATCTAAATGGCATGACCTTATGACAAAATGTTCCCCATATTGTAACAAGCATGGTTTTTCCCATGTCCTCATATGCCTTTTTAATATGATTATATTCAAAAAACCCATCCATGAAGGAAAATACTAAATGCTTTGCTATGTTGTCAACTAGTATATTAATATAAGGCATTGAGAAATTATCTTTAGGGCTGGTCTTATTCAAATCCCTATAGTCCACAAACATTCTCACCTTTCCATCCTTTTTTGGCACTAGATTATATTAGCAACCCACTTGGGATTTTTGACCATTGCTAGGAAGCTAAAGTCAAACTGCTTCTTAACCTCTTATTTTATATTTAATAGTATATCTAGTTTTATATGTCTTAACTTTTGCTAAATTGGTTTGCAGCCTGTAACCAATGGCAACTTATGCTCTACAACATTTGTGTTAAGCCTTGGCATGTAGTAATATGACCAAGTGAATAGATCCATATGTTCCTTAAGTAACTCCTCTAACTTCCAATAATTTTCTTGTGGAAAGGAGATAACCACTTTTACCTCTTTTATTATTTCCATCATTCCCTAAATTGATCACATTAATAAGTTCTTAATGGGGTTTTATTAATTTTTCTTCTTGCTCTACTAGTCTTATCAAATCGAGAGGCAAGACATAGTCTTCTAAATCCTTGTTGTCAGGCTCATTAACTTTAACAAATTTTTCAAAATTAAATCTAGAATAATCATGATGATCATCCATGATGTTTGATATTTGAAAAATTAAAAATTATTAAGATTGCAAGGATATAGGTAGATATTTTGGCAAGAATGAAAAATAAACTAGCATGAATAAAAGAATGTGAAAAGAATTGGATAGAATGGAAAATATCATGTCATGAAAAATGTATCGCATTTGACATTTTTTATTGATGATGCTAAAAAATAATACCACATAAATTATCTGCATGCCATTGGGTAGAGGCAATTAGATTTCAATTCAAGAATAACGAAAGTAAACAAATTGGTTTTCTACATTCCATATTGAAAGGAAACAAAAAGATTTTTTCCTCTGTTGTCATCGCTTCATCCACTTATTTGGACTTTAGATTTAGCTTTGAGAAAGCCACTTCAATCTTATTTATTAGGAGCCCTACCTTTGACACTTTAAGGTAGACATACCTTTTAGATTGAAAAGCGTCATAAAGGGATGGAAATGCCATTTTTCTCCCATTTGTCTCTATTCCCTTGAGGCAAGCCATCATTTTCTCTCTTTTTTCTATACAACTTTTCTTTTGTCAACAGTAGTCGATTTGTACCCTATACAAAACTTTTCTTTTTTTTTCACAAATTTTGATGTCTTTTTCATTCGTTGTAGCTTCAGCCCTAGACTTAAACTAGGCTGCCATCTTTTCCCAACATCTATTTCACTATCATCCTAGTAGGCTTTGATAAGTGATGGACAGGCATGACTAAGCCTTCTCCCATATACATGGAATTAACAATCTTAAAGGCACAGAGAGAGCATTCAAGTGCTTCTTCTATGGCTTTCACATAAAGTTGTTAATGTTTTGGTTATCCATAGGTCTTTTTCTCCATCCATACATACTTGTTTTCCATCCACCATAAATTTCACTGTTTGAGGTAATGATGACATTACAACCATAGTGGTGAGAATTCATGGTCTCCCCAATAAACAACTATATGATGCTAAAATATCCATGATTTAGAATTTATCATTAAAAGTGCAAAGCCCCATTTATAGTGAAATTTTTATGTCTCCAATCACCTCTCTCTTTGATCCATAAAAAACTCTAAATATCATGTGACTATGTAGTAAGGATCCACTGATAGCTTTGCCAAAATAGCCATTGACATAACATTAATGGAAGACCCATTATCAATTAGCACCTTTGCCATAGTGTGACTTTTACATTTTGCCATGATATGCAAGGCCTTCACACTACCTCGTCTTTTTGGTGGGATCTCATCATCATTAAATGCAATATAGTTTGGGGCCATTAAACTTCCTACCAAATAGTCTACCTTCTCATCAAAATATCATGATCTACACATACTTGGTTCAATACTTTTAGCAGTGCATTTTTGTAAAGTTTGGAGTTTAATAGTAGGGACAATAATGAAATTCTTACTGGCATCGTGTTAAGCTGATTCACTACATTATATTCACTATGCCAGATAATCTTTAAAAATTCACATGCCTTTTTTGTTTTTTTTATTAATGGCTTATTATATTGCATTACTGGGCTCATCATAATAGGATTTCTTTCCTAATTTTTTCCCTTCCACTTCTTTTGCTTTTTCTTTTCTTACTTGTTCTAATGCTTTATAGGCATAACATTGACCACTTCAAATCATTCCTCTAACCCCAAGTATGTTGATTACATCACCAATTTTTGAATTGTTAGATCCTTAGACTTTCACTTCACACTCATACTTCCACGACACTATTCTATCACTTTTGTAAGGAAAACACTATATACATATACAATTACAGCTGATGCAAGGTAAGCAGTTGATTTTTTCATCGTCGACTTTGGTTCATTGTAGAAAATATTTAAAGGCTTAGGGAAAAACAACTCACTTGATACTTGACTTGTTATCATATTCACTCCATCTTTTTTCTTTTTATTGTAGAATTTAATTATCTAAGTGTCCATCAACCCTTGAACTATTTACTTGAACTCCTCACAATCTTAGATTAAATGTCCTTTCATTATCCTGTGATACTTGTAAACAAAACCCAACTCTTGATGACTATCAACGATTTTAGAAACTATCAATTGAATCACATTAGTTCAGACCAGGCAGTCATAACCTTTTTCCAAAGGAGTTTTTACCTCTCCTACCCATATCTTGACTCTTTTACCCCATTCTATTGTGTTGGTTATGCTTCCAGCATGGTTGGGTAATGGGTTTCCTCAACATTAGGCTTTGTTTGAGTATCAAAGTTTAATCATTTGCCTTTACCAAAGCTTGCACTTTGAATTTCAGAGCAATACAATCTTTTAGGGAATGGTCCATAGTAACATAGTGATATTCACATAAAGCATTAGGGTTGTACCATTTGGGATATGGTGGTTTAAGAGGTTCAATGGGGACAAAGGTGATAAGATGGCCTTTCAAGAGTTATGCGTAAAGGTCTATCTAGGACATAGGTAATGGGTCAATAGGAGTTCTTTCTCTAGTGTTGGTAAGGCAAGGATTTTTCTATTCTTAAATAGGATTGCTTGGTTGGAAAAATCATTGTATGTTTGACATTAGAGTGAAATGAAGAGTTTTGGGTTAGAAATTAGGTTCGTACATTAGCTGGGGTAGTGGTATGTATAAGTATAGTGTTTAGGATACTTGGTTGGCAAATGGATAGTAGGGCAAGTAGGAGGGGTATGGGTGATAGAGAATGAAAGATGGGTCAAAAACTATTACTTCATGGGTTTTAGATTCTTTTTCCCTTATAAATAGGTCTTCTTGGCACTCGAGGCCTTTTACTATAAATTTTGTTATTTTTTTATTGCATTCTTAATCATTTCCCTTGATATCACCATATCGGTAAAATTTTTAATTACATTGCCTACCAACTTGTCATAGTAAAAGGCTCTCAAAGTGTTAACAAAGAGTATTGTGGTCTCTTTTTTGTTAATGGTGGTTAGACCTATACAGCCTTATCTTGTCATTTATGAGCAAACTTTTTAAAGGTTTTAGTGGCCCTTTTTTCATGTTTTACAAGGATAACCTATTCAGCACCATATTCTCCACATGTTTGTACTATGCAATAAAGGCCCTAGCCAGATCCTTCCATGAGTGTATCTTGCTACAGTCTAATTGGGCATACCACCTTATAGCTGACCTAGTGAGACTATCTTGAAAACAATGAATTAGTAACTTGTTATTATGTGTATGGTCAATCATTTTTCCATAAAACATTGTAATATGTGTTAAAAGGGTATTTTGTTCCATCGTACTTCTAAAATTTAAGACTTTAAACTTTAATGGAATAACAAGATCAAGCACTAGTCTTATCTCTTGGACATCTACATTTCCATACACATCATGTCCTTATATTGCTTTTAAGTTTTCCTCTAACATATCATGCTTGTTTTTTATTTCAATAATTTTTGTAGAATCAGACATCCCTTTCAATTTTTCTTGCTTCTTCAGATAGTCCAAATTAGGTAGATTTCTTTTTACATTTAGGTTAAATTTTTATTATTATTGAAAATGAGCTTAAATTTCTTTCTACATTCAGGTTAGGTTATTTAAAGATACTCTTTCCACCTCAAAAGTTGATAAAAGTATATTTACAACTATCATCCCTATTCATTAGCACATTTAAGCATACTTCTAAGATATAAACAGAGATATTCATTTATAGATTATTCAAATAAAAAAAAAGTTTTCATTCATTCCAAAAATTCCAAATTCTATACATTATGAACCTTTCTAAAACTAGAGTTATAAAGTGTTGAACTTGCTCATATTATCCCTTTACCTCATCAAAAAAATCTAAAAGAAGTTAACTGTGACTGCTAGTAGGAAAGACTCATTGCCTTAAAACTTAGTTTTTCCATCATCACCTTGGTCTGTCTAGTTATGCTTTAGATTTGAGTACTAAGGTGGTCAATATACATCTATTTCTCTTGACTCTCAATCTTCCATTGCTCTTGAGCTTCTATCTATTGGTTGCACATTTGTTTCCATTCGACTTCCCTTTCTTGCCATTTTTTTTGTAAAAAGGTGATGTCGTCCTGGTTATCTTGTAATTGTAGTTCCAAGGCTTTGATCTCCATATCGAATGCATCATTTTCTCCATGAGTGTCTGAATGCCTTTTTATTTCACTTTTCAACTCTTTTTTCTATTCTTCATTCTCTCTTGGATCTTACTTAACTCCCTTTTATTTATTGTGAAGATATTGTGTGAATCATTATTTTCTTATATTGTCATAATAATCCTATCTTTATTATCTCAAACCCTACATCTTTGAATTGTACCTTTTCCCTGAGCTACTCTATCTCATCTCAATATTTGTTTTCCTTTTCTTTATCCTTTAACGGAGCCCTTAACCTTTGGTTTTCTAAGTGTAACTGTTTGAGATCACTTCGAGTTAATTTTCTCTCCTTTGTCATCTTTTTAAGCCTATCATTTTGTACATTATCTTCATATTTCAATAGACTTTTCTCTTCTTATAGTCTCTAGGTTACTTTTTTCATTTTCTCCATCTTTACCCCAAACTCTAACCTACCAATCTCTAATTCTGATGATGGTGGCTTAGCCCATGGATTGACTAGCTAGATTGATTTCTAATCGGATGGTAACAACAAATCATTTATTCACTTGGCCCTTCAAACTATATACCTTAGGGTTACATCATTTGTATATTTGCCCAATTCTAACCAAAATGCCTGCCCCCATGCTTTTATAATTCTGTGCATTTTGGTGATATAGCATTTTGTACCATAATCAAACTCCATCTGATCTAGCCATTGAATTATCAAAATGAATTGCTGCGATCTAATTATCTTCTGACCATCATTGGTGCATAGTTGGTGCCTCCCCAAATACCGAGCAACAGAATCCAAGGCTAATCTTTACAATTGTACAAAATTGAGACATGAGGCATCCATAGTGACTTACAAGTAAAGGAGCAAAATCGAGCTCGAGTTGATATAATATTAAGCTCAAGCTCGAGCTTGAAATTCAAAACTCAAAACTCAGCTTGGACTTGATCGAGTTTTATTTTTTTAGTTTCAGCTTGAGTTAAGATAGAAATCAAGCTACTCGAGCTCGTTTGATTAGGCTTGATTAACATGTAAAAATAAGTTCGATTCTTATATTTGACAAAAGCTCAATTATTTATGCTCGAGCTTAAGCTCGAGTTTAAGATATTTTATTAATTAAAATAATTAAAATTTATTAAAATATAAAAGATCCATTAGGCTAGCAAGCTACTCGAGTCAGGTATAAGAATGCTTAACTTGGCTCAACCGATAAGTCAAGCTGTTCAAGCTCGAGCTTGACTTAATAATAATCAAGCCGAATTTGAGTTTTATTTAAGTTGAACCTGAGCAACTTGTGAGTACTAATGTATCATTTATACCTTTACTTTCAGTCACTTTATTCTTTTTCAGGCTTTGGAAAAATGCTATCACTATTATTTAGAAAGACTTTTAGGTCACTTCTTTGCATTAAACTCAGTTAAAAGTGCTATAGACTTGATGTAGAGCAACAATGAAGGGAGGTCGGTGCCTTAAAAATGACTTTAAATCCATACATAAAGCAGCTGAACACAACCAATCATCCTTCCCTCTCTTTTTCTTCAGCAATGGTTTAAGGATCTAATAGTTTCTATCAAGATGGTCAACGAAAGGTTAATCTTTTGCTCCATCTAAACAAAAAAGTCAACCATGAAAGCCTCTATCTACCCTAAAGCTTTTAAAAATATCACCAAATTGTAGATTAATAGCAAACATATCCATAACTCGATCTTCGTTAGAACTTTGAAACATAACATCTCATAAGAAAACCCACGGTATCCCTTCACTCTTTCCTTTCTTATTATTGATTACTTGAACCTTGACCTCGATAATCTTTGCCAACTTCTTCTTGTACCCTAATGGCTTTTGTCCCTTCTAATAGACTCTATCAAGCTTGCGTAAATCTAGGCATAGCAAGGTAGAATACTCTTTTATGTTAGGTGTCATATCTTTTTTGTTAAACATGAAGCATTGATATCTTAGATTCTAAAACCTTATTGCAGCCGTCAACATTTGACCATTAGGTGTCACCATTAACAATAAGGCAATGTCTTCATACTTAATTGTGAAAGCAATCTTCCTTTTCGGGCCCCACTGACTCTGAATGCCCTTCAAATCTATCACATCATTTTTATTAAGTCCATATATAACATCTCTAAAAGGCTTACAACATACCCATCCATCAAGCAGTCTTCCTTTATCTGTTACCTATTCTCTAACTAATCCTTAACTTCTCAAAATAGCCTATTAATCAAGGATCCTACTTGTGATTCTTAGATGCCATGAAAACTTCTACCAATGAATTATCTATAATGAATATCTTCAATGCTTTTATGTCAAGATGATACATAAAACAAACAAGAAAAAGGAAAACACAGAAAACATAGAAAATTAGTCAAAACTAAAAGGAAATGCAAGTGCAAAGTAACATGACAAGTTAACCATCATAAAATATTATGAAATTAAGATCTAAAAAGTTTCATGAAAATCCAAACTCGAGAAGGTCAAATTATAAAAATATCTCTAAAGGGTATTTTTGTAATTTTGTAATTTCTTATGTGCCATAAAAATTTCTGGTGTTTTAAAAATCACCAATTTTATCCTTAAACCACGTTGATTCCAATTAGATTGTGAATTTTGAGAATTGATCGGGGTTCTATCCATTTTGCCTAAGTTTTTTTTAATTTTGACTTTATTTGACTAATTTTAACCTTATTGACCAAGTTTGACAATATTTGACCCGAGTTGACTTTGAGTCTCTAAATGGGCTAATTTGTGGGTTCTTTATGGGTTGCAACTGATCCTCCAAAATGGTTTACGTAATGGTTCTATATTAATGTTCTGGCCCATGTTTGCAAATGAACTCGAGTCAGTCATGTTAAAAATGTTTCGAAAAAAATTTGATGTCTATAACTGTTCCTCTTTATTTATTTTTGAGAATCAGAGATAATGCATATACATAGATGACAAATTTATCCGAATGATACTTTAAGTGAGAGAGAGAACCCTTGTTCCCTTCCTTCATTTCTTTTTTTGTTTTTGTTTTTGTTTTTATTTTTGTTGCTTTTGTTTTTTTTTTTTGTTTTGTTTTTGTTTTGTTGTTTGTTTTTTTTTTATTGGGAAAATAAAGAACAAGCGAGACATCATTATAAGTTGAAAAAATAAAGATAACTGGGACAACACCGTAGGTTAAAAAATAAATATGACTGGGGACAACATTGCAAGTCAAAATAAAAAAGTGATTTGGACAATATCAATAGTCAGGAAAATAAATATGACCAGGACAGCACCCTAGGTTAGAAAATAAAAATGATCAAGATAATACCATAAATCAAAAAATAAAAATGATCGAAACACCACCGCAAGTCAAAAAAATAAAAATGACTAGGACAACACCATAGGTAAAAAAATAAATATGACGGGATAACACCAATGGTTGAAAAAAATAAATACGATGGGGATAGCATCGTAGGTCAAAAAATAAATATGACCAAGACAACACCAACAGTTAGGAAAACAAATATGACCAGGACAACATTGCAAGTTGAAAAATAAAAATGACGGAGACAACATTGTAGGTTGAAAAAAATAAAGATGACAAAAAAAACACCGTAAGTCAAAAAAATAAATATGATTAGGGCAACACCAATGGTTAAAAAAATAAATAGTAAGGTTTCCTCTCGATGCAAGGGAAATCCAAGGAAAAACACTCTCATATCACTTAATATCCTCTTATGAAAACCTATAGTATCATTTATCAGAAGAAATGTATGTAATAAATGTGATTACTAAAATGAGCTTAAATGGTAGAGTTGCAATATCTTGCCTTCATTATTTGTCTGGCCATCATATGTCTATTAGCATGCATCCCACAAATCCCTTCATGGATTTGCTCTAAAATTTTCTAGCTTTCATAGCATCTACGTATCTCAATAGTACTTGATCTTAACCCTTCTTGTATATGATTTCCCCATCAAGCACAAGCCCCACTATTAATCTTCGAATAATCTTTTTATCATTCTCTGAAGCATGCTTGGCATATTTATGAGACTTAATGTAATGTATAATGTCATGGTACCAAGGTCGATAGTCTATTTCTTCCTTCATATTTGAACAATGGGCCAGTGAATCCTACCTCTATACTAAAATAGGTTAAGTTCTCATATTGGCATTTATCTTGAACATTACAGCCAAAGTAGCTAATGCATAAACAATTTGATTCTCTTCACGAAGAACATGTTGAAATTGAATCTCTTTAAATTGTTTAATCAAATTAGCTATGTACTTTTGGTATAACACCAACTTTGGGTCCTTCATCTCCTCTTCACCTTCAATTGGTAAACCACTAGGGCTGAGTCCCTATATACCTCTAATACATCAATTTTCTTTTCAACCCCATTTGTAATCCCATGGCATGTGCCTCATATTCAGCAACATTGTTTGTACAATTAAAATCCAACCTTACAATGCTAGGGTAGTAATTCCCTTCCAGAGATATTAATACTTCCTTGACACCTTACGTCATTATGTTGGATGCCCCATCAAAAAAGATCTTCCATGATTTTTTCATGGGCTCTTCATCCTCATCCTATAAGATTGTTATTAGATTTTCATCTGAGAAATCAAACTTTATGGGCTCATAATCGTCTATGGCCCTATCATCGAAAAAATCAGCTATCGTACCTCTTTTTACAAACTTTTGAAGCACATACACTATATCATAATCTGATAGCATAACTTGCCATCTAGCTATTTTGGCTAACAATGATGGCTTCTTAAACATGTATTTGAAGAGATCTAACTTCAATATAAGCCAAGTTGTGTAATAAAGCATATATTGCTTAAGCCTACGAGTAGTCCACACTAATGCACAATACCTTTTTTCAAATTGGGAGTACTCAGTCTCATACTCCATGAACTTTTTGCTTAAGTAGTAAATGGCCTATTTTTTCTTGCCAGTTCCATCTCTTTGTCCCAGTACACAACCTATTGAATTCTCTTGCATTGTTAAATATAAGATTAGCAATCTTTTGGCAATAAGTGGCACTAACACTAGTGGATATGTCAAATACTCTTTAATCTTTTCAAAAGCACCTTGACATTCTTCTTTCTAATTGCCAAGATTATTTTTACACAATAGCCTAAAGATTGGATCACACTTTGAAGTGAGCTGGGATATAAAGTAAGAAATATAATTCAATCACCCAAAAAAGCTTTTGACTTTTTTTTGCATATGTGGCACTGCTAAATTTTGAATGGTCTGAATTTTATTAGGGTCTATCTCAATACACTTTTCACTGACTACAAATCCTAACAATTTTTTTGATTTAGCCCTAAACGTGCATTTAGCTGGATTTAGCTTGAGCAGGTACTTTCGTAGCCTTTCAAAGAACATTTTAAGGTTAATTACTTGATCTTTTCCTTTCCTAGACTTTGCTATCATATCATCTACATATATATTTCTGTCTCCCTATGCATCATGTTATGAAAAATAGTAACAATTGCTCTTTGATATGTGCCACTAGCATTTTTAAGTCTAAATGGCATATCGTTGTAACAAAATGTACCCCATATTGTTACGAATGTGTTTTTCTCCATATCCTCTTAAACCATCTTGATTTGATTATATCCAAAAAAACCATCCACAAATGAAAAAGTGGAATGCTTGGCAGTATTATCCACCAAAGTGTCAATATATGATAGTGAAAAATTATCTTTTAGGCTAACTTTATTTAAATCTTGATAATCCATACATATCCTCACCTTTCCATATTTTTTAGGAACCAAGACTACATTGGCTACCCATTTTGGGTATTTAGCCACTTTAAAAAAACCCGCATCAAATTGCTTCTTTACTTTTTCTTTTATTTTCAACAATATCTCTGATTTCATGCACCTTAGCTTCTGTTGCACCAGTTGATACCCTAGTTTTAAAAGCAATTTATCCTCAACAATATTTGTACTAAGATCGAGCATGTCTTGGTAAGACCATGTGAATATTTGTACATATTCCTTTAACAAATCCATTAACTTTTGCTTTTTCATTGGTGGCAATGAAGAACCAATCCTGACTTTTTTCTTATTCTCCTAATCTTCTAAATTCAATACATCTAGAGTCTTTTGATAAGGCTTTATGGGTTTCTTCTCTTGTTTCACCCATTTTAGCAATGCATAAGGTAACTTATAATCTTTAGAGTTAATGTCATCATCAAGCTCACTAATGTCAATTGAATTTCTAAAATCAAATCTGGCATCATTGTTTTGCTCATCCATAATGTTCATTATTTAAAGACTCGAAAATAAGTATTATCACAAGGAGATATAGGCTAATTGGGCAAAATAAAGGAGATATAGGCAACAAAAAAAGGAAAAAAATAGGAAGATGATGTATAAAAAATACATTGCATTCATTACTTAATTAGGATAATTAAAAACAAAGACCATATATTTACTTTCCACATGCTTTTGGGCCCAAGCAATTGGAACTTAAAGTTTCAAATGTTCAAAAGACAATAGCAACCATAACACCATTTTTAAACTTTTAACTCTAGAAAAAGAAAAAGAAATGTCTTTTCTTCTTGCATCTTTGTCATATCTTTTGTAATCTAAACCTAAGAAAACTTCTTCCATTTCGACAGCTAATTTTTCTTTTTTTGCTTCTATCAATCCAGGATAGACATATCCACCATAATGAAATGTCTCATACAAGAATGAGAATACCATCTCCTTACTATCTAAATCATCTGAAGTGTGTCATTCTCTTTTTTCTCTTTTCCGACATCATTTTTCTCTTATCTATAGTAGTAAGCTTGAAATCTAAGCCCCTCATTTCTTTGTTCTCAATTGTAATTGGCACTTTCTTGATTCACTGTAAAGATGCTCCTAAACCCTGACTAGCTCACTAGCTTTTGCTAATGGTATGCTTAGCTACCATGCTTGTAGTTTTTAATAATTGAGCTACAGGTATTTTTGGCCATTCTCCAATATGCGTAGCATTTACAATCTCAAAGGTTCTAAACGAGCACTTTGCCACTTTTTTGGTAGCTTTAACATATAGAGTGGTCAAAGTTTTGGTTGCCAATAGGTTTTCCTTGCCATCTAACTAAATCTACTCTCCTTCGATAATAAACGTCACCTTTTAATGTAAAGATGAAGGTACAACTCCCGTTATATGAATCCAAAGTCTTCCAAATAAACAACTATATTAAGGCATAATGCTCATAACCTAGAATTGAATGTTAAAGTTACATGGACCGATCTATAATGAAATCTTAATATCTCTAATCACTTCCCTTTGTGCCTCATTAAAAGCCTAACTATCAACTGGTTATTCCTCATATGTGATTAATCCACTGATAATCTTGGAAGTGTGTTCATAGGCATTACATTAATGGATGACCAATTATAAATAAGTGCCTTAAACATTGTATGGGTCTTACACTTGATAGTAACATGCAAAGCCTTGACACTTTTATGCCTTTTAGGAGGTATCTCATCATCATTAAAAGAAATAAAATTTAAGGCCATGGTACTTCCCACCATATAATCCATACTTTCCACATAAATATTATGCTTAACATAAGCTTGATTAAGCACCTTTAATAGAGCATTCCTATATGGTTCTGAATTCAACAAGAGTGATAACAAAAAGATATGTGCTGCCAACTTATTCAATTGGTCCATTACACTATACTCATTATACTTGATAACTTTGAGAAACTCGTAAGCCTCTTTTTTTGACATAGGCTTTTTATACTAGACCTTTGGGTTCATGTCGATAGGATTAAGACCTTTTTTTACTGTGACTTTTTCTTTTTTTTTTACCTTTCCATTCTTAGCCCTTTTAAGCATTTTAAGAGTATAGCAATGACCACTTCTAATCATTCATACTATTTCTATTTTATTCATAGTGAGTTTGTTTTCCTTGTTTTGTAAAGTTAATCCATCTATAGACCCTTGTACTTTCATTTTGAAGTTATAATCCCATGGAACTGATGATCACTCTTGTAGGGAAAAAGATTAGGGACAAATTGTTAGTGGCACCTTAGGGAAAAACACTAGCTTCTCCGTATCTGGTTTTATTTCTTTATCATAAAAGATGGTAAGGGGTTTCAGAATGAAGGGTGCTTCCAATTTATCACATATCATGTTCACATTATTAACATTCTCTTCAACATAAAACTTAATAACCCCTTTATCTATTAAATTTTACAACACCACCCTAAACCTCGGACAGTCCTGGATTATATGCCTAATATTTTTTTCCATGGTAAAAATAATCATGGTCATCATCTAAATTGCTTTTATCATCTACTACTGAAACAACCATGTTTGTCTTGACTAAATAATCAAATATATTATTCATAAGGGTCTCCACTTCATCGATCCATCTCTTCATTCTTGACTATTGTCACAGTACTAATATTGCCATCAGAATGGTTGGGAAAAAGGTATTTACTGATATTAGGCTTTGCCTAGAATTAAAATTCAACAAGCCTTCATTTATTAATTCTTGCACTTTATACTTCAAAGCTATGTAATTTTCAATAGAATGGTCGGCCACACCATAATGATAATCACATTTATCTTTAGGGTCATACCATTTTGGGTATAGTGGCTTCAATGGTGCTATATACTTTGGAACAATAAGATGACCCCTTATTAGTGATGGATATAGGCTGGTTTACAACATAGGGATAAGGTCAAACTGAGGCTTCTCCCTATTACCACTAGCTTATATATATATTTTTATTTGGATTGGCTATCTGGGTTGTCAGTATTGAAGTAAAACTAGATGGTTGTAGATTGACCTCTAATCTGTATAGAGATTATTAGAAAGGTTAAGAGTAGTATGATAGTTAGGTAGCTTGGTAGGTATTTGGATAGTAAATGGGGAATTAAAGTCTCAGATTATATGGGGTAAAGAGACAGAATGAGGGATTCTCTATAAACATAGCATGTGTCTCTTACTCTTTCCTCCTTGGATTAGTTGACTTCTTGGCACCAGAAGCTTCAAGCCTTTTCATTTTGTTAGTTTTAATGGCATTCTCAATAATCTCTTGAAATCACCATATTGGAGAAATTTTTAGTAGCATTTCCTACCAGTTTTCATAGTATGGGGTCGTTAATGTGCTAATAAACAATACCATAACTTTCTTTCTGGTGTAGTGATAGTTGAACTTGAACCGCTATATCTCTATAATAATACTCATACTCTAAAAAAGTCTTAGTTAACTTTTTTTCCATATTTTACAAAGATAGCCTATCCAGGGCAATGTCCATGATATGCTTATATTGAGCTAGGAAAGATTTGGCTAGGTCCTTCTGTCACGAGCTTTAATCTTTAAACCAAAATTCGTATGGCCTTAGACTAGGAATGAGCTCTTTATGTCTAAATCAACCTATGAACCAAGCGTGCGAGAACTAAACCAACTAGAAAGGTAAAATATGCAAGCTAAAAGAACATAAGAGAATGTTGGAATATGCTATATATTATCGAGTGTGTGATCGATACAACTAAAGGAGGGGTAACCCTTTATTTATAGCCCTAACATTGTATGGCTACTCCTAAAATCAAGGGATTACATGATTTTTAAAATTAAGGGATTACACATTAAAATACAGATTACATTTTGATTCTAAGGATCCCTCTATGATTCTTAGGGTTGACCAGATCCTTTAGTTGTGTGCTACCGATCCTAGATGCTTCTAGATGGTTCTGATTGATCCCACTTTCTTAGGTCCACCTAGGTGCAATGTGGGCATGTTATGAGCCTACCTTGGTTGAGTGTTGTATAGGTGGCCTAGACATTTTTCCCATGCTTATTATGCCAACCCTTGCTACTATTTCTAGTGCTCAAGCCTTGGCTGCAGATGCTTGGGCCTTAACTCTTGGTGCATCTACCCAGGGCTTGACATTTTCCCTCACCTGATTATGTGACACCTTTATTGCATCTTCTACAAGAAACTATTTGATCTGGTCCTAAAACTACCATAGGTTTTTTGTTGGTTCCCAGCTCACTTCACTATCTAGAAGCCCTTTCCATCACTTCAAGTACTATTATCTTGGTTGATAATTCTTTTACCTCACTTTTCGATCAGCAAGAATGCTTTAGACCTCTTTTTCATATGAGGTCCTGGCTCTTAATGGTGCACACTCGACTCTACTCATCTTGAATCCCCTTAGTCCTCATAAAATGGCTTGAGCATGCCAACATGGAAAACCAAGTATACCCTCGACTTGGGTGGTATAACCAGCTTATAGGCAACTTTGCCTACCCTTTTAAAAACTCTGAAAAGCCTCTCATACCTCTTGAATAAGCCCTTATGCAACTCTTTATGGTGTATGATGAGGTGCAACTTCACCAATACCAAGTCCCCTACTTAGAACTGCACATCTTTCATTTTTTGGTCTGTCCACTTCTTTGACCTCTTTGCAACTTTGGGTAGACAAACTTTAGCCAAGTCGACTTGCTCTTGTCAAGGCTTGGCAAACTTATATGCTACTGGATTAGGCCCTGTATAACCTATAGCAATTGAAACGAGTGTTAGCAATTGCTGACCTATCATAATCTTAAAAGGACTCTGGTTTGTTACTTCACTCTTTTAAGGTTATATGAGAATTGGGTGACATCTAGCAACTTGGGCCATTCCTGTGGCATGGCATTCACATAGTGCGTAAGGTAAACCTCCAACAATCCATTAATTCATTCAGTTTGCCCATCGATCTATGGATGCATACTGGTGAAAAAGTTCAAGTCAATAGCTTTAATAACTCAATCCAAAACTGCCCTATGAGTCATCCATCCTGATCGCTAACAATGGTCTGTGATACTCTTTAATACTTCACCACATTTTTTAGGAACAAACAGGTTAACTTCTTGACTAAGCACTCTTTGGTTGCTGGAATGAAAATCCTATATTTAGAAAATCTATCCACTACTACCATGATGCTCTCAAACCCCTTTACTTTGGGTAGATTGCCTATGAAGTCTAAAGTGACGCTCTTTCATGGTCACTTTAGTATGGGCAAAGGCTCCAAGAGACCGATTGGTGGCTTGAGCTTTACCTTGTCTTGTTGACACAAAAGACAAGTATTCACATAGGCCTTAACATCATCTTTCATGTGCAACCAGTAGTATCAGTCCTCTAACAAGGTTAAGGTATGACTCACCCCCGAGTGACTAGCCCACTTGGAATCATGGTACTCTTGCATAACCTCCCTACAAAGCTTCCCATGTTATTGCACAAATAACTTATTACCTTTGGTGTACAATAAATCATCTTGCAACCAAAACCATTTGGTCTTACTTTTTTTGCCATGCTCGATAAAAGTCTTGGCTGTAGGATTATGTGATAGCCCCTCTCTGATGCATGGCACTAAAGATCCTTTTGGTTGGCTAATAACAGTAAGGCTCACCTTTCTGTTCAAGGCATCAGCCACTGTGTTTGCCCACCTAGGCTTGTAGTCTAACCTGTAATCAAATTCCACAAGAAAGTCTTACCAATGAGCCTATTTAAGGGATAGTTTCTTGTACATTTGAAAGTAATTTGGTTGTCACATTATCAATTTTGACCACGAATCTCGATCCTAATAGGTAATGTTGCCAAGTGTGCAAGCAGTGCATCACTACTATCATCTTTTTTTCCTAGATCGTGTATCTATACTCAATCTTTTTGAGCTTTTAGATCTCAAATGCAATCAAATGGTTTTCCTATATTAGCATGCCTCCCATCATAAAATTTGATGCATACGTATGCACCTCATATGATTTAACATGGTTTGGCAAGGCTAACATTGGCTCTTTTATCACTACTTGCTTTAACCAATCAAGGACTTGTTGGCACTCAGTTCTTCATTCCTACGCTATCTTTTTTAGCAAATTAGCCAAAGGTGTGGCTATATCTGAGTAACCTTTGATGAAGCATCAATAGTAGTTGACCAGCCAAAGGAATGATCTCAGCTCAGTTACCCTGGCTAGCGATTCCCAATCTAGAATTGCATGGACCTTGCTTGCATCCATGCGTATCTTGCCACCCCCCACTATATGGCCTAAAAATGGTACCTTTTGTTGGGTAAATGAGCACTTCTCTTTTTTCACGAAC
Organism: Durio zibethinus; assembly: GCF_002303985.1. The sequence continues at coordinate 19,193,935 of NW_019168159.1, forward strand.
AGTTCATTCACTTGTAACACCTTGAACACCTATCTCAAGTGGTCAACATGCTCCCCTAATGTCTGGCTATAGATCATAATATCATCAAGATAAACCATAACAAAATGATCAAAGAACAATTGTAGTACCTTATTCATGTGTGTACAAAATGTTACCGTAGCATTAGTGAGTCCAAATGGCATAACCAATAACTCATAAGAGCCATAGTGAGTGACATATGCAATCTTGGGCTCATCTCTTTCCACGATCTTAACCTGATAATACCCTAACCATAAATCTAACTTGGTGAACCACCTCATGCTTTCAAGTGAGTCAAATAAGTCTGCAATGAGTGGGATAGGATACTTGTTCTTGACAGTCAACTTGTTCAAAGCCCAATAGTCAATATATAACTGCAATGACCTATCATGCTTATGTTGAAACAAAATCGAAGCACCATATAAGGCCTTAGATGGCTTGATGTAGCCAACATCAATCAGCTCATTGAGCTACTTCTTCAACTCTTCCAACTCTTGAAGTGACATTCGATAAGAGGCCTTGGTTAGTGGCTTAACCTCAGGCACCATCTCGATCTTATGGTCTACCTCTCTCTTGAGTGGTAGCTTGTTAGGCAACTATACAAGCATCACATCACTAAAGGTCTTCAACACCTCTAGTATTTCTAAAAGATGTCAAACTCTATCTTTCTTTGCTCCTTATACGTCAAGGTAACTAAAAAGGTATCTTTATTCCTACTCACCGTTTTGGTAAATTGAATGGCCGATAGCACCTTGGTCTTAATCTTAGACCAGTGTCTAAGTGGTACAAGGCATTGGCACCATAAATCCAGAATGCATATGCAGTTGGCAAAAAGCACAAATAGGGCATTAATTCAAACAAAAAAATCTAATCCAATCACAAACTCATAATCATTTAAAGGTATTACCTCGATGGTCTTAATGCCTTTCCAATCTCCAAGCTGTATGTTTACCCTATGTGCCACTCTAATGGTTGGAACCACCTTGGAGTTGACTATCTTGATGGTACCAGTCCTTTTATGCACTTTCAAGTTGAGTTTCTGGGCTTCACCACCTAAAATAAACAAATGCGAGGCACTTATGCCCATCAGTGGGTTCACTTTCTTGCCCATAACCAATAGATCCACACACATCAATCCCTTTGGCATGTGGCTTCCTTTACCTTAGATAACATTGAGCACAATCAAGCTAAGCTTTATAGCTTCCTTTTTTGGCTCTTCATCTAACCTTTTGTCTATAGTAGCCACTTGCCCTTTTTAAGGTAGTTTCATGCTCTATACAACCCATCACATAAGTAACAAAAGATCAGCTCCCAATCTCTCATAGCCTTCCACTTTCATATTGGTGGCTTACCTTGGCCGTCTTTGTTTGAACAGTCTCAGTCTCAGTTTTAGTCTCTCTCTTTGGACTGCTAGTCACGATATCCCTAGTTTGTCCTTCCTGATCCCTCTTATCTCTGCCTTTCCTCTTAGGCTTGGTAGACTCTGACTTGCTTTATGGTTTAAACTCCACCAAAGACTCAGCGGTGGTCATAGCTTTGGCTAGGTCATGAACTCTTTTCCTCTATAGCTCGTGCTTCACCTACGACTTGAGCCCATCCATGAAGGCAAATAAACTTTTGATCTTGCTTAAATATGAAATCTAAAGCATCAATTCAAAAAACTTATAGACATACTCCCTTATATCCCCTGCTAAGTAAGCCGACGTAACTTTGCCTGCACCTCTTCATTGATGTATTTAGGGTAAAATTACTCTCTGAACTCCTTTTGAAACTCTTTTTAAGTTTCAATCAAGGCATTTCTGCACCTCACATCATCACACCTGTGTCTTCACCATAATAAAGCAACATCAGGAAGATACATTGAAGTGATGCTTACCTTAGTAGCATCATCTTGTATGCCCATAGCTTGAAAGTACTACTCTATCCCCCATTGATAGTTGCCTACTTCTTTGGCAGCTCTAGTCCCTTGAACTCCTTAGGCTAAGAATCTCCATATAAGACTTTTGCACTCTAACGATCATGTCATTCCTAATAGCTGTCTTATAAGCAACGAGCTCCCTCTTGAGCTCTTCCATCTCTTTATGCATGGTCTCCATCTAGGCTTCCAAGGCTTCACTCCACTGGGTGATCATGTTGATGGCCTCATTTAGAGCCACTTGCAACTCACCTTTAAGCTCTTCTTCCATGGAATCTAATGCCTTAATGTGAGTCTTCATCTCGTCAAGCTTTTCTTTCACATCACTCACTGTCACCTTCACCTTGGAAGCCGCCCATCCATGGTAGACTAGATGTCCCTTGAACTAGCTTTTTTTCCTCTTTCCATAGCCTTGCTCTTAGGCTTTTGGTTGTTGGCAAGCAACATCACTTTGATTGGTTATGGGCTAGCAACATTTTAAAAGGGCATTTTGGTAAATTTACATTTTTCAAAGTGCAATTAGGTTTTTTTATACTTTAAAAACCATAAATTTTAATCTAAAACTAAATTGATTCCAATTGATTGTGAATTTTGAAAGTTGACCTTAGTCATATCCGTTTTGACCAATTTTGACCAAGTTTGATTTTGTTTGACCAGATTTTACCAGGTTTGACTTTAAGACATTTAGGTCGAATTGGTCCCAATTTTAATTTTTTTAAAACTTCTCAAAATTAAAAAAATATTGGATTTGAACCAAGTTGAATTTTAAGAGCTTTACAAATGACCAAATTTTGTCAGGACAAAATTATGTGTCTAGAATAACTACATTACAAGCCCAAGCCTTTGTTTTTATATTTCCTATCTTTTGGCTCCTTACCATATGTGCATTAGGACATTCATGTATTATTTATAAGTCATGCATTATTAGGGAGGAAAGGTAGAGGATGGGAAAACAAATAGAAAAAGAAAAAGAAAAAAATTCAAGCTAGCTTATTAAAAAGAAGAAAGAAAAATAAAAGGAATGAAAAAAGAAAAAACAATAAAATGGAGAAATAGCAAAGAGAGAGAATAAAAAGAAAGAAAAGTATATAAAAACTAAGTTTAGGGTGATTTTTTAGGATAATCTTTAACTTATTTCCCTGAAGAGCTCAACATTGAATGATCCTAGACAAAGTAATGCATTGTTTAGATACTTAAGCCTAAAATGTCTTTTATCATACATTGACCCTAGCCTTGCATTATAAGCTTTATAAAGTCCTAAATGATCTTTAGTCATGTATTTATCTACATTAGTGGAAAAAGATATGATAAGCAAACATATGAAACTTGATCACACTTTATTCATCTTTGTTTTTGAATTTTCATGTTTTACATATCATTAGATTTCATGTAAGGATTTGAGAGATGTATTGCTTGCACTTGGAACCTTAGTTAGGAAGGAACTTGACTTAGGTTGATTCTTGTAGATTAACTTATGTTCATGATTTTGCTTTAGTTATATTCATTAGTCAACCCATGAGGCATTCATGTTGAATGACGCATTGAAAGATAATGATGATTCCCATTCAATCTTATTTTACTTGAGGACAAGTAAAAGCTTAAGTTTGGAGGTTTGATTGCACTAAAATTTTAGTATTTTATTACCTTTTTTTAGTGCAATTTCTTTTGAATATTGGCTTGTTCCTTGAGAAATTTGTCAAAAATACTCCTAAATGCATAAATATTCAATGTGTAAGTGAAAATATGAAAATGGAGGAAATTTGGAGGTTTTGGACTCATTTGGGATGCAATTCAGTGCAAAAAGCCATGAAAAACCAAAACTACTATACTTATGCTACATTGCCATTTATGGGAATTTGTCTTGTGCTTTTATTTTATGATCTCTTTAGCTTAATTTAGCTCAATTGAACTTTATTTTGAGTCTTAATCCTCATATTTTTCATTTGAAAATGCCCTTATTAGCTCATTAGTGCATTTGTTACCTTTGCAATATTTGCAATAGTGTAGTTTGAAGCCATTTTTTGACTTGTGATTTTTCTAGATTTTTTTCCAAAACTTTTCATTTATAAATTATCCATTAAATGGTCTATATTTTGGCAGCAAATTGAAGGAAAATTTTGTTACAATTGGTGCCAAATATTGAATACAAGATGTAAGGTGTGCTATTAGATGTATGTGCAATGTGATTAACGAGTTGTGGCACCAATTTGGAGATTCAAAGAAGGACCAATTAGAGCTACTTAGATGGCCATTTGAATGCTTCTCATTGGACATAATGTTGACTTTTTAGAGCTCATTTGATCATGAGAAGAAGGCTTGAAGTAATGGGAAGCAATAATAAGTAAACAAGGAAGCAAGAGATGCAAAGTAATTGAGATGGAAAGCTCTAGAACAGCTGGTAGTTGAGCTAGATTTTCCTTCACTTTGATTGGTTGAAGCACCTGCCATTTGCTTATAAATAGGGGAGAGTGGTCGGCCATTAGGATATGTTTAGCTAGTTTTAACATTTTCCATTTCTTTCCATTTACTTTCTTTTCTCTCCAAACAATTTCCTCCTTATTCTTTTAGAGAGCTATTTGGGAGAAAATTGCATTTATTTTCTAGTAAAATTTACTTTTCTTGCTTAATTTTTTATGCATTTTAAGATTCTTTCAATAAAAGTTCAAGATCTTTAAGTTTTCAAGTTCAATTTGATGCATTTTCACATGTTTCTCAAATTTATTTGGCAATTCATGTTTCTGACCTATGTGCAGTTATTCTATTGACTCTTGATCAAATCTTGCTTGTTTCAATCCAAAATTTTTTTGTGAATTCATTCATTTTTCTACAAATAGAAAAAATTGCATTCAAATTCGTTCCACACAATTTTAGAAAAATCTGCAAAGTTTCAGTTGAATCTAGAAAATGAGCTAGAGCTTGAGTGAATGATAGCACTTCAAGTTGCTTCTTTCCTAGCTGGGCATTTGGTTTGCAATATCTTTACTTTGAACTCTTTAATTCATCAATTCAATTGTTTGATTTCAATTGATTGTATTTAAATTCATGCATTTACATTTTGTTTGGCTAATTTTTCTTGTAATTGCTTTGTTTTTCCTGTTATTGTACTCAATTTGGATTTTAGTTCATTGAGTTTGGATTCAATTGAATCATGTGATTTGTTTGTTGATCTAGGTAGTAAACTCATAGATCTATGTTGTTTAGCTCAGTTTAAGTTTGTTCCCTTTAGAGAGCTTAGATCTAAAGTTTCATCCAAGAAATGGTAGTTTCTAGCATGCAATTTCATTTTCAATTTTTGAATCTTTTGGTCAATTCTTGCAATTTCCTTTCATAACATGCACTTTAATTTTATTCTCACTTTTGATCATTCATTGTTTTGTAATTTCTAGTTCAAGTTCATTCAATTTTTCGAGCTTTAGATCTAGTTTTGTTTGTTAAATAAACAATTTCTAGATTTTGCACTAAGTTCAGTTTTACTTGTTCCTCTTAGATCTTGTGTTTTTGCTATTTCAATTTTGCAAGTTAATTTTGATTTGATCTTTATTTAAGTTTTGTTTTGTAAATTTCTAGCTTGTCTGGTTTATTTCTTAAGAATTTTTTAGATGTTTTTCTAGTTGAAAGTTGGTAGTTAGTTGAAATTAGTTACATTTGGTTAAAATTAGTTAGTTCGGTTTACTTCCTTTAGCTGTTATTTTTTGTTGATTTTTGCTCTTGTTATTTTTGTTTCTTAGATTAGATTTACATTTTAATTCATGATGAGTTCATTGCAATCTATTTTAGTTATTTTTTTTTATGATTTTTCTACTTTAATTAGTTCACATATTGCAAGTTTATTTCTTACTAGAGTTATGCTTTGTGCATTATTTGATTTTACTTTCCTAGTTAGCTTAGTTTCATGTCAATCTTTTGATTGAGCCAACTTTCAATAGAGTGTGGGGATAAAACGTACTTAGGCTAAGAACCTCTTTAGCTAATCCTTGTCAGATTAACATCTAGACTTTTTAGTCTTTAATATTACTTGAACGACTTATGTGCTAACAGAAATCTTGGAATCAAGGTTCCAACAAGTCACAGCACCAACAAAAAAGGTCTAAGATGAAGAATACACTGTGAAAGTTGCTTTTAAGGCCAAGAAGGAGAGTGAGGGCGGGAAGCTTGAGGTGAAAGCCTATCAAACACCAGCTCTTGAAGTACAACCTAATAAAGGGGCTTAGGATTTTTCTTTTTGTTTTTCTTTTTGGAATTGTTTGCTTTGATCTTGTATATACCATATTCTTTAATGAAAATCATAAATTTTTTGCCATCTTTTAGTTTGCTTCTCTTTTGTGTATTCTTAACTTAGCTCAAGTTATTAATACATAACTTGTAAAGTCTTAGCTTAGTAATTTGAGTAATAAAAGTAGTAAAGGACCAAAAATATCTTCAAAGAATTTAAAAAGTATTAGCTCAATTGTGAATCATAGTTTAGACTTTAGCTTCAAATAATTTTAAAAAATGTGCCAAATTTTGAGATTAGTCATAGAGAACTTTCCTGATTATGATGAAATACTACAATTTTAACTTTAAAAACTTACCCATTATTAACTCAAATAGCTTTGAACATAAAAACTTACCTAGTGTTAGCTCAGACTTGGGACATCTTAAATATTAAAATCATGTTGTCACTTCAGACTTAATAAAAATGAGTAAATAGACAATATATTTAAATTTCATACATTTATTCATCTCGAGACTAACTAAAATAAGTTGATCTCATAATTACAAAGTTTCTTTGGTTGAGAGCCTTTATTGATAATAAAATTTTAAATTATCTACATTCTACATCCTTGGGAAGGGATTTCCATTTAAGTCCTATAGCTTACAAGTTTTGGCTTAAACCACCTCTTTCATTATGTAGAGCCCCTCTTAGTTTAAGTCTAACTTCCTTCACCGATTATCAACTCCAAAGATTTCCACCTTTTTGAGTACTAGGTCACCATTTTTATGTTTTTTTATTTGACCCTTTTGTTATAATAGTTGGAAATCCATTGTTGATATGTAGCTATCCTTGTTAGAGCAATGTCTCTTTGCTTCTTAGTTAGATCTAAATTAGCCTTTAAGGCCTCCTTGTTCCCCTTCTTAAAGTCGAGCTTAATTAGAGGCTAGGAAGGCTGAGCTTAACTATGACCATGACCTTTATTCCAAAAGCTAGGAAGGCTAAGCTTAACTATGACCATGACCTTTATTCCAAAAGCTAGGTGGAAAAGGGTCTCCCTTGTAAGGACTTTGAAGGTTATCTTTAGAGCCCATAACACTTTAGGGAACTTCTCAACTCATTTACCTTTGGTTTTCTCTATCCACTTTTTGAAGGCTTCAAGTATAGTATGTTTGCTACCTTGACCTAACCATTAGATTATGATGGGTGACTGAGGTGAACATTAGATTAATGCTGATGTTAGCACACTATTCTTTGAACTTTGGATCTTAAACTGTCTTCTATTATCTGTTATTATGGATCAAAGTAAGCTAAATTGACAAATTATATTCTTCTAGACAAATTTCTCGACCTAAGACTCAATTATAGTAACTAGTGCCTCAACATTAAGCCATTTAATGAAATAGTCAATAGCTACTAATACAAATCTCTTTTGCCCAGTGGCCGGGGTGAATGGACAGAGCACATCCATTTCCCATTACATGAAAAGCCCTAAGCTTATCATGGAAGTTAGCTCGGTCGAGGAAAAATATTACACATGAGTTAATTTTTGGCATTTAGTACATTTCTTTACTAGGTCAATTGCATCCTTTCTAATGGTTGGTTAGTAACAGCCTTGTCTCAGGACTTTATTAGCCAATGGTTGAGGTTCGAGGTGGTTCCCACATATTCCTTCATAGATCTCTCAAAGCATATAATTTGCCTATTTTTCATCCACACATCTCAAATAAGGTAAACTAAATGATCTTTTGTACAATTTTCCATTGATGATGGTGTACCGATGAGATTTTCTCATCAGGACTTTAGCTTGAATTTTATCCTTGGATACCTTCCCAATCAACAAATAGGTTTTTATAGGGGACATCTATGACTTTTTTTCTTTGATTTGGCAAACTTATTTCTTATTCATGCTCTTCTTCATCAATTCTTCTATCAAGACATGTGCTAAGTTGTCTATCATAATCCTAAATGCTAACTTAGATAATGAATTAGGTAAGGTATTTTGATTGATATCTTTTTCACCTCAGCTTTTAGAACATCACTAGATGTACTAGCACCTTATTTAGATATTTATTTATCCTTACTTTTCAAGCTTCAAGTTTTTTATTAACTTGCTCGACTGCAAGCTATGAGTCATTATATACTACTTGCTCGACTGCAAGCTACGAGCTATTATGTACTAGGAGACCTTTTACATTTAAGTCATTTGCTAGTCTCAAGCCAACAATCAATGCTTCATATTCTGCTTCATTATTCAAGGCCTTAAACCCGAATTTTAAAGCATATTACAATTGCATATTTTTTTAACTAATCAAAATTAGGCCAGCCTCACTTTTTTTGTTAGTGGCTAACTAATTTAGAAAAACTTTTCAAGTTTCTTCTTTTTTCCAATCATTAACTGTGTTGGGATGTTCTCCTATCTCAATCGAGGTGCACTTAATAACAAAATCAGTCAACACTTGGGATTTTAAGGTCAACCTAGATAGTATATGCAAATCATATTCACTAAGCTTAACCATCCATTTGATCAATCTACCTGATAGTTCAAGCTTTTATAGAATTTGTCTAAGTGGCAATTCGTTCAAGACATTCATTATATGGGATTAGAAGTATGGTCTGAGCTTTCTAGCCAATGTGACAATAGCGTAGGCCAATTTTTCTATTGTAGGATAATTAAGCTTTGACCTGATCAATACTCTTCTCATGAAATATGCTAGCCTCTGTCTTCATTTTTTTTACATAAAGATCAAGCTGATAGCTTGATCTATAGTTGTAATATAGTGGTACAACACCTTTTGGGCCTTGGCTTTAATGATATTAAGGGAGAAGAAAAAAACTCTTTAAGCTCTTCAATGGCTATTTGGCATTAAGGTGTCCATCTAAAGTTGGAGATATTTCTAAATATCTTAAAAAATGGTAAGCACCGATCTGCTGACCTTAACATAAATTTTCTCAATGCAGCGACTCTCTTTGTCAATCTTTGCATTTTTTTCACTAAAGTCAGTGCCTTCATGTTTAAGATGGCTTGAACCTTTTCGAGGTTCTCTTTTATCCCCCTCTAGTTAATCATGTAGTTGATAAACTTGCCTGATGTGACATCAAAGGCACATTTGTTCAAGTTGAACCTCATGTTGTATTTTTGAATGTATTAAAGGTCTCTTTTAGATCCTTCAGGTGCTCAATTGAGCTTTTGCTTCTAACAATCATGTTGTCAACTATACTTTGACATTACAACCAATCTAGTCCTTGAAAACTTTATTAATCAGCTTTTGATAGGTCATCTTTACATTTTTTAAGTTGAATGGCACCCCTTGTAACAATATAGGCCATTTACGGTCATAAAAGTTGTCTTATCTTTCTCTTCTTTCAACATCTTGATCTGATTATAGCTTGAATATGCATCCATGAAGTTGAGCAAATCGTGCTCAATATTGTCATCTACAATTGATCTACACTCGATAAAGTAAAGTTGTCATTTGGGCAGGTTTTATTAATTTTGATAAAGTCAACACATATTCTTTATTTTTCACTATGTTTTTTCACCATAACTACATTGGCAATCCATTTAGGATAGTATGTTTCCCTAGTAAAGTTATCCTTCAGTAGCTTACCATCCTACTTCTCGATGATTTTTTACCTTTTAGGGATGATGCTTTTCTTCTTTTGTTGAATTGATTTCATGTGTAAGTTTATATGCAATTTATGGACCATTATCTTGAGATCATCCCTAGCATATCTTATATGGTCTATGCAAATAAGTCGGTGTTATTTCATAGTAGTCGTACCTATTGTTCTTTGTGGTTGAGCTTGGCCTCTATTTTCACGTATTTATCATAATTATTTTCAAAGAATGGCACAAGTACGAGGTCTTTTGCCAGTTTTGATCAACTTATATGAATTTTAGGCCTTTGATCAATGATCTTTTTCTGTTCTTTTAGGTCAAGAATATTTTCTGCGAGAAGGTCAAATCTCGACGTGAGTGTTGATTTAATAATTTGTTAGTTTGGTAGAGTAATGCATTCATATGGAAATGAGCTGAACAATTCAGTAATTGTGACTAAATAATTTAGTAAATGTGATTGTTTGTATTTATGGGACCAACTTAAGAGCTCAATTCAAATAACATTTGAGTTGGCTTAAGAGCACGACACCAAAATATCTTTAAAAAGAAGTTTATTGTTGGCAAGCTTAAGAGCTCGGTATGGCTCTTAAGAGACCATTTCTTTTTTCTCTTTGATTTGGCTGATCCTTTTACCCTTGTTATTCTCCTTTGTTCTTTTGATTTCCTTGACCTTGACCCCTAATTCTTCTTTGTTTGGGGACTCTTTGGCCTTGGTTGAGCTATTAGTCTGCCTTTTAGTGCTACCCTCCATGCATATAACATAACACTACCTTGTTGTGGACTACTTTTTTGAAACCTTTCTTACCCCATTGGAGTGAAAAACTTGATCTTGAGATGAAAAGTTGAACTGATGATTCTCATAACAGACTAACTAGGTATGCCCAATATCATGTTCTTTGCTAAAGGGACATCTACTACCATAAACTTTATGATCGAGGTGAAGCTTTTTGGTTCAATGCCTAATGTGATCGGTAGTCTAATTATTCCATTTACTAGCATCTATTCATTCCCAAAGTTGATCAAAGTTGTGGTAAATGGCTTTAACATTTCTTCGACTATCCTTATCTTTAGAATAGCCAAATAATACAACACATCGGTTAAACTCTTATGTGGAACAAAGTTTCTCTTCACCATATGGTTGTAGACCATGGCTTGAATGATAATGGCATTATCACGTGGGAGTCGAATCCCTTCCAAATCTTTCAAACTAGAGGAGATCAACTCATCTTTTCAATTTTTTTATTTTTTGGTTGAGTACCCAAAGGCCATGGCTATCCTCTAATCAAACTTTTTCTGAGCTGATGTTGAAGTCCCTATAATGATCACATTGATTATCCTTGTAATAAGCCTATTATCCATATTATTTCCAACTTTTTCCCATGTATTTTTTATTTTTCCTTGTTTGTTCTCCTTGATCATTTTTTCTAAATTTCCTTCTCTCTTATCTTTGCCTTCTTCAATCCATAACCTATTCAGCTAAGCTTTTCTGATCATATTCTCTTTTTTATTCATCAAGTCAATACAGTCATTGGTGTTGTGGTCATAGTCTTTGTGGAAAGCACATCTCTTTATCGAATCTTTTCTATTGTTTGACTCAGTGGTTTATGTCATATAAACTGGGGGTCTTTTTCAATTTGCATCAAAATCCACTCTGTGAGGTATGTAGTGTAGTGTAATCATGGTGTCATCGGCTTTGGCTTCTAGCCCTAGGGTATGCCTTTGATTTTTTCCCTTTTGAAGGATTGTAGATTTTTTTTCCTTTTCTCCTACCAATAAGAAAGGATGGGCCACTCTCACCTAAGTTACTTTTCATTGTAACTTTAATGTTAATATATTTCTCGACAATGAGTAACACATTGGCCAAAGTCTTTAGTTGTTCTAGGGAGAGAGTGAGCTTGAAATGGTATTCTTAATCACTTAACCCACTTGTTAAGGTGGTCATTGTAACAGCTTTCTCTAAGTTTTTAACCTGAAAAGCCCCAATGTTAAAACGTATGATGTACTCTTTCAAGAATTCATTTTTACCATAGTAAATCAACATTAGGCTAAGTGTCATTTTCTTTGTTTATCAACTACTAATGGAAAAAGAAAAGAAGGGATGGCTAAGTTGCTTGAATGTAGATATTGACCTTTACTCAAGACTATTATACCAAGACCTAGCTACCCTTTTAGTGTTATGGCGAGCCCTTCGCACATGAGTGCCTTGTTGATTGCTTACAACATCATATTAATGTGGTAAAGCTCTAGGTGATCAAAGGGATTAGATTTACCATCATAAGTCTCCAAGTTCAGCATCTTGAATCCCTTTGGTGGTAATGCTCAGTCTATCTTTTTGGTAAAAGAGGAAGTTTCCAAGAATCTCAACTCTTAACCAAAGGTGGAAACTTTATTCTTCAACTCATTCTCCATGTCTTCCATCTTAGCTTTTAAATCTTTATTGGGCTATGGTTCTAAGGTGGTGTGTTTGGATTTTGTAATGGTGGCTTATGTCAAAATGTTTATAAAGTAGTAGGTCATCAGAGTTTCATCCTCGTCTGATGCTATCAAGGCCATAGTGTCATCGTAGGTCATTAGCTTTTGTAGAGGTGGGTTCTTGAGAGTTGTTGGGTTTTTAAAGTTTATGGAAGGGTTAGGTTTTGTATCATTTCTTTAAAGGATTAAAGCAGTTATATGAGTGCTTCAAATTCTTTCATGGTGGGGACTATTATCGTAAGTCAGTCTAGGTTTGGTTGACAAAGCTAGGTATCAATCCCAGTAGCAACAATTTTTTTTCCTTAACTACTTTCTTTCTTAGTGGCATTTTACATCGACTAAATGAGAATGCCTTTACCTAACATGCCTAATGTTTGGGCCAGGTTAGCTGTGAGGGGTAAAACATTGAAAATGTAATAAAGAAATATCGATCAATGATAAAGGTTGAAAATGGTCTTGGCATATGTGCTTTTATGCTTAAGTTAAAGTTCAGTCTAGGAAAGGACAAGAGAATAAAGGCTCAAGTTAAAGTTCAACCAAGGTCAACGTATGGGGCTAGAGCTGGTCTTATAGGCCCTAATTGATTTGGCAATTCAATGCCCACTCAATAGGTGACAAGTTAGCACCATAAAGTGTTAATAAATAGGCTGCTGAAGTGGCTGACTTGATATGGAACCCAAGATTTCAGGTTTACCTAATATGTTAGCTCAACTGAAATGATTGGAATGCCCTCATTTGTCAACTAACTTATACTTTAGAGAAAAATGTTCATTTTGCCCTTTGGACAATAAATTTCCCTAACATCTTACATTCTCAACTTCAAGAACTGAAAATGGTAATTTAAAGATTTCAAATAGTAATGCTACATATCTCAAACCAAACTTCCGTAAAATGATGGTTTGTTAAATAGGTAAAATAATCATAGGGGATGGCTAGGATCCAATTCTTTTGGGGCTTACTATTAACTATAACATGTTAGTTAGTCAAGGAGTTGTAGCCACAATGGGTTTGGCTCAAGTTTGATTTATTTTGAGCTTATTATGTTTTTCTCTTTAAAAGTCAAGTCTAAATTTGGTTTTGTCTAGTCATTTACATATAGCTTTATCATTGTTGTAACATATAAATCCAAAAATTTGATAACTAAACATAAAAACACTTCTCCCTTTTTTTTTTTTTTAGATATTTTTGACTACCTAATTGAATTTATTTCTTTCTAAAGAAATCTTAAGTTTGGCTCAACCTCCTTAAATAGAATAAATTCAAGTTTACAAAATCAAGTTAGGTTTGGAAGTATTGTTATGAATGAAGAAAGTATTAGCACCCCCACAATGCCTATCCAAAAGATGGTATTGTTGATTTTATATTACGCATAGCCTTAAAAATTTATAAAAAAATTTTAGAATAATTTATATAGTAGAAATTATTCTTAAATCATTCCAATATTTGATAACAATTTTAAAATATTTTCTCACCTCATGGATATTCAATATGACTTTTTTGTCTTTCTTAAAAAGGATCCATAGTCGGATTCATTAAAATTTAAAAAAAAAACAAACTTTATTCATAAAAAATACATTTTTATTATAATTTTCAATAATTATTCTTTATTAAAAAAATCTTACATTGTAAAAATGATTTCAAAAAATTTTCAATATTTTCATAAGATTTTTTAGTCAAATTTATTGAAAATTTGTGAAAAAATATACATTGCTTCTATATATTGATAAGATTTTATATATTGATTTTTCAGTATTATTTTTTAAATTTATAAAATCTTTCAATATGTTGATAAGATATTATGAATTTATTTTCAAAAATTATTTTTTAAACTCATAAATTTTTTTTCATATTTTGGTAAGACTTTATAAATCTATTTTCAAATAATATATTTTTTTAAAACTCATAAAGTTCTTTAATATTTTGGTTTTAGTTTATGAATTTAATTTAAAAAATAATTTTTAAAGAAAAATTTCTAATTCAAACAAATAAATAACAAAAATAAAAATGAAAAAAATAAAAAAATTATCAACTATCTAAGTTGGTCAATGAATTGATCAAATAGCTTAATGGCTTAGTCAACAACTCAATAGAGACTCATCAGCTTGATGGCTTAGTTATTTAGCTTAGTGACTCAACCAAAAAATGGCTTAGTTCATCGTTGTGGGCTAGGTAAGACCATAATTGAGTCAAGTTGATGCATTGATCGTGAGCGAGTTTGGTCTTCAAAACACATCATTTAACATCTATATTGAAGTCAAAATTTTTCATTTATTCAATTTTTCCTTCCCTTTTGCTTTCTAGCCTTTGTTTCCTTCAAACTTCTTCAAACACCAGTATAGGAATCACAATTAACCCAATTCTTGACCAAAAAACTCAGATTCTAGTAATCGTGCCGCCTTGCACTACTGTTTACCATTATTTACCTATCACCAAAAAATCCCAAAATATCCCTTACAATCTTGCTTAGATTTTTAAGAAAATTAATAAATTGGCAAGATGTGAAAAAGAAAACCCTAAATAACTACTGAAAAAAAAATTTTCATCATCGTTTGAACATCTGAAGCTTTCTAAAAACTTCTTGTTTCTCTTTATCAATGTAGAAAACCATAAAGGCTTTAAGACAAACTAATTCAAAACCAAAAGACCCCACTACCAGAATTTAACTGCTTGTGTTTTCTTATACTTTTATTATTATGTTTCTTGATTGTTATTCAATTGTTGTGTTCATTATGTGGTATTGTGGGGTTCATATAAGCATGTAATCCCTATTGATATAGAATTTTAGAGTCGAAAAAGATTAAACCATCAAAGATTTTTGCATTATCTATAGAAACTATATCTGTTGAAAGATTTATATCTAAATTTTTTCTTCAAAAGATTTGATATGATCCAAATTTTAAAAATTTTATTGTTTATCTTGGATTTAGAACATATTGTTCTTAAGCCCATGCAATGCAAAAGTTTATAATGATGTTTAAAAAAATTCAATTATAATATAATTAATAAACTTAATAAAAATTATAATTTTAATATAAAATAAGAAGAAAGATAAAATTTAAGGTCAATATATAACTATAATAAAATTTAAAGAAACATACTTTTAAATCAAATTTCATATAATATATACATAAAATCTAATAATGTCTTCGATTTCAAACAATTGGATGCATACTTTTAAATCATATGTTACATAAAATCTAATAATGTCTTTTAAACCATATCTCATCCAATAGTAATATATACACAAAATCACTTTTTGCACTACAAAAAAAGCTTGTTTTACTGAAGATCTTAGTGAAAGTTTCACATTGACCATCGCTAAAAGCTCTTATGTAGTGAAAGCCAACAATAGCGCTCATTGGAATAAATTTTTAGTGAGTAGTGTGTTTTGACCTTCACTAAATTTTTTCTTTTGTGAGTCACATATAACCTTCACTAATTTAGTATTTTATGTGAAGATCCAAAATTGACCTTTATGAAAATATTTCACTTATATAATATTTCACTAAATATTTGAACAATTGTTAATGAAATAATGTAATGAAAAGATAAAAATGGAACCAAGATTAAAGATCCAAATAAAATAATTTTGAGATTAGAAACTAACGAAAAATAAAAATAAATTTTCCTTTTGGGAGATTTTAGATTAAAATGCTAGGCCAACATCTATTAATATAAAATTAAAAGCCCAAAATCTTTGTTTTACCGTTTTCATTCCTAACTTCTTAAAAACACACTTTAGTTTCAATCCTAAACCTAGACCAAGATTGGCTTGAGTTCCTAAATCGACTTTTAATTCCACTCAATTCAAAATGCCCTTTAATAATCATCAACCAAAAATTCTTTCAATTTTAGTTTTTAATTCGACATCTCTTTCTGTAAGTAATGATATTTCCTTTTCTTCCTTAACTAATTTATGAGACATTGATGGTTTTACCTAATAGGCTTTAAAAACCATTCATTTAGGTGTTCCACATATAATTCTTTAGTGGTATTGTAATGAGAGTAGAGCTGATGAATTCCACACACTTTCTTTCTCCCTCTCTTTGATCTCATTATTTCTTCTTTGTTTAATTCTTATTTAGGTTAGTCTTTTATCTTTGCTTTTATTTTACTTTAAACCCACCAGTCTATTCATTTTGATGTATTACCAATGATAGAGCTAAGATCTAAGGTTCTAAAAGTTTCTAGAATGTTTATAAGAGTTAGATCTAACTTCATATGCTTCTCTTTACCAGTGATAGAGCTAAGATCTAGGATTTAAAAAGTTTCTAAATGTTTATCTTTGCTTTTATTTTACTTCAAATCCATCAATCTGTTCATTTTGATGTTTTGTCGATAATGGAGCTAAGATCTGGACTTTAATTTTTTTATAAAAAATAACATTAAGAAAAACTTCATAAGAAAAAACAATGATTTTTCTCATTTTCTGTTAAATGGAAAATGCCTTTCCCAATGCCTACACTTAAATATTGGCATATAAAATATTAAATTAAATACATATTTGTAATCATTGAATACAAAATTTTAGTAGTAGTGTATTTTTTAAGGGGGTGAATAGTAAGGGATAAAGATAGTAGCCTGTTCTAGCAAACAATTCTACAACCATATTCTTCTCATTTTCTTTCACAAATGCTTTCAATCTTAAATGTCCATGAATCCACTTTTGTTAGATTATTTTTCTTCAAATTAAGGTAGAAAAGAAATTACAATTTCTTGGTAGAAATGCACACATATCTTAATATTGCATTCAGTTTTTAAAAGGTGTAGATAGAAATCAAACTCTTTAAAAAAATACTTAATAATTGATGTTAATGATAATGTATAATAGTTTAATAAGCCATTGTAATTTCAAAAGTCAAAAAGTTAAATTTAGCTACCACCTTTACATATTGGTATCATGTCTTTACAGATGCCTTTATAGTGCAGATCCTAACAATTTCTTATTCCATTCTATAATTTATAAATAAATGTGAAAGTTGATTGCATAAATTTTCTTATTCTCATCATACTTTAATCTAGTTAAAAAAAATTGGCACTAAATTTTATTTTGGTGATACTTTAATCTTTGCTAATACTTTCAACCATAAATATGTATTTCAAAAAGGAAAATTGTTTAGCATATTTCTTCTTTTTTTTTTCTTTCCCTCACTGGTTGCAACTCATTCCAATCAACTTATCTTGTAGTCAATTTAGGATTTGCTAGGTTTTTCTTTTTAACCCTAGGTTTTTGGTTTTTTGGTGAAGTTGGATGTTATTAGACTGTTTCTATAGATTTGACAGTAGGTCTCTCTCTCTCTCTCTCTCTCTCTCTCTCTTCTAGCAAAAATTAACAAATAATAGTTGTTATTATTATTATTATTATTATTATTATTATTATTATTCTTATTATTATTAGAAATATTTTTTAGAAGTTATTTTATTAGTGAATCTTTTATAGTTTTATAGTTTTAATATGATTATATTATTATTTTTTTAGAGATTGTAAGAGATTAAAAGGCTGTGACGATTAAAGAAATTAAAAGTAACTTATTTATATCGAAGCTATTTATTAAAAAAAATATTTTTTTATTTTAAGATAAAAATAATAATTTATTGTTACTTTTTAGTCTTTCATGTCATCATCACTAGTTCCTATGCCTTGTAAGAAGAAGTGTTGACTTCTATTAAAGAGTTGTTGTAGTAGGAACTTAACCACGTGCATTAATCCTTCTTCAACTAGTAAATTCAACATTTTTAGATTATGTTTGGTTAGTACTTATTATTTTCACAATGTTGTTCATATTAAAAATAATATCCATGATACACAATATTTTAACTGATGTCATATAGGTTTTTTTTTTATTATTATGTTCATTTTTTATGTGATTAAATGTGAATGAGACTTACTTTTCAGATTCAATGATATTGTTTTGGTTTTCTTTTTCAAAGGCATTAGAATATTATTAAGTGGATACAAAATCAAACCCTTAAAGAATACATAAGATATTGAAATATATATTTATGACATCAATTAATCCTATTCTAGCTAGAACTAGGCTTTGTCAGGTTTTAGGAACATAATATTCACTATGGCTACCAAAACAATAGCCCTATATTGCCTAAAAACTTGCAAACAGCACTTAGAGAAAGAATTCTTAGTTTAATTATGTTTTTTTAATATTTGAATTAAAAATGCAATTTCATCTTAGCAATGAATAAAAGTTGGATGAAGAGTCAACTTTGTTGTCTAGATACTTAGGTGGTGTAGAAAATTTTCTTAATTTTCATTTGCTTTTTCATCTAATGAAGGCACAATTCATTGTCCTTGTGTTGAATGTAATAATGTTTATTTTAAACATCATGAGAAGGCACAATTTGATTTAGTTAGCAAAGAAACAGTCCAAAGTTATACACATTGGTACCATCATGGATAAAAAGTGAGTGTAGCAAATGATTTCTTTTCTAAAGAGATCAGTGCAAAATATGATATGTTTGGATTGTTAAGTGAAGGCTTAGGGATGAGACACATAAATAGTGGGATGTTTGAGCAATCAAACACTTTTGAGGAGTCAAACTATGAAACAAAGAGATTTTTTAGGTTGTTAAAAGATTCTGAAAAGATGCTTTATCCAAAGTGCACCAAGTATTCAAAACTCTCATTTTTTGTGAAGTTATTTCACATTAAGTGCTTTTGTGGTAGGAGTAACAATTCCATAACTATTCTACCAGAGTTTATGAAGGATGTTTTTCCTTGTGCCAAAAAAAAAATCCCTGAGTTCTATTACAAGGTGAGAAGGTTTTTGAAAGACTTAAAACTTGACTATGAGAATATTGATATGCGTTGTAATGATTGAATGCTATTTTTGAAAGAGAGTGAAAATCTTGATTAACGTTTAGAATGTGGTGAATCTAGATGGAAGTCAGATAAAAATATTGAGATGGATGATGTATCCTTTTTTCTTTCCAACAAAATTTTTATGATAACTCTTTGCTATTTCCTTTAGCACCAAGACCTCAGAGATTATTTATGTTGTTTAAACTAGTTGATGATATAAGATGGCATGAAGAGAAACATGTGAAAGATGAGGTAGCAAGGCATCTGGCTGATTCTCTTGCTTGGAGAAAATTTGATGAGATGTATCAATCATTTGTATTAAAACCTTGCAATGTAAGACTAAAGTTTGCAGCAGATGGATTTAATCCTTTTAAAAGTATGAGCGTCACACATAGCCTTGGCTAGTCATAGTTTTTTCTTATAATTTACCATTGTGGTTGTGCATGAAAAAGCCATTTTTTATGTTGTCTTTACTTATTCATGGTTCCAAGTCTCTAAAGGATAAGATGGATGTAAGCTTATGATCCTTCATAGAAGAGTTGAAAATGTTGTAGGATGCTAGGATTGAAACTTATGATCCATCTAAAAAATAAAATTTTGTGATGCATGTTATAGTTTTATGGATTATCAGTGACTTTCTTGGATATGTTGATCTATCAAGGTGGAATATGAAAGGAAAGTCAGCTTGTCCATCTTGCAACAAGTATACTTTAAATTTATATTTGAAGCATGGAATGAAGATATGCTACATGTGTCATCAAAACTTCTTACCAAGAATCATAAATGGTGTAATGATATGCGTCATTTTGATGGCACCTAGGAATTAAAGGAAAAACCTTTACATTTGTTTGGAGATGATGTGTTAGAACAATTTTATAAAATGAAACAAGAAAAAAAATTAAATGGAAAGAAAACCCTTAGAGATGATTGGAAGAGTAATTGGAAGAAGAAAAGTATTTTCCTTGATTTTCCATATTAGAGAACTCTTTTGTTGTGCCATAATGGATGCAATACACATTGACAAAAATGTGTGTGACAATGTGCTTGGTACTTTGTTAAAAATTGGTGGAAAAACAAAAGACAATATAGATACTTGCTTACATCTCAAAGAGCTATGGTATAATAGCAGAACTTTATCTGATAGAAATGGATGACAAATTGGTCTTACTATTTACAAGTTACAAAATTTCTTCAAAAGAAATATTAAAATTGTGTGAATTCTTGAAAGATGTGAAGGTTCTAGATAATTTTGCTTCTAATATCTCACGACGTGTGAATCTTTAAGAGTAAAAAATTATGTCTCTCAAAAGTCATGATTCTCATATTCTTATGCAACGAATACTTCATTTTGCAATTCGTAATTTGTTGCCTAAGAATGTTTATAAGGTATTAATTGAACTAAGCAAGTTTTTCTAAGAGATTTACTCAAAAGGTTTTAAGGGTAAAATACTTGGATAGTTTTGAAGAGAAGACCATATTAACACTTTGTAAACTTGAAAAGCTATTTCCACTAGAATTTTTTATGTTAAGGTGCACTTGCTTGTTCACTTGCCAATTGAAGCTAAGATAGGTACAATGATGAATTATTGTTGGGTGTATCTAGTTAAAAGGTTAGTATGGTTTTCTTATTTTCATTATTCATAATTTACATATTATAGATATAAAAAATGATAACATTCTAACCACATAATGTATTTAATGTAGGTTTTGGCACAACTTACAATCTTATGTACAAAATAATAATTAACCTGAGGGTTTAATTTCATATCTTTACCTTGTAGAAGAATGTTTGACAATTGTTCAAGATATTTTTATGGTATTGAGACAATATTCAATAGAGTTGGACGGAATTTTGACGATGGAATTTATGTATCAAATAAAAAGTTATTTGTTTTTAAACAAATTGGTTCTGCATTAGGAAAAGCTATTGCACATTAACTCTATAGAGAAAATTTATCACAAACTAATCTTTATGTCCTTAGAAATTATATTAAAGTTTATTCTTTCATTGAGTAAGATAAACTTTTTAAAAAATACAAGTTTATCATTTGTTTTAAGAATTACTTTGCCTAAAACCTCTCTAACTAATAATTTTCCTTTTCATAATAAAGAACATAAACAGTTGAGTAGTTCAATTTTAGGAGAAAGTGCAAAAAACTTAGACAATATCCATGACAAAGACTTTCCTTTTTTATATGAAAAAAAGGTAAGTAATATGTATTCATATTACTAAGATATATAATTATTTTATAAATTTATTCAACTAATACTATCATTTCAATTTATGGGTCATAGAATTGCCTAAACATGAAAGTGGGCTAATGAATGCTGAATTGTTATCACTTGCTCGTGATCCTGATCTTCAAGTGACAAGTTATAAAGGGTACATTGTTAATGGATTTAGGTTTCGTACAAATGATCAAGAATAAGAAATGAATACTCAAGATAGTGGAGTCTTTATTATAGAATAAAAGAATAATATCTTTATGGATAATGTAGATTATTTTGGTGTGTTGTAGACATTAGTGAATTATATTATTTTGATGGTCATCAAGAGTTTAAGTGTGATTGGAGAAATGTATTTAATCAAGGCAAATCGATTAAGACTAATATTTATGGGTTTACTTGTGTAAACTTTTTGCTATCCTTATAAACTAATGAACCATATATACTTGCATCTCAAATACTACAAGTTTTTTATGTAAAAGATGTTTTTGATCATAATTGGTATGTTATGCATAAAACTAATCCTTAAGACCTTTATGATATGCCTATTGAAGAAGATAAGCCAGTCAACAAAATTAAGCTGCTTCTCAAAGTTTACTAATTAATATGGATAATTGTGAAGATATTTCCACTTGGCAAAAGATTGATGTTGCTAGAGAGACAACAAAAACACATGTTTCATTAGAAAGGAGAAAAAGAAAGAAAAATGGAACGAAAAAGAGAAGAAAAAAGAAAGCAAATAGAAGAACTAGAAAATGAAGATGATAAGCTTTGATAATTTTTTTCCATATAAAATGCACATGCCAATAGGTGATTTTTCCTTCTTTTAGACAATTCATACTTATTAAGTATCTTAGTAACAAATTGCATTACATGGTTATCTACTAATAACATGTTTTTTCATTGATACAGGTTTATGGCTTCTCTTTAAAGTGTAGCCTAAGTAATATCTATCAATGATGGCTCTATCATTCCTGAGTTAGAATATATTGGTGTTAAGACACAATCATTACCTATAGAATCCATGCCTACTATAGGTAACTTTCCCTAGCAATAGTTTAGATTTGATTTTTCTGGTTTTATTGTTCATTATATATAGTTTTTTTTTATTGAATTCATGTGTTCACTTTTACAATAAATCTTTGATATTTTTTGTTTTATTGTTTATTATATTTATTAGCTTTAGCACCAATTAGAAAATGAATTAGAGGAATGACTCGAAAACTTTATCATGTGAGAATGGCTAGTCATGAAAAGTTACATTTGCAATTCAACAAATTTGGCCAAGCCATCGATGCATATGCCACAAAATTTTCAGCAACTATTGGTAGGATTGTTAGGATGGAAATGCCTCTCTCTACTATTCATTCGACAAATGTTTCAGAAGATGAAAAAGAAAAGATGTATAAATGAATAATGGTAAATAAAATTAAATTAGAGTGTGACTTTACATCTAATTGCTTATGTTTATATTTCCTTTCGTAATCTTATCAATTTGACTTTTGATTGTTACGAAAAGTATGAGCTTGAGGAAACGTCAAAGATAAAAGGCAGGATCATACAACACATGAGGCAAAAGTTTATTGATCATAAAGGAACTTTAAATTGTAAATACCTTAAGGATTGTAATACACATGAAGAAAAGATTAAAAATTGCCCAAAAAATGTTATATTAAGAGACTGGGTGCCTTTTGTTAATTACGCATTGAAAACTAAAGCTAAATTATGATTTTAATATTTTAATACTTATTTGTTAAAATTTTGAAGCTATAGCAAGATCATGCAATTCCTTGATTGTTGATTATATGTAATATATAAGGATAACCAAAGTTTATTGTTTTATTAGTGTTTCATTATAGATTGTCTGTTTCATGTTAAAGATGGATGTGAATTGCTACTTTTTGTATATTCTAAATGCATTTGAGGCTTGATAAGTTTTTTTTTTTAATTTACAGACCAAAAAATGAAGTTTGAAATATTCCTTATTATGTGTTCTATTTTTTAGGATAGCTAGTTTTCAAGAATTTAGATAATTATTAAAAGTTTAAAGTTTTAACTCAATTGAACATTCTCTTGATATTTTTATATCTTTTTGTTTGAATAATATGAGGAATCTAAATGAAATGCTAAAAATCATAGCAAATAAAAATATTCCCACAATTCAAGAACAAAGAGTTACACTCAAATTAGAGTTGAATATGTATATCCGTATTAAAAGATTCACATATATTTGTTTTTATTTGACTTTTAGTGGATGATAAGGTTTTAAAGAATGTTCTCGGTTGCATGATTGTATGATTGATAAATAGTATAGATATAGGCAAGCTTGACAAGTGCAATAGTTAGAGCTTAGTTTTAGTTTCTTATTTGCATGTAGGTTGAAAAAGATCAGGATGATTTTAAACCTTCTCAGTGAAAAATGTTTTATTTGACACATAAGCGAAAAGATGGAAGCATGATTTTTCTAGCTGTATAACAAGTTGCGATAATTTATTGTTTATATTTGCCAAGTTATTAATTATGCATAAATCCAAGAGTGTTTTAATTGCATTGGCCATTATTTTGAATTTAAAAAAAAAACCACATCATCTATATCTTTACAACTTTCCTACGTTTTTCTCTTTTGTAGGATTCTGACACTTTGTGTAGAAGTAAATTAGAATCTTCTAACCCAATAAATGAAGATGAAATTTACTATCAAGTGGTAGGAAAAGAGAGGCATGGTTGTGTTCATAGGTATGGATTAGGCCCCACTTCTACTTTTGTTTTTAGTGTAAATCCAAGTTGTTTGGATCTTTTGGGTAAGCTAACAGAAGCAAACAGAGTCAATGAAAAAATGAAAGCAAAGGTAGAAAAGTTGGAAAAAAATAGATAAAAATAGAAAGAAAAGGGAAGAAGATAGCAAAAGAATGGAGGAAGAAAGAAATAGGATAAAGAAAGATAGAAAGAAGATGGACATGCTACTTGCTTTTGTAGAAGATGTGAGAAATGGAAAAATGCTAATTAAGCCTCAAAATTAGGTAAGATGTATGTTTAATAATGCTTCTTTGGTTATAAGTTCAATGCAATTAATAATGTTTGTTATTTTAAACTAATCATTCACTCATTTGAGTACATCAAATTAACAATGATGAAATTTCTCTATATACTTATTTATTGCACCTTTTATTATTTCTTTTGGCAAATGCATGACATTTTTGCAAGTTAACTAATTTGTGTCACTATTGTGATTTAATCTGTTTGTGTCACATTATTTTGTTGTCTCAATTAACCAGAGAAATGCAATTATAAGCACTCTTAAAATGAGTTAAGTGAGAGTTGAAAAGTGTTGATAGAGGGAAATGATATGAAGAAAGGATTCATGTTGGCATTTGTGTCATTTGTAATTGTATTTAATTTTTATGGGGAGCCCTATCTCATTAATAGTTAGATTTCTTTCATCTCTATAAGGTGTAGCCTGAGAAACTCATTTAAATGTGAAAATTGGAACTAGGATTAGGCTTTAATCTTTGTCCTGTAGTCATGCCATGTTTGGCTTTTATCTTATTATCTTATTGTTAGCAATATTTAAGGTTTTCTAATTTATGTATAATCAATATTTCACTAGTTATCGCTTATACTTACATTTGTATGGATTTTATATGTAGAAAGATTCACCAATTGGGATGCCTACTCAATTTGTTCATCCAAGTAATAAGGCTTAACATATTTATATAATTTCTAGTATACACTATTTTCTTAATGGTCTTCTTGATTATGTCTCTTTTTGGAAAGTCCTTACACATTTTACATGGTCTATTGAGATAGTTGAAAAAAAATTCATATGGTTATTTTAAGCTTTATCTATATAATTTCATTTCTATATGCCACTTATAACATCATATATTTGTTTTGTCTGTTTTGATATGAAAACCAATAAAAACAATTCATTTTAGTGGATAATTGATAGTGTTGTGACTACATGCTCATTAGCTATCTATTTCTCATTTTTCCTTTCATTGGCAAGTTGGTATCAAATCATGCCATCCATGGCACACAATTGTAATAGTGATAACATTGGTTTTCACCAAAGTTTGTAATAAGATTAAGGCCATAAATTATATGAACATAAATTATACTACTAATAAATTTAACAAGAAATAATCTATAAACCCATAAATGCTTTAAGTATCTATTCATTCTCATTTTGTTATATATGTTGTTTTTTTTTTAATTTTAAACTCAATGGAGTTATTGTTACAAAAAAGGCATTCTCTTAAAGAAGAATATCATATCAGCATCAAATGATTTTGATTGTGTATTGCTTGATTATCTTGCTAACCTATTTAATTTTTAGATTGAAAACTATAGAGTACATGAAAAGAATTGATATGTCCAATAGTTGTTTATATATTATTTGGAAATAGTATAAGTGGGTTCTTATTTGGTTTTATGCAATAATGTTTTGAACAAATATTATTTATTTATGTTTTGCCTGGAGTAAGAGTTACAAATATAAAAATATATATACATGCATTAAGAAACTAAATAAAAATAAATAAATAAGTATTTTTCATGAGGGTCTTAAATCTTTTCACTAAATGATGTAAAGTGTAATAGTGAATGTCACAATTTTCAATAAAAATAATTTTAAATGAGGATCAAAACAAGCCTTTACTAAAAGTAAAAAATTCAAATGAAAGTCAATAAAATTGTTTACTAAATGCAAAAGATATAGTGAGGGTCAAAATTGACACTCACTATAAATTCCACATTTAGTGATGACACAAATTAACCTTCACTAATTATTTACATTTAGTAAGGGTTTTTTAACCCTCGTTAAAAGATAGATATAGTAAGGGTCATATTTTATCGCTCATTATATAGAATTAATGAGGAAACTTACAACAAAGATCTATGACTCATATTGGCTCTTGCTAAAAGAATAAATAAGGATTATATAAACTTTTAGTGATAGTCATAACCCTCACTAAAAGACTCTATTCTTGTAATATTGGTAGCAAATTAGGATCTATATCCTTATTATTCCATGTCATTAAGAAAAGCAAGTGAATTTTTTAAACTTTTTTTCCCTTTCTTTATTCTATACATATGAGATCTCTCCATTATACATTTGGTTGGATGTAGACCAATTGATTTTCTCACATTAAATTAGAAATTAAAGATATAAAAGTTAAAAATTAAATAGGTTACATCAATTCTTAGTATGGAATCAATTGGTTTATTAAATAAATTAAAGATTGAAGATGTAGGAATTATGAATTAAATTCTAGTTAAGTTTACATAATAATCTTTAATTTTTTTCTTGAATTACATATTATTAGCAAACCAAATTATAGACGTGATTTGTTTCATAATTTTTTTTTTAGTTGCCTTATTCTTATGGGAACACAAAAAAAAGTTTCAAAGTTATTTTTCTATCAAGCCAAAACTTAAAAAACATTGCATTCATTTAAAATAACGATTTTGAAATTTAATATCATTACAAGGAAAATCATTTTTATCGACACTTATAAGTGTCAATAAAAGACTAAAAGGTTCCAATATTACCATTGTTGATAGTTCATTGATTGTCGATTGACCGCCAGCTAGATGAGTGTCATCGAAAATTTTTCAATAGTTAAGCCACTAGTGTCGAAATTGCTCATGTACTTGTTAGCATGACCTTTTCTAGCACTTTAAATTACTGTTATAAGTAAAAAAAAAATTTCTTTTAAAAGCATTTTAAAGTGATGGTAAAAGTCACATTTTATATAAATTTTTTATATTTATTGAGTGAGCTATATTGACACTTAAAATTGCCTTTAAAAGTCTTACACTATTTTTTAAAAATAATTTTCATATTTCACCCAAAGAAATCAAAAAACAATTCATATTAATTATAAGCCTTCCTTTAGTAGGGAATAAACGTATGGAATGTAATTGATTTTGGTAAACCAAAAGCAATATAATTTGTAGGCAAGGTAAACCAAACGCAATATAATTCACAGGCAATGTAATTAGATAAAACTTAATACTATATTTCCATTTTCTTCATTTTCATTGCAACATTACAAAATTGCAACCTGATACCAATCCTATTGCAAATACTAAAGCTATCAAAACACCAAAAAGTTATTAAAATAGCCATTATAAAAAATAATGCAGTAGCATCATCTCAAAATATAACAGTGTAATGTAACTAAAGGATAATAATGAATATCATTCTAAAGTATAAAAAAACTAAAGAATTATTCCTCAAAGCTATCAAAATACCAAAAAGTTATAAAAATACCAATTACTAACAATAATACAATAGCATCATCCTCAAAGCTTTCATCTGTCCTTAGTTATTTGCATATAGTGATCCCAATAAACTCGATGCATATGAAACCTATAATATAATACAATTTCTAGATCATTTCTACTAATAAACATTATGCAATCATCCTATATCATATAAATTCCATAATTTTCTTACATTGTTTTACATATTTATTTCTGAAAACAAGGTGACTAGAATTTTAATAGTTGTTACCTTTTTAACATATTACTATATTGAATGTTATTGAACAATCAACCAACTAACGGTAAATTAAAAACAATAATACCAATTTGAGTTAATTACCTACCTTCAATAAAAACAATAATACCAATCCAAGTTAATTACCTACCTTCAATACTCTAGGTTAAACAAAGCTGTTGAATTAAAAAAATTCAAGTACCTGTGGTAATCACCAAAGAAAAGGAATCCTTCAAGACTATACTAGCAAATAATCTATATTCTACCAAAAGCAAATAACTATTATTTATTAATTAATAATATTACTTATTGTTGTTACCTATGTACTGCCCACTGATATGGAAGTTAAGTTGATGTCCATGCTTGACACATATGGAAATCTCCTTTGCATGGCAATTGCAAATTTAACTAACTCAGCATTTACCTTTTCATGTGCAACTATCGTGATCTCAAGTGCACTCATTTTTGAAACTTTTTCTTCCAACTCTATCATTTTAGTTGATTTTTCTTCTAAATCAGCAACACTATCTATCATAGCTTTTAACTTCTCTTATAGCCTAAGTACCTTTTCATCTCTACTATTTTCAAGCTCATTCAAGGCTTGGAAGTAGCAAAAAGACAATCCTTAAATCTTGTAGGTGTAAGGCCTAATCCCAAGCCCTGTACATGACTAGGATGCTCATTGCCCATGACTTTAACAAAATTTATCCACTAAAGAAGTTGTTGTTTATGATTGCTTCAAGTTGGTCTAACATTGAGATAACAACTCTTTTAACTTCTCTTATAAAATATTCAACCAATAAGTGAAGGCAACAATGGATATATCACTTTTGAGTTCAGATTTTGTAACAATGAGATAGTAAATGCAATTTTATAATCAAGTAACCACTTACTGCAACTTATGCAGTAATAGAATCCATAAATCTTCCATCTATATGTTGACGAGTCATCATAAACAGTTCTATTCTGTTTGGCTTCTCCCCATTACATTAGTCCTATTACCACAAACATTCCTATCAAATGACAACTCTTTCCTTTCCTAACACTAGGCATTTGCAAAAAAGTGACTATATATATTATCACATGCTAATCATATCCATGAAGATAGATAATATTATGATCATCATTAGTTATCTATGCCTTCGAAGCCAGTAAGAATAATGGGAGCCAAGCACTAAATTAGCCCCTCAAATTAGGATTGGAGTATGGATTATTCCATCGTTATATGCATTTAGAAACTTTAAATATATCAACAAAGGAAAGACTTGGATCTAAAGACTTTTCAATTCTCATCCCAGTTTCAACTAGAAACACATACAATTACCTAGGATGAAACAATAATTAATAATTAATTGATATTAACATTAGTATAGAATTAATAATGAAAGTGTCTTCAAAATGAAAAAGTAGAACTAGATAAAAGTAAATCCACGCAATATATATCTTTTCATTAACTGTTAATTCAACTTTAACAAACTTTCAAACTTTGTGTGTTCCATATGGAGCTATTTTATTTTGTTTTTATTCATAATTGTTGTGATGTTTCGAGATCGAAGGTGGTGTCCCAAGTGCTGAACGAATGGGGAATAAGAAAAACCATGGGGTTTGAAAGCATTTTTAATAAAAATAAAAAAATGATTCGCCACCAATATTTTTTAGTGTGTGATTCGCCACCCAAAAATTTTTATCCTTTTTGATAAAATATTTAAAATATTTAAAGGTTTTATAAAAGAACATATTAAGGTCTGTAAAATCAAATTTAGGGTTTGAGAGTTGGTTACGTGTAGGGAAAGATTAGCACCTCCACAATGCCTGTCGAAGATGGTACCAATTGATTGATTGCAATCCTTGAATTTTGGTAAGAATAATCCTATTATAGTGTCTAGAAATTAATGCCCTTTTTCATACCAAAAACAAGAATTTTCTTTTCATTTTGACAACAAAACTTTTTATTTTTAGATCAAAGTGAAAACACTTTACATATCAAGACACTATTTTCACCCTCTTATATTTAGGTAGAACTTTGAAAATGTCACTAATTTAAAGGTTTTCAAATTACCCCACAAAAATAGATACACTTAAATAATAACCACTGAGAGTCTCCCTATAGTTAGGCCAGATCTCGATGGCTATATTTTGTTGAAATGTTATCTTATTTAAAAATATTTTTTGAAAACATATTTTTGAAAATATATGAATGGTGTGCATGAACATAATAAAAATGAATGAACACATGAATGACATAATACGAATGCATGATGATTTAAATATGTATGACAAAATAAAAATGAAATACAAATGCATGGACGGGGTCATGGGTGATTTTAGGGTTTGGTGTATGTTTTAAGGTTTAGAGTTTAGTGTTTAGATTTTAGGGTTCAGGATTTTAAGGTTTTAAGATTTAAGGTTTTGTGTTTTAGGATTTTAAGGTTTAGGGTTTTAAGTTTAGGGTTTTAGGTTTAGGGTTTCATAGATCATATATGTGACAAAAAACAAATTACAACAATGCTATTGGTAAAAATGTAAATATTTGATGCATATGACATGTGAATGAGAAGGAACAATCTAATTTCAAATCTAGGCATTTATAAAACTAAATTACAAATAAGATGTGCATGTGAAAACATATGAAAAATGGATTAAACACAAAACTTTTTTAAATTTTGAAATGATGTTCCACCATTTTTTTTTCTTTTTGAAAACTCAACCAAACAAACTCAAAATCACTAAAATAACCTAATAACTAACATTTATTCATTGAAAATTTTATCCAACACCTTGAGAACTTGAAAATCATAACAAAAACACAATCAAACACATGGATTTATTTTTTATTCATATTTGCTTTAACTTTGTGTGGACTCATCTAGGGTTAAGGAGCAAACCTTTCCTATTCTTTGATGATTTTAAAGTGATTTTCAAATCCAATAGAGCTACCGGTCAAAGAGCCAAAATAGTAGTCGATGCAGTTGAATCATTAAATGTTACTAAAGATGCTTATTTCTCTCTAGAGTTTGATATCCATACTAAAGGAAATACGAAGAGAAGAGACAAAAAAAATAAATTGGTTCAGCTGCTCTGAGCAACACTAGGACGTTGTCAAGCAAGAAGTGTTCTAAGAGTGAAGATGGACCAATTGCTAAATTGGTTAATCACAAAGGCAACCTTTGAGCTTCATATGATAGGGCTGTGAATGTGATGGAGTGCATTTTAGCTTTCTCCAAGAAAGAAGTTGAAAGTAGTAATAGAAGAATGTCATATTTCAATAAAATAATGCAACTTGATAGTTTCTCACTTGATGAAATAATCGCTGTTCATGAGTATATGTTTAAAGAAAATCACAAAGTTGAGTTTTTTTTTGCTCTGCCACCTATATTTAGAAAAGATTACATTAGCAAATAGTTAAATGATTGTAATGCATATTACCAATCGTTTGACTTTCCTTCTCCTGGACACATGTAGAATACATTACATTTTGTAAAGGATTCACATATTATTTTTTAAACATATTTATTTAATTAGGTTGGAAGAGGTTTTTTTTTTTAATGCAAATAGAGTGGCATGTTATAAATTCATTTATTTAGATTAAATTTAATATTGTATATTGTATATAGGACTAATTTCATATTTATATTGTTAGATAAAAAATCATACTTGTGTGAATGATATAAATATTTGTTTTGACTATTTTCATATTTGTACTTTTAGAACAAAAATTGTACTTGTGTAAATGATATAAAAATTTGGATTTGCTAATTTCATATTTGCATTAATATAAATGTTTTATGGAGTGTATGTGTTGTGAAATGATTTGAATTTCAATTCAATATTAGGATGAATAATTTGCCCCAAAGTAGATCATATTCTACTTGTAGAATGCGAATGATATAAGAAATTGGTCATCATATTGTTTAAATGAAACAACTGGGGATTGGTTTTAATTTAAGCAAATATTAACTTATAAAAATTAACAAATACACAATCATAGTGCCTATACCAAAAAATTTAGAACGTTTGTATATATTTACAACCAATTTGGTTGTCCAATATTAAGGTTGTGCAAAAGTGGATATGTAAACACACCATTCTTTACGGATTTCATCAATTTCTTGTTGTGTGAAGCTTCCCTTTTTCGCCCACTATAAACAAAAAGTAAGAAGTCAATGTTAATCAACTTGCATAATATTATATAAGTTTAATTGAAAGATATTACTTATTATATGGTATTTATACTAACCTTGAATAGTGTACTCATAAGATTATACATAACAATCTCCCTAATAAAATGAAGGATATAATATCCGCATTCAGTACCTCTTGGTTGACGAGGAATCTAAAAATAAAATTGAGTGGGTTGGTAAACATTTATCTAAATAAACTCAACATAAAAGAATATATGTTACACTTACCAATAATGTCACCCAATTGAACTTCCTATTTTTATGAACTACAACCATTCCCCTAAATTGAACACAAAAATCATAGTAAACATAAATAATAGTAATTACACAAAAACACAATTTAATCTAATTATCACTTATTTATAAAATGTAATACCTCTTTATTAAATTGACAAGATCGAGTATAGGCATCGATGCTGGTTGTTCAGAGTTCAATAAGTAAAGAGTCCATGTATTTGTCTTAATTACAATAAGCTACCAATGACCCCTAAAAAATAATAGGCGATATTAATTTATAATATATAACATGAAAAACATAAATTCGGCATGCACTTGTACAAAATGTATTAGATATCACAAATGATACAATTATTACTATGAATAGAACTTATGAGGAATTATAAGGCATCAAATAATATTCGAATGGTTTTTTGCATGCATTGACCCACATGACGAGTATGAATAGTGATAATGCCAGTTAAATTACTAATCAAATTTGGGTTAATGAATCTAAATATATGGGTTAATTGTCTCTAATTGATCCTTTTGTATAAGAGTTTGCATGATGACAATCAACAGTATCATCTAGTAATGTATATAATATAGGATAACAAATTGATAGCATATATTTAAATTAAATGATAAGCTAACCTCATATACACAACAATATTAGAAGCCGATATCTCATCCAAGGTAAAAATGTCTTAATCTTTGATTGCCTAATATAAGACATAATGGATAATCAAATAATCCATACTCTCCCTCAATGACAATAACATCTCATCTTGATAAATGACATGAGCATAAGTGGTTAACGCATTAATGGCAAATCTAGGTCTGAACATCCTGTTACAAAAGAGTATGAAATATAAATCTTAAAACCAATTAAGAAAAATAAATAACACAAATAAATATTTAGTTGATAAATAAAATTAAATAAATGATGATTATCAAATATTAGGTTTACATAAGACTTGATTTGCAAATTCATTCCTTGTTGAATGTTAGTAATAGA
Source organism: Durio zibethinus (assembly GCF_002303985.1). The sequence goes on from NW_019168159.1 coordinate 19,227,114, forward strand.
CTACCCTCGAGGCATGTTAGGTTGCATTGCTACCAACATTTCTTCCAATGCTGTTAGTCGTTGCTATTGATCATTAAGGCATTGCTCTTGCTCATCAAGTCTTTCTTGTTGCTGCTGAATGATTGCTTCATACTCTACATTTTCCATTACAATGGTTTTGGTTGATTCTTGAAGAACTATGATAGCGATATAAATCTACAAACCTCCTGAACTCGACCATGTCTCTCTTTAGACCTTAAAGCTAAGGATAATGGATCTTTTCCAAAACTGGTTTGCAAGTCATTCAATTCATATCTCATAGCAAATTCATCCTGAAACACAACATGATGGTGTATAACTAACCAAATACAATATTTAGTCATGCATAAAAGCTCATTTATCATATGTGATATAAAAACCAAAATCAACTTACAATTTTTTTTATCGTTTCTTTAGTTGCTTTATCTGCAAGCAATCCATCTTTACGCATATGTCCTTTTTTTCCAAAAATCCCATCTAGAAACTTCAATTCCAAAGCTATATGATTTTTAAAATCATGAATCAGAATAAGTTTCACATTTCCATTTACATTTCATAAATATTCATATACGAGTATAATAAAAGCATTTGAATACTTACAAGATCATGCTTGACATTTGCATAACCCTTTCTTGATGTCGATGGTGATATAATTATGAGGCCCATATGTTCTTTTGTTATTCTTTGATTTCTAAAAAAAAAGATAAATTACATATTAACATTAAAATATATTAAACAAAATATTATAAACAATTAAAAAACTAGGTATGCATACTGAAAATTCAACTGATAGATAAACTTGAACAAATTGTGACCATTCTTCATAACTAATAACTTCTGCATTTGTCATTGGAGGATCAACCAATAATTCAGAATTATCAGTGAATAGTAAAATATATTGGGTTGTCAATCTACTCTTAAAGTCTCTGAATGTTTTCCCAGCCAATTGTAACATAAGCTTTTTATACTCAGTTAGGATATCAAACAGTTCCTATAAAAATGAATAAATTAAATAAACTCAACACAATAATTCAATCCCATTAACAGTTAACAAAATTTTGGATATCATTAAATAAACATACCACAATTGAATCCCATATACTATCTTTCTTATCATTAAGAACCATTCACCAACTAGGATAGGTAATAGATATACTCCATTGGATGACGACTCCAATGTGGCTAGCCAATTTTTCACCTCCACTTAACATAGGTTGCCTATCTTGATTGAACTTCACATGAATTTTCATCCTACGTGCTTTAAGTGATTTACCACATCCCCTTGATTTTTGTTTTTTTCAAGGCTGGTGTGTTTTCTTCATGTTCAGTAGAGAGAGACATATGTTCTTTGGAAGCTATAATACTTGTGATTTTGATAAAAATTATATGAAATACACCAAACTATCTCTCTATATATCCACATAGTTAAAACAACTAATATACATAATAGTAAATACACCAATATATATTACAAAGAACAAAACCAATAATATTATATAGTGTAGAAGCCATATTGTGTTTCATCATATCATAAGAGTTTCATGCAAAACAACTGAGAAAAAATATAACAACTATTTTCCATAAAACCAATTTGGAAACCACAATACTCTAACCAAACAACCAAAAATATGCCATGCATGCAATCTATGGTAAATGCATATCTAAATAAATATATAAATATATATAGTAAGGAAGAAAAAAATGACATACATAGATAAATAAACATTGTACTAAAAGGTAGAAATTCGCACTTACCAACTTAAAACAATGTGTGACGACATTGAGTGGTTCACGATCGACGGTGACAAAGGAGATGAACAAACCAAAATACCAAGTGAATGGGTTTATGGTTTAGGGAAATAGACATATTTCAACTTTATTATTCAACTGCATCAGCCGTTTGGTTTTCCAAGGTTCAAGAATATAAAATGAATGTTTTAAAATAATCAATTATGGCATTTGTTTATAAAAAATGCCTTAATTGAGTTATTTAAATGCTTTTTATTTCCCAAGCAATTAAGGCATTTCTAACAATAAATGTCATATTTGATAAAAATTTCCAACCAATTAAGGTGTTCACCACCTAAAACGCCCTAATTGACCTAAACAAATAAGATGTTCAACCCTAGAAATGCCTTAATTGATTATGAAAAAAAAAAGATGATCAATTAAGATGTTCATAAATACAAACACCTTTATTGGTGTGGTTTATAAATTAAAAAAAAAGGATCAATTAAGGCGTTCATAATGAGAAATGCCTTAATTGATATAATATATATAAATATATATGTGAATTGTTTTAGATCAATTAAGGCATTCATAATAGAAAAAGCCTTAATTGATCATGTTTTATAAATAAAAAAATATCAATTAAGGCATTCACCTCAACAAATGCCTTAATTGATGATATATTCAACACATTATGCAATTTATCAATTAAGGCATTCAAAGTAACAAACGCCTTAATTGTTGATGTTTTAAATAATATAAAATTGTCAATTAAGACGTTCATGTTAACAAATTCTTTATTTGATGATGTTATATAAATTATAAAACTAATAATTAAGGCAATCATATAAACCAAATTCCTTAATTGATGATGTTTTATAAATTAAAACAACAATCAATTAAAATATTTGTTTTCTTTTATTGCTAAAGGCATCATTTGTCATTTAGGTATTTATTATTAATAAAACAAAATGAAAAGTTGCTTTAAGCTTGTCGAGAAGATTATGATAATTATATAAGAAATAATAAATGTGAATTTTTCCAACCAAACAAGTAAATCAAAATACGGGATGCCCTAAAATTCAAACAAAACCCCACGTATCGCATTTTTTTGGGTATCACACTTTCTCTTGGAATTCAAGATTTCACGAACCAAATACTCTTTAAAGGGTATTTTAGTAATTTTGCACCTCTTAAGGTACTACTATACTTTTTAATATGCCAAAAATCATCAAATATTTTAAAAGTATGATCTGAAAAGTTTCGTGAAAAATCGATCATGAAAAGGTCAAATTATAAAAATATTCCTAAATAGTATTTTAGAATTTCACAAATTTCAAGGTACGATCAAGGTTTTTAATGTTTCAAAAATCATCAAATAATATTAAATATTGATCTAGAGTTTGTCATAAAATTTCGACCCTAAAAAGGTCAAATTACAAAAATACCCCTAAGGTTGTTTTAGTAATTTTGCACTTCCCAAGATATGATCAAGGTTTTTAATGCATAAAAAATCATAAAATAATATTTAATTATAATCTAAAAGTTTTCACAAAAATCCAATTTTGAAAAGGTCAAATTACGAAAATACCCTTAAAAGCATTTTGGTAATACTACATTGTTTAAAGTGCTATCAAACCTTTTAATGTTTTAAAAAAAATCACAAATTTCAATTTAAACCACATTGATTCGAATTTGATTGTGAATTTTAAGAGTTGACCCGAGTTTCAACCATTTTGACTATTTTTTACCTTTTTTTTACCAAGTTTGATTTTGTTTGATCAGATTTAACCTTCGGGCATTTAGGTCAAATTAATCTAAATTTTGTTTTTTAAAACTTGTCAAAATTGAAAAAATGTTGAATTTGAATTGAGTTGAATTTTAAGAGTTTCACAAATGGTCAGATTTTGCCCACACAAAATTAAGTTTCTCCAATAACTATAGTATAAATTTTTTGATTGACTAAAATGTCTACATATATTATAATTATCAAACCATGCCAAACTTCTATGGTTCTTGTTTAAAGCAATATTAATTATTTAGGGAATAAATAAATAACTTTGAATTATGGATGTAATTAAGCAAAGAAAAAAAATACCTTTTCATCCGCAAAAGTTGCAAAGCTTTTTGATCTTGTAATGTGAAGCATAACTTGTTTGGCTCGTTGATTAAAATTCAATTTAGCAAAAGTCTACAATCTTGAAAAGAAAAAAAGAAACGATAAATAGTGAAATTCAAACATTATCAATTTTAACAATTTCTTATGTAAACCTTACCTTTCTTTCAAGTGAAAGCCAATATGCTATAAGAAATGCCTATTGATCTCTTAGGATATGGAGAGGTTTGTTTTGCAACAAGTCATCTTCGTTATTAGAGTGGAAGTACTTGGCTTTTAGGTTAACCTTATAATCCTCTCATTTTTTTCCTAGTGACTTGAATAACCTACTAGTGCGACATACAGGAAATGAAAATTTTCCTACAAATAAGTAAAAATTATTGAAATACTTCATCAAAATAAGAAAGTTCCTTTTAAACAAATTAATACTTTGAACATTAAAAGAAAAAACTTTTATATGGTTCAAGGTGTCCGTTTTACAAGGCACATTCTTCTGAGTCTTGTAGTTCAAAGAGAGTAAATAGCAATTTCTTACTAAGATACCAAGACAAGATGATAGGATGCAAGCTTTACAACCAATGGGCTAACTTTTACTATTAAATTGTACATTAATTTGCTATCTGAAAGTAAGATTCCATACATCAACCATCTTATTACAATCACGAATGCCACACTTCCTAGTATAATCTTTGCAATAATAGTTAAAAAGAGAAAGTTGGCAAGAAAATTAAATATAAAAATTTATTCAACTTGTTGAAAAACATAGGTTATTCATTATAATGTTAAAAGAATCAGGGTTGTGTAGTAGCATCTTATTGAGGTTAATGTTGTTGTGAAGCATTCTGTTGGGGTTGTTTTTCTTGAAAATCTTGAGTCACAATTACACAATTTCTCATGCTTCTAGTTTTCACCATGATAACTAATGAAGTAAACCTACACAAAAGAGAATAAAACATGTTTAAAAAACATTTAAATATGGAGATAAATTGAAAAGAAAAAAATAGTTATTATAGGAAGAAACACTAACGCAAAGTTGTTATGAACTCATTACATCTTTTAATAACTACGAAAACCTACATGAAAGAGAAAAAAATAGGTTAAAAGGAATATAAATATAAAGATAAAGTGAGGAGGAAAAAAACAAAAAATAATATTACAAGATAATTCAATTAAAGGAAAGATGTTCTCAATATGGTCTTCTAAAGTTATAGATATAAAAAGAATAGGAAAAAACAAAAACATTAAGTACTAACACAACAAATTCAAGACTTACCTATTTCATTATTAAAAAAATTTCTTAATTATAAGAAAACAAAATCAAGTAGATTCAACCTTTTTCCTTAATTGATTCCACACCCATATCATACAAATCTCTTAGTATTGCATTAAATACAAATTTTTAGTTCTCATACCAAGGATCTTGTACATAAAATACTTGCTTTGCTTGGGATGCAAGTACAAAAGGTTTATCTTTTATATCCTTGCCTGTATGAATTAAATTTGAGAAATTCACAAAGGTAAATTCATATTGATCTTTCTTGGTGCCTTTACCTTCAATAAGGCTAACCTAATCACATCGAAACAATACAACATTAAATCTATCAAAGTAATTAAGTTTTATTATATTCGTTAGTGCTCTATAATAGGTATCTTCCATAACAATAGCATTTCCACTTCAGCATTTGGATAATGAGTGGTTTTTGCAATTACAGCTACTCTACTATTTTGAGTTTTTCTACCCTTTTTATGACTTTTGGTATCAAACCTAATCCTATTGATAACATAACCCTTATATCTTATTGCTACCCTATCAAGACCTTGATAAAGATACCTAATGTCTTTTGTAGTTTCCCAAGGATCCGTTTTTGCAAACTAATTTAACATTGAAAGATACCTAATGTTTAAAACTTGTTATTTTGACCCTTTAAATTAGAAAAAAAAAAAAAACAAAACAAAATCAATATGATAAATTAGAAAATCACTAACCTGATCATGAAACCATTTATGAAATATAGAATTCATCTTGCCATTTACTTTAATTAGATGAGCTCGACTACATTTTTATTGCATTTTTACACTTCCCAAATTTTCTATAGAGAACCTAATCAAGTTAACTATAGTTTACTTAAAATACTTTATAAGAAAAGGACATGACTTTTCTAGAAGACTTATAGGTAGAATTCATGAATTGCTTCACATTGAAATAGCATATAATGATGAGCTTATACCCATGTTTTCTCATTTAGCTCAAATCCTATTGCCTTTTCTAATGGTCTCCCTAAACATGGAAATATGCTTGAGTTTTGTTATGATTCACTAGAGACATTATAATTTCTAACTAAGGGATGAAATCGGGTTTCAAACTCTTTTAAGTAACTTGGACAAAAGATAGTATACTCTTCAACCAAGTAAGCCTTTGTAATCGAACCTTTTGGGTGAGCTTTATTAGTCTTGCAAGAGTTCAATTTACAAAGAAACATATAGTTAAAGGACCATAAATAAGAAAAAAGAATACTTTAACTCATAAAATAGCTATAATTGAAAGACCAAATTGAATATGAAACAAAAAACATTAACTATTAAATTATACCTTTCAACTAGATACATCTATATATAGTAATAGGTCCTACAATTTTTACCTTTCCAGCCAAATAAACTACCAAATGTACCATGACGGTAAAGAATAAAGGAATGAAAATCTTCTCCAATCAACAAAGAGTGAGCATAATCTTAGATTGAAGTTGCTCAAGCTCTTCTACTTGGATAACTTTAGCACATAAATGACTTGAAAAATTAACTTGATTCAACCACAATCATCATCACGTCCTTAGGCCAAAGCCTAAGCAATGCAAGTCCAAGAAACTTCTCTATCAATATGTGGTTATTATAACTTTTTAAAGGTAAAATTTTGCAATATTTGAGATTGAAAAATTAGGAGATATTTGAAGAGTAACCGTTACAAACTTTTATAATTTTTAAAACTCTTAAAAAAAATTTCTCCTTTTTTGGCATCTAATAACACAAAGGATTTATATGAAATCTACCATCCTCATCTTCCTTTGAATGTAGATCTTTCCTTATACCCAATGCTTGCAAGCCTAGATATGCCTTTAAATTATAGGAAAGCATTTGAATATCTAGCCCTTAGGTACACATTACAAGTTTACTAAAGGGATAACAAAGATATGACCATGTTTCCTTTTTCAATTACATTAATAATTGGCTAAGAAAGTTGAGTAGAGTGCATTCATAGTGAAAGTGAGTTAAATCATGTATTTTTTAGGGCATAGCATTGAATTAATCATTGACGTCTCAATGGTGTTAGCCTTGAATTGATCCTTATTTTGAAATGACAAAACATTAAAGATAAATAAACTTGATCAAAATTTTGAAAAAGATTTATTTAGTGCATGTTCTTAAGTTTTATATTTTGGTACTAAATAAATAATATGATTTTCAAAGTTTAAACAAACCTTTCTTGGTTTCATATTTCTCAAACCAAATCTATCTTTAAAGACTATTTATTTGAGCTTAAATGAAAGTTCAATTGTCATTTTTAAAGTAAATTTATTTATTTTGAACTTAAAACAATTTTGATAGTATTGGTTTTGAGAAAAAGATTAACTTAAGAAAGCTGTTTTACAAGAACAAAGTTTTCCAACACTGAAATTATTTTATTTTTCTGTATTAATTCACAAAGTTTTAATATTTGAATTTTATATGGTTGGAAAGCTCTTTGAGTCTACTTTTTAATGGATCAAACAAAATCAAAATCCAAATTTTTTAAGAAAAGATTTTAAATTTTTACTAGACACTCTGCAGTTGTCAAAAAACTGCACAAGGTTTAAATTTGAAAATTCACTATAATTCTTACTCAATGAATTAGGTGATGAATTTTATATGGATGGAAAACCCTTTAAGTATAGTTTCTAAATCTTTAAACGGTTTGTGATTTGGATTTATATAACTCAAGATATGATCAAATTAGTGAGTAGAGTGCAAAATAAGAGAAACCACCCAACCATTGACAAGATCGATCCCCTCATGGAAGGGATCAATCGGGTCATCTTTTTCAGCATGAAATGGCATAAAACTTGAACCAATCGATCCCCTCAAGGAAGGGATTGATCAAGTCTGGCCGAAATCACACCAACGGCTATTTTTTTCATGCATTCAATGGCTACTTTCACTTCCCAACGGCTACTTCTTCAATTTCTCTATAAATTGGGCACTCCAACACACCAAGAAGATTGATGAATCAAGAGAGTAAGAGCCAACAAGCTATATTTTCATTCTCTAAAAAAAAATCAAGAGTTTTTAGAGCTTCAAAGTCCATATCTTTGTATTTATTGTATCCAATTTTTATTTGTTGTTCATTCATCATTTTCTTGTACTTAAACTTAGCAAACAGTTAGCCTTAGAGAGGTTGCTCTAATGTTTGCAAAATTACCTTTGATATACAAGGGTGGAAGAGAAAGCTAAAAATTGGTATTAGAGCTTTGGTCTCTTTTTATAGGATTAACCACCTTGTGTAAAGATCCTATGGCTCAATTTTGGTTCCAAGATGGTGAGGAAGTCCTCAAAGCTTCTATGATTGATAAATTTGAATTTTGTAAATGGAGAAGGAGGATATGATGTTCATAATAGCCCAAGATTTTAAAGCTTGGAATGTGGTTGAAAAAGGGCTTGGAACTCCTTCAAATGATGCAAACTATATGAGGCAAGTGATAGATGATGCCAAGGCCAAGTGCTTACTATATGGAGCTCTTAACTCCCACAAATTCAACTTGGTATCAAAGTGTCTAACCTCAAATGAGATATAGGAGAAATTTGATGAAATACATGAAAGATAACAATCCAACTGAAATGCACCATGTCTCATGGCTCTTGAAGATCTGAAGGTAACCACTAATTATGTTGATTCAAATTCATATGCTTTTGATGAATTGCAAGATGCTTATAATGAGCTATATCTTGAATATGAATCAATGAAAAGGAAATATAAGAAAATGATTTCAAAGTTGAATGTAGAGAATGAGTTTTTAATGAATGCAAAAAATGTTTTGGAAAAAGAAAATGAAAAATTGAAAATAGATTTTGAAACCTCTCAAAATAGGTATGAAATTTTAGAAAAAGAAAATTTTGATTTGAAAAAGAAATTTGATGTTTTGATGAATGAAAAACAAGAGTTTTTAGATAAGAGTTTAAGTGCTAAAATGATTAAATGCAATTTTTATAATTTTCATGGTCATACTATACATATTTGTCCTATTAAAAGAAAAGTTCCATTTAGAATTAGGCAAGCATGGGTTCCTAAAGGAACAAGAGACTTGGTCAATAACTCTTAAGGACCTAAAGCAATTTGGGTACCAAAAATCAAATGAAAAATGTCTCTTGTAGGTGTGCTAGAACAAAGAGCTATAATGTGAGATTGAAGATTGAATACTTTAGACATACAATGGAGATGGGTAACCTTTAAACTTTATTTCAAGAGAATTTGAACTTAGTTACCTATTCTTGATGAAATTTGAATGCTTGATTGATTATGCAAAATTTGGATGACATTGATAACAAGACATATGTTGCATAATCCAAATATATATACATATATATGAGCTTGAATTGAATATGCATTTATTTTGCTCTTAAATATGTTTGAAATACTTCTTGAAATTGATTGTGGTGTTAAATTGCTTGAGCATAATTTTGTTGATGAATTTTTTATTGATGCTTGGTGTGATTATTTATGTGCTTAAATTCATAATGTTACATGTAAGTTTCAAAGGATTGTTGAACTTAAAAGATCAAATCTTATTTTTGAACATACATGGGCATAAAAACCATTTAGACAAATTCAAAATGTGATCTAAAACTTCTCTAAATGGTTTAAAGAACTTAAATTTGTGTTTAAACATATTTGCCCATCTTAATAGCCTTTTTCAAGGAAATATAAGGATTAAAAGTTGACTTTTTGATTTCCTTGTTTCTAATGCCAAATGACCACTTGAACAACTTTGTTTTGTCATTTGAAATTTGTTGGAATGGTTCAAGTTGGTTAAAAATGAGCTTGAATAGTTTTGAGATTTATTAAGTTATTTTTCAAGCAAAAATGAGTTTTAAGTGCAAAAATCAAAATCCTAAACCTATTAAGCTTTGAATGATTTATCTTATGGTATTTTGCATAAATATACTTGTTTAAATGATTTTAGCAAGATGGAAATGATTTTTGTGATTTTTGTACATATTGATTTGTGATTGTTGAACATGTTTATATGACCATGATGTTTAAAATTGCTTAATTAGTTTATAATGCTTGGATCTTGTGAAATATTATTAAAATTTGATTATTTTATTCTTAATTGTTTTAACTTTTGATTTGTGATTTTAGAAATTGATGATCATCTTGTGCTTAAATAATATATATTGATGTTTGATTGTTCATCTCTTGACTTCTTATGAAATAGTCTTGAAATGTGCTTTAATTCTTTATCCTAATTAATTCAAGATTTATTTCTTCTCTTGTGTTGAGGAATTGATGAACTTTATGTGCTTAAAATATATATTGATTCTTTGTTCATTTATGTTTTTGGTCAAGATATGTGCTCATATGATGATTGATTCAATTTAACCTTAATGCTTGTGGTTTAAAATGCTTAAATTGTTTATTTCTTGATTTGTGAAATACCCTTGTGATATGCTTGCTCTGTGCTTAAATGTTTTATCTCTGGATTTGTGTTTTTAAATTGATAAACTAATTTTTTTAAATGATATGTGTTGTTGGTTCATCTATTTCTCTTGTCAAGTGTGTGCTTATATGAATATGATTGAGCTTTGCTTGACATGCTTGCAACATGACTTAGTGAGTGATTTTCTTATGATACTTATCTTTAGCTTAAGTCATTGTTGATTATGGCCTATAATTTGTGTAGACATATTTATGCTTTTGTATTAAAATTTTCTTGAATATTTTTTTTATGATAAAAATGCCTTCCTTGAGTTTTTAGTTTTCATATGGCCTAAAACTTATTTTAACATATTATTTGGTTATTTATTGAATATACATGAATATTGAATATGTCTTCTTTGTGTTCAATATTTCTAAATGATCGAGAAAGGATTCATGTTTTGCACATTACATGAGAACTTTAGCTTTAGTGCCAATATTGTGATATTTGATGCTTAACTTGATATATGGCCTGTAGCTTAAGTCTATATCTTCCTTGCAATTGGCAACTTGTTCTTAGTGAATAAATTTTCTTTTGCCTATAATGACTTAGAATATGGAATTGTTTTCTAAAAATTGGTATAATTTTTATCAATTGATTTTCTTGGTGCTTCTAATGAAAATCCTTGTCAAGAAATTTTTCTAAGACTATGCTAGGATAATATGAAATGAGCATGAATGAGCTTACATTTTTGGAATTTCAAGCATAGCAAGCAAAGCATGTCATTTTCATCAATCAAGCCCAAGTATATGAAAGACTTAGCTCAAATAATGTGGAATGGAGGATTCAAAGCTTTACTCAACTACAATGAGTACAACAACATAGCTTGATAATGATGGAGGTAATTGTTTTGAATCTATGCTATGTGCTTATCATTTATAATGATTAATGCATGATTTGATAAATGCTTGCTTTGATTGTGTGCAAAAATGAGATGTTGTGCTAGAACATATGAACACTTTACACAAATTAATCACCAAGCTACTTGATAGAATTTGTCTTAACTTTGTTAAAAGCTTAGATTGATTAATTCACTTCGATTAATATTCATGCCTAGTTCTTTGATTGCTTTGATTAATAGTTTTTATTGCATGAATATTCGTTTGAATCTTTGGACATGGATATGAGTTAAATAGATTGATTTCTTTGAACATGTTCATTGATTGAGTCCATTGAGATATCATGTACCATATTGTGTCTAAAAGTTTGCATTTTTTTTGGTATATTGTATACATGTTTTGAAATGTTCTTGCATATGCTTGTGTGATTTTGTTTGAAATAAATATATGTTTGATTACTTGCATATGCTTAGATTAATTATATTGCTATGCATTGAAATAATTTGGATAATAATTTATGCTTTCATTATTTCTTTGCTATAGCATATGTGCTCATCATGTTTAGGAAATCATGCTTATATAATCTTCGTTATGACATGATGATAATTGAATCTCATTGCTCATTAGTACTTATGATTTATTATATACATATGAGCTTTTGGTTCTTATTTTGGTAGGATAGCTTATGAAAGATTATTATTATCATTTATGCATGTATTGAATAAATCTTTCATATGCTTGAAGTATGTTTCTTCTATGAAAGTTGTTAAATAAAATAGCTAACAATTGGTAACAATTGATATCAAAATTGCTAAAGATTTTTTTAACTTTCATAGATGCTTATTTATGTGTCTATCATTGATATAGCTTGTACCTCTCATTCAAAATTACGTGTGCCTTATATTGATTAATCGTTATTTTGAAAATGAGAAGAAATTTTATAATACAATTTTGCTTGATTTGTTTTGTGATAACAATTGGTATGCTTTTTAATGGCATATCTTTAACAATTGGCATCCTTAACAATTGGTACAAGCTTGTATACATGTGCTTGACTTTATGCTTAATTACTATTGATGTTTTAGGTTCTAAGCACATCTTATTCTAACATGATTTATGAGTAAATTACATATCATTCATTATCCTTTGCTCATAAATTTCATGTAGTACATTTGATGACTTGTGTTAAATTGCTAAATTTGGATACACTGATGCTTTTGTGCTAGAATACATGTATGTGAACTTCATTGTGCATATTACACTTGATTACATGCATTCAAAATACTCTTGATATTATTGGTATCAAGCATTTTATCCCATGCCTTGAATTGATCTCTCTTTCTTTTGAAATGACAAAAAAGGAGAGAGAGTTTAGAGATATTTCTTCTTATTGGAATTGATATAGGAGGTTAAACATTTGGTATAAAGAGCACAAACAAAAGGGAGGAGAAATGTTTTATGAATATATTTGTTAATGATTTGTGTTTATTTACTCATTAATATGCTCATGCCTTTTGGCTATGACAAAAAGAAGGAGAAATATTATATTAACAAATTTACTTGTGCTTGACATGCATATGTTTGATTGTGCTTATTCGATATATATAATCTAACATATGTTTGGTGAGTTGTGTTGGATTAGGATGCATAAATTAAGGGGGAGTTTTGCTATGCATTGTTTAAGGGGGAGTTTTCCAAAATGTCTTTCAAAATCTTAAATGTTTCAAAGAAAGTTTTTCATCAAGCAAATTTATCTTTTAGTTTTGTCACATCAAAAATGGGGAGATTGTTAGCCTTGAATTGATCCTTATTTTGGAATGACAAAACATTAAAGATAAATAAACTTAATCAAAATTTTGAAAAAGATTTATTTAATACATGTTCTTAAGTTTTATATTTTGGTACTAAATAAATAATATGATTTTCAAAGTTTAAACAAACATTTCTTGGTTTCTTATTTCTCAAACCAAATCTATCTTTAAAGATTATTTATTTGAGCTTAAATGAAAGTCCAATTGTTGTTTTTAAAGTGAATTTATTTATTTTGGACTTGATACAATTTTGATAATATTGGTTTTGAGAAAAAGATTAACTTAAGAAAGTTGTTTTACAAGAACAAAGTTTTCCAACATTGAATTTATTTTATTTTTCTTTATTAATTCACAAAATTTTAATATTTAAATTTTATATGGTTAGAAAGCTCTTTGAGTTTATTCTTTAATGGATCAAACAAAATCAAAATTCAAATTTTTTAAACAAAGATTTTGAATTTTTACTAGACACTCTACAGTTGTCAAAAAAACCGCACAAGGTGTAACTTTGAAAATTCACTATAATTCTCACTCAATGAATTAGATGATGAATTTTATATGGATACTTTTAAGTCTAGTTTCTAAATCTTCAAACGGTTTGTGATTTGGATTTATATAACTCAAGATATGATCAAATTAGTGAGTTGGGTGCATAACAAGAGACAACCACCTAACCATTGACATGATCGATCCCCTCATGGAAGGGATCGATCGGGTTGTGTTTTTTAAGCATGATATGGCATAAAACTTGAACCAATCGATCCCCTCAAGGAAGGGATCGATCGGGTCTGGGCGGAATCACACCAACAGCTATTTTTTTCATGCATTCAACGGCTACTTTCACTTTCCAAGCTTCCCCAACGACTACTTCTTCAATTTCTTTATAAATTGGGCACTCCAACACACCAAGAGGATTGATGAATCAAAAGAGCAAGAGCCAACAAGCTATATTTTCATTCTCTAAAAAAAATCAAGAATTTTTAAAGCTTCAAAGTCTATATCTTTGTATTTATTGTATCCAATTTTTATTTGTTGTTCATTCATCATTTTCTTGTACTTAAACTTAGCAAACACTTAGCCTTAGAGAGGTTGTTCTATTGTTTGCAGAATTACCTTTGATATACAAGGGTGGAAGAGAACAAGAGGTGAGGTATCCTCTTGAGAGCTTTGTAGTGAGATTGGCTAAAATACTACAAAAGGTAAAGGTTTTTATCTTAAAACTTAAAAAGAAAAAGATAGGTTGTATTTTCAATTCAAGAATAGTGGATTAAAGCTTTGGTGTAGACAACCAAGAAGAGAGGACGTAGGTGCCATGTAGAGAAGGACCGAACCTCTATAAATCATTGTGTTTGATTCTCTATCCCTATCTCTTTACCATTTATTATTGCTTATATTTGATTTTAGGTTCATTAATTCGTATTATTTGCATTATATTTTCATCAAAAGTGCTTATTGTTTTAATTTTCATTCAACTATATTGAAATCATTGTTTGGGAAGAATTTGAAGAAATCTAATTCACCCCCCCTCTTGGATCACCATCTCACCTATAAAGCTAACAAATGGTTTGGGTTCTCAAGCACATATCAATGAATAAAATTGAAAGAAGAAAGGCTTAGCTAATCAAAACATTGCAATCATCTAACTTCTACCAACCACGTGGTGAGTTAACCAAGAGGTTCTTGATCCACTAGACAGCATTGGTTTCTTTTGGTTTTGGGATAGGCGATAGGTGGATGGTCAACCCCTACATTTCCTTTCAAGCTTTGAATTACTCATGGCAAACCCAATAGGATCAAAAGTTCTAGGAAATTGTTGGTATTCTACTCAATGATCACACTATCAGTGATTTCGAGCATTATATGAAATTGTTCATCCTCTCAATATTTAATAATGTCCCCAAAACATTATCACAAATATTTTTTTTCTACATGCATCACATATAGATTATAACACAACATATTGTGCTTCTATTGTAACAAACTAAAAAGAATGCTCTTCTTTTTCCAAGTACTAAAATGAACTGAATTTTTCTTTCCAAAAGTAGCATGCTTGTTTCTACTTGACTTAAAATCATAATTCCTAAAGGATAAGTTAGATAGCCTTTAGG
This sequence comes from Durio zibethinus, assembly GCF_002303985.1. The sequence continues at coordinate 19,242,459 of NW_019168159.1, forward strand.
TCTTGAGTGCTATCAAAAGAGGAATTAGTTTGAAATTTATTATTAATATCTAAAAATCGATGATGACCCATGAAACAATATTTACCCTTCATGATTTAGCCATAAATGACATATATCTTCAGAACAATGAAGACAAGTAACTTGACTTTTAAAATTCCAACCAAACAAATCACCATATGTAGGAAAGTCATTTATCATCCACATTAATGTAGTGCATAACCAAAAAATATCTTCAACAAAAGCATCAAAGGTGTTTACACCAATTTTTCAAAATTCTTTTTATTCTTTTAACTTTTTTAATTCTTTTACTAGAGGTTGTAAGTAAACATCAATATCATTTTCAAGCTCATTCTTATTTGGAACCACTAAGGAAACAATAAAACTTGACTCTTTCATGGACAATCAAAGGGGCAAATTATATGGTATCACCATAATAGGCTAAACACTATACTTATTATTCATTGTTTTAAAAAGATTAAATCAATCAATAATCAAGCCTAACCTTACATTAGGAAGGTCTGAGACAAAATTAGGATAACACAAACTAAAAAGATTTTTAAGTAAGAGAGATAGTTGGATGCCTAGTCTTTTCATCTTTTTTATGACCCTTATCATGCCATACCATGATAGAAGCCATTTTTGGAGACATGAACGATTTTTGGAGTTTAGGTTTCAAAGGAAAATGATGTAACACCTTTATAGGTTTTTTCTTTTTACCACAAAAATTACCTTCCAAATCAACATTATCATTTTGCACTTACCTAGAAGCACCACACACATAACACAAGTCTTCATTTTCTCTTTCATCTAGGTATAACATATAATAATTTGGACAAACATGAAATTTTCATACCTAAAACCTAATTCCTAATCATATTCTTAGTTTCACAAATGGTATTAGGTAAGGTTTCACCCTCAGGAAAAATTCCTTTCATTAATGAGAGAAGAAAATTGAATGACTCATTACTTATCCCCCCATAAACCTTTATCTAAAACAATTCTAAAATTAGAAATAATTTAGATTGTTTGTGAATCTTGGAAACAATTCTTGGTTATAATCCTTTAATAACATATAAAACTTAGTCGCTTCAATATTGTGGGATTGTCTACTTTCACTCTCTCTACTAGAAAATTAAGAAAAATCAATTATATTTTCATTTTCATTAACTCCTAAACTTTTTTCAACATTAAGAGATCTAAGTTCTTGAGAGCTTTCAAACTGAAAAAACCCATTCGATAAATGAAACTCATAACCAGGCAATGAAGTTTCACTATGACAAACCCAATTAATATAACCAAACAAAAACCTATTACAAATCAAATGTTCTTATACAACTTCTAATGGTATCCAATGCATATTGACACATTTCATGTATGGATATAAAATCATACCATCTCGGCGTGCATTCTCAAATGTAAATCTTAAAAATTGACTAATCCCTTGCATATATTCATTACTACACCTAGATTTTTTAATCCAACTCTTATCAATGGTTATAGTACTTATGGAAAAAGAAAGCAAAGCAATGACAAAGGAGAACAAAACCTAGAAAATAAAACAATGCTTAAGAATTATAACATAATAAAAATCAAAGTTATTCTAAAAATTTATGTGTACATGAACAACATATCACTTTAAAACTTTCACATCACAAAAGACCATAAGGAGCAAAATCATCTTATTTCTCTAATCAACATAACAACGCTACCTTATTAACAATACTCAAGTTAATTTACAGAATTGTGAAAAAGGAATTAACCTTGTTGACAATAAGAAAAAGCTCCTACAATGTTTTGATTCTTTTGAAAATTCTCTCCCTAGCAATGGCAACAATAAAAGAAAATTATCGAATTATTGACCAAAGATGTATAAAATATCCTTTTAATATAGGATAATAATAAATCCAACCATAATACTTATTTATATATATTATCTATAATACTAGGGAGCAAAACATCTTTAAATACAAATATCTAAGCTTTTGGTGTTCGCCACTCAAAACTTTAAGTTTTTTCATATTGGCTGTCAATCAAATGCTTGGAGTGGAGAGATTGGGAACATATAGTAACTATATCAATAGAAAACCTAGTTGCTACCTACAATCTCATGAATGACATCATTAATAGCTTTATCCTCAGATCTAATAGCAAGTGTCATTATTATGTCATTGGGATTGTCAATTCCAAATCACAAATCACTAGAAAAAAAATAAAATATAAAATTAAATCAAGAAATTAAAACATACCTTAGCTAGATTAAACTTGAGCTTGAGCTTAACCGAACAACAAAATCAAGATAAGCTGGACCAAATAAGACTTACTTAAGCTTTATCAAAATAAAAAAAAAATTGTTAGTTATTTCGTTCATTACAAAATTAAAATCAAAATGAGGAGAGAGATTGATTTTAGCAAAAGTACCTAGCTAGAAAATAACGTTGCTAGAGAAGACAACAACAATTGAGTTGAAACTATAGAGGAAAAAGTTAGGAATTTTAAAAAATTAAGGAAAGAGTCATTAGATTTTTGTCTCAAAACTAATTTGAAAAATAATAGATGAAACAATGTAAAAGAGATAAGGGATTAGAGGAAGATGAAGAAAACTTGAAGAAGATAAAGGATTAGGAGAAAATTTTATAGCTTTGAAAAATTAAAAAAAAAAATTTCTGATGCAGAAATGAATTAAATGAAGAGTGGAGAGTTTTTTTAATGGGTTAAACCCATTCAATCATGGAAAATAATGATATTCTCGACAAGTTGGGCTTAGACTTAAAAAGCCCATTAAATTTGAGAAAATGCAGGCGGTTCATTAAACCCCCCCCCCAAAAAAAAAAATATATGCCCTTAAAGCTATGGTTATTTATTATTATTATTATTTTTTGTAGTGTATTGTTGATTCTTAATAAGTTTTTAGGTTTCGTCTGCTTTAAAATAGATCTTTGTCTTTAAAATACTCAATAGCTTATCAGACAAGAAGCAAAAAAGAAGAAATAAATATAAATTTTAAATCAAATTAATTTATTTCACAACACATTAATAGAAATAATTAAATTTAATTAATTTAGTCTTCTAAGCCAAATATAACATTTGCATTAATTATTTTTATACAATCTTTTTCTTAGTGACAAGACATAGGTAACTAGTGGGCGAATGATTATAAGAATTTTTTCTTAAAGCAATTATAACTCGTTATTTAATTATTTATCTAGCATGTTAAGTGTATTTATTGAAAAGAAGTATCACAAATTATTCTATGTATTAATTATGGTAATTAAAGTTTTATTATTTTTTCTAAAAAAAATAATTTAGAATGATTTAAGGTAAATAATTTAAAATAAATATATTTAATAATTTAATTTTTAATTATTAAAATATATTTATTAGACATCACATAGAATTTTTTTAGACTGTTCACATTTTAATATTATAAGCTATCTACATTGACCATTTTTTTTTGCCAAAAACTTTGGGTTTTATATATTTATATAAATTTTTTATTTTTTTCATTTTTTTGTTTTTCATTATACCTTTTATTTTATCTAAAACAAAAACATTTTATTAACAGAAAAGAAAAAAAAATATACAAGAAAAATAACATATAAATTGGGCATTTGGTTTGGATTAAATCCGATGGACAATCAAAGCCCAAAGTTAAATAGTCCAAAGTGAAAATAATAACTCATGAGTTATATCAAAGCCCAATAAAATTTAAAAACCACAATTGATGGAAAACGACTATTCGTGACTCAAAAATAATTATAAAAAAAAAAGTTAAAATAGGAGTATAAAATCATAAATTTAATAAATTATTATGTTTTTATATATATATATATATTAATATTTTTAATTATATTTTAAAATAATAAAAGAATATACTATTTATTAATAAAAGAATTCATTCCAACCGCTCGAGATGAGCTCAAATCCAAAAGCATATTCTGAATTGGGTGGGACTTTGGGCAGGTAACACCACTTTGGACATTCTAACAAGTATGATGTGTTTGAGTTTAGTCAATTAGGTTCGAATTATTTAGGATGATTTTAGATTTAAGTAGTTTTACTTTGAGTTTTAATTATTTTAAGTTTATGTAAATGATATTAAAGTCAAATTGAGTTCGATTGAAGTAGTAGTTTTTATTATCTCTATTTGAATCCTTCAAAGTTGCTTCTAACCAACATGTTGTACACATTTAATTGAGTAAATTACATTCATTATCCATAAATTATGAGATGTATATTATTTCGGTTTTTACAATGTAAAAAATAAGTCATTTTCTCTCTAATTATGTAATGAAATAATCCTTTTATCAACATTTCCTTAACTTTAGAATCAAGTGCCATAGACGGCTACATGTCTAACACATGCCAAATGATGTGTACCTTCATTACTTTGTTGGAATTTTTTATTTAATTTTAATTTTTATAAATTTATTTCTATTTAAAAAATTTATTAATTTCATATTATAATAAAAAATTATGATTTTAATATAATTATTATTATTTTTTAATTTAGATTTTTGTTTTTTCTTAATTTCTTTTTTTTTTTTCTCCTCTCTCGTATCCTAAATATCTCCTACAAAAGTCTCCTGATGGAATTTGTTTAACCTCATCTCATACCTTTGACTTTCTTATGTCGGTCAACGCTTATCCAATTTGGTTCTGTGGAAGAGTCGGAAACCCGTCCAAAATTCATTCTTATCTGTAACTGACACAAGGTCAATTGATTTCCTGTTTGGTAATCAACACCATTATGTGAAAATGGAGTGTTCATTTGATTCTCCACCAAAATTTCATTTCGGTATGAGCAAAATTAGATTTTTTAAGTTTGAATTATGATACAAAATTTGACGCTTGCAATTTTAACTCTTGGCTCTATGATATTTACATTTAAACATAATTCTCAATTTGCTTTTGTATCGTTGTATATATAAATCCTCATTTTGACAAATATAACGATCAATAAAAAAATGTAAATGTCATGTCTCTGCAAATGATATAAATATAAATGTTTATTATAAATATGCAAATACTTCTTACAAATGATGTAAATATCTGTTTAATGATGTAAATACAATAACCCAGACAATTATTTAAATATTCATCAAATAATGTAAATGCATGATATAAATAATAATGCAAATTTAATAATAAAAACAAAGTATTTTCTTTATCTCATAAAGGTCACTCTAGTAATATCAATTTGGACATCATTTGTCTCTTGTCAAATAAATATCAAACAAAAATAAAATTCAGATATTAAAATTTTAATGTTTTCTTGCTTCTTGAACATTGTTTAAAAGCTCTAAAAATTGACAACAACGATTGGCCCAGATTAAACCTTCAAATGAGAGTAAAAAATTGCTCCATATAACTATTTCTCATAATAATAATAAAAAAATTGTATCAATAATACACTTTTCTTTTAAAAACATGTGACCTCTTGAAAATTGGTTATTGCTACCTCAAATGAATGAGGTAAATCAAACTTGATCTTTCCAAATGGATGAGATAGTTTAGCATATCAAAATCTCAGTTATCAAAGATGACTTGTGCACTTGACATAAAAATCAATGTTTCTTCATTTACGTTAAAAGATGAAGAAATAATTTTCTTAAAACACAAACTCTTTAAAATCAAGTTTTTCGTATAAGGAATCATTTTAAAGCACAATCCATTATGACAATCTCTTAATTTCTTTAAAAGTGATATTTTAACAAATATCAAAACTAATTGAAATCGATTCAAAATTTTGGGAAAGAAAGAAAATAGTTAAATTTAAGACAAATCTTCAAAGTGATATTGATCTTTTTGGGTTCATTGATTCATTCAAAATACCTCTAATGCTTCTTATTTCAACCTTGATATAATCATGCATGAAATTTCATGAGTTGCTTTAAATGTTTCAAACTTGTTCTAGACCGATATTTCAAGTTTTCACTAGACTTGAGATTCATATATTCATGTCATATAAAATATAAAAATTTATATATTCGTGTCGTATTTTACACAAAAATTACATGTCACAATTCATATTAAAATAAAAAAAATAAAGTATATTTTTTTGTTTTGTTAAACCTATATATAATTATCACTAAAATTTTAAACCATGTCACCTTCATCGTCATTTTTTATATTATATTCATACCGTATCACCGTATTATATTTTTTATTGTCAAGTGTAGTTTTCACCATTGAGCTTTATTCTTTTTCTCTTTTCATTGACTACTCTACCATGTTTTTCATATGTCAAAATTCATCCAAAACAAAATGATAATTTTTTAAGGAAAAAACTTTTCAATATAAATATCCACATTGATCAAAATGAACTTTCACAGTAAATAATACCTATTAGGGTTTAAGGTCCCTAAATATTAATCAAACCAATGATTATTTCTTTTCATAAGGACATTTGACTTTTTTCATTTTTTAAAACATGCTTTTTCATTATTTTCACCTTTTTTCTTTTTTTTTTTGTTTGCATATTTTCACTTTTAATAGAATGACTTCAAAATGTTTTGAAACTTAATTTACTTCAAACTTACCCTTTGACATAAGAAATTCTTTCATTGTCCTTAACATAGGACAAAATGTGTTCTTGAAAAGGTTCTCATTTGAACTATTCTCCTAGTGTGGAGGGTGATTTTTTGTTAGGGTTTATTTAGAAAATATTTCAATAGGCTTGAAATGCAAAGCAAATGGATAATTTTATTTTTGTGAATGTAATATGACAAATGGTTATTTTTCATATCATATATAGATACTTCCATTAAAGAGCTATCTCTAGTTGGAAAATTTTTTCTTTTTACTTTTAGAACCATTTGAACATCTCACACGCATGGTGTTACAAACAAGCTTTTTTTAATGTTTCATTTTATTTTTTTTTGTAATTCATGCTCAAAATACATCATCTCAATTTACTACTCAAGTGAAGGCCTTATATAACAACCTCTATTTTCATAATCCACTCTGATTGTTCATGTAATCTTTATTCAATGAAAGAGGAAAAAGATTTGCACAAATCAAAATGTTCTACAAAAGCATAATGAGAACATCAGGTGGTTTGGCTCTTTTGCTAAGTTTTCTCCAAAATATAGGCGAAAGGGTAACTTCAGTAAAAGAAATTGAAAAATGTGTGAAGGAATTAGCGTGGAATGCGTTTAAAGTATAGTCTTTACATATATCAAACTATCAAAATCCAGAATCTTATAGAGAAGACCTCTTGTACTAGCATATAAAGAATTCTCCCAAAAGCTTTTACAAATTTATCAATCATTTCATTTTTCATTGCCCAAATGAAAATCATTATCTTTTGAAATCCTACCTTGATTAAGTAAAAAAATGTTTATGAAATTCCAAAACTTATGCCCGTAAGGATTCAAGCTTTTGAGTGATTTGGTTTTCAATTGAATTAAAGTATGAAATGATCAATATCAAAATAGTTTGTTTCCTTCAATTATCTAATCATTATTTTGTGGATGGATACCAGGTTTTGACTATGTATTTTTGGTATTAGTTAGCATCCTTGTTTTTTTTACTGGAAACACTTTCATCTAGTTTTGTATTGTCATTAATTTTAATGATTCTTTTGCTGAAGTTAAATATGAGCCTTGTGTTTGGTGTTGCACGTTTTAGTTTCTTGTCAATTGTTATCTAGATTATTGTCACATATATACTCAAATGCACCCATCATGAGACAGGCCTATTTCCCAGCAATACTTCAGCCAGAAGGTTTAACTCTTAAAGTCCGAGATTCAAAAGGAAAGGAATGGATATTTCAGTTCAGCTTTTGGCCCAACAATAATAGCAGAATGTATGTTTTAGAGGGGCTTACTCCTTGCATACAGAACATGCAATTGCAAGCGGGTGACGTAGGTAACAAATTGATATCACTGGAAGACAATGATTTAAAGATTTCAGTATTTTGTGCTATGAGGCCCAAATTATGCCACGTTCAAGTTATTGCTTAATCTGTGCCTCTACTGACAGATTTATTCTTTAGAATTTTTTTTTCTTTGGGTTCTTTTGCTTGGATTTACCAGTTCATATATGTTAATGACAGGTAATAATTGTGTCAAAAATGTGTGTGTGTGTGTGTGTTTTGCTTGTTGGCTATTGCCACATTCATTTTGTTTGTCCAGCAACTACGTGTTTCTAACCCTTGTGCATTTGATTTAGTGTTCTTCCCAACATGGTGGCTATATCCTTTGATCGTACATCATGATTTGAGACTTATATCTGTTTTGAAATTGATAGTTATTTTCTTTCCTTAATAACATTTAGTTGGTTAGAGCCTGGAGGGAAGTTGGTCATGGGTTTCAGAAAGGCTTGAACTGCTTCAGCATCAAAGCAGGTTGGTCTTGCACAATAATTCAGTACCTTTTGTTCTGATTGTGCATCACCATGCTCTAGAGCTAAGATAACATGAAATACAACTGGTTCTATAGGTGCTTTTGTTCCTCTTCCATCTTAGTATGCAATTACGCTTTAATCATGGTAAAACATTATAAATGTTGTTCTTTCTAAAAGCCATATTTAATTGTTTTTATATTGACTTTTATGGGCCCCTTATTGACTCAACAGATTCAAACGGCAATTTACATACATTTATTTGTGTTTTTATTGGCGGGAGAATGAAGCCAAAAATAGTAATGGAGTTTCTATGCATGGAGATGTTAGTGTCTCAACACCTAAAACTGGTGATAATACTTAAGTATTAATTATTTAAAAACAATTAATTGTTTTTATAGGCTTTGGTTTGTTTTTAGATGGATATAGTATGAGAGAGCATGACAAGGAGATTATACATGAAGCAATGGAGCAACAGACTATAAGTGTTGTGAAGGTAGCCATTTTTGCCACTGTGCATTATAATAAATTTTGTTAGAATTCATCCAAATCTATTTTGGTTAACATGTAACTTTAACATGTCTTTAACCTTTGTTGTAATTAAACCTAGACATATTTTTCACTCATGCTTTAGGTATTTTTAAAATAACCATTGGCGTTGTTTAATTCCTTATTTATATGTTCTTTTGAGATAGGGAAGGCTAGAGGATCTATATGTACTATGTCCCATCTTGAATTGCATACACTGTCCTTGCAATTTCACTGAAATCTTCACCACATGTTTTATTTTCTTTTACTTAGAAAACATTTAGAATAGCATATTTTGTTGCACTATATACTATAATACCATATAAGACAAGTTTTGGAATGGTGGCCATCAAGACAGATTAATAAGTTCATTCAGCTTTTGCAATATTCTTCATGTGTTCTATGTCTACTTGATATTGTAGCTGATTGTTAAGAGCCCCTTTTTTGGAGGCAAGCAAATTTGTTAACGTGCCCTTGCATGGGCCTAGATCATCTCTGCCCCAATCTTGTGTCTCGCATTATTAGTTTCAGTTAGAATTCTTGGAAGTTGACAGTTAAATTTTGTAAAGTTCACAGTGGATGTCATTCCATCCTTCATGTCACAAGCAGTTTGCTGACCAACTTACTCTTAATTTTACCCTATGTTGTTTTCCATGATTGTTTAAATATTGTTATCTGGCATCTATTCTTGTTCTTTATTTATTTTTAGTTTATTTTGTTATGCTCTACTTGCTAATTGGTAGAAGCGCAATTGTAAACACTCAATTTGGTCCAAGTCTGAATCAATTGGACCTAGTTCAAATAGGTACGTCTATTTTTATTTTTATTTTTTATTTTTTTCTCTAAATTTTTATTATTTATTATTTATTAATATACATATTTATTTATTTATTTATTAACATATTATATACATATATATATTTCTTCTTTATTTTTATTACTATTTATCTATTATTATTATTATTTATCTATTATATTATTTTTATTTTTATTTTTTCTTTTTCTTCTCATTCAACTGGGATTATGATGAAAATTTAGAGTTTCTCCCGTGAGTTTGGGATTCAATCAGAGTCTAAATTGGATTCAAAGATTGAATCCCGATCCAAGAGGGAATTGGGATTGATCAGAAACTCTTCTGATCAATCCCTATAAATAGGTGCTGGAATAGAATAGAAAAGGAGACACACAGAGAAGAAACATAAGCTAAAAAAGAGTTTTTGTGCATTAGAACAGCTCTAGGAATTGGTGGGAAGCTTTTTTTGAATTTTAGGCGATTTTTTTCTGAAAATTTCTGAAAAATTTTTAAATTTCGGTTGAATTTTTGGCCAAGTTTGAATTTTTTTGTGAATTTTTCGGTACCGATTGAATTTTTCGGCCAGCTACCCATTTTCGGTGACTATTTCCAGAAATCGATCAACTTTTCGATGAACTTTCGACGAAAAATCCAGATTTCAGTGACATTTTTCAGAATCCGACAAGATTCAATCGAAGTTCTTCGTTGGATTAGAAAGAGGGAGGAGGAAAGGAAAGAAAGAGAGCGAGAAAAAATGGGAGATCTGCTGAAAAATCGAGGATATAGCCTTTTATACCTATTGAAAATGACGTCGTTTTGGCGTTACTGTTCCCAGAGGATCTGCGCATTTTGAAATCAGGTGACCCGACCCGAGCGCCAACCCATTTTTGACCCGCGTACGACCCGAGTGCAAGCCGTTTTCGAAATCAAGCCGAGTCGTATCTCCGAACCGTTTCCTTCCTCAAGTTGAAGCTGAGCTGAGCCATTCTCAAATTTTATTTATTTATTTATTTATTAATTACTATTATTATTATTATTATTATTTATTTATTAGATTAAAATTGTTTAGTACTTTTTATTTTATTTTATTTCTTTATTTTATTTCCTTATTTTTATTTTATTATTTTTTAAATAAAATTCAAAAAAAATATTTTTAAAGAAAAGTTGAAAGTATCAATTTTCTTTGATAATAAGTTTTCTAAAAATTATTTTTGAGGAAAAGTTGAAAGTATCATTTTTCCTTGAAAATAAGTTTTTTCTAAAAAATATTTTCGAGGAAAAGTTGAAAGTATCAATTTTTCTTGTACAAAAGCAATGAATTTTTTAAGAGAAAAATATTTATATCTAAAACTGAATCATTTTTTTTCCTTTTTGGTTTTATTTCTTTTCCTTTTTATTTTCTTGAATTTTCTTTAATATTAAATAATCCGACGATAGAGCTTCTACAAGTGAAACAATAGTCTCCTCGCATACTCTTAAGGTAAGAAAATTTTCTCAATTTTTTGCTAAAAGTATTAGAGTCAATTGAGAATAATTTTCAATAATTAATTACTTGGTAAATTTTTAAGGCTTATTCGATAACACAAAATTAAGATGGTACCATCTTTTGATGGGCATTGTGAGGGTGCTATAACCTTCTTCACACTTAGTCAAACTCTTGAACCCTGCTCTGGTTAGTAGACCTGAACCTATTCTTTTAGGGATCCTTAAGCTTAGGTGTTCCTTGAAAGGATAGATTCCTTAGGTGGTCAATCGCATCTATATAAAAAAGATTAATGGTAACTCCTTTTCAAGTCAATGTCTAGCGATAGATCCCTAAATCTAGACGTTATGACGGCTTGACGACTCCACTGGGGAAGTCTGAGAGTCAAGCCATCAAACAAATTTTGTTATCCAAAAGCCTAATAAAATTGAACCTTTTGTATAGATTTTTTTTATTCATTCATGTTTATTTACTTTATTAATTTTGTCATTCATATGCATATGCATAACATGAGCTCTATACCCAAGCTTCGTCCCTCTAGGAGGGAGTAAAGTACCTATTGCTTTCGTGAGGTTTAATGCCTCCACAATGGCTAGTGAAATACTCCCACTCAAATTGAACTTTTTCCACTTGTAGCCTGTAATAGGTGAGGATTAGGGTGCCTTATTAGTCTGTGATGGACAATGATGTAAGGAGCAATTTGGGAACCTTTAGACTTTAACCTCAAACCACATATAGTGAGCCTTAAGAGTGCTTAACCTATAGATAGAGCCATCATTCTTCCCTTTTAGAATTAACCAAAAGCATAGAGTTCATTCCTCTTATTTTGTGTGATATTCTAATTTACTTAGTTATTTATTTATTTATTTATTTTTGGGCATACTAACCTTTTCTCTCATTCTTTTGTATTGGTTCATGCTTATATCATAAAGTTGCATAAAGAACATTTGCTTGAAAGATGTCTTCAACAAAATTTTTCATAGACTCCACAGAACGACTAGTTTGTTCTTTATCTGTATTAGCACCTTGTGAGTCACCCAACGAAGTAAGAGTCCAGTCAGAAAAGATTCAACTGAAAATGGGAGATTGTTTACCAATCAGATATTATTTTACTTTGTCTCAAGAAACATCTATCCTCCTCAAACAAAATAATCTAGAGGATTTGGTTGATATATGGAAGAAAATGAATCCGTCAAGATAAGAGCAGTTTTGCCAGAAACATGGGCATATAGCACACCTTCTTACAGTAGTTGTCGATGATAAACTAATCAGAGCTGCAGCGTAATTCTGGGATCTTGCATACAAGTGTTTCATCTTCAATAAAGTTGATATGACACCAACTATCGAAGAATATTCGATTTTATTGGGTTTGCACCTCAAGGCTCCTGATAAGATATATGTCAAAAAACACAAGTCAAGATTTCATAAGAGTTTGGCTCAACTCATGGGGATGGACAAAGAAGTTGTGGATTCTCATACAAAGAAGAAACAAGAACAGGTTTGCCTACCTTGAAAGTTCTTTCATGAGTTTCTAGTGCAACATGCCAATGAAGAATAGAGGTTAGATGTATTTTGCCTTAGCTATATACGGAATGGTGATATTTTCAAAGGTTTTAAGTTACATTGAAATAGCGGTGGTTGACTTCTTCGAGAGTGTTATCAACGGTTGTAATCTTTTCACGGTAATATTAGCAGAGACTATCAGATCTTTGAGTTACTGTCATCAGAATGGAAGGCACTTTATAGGTTGCATACAGTTATTGTACTTATGGATGAAAAGCCATTTTGAATGGAGAAAAGGTGTTTTCTCTAAGTTTTATGTCCATAATCGAGCTCTGATCAAGAAATTCTCTAAAAGTGGGTGGTCAGAACAAAGGTCTAAAAAAGAATGGATAACTTTCCTACAAAAATTAACCAGTGTCGAAGTAAGATGGTTGGCCCCGTGGATAAATCATGAACATATGTTGTATCAGTGTGGGGATAATATAGTGGTCCCATTTTTGGGTTTATGGGAAACGACAAATTATGCACATTTCTAGTAAGAAGGCAATTTGGGGCAGAACAGTTCATTCCTATGACATATAGGCTTCATCAGTTAGATTTCTCTTATAGTAAGCCAAAAGCATTTCAGAGGATGAATAAGATGATTAAAGCATGAAAAAATCTTCGAAGAGTGAGTCCTAGACCGTTTACTGATAAAGTCACTCCGGGTATTTGCTTTGGAGAGCAAAGCGAAGACAAGAACTAGTATTCACTTATGGAAGCTTTCAACAGCCAATTGGAGGAAAACTTGAAGAGACACCATCAGAATTAGAGCTTACGACAAAAGAGTTTGAGTATGAAAAGGATAAGTTAAAGCAAGAAATCCAAAAACTTCAAGAACAAAAAGATCAGTGGAAAGATAGAGCTGAAAGTCATGAAGCCAAAGTTCGCAAGATTGCTAGAGAACGCAATATAGCTATTGAAGACTTAGCAGAGCTACACCAAGAACATAAAAGGTTATGTGTGAGAGAAAGGGCCAAAGAGATAACCATTGTTAAGCTGACTGAAGAGAATGCAAGATTGAAGCAAGAATATGCTGAATTGAAAGAAAAAAGTACCCAAGTACAGATAGAGAATAACATACTGAATAGCTATCTAAGCAGACTGAGACAAAAGTTGAATGAACAAAAAGACCATATTGCTACATTGGTTAGAGAGCATAGAGAGTTATCATACCAAGTCTAGTGTGGTAAAAGAAAGAACTTAGGAAGATGGAACTACATTGAGCACCTAACAACCCAAATTTATAAAGGGATATGCAAGGTAAGAGAGATAGTGGAAGAGGCAGAGGCATTGAAATAAGTGGTGACCCCAGTAAGAGAGCATGGACAGCGTCTATTAACCTTCATCGAAGAAGCCAAGGCCCAGTATGAATAGATCAATCAATTTTGTGGTTATAATTCTAGGATGATAAACTCAATGTAAATAAAAGTTTTTTGGAATAAATAAAATCTTTTAGTTAAATACTGTTTTAAGGTAAATGTTCTTTGCATACATGCATTTTCAACCATTGCATTCTCACACATTACACTTAACAAAGTAACCATGAGATAGTCATATAAATTTGCTAATTCTAATATATGATATTCAAGGTTCAATGATAGCTCCATCTAGCAAGAACCCTATCCATCAATATAACATAAGAGCCAGAGCCAAATAGATAGAGCAAGAAAATTCTCACAGATTTGAAAAGTTAGAAAAAGCACATGAGAAGATTAAGAATGAGTTGAGCAAGATTCTAGATGCTCTCAATAAGCTGAACAAGGAAAAAGTAATAGAAGAAAACACAAGCCAACAAGGCCCCCCATCACAAGAAGTGGCTGACCATTTGTATCCTTTAAGTTTTGGTTCACCTCAAGCCTAGCCTACACAAGAGGTTCCACCATAATACTTCACATATCCTATATATCCTAGAATGCCATCAGCCTCCAATCCAGGGTATTACCATAGCTATGTAAATCTTGTCTTTACTAAAAAGACAGTAAAACCGATTCCTGATATAGATGACTTGAAAAATAAGAAGAAGAAAAAGCAAAAGTGACGGAGTCTCAAGAAGATCCAAATATTAGTATGCTTGAACAAAAGTTACGGGCTGTAGAAGGGATTTGATTTTATGGTTCTGTTGATGCTGCTAGGCTGTAGTTAGTCCCGGATGTAGTCATTCCACCAAAGTTTAAAGTACCAAAATTTGAGAAATATGATGGTACGAAGTGCCCCAAAACTCATATCACCATGTATTACCGAAAGATGGCAGCTCATGCCCATAATGAAAAACTATTAATGCATGTTTTTCAAGATAGCCTTACAAGCTCTGCTGCTAGGTTGTATGTCCAGCTGGACAGAACCCGTATTCGTTCTTGAAGCGATATAGCTCATGACTTCATCAGTCAATATCGACATATTATCGATCAGCTCCTAATCGTTTATCTTTACAGAACCTAGAGAAAAAAGCAAATGAATCTTTTAAAGAATACGTCCAGAGATTGAGAGATGTAGCTTCTCAGTTACAACCTCTTCTGAATGAGAAAGAGATTACAGTGCTATTTGTTAGCACTTTGAAATCTTTTTATTATGAAAAGATGATAGGGAACGCAAGCAAAAATTTTATTGATATGGTAATTTCAAGAGAAATTATCGAGAGTGCTATCAAGAATGGCAAGTTGGAAGGAAGTGAAGCATCTAACAAAAGAGTCTCAAAGAAGAAAGAGATGAAACTCAGGTTGTGAGCTTCGATAGAAGTAATTTGGGGGTTATCAACCCTACTCACCATAAAGATACCTTCCATATTATCCTACTGTAAATAACACTTCCCCTTACCTATACCAACCATTTGTACAATCATCTTATCCTTAAATATATCAACCTCCTCTTAGGCCTCAAAATACCACATATAGTCCTAGCACAGCCTACCCCAAGACCTCAAACTCGTCCAGCTAGCCCAATGGGTGGTTCACGGGAGCAATGAACTACCCATGAAAAACCTGCCTTTGACCCAATCCCAATGACCTATACAGAATTATATCATGAGCTTTACAATAGTCATCTGATTGTTCCTAGTAAATTAGAGCCCCTCAAGCCACCTTACCTTAAGTGGTATGATCCCACAGCCTATTGTGACTATCACTATGGGATTGTTGGTCACCCCACTAAAAATTACATCACCTTGAAACACAAAATGCAACGATTGATCAAGGATGGAATGATTAGCTTTGATACAGGAAGGGTGACTACACCAAATGTTAATTGGTAATCCTTTGCCTAATTATAATGTGAATGCTTTGAGTGAAAAATAGGAGTGCCATTTGAAAAAAAAAGTGATAGATATTAAAACACCTCTTAGTTAGCTATTTGATATTTTGTGAAAAGCTGACATGATACAACCAGTGAGTCTACATAGCTATCATGGAGTATATATAGCCGATACTAGTTGTAAATACCATAATAGGGCAATGGGTCACGCTATCAAAACTTGTGAGCAGTTTCACCAAGAGGTGCAAAAGCTCTTGGATTCATACCAGATAAAAGTCTATGAAAAAAAAAAAAGACTTAAAAAGTGTTGAAGTGTCAATGACTGATAAGCCTACAAAGCTGTTTCCAAAGCTGGTGATAATTCATTGTGGGAACAAGCTAAAGTCAATCATAGACAAACTCATTCCTAGGCCAATAACTTTTAAAGTTCCAACTCCCTTCCCATATAAGGATGATAAAGCTGTACCCTAAAAATATGACTGCGATACAGTAGTTCAAGGGCAAGAAAGGAATGTCTCTAAAGCTGACACTTCCAATATAACTGGTGTAGAAGGCATTACCCGAAGTGAAATGTGCTATACTCTAAAAATATTGGAAAAGGCTAGAAGAGAGAAAGCCAAAGAAGGAGAATGATGAAATAACCTTGAAGTAGAACTTGAGAAAGATTGTCTGAAGCCAATGTCAGAAAAAGAAGCTTGTGAATTCCTGACGTTGGTAAAACATAGTGAGTATTCAATTGTTGAACAGTTGAACAAAAATCAGCATGAATCTCATTACTATCACAGTCATTAAATTCAGAGCCACACCGAAATATCTTACTGAAAGTATTGAACTAGGCATATGTGGCACATAATGTATCTGTTGAATATGTGAACCACTTAGCTGAAAATCTAGTTATGCCAAATTACATTTAATTCAGCGATGATGAGATTCCCTCAGAGGGAAAGGGAAATGCCAAGGCTTTGCATATCATGGTCAAATGTAAGAGCCATATCATAACTAAGGTCCTTATTGATAATGGCTCCGCTATCAACGTCATGCCTATGTCAACTTTGGCAAGGTTACCCATTGACTACTCTCATATGAAAGATAGTCAGATGATCGTGAGAGCTTTTGATGGGACCAAAAAAGAAGTTTTAAGAGATATCGAGATGTCATTACAAATTGGGCCGTGCACTTTTAATGTGAAGTTTCAAGTGATGGATATCTTTTTTTCCTATAGTTGTTTACTAGGAAGACCATGGATTCACATGACAGGTGTTGTGCCCTCTACCTTACACCAAAAGATCAAGTTTAATGTAAAAGATCAATTGGTAATGGTAGTTGATAAGAAAGACATGTTAGTGACCTAACCATTGAATGCTCCGTATGTAAAGGCTATCGAAAAAGCAGTAGAATACTCCTATCGATCTTTTGAATTAGTTAATTCTGTAGGTGAAGGACTTAAAAATTAACCTTTTTCAAGAATAGTGATGAGCCAAGTCATCAATAAGGGTTGGTATCCAAGATTAGGGCTGGACAAGAACTTGCAAGGAATAAAAAAACCCCCGACAGTGGTAGAGAATAGTGAAAAGTTAGGTCTAAGCTATGAAATAACAGAATGAGAGATCAAGAGAAGGTCAGCAGGTAAAATAGTAAGACTAATGGTTATCACACACCTATATGAGAGTTTCAGACTTTGAGGATTCATGTACCCAGATACAAGAAAAAACTTGGAAAGAGCTTTTGCCCAGTTAACCATTCATGCCATTGAAAATGAAGTAGGACTTAATCAAAAAGAGTGGGTTTATCTTTGTCCACTAGATTATGAGCTAAACAATTGGAGTGCCATTGAAGTGCCTTTAACCTTTGAAACTAATTCAATGTAATTGTAATATCCTAATAGCTATTGCCCAAGGCATCAGGATGATCTTTCTTGTTTGGGTCATTTATTTTTTATTATTCTAATAAAGATTAGGAAAGATGTATTTTCATTCATTTCTTCTTGTGTCTTCATTATTGCCATTTTTCTAAACACATATTGCCAACATATCCCATTTTATTCAATTTCAAGTCTTTAAATGAACATGAAGATAATTATGATAACAATCAAAAGGTTAGTTTTGGGAATTCAATTAACACTGATGAACTTGACAATGAAGAGAATTTTTGAGGAATATGTTATGCCTTTGGACCTAATGAGATTGATTGAGCCTTATCAGGAGATAATTGACTTAATGAATCTGAAAGATGAAGAGAATAAAAAAGTTGTCAGAATTGGCACTTCATTTTCATCAGAAAATAGATAATATTTGGTAGATCTACTTTAAGAATTCATAGACGTATTCACTTGATCTTACCAGGATATGCTAGGGCTGAGCACGGAGATAGTAGAGCACAGATTATCCCTAAAGCTAAAATGTAAGCTAGTCTAGCAAAAATTGAGACGAATAAAGCCTGAAATGCTACTAAAGATCAAAAAAGAGGTGAAAAAATAGTTTGATGCAGGTTTTCTACAAGTGGCTAAGTATCTAGAATAGGTAGCCAATATAGTACTAATTTTTAAGAAAGATAGAAAGGTACAAATATGTGTAGACTATCGTGATTTGAATAGAGCTAGTCCAAATGATAACTTTTCTTTGCCTCATATTGACACACTGATAGATAACAAGGTTAAACATTTAACTTTCTCCTTTATGGATGGTTTCTCAGGGTATAATCAGATAAAAATGGTTACAGATGATATGAAAAAGATCACTTTTGTGACTATGTGAGAAATTTTTTGTTACAAAGTCATACCTTTTGGGTTAAAAAATATTGGGGCAACATATCAAAGGACCATGGTAACACTCTTTCATGATATGATACATAAAGAGATTGAAGTGTATGTAAACGATATGACTGTAAAATCTTGTGAGAATAAAGATCATGTCACCAACCTCAAAAAGTTATTTGAGAGATTGATAAGGTTTCAGCTCAAGTTAAACCCAACCAAGTGCACCTTTGAGGTAAAGTCAAGGAAGTTACTAGGCTTTGTGGTCAGTGAAAGAAGAATTAAAGTCGATTCAGACAAGATACAGGCCATTCAAAAATTGTCACCTCTAAGTACACCAAAGAAAGTTTGAGGTTTTCTGGGAAGATTGAATTACATTTCTCGGTTTATCTCTCAACTTACCTACAAATGTGATCCTATATTTAAGCTTTTCTACAAGAATAATTTTGAAAAATGGAATAAGGAATGTTAAATGGCTTTTGATAAAATTAAGCAATACTTGTCAAACCCTTCAGTGTTGGTGCCACCTATTCCAGGGAAACCTTTAATTCTATACTTGACAATGTGTGAAAATTCAATGGGATGTGTACTGGGACAATAAGATGACTCTAGCCGAAAGGAGAGAACTATTTACTATCTGAGTAAAAAATTCACAAAATATGAATCCAAGTATTCCTTATTATAGAAAATGTGTTATGTATTAGCATGGACTACCAAAAGACTCAGATAGTATATGCTCTATCATACCACAAGGCTCATAGCAAAACTGGATCCAATTAAATACATTTTTTGAAAGCTTTTTTATCTGAAAAAATTACTAGATGGCAAGTAATGCTTTCAAAATATGATATTATATATGTAAGCCAAAAGGCAATAAAAGGAGGCGCTATAACGGAGTTCCTCGCAGATCGTGTTATTAAGGAATATGAACCAATAAGGTTGGCATTCCCTGATAAAGATCTAGTGACTATTTTTCGACTGGAGAAAGAGAAGCATCAAGAAAAGTGTTTGAGAATGTATTTTGATGAAGCTGCCAATGCCTTAGGACATGGAATTGAGATAATTTTGATCTTTCCAAAAGAATAATACTGCCCTGTAATAGCAAGGTTAAATTTTAATTGCACAAATAACATTACTGAATATGAGGCATGTGTTATGAGTTTACAAGCTGCTATAGATAGAAGAGTGAAAGCATTAAAAGTGTGTGGGAACTTAGCTCTAGTTATATATAAGTTGAAAGGGGAATGGGTGACGAGGGATTCAAAACTCGTTTCATATCATCAGTATATTTTAGAGTTGATAAAGTAATTTGAAGATATCCAATTTGAACATTTACCTTGAGAAGATAATCTGATTGTTAATGCCTTGGCTGCTCTGGCCGTAATGATTCGAATTAATGACAATACTGACATTTAGCCCATCAGGCTAGATGTTAAGGATATGCCAGCTCATTGCTTCAATGTAAAAAAAGAAGAAGATGGGAAGCCCTGATATTATGATATCTTACAATATATTAAGCATCAATAATACCCAGTTCAAGTAACAAAATTTGATAAAAGGGTTATCCAAAGATTAGTTATAAGTTTTTTTCTAGATGGAGATGTTCTGTACAAAAGAAGTCGTGATCAAGTATTACTAAGATGCGTAAGTAAGGCCAAAGCAAGGAAAATCATTAAAAAGGTACATGATAGAATATGTAGGGCACATGCCAGTGGACACATGATGGTGAGATAGATCATAAGAGTAAGATACTACTGGTTGACAATAGAGAGTGATTGCATTGACTATGCTCATAAATGCCATAAATGCTAGACATATGCTGATAAGATCCATGCTCTGCCATCTACTTTACAAGTTATGGCATCACCTTGGCCATTCTCAATGTGAGGTATGGATGTCATTGGTCTTATCACCCCAAAGGCTTCTAATGGGCATAGATTTATTTTTGTGATGATAGATTACTTCACAAAGTGGGTGAAGATAGCATCATATGTAAACGTAAAACGATCTGTGGTTTGCAAGTTTATAAATAGAGAGATCATTTGTAGATATAGACTTTTCGAGAAAATTATTTCAGATAATGTCAAGAATCTAAATAGTAAATGATGCAAGAAATATGTGTTCAATACAAGATCAAGCATCATAACTCGACACCATACCGTCTGAAAATGAATGAGATAGTTGAGGCAGTCAACAAGAACATAAAAAAAATTCTTGAAAAGATGATCGAGACTTGTAAAGATTGGCATGAGAAGTTACCATTTGCACTGCATGCATATCGAACATCAATGCACACCTCTGCTGGGGCAACCCCATTTTCTTTGGTTTATGAGATAAAAGTTGTACTACCAGTGAAAGTGAAGATCCCATCCTTAAGGGTTCTAAAAGAAGTTGGATTGGAAGAAGTTGAATAGATTAGAGAATGTTATGAACAGTTAAATTTCATAGAAGAAAAGAGACCGACTACCTTGTGCCATAGTCAGTTATATCAAAAAAGAATGATGAAAGCTTATGATAAAAAGATTCAACCCCGTTGCTTTCGAGAATGAGAGTTGGTATTGAAGAGAATCCTCTTAACCCAGCACAATAATAGAGGAAAATGAACTCTGAATTAGGAAGGGTCATATATGGTGAAACGAGCTTTCTCGGGTAGAGCACTAATACTAACTGAGATGGATGAAAATGATTTATCCCATCCTATAAATTTTGATGCTGTGAAGCAATACTATGCTTGAAAAAACAAGAGAAAAAATGAAATGAAAAAATGAAAAAAAATGAAAAGAAAAAGAAACAAGAAAAGAAAAAGTGAACGAAAAAGGATGACTCAAGGTGAAAACCCTAAAAGGGCGGTTTGAGTCATAGGGGATTTATCTAAGTTGAAAACCTGAAAAGACAGCTTAGATAAAGAGAATACAGCATCAAATTTAAAAATTCATTGGCATGGAGACCAACAAATTCAGAGGAGCTCTAAGTTGTTGAATGTGTCAGATGGTTGGGATTTCAGAAAAACCTTGAGATGTGTTATTATGATTGTCCGATTGTTCATTTTTGGGCTTTGTCTTCCTATACTTATCCTTGTAATTGTTCTTTGACCAAAGTTTGCCAACATTTTCTAATAAAAGACATTCTATTTCACTTTTTGTGTGCCTCTTTTGGTGATTGTTTCTCAACCATTCCTATTTTTTTCTTTTTAATACCCTACAGTGGAAGAAATGTGCAAATGCATTCTTACTTTTTGAGTTTGAAATAATGATTGATAAATGAATAATTGCATGAAAGATTTTTACATTACATTGAAGAAGTCAAGAGTGATAAAGGTAGAATCGAGATGTTCAGTTCCTGATAAGGACATTAAATTTGGAAAAAGATTTCTTACAAGAAGAATGTAATAATTAAGTGGAAAAGATGATTGAGAGTTACACTTGCTCGATCTTAGAAGAGCAGCGTAATTTGGATATTTGAAGAATCAAGGGTTCGAGGCCCAAGAAAAGAGCTTGAGAAACCTGAGTACCATAATTGAATAGGAATCAACATTTACATAGCATGCATTGAATTTCACACGCATTGCATAGCATATACTACATTTAAGAAAATATAGTGCATAAATTCAAGAAGCAAGGGTATTGCAAAATCCTACATAGAGAAGACAGATGTGAAGACATTTTTAAATTTGAGAAAAAGCTTGTCAGGTAAGTTTCTAATCCTTGAAATAGGATATCTCTCGGTATCAGGGTTGATTTGTAAGACCTTTGGGCATAATCTCTTGAAATTCCTTCAAACACGATTTTTAACTCCTTTAGACATGATTGTCATGGGGCAATTTATTTTCCTAAGTTGTGATGCCTCTGTTTAAAGGAGCAATCTATTTTTCGAAGTTGTATGCCTCTGTTTAGAAGAGCAATCTACTTTTCAAAAGTCGTTGAGCCTCTGATTGGAGGAGCCTTTTATTTTTAAAAGTTGTTAAGCCTCTATTTAGAGGAGCTTTGTTTATCTTTCCAAAAGTCGTTGAGCCACTTATTAGATGAGCCTTTTATTTTTAAAAGTTGTTAAGCCTATGTTTAGAGGAGCTTTATTTATTTTTTCAAAAGTCATTGAGCCTTTGATTAGAGGAGCCTTTTATTTTTTTTTAAAAGTCACTGAGCTTCTGTTTAGAGGAGCTTTGTTTATTTTTCTAAAATTGTTGAGCCTATATTTAGAGGAGTTATTTATTTTTCTAAAGTCATTGAGCCTCTGTTTAGAGGAGCTTTATTTATTTTTCTGAAATTATCGAGCCTCTATTTAGAGGAGTTATTTATTTTTCCAAAGTCATTGAGCCTCTACTTAGAGGAGTTTTGATCAAATTTTAACACAAAAAAGGTGAAAAAAAAGAAAAAAAGACGAATGGAGTCTTGAATAGGTGTCTACGTCTTTGCGTAATTTCTGTTTCACAGAAAATGTGCGAATAGGGGTAGCTGTAAACACTTAATTTGGTCCAGGCCCGAATCAATTGGGCCTGGTCCAAATGGGTAGGCCCATTTTTATTTTTATTTTTTTTCTTTCTCTAAATTTTTATTATTTATTATTTATTAATATACATATATTTATTTATTTATTAACATATATTATTTTTTTTCTTATTTATTTTTATTACTATTTATCTATTATTATTATTATTATTATTATTTATCTATTATATTATTTTTATTTTTTCTTTTTCTTCTTATTCGACTGGGATTAGGATGAAAATTTAGAGTTTCTCCAGTGAATTTGGGATTCAATCAGAGTCCAGATTGGATTCAAGGATTGAATCCCAATCCAAGAGGGGATTGAGATTGATCAGAAACTTTTCTAATCAATCCTTATAAATAGGTGTTGGAATAGAACAAAAAAACGGACACAGAGAGAAGAAACATAAGCTAAAAAAGGGTTTTGGTGCGTTAGAACAGCTCTAGGAATTGGTGGGAAGCTTTTTTTGAATTTTAGGTGATTTTTTTTTGGAAATTTTTGGAAAATTTTCAGATTTTGGTTGAATTTTTCGATCAAGTTTGAATTTTTTGGTGAATTTTTCGACCAGCTACCCAGTTTTCGGTGACTATTTTCAGAAATTGATTAACTTTTCGGTGAATTTTCGGTGAGAAACCCAGATTCTGACCACATTTTCTAGAATCCGATGAGATTCAACTGGAGTTTTTCGTTGGTTTAGAGAGAGAGAGGAAGAAAGGAAGGGAAGAGAGAGAGAGAGAGAGAGAAAAGGGGAGATCTGCTGAAAAACTGAGGATATAGCCTTTTATACCTATTGAAAACGATGTCGTTTTGGCATTAATGTTCCCAGAGGATCCGCACGTTTTGAAATCGGATGACCCGACCCAAGCGCCAACCCACTTTTGACCCGCGTGTAACCCGAGTGCGAGTCGTTTTCGAAGTCGAGTCGAGCCGAGCCGAGCCACGTCTCCAAACCGTTTCCTTCCTCAAGCTGAAGCCAAGCTGAGCCGTTAAGCCGAGCCGTTCCCAGGTTTTATTTATTTATTTATTTATTATTATTATTATTTATTGATTAGATTAGAATTGTTTAGTACTTTTTTATTTTTTTTATTTTTTTCGTTATTTTTATTTTACTATTTTCTTTAAATAAAATTAAAAAAAATATTTTTAAGAAAAAGTTGAAATTATCAATTTTCCTTGAAAATAAGTTTTCTAAAAAATATTTTTGAGGAAAAATTGAAAGTATCAATTTTCTTGAAAATAAGTTTTTTCTAAAAAATATTTTCGAGAAAAAGTTGAAAGTATCAATTTTCCTTGTACAAAAGCAATGAATTTTTTAAGAGAAAAAGATTTATATCTAAAACTGAATCATTTTTTTTCTTTTTCGTTTTATTTCTTTTCTTTTTTGTTTTCTTGAATTTTATTTAATGTTAAATAATCCGACGATAGAGCCTCTGCAAGTGAAACAATAGTCTCCTCGCATACTCTTGAGGTGAGGAAATTTTCTCAATTTTTTGCCAAAAATATTAGAGTCAATTGAGAATAATTTTCAATAATTAATTACTTGGTAAATTTTTAAGGCTTATTAGATAACACAAAATTAAGCCGGTACCATCTTTCGATAGGCGTTGTGAGGGTGCTATAACCTTCCTCACACGTAATCGAACTCTCGAACCCTGTTCTGATTAGTAGACCTGAACCTATTTTTTTAGAAACCCTTAAGCTTAGGTGTTCCTTGAAGGATAGATTCTTTAGGTGGCCAATCGCACCTAGATAAAAAAGATTGGTGGCGACTCCTTTTTAAGTCAATGTTTAGCGATAAATCCTTGGATCAAGACGTTATGACAGCAGCCATTAAACTCTACTTGCTAATTGTTCTTTATTTATTTTTAGTTTTGGCATTTTTTTAATTTTTAGCTTGGCCTTGTTACAACTCTTAGTGCCAAGACAATTGTCTTTGGTGCAACAAATCCCAAAGGACATTATGATCGTCACTTTAATTTAGAGAACTAGCTTGATTGACCTTAAAATTAAGTTGCTTGATTGAGCTAGTTATTGTTTATTTAACTATGAATATATCACAAGTCATCCTCTACCTTACCTTTATGGCATTGCATCCATTGTTCTTAAAATTTGCTCTCTCCATTGTTCTTTCCCTCAAGCCCTTAGCCTTTCTCTTTGGTTTTGCTTAGTATTCCTTGAATGTTTCTTTTCTCTTATTTATAGTTATAATGCATTGTTCTTTCTCTTATTTATAATGCCCAAATGTTATAGGAAATTGATGCTTGTTCAAATTAAGGAGAAAGATGCCTACTTTTGCCAATAAAATCTGCTCTTGTCAACCTTTATACTAATGAAGCTAAAGTGATATCCCAGCAAAGGTTGGCTAGCTACAAGAAAATCCTCATATTGTTAAGTGTTTCACTTGCCTTTCTCATTCACGAATCAGCAAATCCTCATATTGGTAATTGGATGTCACCCACACCATTTATTTAATTGTCATATGATATGTTGCTCTTTTTTTTTTCTATCATTTATGTTCTCACTTTTTCTAATCTTAGATGATTTGAGATTATTATTTATTACTATCATCTCTTGTTCACAAAATTGATGATGATAACTTACTTTATTATCTCTATAGCAATGCTTAATGTCTTAAATTATCTATTAGGTTTTTGCATTTAATTTTAATTGAATTCATGTGTTCTTCAAATTTGTTTGACATTCGTGATTTTGACCTCTTTGTGATTTTGGATCTGTTCTTGATAAATTCTACCTTGTTTTGAGCCAAATTTTTTTTTTAGATTCCTAACTTATAGATCTTTAATTCTGAAAGACATTAGCTTCTAATTCTATCCACACATGCACAAAAAATCCTCCAAGGTTAGTTCTTTTTTAAATTCGTAGTTTTGATCTTTTTATGCTTTTTGGATCAATTCTTAATGAATTCTAGCTTGTTTTGAGCAATTTGTTTTTTTGTTAGATTCCTAACTCACAGATCTTTAATTCTAGAAAAAATTAGCTTCAAATTCCATCCACACAAGTACAAAAATTCTCCAAAGTCATGTCTAAACTCAGTTGATGGATTAGTTCTTTTTGAAATTTGTAGTTTTGAACTCTTTGTGGCTTTTGAATCAGTTCTTGATGAATTCTAGCTTATTTTGAGCCAAATTTTTTTTGTTAGATTCCTAACTCTTAGATCTTTATTTTTGGAAAAAAATTAGCTTCAATTTCCATCCACACAAGTACAGAAAATTCTCCAAAGTCACAACATTGCAAGGATCTATTCTCCTTCTTGGCATTTGGTTTGCTTCTTTACTTGTTAGTTTTTAATTGATTGCATTTATTTTCATGAATTTACCTGCTGTTTGATTAGATTTCTTTGAACATGCTGTGTTTTTGCTTCACATTTGAAGTTCAAACTTTTCTTAATTTTTCATCATGTACTTTGTTGCCATTTAGATTTAATTCTAGTTCATGAAATCACAAATAGTAGCTTTATATTTATGTTTTGTAAGATTAGTTGCATTTTGCATTTAGTAAGTATTTATATTTTTAATATCAGAAATAGCTTATTATTATATGTAAAAACTTGTTTTATTTTATTTAGTAGGTTCTTAAGTACGGTAGTAATTATGGTGGAAAATGTTTTTCATCAAATAGCAATACTTCAAATTTAAGCAGTTATCAATTTTATATATTTTAAATTTTTAGTTAATGTAGTAAAACAATTTAAATGTTATTGTATTAAATTTTGTATTGCATACATACTGGAATAAATTATGTATTTAGATATTTAAATATTCATAATATTTAGTTTATAAATTTAAATTCATTTTTATGAATTTAAAACTATTTATCTATTTTTATTTAATTATAGTAATGAATATTGAAATAAATAAATAAAATTAATTTTTTAATTTAGTGATATTTGTAGTGAAAAATATCGCTAAATTTAGTAGTATTTGTGTCCAAGAGTACTGCTAAATTTAACGGTATTTGTGCGTGAAAACACCGTTAAATTAGCAGAGTTTCTTCCTAAAATGTCACTATATTTCTTAACACAAGAATAGAAACGCTTTTAGCGATGTTTTTTTATAAATGCCACAAATCATTTAGACATGAGAAAAAAAAATCACTAAAAACCTATTTCCTGATAGTGAAGAATTGAGGCAAATCCACCTTATTCTCTTTGATGTATGTATCATTTCTAATTATGATGTTTTTTTCCCTCCTAAAAGTTAAGTTGCCTTGTGAGTTTTGCTTGATTTTAATTATTGGAAACATCTTATAGGAAGTTATTCCAGTCTTGCAATCAAAGATGTGAGAAAGGTATACTTTTTGTTACGACCTTGAGATTCAAAACATGCATGTTGATATTTTGAAAATTTTAAATTTCACATTTAGATTCTTCTCCAGCCACCAAACGTTTTATCGAGTCGATATCATTCTGATTTTGGAGGATGTTAGTCGTTTATTTCAACTCGAGTTTTTCCTTCCCTGCAGGTGTCGAAAACAGTTCGAACGGAAGTGCTCATGGGTTGATCAATTGTTTTCAGCCGTGTCTTTCCTACAAAGTTCCAATACGATAATCATCTTCTGTGGAAGATGGCAGAGCAGTTGGGAGCTACTTGCTCAACCGGAACTGATTCTTCAGTAACACATGTCGTGTCAACAGATGCAGGAACACATACGTCTCGGTAGGAAGTGAAAGAGAATAAGTTTTTGGTCTATCCATGGTGGATGGAATCTGCAAAATTAATTGTGGCAGAAGCAGCCTGAAGAAAAATTTCCTGTTAGCCAAGCAAAGAATCAATGACCATATTTAACTTTGTGTTAAATTCCTTAGAGTTGTGTTTTTTTTTTTTTTTTAATTTAATTCCTTATTGTTATTCTAAGCTATAGACTAGTAAAACAGAAATCACTTGTGTTTGTTTCCAATTATCTTTTAAACTAGTTTTTTTTTTTTCTTTTCTTTTTATTTGGAGAAAGAGATTTGAAAGATAGTTTTTTAGTAGAAAGACATGTTTTTAAAATTAAATCAAATATTTAATTTGGATGTGAGGATGTCATTTTTTTTCAATTATATATATAAACTAATTACTTTTTCAAAACATTTTGATGAATTCAATTTATTTACTGAAGTTTAATATCATCAAACTTTATGAATGAACTTGTGATTGAACTTTAAAAAAAAGGAAAAAAATCCTTAATAAGTGCATTATAATAATATTAATTTTAATTTTTTTACTTTCCTCTCCTTATTTACTCTTAGGTAGCATTTAGTGCTTTCTTAGGATTACCATGGTAATGTAATCACCGAAATAATCTTATTAGCATGGAGATCATAATCATTGAAATAAGTGATTTGAAATTACTTTATTTGATTAATAATTATTAATTTTTATGAATTAAATATCACTATGCTTGGTATTTTATAAATCAAATATTATTTTATTTAAAAGTACGAAAATAACCATACATATTGCAATAGTTTCACAAGTTAAAGTTTTTAATTTTGTTTAAAGATAATAATTTGTAAAATATTAGTAATATTTTATTTATTTTATAATAAAATTAATTAAATAATTAAATTAATATATATTTATTAATAGGAAAATTAATTTTTGTAATATAAATTATGCAAAAAAAATATTTGAATTATAAAATAAAACTAATCTATCAAATTCATAATAAAAGAAAAACAAAAAAATTATATTATATATAAAATATTAAAAAGCTAAAAAAACACGGTTTATTTCTAAACTTGTCATAATGAATATTAGTTTGAAAATATAAAAATTTATAATATAAAACAATTATAGTTTTAAGAGGAAACAAGTTTCCAATTCACTTATTAAATGAGTAATATTGATTATTATTAATTTTAAATATCACTTCACATTAATGATAAAAGTTTTTCATCCTTTTGGATGAGAATTATATCACCTTACATGGCAGTGATCCAAGATCAAGTTACGTAAGATCTTAAAGTGTTTATAAAATATAATGATCTAATTATCGTGCATAAATTACTGTAATTTTTAAAATGATCACCTCATACAAAACATTACCTTATTGTTATTGTTAGTGGACTAGTCTTTTTATGACGGTAATTGCTCTTAATGTGAGGACCCCTACATACCTGAAAGTAAGTTTAAAAAGCATGAAAATCAATCTCATTTCATTATTAGAGATTGTAACACACTTAAAAACTTGGGCCAAACCTCTACTTTTGAACATATGGTGGAAGGTATATAAGACACCCATAATCATGTAAAATAAAAAATATAAGGTAATGCTTATCATATATTCCTTTTTTTATTAAAAATTTATTGAAGATTTGTTATGAGTAAAAAGGATATGCCAATGTCTCACTAATTGTATTGATATAGAAAAATATCCAGCATTCCCCAATTATAGATAAAAGCTTTTTTCCTATTACACTATGACACTTGAGAGCTTTTTCTAAAGCAAAGCAACTGGACTCATAAAATAAAGATGAAATAATTGTGTTTTGTATGTATGATAGGAAGACAGGTCCCACGTCCGCCGTTTGATGCAATCATATGTATTTTTCAAGTCAAAATAATGGTGCTCAATTTAGACAAAGAAATTAAATTTCAAATGAAAATAGTGGGATTGGCTTCTAGTGGAGAAGGAGATATAAATGATTTTTTTTGTGTTAAATAATATTAATTACGATTTGGATTGCTCTTTTTTGCATAGTTATGATGATGATCAACATATGAATGGGCAATTGATTGCAGTCAAAAGAGTGGATGATGATCATACTCATCAAGACAAGATAATATTATCTGCAAAAAGTTTCCACCCCTATTCTAAAATTCTTTCTTATACTTTACAATGTTCTTAATTTAAACAATTTAATTGTATCAATAATTGCTGGGATTTTTGCTTTTGCCTTAATATGTCAAAACAATCATCATTTAATTTTTGCACATTAAGAGCATTTTTTTTCTTTCTTTTTTCTTCAATATTGTTAATATTATAACTTGCCAAAAAAGGACAAGGCTATTGAGTTAAATTTGCAAAAGCTTATATATTAATTGATGTTCAAATTGAGAGGTTTTAAATTTCTAATGCAATGATTACGTTTTTTTTTTTTTTTTTTTAATTTTTTAACAAAGAAAGTATAGATAAACTGAAGGGGATTGTTGGAACGGCAATTGAATTTAAGCCTTATATACTCTTGAACATAATCACAAGTAAACAATAATGCTTATGGGACTGGCTGGTACTTTCTTCTATGTAGCTTTTATGAACTAATTAACAACAAATTAATGAAAAAGAATCGGGCAAAAAGAATATAAGACAGCAAGGATATTGCTAGAGATTCAATACTTCAATCAATGGACCAGCCAGAACCAAAATTTAATTGTAAAAACAAACTTTTGTACTCCATTGAAAAAGATGTTAAGATCAATTATATGGAGTTAAATATATGAGATTTAATTAAGCTTAATTTAGCATTGTTGTTGTTATTGGAAAATTTTAGAATTGAAAAAATGCGTTTAAAAATGTGATGGGAAAATATGTTTAATAATTGTATTTAGTATTGCTGTAAAAATACTGTGATAAATTAAAATATCCAAAAATATATGCAAACAATAAAAAAATTTTAGTAATATGAGGATAATAAAGTTATTTTATCTATAAAAATTGCGTTTGAATCAAGGTTGTTAATATTGCATTTGACAATTTTTTCATCTTTTTTTTTTAAAAAAAGATATCTGTCGGTATCAATTGTTTAGGCATATCATTTCAGATTTTTTGATTTAGCATAAATATATTTATAAATATACATAGACTTTTACATAATAATACTACTAATATTCTGTAAAATAAATATATAATATCTTCAAAAACTAAAACAATAACTATTATCAATTTATCATGATAATTTAGAACAATTAATCTAATTATATGACATTTAAATGAATATTTTTCTTTTTTCATGTAAAAATTTATTAAGATAAAAACAAAGAAATAAAAAAAATTAACTTTGATTTCAGAATTGTTAAACTTTAGAGAGGTGCATAAATATTTTCCTGAAAGAGATAGAAATATTTATTAATTTTGATTTGAAAAAATAAAGCATGAAAGAAAACAAGTTGCAATAACAATAGAGAAACACAACTTTTAAGAGTTATTTTTTTCTAAAATTGTCAATTTATAATACGATATGAATATGATATAAAAATATGATACAAAAATGACATGACTTAAAATTTTATTAATAACTATATATAAGTTTAACAAAACTAAAAAATATATTTTGTATTTTTGTATCAACACGAATTGTGACATATAATTTTTTGTAAAACATAGTATGAATGCATGAATTTCCATATTTTACATGATATAATACAAATCATCAACTATAATTTTTTCTATTAATTTTACTTTTTTATTAGGTTAAAAATGGTCAAATAATAAAAACAAGTTAAAATTGCAAAACATATTTCGCATTCACATACCAACATCGAAACCAACCAAGATGCAAAAAAAATTGATATTACTTGATACTAAATTCAGTACGAAAAATCACAAATATATTATTTTTTGATATAATTGTATAGACCAATTCGACTAATTCTAAAACAAAATTAATAACATTAGTTTGAATTCAAAAGTAATTTTTTAGAAGTTTTTTGTTTAGATTCATAAACAATACTTTTAGAACAAAAAATCGTTTTTTTTATTGTTTAGTATTAAAATTAAGTTAAAGGAAGCATTTAAATGAAAAAAATACTTTCAATTTCAATGCTAAATTAACTTTGTTGAGATTGTTTGTGTGATATGGTACATTGCCTTTTTATCCTTACCCTTTGATAGGAAAGAAATAAAGAGAAAAAAAAAAAAGAAAAATTAATTTTAATATAATGATTTACGATTATTTTTTATGAGCATTATCAATTTTTATTTTTTAAAAAATGATTAGTTGGCAAAAAAAAAAGATAATTCAAAATTATTTATCTAAAAAAAATTCAAAATTATCAATAATGACCTCATCAGAGTGAGAAGATTAAGATCCTATGTTCACTTTTTCTTCTTGTATTCCTGGTTCTGTGGCATTCTTAATCTTATCCATAAAAATACAAAGAGGAAGAAAAAGACTGGCTTTGAAACTCTTTCCTACATTTTTCTGCTTGTGAGGGCCGAAAATGAGCGGGATTTAATCAGTCAAGAGATGGAAACAGTTAAACTTTTTAATGCATGAAAACCATCCCAAGTCACACTAGATTTTTTTTTTTTTAACAAGTGGTACATACAGAACTTATATAAGGTTCTTGAACTTCCAATGATTAAATAAAAATTTATAAATCGATACAATTCAATAATAAAATCAATAATATGCAAAAAAAAATTATTACAAAGTTTATAATCAGAATTTGATGAGTATTTATCTAATAATAAAAATGTCATAGTTTTTAATTAAAATGTTTATCTAAAAAAATCAAAACTTAATAAAAAATTTTAAATTTGTTTA